>OY728146.1:1513845132-1516345132 GCA_963277665.1 Viscum album | reverse complement strand
AACATATGATCATTAAGTGTATGATTTAAAATTTCTAGATAAATTTTATGATAGAATGGAATTCCTATGGGTAATATAAAATAATATACTTCAATATTTAATCATACCCATCTCCACCTCAACCTTTAACATTCATTCATCAATTCATTTCTAAAACCAAATTGTTTAATGTGGGAATCAAACATCACTAATCAGAGTGATAAATTATATTTTCGTACAAATCATTGGTAATATATCAAAAAGTTTAACCCCTTGTTATAAACCTTTGAAACTTTACATTTGTATTATACCACTTTTAGCTCATCATAGGTTTTAATAGATTTTAACCTCTCATTATTAAATATTGTTGATAAATAGAATTTGAATTAACCCAAGAATATACCCTAGGAGTGTTAATCAAGGTGTGTATCTAGGAATCTTTGTCATGCACTAGGTAATGATAAAGTTAACACCCAACCATACTTTTTTTGTGTTATTACTCCTAGGTGAATCTACGCTAGAGCTTGGATCCACTTTTTTTTATTCATATCAAGATGAAATTTAAGGTAAAACACGTAATTTATTCTTTATAAAAAATTTAATATTTTATCCTATTCTAGGGATTATCGTTAGGGTTTTCACCAAGTTTTCTAATCCTTATCTCCAAAAATAACTAAACCCTACTTTGATACAAAATGAGGTGACCGAACCATTACATACATAAATATTGCATCATTTTAGATGAATATTAAGTACATATAATGTTAAAAAATTCCCAAAAACTATAATTGTTTAGTGACATTGGAGACTATATACACAATAAAATTATTTAATGAACCATATTCAACATAATATATAAATGTTTTCTCCCATATTACCCTTTTTAAACATGCCCTATTTAACCCCTCTCTTTATAAATGATAGAAATGGTAGCATAAGAAAGGGTGAGACAATATGACCAGTATGGGAAAATAGAGAAAATACCAATCAATGGTCATAAATAAGCATAAGAGAAGCATAAGGGTGTGATAACATAATGATGACTTCAGAAATTCATAATCAATCAGTTAATCATTATAAATAATGAATCATGGAATAAGGATTTATTATAGAAAAATAAATTATTCATAAGAGTATGGAATCATTAATAATCAATCATTATCCATGATAACATATCATAAGTATCGGACAAAAATTTGATTCATACACATAATCATAAAAATAATTTTCCTTTTCAATATTCATTTCCAAGATAGTGATAATTGAAAAATTTCTAGAGTGGAATGTGTTCAATCAGTATTCTATGATATCCTTTATCAAGGTTGATTCCCCAAACTATCATATTTGACAGAGTCCCTTATTGAGATGGGTTAAATCTCATTGTAGTCTATATTATATCATGAGATATCAATATTTACCAAATTTGTTGGAGGGATATAAAATTCCAGGACCACCCTTTATATAATGAAAATCATAAAAAAGTGTTATATAAGATCATAAAAAATTTATCATTTAATTTCAGAATAACCCATGTATAAAAAATGGGTTTCATAATGATTAAATTATAAATTAATTAATCCATTGTAAAGTAACTAATTTCATAAATTCATCCTTGAAATATCATAATCATAAGATATTTAGATAAATAACATTGATTTTATCACAAGAACATTTCTTTAGTGAATAATAAAAATCATTAAAGGATGTTTACATAGATAAAAAACATGTTTAAAATATTATTTTAGCATTTATTTGAAAATTGGGAAAAAAACATTTGTTTGATAAAATTTTAAAACAAATATAAAAAATTTTGAGAAAAAGATTTTAGTTTAAAATAACCATGTAAAATTCAAAATGAAAATAAAAATTAATGAATGATCTTGATGGTGGTAAAATCCATCCATTTGAGAAACATTAAAACATATACTCTCTTCCCAATTTAGTAAAGAGAGTAAAACATTATTCATATAAAATTGTTAAAAATATTTCTTTTTAAGTTTTTTTTGAAATTCACTGATGGTAGAAAAATAAATTTGGAAATATTTTAATGGTAAATAATAAATTTCATAAAATAATTTGAAAACATGGACTTTAAAGAGAAATATTCCTGACCAAAAGAAGAGAAATTTTCTCAAATATATATAAACCACCATTTCATTCATTTTGTCTATTAATGAGAAAAAAATGGTACTAACATATAAAAGTTTAAGAAACAAAAAAATGAATAGATAATATAAGGGTTTAAATGATAAGGATCATATAATTTTTCTTAATGGAAATTTAATATATAGAATCTCGAAAATAAATTAGATTGTAACATAAACCCTTACATCAGGAACGAAATTTACTCATATGTTATCTTAAATTCCAATAAAATAAATTCAGATTTATTATTCATTGATACAAAGAAAATATTCATAATTATCACACAATTTAACATTCCTTTATAATTTTCAAGTAACCATTTTTTAATAATTATTCATTAAAATCAATATTTGGGTGTCAACTATTTTTTTCCAATACATGTTCTAGTTCAACAGTTTTAGTCCTTACACCTTGTTCATAGTTTCATAATCACCAAAATATTAGTCATGTTATACATATCATATTTTATAATGATATATACTTTTATAATCATTAATATAATGTGGTTATAAAAAATGAATTACATCACTTCATGGAGAAGGTAGTCTGTATGTACGCATGAGTAATGATTTTATTTTACAATTAATGAAAAAAGTAAATAATAATTTATCTTAGTGAATAATAATAATATCATAAATATAATATATTTTAATTAAATCCAACCATATGACCATCCATGTATGGAAAAAATGAAATATTAATCATATCACTTCATCGAGTTGGTAGTAAATAGGTATGCACAAATGATGTAATCATTTCTTTTATGATGAAAATTAGGTAGAAAATGGTTGTAAAATTAAAAAAATTAAGAATAATAATGATAATTATTTAATCATTTTAATGAACAATCTTGGGATTCCAACCGACCTAGAACATGAACCATTCCTCCACATGGTCCGAATAACATTCTCGATCCCCACTAGCTAACAACTAGTGCCTGGGAATCACATAAATCTTTTTGAAAACGATTTCTCCCAAAATAGAGATACATTTAAAAGGAATAAATAAATGAAATAGATAAAATAAAGTAAACACACATTACCAAATCATATATAACTAGAAAAGAATAACTACAATTGAAAATGAAGCAAGATTAACCTCTATGTGACCTCACATGTCACCACTACCCAACTCACCCAATCAATACAACAAAAAAATGAGACCAAACATAGAACCTAAAACGTGAAATGAAATAGTCATGAGCCTAAAATACTAATAAGTCACCAAAACCCACTAAAATTCTGAAATATGTTTCATAAGGCAATTCATCAATGATAATTTGAAAATAAAGCTATAAAGTAAGCTTTAAATATATACCACATATGGAAATTAGAATAATCCAATAATTCAACTTAAAAACATTTACCCTTGTTTTAAAAAACCAAACACACAAATTTTGAAAAAAACCCACTGGACTAAGCTATTTCAAAAATCCACATGCCCATGTTAATTCCTTAAAAATGAAGCACATGTTTTATTTAAATAAAACAACCCACTTTCAAAACATTCTTCAAGATAAAGCCACCATTTAAACTAAAATGAACATTTGGAAATCCACTTTAATGCAGCCACACAAGAGTCTTTAAATATAAAATGGTATTCCAAAATCTTTGAAAACTCAGTTTTCTAAGTAAAATTACCCAACACACTCACACGGGTGAACTATGACAGACTAGAAACCAAGAATCACATGACTATGACGACGAAAAATAATCAAGAAATATACCACAATAAGGAAAGTAGGGGTGATAATACAATAATCACTATATAAAAATATATTTAATAACTAACCAAGAAATAAAATGTTTCATGAGATCTTCCCTCGGATCCGTAATGTGTAGACATCCTAGAATCACTCAAATGGACCAACTTTCTCACATACATTTCATATAAACAACAACCCCTCCGAGTAGCTCGCATCAAGCTCATGAAATAGAAAACCCCGTCGTTCTATGTTTCATGCTAGAGGGTCCACTACTATTTTGTGGATACCTAGTATATTAGAGTTATATAATTCCACCTAATATCTGGGTTACCATGACCAACACAAATGAACTAAGGTGTATCACAGGCAAGCCAAGTCTAACACACAAGGACCAACCGTAACAACCCTCACCCCTAACAACCAAGGAGTAATAGTCCCAAACACATAATATGCACTAACAGTATAAAAAAGAACATTCCCACACAAGGAGAGAAACATGTATCAAATAATAATCACAACCCACACAAAGGGGTATACAATAAATGGGCATCAAAATGGTGTCTCTCACAAACACTATTTAAAAACAAAAGTTCTAACCAATATTTTAGCACTAAAATACAAATCAAAATGCCAATAGCCCGTTAATATTTCATAAAAGACCACTTAATTTTTTTAATAATTTAAATAAAAACCCCTATTTTATTAAATCATTTAAAATATACTCTCTTACAATGGGTTTCTTCTTTAAAAATAAATTGAAGGCCCATGAACCACCCATTTATATCAAACCATTTCAAAGAAACCACTATGGAATTTTCACATGGGTTGAATCACATTCATATTTCAATTCAACATTTTAAATATAATAAAGAAACAATTTTACAAATAATTTCTATGTGAAAACCTTATTTTAAAGTCAAATTCATTTTATAACATAGTCTCTCTCCTTGGAAAACCAAAATTAGATAAAAATATGATATACATTATGAAAGTAATTTCAAAATTCCCTCAGGAATTTCCCAAAAGATTAAAATATTTTAAAATTCCATTTCAGTATTTAAAACATTGAAATGACATGAGAAAATATTTATGTCATGTAAAAAATAACAATATTTGGTTTTAGAACACTAAGGAGATATCAAATATATTTATATTTTTATAAAAAAATAATTTATAAAACACAAGAACATTCATAATTCCAAAATTAAAACACCTATCTCAAAGAGAATATAATAAAGATGAAGCACCTCGTAACCCATTACCTTTGATGATGACCACTTCTCACTTACACACATATACACCTCTCTGTCTATATATATATATATATATATATATGCACCCCTAAATCAAATTCACATATTCCCCTCACTACGAGGGAATATGTACAAGGAGAGAATATATATATATATATGTGTATTTATATTTATACTTACCTATCTATATATGTGAAAGTCTTGAAGAAGACACAAGACACCCTAAATAACCAAGAGGAAACTAAATATCACCGAAATCCACCAATTAAAATTGGGCCCATAAAAAAGGTTATAATAAAACCTACCTCAAACGGTGGTGGAAAAACTAAAATGGATCGAAATGCATTGACCTCAGTGTAGATTCCAAAACATGTGTGAATATGACATGAGAGACCCATGAAACACCTTAAAAATAAAAGATATCCAAAAAAACTTGGTCAAACCTTAACCTAGGGTTTGCCCAAACAAGAATGGATGACGAGTGATTTAAAAATATTGGAATAATGAAGGAGGAGCAAGGTAGAGAAATTACCTTTAGTGATTCGACCAATAAATAGGAAGATATATGGTGAAATCACTGTAGAGAGGGGAGCTTAGGAGATCGGGTGGCATGATTTTAAAGGGAGAGTGGAGGTACTATCTTGTGAAAAACATAGGAGAAGGGTTTGTGTGGGGATAATAAGGGATAAATAATAAAAAAATAAAACTAAATAAAAATAATTTTTTATTTACCGAGTAAACTACACGGTTTGGATGCATAGTTTTCCTAACCATGTGATAACTATGAAAGCATAACTTATTAAAAACAACTCATCCCATAAGCTTTCCACTAATATTCCACTTAATTTTAAATATAACATGCCTTTCTCCTGACATACCCAACTCCTTACATGGTCTTTTGGGAGCTCTGCACGTTTTGGAAACTGTGTTGATGTCATGAAAAAAAAGATCTGAAAAAATGACATACCCAAACACACACATTACACATGGTTTAAAAAACAATGTAAAAGTCGTTCAAAACACCATAGACCCACTTGGGGACCTGTACGACCACTTCATGGTTAGTATTAACCATTCAGACTAACTTGGATCCTTCCAAAAATCCTCCAAAGGTTTATTTCTTGATCTGTCTTGATCTGAAATGAAACACCACTCAAGGAGAGAAAAAATAATACCAAAATAGAAGAAACAATTACATCATGAGTGTAATAGTAATTTTAATATGTTTATATAAGATTATGAGGAGGTTAACTAAGAAAGAAACTAAAAATAGATCGTTAAATACAATTATATAGTCTTTGTAGGACCACCTTTGGATTATACCTCATGCCTTCAATGGTGTTATTTTTCAAATAAAAAAACTATTGAACATGGTTAGGGATGTTAAAAATATATTTTAATAGTTATTGGTTAATATAAATGAACAAAAAATGTGTGAATAAGTGCATAGATTATGTACCTTTTTATAAGTGAGGTGAGTGGAGAACTTATAATTACTTAAAACATTAAAATATAATTTATCTATATCCTAATGAATGTGGAATCAAGGAAACATAAATTAAAATATAAGATAATTTTGGGTCTAAATCAACCTAACCAATCATATTTATACATATTTTAGATATATTTTATTCCCATGTCTAATTTTAACCACCGTTAATCCATTGAACCATTACCGTGGTGAGAAACATTTCTCATCATCACTATTCATTGTGATCAAAAATGAAATTGGAAAAATTAATTTTTTTTGAAAATAATGGTTCCAAATATTAAAACTATTTTTCCATATTAAATTTATATAATTATCATAAATTAATTTTAAAAATTGTGCACATAACACAATAAAACCGATTTTTTAAATAAATCCATTTTAAGCACAACATTGAATATATTCTTTTTCATTAACTAGTAAAAACCATTAAATGAATGTTAAAATATTTTATTGATTTTTTTTTATAAATTTAACTAAAGAAATTAATCAATAGTAATTAATTTAATTTATAAGGATAGAAACACATTTCATTAATAAAACTAGTTTTTAAGAAAGAGAATGCTTTTTTTACATTCAAATGATGATATTTTTATTTCTAACAGATTGATGACCAATGAATTTATTTTATACTTGTGTGAACAATAATTTTTAATAATTTAAATAATCAAAATAAATTTTTGGGTAAAAAATTTATAACAAATACAATTTTTATAAATGAAATCTTTTAAAATAGTTCTTTTGGATCAATAATATTTACTTAGTGAATTTAAAATTGTTTTTGAAAATTATATTTCATTTAAATAACATATAAAGTGATAACCTTTATATTGTAAAATAATTATTACTATTATTTTAGGGTTTTAAAATTCATAATCTATCAAAAAAATTTATTTATTAACTATAAAATATATTCTAAAATATAGGGGTGTTACAATGTTACCTAAGGAAATCTATATTAGGAAAATCAAAGGATTTGTAAGCATGAAGATTTATAAAATAATTAGATAAAACATAAAAAGATTTTAGTTATATAGAAATATCTCTAAATATTATTCCTTTATCTAATAATAAATAGAGAAGCCACCTCATTCCCATATATGTTTTTTTAATTTTCATTGCATTGGGAATTGAAGGTGATGAAATTTAAGTGGAGAACATAAAGGGTGTTTAAAAGATAAAAAATATTTAAAATTAGATGATATATCCATAATGGAGAGATTTTATTGGTATCATCTTTCCTTCATTAAATAATTCAATTAATATTGAAAATATTTTCATAGAGTTCATTTTATAGGAAGATCATCCATGGTTAAGTAAATTTATTGATTTTTGGATGTTATCATTAAAAAATATAAAAAGTCTAGATTAATTGTTGGAAAGTTATACCAGATGATTGTTTCGGATAAGGAATAAGATGTGAATATAATAGAAGTATTAGTGAATTTAATAAATACAATGTTTAGCCGCTGATGGGGATTATAATAGAATAGATTCTAGATATCACTATCTCATGTGAATCTAAAATTTTGGAAAGTGATGGAATTTTCATGGAAGAGGTATATTCAATACATTATCCTATAATTTTTTAGAAATATTATATTATATTATTAAGAGGGATAGACTGATTATTTAGTGATAATATAAAATTTATTTGAAGGAGAAAGATTTGAGATTTCAAACATTGAGTTTATAGATGGTAAGTAAGAAAGAATAACATGTTTCTTGGACTCATAATTTTTGGATTTCAATTTTTTGGAAGATATAAGTGTAGTAGATTACATTGAAAAGTATTTTTTAATAACCACTAAAAGAATAATTATGGATTGGTATTACATGTTATCTTTTATAGATAAATTTGATTCTTATATTAATCTCTCTTTTTTCTAAATTGAGCATTTCACATGTAGAAATTGAGTTTATTAATTTATATATTAATGATTTATAAAATTTACTCCACCATTCCATAAGGTGAATTAGGTTTTATTTTAAATTATAAAGAGGATAAGAATAATATGAAAGGAGTCCTATTTAGAGTTTTACTATCCCTTAATCTAAAACATATTTATTTATTATTAATTAAGGGTAGAATTCATAAATTTTGAACTTAGTTTGAGTTGAATACGCAAATGGGAATAGATAAAGAAATTAAAAATAGGAGATTAAATAATTTAATGTATCATAATGAAGAGTAAGTTAAACATTTTCAATAATATCAATGTCAATATATGATGAGTTTTGTTATAATAGTTGGAAAAATGGATAAAGAGAGTAAGGATTCCCATGAATGATGATGTATTTCATAGAAAGGGGAATATTTAAGAACCTATTGAGGAGAATTTTGATATATATATTGGAGTTTCTAGAAAAAGTTTGAGATATATTTTGGATTTATCATAGTATCCTTCTTTATATATTTTACTGTATATTTATTGATTTATTAGATATATATTTCAATGTTGTAAATAAGATTGAAAAATGGTATAAATTGCTTCATTAATACTGGAGACACGATGAATAATATTCTATATAATATGATTATTTATTTATAATCAATGGGAATCAATTAAAAGTGATTATGGTTGGTGAGAGAACTATATTTTAAATGCCATTGAAGAAGTTTGTGTGAATATTTCATTATGGTCATAAATCAAGGAAACCAATGTTGAAAGTTGAATTAAAATTGGAAAATGTTGAAGGAGTAAATTTTGAAATTATCTAAAATGAACATAGAAGATAAAAATATGAATTTTAAATAATAGATGAAGGTATATGTTTATTTATTGGGGAATTCAAGATGTATTATGTTTAGAGGAGAAATATTTGAGAATTAATAGAAGAAATCAAAGTAAAAGTTCCATTATAATTCATGTTAATACATTATCAGAAGATGAGTTATGGATATAAATTGTTTTTTATATTAAATAATAAATAATTAAGAAGACATGTTGATTGATGATACATAGTTTGAGTTAAATTGATTAAGGTATATAACAATTCACAATCTTGTTCCAGATATATTCTATTATAGATACTGACATGTGAGACCAATTTATGAGAGGTCCCAAACTTTGTTTGGATAATTTTAACAACAAATAAATATTCATAAAGGAATATCCAATGATTTATCTTTTTATGTTATATTAAATTAGTTATACGTTAGAAGAAAGTTGAGAATTTATATGTTTGATAATCATTAACAATTTCTTGAAGAAGAATAAAAATATGTTGATGATGATTTTAAGACTCATGATCTACAAAGGAGCTTGGATTATAAAAAGAAAAAATTATTAAAGATTTTATTGAAGCATCATGCTTCGTAAGGCGACTTTATAATCCTTTGAAGTGTAAGAGTAATTAAGAATGCTGATGATGAAGATTGGAAGTGTAAATAGAAGTAGAAGTTACATGTTTTTGGGGATTTTGAAATCTTGTAGCCAATTTATAATATATCCTATAAGTTTATAAGTAGTAAAATAAGTTTAATCTAGATGATACATAGCAATATGTTAATATTACAATTTCTAGATGATAAAAAACTAAGGGGATCAAAATATTCAAGGTTATGTTGTAAAAAAGAATCTTGAGATACCATTAATAAGAGTTTAGATGATGCATTGGATCTATAAAGTATTAAATTCAAAATCTTAGGATCTGTATCTCACTAATTTCAAATATCTAAATGTTATGTCATATTAACCGATGGCATCTAGAATTTCAAAATGAAGATATTGAAGAATGATTTAATGAGATACTGAAATAAATCTAATTACAATGAGATGTTATTCATAGAAAAGATATCAAATGTAAATACTTTATCCTCAGTAGCCTAGATCTTGTAGGTACTTTACTACTTTGGAATAAGATACAAGTGACCACATGCCAAAATACATAATATTCTAGGAATATTTATAAACTAGATACATACTTGAGTCTCATATTACATTTGAAAATATAAATTATGAAATAGTTAAAGTAAATATTTTACATCCTTAGAATCATTAAAAAATTCACCCTTTGTATCCTTAGTAAGGAACAAATAAGGGTGAGCTCAAATTCTTAGTAAGGGTAACGTACAATAAAAGATATCAAGAATCAATGTTGTATAAATAATATGTAAAGGTAAATAACTGAACACACATTCCATTTAATCAATAAATAGAGAATAAAATTCATACATGGATAATATTAATGTAATAATCTCATGGATAATACTAACTGAATTCTCAATGAAGGAAATGCTTAATATTGGACGTTATGTTCTCAGACATCATGATATATATACCGTCAAGACATCTCACCAAGAAAATTTGATTGATGGATAGGTATACACCATAATCCCATTTAATACAATACTATTGATTCACCTCATGAGATTATAAATGAATCAAGGGAAAATATAATTATAGGCCCCTACATTAATTACATGTCCAGAAACATCCTCATATATAGTATAATATATTTAATTCATGACTCAATAAGCCTTATCAACGAATATCAACGTTGAGTAAAGAATACAGAGTATCAATAATTCCCATGTCTATCATATAACTATCAAAGTAAACACCTTATATATAAATGATATACATTTTAAGAAATAAACATATACATGATACATAATTTGGATATTTAAGGGAAATGTGATGTTCAAGGATCATGGGAAAGTTAATGTTTCAAGAGAAATCTAACAACTACAAAATTAATCAAGGAAGTGAAAGTCAATAATTTAAAATTTCAAATCAGTAATAAAACATCCAAGGATATAATAGGAATGATTTTACTAAAAAATATACATAAATTAGTATAAGTATCATAATGGTTTTTTTGTTTATGTATAGGAATACCATATGAATAATATTCAATTTTTTTGAGGAAAATATCCATTTCAATTTGAAAATAAAGTTTTAAATTAAAAATTTAATTAATATCAGGGAAAAATATTTATTTAAAAACAAACTTTTCAAATTTTAAAGGAATATCTAAAGTAATGATAGTTCTTGATGGTGGGAAATTTCATACATAGAGAGTATGTTAAAATAAGGATTTGTTTCACATTTTTATATCAAAATTTAAAACCATGTCATTTGGAAAACAAAGGGAGGAACCATTTTAAAATAAAGTTTAAATGTAAAAAATGGGTCAAAATAAATTTAATAAATCATTTTTTGATATTAATAAAAAACTAATTTTTTTTATAAAATATGGGTTTGGAAGAAAAAATTATTTTCGACTGAAGTCATAAATAAACTTGGATGTTTTTAAAAACATTTTCTTATTCATTTTAAGAACTAAGGAGAGAAGAATGGTACTATTGGTTAAAAAATTCAAGAATAAATATAGGACAATAAAATTAAATGGGTTTATTATAAAATCATCAAATAATATCCTTCAATAGAAATTCAATCATAAACAATCCCAATTAAAATGAGATTGAAACATAAATCCCTTACGAATTTGGTAACTTTTGAATCATGAACCCTATGAATAAAATAAATTAAAATTAAAAATAAAATATAATTAATATTAAGATATTAATGATATAACATATAAAGGTATCTTAGGTACACATAATAAAAATAAATAGGTGCATAATAACAACTATGTCTTAGTGAAGTGAAAATTGAAATGAAATATATTACAATGATTATACTTTTTAAGTGAGGATTAATGTACGAAATTATCATGGGTATAAAATGTAAATTTACATAAAATAGTGGGTATACAACATAAAAAAATCAAAATTATTTGCACACATTATTTTATAATATCAATGATAATGGAGAAGTAATATAACCCAATAAAAAAAACCAGGTTATGAAATTACTTACCACATAGTAATTTTTATGGAAAATATAATTTTGATGAAATAATTTAAATTGAAATTGTAATGTCTCCAAAATTCCATATAATTTTTTTAATTATATGGAATTATTTTGAGGCTGGAAAATCTGACAGCGCATGATTTCAAGGCCCAGAGTGCCCGGAATAGTCTGCCGAAGTTTTATTAAACATTAAATAGAGCGCGTAAGAAATTTTCCTAAAAAAGTGGAATAACTCTTAAGTGGTTACTCGGATTAGATGGATGGTGTACTATAGGACCGACTTAAGTTCAGTTGGCCCAGACCTCCTGTGAGAAATCCCAAAAATGGCATAACTGTAAATAAAATAATTAAATAAATTATTTTATTTTTCAAATGATTATAACTCACAAACGGTAGCTCATATTGAAAATCCGAGACCACTGCTAAACTTGTGAGGGCATGATTTCTTTAAGAAGATACTAACTTTGGCCATCGCGAGCCACCCGTGAAAATTAGTTTTTGGCCGTAAAGAAAATATTAAGTGACAATTATTTTATTGTAAAATCCATAACTTTTAAGAGGTAACTCAGATTGGAAATATGATGGTACCGTTGGGTTATTTGGTTCATGTTTCACTTGGGTAGATCCTAACCTCGACCGGTAGAGGTCGATGGTGTCTGTTAATTATTTTCTGAACTTTCTTTTCAGGTATGTTCACTAAACGCACAAGCGGCATTTTGTATCTTTTGATCTGGGGCTCAGAATTAAAATCCGAGGGCACCATTGAACTCGTAGTAATGGTATTTTCTTAAGGAGACCTTTACATCGACTACAGTAGGTAAAGGGTGGAAGTTAGCTTTCCACATATTCGTGAAATAACAAAATAAAATAAAATGGTGTAACATTTTATTTTTATTTTTCATTTGAAACTCCCATGTGGATGTTTCATAGGTGGGGACCACTGAACTAAAACCTCCCATGTGAGGTTATGGAGGTGGGGACCACCGAACCTAAACCTCCCATTAGATGTTATGGTGGTGGGGACTACCCGAGACTTTAAACCTCTTGAACTCCCTATTAAGTGGGGAGAAACCTATTGATCTCCCACACTTATTATTCCAACTTTCCCCTTTAATTAATTAAGACAACCCCTCAATTAATTAATTAACCCAATTTGAAATTTTGACAAAATAATCTATTAAGTTGGCTATTCCTCATTTTGGTGGAATATGGGGAAAATTTTGGCAGAAGGGAGAAAATTGGAGAATTGGGAGAAAGCTCTCCAATGAAGAATGCCAACAAAGAATGCACTAATTCGACTTCTTCCTCAGGACAATCATTGACGAGGAACGTCTTCAATGTCAATGAACCGGCGATCGAGGAAACGACGACGTCACCGACATGCGTTAATTACCAATGACATCATCTCTTTCCTTGTGGAAAATCATCAATGAATCAAACAAATAAGGTAGGGAGGGTGTTTGAATTATTTCCCGTACCTGTTCTTATTATTCTTGGGATTCAAGTATTATTGCCGCATGCTACCACTCTAATGCCGAGATTGTGGGCCAAACAAACATGGTCCGACCTCTCTAAATTTCTTGGGATAATTCTGGTATTCTTCATGATGGAGGAGGAAGAATATCAACCATGATGAAGGTGATAAAGGAGACGAAGGCAATGACACCATCCCGTGGCCACCACCCCCTGCGGCCTCCGTACCATGCACCGTTCTGCCGCCCGCGGCCTCCGCGCCCCGCGGCGCTTCGCCTCCTGTGGCCTCCGCGCCCTATGGAGCTCTATCGCCCAGGGCCTGCCGCGCTTCCCCGCGGCCTCGCCGTCCCGCCCCTCTGTCTAGTCGAGCCGCTCAGGGACCTCTGAGCCACCGCAGACCTCCGGGCCGACCCGCTCCCTCGCAACACACTCGAGACAGAGCAGCTCCGGTTGAGCTGCCCCGCAGCCTCCACCCTCCTAGCCGAGCCGCTCCGGGCAAGATACCCTGTGGCCTCTGCCCTATCAGACGATCTGCCCTGGATGAGCCGTCCTGCAGCCTCGCACCCTCGCGGTACCCCCCCATGACATCGCGCTGCTCGAGGCCGAGTTGCCCCACAACCGAGCCATCCCGTGGCCTCGTGCAATCCGTGACCAAACCTTCACAGCCCAATGGGCCAGGCCTGACCCATTGGATCGGGCCGGGTCAACCCAGGCCGGGTCATGCCGGGTCGGTTCTATTGGGTCGGACCGAGCCCGGACCCACTTCGATGCATTATCTGCTCTTTTGGCGATTACTTTTCCACCAAACGTCCGTTTGAAGAACCGTCAGTAGTGCTGAAAATATTAGAGTGAGACAATACCTTTGATTATAACTAACTAGTTATTTGGATTATGATGGGGTACAATTAGGTTGGATCGAGCACGAATCTGACCGGGACCCCGTGACTAAAAGGCCAATAACTCACAGACTGGGCATCTGACTAACGCGCCATCTGTTAAGTTGAGACCCCTATGACATGGTAGTCCTTTGAGATACTTCCTCGTGAGACTTCGTGGCTGTTAGAGTATCGACTAGTGACTTTTGGAGTAGATTCCTTTGGAGATGAGAAAACATAGTGTGGGAACCCAGTAGCTGTCTGTGACAAGAAGACTGACTAGCAATCCTATGTGGGTCAACACCTAGTGATCCTATGGGGGTCAGCTCCTAGTGATCATGTGTGGGTCAGCTCCTAGCAATCTTGTGCAGTTTAGCTCCTAGTGATCCTGTGTGGGTCGGCTCCTAGCGATCCTGTGTGGGTCAACTCCTAGAGATTCTGTGTGGGTCAGCAGTAGAGCCTCTTAACGGAGTAAGATGATTTAGTAGCTATAATTAATCATCTCTACTACCGTACCTATGTTATACCTGGTTTAAGCTGAGTTCGTACCTGTGTGGTACTTTTCTTATTGGTAATACCTTGGTGGTATTCTTCTATGTGGCGTACATTTGTGGTACTTGCCTTTGTGGTTTTCCTTCCTTTTTGGAACAGTTGAGCTTTGGGCTTTTGGGTTGGACCCAGGGTTTCCTCTTGATTGAGATGAGTATACTCGATAACTTAGGTATAAGTATGGAATATACCTAATTAGGGTTTATAGTTGAATTCATGTTTGAGGTTTATCCTTTTTGGATTTTGTGTGACCTTGAGGGTCTCGGGGTCCCTACTGAGTATCGTTATACTCTCCCCTACACGGGCTATGCCCCCACCTTGTTGTGTTTGGTGCAGACGACAGACAGGTTTGATCGAGACTGAGGATACCGGGACTGAACGGTGCCCAGAGAAGGACCTTATGACAAGTCGGTACACGGAGGAGACAGACGAAAATGGAGTGATAAGGAGGCGATCTGTACCTACCCTTCAGGTAGGAACCTTGGAAGACGACCCAACAACTATCTTCTTTTTCGATCCAGTTTACTTGTACTTTCAGTTTCTTGTACTTTGCAGTTTGGCTTTTATTCTGGCCCCTTTTACTTGCTGTACTCACTTTGTTTACTATTCAGTTCACTTGAGTTTGTATCTTGATGTGTGCTTGGTTGTGTGTGCTTATAGGTTATAAAGGCAATGCCTTCCCAGTTTTAGGGATTTCACATTTCCGTGCTAGTCACCATCCTCTGGCCTATGGAAGTCGGGCTTAGGGTAGTCATGGCACGGGCCCCGGGGGACAGGTCATGAAAAAAATTTAAAATAGCATGAAATATAAAGTATTCATGATATTAAATGAAAAATTATAATTATATAAACTATATAAAAATAAATTTGGTACATGACATTGACATATGCCTTAATGAAACGAAATTGAGACAAAATCCCTTATCTCATGCTTCCCTTTAGCTGTACATGATTTAAACTCTTATATAATGGTTTTAAGTTTGTTATTAATTTATTACTAAATAATATTCATATTTATAATATAAAATATTATATTATTATAACTTCTTATCATTCGTTTGTTATTAATATTTCATTATTACCATTATTTCAGATATTATCTCCTTTTTTTTTTCACGCATGTTTTGTGAAAAAAGTTGATATTATTGGACATAGGATATAGAAAAATCATATCCAAAATGATAGAAATGTTTTAAATATCATATTTATTCATTGTATACATTTTAAAAAACATTATTTAAATTTATATTTGGAATTTTATTCACACTTTTTCATAGAGATGGCAGGTCGAACGTATGCACGATCAATGATATCATTCCCTTAATGGGTGAAAGGGTAAAAAATTGGATGATATATTAATATTATAGAATTAATACCATGTAATATTTATCATATATATTCATTATTTCCATCACTATGATTATCCATGTGATTTGGTGAAAGAAAAAAAATTACATCAGTTTCTGAGGCGGTAGTCCACCGTACACTTGAGCGATGGATTTGTTTCCCATTTTATGAATGATGATATGGATTAATATTATCAATAAATAAAATAAAATATTAGTTTATGGGATATAATGGTGTTATTATATTATAATTTTAATATATAATTGATGGTCTAAAAATAAAGAAGAGAAAGAAAGAGCTTCATTAAGATGATTACCTTGTTCTTAGAGAATCTATATTTGGATCTCTTCTTAAGGAATCTAAGGTTAGTGTTTTGGGATGAAAAAAAGAACTAGAATGTGTATATGGATGTTTAGGAGAGAATTTAGTAAGTTTTAGTCTATCAAATTGGGTTGATATGTTTTAATAAATGAGGGGATAGATTTTCCTTTTATAATTGAGGTGGGGTGATAATTTTTTGTAAATAACTAAAAAAAATCAATATTGGGAATTCAAGATCACCAGAATTGTATCCAAAATTTATAAATAATGTATTGGGTAGAATTTAATTTATATAGACACTACCAATACAAAAAATTAAACATGTTATTCCTTATCCTATAAATTTACTTTTACGATTTTATTTTTCACCATGGTAATTAGTTTTTTTAACCTAAGTGATTAAACCTTTTAGAATAAAAAAGGATGTGAATTATTAGATAATTTAGACCCACATATAATTTATATTAAATCCAATTTACTAAATAAAAATGCTATTTTTTGGAAAATAAATTTTGTTACACATGCATGTAATGAGATAATCCCCTTTTTAGCCTTAATCATAGTAAATAAATTTTACTCTCTTTATTAATAATTAAGAAAAAAATTTGAAATTATTATATAATATTTATTATATTGATTAAAAATATGTAATAGATTTTTTAAAATTTGATTCAAATAATTGTTTGAAATTAATTTAAAAATAAACAATCAAATAGTGTAGAAAAACAGTTTTTCAAGAAATGCGTTTTTCATGAATAATATAGTATATTAACTATATCACTAGTAATAATCATGTGTTTGATTTAAATTAAATTATTTTTATATATAATATATATATGTATTTAATTTAAAAATTTCCTTATTTATTGTTATTTTAATTAATTAAAATAGATAAATATTAAGCACTTAAGTTTTTTTCATAAAAATACGTTTTTAATCTTAAAAACATTACACCAAAATCTGATATAAACATGATTAAAGTTAAATTAATTGGATTTAATATGAATAAAAAATAATAATTTTACATTTAAATTAAATTAAAATAATAATGATACCTTTAAATTATTTAATTTATCTAGAATAAATGATATTTTTACAAAAAATTAGTATTTTTCACTATTCACTAAAAAAATCACAGTTTTTTGAAAAATACCAAAATTTTACCCTAAAATAATTTTGATAATATTGATTTTAAAAATGGTATTATTTTTATAAAATTAAATTTCTTATATTATTATAAATTAATTATAATTCCAAAATATAAAATTAATAATAAAACCAGTTTTAAATAAAATTTATTTTAAAGAAAAAAAAATTACTAAAAATTTGATAGATTATTTAAAAATAATTTACAAAGAATTTTTTTATTAGGACATATTTATATATATATAGACACACATATATATTTATATATTTCATAATTCAGTTAATCCTATTTATACCTGCCAATTCAATGGGTAGGTTATAACAATCATATTTAAATAATATATTTTGTTGGTTGTTTAATCTTTGTGTTCTGTGTTGTATATGTTATTGAACAAAAATTTATTATTTAAAATTATCACTGTGTTACTTTATTAACACCTTTAATAAATTTTACCTTATAAAATTTGAAATTATCAAGGGTTTGAAATTTCAAAATAATATTGTTGAGAACTCACATTTAAAAAGGGTTAATAAAACTTCCTCTTAAAAATGGTAAGGTGAAATAAAAAGTTCATTTGGAATAAAAAATACCCATTTTTCCAAGTAATATATCATTTCTGGGAAGTAAAAAAATGGACATGGTTTAAAATCATAAATAATTTTGGTGAGTGATAGAGTTCATTGATCAAAATAAATTTAATGATTAAGAGAATGTCAATGACTGAAAAATCATAAATATATGATGTGTTAAATGACCATTTATTCATTTGATATGAAGTTAATAAGATAAAATTTTCATTTAAATATTATTTTACTAAGGTTGAGGGGTTCTTTTTCTATCGAGATAGAGAACATTAGAAAATATACTTGATGTCTTTTTATTTTTATAATCACAATTTTATCCTTTGATTGGGCTTCAAAAATTCCCAATTCATATCTTACTTCATAAAATGAATTTTGAAGATTATTTTTTTGTTCCTGAAGCAAAAAAACAACAAAAAAACTACTAAAAGATTACATAATCCATAAAAGGATTACAAATTTACATCTTGTATTTACTATAATAAAAATTATTAACACAAGTCATCCAATATGAAAAATTATAATACACTAATATCTAAAACTTAATAGTAACACCCAATGTTCATATCAATATTTTTCCATCAAAATTTTTATGTTAAAAAATGTCATATGCAATTGGGGGATTACTTTAGTGATTAAGGCCTTTCGTAATCCTGCATTAGAGCTGGGTTCAAATCTGGGAGGGAGTGAATATTAGTAGGTGTTGTAGCAGAAATGTAGTTGGGATTATTGAGGAACTATAGAACTGTATTAGTGTAAGTACTATATCAAGTAATGTACCGAGTATTGTAGTATTAGTAATATTCATACAGAATGGGATTTCGAGCCAGTGGTGCTTCGAGCAATCAAGGGGGTGGTGAAACAAGCATTACTTATTGGTGGTGATGTAGGCATGATGCATGAAGGGCGTTCAGGCCATCCAATGGTGGGTTTGTAGGCCATGTATTGAAATTTATGTCCCCTAGGCCTTTAGGCCAAAAATATATGATGTAATAAAGTAGCTTATTGGGTGGGTAATCCCTTGGGGTAGTTATGACCTACCTTCTAGGGATGTGTGTGTGTGGTGTGTGTGTGTTTAAATGTAATTATACCTATAAGAAAGTAATATAATAAATTTTTTTTCATATTAACCTATACAACAAGTAGTCCAGTGGAAGGCAATGCACACTTATCGCCCTTCAGTTGTGGGTTCAAGCCCTGCACCTCACCAGATATAAGGGGTTGTCACCCGGCATGTATGTTTTCCTTTTTCTAAAACATTATTAGTATAATTAATATAAAATTCCAAAAAATATGTTTAATATCCTCAAAAGTAAAATTAGTCATAAAATCAATTTTTAATTAGTAGGGTTTTCTATAAGACTTATTTTTTTCCATGACATCCAATAATAAAATTTGACTATCATTACCTTAACATCAATGATCATATTAACCATAAAGTTTATCAATACATTTAATATTATTAATAGAAAATTCTTCCTCAAATAATACTTCACATTGAACTATAGGGTTACATATATCTCAAGACAATGAAATGTATGAAAAAATGTTAATAATCACATGAAAACCCCCATCAATTAAACCTCAAAATTGGGTGTCCAAGACATTGAATTTATGATGAGACTTAAGCTCATAAACCCACGAAGATATCCATAATTCCTATGATAATATTAGTTGAATACATATATACTATTAAAAAATACAATATTTATATTTTTTTTATGATTTTTACAACAAAAATACCATTGATGAAGATACTTATACAATATAATACTTGAATCCAAATACATAAATACTTAAACCCTTTTACCCCTATATATTGGTATATCATATGTACTTCAATGGTATATGATTTAACCTTTAAAATAGGTAATTGAATTGGATAATTCCCATGTTCCACTTTTTCAAGACAAAGAACTATACATGTATTTCTAGGATGAAATTCATTTCTCTGTAGTCAAATACTCACTTCTCCTCGAAACTTTTTACTCTATTACATTGTTTTACACACATATTTTTTTCTATTCCTTTGAGACATTCTCTTAGGTGTCGATTTCCACATTTTTGACATGAAAATGTTTTTTTCCCTATTTCCTCCATGGTTTTGACCACCCTAAGCTCTTAGAAGACTATATATTTCTATTCTTTAGATAGTCCAACAGTTGGTTAAGGTATACATTATTAATAATATATCATGATAACTGATTCAGACTGATCAAAATATCTTTTAATTTAGTCTCCATCACACTGGTTTTATCAGAATCAACACGTTGTCCAACACATTTTGTGTTAACATCATTCAACATGGTTCCAACCATTGTGTAAATCCAAAAAATGAGGTGTTACCAATGATAATCATAATGGAAATCCATATAATCATTTATAGGCTATCCAAAACATGAAACATATTTTCAGTATAATAAAACTTAAGTTCAACCTCGTTAATTCATTGTCATCATCTATTCGAATACTTTGTGATGAATCGTATAGAAAATGTGAATTATCCTAAGAATATCCTCAAAGAGTGTGAAACCAAGTTAAAATTTGGTCCCATTGTCTTATACCGGGTAATGATCGAGTGAAATCACAATACACCCTTTTTGAAGATAATACCCCCATGTACAACTGTTCCAGAACCACATCCACTTATTATATCCATATAGGGTAATATTTATTGTAAAAACCACATAATATCTTCCTTACCAGAAGAATAATATGTTCCTATATAATTAGCCACAATGTTTACAATATGGTTATGTTTCATAATCCATGTTTTATAAAATTTTGTTCCTAAGGTTTCTATTAAACTTCATATGATACCATTTTTTATGTCCCTAACTTCGGTAGCCCAGATCCAGTGGTCAATTTACTGCTTTTTCATAAGATACAATTGATCACATACCAAATGACTAAATTGTTCAGTAGTCTTAGTAAAATAGATACATACTTGAGTCTTACATTGTATTTTAAAACATAAATTACAACATAGTAAAAGTAAATATCATGCATTCTTGAAATATTTCAAAGACCCATTCTTCATATCCTAAGGAACAGAAAAAAATAAAGGTGAGCTAAAATGCTCAGCAAGGGTTATCTGAAAAAAATGTTAACATGAATAAATAAGGCATAATCAGCATGAAAAGGTAAATAAATAAACACACATCCCATTTAATAAATAACTTGATCCTAAAATGAATCCAGGGATAATATCAATGGAATAATCTCGTGGATAGTAATAAATTTATTCTCAATGAAGGAATTTATTTATATTAGACATCATGATATCATACATCATGATATCTATATAGTAACGACCATTCACTAAGACAATTTAATTGATAGACATGTATTCACCAGAAATCCATTTAATTCCAGCTTACTGATTCTCCTCACAAGATTATTGATGCATCGAGTGGCTATATAATTCTATCCCCCACATATAATTTTATATCCAAATCATTAATCATATGTAAAATTATTGATTTAATTCATGAATAAATATTACTTGTGAAAAAATATTATTATCGAGTGATGATTATAGATCATCAAAAATTCACCAGTCATTCAAATAACTTTCAAAGTAAACACCATATATAGAAATGATATATTATTTAATAAATAATAATATCCATGATAAATAATGTGGATACTGAAGGAAAATTTAATGCCCAATGATCACAAGAAATTGAATGTCAATACTTTCCCTGGGCAAACTGGTCATAAACCATCCAAAGAAAGAATAAGTATGATATTACAAAAAAATATCCTCAGAAGAGTATAAGCAATATAAAGGGTTGTTTTTGTTTATTCATAGGAATACTATACTAATATCATTAGAAAAATTCTCTAGAAAAATATACTTTTCACTTTTAAAATGAATTTTTAAAACTAAAAATTTCAAGAATATTTGGAAAAAAATTCTTTGAGATTAACCTTTTAAACCTATAGAGTAAGAATCAATGAAATGAGTTTTAATGATGTTGGGAAATTCAGTTCTTCTTGAGTATTCTATAATAGAGAAACCTTCCAAATTTTTGTGTGGAAAGTAAGAAAGTGTATCTTTTGTAAAATAATGTAAATCTTTATTTAAAAACATTTTTAAAAGTAATAAATATGACAAAATTTATCTAATAAATCATTGGATAATATTAAAAACATTTATTAAAACATTTTTCAAAAATAAGGATTTTGAAGATAAATGATTTTCAACCGGAGATATAAATTAAGATTTTTTTCTTAAAAACATTTTCTAAATTATTTTCAATAAAATAAAGAGAAAAAAGGGACTATTCCATGAAAATTTCATGAATAACCATAGTATAATTAAATTAAATTGTTTCATTAGATAATGATAAAATAATTACCTTTCACAGAAATTCAAGTATAAAAAATCATGATTATAATGAGATTGGAACTTAAATCTCTTAACACATTGGTAACTTTTGAATCGTAAGCCCTATGAATAAAATAAATTCAAATTAAACATTAAATACCATTAATATTAATATAATATTGATACACCTCATAAAAATAATAAGGTACTTAATAACAAATATGGATCATTAGAGTGAAAATTGAGACAAAATATCTTACAACGATATTACCATTGAGGTGAGGATTAATAAATGGAGGTATTATGTTCATAAAATGTAAACACACATATTTTTTTTATATAAAACATAAAACAATAAATATAAATTACATATATAATATTATAATATCAAAGATAATATATAATTAATATAACCCAATGAAAGGAAATTAAGATATCAAATTCATTACCACTTGGTATCATTAAAGTAAAAAACCACATGGATGAAATAATTTAAATATAAAGTTAAAATAAAATTAAATATTAAGGATTCATTATATTACATGTAAAAGTGGTAGTATATACACCATATAAATAAATTAAGTGCAAAACATTACAATATACCTCAATTAAATGAATTTGAGATAAAAATATCTTACCTCACACTTCCCTTAAGTATAAGAAGATTTAGCCTATTGTATATTGGTTATAATCAGGTTCTTAATTTATAAAAAAACCATATTAATATTTATAATATCATACACATTATTATTGTGACATATTATCACATAATTGTTAATAATATTTGTTTATTACCATTATTCCGGGCGTTTCCTACTTCACTTTCTCTTTTATGTTTTGTCGTTAATGTTACAGCTCTTGAAAACAGGAGATAGGTACATAATATAAAGAATTATATTAATGTTTTAAATATCATATTTATTAATTGTATACATTTTTAAAACCATTCTTGAATGTTGGATAAGGAAAATGAATTCATTATTTCATGCATACAATAGGCCATACGTACACACGAGCAATGATATCATTCTGATAATGGGTGAAAGTTTAAGGAATTGGATTATATATTAACATTGGAAAATTAATATATTATTATATGTATTTTATATATTCATTATTTCCATAATTATGACTATCCATGTGATTTAGTGATGGAAAACAAATTACATCAGTTCACGAGGTGGTTGTCCATTGTACACACGATCGATAACATTGTTTCCCGTTTGATGGAGGTGGAGATCAATAAATATTATTACCTAAACATAATAACATTTAAGTAAATTTTATATAATGGTGTTATTATGTTGTAATGTTTAATAAAAAATTTACGATCTTAAAAAAAAAATAGAAAGAGATTTGTTAAGATAATTACCTTCTTTTGGTGGAACCTCATTTTGATATGTTATTAAGGACCCTAGGGTAGGTATTTTGGTAGAAAAAAAGATATATAATGTGTATATGTATGTTGTAGAGATATTTTGGTATATTTTTTTCAAGCAAAATGTTTCAAGAGGTGTTCAGAAATGAGGGGAGGGTGTTTCCTTTTATAATTGATGAGGAGTGGAATTTTTTTAAATACCAAAAACTATTCAATAATGGGATGCCACTATCACTCAAAGTGACTGAAAAATTGGTAAATAATGGATTGGGGTAAATTTAACCTCGATAAAAAAATCCACCACAAAATTTTAAAATTTTAAAATATATTATTCCTTATCCCTTATGTTTTTTTACTTTTACAATTTTCTTTTTCACTTCAATAATTAGTTTTTTTAACCTAGTTAATTTATACTTTAAGACTAAAATAAAATGTTCCTTATAAGATAATATGGACCCATTTATTATTGAAATTAATTCCAATTTTTCAAATAAATATCCTCTGTGTTTGGAAAATTAGTTTTGTTATAAGAACATATAAGAGGAAAATCCTCATTTTAACCTTTATCATGGTAAAAAATATTTACGGTTTCTGTTAATAATTGTGAAAAAAATTAGTTGAACTTATTATATAATATTAATTATTCTAATTGTAAATATGTAATCAATTTTATAAAATTTAATTCATATAATTATTATAATTTAATTTAAAAATAAATCCCAAAATCTTGTCGGAAAAAAGTTTTAATGAAATTCAATTTTCAAGAATAAGATGATCTTATATTATCTATATGACTAGAAATAATCAGGATGTAAATTTAAAATTAATATATTTTTATGTATAATATATAATTTTTATTTAAATATTTTTTTATTATTGAATATTTTAATTAATTTAAATAAAAAAACATTACGCACTAAACAATAGTTTTTAGAAAAACGTGTTTTTAATCCTAAAAATATACTTTTACTAAAATAATGTATGAATATGATAGAAAAGTAATTAATAAGATTGAATATAAATAAAAAATACTAAATTTTAATTTAAAATAAAATTAAAATAAAAATATAAATTTTAAATTACTTAATTTATTGAATGGAAATGGCAGTTTTACCAAAAATAGTATTTTTTACTATTCCCTAAAAATCAAACATTTTTGAAAAATATAAAAATTTAACCCTAAGATAATTTTATTATTATTATTAAAAAATGATATTATTTTTATAATATACAAGTTGTTATAAATTAATATACTTCTTTGACATAGAATTCTTAATGAAACCATTTTTTATGAAAATGTATTTTGAAGCATAAAATGACTTTACTAAATATTTAAGTGATTATTTTATAGGAATTTATCAATGATTTTTTTATTAGTACCTATGTATATATATTTTATGATTCAGTTTATCCTATTAACACCAAAAAATTCAATGTCTAGGTTATAATGATCATATTTAAATAATATATTTTGTGAGTCATTTAAGATTGGTGTTGCATATCGTATACACTATAAAAAACAATGTTATTCTTTTATAATCTTTGGGGTTTACATAAAAATTGATAATTTATGATTTATGATTAAATTGGAGGAATATATAATGGATATTAATTAAAATTTTAATGATATTAAGTATCGATCCAGATTATTTTGTTGAAATAATTAAAGAAAGTAGACTAAGAATTGAGAATTTTAAAACTCCATAGTTAGAATTTCATAGATCCTATTTGACCTATTTCACAGAGTTTTAACACTTTATTCTTGGTTTAAAAGTAGGATATGTCATTCATGTTATAATTAATTATGATAATAAGAGACTATGTTTATAGATATAAAATTACCTATGAATTCTATAAGAGAATTAATTTTTAGAAGTGAGTATGACTTGCATGTTTCATAAGATCATTTCAAGTTGAGAAAGAAGTGATCTAGAATTTCTCATTTTATAGGATTTACTATATTGAGGAAGGAAGTGATATTTACAACCTAGATCATATATTTATGAATTATTTTTAAAGAAGATACAACTTATAATCAAATCCAATTTATATGAAGATCCAGTTTTAAGTCAAAATGATTCAGAAACCGAGTTGATTCAAAGAATGATTGTGGAAGAAGATATCATTGACAAAATTTATCATTCCTAAGTGGATAATTATAATTATTGAGATCAAAAATTTTATGTGAATGTGATTTATGTTGTTTATTCATTGGTAGTGAAAGGATTATTATTAGGAGAGATGATATTATTATTGATGTAGTGACATATTAGAGCAATAAAGATGACATTGTTCATAAAATATGAAGAACAAACATTGTGAACTATAGGTATTCCCCTACAAATAACCTAGTGGAGGAAAACCAACTATTGGGAAATAGGTTTTAAGGAAAATTATGATACCTTATGGATATTGAGGTTAGGGATGATAGCTTCCTACCTAATTTAAGTTTTTAGTTTCGGATGATACCTTATCACATATTGTAATAACTTATATACATTAGTGATAAAATATATGTATCATACTCAACTTGAACATTGTAATGAAATAGTTACCCATATTTGGGCATAAATTTGTAAAAATATCATGTGTTGTGCATTATATACTTTCTATCTTTCATACGGTGTGAATGTTTTGGTTGATGTGTATGAGATCCACTAATCCTAACAGGTGCAAAGGTTTGAATTAATTGAATGAAAATAATTTAGTAAAAAAATAATTCACATTTATTCCCCCCGATGAGTGTTACTTCACAAGATTACTGATCAATTCATCTAATTTGAATATTTATTTTATATAATTTGTATATTTATATTTATATATGGTAAATAATAGTTACTAGAAATTATATAATTCCAAAAGATATGTTACTATTCTAATAGTCTTTTACTATTCTAATGGTCTATTTATAATTCAAAAGTCATTTCACTATTCCAATAGTTATATAAGACTAATACATCACATGAATACCACTTATTTATATCACTAATCATTGAAATAGTTTCTTTCAATGTTCTTTATATATCATTTATAATTTTAATACCTTATTTCTAATCATTTTATTTCTTATTACGAACATTAAAACACTAGTAGCCAAGTGGTTCTCAGTTTTTTTAAAGACAATACGAAACCAAGGTTATAGTTCAAGGTGAAGTAAAATTCAAAAATTACTATAGTAAAACAATAGCAATCAATATATTGGTACTATAGTAAGCAGATATATTGGAACATGATGTCTAGAAAATGACTGAATAAACCCATTTTTTAGGGGATGTATTGTAATGACCATGGGATTAATCATAAAAGGCCTATAAGAATTGTTTTCTTATAAATTCGAGTTATTGAGGTAGAGTATCCCTTCAGGTTGGGGGGGGGGGTGGTGGTCCAGTCTAATAAGTTTGATTGGGTGTGTGTGTGTTGTTTTGTAAATTAGTTCCCCAAAGTATAGGTTGTGATATTCTTGCATAGATTAGAAATTATATCCTAAATTTTTAATTATTATCCTCTGTCGATAATTGATTGGGTTACTATTGTTTCATTGTATCCTTTTGTTCTCATGTTTCCTCTTCATGATTACAAATTCTCCAAAGTAACATGATATGGTGAGTTATCATGTTTCATATAAAATTCTCTATATGATTAAAAATATTGACCATTTAATCCCCATAAGATAGGTTGTACTTTAGTTTTTCCACTAATGGATTCATTTTAAGTGGGGGATAAGGTATGTAACTTCATAGGAGGGATACATATAACATATAATGCACCTTATCTTGGATTGGTGGAAGTTATAGTCAACAGACCACAACTCTTATGTGATCAAGAATCTCTAAGGTTCCAATATAGATAGGGTTAATATTTCCTTTCTTTATAAATCTCATAGACATATTCGTTGGATATATTAATAAAAATACTTTATATCTATGATCAAATAATATGAATTTTCAACAATTTTCATCGTAACACTTTTGTGAAATCTGAGATACATTAATGTGTTGTTTGAAGTGGCCAAGTGAGAATCACATTTTTTGTTTGTAAGTTTTGTTGTTATCATGGAGAAGAAGTTATTATGTGATTATCAGAGGTAAGTGATTATGATTTCATTATTTTTATTGTTTTATGATTTAGAATTAGATTTCATTTTTTCTAAAGAATATATGTTTTTATATGTGATGATTTTTTGTGTATATGTTTAAGGAAATAAACTAAATGTGTTGATGGATGTGGAGAAACATTATAAAAAAATTTGGAAGTTATTTTTGAGTCTTTAAGGGATGATATGAATATATAAGTGCAATCCACATGTTTAAAATTTGAGGATTACAATAGATAAATCCTTGGATTTCATAAACAAGATCCCTCTATGAAAAAAAATATTTATAGTTTTTGTCAACATCATTTCCAGGGATATTGATATTTTGTAAGCATAATTTGACTATTTCTAATAATCATCGCATGAGTTATATAATATTCAAGTAATCTATGTAATAATGACGTTTCTCTACATAAAAATGATTTAATGATGTGTAAACACTATTATATATACAAAGGAATTATGCATAAAAATCATGTACATAGAGAATTTTAAGGAATCTTCTGGGTGAAAATGCAAAGACTCATAAATACCGAGGGATTTTTTTAAATACATGGGATTTTTACGAGTCTGTGAAAGTTTATGGTGCTTGATTCCGAGGCCCGTTGTGCCCGGAATCAATTTTTGATGTTTTTTTGGCACGTTCAGTAAACATATGCGTGGGTTTTTATAACTTTTTAATCGGTGCTCAGAATTGAAATTTGAGAGCAACTTTGAACTTGAAATGCCAGTATTCGCTTAAGAAGACTTTCACTTCGACAATAGTGAGTCGAGGATAAAAGTTAGTATTTGGGTTTTTGGGTTTTTGTGTGAAGTAATAAAATAATGTAAGCTCACTTTATTTTATTTTTAAGCACCATGTGGAGGTTGGGTGGATGAAACCTCCTCATGGGAGTTGGAGGTGGGACCACCACACCTTAACATCCCTTGGGAGGTAATGGTGGTGGGGCCCACCCAAGCATAACCTCTCGTGAGAGGTTATGATGTGGTACCACACGAGGCTTAACCCCATATTAATGGGAGGAGAAGAAAACCTCTCAACTCCCTCAATTAATTTCATGTGTCGACGTAAAAATTAAGTGATATCTTCTAATTTTATGTGTCAACATAAAATTAAATCCTATCAATTGTTTTGATGCACGCTATGTGGGGGAAGTCTCTTAGAATCCTCCCAATAATTAAGCCAACGCACCTCTTAAATTGTGCCAATGCTATTTAATTTTCCTGACCCCCCTTTTTAAATTAAGTAACCGCATCGTTAGAATTTTGGAAGGTTCTTAATAAATTAACCGTCATAAATTCCATGATGGTTACATACGTCTCCCCTATCCTATATATAGGGATCTTGAGAGGAGGATTTGGTATGACTTCACCAAGCGACTAAGTGCTGGTAAAGTGATTTGACACCCAACACTTGGAGGATTATGCTCTCCAATGAAGAATTCTCCACCGACGAAGAACGTCAACCTCGACTTCGACCATTTTCCTCAGAACTCCTTTCGACCTGAGACATCCTCGTCCACAATGATTTGACATCCACCTTCTTGCGCCAATGTCAACCAACTACGAGCAAGGTAGGGGGTTTATTACTTGATAATATTATACCCTTTTCTTATCTTCCTCATTAGATAAAAAAGTATTTTTGAGGATGTGTTATTGAACATCTACTTTTCTTGATGAGCCAAATGATACCTCCCTAAATGCGGAGGGTGCAAGCCAACCTAACATGGCCCAACACCCTCCGTCGATTTTCTTCTTTGTGGTGATATTGGAAGAGGTAACGAGGCGACAAAGGCAGCAACAAAAAATGCCACGCTAACCGTGGCCTCCGCAAACCGCACCGTCCCTGTGGCACACCGTTGTTCCTGGTCGAACCCCGCCGGCCCATGCACTGCCCGGTGCTGTGCCGGCCTGCCCGCGCACTGCCCACTCGCCCCACCGGCCTGCCTGCACCCTTCTCGCTCCCTGCCGGCGTATCCGCGCGCCCCGTGGCCTACCCACGCATTTCCCTCATGCCACACCGGCCTGCTCGCACCTTGTCGGTGCCTTGCGGACTGATCGCGTGCTTCCTGGTGGCCCGCCAGCCTTCCCGCGTGCGGCCCGCACCCCGCACAACCTGCCCTCGCCCCAGCTCCTGGATGAACTGGTCGTGCCGTGCCGGCCACCCGAGATGGCATGCGGATTTCTTAGTGGCGTCGCTGGCCGAACATGATCAGATTTTTGAGCCGAGCCGATCAAGCCATGCCCCTCGCGGTACTAGCCGAACCGGCCCCAGCCTCCCGGCTGAGCCGCCTACACAGTGGCCTCCGGGCTGAACCGACCTCCCAGTCCGCCGGGTCGGGCCCCGTAAACTGGGCCGAACATAGAGGGCTGACCTGCCCAATGGGCCGGGTTAGACCCAGTGGGTCATACTGGGTCAACCCAGACCGGGTTGGCCGAGTTTTGGTTTGGCCGAGTAGGTCCAACCGGGTCGGACCCGGCCGAGGCCCATTACCAGCCATCTTACTTCCTTTGACCGAAACTTTGGCACCAGACGAATGTTTGACGAACCGTCAGCGAAGATGGTTTTCTTGAAGCATTACAGTCCTTTGAGTATACACCACTAGAGTTTTGAGTAATGTTGAGATACGGAAAAGTTGGATCGTACACGAATCCAACCGGACCCCCGGGACTAAAAAGCTAATAACTCACATATCGGGCATCCGATTAATGTGCCGTCTGTTGGATTGAGACCCCTACGACGAGATGGACCTTTTAGATACTTCTTCGTGGGACTTGGTGGTGGTTGAAGTGTCGACACATTGATTGAGAAGAAGACCCTCCCAGAATCAAGCATGCTTTGTGGAAATCCTGTAGTGTGGAAACCCTATGGCTGGCTATGCACTGAAGACTATTCATGGATCATGTGTTGGTCTGATATTTCTAACTTTTGTTCATGGATCATGTGTTGTTCTAACCAAATAGGTGGTCCTGGATCATGTGTTGGTCTGACAAAATAGCTGGTCCTAGATCATGTGTTGGTCCGAAAGCTCTGATGACTGTTCCTGGATCATGTGTTGGTCCGAGAGTTCTGACTTCTGTTCCTGGATCACGTGTTGGTCCGATAGAATAGATGGTATTGGATCATGAGTTAGTTCAAAAGCTCTGATGACTATTTCTAGATCATGTGTTGGTCTGACAGTTCTGACTTCTAGTCCTTGATCATGTGTTGGTCTGACAGCTCTGATGACTGTTCCTAGATCATGTGTTGGTCCGACAGTTCTAACTTCTTTTCCTAGATCATGTGTTGGTCCAACAGAATAGCTGGTCCTTGATCATGTGTTGGTCTGACAGCTCTAACGATTCAGTGGATATATCTAATCATCTATATCTCTCTACATAAGTTGTATACCTGTGTGAGCTGAGTCAGTGTCTTCTGGTTTTTCCTCATGATTGAGATGAGTTACTTGATAACTTAGGTATGTGTATGGGCATATACCTATGTAATGGATATCTGTTGATTTTTTACTCTGTGGTTTGTCCTTGGTGGATTTTGAGAGATTTTGGTGGTATCAGGGTCCCTAATAAGTATCATTATACTCACCCCTGCACAAGCTATTGTCGTACCTCGTTGTGTTGGATGCATACGACAGACTGTGCTGACAGAGGCTGAGAGCACCAGAACGGGACGGTACTCGGAGGTGGACCTTATGACGAGTCGGTACAGAGAGGATACTGACGGACGTGGAGTGCTGAGGAGGCTATCTATACCTACCCTTCAGGTAGGATCCGTGGTGGAAGTTCTAGGATCTGCTTTTCACATTTTAACTGTTTACATTTCTTCAGTTGTACTTGTTTTCAATTTCCTTGTACTTTACAGTTGGGCTTGTATTTCCATCCCCTTATTTTTCATCACTTGTTTTTTATACATTTTTTACTTAGTGTTTTGCTTCCATCTTACTCTGTTGGGTGTGTTTCTAGTTTATAAATTCAATTCCTTCCCAGTTTTAGGGATTTACCCCTTTGGTTCTAGTCGCCTGCCCCTGGCCTATGCAAGGCAGGCTTGTGGTAGTCGCGGCACGAGCCCCGTTGGACGGGTCGTGAAAAATAGGTATCAGAGGTGTCGGTTCTACCATAGAACTTTATACTCTGATCTTTCTTTCTGTGAAGAAATAGTGTTAAGAGTACTGAGTGTGGTTTTCAGTCCAGGGAGTTTAGTTTTTGTGTGGCGGCCGACATATCCACACACCAGGACCCTGGCTTCTGATTTCCAACTCAGTGCACGAAAATACTGATTTCGTGTGTGTTTTCAAGAGTTTTATTTTTGATCTCTTGACTCAGCTCACCAGGTATAGCTTATTGAATGTGGTGCACCTGTTTATTTTCAGGATGCCTCCACGCAGACAACCAACCAGGGTTCTGAGAGTTGTATGAGATGGCATCCCACCGGGCGATGATGCCTCAGTACAGGGCCCCCTTATAGCAGAGGCATCGGTGGTACCACTACATATTGGGACACTGATACCACCATCTCCAACAGCAGAAAGTGCACACCTCTTGAGCTCGTTGCATGAGTTCCAGCGCCAGAGGCCGCTTAGGTTCAGGGGTGAGACAGACCAGCAGATATCTAAGGATTGGCGAGAGGCTATGGTGAGAGTATTTAGACTAGTAGGGACACTAGACGACCTTATGGAGATCCTTGCAGTGAGTCTCCTTCAGGATGTAGTAGGAAGATGGTGGATCCTGATTCTCCATGTGCATGACAAGGCGACACTACTCTGGGATGACTTTGAGAGCCTGTTTCGGGTGGAGTTTTTCCTAGCCACCCTACATGCGGTGTAGATACAGGAGCTAATGTATCTCCAACAAGGTAGCATGACGGTGGCACAATACTCATCGAGGTTCACCGATCTCTCATGCTATTACAAATATATGGTGTGGGACCCATTATTCATGGCCCGGACCTTCGAGCATGGACTCTGGTGAGAGATCAAAGCTTTGATGATCTCCCTCAGCATCCCGATGCAGGCGGGGGTGTTAGAGAGAGCCCTCATAGTGGAGAGTTTTCTTGCTGAGCGGTCACCAACAGCAAGACCCATCACTAGTCAACATGCAAAGGAGTCTTATTCTGCTGGTAGTAGACAGATGTCGTAGAGGTCTAAGCGGACCAGGCCATCCGATGGATGAACTCAGGATATGGGTCCAATTGTGTGCGACACACAAGACAAAGCCAGTCATGCCATGAGTAGGCAATGTTACACTTGCGGTGGGTAGGGTCACATTGCTCATGTCTATCTGACCCACCATTTTGATTATCAGCAGATAGTGGAGGGACCTCCTAGGCAGAGGCAGAGGTTCAATCAAGGCGGTCCGTAGGGAGCATGAAGATGTGGTAGAGGAGCTGGTGGTGCAGCTGGTGGTGGATGCTGTTATGAGGTGTTACCCCCATGACCACTAGGAGGTCCACCCTGACCGTAGGGAGCAAGTGTAAAAGGGAGATCTCAGCTCTAGGCAGCTGAGGCTTACGATCACGGTGCTCCGGAGATGATTCGATGTACAATCTTTGTCTACTCCACCTTAGCTGCAATTCTTATTGACACAGGTTCCAATCACTCTTTCATTTCTACCACCCTCGTTCGGAGCACAGTGAGTCCGATGGAGCTGTTGGCTCTATTATTATGGCTAGATACTCCAATGGGAGAAGACTCGATGATTATTCACTGGTTCCAGAAGTGTGAGTTTACTCTAGGAGGCGAGAGCTTCGGCTGAGATCTTCTCATAGTGGCGTCGAGGCCTTACGACAACATCTTGGGTATGGACTGTTTATCTACATTCCATGCTCATATTGACTGTATTAGGCGCAAAGTGTGGTGTGTCCACACGGATGAGACCAGGTTTACCTTCACCGAAAAAGGGAGCCTTTACAGTACATGACGAACTAACTCGGAGGAGGGTGCAGCCGATCACTCATCAGTTGGCCTGCCTTCTCGGAGCAGTTGATGTAGGGAGTCCGAGCTATCCTGTAGTGGTGGACCAGTATGCGGATTTTTTCCCTAATGATGTCCCAGGACTATCTCCTCGTAGATAGCTAGAATTTTACAATGACCTGTACCCTGGGATGGCACCGATATCTATGCCAGAATATCAGATGGCTCTCGCTGAGCTTCGTGAGATGTGGTTACAGCTGGAGGACTTTCATGGGAAGAGATTCATCCGGCCCAGTGTTTCTCCTTGGGCAGCCCTGATTTTGTTCACCAAGAAGGCATATGGGAGCTTGGGGCTCTATGTCGACTATCGTCTCCTGAACCAGGTGACAGTGAAGAACAACAAGGATTGAAAACCTCTTAGATCAGCTGAAGGGAGGTCAGTGGTTCTCAAAGATAGACCTCGGATCAGGCTATCACCAGCTCAGAGTTCGAGATGAGGATGTGCAGAGGATGACCTTCAGATTTAGGTATGGCCAATGCTCCAACATTGTTCATGGGAATCATGAACAGGATCTTCTAGACTTACCTCAATCACTTTATCATAGTCTTCATCGACGATATACTGATCTACTGAACTACCGAGGGGGAGCATGCCTACCATTTGCGTGTAGTAATTAACACACTCAAAGAGCACCATATTTATGGGAAGCTCTCTAATTGCCAGTTTTGGATCTGAGAGGTTACCTTTTTGGGACATGTCATCTCAGAGGCTGGAGTTTTAGTGGATTCAACGAAGATTGAGGTGTTACTTTCTTGGGGCCACCCATGAGTGTGACGGAGGTACGAAGTTTCCTAGGTTTGGCTAGTTACTACCGGAGGTTCATACCAGACTTCTCAAGAGTTGCAGCACCACTATCAGCCTTGAAAAAGAAGGGTCAACCCTTCATGTGGACAGAGAGATGCCAACAGAGCTTTCAGGAGCAGAGGCAGAGGCTGACTAGTTCCCCCATCTTGAGGCTTTCAGGGGAAGGTGTAGGGTACATATTCTACTGCGATGCATCAGGGACCAAAATTGGGTGTGTCCTTATGTAGGAGCAAACAGTGATCACTTATGGTTCTCGTCACCTGATATAGCTTGAACATAACTATACTACCCATGACCTAGATTTAGCAGCAGTGGTCTTGGCCTTGAAGATGTGGAGACACTATCTTATGGGCGAACATTTTACCATGTACTCTGATCACAAAAGTGTCAGGTATATCTTCTCTCAGAAGGACCTGAAATCAAGATAACAATATTGGCTTGAGTTCCTCCACGACTATGAATTTGAGATAGTTTATACTCCTAGGAAGGGGAATGTTGTTGCGGATGCTCTCAGTAGGATATTTGGTATACAGCTGCTAGGAGAGGTGATAGAGCAGCTGGCTACTTTACAGATATCCTTCGTGGGTAGAGATGGGGCAGAATTTCTACAGTCTCTTATAGTCACTCGTCCACTCCTTTAGCAAGTCAGGGAGGCGCAACATGGGGACACTGACTGCGAGACAAGACGTTCTCACATATCCACAGGGCATGCACCTGATTGATTTTATGATGGTGGGGAGAATTTCATCCTCTTCAGAGGACATACCTTGGTTCCAATATCACTTCAGGAGGAAGTGTTGAGAGAGTTCCACACATCCCCTCTAGCGGTACATCCAAGTGTGGTGAAGATGTATCAGGATATTAGACTATAGAACTTGTGTCCAGGTATGAAGAAGGCAGTAGCCTAGTTTTTCTCTCGGTGCCTCACTTGTCCGCAACTGAAGGCGGAGAACTAGGTACCAGCATGCTTGGTTCAGCCTTTAGAGTTCTCAGATCAGAAGTGGGATGAGATATCCATGGACTTTGTGACAGGTCTTCCACATACATCTAGGGGACACAACTCAATTTGGGTGATCATTGACCAACTCACCAAGTCATCTCACTTCATACTGATCAGAGAGCATGGCTCAGTAGAGAGCTTGGGACGGATCTATGTATATGAGATTGTGCGGCTACATGGAGTACCATCTTATATTGTCTCCGATCATGATGCACCGTTTACTTCCCAACTATGGAAGGGGTTGCATGAGTCTTTCGGGATGTAGCTACGTCTGAGAACCACCTTCTATCCTCAGATGGATGACCAGACTAAGAGAACCATTCAGAACCTCAAAGACATACTACATGCTTGTGTCCTCGACTTCAGTCGCAGTTGGGAGGATCAATTTCCATTGGTGTAGTTTGTGTACCACAACTTCTACCACTCCACTATAGGGATGGCACCTTTTTAGGCATTGTACGGATGACCTTGTAGATCACCCTTGTGCTGGACTAACCTAGGGGAGTCGACACTAGTGGGACAAGAGATGGTATGGGCTACCGTAGAGAAGGTGCATATCATCCAAGAGTGGATGAAGACTGCACAGAGCATGTAGAGGTCATATGCTGATAGGAGACGGAGACCTCTGGAGTTTGAGGATGGTGACAACATCTTTCTACAGGTCTCAGCTCGACGAGGTATATGGAGATTTGGCTGAGGCAGAGACTTATCTCCGAGGTTCATCAGACCATTCCAGGTCCTCAATAGAATTGGTGAGGTGGAATACCGGTTAGCTCTTCCACCTCAGTTGCATCGGGGGGACGACGTCTTATATGTATCTCAGCTGAGGAGATACGTGCATGACTCTTCCCACATCATCGACCATGCAGAGATGGACATTGATGATGGGGAGAATTTCACGGAGTTTCTAGTGGAGATTGAGGATCGACAAGAGTGGGTCCTCTGTGGATGGTCGATACCTCTGGTGCACGTTCGCTGGCAGCACGAGAACCTCCAGCAGAGCAGATGGGAGCGTGAGGCTCAAATGCGTGCACAATACCCCCATTTGTTCCATTAGTTTGAGTTGTAGCTTATCGGCATGTAAATCCCTGAGGTGGGGAGAATGTAAAGACCTGGAAATCCTATGGAATTTTTTTTAATACATGGGATTTTTATGAGTCCGCAAAAGTATACGACATTTGATTTCGAGGCCCGGAATAAATTTTTTATGTTTTTTTTGGGTACGTTCAGTAAACATACGAGCGTGTTTTTATAACTTTTGAACCGGTGCTCAGAATTGAAATCTGAGTGCACCGTAGAACTTGCTGTTTCAGTATTCTCTTAAGAAGACTTTCACTTCGATGACAGTTAGTCGAGGATAGAAACTAGTATTTGGGTTTTCGTGTGAAGTAATAAAATAATGTACCCTCACTTTATTTTATTTTTAACCTCCATGTGGATGTTGGGTGGTTAAAACCTCCTCATGGGAGTTAGAGGTGGGACCACCACAACTTAACCTCCCTTAGGAGTTTATGCTGGTGGGACCCACCATAGCATAACCTCTCGTGAGAGGTTATGACGTTGGGAACACACGAGGCTTAACCCCCTATTAATGAGAGGAGAGGAAAACCTCTCAATTCTCTCAATTAATTTCATGTGTCGATGTAAAAATTAAATTCTATCTTTTAATTTTATGTGTCAACATAAAATTAAATCCTATAAATTGTTTTGATGCAGGTTATGTGGGGAAAACATCTTGGAATCCTCCCAATAATTAATCCAACGCACCTCTTAAATTGCGCCAATGCTATTTAATTATCTTGACCCCCCCTTTTTAAATTAAGTAACCGCATCGTTGGAATTTAGTAAGGTTCCTATGAAATGATCCGTCATAAATTCCATGATGGTTATATACCTCTCCCCCTCTCTTATATATAGGGAGATTGAGAGGAGGATTTGGGACGACATCACCAAGCGACGAAGCACTGGTAAAGTGACACGACACCCAACACTTGGAGGATTACGCTCTTCAACAAAGAACACTCCACCGACAAAGAACGTCGACCTCGACTTCAACCATCTTCCTCGGAACTGCTTCCGACGTGAGACGTCCTCGTCCGCAACGAATCGACTTTCGCCTTCTTGCACCAACATCAAACAACTACGAGCAAGGTAGGGGGTTTATTACTTGATAATATTATACCCCTTTATTATCTTCCTCATCAGATAAAAAGGGATTGTTGAGGACATGTTATTGAAAATATACTTTTCTTGATGAGCCAAATGATACCTCCCTAAACGCGGAGGGTGCGGGCCGACCTAACATGGCCCGAGATTTTCTTCCTTGTGGTGATATTCGAAGCGGAAACGAGGCGAAGAAGGCGGAAACAAAAAAGGCCGCACTATCTGCGGCCTCCACAAACCGTGCCACCCCCATGGCACACCGGTGTTCCTGGACGAACACCGCCGACTTGAGCCTTGCCGAACCGACCTGCCCTGTTGCCCCCGTCCGCTAGCCCATGAGCTGCCCGACCGCCGGCCCACGTGCTGCCCGACTGCCACCGGCCACCGGCATGCACGTTTCCCGCGCCGCACTGTCTTGCCCGCACCTTGCCGGCCTTCCCACGCACTGCCCGTCGCCCCAACGGCCTGCCCGCACGCCCAGCCTGCCTGGCCGCGTGCTGCCCGCGACCCACCGGCAACCCGCGGGCTGCCCGCGCGCCCCGCGATCTGCCCACGCACTGCCCGCGCACCCCTTCGGCATTCCCGCACCCTTCCGCCCCCCTACGGCCTGCCCGGAACTGCGAGGTGCCCCGCTGGCCTGCTCGCATGCTTACCGCACCTTGGATAGCCTGCCCGCGCCCCAGATCCCGGCTGAACCAGCTGAGCCACGCTGGCCACCCGAGAAGGCCCGCAGTGTCCTTCGCGACGTCTCTGTCCGAATAAGCTCGGCTTTCCGGGACGAGCCACCCAAGCCACTCCCCTCACGGTGCTGGCCGAACTGGCCCCGACTTTCGGGCTGAGCCGCATACTCGGCGGCCTCCAGGCCGAACCGCCCTCGCAGTCCACTGGGACGGGACCAACGGATAAGGCCAAACATAGCTGGCTGATCGGGTCGGCCTAGTCTGGGTTGGGCCGAGTCGGTTGGACCGGGTCAGACCGGGTCGGACCGGGCCTAGGCCCATTACCGAACCTATTAATTCCTTTGGCCGTAACTTTGACACCGGGCGACCGTTTGAAGAACAGTCAAGGGCGCTAGTTTTTTTGGAGCACAATGTTCCCTTTGAGTATAATCAACTGGATTTCGGGGTTATGTTGAGATACAGTCTATTTGGATTGTACACGAATCCAACCGGGCCCCAGGGACTAAAAAGCTAATAACTCACAGACGGGGTGTTCGATTGATGTGTCATCTGTTGAGTTGAGACCCCTATGACGAGAAATACCTTTGAGATACTTTTTTGTGGGACCTGAAGTAAGTTGACATGTCGACACTTGGATTGAGGAGCGGACCCTCCCAAAATCAACCGTGCTTTGTGGAAACCCTGTGGATGGCTGTGCACTGACGACTGTTCCTGGATCATGTGTCGGTCCGACAGTTTTGACTTCTGTTCCTGGATCATGTTGTGGTCTGACAGAATATCTAGTCCTGGATCACGTGTGTTCCAAAAGCTCTGATGACTGTTCCTGGATCATGTTTTGGTCCGATAGTTCTGACTTCTGTTCCTGGATTATGTGTTGGTCCGTCAGAATAGCTGGTCCTGGATCATGTGTTGGTTCGACAGCTCTGATGATTATTCCCGAATCATGCGTTGGTCCGACAGTAATGAATTCTATTGTTGGATCATGTATTTTTCTAACAGAACACATAGTCCTGGATCATGTGTTGGTCCGACAGCTCTGATGACTGTTCCTGGATCATTTGTTGGTCTGACAGTTCTGACTTCTGTTCCTGGATCATGTGTTGGTCTAACAAAATAGCTGGGCCTGGATCTTGTGTTGGTCCGACAGCTCTGATGATTCAGTGGCTATATCTGATCATCTCTATCTCTCTATATAAGTTGTATACCTATTTGAGCTATGTCATTTTCTTCTGGATTTTCCTCATGATTGAGATGGGTTACTTGATAACTTAGGTATATGTATGAGCGTATACCTAATTAATGGTTATCCATTTATTTCTGACTCTTTGGTTTTTCCTTGGTGGATTTTGAGAGACCTTTGTGGTCTCGGAGTCCCTACTGAGTATCGTTATACTCACCCCTACACGGGCTATGCCTTCACCTTTTTGTGTTGGATGCAGACGACGGAAAACACTGATGGAGGCTGAGAGCACCAGGACTGGACGGTAGCCGGAGGTGGACCTTACAATGATTCGGTACATGGAGGAGACTTACATACATGGAGTGATGATGAGGTTATCTGTACCTACCCTTCCAATAGGATCCATGGTGGATGTTCCAGGATATGCTTTTCACCTTTCAGGTGTTTACCTTTCTTCAGTTGTACTTGTTTTCAGTTTCCTTATACTTTACAGTTGGGCCTGTATTTCTGGCCCCTTACTTTTCAGCACTCCTTTTGGATATAGTTTTACTTATTTTTTTGCTTACAACTTACTTTGTTTTGTGTGTTTCTAGTTTATAAAGTCAATGCCTTCCCAGTTTTAGGTATTTACGCCTTTGGTGCTAGTCGCTAGCCCATGGCCTATGGAAGGCAGACTTGGGGTAGTCACTGCACGGGACCTTGGGGACGGGTCATGACAAAAAATTTGAGTTTCTATAATTCTATATAATATAAAAAATGAATAAAATCTGATGATGCTAAAAATAACCATGGATGTTGATTCTATATATAATGGAAGGAGTTAATGATAGTGTCTGATATGAGTTCCATGATGAGACACAAAATAATTGTGAAGTAAAAAATTAGAATATTGGGGTGGAAATGCCATTGTGGAAGCCATAGTCACCATAAAATAGCATAATGATAGACAAAAAACCATAATGATGAGTGTTCTATGTGATAAAATCACTTGTAAAAAATGATGTCCTATCTTTTCCAGGGTTATTATAGTTTTAAGTGAGTTTAATCTCAATGAGGAATAATGATTCATTGTATTTTAAAAATGAGTATATATATAAAACCATGTCATTTTTGTAGACCATTGACAGTCTTGAAATAAGTTGTGAGAAATAGTGAGTTGAAACATGTCATGGGGGTGGCTATGGTGACTTACATGAGAGATAAATAGTAGTATTCCAAAATAGAAGGGACCATATCATGATCCATCACTGTTTAATGTTATGATATGTCCTCATCACCAAAAGTCACCTGTAGTCTATCATAGGGAACTCCTTTACACAGGCTATGCCATATCAATTTACGATTTATGAAAACATGGATTAAAATTAATTAGTGAAGATTTAACAGATAAGGGGATCACTATATTTGAATATTGTATTAAAGAATATATCCCAATTAATATGAATATTTGAAAGGTTATTTTAACCATGGATTTCATGGAGTTTTGAGTAATCTAAGACCATCCAACAGTCATAGAGTTTTCTATATTTTGAATGTGAAAGATATTATTAATGATATTATTAATTGAATATATAAGTGTTGGTACCAAGGAAAAATAATATATAACTATGAGAAAAATCATAATGAATATTTGAGATAATTATAAGAGATTGATACATTCCTGGATCAAAGAGAGAAGTCGATTCTGAATCATGAGATATATTTTATAAAAGAAGAAGACATGATGAATAAGAATTCATAAGGAGGAGAAAAAAATATCATTAAATATCGGGAGTGAGTTTTGAGACAAGCAATGGTAATCACCATTATTGGCTACCTCTGTTCCTGAAAGGTTCAAATTGAAAGATCTACTAATCCATCTAGTAGTAAAATAGAATAATTATCAGGAAATGTTGATATACATTGGAGTGAGGTGAATGAATTTTTTTTGGATTGTATTTTATTGAGTTATTATAGTTTATTTCAATGGATTTTAGAATCCAATGACTAATTTAATCTATGTTTATAGGAATTGAATATCTTTTGTTATAGATGATTATTGAAGATAGTGTAAGAATTCATGATTGTGTGGGGGGACAAATCATGGAAAGAAACGAAATATTTTTTAAAAACCTTTTAAATACTCTATATTTACATATTTAATATTAATTCTATACATTATGTTTGGTTTTTGAGTTTTTTTATTAGATTGAAAATCTTAAAAAGTTCAAGAAGTTGAGTTAAAATTATTTTTAAAAGAAGGCCACTGATTTAACCAATTTATTAGTTGTTAATCATCCTTGGGAAATATCAAGTGGTATTAGAGAAACATGTTAAGTTCACTCTAAAGATTCAAGAAGGTTCTTAAGACATAAAATCAAAATTATTTGAAAAGGAAAGGTATATCTACTTTCTATAAAAATAATTACCAAAACTAGATGAATATAATGGTACCCTACCTTGTTTCACTTGGTATAGAAGTATGAAATTTTATTACTATTTGTTTTTAATGTATTCTCAAGGGAATCCCAATAACTATTACTGATAAGATAAATAAAAGTGATTGGAAGAGTAAAAAAAATTAATTCTAGTGTCTCTATCATATATAGTTTGTAAATTTGTCATGGGTGTCCAAAATACTACAATTGTGGTATAAATTAAAGGGTTATTGTGAAGGTAAAATCAAAGTAAAGGATTTCAAATAGCATGTTTTGAGGACTATATTTAAATATATTAAAAATGAATAATGATTATTCCATTAATGATTATTTCACATGTGTTAATGAGACTATAAGTAGTATTCCGGTTTTGATTATACGTTGCAATATTTCACTATTGTAAAGAATATTATTAGAAATTTCCAAGTTAAATTTGACCTTAAGGTCTTAAATTTTGAAGATAAGTAAGATATATACATTGAAGATATTTATAATATTATCATATCATATAAAATGACAAAGGAAATAACATTCTAGAAGAAAGCTAACGATTATAAGGATTTATAATCTATGAGAAAAGAAAAAAAATATGATGCTATAGGAGTAAGTGACTTGGATGATTATAAGGATGATAAAGAATTAAAATAAACAATTTATCTTTTATAAAAGTTTTTGAATAAGGGAAAATGGAGAGGGAAAGGTAATAAATTACTAAATTAATATAATTATAATTATTTTGGTCATATTTTAAAATATTTCCCATTGAATAAATTTTAAGAATCTGAATCATATAAGGGAGAATAGAAGACACAAAGATATAAACATAGTAAAAATAAGATGCATTCCAATAAAAACAAAATAAGTATTATTATCATGAAAGAGAAAAATTAATCACATATTGGTTCTGATGTTGAAGCCAATTTATTTATTAGGTTTTAAGAGGATTTCATATATCTAGAAGTTATGGTGGTAAATAAGGGAATAAATATGAGTGGTAGATGAAAAGAGAATTTGAAAATATTTTTGAGATGATTAAGAAAATATATAAAGAAATAATAATAATCTACAAATAAAAGAATAATAATACTACTGAAAATGATATATTAGTCTAAAATAAATCAACTTAAGTTGGTGAGATCCAAAACAACAGGATAAGGATATCTTAAAAATGAAAAATTTTGTGTGGTTTTGAAGAAAAATGGCTAGAAAAGTGAAGGGGTTTTTTGAGACAATTTTTTATTCTTGTAGCTCAAAAAAGGCTAGAGAAAAATAGAGAAGAATAATCTTTAGTTTATGATTATATGTGTGTATTTTAAAGCTAGTGAGACAAAACGGTCTATTGGGTAATATAAAAACCTCAACTAATCATTCCTAAGATAAAAATATTATTTATAACAGTGTAGGTGACAATATCAAGGCAGATTCAATGTTAAATAAGAATAAAATTTGGATATACTTTTCAATATTTGAAGGATAGTGGAAAATTCCAAGAAAACTATGAACCCCATGAAAATGAGGCTCAATTTACAATAAAATATCATTTTGGAAATTGTACACAGTATGCTTATCAAAATGAAAGATATAATTTTAGAGGATTTTACCATTGTCATTAAAGTTATAAACACCATTTTTACTCTTTTTTGGTTTAGTATTTCATTTCTATGTAAGATTTAAGAACAAAGGGAGAGTTTTAGTGGGAAAAAAGAGAAAATTATCAAAGGAAAAATATTTGTGACTAGAACTTCACTAAATCCACCCACTCAAAAAATGTTTCTTTACATGGATGAAATGTGTGAAAGGTGTTAGAAAGGAGGTCACAAAGATAATGAGTTCATAGTTAGCATACATGGTAAACTTCCCTATAAATATAAATGGAATTAAAATCAACAGGTAAGATAAGAATGTGGGACTATCAATAAGTTATACAATAAAGAGACAAAGTAAGATGAGTCGTGAAAGAGATAATTCTTGATTGGTAGGACATACCATTTGGATATGGATAAAAAAAATATAAAAAGAAGATATTTATGTTAAAAATAAATAAAAATAAGTGTTTATACTTTATTAAGTTATAATTCATGAAACTATATCTATAGATATAGATATTAAAATAAAAAAACAAACTATGTAAAATATATTGATAATCTGGGAACGACACACAAGATTATATGATGATACTACTAGTCTAAGAAGAGATCTAGAAGAGGATGTTTTATTTAAATTTAAATGAACATTCCTTAACATATTATGTAGAGAAGATATATTTATATGAGGAATCATATACTAGGAAGAATATGAGTTAGAATTTTTTTGGGTATTTAATAATAAGAGAAGTGTTAATATTGGAATAAAAGATTGGTATTGGTTGAGAGTAAACTCTCTATCTTAGTGTTATTTTTGAGGAACATAAAGGTACTTCCTTCTTCCCAATTTTTTTTTATTTCTGATAAAATGTATGGAATTGATGAAAAATATTAAGTTTTGTTCTTAATGGAAAATAAAGGAGGTGTTACTCATAGTTTTTTTGAACTACCATAGAGAGGATGTATTTAGTACATCCATTGGGGTGAATTTCATTTTTTTAAACATCATGTACTTAGATAATATAGAGGAATGTGTTGGGTGAAAATTTTATTTTCTGTAACATAATATATTATGAAGAATAAATAAAACTAGACAATGTTTCATATACTAATATTCTTGGAATTAAAAAACACAAATGAAGGTGATTCTATTTGAGACTAAAAATAGTTACCAAGAATAGATGAGATGAGTTCCAAGGTGAAATAAAATTCCATCATGAAATGAAAAATGGGAAGATAGAAGTGGAGATTCCATTATGAAATCTATGGTCACTGTAAAATGGAATGAAAATGGTCATAATGATACAATGATGATAATTTTTTGTATGGGAATCAACTGTGAGAGATGAAGACCCGGTTATATGGTGTTGATGATCATTTCTGGTGATTTTCTTCTAAATTAGGAATATGTAATCATCGGACTTTCAAAATGAGTAGATTTAAGAAACCTTGTTGTTTTGGAGACCATGGTGAGTCTAGAAGTCACTTGTGATAAATAATGACCTAAATCATATCATGGAAGTGGTTGTGCTGACTCACATGAGATAATAAGTATAGGAATCTAAAATGGATATGACCATGTTTTGGTCTATTATTGATGCCCTTTTGAGATTATTTTATGATTAGAAGCTGTGTGGGTTAAATCACAAGGAGCTCCATTCCACATGCTATATTCTGTCACTTTATGATTAATTTAGACATGAGTTAAAATTAAATGGTGAGAGTTTAATGGATAAGGAGATATTGATATTTTAATATTCAATAAAAGAGTATAACCCAAGTCATATGGATATTTAAAAGGATTTTTCACCAAGTACTTGAATGAGTTTTGAGTTAGAGAATATCCTACTAAAATTCATGGAGGTTTCTATATTTTTAATATTTAAGGCATTAACCATGATATTATTCCCAGAATATAAAATTTAAGGTACTCAAGAATTTTTTTTATAATTTTGGGAGAACTCACAAAGATTTTGTGAGATAATTTTGAAAGTTTTATACATTCTAGTATCAAATAATTAAGTTGATAATAAAGATAAGGATATTTTTTTTATAAAAAGAAGACCCACTGACTAAGTATTCATATAGAATATAAGGATCCATATCATTCAATATTGAGAGTGATATTTTATAGTAGCGATATTAATCATCATTGTCAGTTATTGAAGTTATTGAAAGGTGTACACATTTAGACCTACTTATCCATATGATCATAAATGTTGTTTATCATCAAGAGGTTCAGAAGTATCTTGGAGAAAGATAAAGGTATTTTTATATTGGATTATATTTTTTTTAGATATTTCTATTTATTTTAGTGTATTTTTAAATCTAGAGTAAAATGGAATATATGTCGATAGGACCAGACTATACTTGGTTATAAATGACTGTTAATGATATTGATAGGATCCAAGATTGGGGTGAAAACTAATTATGGAAATAGTATACTATTATAGTTGAACTATATAAAAATTTTGTGTTCTCTCTTTATATTTCTTATGCACATGAGGTGGGTCAATGAGTTTTTATTGAGTGGTTTTATAAACATAACAATTTTGAGAGATCGAGTTAAGATAATTAATAAAATAAAACCCATGATTCACCCACTTGGTAGTTAATCAAGCTTGGGGAATCTCATATTGAATGGGTTGAACCTTATCTATCATTTCGTAGACAAGTTTGGGTCCTAATAAATTATGTTGATCAACTTTATCCCCACATGAAAGAGTTCTACATCAATTTAAATATATAATTTCATATGGGGTAATTTGTAAACTTGATTGGAAACTATTATTATATGAGAAATAGATCAAGAAAATACAATGACCCTACCCACCTTTGAAATCTATCAAATAATAACTTGGTATGTATTCAAGTGTTTACAAGATGATTTTAGATCAAACATTTTTCTAGTGATGATAGTTTATACTAAAGTGCAACTTTATATTCAAATTATATTGACGTATATTCTATTATATTGAATTAAAATTTGGATCTTGATCAAATATGATCAAAATAGATTCCTCATATCGCCTCACCACTGGATATATATCTTGGAAAACATAATGGGTAAGATATATTCCCAAAAGGTGATGAAGTGAGTTTTCATGTTAAATTGATGTAATAGAACCCATATGGAATATTCACTTTAAATGTATTAGGAAGATCCATGAAAAATTCCATGATGATTTCTTCTTATTTACATGTTAGTTTGAGTAAATGATTCACCATACAATGTCTTTTGATGTTCTACCTTAACTTATTGTTATACACAATACATTATTATGAACTTTTCAATATTCTTATTCATGTTATTCCTGTTTATGTGATCTTAGATATTTTGATATATATTTTTATTTCCTTGGTAAATATAAAAAGATAACCAATGTGAATAATCTAATAAATCCTTATTTATCTCTAGTATTTATGGAATACATTTTCTAGTTCCAATATGAATTAGTCTATATTTATCTATGTTGGATTCATAAAGATACAATTCATTATTTTCTTACAACTTTTTTTATAGATCTAAATCATTCCTTTATTCATCATCGATTTTTCATGCATATATTATTAGGAAATTATTTTTTTATGGAATTATGTATTCTATAAAATTATTATTTCTATATCTACCCTTTTTATAACCATGAAAATTAAGAATTTATGAATTCTTATCATAGATAGGGTAGCTGGTTTCTTCTTTAAAAGAGCATCAAAAATAGTATTTTTCTTCCTAGGGTGTTAGTGTATTAAACATTCATAATTTTAGTCATATTTATTAATGCATATTAATCTCATTTTTTATAAATATATATATTATACTATTGTGATTAGTATATATTTCAAACCTCTCTTCATCAAGGAAATTCCTTTAAATATTCATTATAAAGATCACAGTTGATTTGTTTTGGTCATGTGTTGGGTTAATTTTATAATGGATCTCTAATTATCATGAGGAATAAGCTACCAATTTATCATTTTAGTTTAGTAAACAAATTTCGGGTTCAAATGGTTATAATAAGTTTCTTGAGTAACACCAAGGGGGAGGGGTGTGAATTAAGGTGATTACAGTTAAAAAGTATCATTTGAAACCATCAACCATCATTGAAAATTATTACCTCATTAGAAGAAATAATGTCCAATCCAATTTAGCCTCAATTTACTTCACAAAAATTTATAAACAAAAATTAAAAAAATGTAAAGAATACAAACATAAATGATTTTATATAATTCACTTATAGTTGAGTACATCTAAGGAAAATACACATGATCATGTTATATATACCAAAATATACTATAAACTCACTAAATTTAGTGGATATGTTTTTTATTATGGTAGCACCATGATAATTTTCATTTCATTTACAATTGTTTTAGGGATGGTAAACTACCTCTAAATGGTCACTCCCTTTTCTTCCTCAACGACACACCACTTCGGGGAATAATTTATTTGTTTGCATATAAATGTCTCTCAATTATCAACATAGAAATCATAAAAACTACACATCTTCAATTATTAAATAGATGCGCTATTAAACTCCAATTCACTACACATTATCATCTTTAAATCTAAACAGTGATAGCTACAAAATTATAGATTCATGTATATTCCTTCCACACAATCAAATTACCAATTAAATTCTTCTAGATAAATAATAATTTCACAATAAAATTATTCTAATTATGTTCCATTTTCTTCTCCACAATCATCTAAACAAGTAAATAAAAACATTTCTTCTTTGATACTCAATGGTATACAATACCTTATTCTCTCATATGTTCTTTATTTATAAAACTTGGATATAACATCCACTTTTTTAACTGTCTAGTCTCCCCATAGTGGAATTTATAGAACTAAACAATCCAAAACATCAATCAGTGGTTGGGATCAATCAATCATTACTTCAACCTATAATCCCATTCAAGGTGTACCATACATTTAAATGTGGTTAAAAAACATATTCAAATGAATTTAATCCTCTAAAAACTAATCATAAATATATGATATGAATTTTAATACAACATCTTATTTTTCAATATTTTTCTTTTCCAAGACATATATGGAATAACTATAGGCACTTGGAATTCTATATTAGCATTAAACTCTATGATCCATGTCATAAAATATCAAACTTCTAATAAATAGTTCTTTTTTGAATTTCAAACATGATCGTACCTTGAACGACCATGGTGTGGAACACTATTAAACTCAAAATTGAACATATCAAGGTTAAATAGATATTTTTGTGACTTCCTCCATGATAACCTGCCAATTTCAATTTCATTCTGGAATATACACTACTAGAAAAATGACCTATAACCATGGTTCAAAACTGTGGGTATAGCCCCCAAAAATGTGGGTATAGCCTATACCCACAGTTTGGGGAACTGTGGGAAACTGAGGCATCGGGATAGGTCCACATCCTATAACCATGGGTATAACTTTTCTTACCACCATGTCAAACCCGCATACACATTTCCATGATGTCAAATCCTTTTACCCATAGTTTTAAAACCATGGGTGTAAATATTTAGTAAAAATATGGTGCCTGGAGGTGTTGAACCCATGACCACCACGATCTTCTATTCGCACACGACGCGCCTCACTACTTCATCTACACCAATTACGTTAACACATAACTATATTTTGCTAAATATATTAATAATTTTCCATATTAGGAAAAAGAATAACACTGAGTTTAGAACCCACGTCTATCTCGAGAACTAACTAATGACTAACCAACCCACCTACATTACTTGCATTATAATATATCTACACTTATTTTAATATATTATTCTCCCTTTCTAAATTAGGAAAAAATGTAGCCGACATGATTCAATCCTGATACCACCGGTGTTACCAAACAACAACTCACCAACCAATCAACACTACTTATGTGTTTATTTGTTTATATATACTTAAAAATATTAATTCAAACTGTGGGTTTCGGAGGGAAAACTATCAGAATTGGTTTTCCCGCCATTTTTTGTGTCTCATGGATTTTTTTTGCAGCCATAACATGGGAAATCCATTCCCACAGTTTTACCAAAATGTGGGTATATATATTAAAAAAAACTTTATACGCATGGGTTTTCCAAAAACGTACGAATATGCCTTCAACAAAAACACCTATACCCATGGTTTTGGGAAAAACCCTAGGTATAGGTGACTTTTCCTCCACGGTTTTTGAAAACTGTGGGTGTAGGTATAGAATACGAACCTATACCGATGATTTTAAGTAAAACCATGGGCATAGGTCTATTTTCCAGTAGTGATAAAAATAATTTAAAAGGTTAATTACTCAAAAAAAACATATATCATTCCAATTAATTTAATCATACACAAGACCATAATTATTTATATAGGAATAATTTTGGTCTCCCTATTTCACACAAGAAAATATATAATTCCCCATGTATTTCTCTATGGACGTTTTAATCACTAACACCCCATTTTAGTTCACCCTTGAAGAAACAAGAAATCTAAAATTTCTTATATAATTCACTACATATTATTTATACTTCTCTATATCTTCACAATTTCATTGGATCCTCCACTATGGGATAGTGGGATTTAACATCTAATTTTACATAAATCTATTTTTGAATACAATGAAATACCAAGTTAAAATGTAATGATCTTAATTTTTCTCTTATAAAAAACTTGTACCATTGAATAAAATTACATACCATTTCCAATAAGAAAAAACTCTAGGTGCAAATAATCACTAAAAAACCCTTTTAACTCAATAAATTCCCCATTTTCATCTCTATTGTGGCATATTAAAATAAAAACCGGTGTTTTGATGTCCTCATTCACTAAATATATTATATCCTTATTTAAATAAATCCTTAACAACTCATATTTTTTTCCATGAAATAACATGATAGAATAAACAATGAGTACCTCATATAAAATCCTCAAAATATATATCAAACCACCCGTCTTAAATCTTTTTCAATACTATAATGTTAAAAATGTAAATGTTATAAAATTATTATAGTATCAACCATGGATTTATTTTGACCCCATACCATATTTATCTTCACAAATATCAAACAAAAAAAATCTTAAACATTAATCAACATCTCCAAAATATTCACTAGTGATTGAAAACACTACATGATAAATATTGTAGTTGCAAAATTATCTTTTTTTCCATAGCTATCCATCATCTCATAAAAATATGATATTAATTAATAATAAATTCAACACATAAACTCTAGTTATAATAACAAACCCCACCATTTTTGATTAATTTTTGTTTATCACAAACCCTTTTCTATTTAAGGGAATTGTGAATATAGGTGTGGTGGCTAGCCTCTTCTTGATAATCATTAAGTATTTTCCACATTCAACTCTCTATAAAAACTTTAATATATTAAATTTTTACTTAGTAGGATGGAAAGCCATGAGAAATTTATCATAAGGAATCAGTGTTACAAAACTATTACAAGAAAACTAAGTAGCTCTATGAAACTTGTTGGTCTGAGACATTCCTAGATCACTTTTTTTATTCACTCTCAAGGGATCACCTTCACTAAAAAATTTACTTTATGCATATAAAAGGCCTAATTTCTAAAATTTTCAAAGAGTTTATACGTTCAAAATTGTTCTAGTAAAATACTTAAATTCCCCTCATGATTATATTTTATCTTAGAGTATATGAAATCATCATCAATAAATACCACCACAAATTTATCAATGTATTCTTCAAAAATAATATTCATCAATTACATAGAGATAATTAAGTAATTAATAAGTCTAAATGACATCACTATAGACTCGTAATATTAATACCTTTTATGAAATAATGTTTCTTGAATATATTATTTCTATATAATAATTTAATTATATAATGAATAAAGATAGACTTTTTAGAATTATTATGCTCTATGTTGTTGGATGAAAAATTCATAAATAAATTGTATTAGAAAATTTTAATTTATAGTGATATTATTGAGATCTTGATAGTTGATTAAAATTTACATTCAACCATCCTTCTTATTAACAAAGATCAATGGGGTACCCCGAGGTTATGGACAAGATAATATAAGCCTTTTGAAAAAAATATCTTATAGTTTCTTATTTAATACCTATAGTTCTACAAGTTCCATTCTATTAGATCTCTCTAATATAGGTGTAACACATGGTATAAGTTCTATTAAGAAATATAACTTATAATCTAAGGGAATTATAGGAATCTATTTGGGAAATAAAGTACATCCTCATATAATAGGCATCCCTTAAAGGTTAATGTTTTCTTTTGTCTCAAATTTTTTAAAATGATATGATTTATCAATGGATATTAACACCGATACCTTTGAAGTATTTAGAAAAGAAGATTCACAATAATCTTCACATTTATATAGGATCATGGGGTATTTAGGGATATGGAAGAAGATTTACTTTTCCTAATAGATGATATGAGTTCTACATAGGTTGTCAGTTTAATTTCTCTTGGTTCAAATCATTTTCTAAAATAGAAAAGTTTTGAATAAAAATATTCAATAATGTAAAGATAAAAAACCTATTAATATAAGTAAATAAATGATATGGTATGATGTACCTATCTAATAACATTCCTTAGTTTAACTCAGACTATATTTTCCTATATTACCCAATTCAAAAATTAAATAATCCTTGCTCTATACCAACTATAGTGACCCATACAATACAAAAATATTTATTACAATTTTTTTAACAAAACAATACTTAATATATGACACCCCAATATTTACATGTTTAGTGTATTGGAATACCTGTTTCATACAACATTAATATATATAAAAATTTAAAATTTAAATAAATATTTCCTTATATTCCTCCTATTGACCTCTATAAAAGTTTCAATACATATGATCAGCAAGGGATATACATTAAGGAAATGGCGCGATAAATTCCCAACAAAGGGGGGAGTAATTGGAAAGAAAATGATACACAAGTTAATATGAGTATACGAGTGAGTATAATAGTTATTATCACATCATAATAATAGAATCATAATCATAAAAATCATATAAGTAATATATGGATTGTATAACTTGAATAATAATGAAACATAAAAAATCAGGACACAATACTAAGACAAAAAAAATAATGGAGAAATATAACTACATTATTTCCATGTATACTATAATTTTACAAAGATAACTACACCATATCGATGCCTGATGATTACATGAGATATAAAAATTTACCCAGTTAATTAGAGGAATGTATAATTATAGTATCACTAATCACATCATACCGTAATAAAAACCATGAATGTCACATAGAAAATAAATGTTATAAGAAACATATATAAATCAATATGTATAACTTTAGATAACCCATACTAAAATGAAAATGGGTTTTATACATCATAAACTATATTATATTTTGATGAAATATTTTGAATGGTAGAATAGTAATAATGAGGGTAAACATAAAAATCTTATGATACATTTAAGATAAATATATATTAATTTATAATCATAGAGTGAATATATTTCCTTTTTTAGGTAAAGAAACCAAAAGGTAGAAATGATAGGGAGTTAAGTTGTTAATTGAAAAGAGATATTCTTTTAAATTTCATCTCAATATAAACTAGAATAAATCCATATAATATATTGGAGAGTGATGGATAAATCATATAAAAGGAAAAAATGATAATTTTTTTGATATGTTCCATATAAATTATAACAAATCTTATAAAATAAGACATAGAAAAAGATAGTTATACAATGAGAAGAGAGAGAAGATATAAAAGTTCTATAAAATTATGTTATTAATGTAAAATGCATATTGAAATTAAATAAATCCCTAAAATAGAGGGAAAATTATTATTTCACATCCCTAGGGATGAAAATAAATTATTAAATAAAATTTAGTAATTAATATGAATTTAAACCCCTGAAAAGATAATTAGTGTAGAATCTCCATACCTTAGGTCATATATTACTTCTTTATTCTTACATATCCTGTATAAAAAGTTAATAATTTTTTAAAGTATAATCTATAAGTATATTGTGTCAATGTTTAGTTATTTTTGATAAATTATTATCATTTATTTTTATTTTTTATTTTTTCATTAATAATAAAATGAAACGACAATGTGTTTATTTGAATTATTCCATTTTAATTTCGATATTATGGTGTAAATAATTGTTATTTATTCGTTAGATGCATTACCTCCAAGAGTTAAATAAATAAATGAAAAACACACACACACACAGACCAACATATTATATATATATATAATACACTGACCAAAAATGGATGTGGTGATAAATAACGAATTGAGAATGACCTGAAAGAAAGTATATCGATCATATGATGTGTTAAAAGAGGGAGACAATATATAGATTATAGATAGTTTATTTAAATTAAAAAAACAATATAAAACAAAAAATATATATATAGATATATATATATATAGAATACACTAACCAGTCATGAAAGTGTTGATAATTAAATAATTGAAAACATCCCTATAAGAGGTAAAACAAACACTTAATAAAGCATATCAAAAGAGGGGAGGGATAACACACTCACAAACAGTGTTTATAATCATTATAAAATAGTATGATAATATTAATATAATGTATATTTATTAATAAACTAACTTAGGTACGTTAAAATAGATTTGATAATGGGAGAATACAAGAAGAATAAATTAAAGCTTTGTAAAAAGGAGATTTTCCTCTCATTTGATGACTATTACCTTTTAAGTGATTGATACCTTGAAGGCTTAAATTAGGGTGGGAATAGAATGTATACAAAACTCTTATGAATATTACTAAGTGAGATTTGTAAAAATAATGTAATGGGATAAATTTTAGTGCTTATTTTCCTTAGGGATGGGGGGTTTTTATACTTATAGGGGAGGTGTGTTTTAGATAAAAGTAATGAGTAGAATATAATTTCAATAATAAAACTCGGAATTGTGTTATTATTTGAAACTAATAATATATATATATATATATTTAAACTATTCCAAAACTAAAAACCATTATTTTGGTAAAATATATAATATATTGAAAAAAATGAGAAGTATTTTTAATAGGATAAAATATGATTTTTGAAATTAGAAATTAATCATTAGGTTTATAAATTGAAAATTTTACTTTAAGTAGAGTATCTATCATTCTAAACTTCATTTTAGATGATAAAATAAATCTATCATTCATTAGGTCCTTAATACATATTATATGTCAGAAAACATACTCAATTTAAAAAGTTGCGTTTTTACTATTCACCACAAAATCAAAGTCCTAAAAATTTACTTAAGAATCACCCATTTTTTTGACATGTTAATTAAAAAAATTCATTTTATCCGAATAAAGTTCTAATTTAGGTAATTATAAAATTTACATGTTATCATAAAAATTATGGATTTCGCCAAATAATTTAAAACTTACAAAATGAAAAATATACAATTACATTTTATTTGAGTTATCTAATTGGAATATTATCTTATTACATTATAATATTTATTTTTATTCATGGTAAATATTTATTACTTATAATTTTACTATTACAATATCCAAGTTACTATTCTAATGATTATGTTACTATTGTAATGTTTAAATTATTATTCTAATAGTGAGGTTACTATTATAATATTTAGTTTACTATTATAACGATCATATTACTATTGAAATGGTTATAAAAGATTTATATTTCTAAAAAATACCTCTTATTTATTTTATATATCACTCACATAATATCTTTCATGGTTATTTTTATTTTATTTACTATATAATTAACTATTTTTTTAACTATTTTATTTTTTATTACAAAGGTGTCTGTAACTTTGGTGTTTATGGGAGACATTGATCCTATGAATTTAAAAACACAGTAATGATATTTTTTTGTTTATATTATCAAATTACCATATTTTTAATCATATGGAATGTATTTATCCATCGTATATAGTGTTCTATATCCATGAAATAAAATAGTGTTTATTTTTTTTATTTGGTGCATTTGAATGATAATAGAATTTATACTATAATTCATAAAGAAAATATAGAAATATTTGACACATAAATGTGTTAAGAAATAAATTTCATCAACAAATTCGGGGTCATTACATGTGTGTCATTTTTTGGTAATGGGAATTCAAGAAATAGGGGACTAAGTACTCCTGGAGTTTCTCATGTCCCTCAATTAGAGAGAAAGGAAATAATTATAACCATGGGTTTAATCCTTTGTAAAATATTATAGTTAAAAAATAAAAATAGTTTGTATATGTATTATCACCTATAGTTTATCGTTATTTTTCTATTATGGTACATTATGATTTCTTGAATCATGGTTATGGTGATATTTTGGCTTGGTTATAAAATTGTACCTAGTGGAAACATGAGTTTTGGATTTAAGAGAATATATCTCTATCTATATTTTATAATTATTGTGCATTATAATCTACATATAAGGACAATGATTAATTGATAGTGGAATCGATGAACCATAATAAAAAATTAAATAAATATACCAAGAAAAATGGTTCATCTCAGTGTTTTTCATGATATTTCATATTAGTAGGATTATTCCTCACTTTTTAAACTGTATTTATTTTTCTTTTTATACAGAAGTCTAAGAGGTTATCGGAATATGATTTTTATGATGACGACTTTGAAAAGGATGTTGTTTCCTCTTGATTATACTTTTTATTCTTGCAGTTTATTTAAAAATGTGTCAAAAGTAGAAGAGAGATTCTTAAGAAAATTATTTTTGTAGTAACAAATAAAAAATAATTAATTTTTTTTAATGTTAAAATATTTTTATTTTCATTAAGGAAAAAGTGTATTAGGTTGGTAATATGAATATTCTACTAGGATATTTTACTCTATAAATCAGGGGATATTTAAAACATATTAAGCTGATGTTTTATTCTTGTGTGTGATCCTTTTCATCTGGTGTTTTACTCAATTTTCCTTGAATGTTCCATATATTTGATTTATTATTTTCCTCTAATCCCAGGACTATTCTTTTTTCCATAGGGTATTTCTTTTATATTTATTTTCTAACATATATTGGTTGGATTAATGTTGCATATTTCTCAATAGTCTATATTATTTGAGTTTCTTGGATTGGATGCTTCAATGGACCACTTTAAAAGAATTCCACTTTAGCCTAATATTTTGAATAGCTGAGGATTAGTTCTTTATCACTATTGTAACCACATAATATCCAAACACAGTACCTTAACTAACCTGTTACTTCCCTTTCATTTTAATTTTTTATTATATGTATATAAAATTGTGAACTTTTCTATAGTTTTTAAGCTTTTTAAAAAATAAATAGAGAGGGTAAGAAATATATTTATAGTTTATATAATTTTTTTTCTTCTATAAATTTAATGTTTACTATTATAGAGAGAGATAAAGAGATTGAGAGTGAGAGAAGCTAGTGTCCTTTGACCCTCATATTAGGGGTATAATTCCTATTTTGACTTGTGTGACAAATGTGGTTGTTTTATGGTGAACATCGTTGATGATGATGAGGATTAATTGTACACTACATATGACATCATTTTAGAAAGGAGGAATCAACATCATCTATAGATAATATGAGAATGCCTTGTTAAGGAGGGATGAGTCCAAAACTCTTCACTTTTAATCTTTAATTTTTTATACTTCTTATTATTGTGAAGTTTTTAGATTAGGTGATTCATGTGAGACTATTCAATTAAATATTTTTTATATCATCCATGACTTTTAAATAATCATGGGCTCCTAATGAAACAAAGACCTTGTTCTTGGATAGTTTATGTAGTTCTTTCTTGGTTGAATCTTTTATCAATGTCCAAATTATGCCCTTTGTTTTCTAAATTGAAAAAATCATAACTATCCTACCATATACATAGATTAAATTAGATCAAATATAATAAATACCTATGTTCTTATAATAATTTATTCACTAATTTGATAACCTTTTTCTTTTAACATAATTTGTTGTTATGCTATCAGTTTGTAATTGTATTTGTTTTATTTTATCATTTTCAAACTTCTAGTATTTCATGTTTGGAGCTGAAGCAAGTTTTAGTCACTTAATATCTATTACAAATATTAATAAATTTTTGTAATTTATTTTTGATTTAGTGATTATTTTTTTATGGTCACCATACTATATAAACCATTTATGGGTTTGTATATTAGATAAAAATTTAATGATTCATTAATTCTGTTGTTAAATAATTTGAATTTGGAATTAATAATTATTTTTAGACCACTATAATTTTATGTATTTACACTGTTTTGAATATGATATTGGTATTCACTGTAAAATAATCTTATTCAAATTTTTATATGATTATTATTTCATTTAGTTTTTTAATCCTATTTTGGGGTTTTAAAAAAAATTTAATAAATTAATTGAAATTTACATACTTAAATACTAGTTAAATCATTAATATAATAATTATATCTTATTTATTATGTATAGTGGTTCACGCATGACCTACATTCCCCCTAAAATTGGTATCAAATCTGAGAATGAATATAGCAATAACATCAAAAAAAAATTCAAATATGAAAAATATGATGGTTAAAATGATTTTAGTATGTAGTGTATTATAATGTGTGATTGAAATGTTCAATAAATTTTTAGATTCCCTAGGAATTCACAATAAGAAGGTGAACATTTTTTTTACTGATGGAAAATAATCTCTCACCACAAAAGAGCCTTTATTGGTGTTTTTTTTCAACTAGAAGTTGTTTAAATAGACACCTAATTGTATAACGGTGTTTAATAAAACCTTCACATACTGCACTATCACTATTCATTTAGTGGTGATTGTTTTTTATATAGGTTTTCTTATGTGTCATTTTTGTAACATTTAGTGGAGGTTTTGTGTGTATTTATTGGTGATTATTTTATTTTAAAAACACCGGTGGAATATAAATAAAATGAAACTAACCACCATTAAACATATGAGTGGTGGCTTGTTTTAGTCATGGTTTCAATTAACTGTTACTAAAACATATTTTATTTATTGTATCTTATAGCGATTAATGAAAACCTCCACTAAATTATTTTTTTAAATATTTACTAATAAAATGACATGCAATAAACTAAAACATGAATATATGATAGACACATCATATATAACTCATACATCCATTGTCATATATAAAACATACACAATCATCATAATTGAAATATCAGTCAACCCATGCATCTGTCAAACAATACCTCAATTATCAATATATATATGTTAAATATATTCCACAACAACCGATGCCCAATATACATCTATGTCATGGCCTCTACTAAATTTTTCTTCCCCGACATTATCTCATCAACTAAAATTGATCATTGTTTCTCATCAAATGTAACAAAAATTAAAACTAAACATAATAAATCATCATTATAGTAGAAAATAAGAAGAATGTTGTGAATTTGAATATTTAACCTCATTACTACTAACAATATCTTCCACCTACAATGAAAACTAGAACATTTAAGAAATAAAATTTGCAAGAAAAATCCAATAGAATATATTCATAATGTTGTATAAAAAATCTATTATATTTTCAATCAAATATAATAAATTTTAACATAAAAATAATAATATAGAATGAAAAACACATTGAAAATATAAACTTACCTATTCAAGATATGATTCAAAACATGAAACTGAAAAAGGACAAGTAAATATTCTAATCTATTTTTTTTAAAAAACCTGTGGTGTACTATAACATGACATAATAGACAAATTTTACATAATTTTATGTCACAACATGTAAAATATATCAAAAACATTTTAGTGGTGTTTTTCAAAATTTTTTTACATCAATATGAGGTTGTTTTATATGGTTTTGACTATTACAAACACATTTCAGCATTTTAAAATAATAAAAATGTGTTTACATCCATCACGGGTAAACCAAAATCTGAAATGATATGTCTTGAGTTCCAAAAGTATAAAAATAATAAGAATAAATTTTTCCAGTTTTGAGTAGGTAATTTTTTATTTTTACTAAAATTGATGTCATTTTTAAATAAAAATACACAGTTGGAGACATATTGAAAATATCATGTATTATATTGTGGTGTATTTGATTCATACATGTCCAAAATTATAGATGGGTCATTTTCTTAAAGTATCAAGACAATACAAATGTGATTACTCAGTTTTGATTATGTCATTTGTCCTTTTTACTATAATTAATGTCACTTTTAAATAAAAAGAAGCACTTGGAGTCATACCGTTCACACTGTGCATCATATTGAGGTGATTATGATTTATACAATTCTAAAATGACATATGGATCATTGTAATTAAGTATCAAAACAATCCTAATTCTTTTTCTCAGTTTTGAGTTCTTCACATGTCTTTTTTACTAAATTTTCATTTTAAACAGAAAACAAACATTTTATACTCATAAAAATAACATCATGTATCAGTTTTACCAGAGAATGATTCCAAAATTTCAAAAATAAATTTTTAATTTTTATTTTAAATTATCAATAAAATTTGAGTGCATTTTCTCGGTTTTCGATGAGTGGAACTTTTTGAATTAAATATTTTTTTAGACTGATAACACACACATTGATTCATTCTGGGAATATAGTGTATCATATTAATGTTAGGTTGATTCATAAACACCATAAATGAATTATGGATTATTTTCCTAAAGTAACAAATGAATCCAAATTCATTTTCTCGGGTTTGAGTAGGTTGTGTGTCCTTTTTACTAAAATAGATGTTAATTTTAAATAAAAAAACACCCTTTGGGGAAAATGTCACGACCTGCCATCACCAAAAGTAGGGGAGGGTCAGCAGATTGCCATGCCCTTTCTTCTTTGAGTTTAAGGAGAGATAATAACCCCCCAAAACCGCCTTCTATATGTCCTGGAGTGGCGACTTGCACCAAGGATACAGAATTACACAATAAATGGAAGGCATTACCATTTTTCTTTTAACAGGATCAGGAGATAAGATAGTAAATCCCACAACACCAAAGATGGAAGTGAAAGTAAAGCCAAGAAAAATTCCCAATGCATGTTACAAAAGTAAAATCCACAATTTATAAGGAGACTACAAAGAAAAATACCAAAAGAAAGAACAACACCAACTATGATGATCTGCCATAAGGTCTGAGCTTGTGCGGTCCAGCATGATCCCCGAAGTCCTCCTGGAAACCTGAAAGCAGTTTTATATACGTAGGGAGAGAATACAAGTATACTCAGTAGGGAAAAAACTAAAGACTCTCGCGCACAAGTGGGGAGGCATACTAATGCCCTGTGAGAAAAGAGATAACCCAACACCTAACAAGGAAACTAGCCACCCAAGCATCAGCAAGGCACACTCCACAGATAATGAAAATCAAGTAATGTATAGTAATAGCACATCGATGTTTGGGTACCCCGTGCCACTTTTCCACTGGTTATTGAAGACATCCTACGCATCGAACCAATCCCGCCATTATCACCGCAGTACCACTTCCACACCTGCCCGCACACACCTGGGACACAACCACACATCCCGCCCGCAAACACCTAGTCCACAACCACACATCCCTCCCGCAAACACCTGGGCCACAACCACTAATCGGCCTGCAGAAACCTGGTCCAAAACTATCACACGTTACCACGACCAAAAACACCTAGGCCAAAACAACCACTGCCACGCCCGAAGACACCCAGGCTAGAAGAACTACTGCCACGCCCGAAGACAACTAGGCCTCATCCCAAAGATACTTGGGAAACCACCTACCCGCACACACCTGGGCCAACCACCACACTACCCTACTCGAATATTCTTGGGATAATAATGGACTTCAGGCCATCACAGCCTGCCCAAAGAGTCTTGGGGTATTCGGGAAAGGGAGTAGAAAAGGAGCTAATAACCAGCCACTCATAGGAGTGTTGGAAAAAACAACCTCCCCCATGAAGTGGGGGTGTTCAGAACTAAGTGATAAACTTGGGTGGGGTGCAAATAAGAAACAAAAAACTACAAGTATATGTATAGTTAACAATCGCTCACCCAATCTAGGTTTTTCTTCAGCCAACCAAAAGAACACTATCCTTACTATTCATTTATAAGAGAAGAGAACAACACCCATGCCCAAGTCAAAACTCACACCAAACCAAATCCCCATGTTCCATCCTTTCTTTCATGTTCATTGATAATGTTTAAATAAGTTTCTGCACATACTTGGGCAAGTAGTAAGCATAAGCATAAGAAATGGAAGTAATACACCCAACAACAATTTAAGCATTCACACCCGTTTCTCTTGTAAAGTCACAACAACAAACAAATAAGTGTGATCCCTCGAAGTACTGGAACCAAAGAAAACCCCAAGATACAGCCCCATGTCCCCAAAATCCAGGAGCCAATGGTTTCTCAACAATAGAGGATCCCACCCCAATTCGTGACATAAGCAGAGTAATCATACAACCTCAAAGAATAACAACAGGGGATCCCATCCCCACTCGTATTTCCCCATTAATCTAAGCCCCCATCCAAAAATCCATAAGGTCACCCGCAACATCCCATGAAGGGAAAACAACCAAACCACCACCACCAATACCAGGCAGACCAATGAAGGTATTTTTAGATTTTAAAGATTTAACACACTCCATGATTTCAATTCCACTGGGCTTAAACTGAGGTTATCATAGAAATAGATTTAATCCCGGTGCTTCCAATTTATTTAGCCGAATATACGTAATTAACCAATTTCCCTTACACAGAAAAAAGGGTTCACAACCAAAATACAAGCCATTTAAACATCACAAGGGGTAAGGGTTTATTAATGGACAGAGAAAGACCACCAACGACCATGATTTTTAGTAGGCGTAAGCCCGCATAATTCAGAAACCATTAATCATGAAGGAGGAGAAAAACAGAGCAGCATCATCGATCACACCCATCCCCTTCATTCTTTAGAATCCATTTATTATCTTCATTAAAGTTTGGTTCATCCGATTCTAGAGATACAGTAGCGTACCCACCCTGCAAGATACACAGAAAGGAGAGACAAAGGTGAAACCCCTACATGACGATCAAGGATCGACGTTAAGTCCTCGTGTGGAAACTGGAAAACAGGAGTGGCAGGAACTCTACGGAACACGAAAGTAAAACTTCGTAACAGGGGTACGACTCGTCGGGAGGAAGGGTACTCCGAGTAGGAATATTGAGAAAAAGAAACATACGGATAAGAATTTAGGTTATAAAGGCTGATAAGGGCTGAGATACAACACCCCTGGACGGTTAAGATACAGAGAGAAACCGCGTAAAGAGCAGGATCGTGGGTGGACCACGCGGTTGGGACACCCCACTCGACTTGATTAATTGTTATTTAGTAGGGAGGTTGATTTGATTTGTAGATATTAATTATGGGATTAAAATTGGCCTTTAAACACTTCAAAAAGTTAGAAAAGCCTAAAAGTGGGGTTACGGGGGAGGTTGTAGAAAAAAACCCGCCAAGGCTAGGTGACACCGATCGGTCGCACCGATCGGTCTCACCGATTGATCTCTCTGATCAGTCGCACTGATAATTGGCAAAGGAAGGGGTCATGAGGGTCTGGGACATTACATCAGATACCTCTCCAACCATTCTTTCCCCCGAGAACCAAAACCAGACCTGGAGGAAGGAGGGTGGGGGATCCAAACAACAACCCTGGAAGATACCTCTCAGGGGTGAACCTCTCTGACATAGGAACATCTTATCTTCTGAACAAACAAATACTCCATACCACTCCTTCCCTGTTGCACACAAAACAAAAGGGCTAAACCATCCGGTCCAATGGGAGTGGGGTTTCCCTTCCTCCGTGTTAAGATACTATCCGCTTTGGGCAGCACTAACTCGCCCGCACGGGTTTAGGTGCATTTGATTTAATGCATCTTAACTAGGGATCAGGTCCTCCCCTCCCCATTCCTTAGGACACTTTACACACACATCCAGAGAAAGGGAAACTACACATCCATAGCCGACAAAGTAAGCATTACATAGCAAAAAAGTTCTGACAAAACAGGATAAAACTCAAAACAACTCGGGGTATTGGGCATGCATCTGTTCTTCCTTCTCCCGGGTACTTTCCTCAAGCCCACCATGTCTCTAAAACACACAAACAGAATGGTTTGCCCATGACATACTTTCTCCTTATGATCCTTGATCTTGATCGGTCATTCTATGAAGGTTTCATCGTCTTCGATATCTATCCCTCCCAAGTCGAGGACGTGTGAATCGTCATGCATATATCATTGGAGCTGGGACACATGGAATACATCACGTATCCTCAGTAGCGGCGGTGGTAGCGCTAGCTGATAAGCCACTTAACCGACCAGTCGCAACACTTTGAAGGGCCCGATGAACCTGGGAGAAAGCTTACTTCCTCTAACAAACCTCCATTGTCCATGCTGAGGGGATACCTTCAAGAATATGTGGTCCCCGGCCTCGAACTCCAAGGGTCTCCTCCTATCATTGGCATATGACTTCTGCTAGTCCTGAGCCGCCTTCATCCTCTCTCTTATAAGCTGAACCTTCTCTATCATGCTCTGCACCACCTCCGGGCCAAGAAAACCTACTTCCCCAACCTTATTCCAGCACATGGGTGAGCGACACGACCTTCCATACAGAGCTTCGAATAGAGCCATGCCAATGGTAGAGTGATGGCTATTATTGTAGGAGGACTCTACCAGAGAAAAGTGTAGCTCCCATGATCCCCCAAAGTCTAGAATACATGGTCGCAGCATGTCCTCCAAGGTCTGGATGGTGCGATCTATCTTCCCATCTGTTTGGGGGTAGAAATCAGTGCTAAGATGTATCCGGGTGCCAAAATCATGCTACAATCCCCTCCAGACTCGTGAGGTAAAATGTGCATCCCTACACGAGACTATGGAACTCAGAACTCCATGAAACCGCACTACCTCATCCACATACTTTCGTGCTAGTGCGTCCACTCCACTCGACTCCTTAATCTCCAGGAAGTGAGCCGACTTCATCAACCGGTCTACAACTACCCAGATGGCGTCACAACATCCTTGCACTTTGGGTAGTCCCGTGATGAAATCCATTAAGATGTCGTCCCACTTCCACTCGGGGACATCTAAAGGCTGCAACAACCTGCCTGGAACATGGTGTTCAGCCTTCACCAACTGACACACTAGGAATTTGGCCACAAACTCTGCCACTGCTCGCTTTACTCAGGGCCACCAAAATTGTCTCTTCAGACCCTGGTACATCATGGAAACTCCTGGGTGCACTGCTAGGGGTGAGTTGTGGAACTCACTAAGGACTTGGCTATGTATTGCCTCTGGAACAAACAAATTTCCTCAGAAAAGCATTCAGTTCTGACCATCCTCTATCCACCCTTTCGGATCATTTCCCTGGTCAACTAGGTCACGCATCACTTTGCACTCTGGGTCTCCCCACTGAGACTCCTCCACCTAACATTAAAGAGAATACTGTACTGTCATCTGATATAGGAAACCTCTACCACTATCCATCCTCGCTTCTAGGTGAAGGGCAGCCAACTCCTCCATCTCCCTCCAAGCGTCCACCGACTCTCAAACTGCATCCCTCTGTGACTTCCTGCTCAAGGAATCAGCCACCACATTTTTTCCCCTGAGGTGTAGGAAATCTCGAAATCGTAATCCGGGAGGAACTCCATCCACCTTCGCTACCGTATTTTTAGATCCCACTGGGAGAAGATATACCTCAAGATTTTGTGATCCGTGAAGATCACAAAGCGTTATCCGCTGAGTTAATGCCGCCACAACTTTAGTGCGAAAACGACCGCTGCAAGATCCAGATCGTGGGTGGCATAATTACACTCATGAGGGCATAGCAGCCTAGACTCATAAGAGATCACCCCTTGTCACTGCATCAACACACATCTGAGGTCATGCCTTGAATCATCACAGAACACATCATACGTCGCCCCTTCTTCTGGAAGCCTCAGTACTGGGGCACTAACCAATTTCTCATTCAGATAGCTGAAGGCTGCCTCGCACTGCCCACTCTATATGAAAACCTGGTCCTTCTTGGTCAAGGCTATCAAAGGTGCTGCAACTTAGGAGAGTTTGGGTAAAAACCTCCGATAGTAACTTGCTAGCCCGAGGAAACTACAGACCTCTGCCACGTTACTGGGTGATGCCCAAGAAACAACCACCTCAACCTTAGATGGGTCCACCGCTACCCCCTGTTCGGACACTACGTGCCCAAGGAAGTGTAATTCTTGCATCCAGAACTTGTATTTTGACAACTTCCCATAGAGATGGTTCTGTCGTAGGACCTCTAAAACTGTCCTCAGATTCTCTGCGTGGTCCTCCTCTGATCTGGAATAGATCAGGATGTCGTCGATGAACACAACTATGAACCGATCCAGGTACTCCTGGACGATGGAGCTCATAAGTCCCATGAACACAGCTAGGGCATTCGTAACACCAAAAGGAATGACTACAAACTCTAAGTGACCATATCTGCACCTAAATACCATCTTCGAGATGTCACCCTCCTTCACCCTCAATTGGTGATATCCAGACCGCAGGTCGATCTTCGAGAACCATCATGCCCCTTTTAACTGGTCGAAAAGATTGTCTATCCTTGAAAGAGGGTAGCAATTCTTGGACGTAACCTGATTCAGCCTCCTGTAGTCTATGCACAACCTGAGACCACCATCTGCCTTCTTTGAGAACAAGACTGGAGCACCCCATAGTGATACAATCGGTCGAACAAAACCCTTCTTCATCAAATCATCTATCTGAATATGCAACTCCCGTAGATCTGTAGGTTCCATCCAGTTGGGAGCCATCGTAATCGGACGAGCACCAGGCTGTAAGTCTATCCCAAACTCGATATCACGTCGAGGGGTTAGAGTCGCCACCTCCTTAGGGAAGACATCCATAAAATCACTGACGATCCCTGGTACTTCCACCATCTCAGCATCCACTGACTCTACTGACAGCTCGACTAACAAGGAGTGGAGGGGTTCCTCTCGCCTGCTGCCCTTCTAGCCAATCCACTCGCCGGTGAAAGTAACACGTCGGCCACCCAAGTCTGAGAACACAACCCTTCCTCGGAAGTAGTCAATGATGGAACACACAGAGAACAACCACTCGATGCCTAGGATGACATCGTATGGATGTATTTGTAGCAATAGTAGATCCCTGACCGACTGATGTGACCCTATCATCAGCCTGCAACCTCTACAAACATATAACAAGTCGGTCTGACCTCCGACTGGTGTGCTCAGCACCAGGGGTACTGAAAGTCTCTTAGCATCTAGACCCATAGCATGGGCCAAACCGGGTGCAACAAAGGAGTGCGAAGCTCCGGTATCGAACAAGGCATAAGCAAGGGTACTGAACAAAATGATCGTACCTCGAACAAACTATGGTCCCGCTGGAACTGCTACCTATACGGCGTGCAACTTTCCCCACCCAGCTCCTATGCCCCGCGGATGTCAGCCACCTCCCCGACCATGCCCAACTTGTGGTCCATGAGGAGCACCCTGAGGTTGGCCTCCCCCTGCAACGTCTGCCCTCGGAGGAGCGGGAACTCGCGACCCCTGCTGCTGCTACTGAAAGGGCCTAGCTGGAAGCTATTGCTGAGGCGGGTGTTGGGCCTGTCCACCACTGCCATACTGAACTCGGTTCAGGAACTGATTCCGGAGATGTCCATGGCTCCCAAAGATGAAGCACCTCGGTCTTGTGCCCTAAGGGAAGGGGCGAGGGCTGGAGGACCGGAACAGGAACTACTGCGGCCTGCTCCCTACTGGTCGGAACATAGAGGGTCTCGATGCTGGAGGTCTGGTGCTGATGAACTTTCCCTTTGATGGGCCTAGCTGAATCCCCTCTCGTTAAAAACCACCCAGTGTGTTCATCCTCTCTACCACCTATGCCTTCTTCTAGACCTCCATGTTTGTCGGCAAGCTGAAGGGGGTAACAACGTACTGGAGGGAAGGTCGGAGCGCCTCCTCTAAATGGCTTGCCCGAGACTCCTCATCCGGAAAGTGGTCTGGAGTAAAGTAGAGGAGATCCTTGAACTTGATCCCCAGCTCCCTTACCGACATTCTCCCCTGTTGGAGGGAGAGTAGCTCCTGCATCTTTTCTGACTTCATCGTAGAAGAGAGGAATTTCACCCAGAACTCCTTCTCGAAATCAGCCCATGCCACCTCATCCTCTCTCCTCTCCCCCAGGTAGAGCGTCGACCTCTGATGCGCCGCTCCCCGCATCTGGCTGACGGCCAGAGGAACCCATTACTCAGTCAGAGCCCGGATCAGGCTGAAGGCTATCACCCGCTTCTCTAGCCAGCCCTCCGTCTTCATGTCAGAGGTGTTGCCCTCGTACTTCTCAAGGGTCTGTCGCTGGAAGGCTCGAATCATCTTCTACCACTGGTCGCCCTCCTCCTCTTGATCATCCCTCTACCGATTGGCCAAGTCAACCTCCTGGGCCTCGATCGCCCGTACAACTCATGGTCGTCTCCCAGGTGCCATAGCTACAAGGTAAACAAGGAATGCCTAAGCCCAAGTAGTGCAGAATGCTGCCCTTACATTTTATTTGACTTATTTATTTCTTTTTGAATCCCCAAAACACCCAGAAAAATGAGAACACAAGTCATTATGATGAATTTTCCTTTCCTAGGGTCTCTACCCTGTAATCAATTTAGCCTCACTTGGTCGTTCGGTAGGTCCAGATTCCTTGCATCAGATCACGGGGGGCCCTAAAATCCTGTGACCTAGCCATTCTTCCCTGGCCTAATTCACGCACCAATGTCACCCAACATTGTTTCCCTACCATCCCATGTAATCCTCACTCTTCCTAACTCCAGAATCCATCCTGTCTCTCAACCTGCACCTCTAATACTATTCTTTCACGACCCGCCTCCACCAAAAGGAGGGGAGGGTCAGCAGATTGCCAGGCCCTTCCTTCTTTAAGTTGAAGGAGATATAATGACCCCCAAAACCCACCTTCAATAGGTCCCGGAGTGGCAACCAGAACCAAGGGTATAGAATTACACAATAAATGGATTGAATTACCCTTTTTCGTTTAATAGGATCGGGAGATAAGATAGTAAATCCCACAACACCAAAGATGGAAGTGAATGGAAATCCAAGAACCATTCCCAATGCATGTTACAAAAGGAAAATCCACAATGTATATGGAGACTACAAAGAAAAATACCAAAATAAAGAACAACAACAACTGCGATGATTTACCACAAGGTCTGAGATAGTACGGTTCAACACGATCCCCGAAGTCCTCCTGGAAACCTGAAAGCAATTTTATATATGTAGGGTGAGCATACAAGTATACTCAGTAGGGAAAAACCAACGAATCTCGTACACAAGTGGGGAGGCATACTAATGCCATGTGAGAAAAGAGATAACCCAACACATAACAAGGAAACTAACCACCCAAGCCTCACCAAGGCACACTCCCCAAATAACGCAAATCAAGTAATGTATAGTAATAGCACATCGATGTTTGGGTACCCCGCGCCACTTTCCCATTGGTTATTGAAGACATCCTACGCATCGAACCAATCCCGCCATTCTCACTGAAGTCCCACTACCACACTCACCCGCACATAGTAGGGCCACAACCATACATCCCCCCCGCAAACACCTGGGCCACAACCACACATCCTGCCCGCAAACAGCTGGGACACAACCACTAACCCGCCCGCAGACACCTGGGCCACAACTGTCACATGTAACCACGCCCGCAAACACCTAGGCCAGAACAACCACTTCCATGACCGAAGACACTCGGGCTAGAAGAACTACTGTCATGCCCAAAGACACCTAGGCCTCATCCCGAAGATACTTTGGAAACCACCTGCCCGCACACACCTGGGATAAACACCACACTACCCTACCCAAAGATTATTGGGCTAATAATGGACTTCAGGCCATCACAGCCTGCCCAAAGAGTCTTGGGCTATTTGAGAAAGGGAGCAGAAAATGTGCTAATAACCAGCCACTCATAGGAGTGTTGGGAAAAACACCCTCCCCCATGAAGTGGGGGTGTTCGACACTAAGTGCTCAACTTAGGTGGGGCGTGACTAAGAAACACAAAAACTACAAATATATGTATAGGTAACAAGCACTCACCCAATCTAGGTTTTTCTTCATCCAGCCTAAAGAACACTATCCTTACTATTCATTCATAAGAGAAGAGAACAACACCCATGCCCAAGTCACAACTCACACCAAACCAAATCCCCATGTTCCATCCTTTCTTTCATGTTCATTTATAATGTTTAAATAAGTTTCTGCACCAACTTGGGAAACCAGTAATCATAATCACAAGCCAAGGAAAGAATACACCCAACAAAAATTTAAGCATTCACACCCGATTCTCTTGTAAAGTCACAACAACAAAGGGATAAGTGAAATCCCTCAAAGTACTGGAACCAAAGAAAACCCCAAGATACAGCCCCATGTCCCCAAAATCTAGGATCCAACGGTTTATCAACAACAGAGGATCCCACCCCAATTCATGACATAAGCAGAGTAATCATACAGCCTCAAAGTATAACAATAGGGGATCCCATCCCCACCCGCATTGGCCCATCATTCTAAGCCCCCATCCAAAAATCCATAAGGTCACCCCGAAACAGCCCGTGAAGGGAAAACAACCAAACCACCACCACCAATACCAGGAAGACCCATGCAGGTATTTTCAGATTTAAAAGTTTGAACACACTCCATGATTTCAATTACACTAGTCTTAAACCAAGGTTATCATACGAAAGGAGTTGATCCCGGTGCTTCCAATTTATTTAGTCGAATATAAGTAATTAACCAATTTCCCTTACATAGTAGAAAGGGTTCACAACAAAAATACAGGCCATTTAAACATCACAAGGGGTAAGGTTTTATTAATGCACAGATAAAGACCACCAACAACCATGATTTTTAGTAGGAGTAAGCCCGAACAATTCAGAAACCATTAATCATGAAGGAGGAGAAATACAGAGAAACATCATCAATCACACCCATCCCCTTCATTATTTATAATCTGTTTATTATATTCATTAAAGTTTGGTTCATCCAATTCTACATATACAGTAGCGTACCAACCCCACAAGATACATATAAAAGAGAGACTAAGGTGAAACCGCTACTGGACGATCAAGGATCGACGTTAAGTCCACGTGTGGAAACTGGAAAACAGGAGTGGCATGAACTCTACGGAATGCGAAAGTAAAACCTCGTAATAGGGGTACGAATATTCGGGAGGAAGGGTACTCCGAGCAGGATGAATGAGAAAAAGAAATGTAGGGATAAGACTTTAGGTTATAAAGGCTGATAAGGGCTGAGATACAGCACTCCCGAACGGTTAAGATACATAGAGAAACCGCGTAAGGAGCGGGATCGTGGGTTGACCACGCGGCTGGGACACCCCACAGGACTGGATTAATTGTTATTTAGTAGGGAGGTTTATTTGATTTTTAGATATTAATTATGGTCTTAAAAAAGGCATTGAAATGCTTCAAAAAGTTAAAAGGCCTAAAAGTGGGGTTTCGAGGGAGGCTGTAGAAGAAACACCTGCCAAGGCTGGGTGACACCGATCGGTCACGCCGATAATTGGAAAAGGAAGGGGTCATGAGGGTTTGGATCATTACAACATACCAGTCACACTATGCATCAGATTAAAGTGAATATGATTGATAAATGTCTCAAATTACTTATTTATCATTTTCCTAAAGTATCAAAACAATATGAATTCATTTTCTTGGTTTTTAGTACATCTATTATCTTTTTTACTAAATTTTCATTATTAATTGGAAACACACACTTTGAATCCTACTGATCACAACATGTATCTTTTCTTCATGAAAATTATTCCAACACATCAAAAATGACTTATAAATAAATTTCCTAAATTTTCATGAAAATATGAGCATGTTTTCTAAGTTTTCAGTGAGTGACATTTTTTGAACTAAAATGTAGATTTTAAATTAATAATAGACACATTGAGTCATACTATGAACATTGTGAAAATTATTGAGATTTTATTGATTACTATAAGTAAAAAATTAATTTTGGATCATTGAACTAATGTATAAAAACAATCCGAATGAGTTTTCTCAGATTTGAGTAGGTCATTTTGCTTTTTACTAAAATTAATGTTAATTTTAAATTGAAAGATACTCATAGAGTCATAATGGTCACACTGTGTATTGGGATGGCATGAGGCTATTTACTATATGTATTGAATTACTTATGGATCATTTTCTTAATGTATCTGAACAATACAAATCCATTTTCTTGGTTTTGAGTACATTACTTTCTTTCTTAATAAATTGTCATTTTAAACTGGAAACACGCACTTTGACTCATAATGATCACATCACGTATCGATTCGACATGAGACTAATTCCTAAACATAAAAAATGGATTATGAATTTATTTCATAAATTATCAATAAAATATGAGTTTGTTTTCTTAGTTTTAAGTGAGTGACACTTTTTGAACTAAAATGTTGATTTTAAATTTATAATGGACACATTGATTCATAGTGGGCACATCATGCATCATATTGAGGTTTAGTTGATTCCTAAATTTCAAACATAACTTATGTATATTTTTACTAAAGTATAAAAATAAATATATAGGGTTTTCTTTGTTTTGTGTAGGTCATTTTTACTTTTTACTAAAATTAATTTCAAATTTAAATAAAAAGATGCACTTGGAGTCTTACTGGTCACACCCTGTGTTGGATTAAAGTTTGAAATATTCTTACACATCTCAAATTATTTAAAGATAGTTTCCCTAAAGTATTAAAATAATATGAATGTGTTTTCTCAGTTTTGAGTACATCACATTCCTTTTTCACTAAATTGTCAATTTAAACTGAAAACATGCACTTTGAATCATACTGATCACATCATGTATCAGTTCAACCTGAGACCAATTAATAAACTTCATATATGACTTATGAATTTATTTCACAAATTATCTTAAAAATTAAACCTTGCCTTTTTTTTCTTTGAGGGACTCTTTTTAAACCAAATGTCAATTTTAAACTTATAATGGACACATTGAGTCATACCAGGCACATCACGTATCGTATTCAGTTTATGTTGATTCCTATTTGTAAAAAATGACTTATAGATAATTTTAATGAAGTATCAAAACAATATAATTGTTTTTTATTGGTTTTGAGTAGGTTATTTTTCATTTTTACTAAAATTAATTTTAATTTTAAATAAAAAGACACACTTGGAGTCTTACCGATCACACTGTGCATCAGATTGAGGTTAGGATAATTCTTACATGTCTCAAATGAATTGTGGATAATTTTGATAATGTATTAAAACAATTTCAATTCCTTTGTTTTTTTGAGTACATCACTTGTATTTTTTACAAAATTTTTATTTTAAACTGAAAACATGCACTTTGACTTATACCGATTCTATCTTGTATCCGTTCGATGTGAGATTGATTACTACACATAAAAAATAACTTAGGAGTCGATTTACTAAATTATAATTAAAATACGAACATGTTTTCTTAGTATTTAGTGAGTGAAACCCTTTGAACTAAAATGTCGATTTTAAACTGGTAATAGACACTTTGAGTCATACCAGGCACATCATGTATTAGATTGAGGTGAAGTTGATTCCTACACATCAAAAATATCTTATAAATTGTTTTAATAAAGTATAAAAACAATAAAAATGCGTTTTTATCAAATTTCAGTAGGTAATTTGTATTTTCTACTAAAATCAATGTCAATTTTAAATAAAAATAAGCACTTGGAGTCATACCGGGCACACCACACATCAGATTGATCTATGGATGATATCTACACATCTTAAAGTCTGAAAAAAATTATAACTACCAATGTTACCATGATTTGAATTTTCATTCTATATTTAACTGCCAATACTGAATATTGAATCGATGCTATTAGGGGAAAGCCTTTATCATTATTAAAATTCAAAAGAGTAGAGGAAGATCAATTTCCCATTATATTATGAGTTTTTTCCAAAATGAGGACATGATATTCCTCTACTATTATCAATTAGAAAATGAAGAAAGTGTTTTTAGAAAATAAAATTGAATAAATATGATGTGTTGGCAGTTTAATAAATAAATAAAATAAAAATAGAAATCATTGTAGGATTGGTAGAAAAAAATTATCCCTTTTGTTTCTTGTTGTAGATAGTTGAATGAAAAATATGAATTCTCAAATGATCTCTAAGTATTAGGTAAAAATGATAAATAAATTAACTTAAAATAGTAGATTAAATTATTAAAAAATTAATTAAGTATTAGGAAATCACCTTTTTATAATGATTGTGTGAATTTTTGACACATTTCTTTGTTGCAATTATCTCAGTTGTATGCTCGAAGTCCAATCTCTCACGAGTGGGAGATATTTCAAATAAACCACCCCAACTCGAATAAAATAATCCACCTATATAAATCATGTTTTACTAAACATATGAAATAACCCCTATAACAAAATTTTTCTGTGTTCAGTCTTCATTTTTATGAATTTAATGAGATGAAATTTATAATCATTATAAAACTAACATTTAAAATAAAACATTTTAGATATTGGAAAAATATTTTCAGTAGGAAAATCATATTTTTACCATTATTTTTTTCTTAATATTACAATTTTTTTATTAATAATAAAATGTGTGTTAGTATAATTATATATGTTTGTAAAAATCATTATAGTTTCATTATTTTAAATCATTTAATCTAATTTATTAGTGAAAAGTTACAAAAAAATTATAAAACAATTCATAAAAAATAATATTTTTATCATTATCATGGTCGTCAACATTAATCATAGTAATCATAGATTTGTTCCCAAAAAATAAACTAGAATTCTGACATAAAATGATAATATTAATCAGAAATGAAATTTACATTATCTGGATATAATTTCAATAGGTTAAGAGAACTAATATTTTAACTTAATCAACAAAATAATTATTTTGGTTAAAATATTACATATGTTTGAAAAATTATATATAAGTGTTTTATATATACAACAAAGTATACTTTATGCTTTATTATATATATATATATATAATATAAAAAAGGATTTAAAATTATTTAATCCATTATAATAATCAGTATTCCCCCCTGGGAAATCGAACGATATTAGATTTTATTATTTTTAAAAATAATGCATTGAGTATGAATTAAAAAAATTATGAGAATAAATAGTAAGCATAGAATTAAACCATGATATTAAAAGAATAAATAGTAAACATTGAATGAAACTATGATACAAGTGAGTGAAAAACAGACAATGAGTATATCTATGAATTTCCAAAGTTATAAAAAACATGAAAGCATATAGTAGCATGTATGTAAGGTTATTCAAACTAATTATTTCAATAAAAGTTATCAAGATTGAATTATGGTCATATATTTCAAAAGCATATTCAAAATATCTTCTTGGTATTAACCATTAATACTTCGACTACAATTTCATTTGAACTTGAAAAAACATATACATGAATTGTAAGCTCCCCAGTAAATTAATAAAAAGAACTTGAAAAAGGACTCGTAAAACATGAGTTTTTTTCTCAGTTTTACTTATACATGGTATTATAGAATATGAAATCTGAAGTCACATGTCTTTCTAGACCCAGTATCTACAGTTCCAATATCCTATGTCTCAACAAAAAATATTAATATCAAGAAAAAAAATTTTTTACTCAGTAATTAATATTTCATATCAATGAAATATTTTACTAGTAAACATGAAATATATTAAATCATGTGATATATAATTATAGTAATTCAAATATTGTTTTATTAGTGGTTCAAATAAAAATTAAAATAATGTATTTATAATTAAGCAATGTTATAATTATGGTATTTTGAATATTTATATTACTTTAGAATATTTTTATCCTGATATAAATTGATTACATTTTCAAATTATAAATATATGTAATTATTGATTGAACATGGTTGAATGAAACAAAAAATAACTCTAATTTTAAAATAATTAATCCACTACATGGTCATTTAGTAATTTTCCTCTTATAATTTTCAAATTCAAATATAATTTAAATATAAAGTTGAAGTTTAATTGAATCTAAATTATTGTTTTACATGTTTATAATAAACTATAAAATTTGGTATTGAAAATTTGGAATAATTATAAATATGAAACACACAACACAAACCACCTCGGAGGAAAAGAATATTATTTAAGGGGAATATTGAAGGATACAAATAGAAAATGGTTTTTATTTGGTAGGGGAGAATAGAATATAAAAGTATATAAAATGATTTTCAAAAAATGATTAATGTTTTTTGAAAAATATGTGACTTATTAAAAAAAAATTTCATCAAACATGCATTACAATAATTTTGATAATGTCGCGAGTTTCCTAAACAGATTATTTTCATATTGTTCTATTATATAAATAATTTGGATCATGTTTACATTATTGATTAAACCCATCTATTTTTCATATAAATCATTTTTCTGTTTAATATATTGGTTTCATACTCTCTCATGGAAAAGCCTCATAATACAGAAATAAACTACCAAGTGATTATAGCAAATTATATTAATTAGAAATTTCATAATCCAACATTAAAATATTGAGTGATTACATAATAAATAAATCATAAAGGAAAATCATATAGCTTCAATAAAAATTCATAGAATACATACATATGTAGTACATTAATTTTTTTAATAAAAACATAGAGTTATTATGCAATAATGATGACAGGATCAAACTATAATTAATAAATAGTAAATAATTGATTATCAATTAAAAATCAGCAACTGAATAATCCAATATAATATATAGAGTTATTAAAAATAATTTATTAATTAATAAATATATACTATTCAATAAAAATTCATATAATGTATTTTACTAATTAATAAATTGTAGTCTAGTACCATGTATACATAAAAATCAGAACCGAATAAAACAATTATAAGAAAATAACTCCTTTGAGAAATATTAGATTTCTAGTGATTATGGGGAGGTGGATGAAAAATTTTAGGGTAGTCTGCATTTCCCTTGAGGAGGGGATCTGAGATGGTTAGGGGGTGGTAGGAGGGAGGGGGTCGTGGGGTTCAGGGTCGGGGGGGGGTGTCACATGAGTTAGGGGTCACAGGCTCAGGTTGTGGTCTTAGGGTCATAAGATATGGGTTTCCTTTAGGTAGAAGATAGAAGGAGGGGTGGGGGGAAAGGTGGTAGAAGGATTGGAGTCACTGCAAGGGAGAGGAGAGGAGGAGGTTAGAGGTGGTGGTGGGGGTCGCATAGAGGTAGTAGGGGAGGGGGATGTGTTAGGGTTTTTTTTAAAAACATATACGCAAGGATTCTTTTGAATCCACTGCTAATTTAAAACTTACAAAAATATTGCGGCACTTTTATAATAACACTGTTATATTATATTTTTTTAACTAGATTTATTTCATAGAATTTACTAGAACCGCATTGAATAAACCTCCTCTAACCATCTCTTTTCCTATAGTGTGTGTTCAATATAGTTATCCTCTTTGATACTAAAGAAAAGGAGAGAGACTTTATCCTATTATCATTAGGTAACAATGTGATCCATTAGGTCATATAAAAGTACACACATGTAACTATTTTCATTATATTAGAACATATACACATGATAAGTTCACTATTTGGTAGACTTTTAAAGAAAGTATGACTATAAATATCTAAAATATATTCCCATAAAATTATTAAATACATATTAATATGTCTAAAAAGAATATAATTAACCTATACAACATTAACTTTAAAGTAGTGTTTATTGACTTGAATTTAATTTTATTAAACTCTATTTCTAGTTATAATCATTGACTTCAAGACATAATGTTTTACAGGAAATAACATTTGAATATAGAAGAATTTATGTTTTCTTTATTGTATAAGGACTTTAAATATATTATTAGAGTGAAGGTTGAGGAAGATAAATTTATTACAATGGACTGAATATATTATAGGGATGGTAATAAAAATGAAAAAAAGGAGGAAGAAGAATCTTATTTATTCAAGATTTATTAACATGAAGTGATATCACTATATGATGTTAGAACATTTTAAAATGGGAAATCTAGAGAAGAATACTTTAAAGGATACCAGTTTTTAGTCTAATTTGGTGGATACTAGTTGTGAAACCAATTATTCCCATTTATAATTTCTAATATGCCCCTTAAATTAGAGATTCATGTAGATATATGTGTTCCACATTTCCTAGGAGGAACAAATTCTATAAAAAATAATTTTCAATGAAGTTTTGTTATATATTATGAATTTTTAATAATATCAGAGGCATTGGTAGAGATTTGGAAATGAATTAAATTTAAGACAATACTATTTGGTACTCCTTTATTGACATTGTATAGGTGCCTAAGACTATGAACCTAATATTATAGGAATCACTTAATCAAGTAAGTATTTTATTTAGTTGATAAATACTATCTTATAATTTCTAGTTTGGTCTCATTGTTATAAAATTTCCTCCACACTTAGAGTGTATTGATTTTATAATGGAACCATGTTATTATAGAATATCTAGTAGAATATGAGTTTTTTGAGTCTTTTTTATATTCATGCAATATAATTTATACCACCCATAGCTACTTTGATATTTTTATTTGTATGTTATTTTTCCCATTTAAGAATAATGTTTTAATTTAATGTTGTTTTTTTAATATGAACTATTAATATATAAGTGTTATTAATGATAGAAATATAGTTACCATGTTTATTCAATGTTTTATTAGAAGAATAGGTGCAATTTTTTTAATTTTCTATGTTCTTTAGTTGATAATGAAAAAAAACTAGGACCTTGATTAAAATTTCTCATTATTTCACATAGGTATTGCTGGTAAAGGATCAAGTATATGCATTACAATTAAATTTTTTATTTATTTTTGAGTAAATTTAGTTATAGAAATAGAAAATTATTCCTTGAAAGTGTGTTTTACATAGAAAAAAATTAAGGAAAATTAAACTGATAAAACGAATATAGTTTTTAATTATAGTTTTTATAATTATTTATATTATTAAACTAATACATGAATCAAATAGTACATGTAAGAACATAAGTAGTATATTTGGTTTATGATTTTATTCTATAAGTTAGAGATTTTATAAATTTAATTTCTTATTGAAATGTAAAATTAAATTAAATTTAATGTCTTATGAAAATAATAATGTTTAATATTAATATATTTTTTATTTTCATTTAATCAAATATGAATAGGGATCATAATATGGATATTCTACTAGGATAGTTAAATCGTTTTTTGGATTGATTTTTCATAGAATATTTGGAATTTGTTTTCTTGACTTTCTTTGTGTTGGCCCATGTCTTATTACATTTTCCTCGAACAATAAATCCATATTGGAGTTTTATTCGAGTCATTAATTGTCTATCATCTCTTGGCTTGAGTTTCCACTTGGTTTCTTTCTTTTATGTTTTTTACTAATGTATATTAGATATATCCTTGTTTAAAGCTATGATATTTACCCCAAAACTACCGGGACCACCATAAAACCATGAAAAATACCTTAATTCATTAGTTACTCCCATTTATTATTAAATTTAAATTATTTTTTCCTAATAGAAAGAACTTGGGTACTAGTTTTCTTCATTAATTGAAAAAAAAGTGATGGAAGATGGTTCATTTCTTATTTATAGTAGTTAATTTGTTTTACTAATATATAACACTAATTGTGGGAGTGAGAGAGAGGGAGTGAGATCAAAATGTAGAGTATTTGATGTATAATGAACCTCATACTGGTGGTTTATTTCTAATTTATTCTTCAATGCCAAATGTGATTCATTTTTTACGAACCTAGAGGAGGAAAAAAATGAATACTTGAACATAAAATTGGTATTTATTTGAGTGGAAGGGAATCAATGTAACTCAATTCCAATATAACTGTGCATTTCTAAGGGGGTCCTGGTCTATTCTTATTCACTTTTTTCCATAAATTTCTAGTACTTATGATTGTATTGATATGTTCAGAGTTGGTATTATGTGTTATTCCATTCAGTTGAAGGTTACATAATTCATATTCATGTTGGGATTTTATATGATATATGGGTGTAACAAAAATATATATATTCTATGATATGTTATTTTTTTTGTTTTTTTCTCGAGTCTTACTTCTCGACTATAATTTTTTTAAGTTTTCATATTGAAAACATCATATATAATAATCCTTCCATACACATATGCCTCATTGTATTGAATCATGTATATAACTATGTTCATATAATACTTTATTCACTATATTTAATGATAATTTTTTATCTCAATAAATTATTTCAGTACTTATAACTTAACTACTTCATCATTTGAAAAATGATATTCATTCATTTTTGAAAAAAATCATGTTTTGGTTAGGTAAAATTATTATACAAATTAAAATCTTTCTATTATTTATTTCTAGATTATTGATTCTAATTTCAATGTATTATACTATATGAATTGTTTTTATATTTATGTATATGAAAAAAATATATAATTATTCATTGATTATTTTATTTAAGACCATGAATTTTACTTCAAGAACCATTTTTTCATATCACTATCATATATTATATAACTAAAATTTTGAATATAAAATTGTAATTTACTATATAATCAATTTTTTAGTCTATCTTCTATAGCTATTATAAAATTTTATATTTTGGTTTATTTATTTCTTATTTTGAGAATATTTTTAATAAACAAATAGTTATTTTCATTATATGGAATTAATTAATCCATTTCTATAACCATTGTCTCCTTTCTACGACATATTTAGATTTATCCCTAATGAGTAGAACCCCAATAATAATTTTTATTAGATAAAAGATTTAATATAGCAACGAAATCAATAAAAATGTAAAACTAAATTTTTTATAATGGAAATTATTTTAATCATTGCGTATTAGGATGTGAAAATTGCTAGTTTAATAAAATATTTTAGATTCACAAGTTTATAATAAAAAAAATTTATCACATTTTCCACCGATAGAAAATAATCTATTATATATATAGATTTCCCCTTTGATGTACTATAAAATTCATACAACTAGGTTCTTCTATCAATAGGTAATAATGTGATTCATGAGATTTCATAACAAACCATGGAATAAAATATTAGGCTTATACATGAACATATCTTTATAATAAGTCCACTAATCAATAAATTTTAAAAGAAAGTGATACTTTAAAATTATAAAATTCTTCCAGGTACTACAACCTGAGATCATTTTGATGCATTCAATAATATCTTACTTGAATCTAGAAAATTGATATTAAAATTTAAGATGAAGACTTAACTTCCATTTTTAAACTCTTTATATAATTTTAACCATATTATATGGGATACAATGATGTATGGGAATGATTATTTGACATTGGAAGAAATTATGTTTTCCATTTTTTCATAGGTACTTGCAATCTATGTGTGGAGTGAAGTTAAAGGTAGATATAACCCATAAAAGGGGTTGAAAAAACTATTTAGTAATAATTTAAAATTATTAAAAGAATAAAAAACATGGGATGTTTTATATTTAGGAATGTGAAATTCTATTAGTGTAGAAAATAATTCCACTTTATGGGGGACTATCTAGAGAATAATACTTTAAATAACTTGGGTTTCAATTCTAATTTAATGTAGATTGGATATGATATCCCTTATTTCATTTTGGATCTATATAACATATCCAAAATATCAATGTTTGGTTCAAATATTGGTGTTCTATATGTGATAGTGTGTATGGTTTCTTAGGAATTTAGTATATTCAAGAATAAGTGATGTTTTAGGCTATTTTAATTGTAAAATGGTCATGGGTAGAGGTTTGATGATGATAAAAACACCTGATAATAATATATGGTACTCTTTTTTATCAATATTGGATAGGTGTTCAAAACTAGGAACCTAATGTTATTAGGATAATAATATCAATAATACATCTCCCTGAATCAATATTTATTATCCTAGAGTCACTAGTGTATTCTTTTTATTACAAGAATGTAATTTGGATATGGTTGTTTTATTTCTACATTACTATGAAGACCATCATAGGGAATATGATTAGAGAGTATTTAACCATAGGTGGTGAGTTTTTTTGGTATCTTTTAGATTTATACAGAGTTATTTATATCATTCATATCAGTAATGAGATGGATTATTTTGCATTATTATTTTTATTATATAAATATTATTTTATTTTAATAAATATTTTTATATATAAATGGATTATAAATGGGTGATATTTTATCTATCAATATAATTTATATATTTCTACCATGTTTTTTAAAGGAATTAGTAATACCATTATTCTATATTTTTGTTTAAAAAATATTGATTAAGTTGAATGAGGGAATGGGATAACATGTTCTTAGTAGGATTCTTAGGTATACGGTCATAAAATTTTTGGATTATGATGTTTTCTAGAACAGGTATATAATTTTGAGTATGTTTAATTTTATTATTTTAAAATCATTTTTATTAAACGTGTGTCACTTAGGACAAACATCGGAAAATTATGTTAATAATACAACAATGGTTGTAAATTATTATACATATAATTAATAAAGTTTTTAAACCACTCCTCAAATCATATGTTAGGTGTGGTAAAAACATGAGTATATTTGGATTATGTATTCAATTTTCAAGGTAGATATTTATTAAATTTAATTGCATATAGAAAATTCAAATTAAATAGAATTTAAATATTTTATATAAATGATTGATTAATATTTCAAAATTATTATATTTTCATTTAATTCAATATTTTGTGGTATTTTAATATGATTATTATTATATACAATTTTTCTATATGGATCTTGGGATATTTATAACTTTCTTGACTTAAGTTTTCTACTTGTGACCACTTTGTGTTTTCCTTTGACTAGGCCCTTTTTTCTTAGTTGACTAATCCATACAAGTGTTTTATTTTAACCATTAATTAACTCTCATCCCACGAAAATGATTTCCCAATGGTGTATTTCTTTTAAGCTTATTTGTTAAGGAATAATGGTTGGACTTGTGTTTTTTCTTCGTAACCAATCTCTTGGTCCCTTAATAGGGGCTTAAAGTGATATTACTCAGGGGGAGGGGGTGAATTAGGGTTTGAAAAAATGTATTCAATTGAAACGATTATTAATTTAATATATCAATTAACATATATGGATCATGACCTCTCAAACATGAGGGACAATTTTTATGATCTATTTCTTGACATTGATTTGATTCAACCACTAAACCATCCCTTTGTTGTCATATATTCTTTATGATTCGTTTTATGCTATTTAGGTGTCCATTCATAAAGTAAACTCGGAAATGAGAATTTAGTTGGTTCATCATCACTGGTCTATGACTATAGAGATTTCCTCAATGATGTTACATACAAAAAATCACTATATAGATCACTGTCCTTCATAGGGGCCACTCCCTTTATAGGGATTTAGGATAGAACACTCCTTGAATAGGAGAAATACCTTATAACATTTAATGATATCTCACTAATTCTCAAGCGTGAATCCCTTGAACATTCCTTCTAATGCTCACTGTCAATGGAAATAGTCACCCCAACAATGTTTAGGGGCATGTATGTCACCTCACAAGTTTTATTTATTTCTATTTCAATCTGAGAAATGAATAGACACTCTGTGGATGTCTATTTGGGAAAATACTTTACAATATGTGAATTCATCTTCTTACAGTTCCTTCTTCTTGAAGAGTTAATATGAAATTCTTCTTATCTTTTCTATTTACAACAATTACATATTCTTATTTGGTTGTGTCTTTAATAGGTTAAAAATCATTTTTCTTTCTATCCCCACAAATGGAACTCGTTTTTTATATAAAAATTTGATATACCATATGTGATTAGGTCACTCTTCTATCTACAACCATTTTATATCCCCTTATTAAAATATATAGTCCATGCTCTTAACAATAGGAAAACTATCTACGTCTTTAAAGGTTATAACAACCACCCATAACTCCCATGAATTTCCTCTTTGAATCCCATTAGCAAACAGAATAACTTCTTTATCATAAAAATATTCTCACTTTTGAATAATGAATTTATTCTTAATTTTTTCACCATATGAAAGTTTTAAATTCCTTTTCATTGGGATATAATCATGGTTTAAACCAAGATTCAAGATTATAGAAAGATTTAATATTGGTATAAGAATCACTATAAGGATTTGTCTCAAATTATATACATGACCAGTTTAAAAGGCCTTCTTCATGATGTGATGAAATCCATTTCAAATTTTAAATCTAAAATTCCTAGCACTACAGAATGATCACATACTATTTGATTTTTTATCTTGTATCTACACCTGATGACTATGATTACAAACATACACCACCATGTCGATAATGGGATTCCCCATGATGTGTAAGGATCATCCCAAACCACTACTCCTTACTCTATAATATGGTACATCTTGTGTTAGACTTCATTAATATACTAGTCTTAAACATAAGACTTTGATTATTACCATCACCATAATCGGTGTTAGCCTTCCCCATTTTATACATAGACTCCTCAATTTCACTTTAACCACCACTATGGAATGGTGCATGATACTTGTTCATTTTTCACTCAATTCACTATGCACTATATCTATATTGGCCTTGAATATTTTATAGAGGGGCTCTATAATTACACAAAATATACCACTATGGCCTGGTCCCTTTCAAGTTTCCCATGTTGGGAATTATTTTATTCAATAATACCTACCATATATGCATGTAGACTTGGAAATATCCTTTTTATCCTACACCACTACCACCAATATTGTGTGGTATTCATTGGTTTTTTGGGTTTCACTCTTATGAAACTATCTTCCATTCTATTCACTTTTATATTACCTCAAGACTTCTTTACTTCATTTTTGTAGGTAATATATTAATAAAAACAATTAATGATACATTATCAACAAATGTAGTTATTAAAAAAATATTATTGTTAATAATAATCCAAGAATCACCTAGAACCTTTCTTTCTCACCAGGGTCCCTTAATTCTATCCTTATTCAAAATAAACCCACTGTTAACAAATCCAATTTAAGCCTTTTATATTCCTAAAAATCTCACCATTTGTATTTTTTTAATACTATATACATCTCTATGATATTGGAAAATCAATAAATATGGATACCATGCCTCCTTCAAAATTAGGGACTTTACTTCTCCAAATCAAAATCCCCTTTGATTGGGATTAACTCATTTCATTTTCAAAACTTTCGTAGCCCTTAATGTGTGGGAATAAAATCTAAGAAATCTCACCCCTATTGTCTTGAACATGAAATTGAGATTCCTTATGGGATTCAAATACCACATATTAGGATAGATATGGATTCCTCAACTATTTATATATCCCTCTTTGTATTTATTCATTAGCATCAACGACCTATTGATTTTTCAAATCTTATAAAACCAAATAGAAAAAATTCTAATTTGAATTCCAAACTCTAGAATATCTCATATGTTAAACTCTTTTCCTTTTTCATTTTCTCTAGAGATTCATTTAGTGAACTTACCACTTGTCACTTGAGATTTCAATAAATCCACTTATTCTACTGATCCAAGGTTTTATGTAGGAAAAATGTGTTTTTATAGAAAAAACCAAGCTATCCATGTCACTAGTGAATAAAAATGAAAAATTCATCACAAATTTGAATTTTTCACTTTTTAAAACATCCTATGATATCTATAATTTTCACTCTAAATAGTTATAAATAAACACTAAATCACTTGTCAGTGAGGATCATACCCCTTGTAATAAAAAATTCCAATTGGGAAATACAAATTGATAATAATTGAACCTTACATGTTTTATTTATTCATAGGCATATACATAATTCAGATAAGGTTGAAATTTTTTTGAATCTCATTCAAAAATCTCCCTATAACATTATCTCTTAACAACAATGGTTTATATTCAAAATAGGGACTCCATTTGTTCTAGATTTATCAGATATTCTTTAATATCCATAACATATATACATTTCCAGCATAATCACACCATGTATCATATCCCCCCATAATTATGAAACAATTGAAAAATAGTTATAAATAATAAATAATATGGGGAGAGGGGTACATCATGGTTCTTCAAGTAGGGTAATGGGGATATCCATTGTAAATAAACCCTTTAACTTCTATCTTTCCTTATCCCCATTTTGTCTTTTTTAGAAATTAGTACAATTATCTATTCAAACTCATCATAATATCTATTATCTCTAGTATTTAACATTTTCATTATCTTATAAAGAAATTTACCTCATGTGAATCCTCTCACACATTGATGTGAGAATTTTCATCCGTTATTAGCTTAGGATTTCCCACAATTGTGAAATCGATCACAATTAAATAAGTAAATGCTTGTATATAATCATAATTGTATCTCTCATCCATCATTGTTGTCCTTTGAATATTAACCTTTTTACTTTTATTGGTCTGTGAGGAACCAATTTGGAAAACTTCTTCCTTGATAGCCAAGAGTTCCATCTTGGAATTACTCTTCTTCATTAGTGGATTCACAGTTACTTCCAACGCTTTAATTAATAGAAAAACCTCTTGTTTTTTATTTTATATTTTCTTTCTTTGATTATAGCTGAGTTGTTTTGGTTGTCTAGTTTTTATTTTTAATACTTACTTCATCGAGGATATTTTTTATTGTCCAATACATTGATCATATTTTCCTGTTAAACATGACTTTTTCTTATATATACCATTTAATTATAGCTTTTTAGAGTGGAGTGTCCCTTTATGGAATATTTACCATTCCACGCATTTCTATAATTGAAATACCTTTCCATTTGACCATAGTTAGAACAACTAAATCATTTCTTATAGTAATCATACCTCACATGGAATCTCCTTGATTGAGACATTAACAAAACTATATTTCTTATCACATCATTGGGATTTTTATCTTTTAAACACATACTCGTGATTTTTTAAATTCTGACAATAACATACTACTTTTATATGGCCCAATTTTTAAAACATCCACTTAAGTGTAATTACTCATTTCTTCTAAATTTTAGATCCAAAATTTTTGTTCCTATTACAGTTTCTTTTAAAAGGATTTTATCTTCTCATTTGATGTCCTTATCATCTAATGAAGTTCTATGATCATTCCATATTTATTCATCAATTAATTATTTATTTTATTAAACCATGAAGCATCGCCCATTATGGTTTTTATTTATTATTAAACTTACCTTTTCAATGGAATGATCATTTCTACAAATTCATTATTATTTTCCATTTTCATTATTTTTTTAGAGAAATCAGTATTCTTGTCACTTTGTTCTTTTATTTTTACTCTCATTCTCTTTGTGATAAAATTCAACGATACTTATTTTCTCTTTTACTTATTTTTCTGAATGGAGAAATATTCAATAATCATATAATAGAACTCATCAATTACTTCTCATAATTCTACCATATCTTGTAAAATTGGGATATTCACTTGGTCGTTGCATGAACACCTTACTGATTGAAAACATTATATTTTTTCCACTATTTTCATCACAATTTTTTAGTTATAAAATATAATTTTAAATTATAAAAAATATCCATACAAATTTTATAATTAGATGGTACAATAGATTCATTATTTTTTACCTTTGGAGGAGAATTAATCTTTGTAGAAGACTTACTTTTTTTTTATTTTTACTCTTTCCTTTAGAAATAAGGACCTATCCATAAACTTTTCAATATAATTATTCCATTTTTCTAAACATATATTTGGAAAACATTATATGTTCATCCTCATGGTACACTTTATCTTTGAAGGAATCCTTCAATTCCTCTTTCACTAAGTAATAAATATCTATATTTATTTTATTTTTGCAAATATAACTTAGTTTCTGGTTAATAGAACAATTAATTCATCTAAAACTTCTCATAGAACTCTAATATATTTTTTCATGTAGGAAATTAAATACTTTTGACATTATTTGAAATTATTTATATCAAATAGTGGATCCCTCATGGTAGATTCCATTACCCTTCACAACAATCTTAGATAAAGTTATATCAATAGAAAACCAAGACATATAAACCTACATCCATTTGATACCAATTTTTGGTACCCAAATAGGGGATTAAGGTGATATTTGAATAATAGGTGGGGGTGCGAATCAAGGTATACAAATTCTTATCCAATAAAAGCATTTTTTTCCTTTAAATTTTCACTTGATCCTCATAGATCTTGACCTCTCTACCTTGAGGGAAACATAATATGAACTATTTAATAAGGTTGATCTTATTAAATTTCTTTACCATACATTTATTTTCATATATTTTTTATGATTCGATTTTCTGAATTTTGGTGTGCATAAAAAAAGTAAACTTGGACATGATAATTTACTTGGTTTAACTTCACCAGGAAATGTTAAATGAGAATGCATCATCAATACGACATACACCAAATTATTATATTTATAACTTCATCATAGGATTTACTCCCCTTATAATGGTTATTGGATTTGAAAATTCTTTCCAAGTATAAAACCCATAAAATTTTTAGTGAAAACTCACTAATTCCCAAGGGCCAGTCCGTTGAATGTTTTTTCAAATAATAATTATCAATGGAAAGGATCACCTCAACAAAATTTATGGAAATTACAGTCCCTTCGCTATATTAATTTAATTGTCTTTAATCCTAAAATATGAATGGATTATCCTTTTATGTCTAAATGGAAATCTCCTTCAGAATATATGAAGTCATCCTGTTGTAGTACCTCCTTCTTCAATAGTTAATTTGGAATTCTGGTACTCTTTATTGTAGCACAAAAATTGCATCTTTGTATTTGGATGAGTATTCAATATTTAAAAATGAATACTTCTTTCCATACCCTCACCTGAAAGTCATATATTTTTTTTAGAATCATATATGAAATACATTCTCAGGTCCCTCTCCACTATACTATAAGTCGATCTCCCTTACTTCAAATAGGGAGTCCATGATCCCAAAAATAGGACACATGTACACATCATTATAGGTTTTAAAAACCAGCCATAACTCCCATTAATCTCCAAAAAAAGTTCTATAATCACATTGAATCAATTAAATACATCATGGTTGACATATTATCACTTTTAAAGTATGAATAAATTCTAAATTAATTTACCTTATGAATATAGTAAACTTCTTTTGACTAGGCTAGAATCATGGTTTAAAACTAAGAAACAAGATTATAGTACCATTTAATATAATTCCATGAATCAAAATTATGATTTCTATAAAAATTTATGTGTCACCTATCTACATTCCCTTCAATAATATGTGTTGAAAATACTTTTACAATTTTGGATCTAAAAAATTGGGTACTACCACATAGTCACCTTCTATTGGATATTTTGGATTATTGCTCCACCTAATGACCACGTCCACCATTATACACCACCAAACCTATACTAATATTCTATTTTTCGTACTCATATCCTATATGATTAGTAATTCTTTCTCTATTATGTTATCTATCCCATGTGTCATTCTTTAAACTGAAATGTTTTAATATGTTACTTCAATTTGACTGCAACATCCATCACAATTATTTTTGGATTTACCCATTTTAAACCACCACTCACCTATTAATATATAATCATAACCATGTTTTAGTGAGAGATTCATGAAATTATTTCAGACAATAAATCATACACTACAACCATATTATCATTTTCCATTTTACATAGGTTCTCTTGGATTCCACCATGGGGAATCTGATGGCATGGTCCCTTTCTGTTTTCCCATGTTAGACATTCTTCTCTTCAACATGGCCTTTTCTATGGGAATTGCCACCTAAAAATATAATTTTCAACCAACAACATGACAAACACTACATCATGGTATTCATTTGATAAACATGTTTCAATATTGTGAAACTCTTTTCTATTATATTTACTTATAGATATCCACAATACTTCCTTACTTTTTGTGGATAATTTATCTAAGACAACAATTAATGATTCCTTATCAAAAAATCCAATAATCAGGAAATAAACCTATTTGTTAAAAATCATCCAAGTATCACCCTAACCTTGTTTTTATTATAAATTCCTTTTAATTGCATCCTTATTGGTAACAAAACCACTACCAACAAATTTAATAAAATCATTTTGGGTTCTAAACAAAATCAAGGATTTTAGTAGATACTATCATTGAATATTTAGTGGCATGATTTGGTAGAGTTACCCTCAACATGTTTATTCAATAAACTAAAAATACACACTATATCACTGATGTAACTAACAACGCTATGGATGCTACCCCATATCATTGTTTACTTCCCTCACATATTAACTTTCCATCCTATTCATTGAAGAGTTAGGACTTGGCCATTAGTTTTCTCAATTGACTAATAATAAATTATAATGTAAATTGATTTATTTATGGTTTATATTGGCTTGATTATTTTGAAAATAGATAAGATCAATATAGATAGAGATTAGAGAATATTTTTGTGAGAGTTTGAGGCTTATTAAACATTATATTCATTTTTTATTCTGTAATACATGATGAAAGTTGTCCATTCCATGTTAAATCAAAGCATGGTGATTAGAAGGACTAAAACATGAAATTATTGTTAATTTTACTGAGTAAGAATCAACAAAACCCAAATATGTATGATCAAGCCTCATTAAGGAGGTCAAAGTCTAGTGCTCGTCACTTTTTTTTATGAGTTTCATATACTCACTATTATAGTGATGTTTTTAGATTAGGTGTGTTGTGTGAGTCTAACCTCTTTTAGAATGGAATATATATATCATGGTAAATCCAAATAACTTTGATATAGTGGTAATCATGTGTTGTATAAAATCCCACCTTGTTTTCCAAAATATTTTGACTACTAGTGAGGGTTTATTAGTAATGTGGAGATAATATACCATCTAGTGTACATAAAAATAAAAAATTAAGGAAACAATAATTAATCATAAATCAAAATAAATTGTATAACACAGAAATTATAATGATTAGATAACCATTGATAAATAATTAATACATGATATATCAATGTTAACTATACTATAATTTCATTCAATTATAAAAATTGGGATCACCCATGGGATAATAATATACATCCTACTCCAAAATAAAAAAAAGAGTAGGAAAACAACTTGTTTCAATTCTACACTTGGTATAGCCTCTTTGACCTATTTATCTTATTCATGAATAAAAAATGGTTCCCTTTACCTTATTTACAACTCGAGTCATGAATTTTGTACACATACTGAGATGATCATGTCGAGTGTGAGTACAATTTATTTGTACGCTAAAATCGGAATCCCTAAAAAATAAATAATATATAATATTATACAAAATCTGATATCCTATATAGTCATACATAAATATAATCCTTTTGTGTCATGGTTTTCTTTATAACTATCCCAATGAATGATGATATCTACTTCATCTAGTGATAGATTGGGAGATACTTACATATTATAAATACACCATGAGAAAACATTACTATCACCCCTAATATCATTAGGATTAGTGAATGATATATCATTAAAATTTATCCCCATGTTGAATGATTTATCAGCCAATAATTAAATCTAGTTTAAAATCCATCAACATTATACAATCCCCTAGTGAATGATCCACCGGTATCATATATTCCTTAGGTGACTGATCCATCACAATCATATAATATCTTGGTGAACTACTATAACCAATAAATAACCTTAGGTAAATGATAAATGACCATAAAAAAATTCCATAGGAGACCAAAAATCCCCATGGTGAATGAATTATCACCAAATAAAAACCCAGTGGTGGAATGACATATCATCAAGTGAATGAAATTTCTCAAATGTATAATCCCTAAGTGTGGATGAGACACCATATATGAAAATACCTAGTTGGAAAATAAACCACTAATAAAAATCCATAGGTGTATGATAAACGACCAATACAATTCCCATGGTGGATGATACACCTCCAATAAATTTAAGTAGGTGGAAGATGTGCCACTATATATACATCCCAGAGAGAATCTGATATCATATAATTCATAAGATAATGAATGATACATCCCAGTTAAATATTTTTGGGGAAAAATTTATCACACAACAATCACAAAACCAATTAATGAGTTTTCACCCACTTACAGGCTTTATGTTTCCAATATTTTACTAAAAATATGAAGGGTTATTCTCATAAGGATACCATCCCACCCCAAGGATCCATAAAAAGAATAAATCATTCCTAGTATAGTTATTAATCAAGCATCTTATTGTTGAGGAATGTGTTATGACACCTTAAAAGTCTCTTTAGTTAATTTCATAAGAAAGGAAACCTCTATTAGATCACATTTCATGTATAAAGTGCCACTTACTAAGGGAAGCATGAAAATAAATGACTATTTTCTCATTGATACATGATAATTCAAATTAAGTAGTGGTTGTAGGAAACATATTATTTGTAGATATTAAAAAATAAACTATTTATAAGTGAAGTATCCCGAGACAAAACCTATAATTTCATTTTTAATTTGGAGCCATTAATACTGAATTCCCATGTCATGATACATCATGGTTAGCTTTTGGTGAATATACTATCTTGAGGTATGCGAGTATCACATTCTCTCCTAGTGGATGCTCATAGAAAAAGGGATCATAATATCCCAGTCACGAATATAATATAATACCACATAGTTTTGAGCCTTTTTACTCCATGTTACAACCATGATTTCCCCCTTTTTGTGGGTATATATGTTCTGAAAATAGATTGATTGAAAAAACACAACCTTCCTCCACCACTGATGATTTAAGTCACACTGTTATTATACCATCCTAAGATAAACATAACTTTATTTTCTATAATTTCCAAAATTTAAACATTACATGTCAAAAAAAATCTCTCATAGTTTGGAGAACATTTGAGTTAAGTGTGTTTTATGAAAAGTTTAATAGGTAATGAATTTTAGAAAACTCCAAAATAGTTATCCATAATATAACTCTTATAGATCCCCTTTATGAATTCTCATCCATCCTCCGGCCCAAAGGCCTTCAATTTTTTTATTTAAAGAAAACCCCCTTTTGAGGGAAGAAGGGAGAAAAACCCAAACATACCTTATTGAAATAAAACAAATCACAAACCAAAGGATTAACAAGACAAACTAAACTAACAACATGGAGCTACCCCTACCTAGAAATTGAACTTGACAAAGATATCCACCGGTAAAAGGCTGAATGGGAAGCAAGTGTCATGTGTCAAAGCATAGGCCTGATCTGATGAAAAATGCCATACCCAATCAAACATTGAAATCCGTAAAATAAGGAATCATAATAAAATGACAGCATAAGTTCATGAAATCACCAATATGTTGAAGAAACATAAAACATGACATCATAACCAGTGAACCTAAGAGTTTAATTTATTTTTATTTATATGTTAATATGTGAATGGTGAGTTCGGATGTTGTGGAAATTCTTGGAGAATTTTTATGGACACACTTAGTGGAATTGCATGTCATGTTTGTGAGATTATATATGTTTAAATGTGATAATTATTTGGGATATTTTTAAATGTAAAATAAATATTCTATGAGGTGGAAAAGTATTTACACATATTAATAAGTATATGAAACCCTATTTTATTTCATGTATTTTTGAATAAGGATATGAAAAACGTGTACTTATTTTTCATGAAGAATATTGAATGCAGTTAATAAGTTTCCATGAAAGAATTTATTAAATATTTTTTCATGGAGAATATTGGAAGAGATATGGATTGTTATTTGAGAATTAAATGTGTTATATTTTATTAACTTATTTGTGAGATTACTAAAAAATAAGGTCCATCAAAGAAAGCCAATGGAAAAGATTAACTAAGGATTTTTTGGAGTTAGAATCAAGCATGCATAAGGGAGCTAGCTCGATAACCCCCATGGAACAAGGATATCAAGTCAGTTAGATAAGGTTCACCTTAGTGAAAGTAGAATTAGGATGAACTACAATGTGGTATCATAGAAAGATATTTTGAATGGGAGAAGAACCCAAACTTGATTCTGGATAGATTATGGGAGTGTTTTGATTATAAATAGAAGACATTACACAAGGGATAATTTATGCAGGATGAGTCCTTTGAGAAACATTGTTTCTCCTCTAGAAAATTGACACAGATTTCAAGGGACAAACATTGCGGATGGTCTGAGCTGTTCAATAATAGTGGTGAGTGTATCCTCTAACTACTGTGTATGAATCCTTATATAGACATTGGTTTTGAACACATATATCACCTTTTAATTCGACTTCCATGTGAGATCAACCTAAGTTCAATGGGAGTTTGAAATGAAGCTAAGTATGAATTTTTTAAAAGCATAAAAATGATTTGTGAAGTGAATTATGTGGATATAGTGCACTATTAGGAAGGTAAGTTTTCTACTCAAAGGTAGTATATAGAAGAATCCATGTGACCACGTATGAGTTCAATCACCAAGCTTGATCTTCAAAATCTTGAAGATTTATTTGGAAATCTATTAGTATATTTTTCAAAAACTGTAAAAATAGTTTGGAAAGATTGAGTTTACGGATGATGATTTAATGAAGGATAATGTTTTTTGAAGAGAATAATTATACTGATTACATTTAAATATAATTTTATAAGGAGAGTTATTTATACTTGAAATATAATTAACTTTGTGTTTGAAGCATCAACATGTAAAGCTTCAAGAATGTGAACCAACAATATGTGATAATTCTTATATTATTTTTTACAGTCATATGATTTGATTTGGAAAATTATCAAGAACTATTTGAATAAAATATAGTAGAAAAGAATAGAGAAATGGTATATGATAAGAGTATCAGTTTTATAGGAATCAATAAAGTGAAAATATAGTATGATATATATCATATATGTTTTTCTATGATCATTTTATGTACATAGGAATAATATAGAATATTATTTAATATACATAAAGTGGATAAGAAAAGTTGGTTCACAAAACTCTATTGTTAATTCTGTGAAATAGTCATGATTAAACGAAGTATTTGAATTAATTATTTGAATATATATTATTATAACTTGTGAAAATATAATCTTTCATATATAATTTTGAAGAATTTTTTTTATAACTTGTACACATTTAATCGAGGCCAACACAATATCCGGAGAATAAAGAATACTTTCCCAAAAATTTGTCTGATGAGTATCAGGTCATTCATAAAAGATGAGATGTTTAAGTGAACAAATCTAGAATATACATGTAGGAGAAAATATTTAGGTATAAGAATTCAGTATATCGAGAAAAAAATATAATTCAAGATTTTGTGTGAGTGAGTGTAAGTCCTGACAACCTCATTCCATGAAGCATTTGATGTTAGTGAAGCTGTACATGAGTGAAAAAATACAGTTCAATGAAAGAGTAAGATCTATTTCAAGTCTTATAAAATAAACCAGGAGAAGAACAATATAATTATATTTGTGGATAAATAACTTTGAGAATAAGGATCTTGTGTCGGGGGCATATAACCAATTACTGAAGAGGCTCGAGGATATGGTGTTTAACCTATCTTGATGAAGGACAAGAGTATATGGTTGGGGTGTTTAACTAACCAAGGAAAAAGAGTTGGATACTGAGGTGTAGAATCAATATTAAATAGAGAATCCTCTAGTTTTGTGTATAACCAATTGCTACATTATCCACTATAATCATTGATATTATTATTGGGGATAATCCATGTTTGGAGAAATAACCAACATGGAAGCAGTAGGTATTTATACCGAACCATGTAAATATAGTGTTCTATGCTCTCTCTTATTATTATTTTCATATTAAGTGAGACTATTATATATCAATTGGTGGATTGATATCCTTAACATGTTCAAAATGATTAATTAAAAAGAAAAAATTAGTAAACAATAAACCATTGATTCACTCCCCCTCTCAGTGGTCAATTTGTCTTAGTGCACTAGAATAAGAATATATCAAGTAATTGTTCCAAGACTATAATAGTGGATTGATTACAATAGTGGACTTGTCATTCTATCTATTTATATAAATATAGTGAAAAAACTCCCATGGTGGATGGGTTCCACTCTTTATTCCCATAAAAACTATGGATAATGTTCTATACTGGATTGGGTTCACTCCCCATTCTCTTTCATATTATCAAATGTAATGTAAAGCCATAAATATTAAATTTTTTGGAAATATAATTCCATTACCAACCTATCATCTAATTAAAATCATAATATATACATGCATATATGTTCCACATGATGAGAAGAAACCATAAATAGAACATAAGTATGATAAAATCCATGAGATAGAAGTGGGATTCATTATATTGTCTTAAAAAATAATAGAAGGATATATCATAAGGATTCACAAGAGAAGAAAAAGTTTAATCATTTTTTTGTGATCATATTTTAATTAAGGAACATATATCATGATCATTGGGTTCTAATATATGAAAATTCATGAGAAGGATCAAGTAGAGGTAAGAATAAAAAATGAACAACATATGTGATGCTTTTCAAAATGAGAATATGATCTTTTAAAGAAGGAACCCTTTAGACCAGAATTTAACTAGGTATATTTTATATAAAATAAGGATGGGTTTTAAAATATATTCATAGAGAAATAAATTTTATATAGGTGACACTTTTCCAGAAATAAGAAATCAGAAAATTCCCTTAAGTCAAGTTTACTTAAAAAGGGGAATTTCAAATGGAACTTAAGATATGCATTAAACCCAATAAATAATGGTATAGTAAACTTGGGATATATATAATGAATTTATTTAAAAAAATGGGATAAATACATGATAATAAGAAAAATTAACAGAGAAAAATATAAAGAATGTGTAACCAAAATGTAACGAGGGTAGTTTCCAAACACCCATTTTTATGATTTAAAATACCTGCATTAAAGTACCACACCATTAAAAAGATAATATAACATTTTTTGGAATTATAATAATGGAAATATTAAGGTCACATTATATGATATATTATTATGTTTCCAATTAAAAATGAGAGTATTGGTGGGAAGAGAGATTATAGACAAAGAGGGGAAGTCTGAGTTTAAGAGAATGCAAATTATTTTTAGCATAGTTGAATTTTAAAGGAGGAAAAGAAATCATAAATAAGATATATTCAAATAAAAATTAATCTATGAATATTAAAATAGGGTATAAGATATGAAATTTAAGTTTTTGCTTATGGAGGAACATTATAACTTAAAAAAGTAGACTGAGTTACAAAAAACCTTTGTTTTTTGGGAAGAAATCAATCGTACCCCACAACAAGGAAGAGAATGAATGAATTTAAGTTTTAATTTTAAAAAATTATTTGTGATATTATATGTTAATGATACATTATTCGAACCATAAAAATGAATATTTTTTTTATAATATCAAATCATTCCTCAATAATGGGTTATTGAGATGAAAACCCTTACTTTTTATCTAGATTTCCTCGAATTTACTCTAAATTCTTGTATAAAAACATAAATATCTCAATAAATTATTTTAATAACCTTATTTATAACTATAACCTTTTATAATCTTCATTTATATTATTCTGTACATGAATATTAGTTAGTTTTTATGTATTTTGAATATGGAGTGTGAGTAATCTTGATCATTTTGAACTAGTTTCATGATAACATTGTTAGCATTTATTAATCTCCTAAATTTCATCATTATAAGATAATTCAAGGTACAATAATAGATTCTTTATAATTTTTTATAAATACATAATCTTATTATATGGAAGTTTTGGTTTTGATCCTTGAATATGAACTCAGTGACAAGCTTGTTCCAGTTATTTTTAACAACATATTAATGTATCTTAATGAATGAGTTTAATTTTATAATTATATTTCCAAAACCAAAACAAAATATTTTCTATTTTATTTATATCATATATTATCATTTTTTTAATTTCTTATATATATCATTGATATAATTTTATAAAATCATTCAAGTTGGTGGTTAGACTAACCAAACAAGAACAAAGCATAATAAATGGATGATTATGATTATGAAAGTTGTATATTTTAGGAATAATATCATTATTATAGAATAATAATGACATTATTTAAATAAATTTAAGGTAGTGAATGATATTTTAGGAGGTTTTAGAAAATAACAAAGAAACTAATTGAAAAATGAGATACATTACTTTGTGGAGAAGATAGTCCACACAATACAAAATATACATTTTCATTCTAAAAAAAATAAGAGGGAAAGAAGGTATATTATAATTTTTATATTTATAACCATAATTATATTACATATTTTATATTTTTTTCATCAATTTTACTCTTATGACTAGTGAAGAGAGGTGGTGGTGGAAAAAATGGAAATCGTCACTTCGTGGAGGTGGTTGTTTACACAACACAGTATTGAAAATGTCCTTTTTATTAATATAAAAGGCGAAAGGTGGATAGAAGTTATTACCTTAGAATAATATCATTTAGTATACAAACAGTATGTATTTCCCTATATAGGAGTTATAAAATTATAATTTAAAAATTAAGATGGAAAGGAAGAAACATTAGAATAGAAATGTGTACTCATGTTGATAACTTGAGTTTTCCCTGGAGGAGTCAATGAAAATGAGGGATTAGTCTAATTAAATATGACTATAAAACTATGTATGTGAATTTAGATTCATGGATAAGGAAATTGGAATAGTTTCATAAGGATAACAATTTATTTGAGTGGTATTGAATGGGTAGTGGGATGCCCCTTTTATAAGTGGTGAAATGAACTTTTTATAATTATAAACACTTAATATACTTGAGGAACATGTTAAATATGTCAAGTGAATCAAAAAATAGGAAATAATTGATTAGGAGAATATATAAGTTCAATAATCACTTAACCATTCAGTTTTATACAAGTTTTAACTATATTTTTAAGTCCTGTAGGCCTTCAATTTTCACTTCTATCATTTTTGGTATTACCGTGGTCACCAGGCTCATTGAAAGTAAATGTGACCTTGGAATCCTATCACAAATTGGCTAGGGTCTAATAACCAGCATTGAGTAGGCATATCACACAGATTAGGGGACTTAGCCTAAGGTACCTACACACACACATCTACAAATAGCCACATAATACTAAGAGTTAAAATAAAAATTAAACCCAAAATACATGCATACATATTTATACCTCATTAGAGTATGAAAGAAGTATTGGAATGCATAACGGGATAATTAAAGGCCTACCAAATATGTAAAAACTATCCAACCTTCTAGGAATTTGGGGACTTTTGTCAAATGAAACACCAGGTACAAGAAATGGTCATTCTATATAAAGAATTCTTCTCCTACCCCGATTTCATATAAGACTATATCGAATGTCTTGTCATCTGCATATAACACGACTAGTACTGGAATATCCCATATAGGGGTGAGTATAATAGTACCCAGTAGGACACCCCAAAATAAGAAAACATAAAGCTTAAATGTTTAGTTATCTCATCATCATGAATGAACGTAAATTAAATTATGTGATATAATTACAAAAAACAAAGGTATACTTAAGATATTCTCCCTCTCCCATGGTAAATGTCACAAAAATATAGGTTGCATAGGATCCTGCTCAAGGCTTTAAGGTAATGATCATCTTGAAGAACTCCCTCCATGAGTTTGATAAAACTATTGGCTCTCATCTAAGAGGTTTTTCTCATTGATCATCACTAAGTATTAGTATACACTAGATCTTAGAATATACTGATACATAGATAGGGGATCTCACCTAGGGCCTATGGGAGATTCCTTACCCAGCCCAGATAAAACCCTATCGAATGGGGATCACATGCCCTGGTAGAGAATATTGGATTTTTGACCCAACCTAGGTAACAAAAATTAATAGGATAACACCGCATACCAAATGGAAGAATACCTAATATCTATTAGAGAATTATCTAGAAAATGGGATCACGTCCTATTCTTAGTATGAAACCCCTCACTGTACACTCATAGGGATGGTTCAAGGGGATTCCCCATGGAAATATTGGTATGAAATGAAATAAATGAGTGACTAAATATTCCCTAGAAAAATTATGTATCATGTATAGGGTATTTACAGTGTGCCTTGGCCTCTCTAAGTCCACTCGTGCACTATAGAACATACTTTTGTAATTTAGTCCATGTTGGTGTACTTCGACCAAGCCCATGTACTTAGTCATGTTTACATACCCAGACCATGTTCGAGTATCAATCCATACAAGTGTACCTTAGTCATTAGCATTTACCTGATCATGTTCGGGTACCCATACCATGTTTGAGTACTAGGCCATTACCTTGTACTATGGTCATTCCTATGTACCCCTGGGGTTCATGCTGAGTTCCAATGAATAGGTCATATGACATGTGGTTAGTGTCACACTGGGTGTGATATTTTATTTTTCTAATACTCTAGACACTGTATCGAGGGGACTAAATGGAGTGTGTTCTTCGGACCACACACCATGTATTTTGGGGTTTTACATAACCTTATTCTTTTCCATGGGGTTATTATCATGCCTCTGTGACATCTAATTCCACCATAAAATCTACCAGTAAACATGGATCTACTATTTATTGAGCCTTGGCACCACTAGTGGATATATTCCAACAGCTAATTTACTCATGAATCATCCAACATCACTCCACATTACCAAAACATAAAACCATCAAACCAACCTCATCCTTTGAACCATGATTAGATTATCAGACATAGTTATCAAACCTCTATCATTCCCTCATTTATGAACCCATACCCATATAAATTATCCATTTCACCAAAGATAGAATGCACAGTGATTGGTGTCTGGGTATTTTTTGAACCACCATAGAAAAAAGATGATGGTGAACTCATGGTGAATATGGATAAAAAAACACAAAACAAAAAAAGTGATGATTAATGGAAACCGGTTTTTGGATTGGATTCCATTCATTGATGATAGAAATGAATAATTCACAATAATGTTGAGGGATCTGTGAAGAAATATCAATTTATATTTATAGGAATAGAAAAACATCAATCATAATCCACCATCTATCCACAAATAAATTCATTTTAGGTTAATTAATTCATATTTTACAATCCATACAAACTATGATTAATCTAAATAAAAAATGAACCACTTAAAGTTTGGATCAATCACTGATGAAGAACAGTTCCACATCATTGGATATCAATGAGATGCATGAACTCCATTGGCACACCGATCGTCAGCCTCTGATTCATTGTAGTTCACCCAAGAAATATCCTCTTAGTGTATCCACTCATAATCCCTAGTGTTATACAAATAATCCAAAGGCGTATCTGTAATGGGGATTAAATAGAGGATGTTTTTTCTGGAAAATTAAATAAAAAATTAAATAATTAATTAATTTGTCTATTTATTATCCCCCCATGACAACTCATTAAAAAAACTCCAAATAATGGAAAAGGATTTTTCCCACCTAGGGTAAAATCAACATTCAAAATTTAGTGGAGGTCTCAGATTCACCATATGTGATTCATTTTTGGATTTATTATATTAGTTTAGAAAAATTGCATGCACATAATATAATATATTAAATATTTTTATTATATAAATATGAAGAATCCTTATGGCCTAAAATTGCACTATGAATTAGTTCCTGGCCTCAAAAGTATTATTTAAAATTTTCCAAAGTTTTACATGAAAAAAAGGACTCATTACTTTTCCCCCTCACGAGGGGTTTTGGTCCCAAAGAAACTACTCAAAGAGGTGAGGGTACAAAGCTCTTATTTAGTTATCCTACTCCCAAGAACTCTCTTAAAAATTTCTATGATGCCACTGAACATACACTAAGGGTATATCTCACCAATATATCACCATCTACTACCGATTCTTGATCTCTTCTGGGTACTCTGAAAAGGTATATATATACTCTATGTATAGCTTACGAAAGTTGATAACATGAAATGGGTTGTGCACAGACCTCCTCAAAAGTGACACAAGGAAGACATCATGTTTCCAGTCTAACTGTGGTAGTAGGTCCAAGTAGTAAGACATCTCACTGAACCTACACAATATCTGGGAAGGGGAAGTGAACCTCAAAGATAACTTTCTTACCCGACAAAATCTATTAATACTCACTGAGGTGTTACTTTTAGGAACACATTGATTCCATTTTCAAACTCCAATGGGATCTATTATCAGTATATATAACATTTTTGATGTCTATAGGTAGTCCTAAACTAAACTTGGATGACCTAAAACATCTATATTGCTTCTCACATAAACTCTGGGCCCATAAGTATAGAGTCCCTTCGTTAAGTCCAACACATTGGTGACCTTTATGGTCTCCCATACAAGTCCCTGGATAGTTCCATAATGATGGTGGTGTGGTAATTGTTGTTTTATGTAAACTCCACCATGGGTAAGTGATCCTACCAACAATTGGAAAAGTTTACCATGAGATCCCAAAGTATTTTTTCCATAACATGAACAATATGCTCATTCTTTCCATCTTTCTAGGGAAAAAACACCATGATAAATTATAATTATGTTCCAATGGACTAATATAATCCTCTTTATAATCTTGACATGTAGTGATAATCATGGTCAGAAATGATTGTTAAGGGAACTCTATGAAGCTAGACCATCTCCAATAAAAAAAGGCATCCCAAGATCTATAATGAACTCTACTCATAGATGGATAAGAAGTGGGATGAGTTGGTGAGTTGTCTATATTTACCCAGATAGAATAATTTATTCTAGACCATCATGAAATCCCCATTATAAATTCCATAGAGATAGCATACGACTTCCACTCTAGAACCTTAAGGGGTTGAACCAAACCTGATGGAACCTGGTGCCTGGTCTTCGCCTATTGAAAAGTAAGGCAATGAGAGAAAAACTCCACTACACACTTCTTAATCCCTATCCACCAGAACAGATGCTAAAGGTCTTGGTACATGTTTTCCACTTAGGTATATTCCTATAAAGAAGATTTTTGAAATTTTTTAAAACCACATCCTTCAACTTCTTTGGTAACATGGTCTACCCTTTATAAAAGATGAAATTCTCCCCACCTAATCCATTAGGATCATTTATAGTCGATATCTGAATACGCAGGGCCTCACAGTTGGTATATCCATGTTGAGCCTCTTAGACATGATATAGAATTGTTGGGGTAAATACCATTGACTGAAGGTAAATTTCACAATCCTCACCCACTAAGGAATACATTAATGAGTTCAACTTCTTTTATTCCTTACTCAAAAACCTTAAACAAGACCTAAAACTAAGTGTATCAACCAAAAAATTCCCCTTTCTAGAAGTATATATTATCTTGAAGTCACTTTATTGGAGGATTTATAGAAATTTCCCAAGTATCTATTTGATATAATTCTATGAAAGGATACAATTGAGACTCTTATGGTGAGAATAGAAGATAAACCACACACCCATATGGTAGTTTTTCCACATATTATAGGTGAAGACCACCACTTCCATCTCTATATCATTGGTTTCATAGTTTTTATTATGAAGTCTCTGCTGTAGGGACACATAGGAAATCACTGTCTACCTATACATCAGAACATCTCTACTCTCAATTTCGATGGAATTTAAGAACACTACGTACTCAACACCCTCCTCTAGTAGTATCAATATGGGGGTGCTCATCAAAATCATCCATAACTCCAAAAAATACTTCCAAAAACTCTCCCATTACACGAAAGGATACCCATTTTATGTCAAAGTGTCTAAGGGTACCGAAATTCTAGAAAAATTGAGTAAAATTTAATGATGTTATCCTGCCAACCCATGAATTCCCCACAAATCAATAACACTCTTGGGTGGATCCCAAGCTATAACTTCCTGAACTGTCACCGAGCCCACTCACAATCCCTATTTTGAGATGACATGTCCCAAGAAGTAAAAATCTTGAATTCATAACTAAAACTTCAATATATTACCTTAAATATGGTTCTATCTTAGTACATATAAGACCAACATCAAGTTTCTCTCATGTTTTTCCTCATACATTGAGTTCACCCATATGTCATCGATGAAGACAACTAAGAACTGATCTATGAAAGACTTTACGATTCTATTCATGAGCCCGTTGAATACTACTAGGGAATATTTTTACACCAAAGGGTATCAACAATTACAGATAGTAACCATAGTGACATTAATATTCCATCTTCACTATATCCTTGTCTCTAACTTAAAGCTGGTGATAGCTTGACCTAAGGTTAATCTTCAAGAACTACCTCACCCCTTTCAAATGGTTGGTGCATTTTTCGATTCTAGATAGTGGATACTTATTCTTGATTTCCACTTGGTTACACTAATGGTAATCCAAAAATAACCCCAATATCTCATCTCCCTTCTTGGAAAAGAAAACCTGGGATACATAGCGGAAAAAAACATGTCTTGACAAAGCCCTTCATCTTCCACTCATCCAAGAACACATTCAGATCACAATAATTTATTGGAGCCATATGATATGATATAAAAAACATTAGAGGATCCCCTAGAAGAATTTATATATATAAAACTATCTTTTTATGGTGAGGTAATCTCGCCACATCCTTAGAAATTATATCCTCATACTCTACCACTACTTTAGTAAGATAAATTCCCTCATCATTTGATGCCTAAATGGTAATATTAAGAAACTAATGAGTAATTAGTTATATGCTAATGTGTACAGTCCCATCCCATACTTCTTGGGTTTACTTCAAACCAATGAATGAAAACATCATCCCATCCATGCGGACACACCACATCCTCTGCCTAAAATAATAAATCCAAGCACAAATTGTAGATATCCAGTCCATACTTAATGTTACATCATAATTCCTCATCATGGATATTAAAATATCCCAATGTAATACCTACTCCAAGATCCTTATTACACTCTTAGAAGAACTGTGTGATCAATAAATCTCCTCTGGTAGGAGTTAGCAAGCATAATGGTGGAGCCAATGGATCCTCCAGAATATCTAGATCTTGAACAAGGGGTGTGAAATGGGAGGAGTGGATCTCACCTAGATCTATCAATTCTGAAAATAAGTTATAGAAAACATAAATTTTACCTAAAATCATATTTCTTATGTTTGGGTCATAAGAGTTTGAATCCTACAACTACCCTCATCCCTAATAACTAGATCCTTGATTCTAGTGTGGACTACCTGTGGGTAGTGGTATTAATAGATCAAATTGTTGTCCATTTATTACTGCTCTTCCAAATCCTATTCAGTGTTCACTACTCTGGGGCCCCCACTAATATAGTCATGAAATATTCCTAAGTTATTTATCAACTGTCTCACTATTATCTGCATGGATTATCAAGAAATTTCATGTGAGATGTCCCCAATCATCATTATAGAAACATCGTCTCTCTCTTGGATGACTGAAATCATCTTGTGACCATTGTACTATAGAGCCTTAATATTGAGACTACCTTTTGAATCACCTCACATTCCTAGAACATTGAGTATAATTTCATCTTCAAACTACTAAAGTATCCCCTCTAAATTTCCTTGTACGAGGACCAATCATCGATGAATCCTTTTCCAAGAATCTCCACACTACCAAATCTTTCTCAATAACTCCATTATATGTAAGAATAAAAAGATATTGGACACCAAAATGGATATATCTATAGAGGATGTGATCTAAGAATTATGATATAAATGGTATATCTCAAACCACCGATGGAGTATCATGAGAGGTTAGTGAAACTCAATGAATACTCTACCACAGACATGATACCATGTTAAAGATCCAGAATCTCATAGAGGTGCAATTTTTGAAACATGGATAGATAAAAATACTCTTTAAAGTGATTCTAAAGGTCAGTCCAAGGTCACCTCATCATGAGTTTGAGTAACTAGACTCCACCATCACTTAGTAATGTCATGGATAAGGTCAATCGCTAGGACAACCATCTATTCTGGATGGGTCTTGATTAGGAGAAACACTCACAAAACTGCCTGGAGACTATTCTTAGATACATGGGGTATTTGTCTCCATGAAACCTAATATGTCTCTATATTTGAAACTCACGATGTGTGTTCCATAAGTTCACATGTTCAACCAATACTGATGGTGTAATGTGCTACTCAATGGGTCATAGTAAGACTTGAAAACCACTCAGAAGTACCACCTTCTGAAAAAGTTTCTATACCAAAGATGCATAACTATGTGGATTATATTCATGCTCATTTCATGGAATCACATATTTCATTCATCAAGGATGAATCCTAAAATTGACAAGATGTACCATGGTCAAGTTTATATCTAGGTATTTAACTATAGAATGAAATGGAAACAAAAACCCATTCCTATATGATGAACGTAGAAATGTTTCCTGTAATGAGTTTCTATCTGTACCGTGTCAAAAAAATGGTTGTCAGTGTCTTGGTGAATATATATGTTGGTCGACACACCAACATAGGATATCTAATGATTTTGATATATTGATAGTAAATCTCACCTAGTCCCAATGGGTGATTCTGGAAATTACCTAATGTAAACCTGCTAGGATGGGGATCACACACATTCGTATTAGATATCAGATTCCTGACCCAACCAATGGAATATAAATGATATAGTATTACAATTTAGTCTACATGAAAGGAGTACTAAACTATATTCGAGACTAATCCTATATATGTGATCACATCCTAGGATCTAGTTGTGATTCCTAACTATTCCTTCGCTGTCATAGACCAATGGGACACACCATAGAGATACCGGTCTACTCTGAGGAGAACAAGGGTCTCGATATTCCCTATAAATAGTAAACAACATGTATAGGGCATACACTACATGTCCTAGAAATGCCAGTTTTTCTACTGTACTCAAGCCCCTGACTGTGAACTTTGGATCGTGCCTATGTACTTTATCCATACCTGTGTATCGGGCTCTGTCTGAGTATCTGAGTTGTGTCCGAGTACAAGGTAGTACCCATATACTCTGCCCATGCCCATGTACTTGGATATGTCTAGGTATCATGTCTATGTCAGAGTATCATGCCATTCCCATATACCTGATGGGTACACGTTGAGTCTTCAGGTACAAGTCACATGTTGTGTGGTAGGTCCCATATGTAATTTGATAATTTATTTTTCTAAAACCCTAGTCACTACAACCAGATTACCACACTATGTTTGTTCTTTAGACTGATATCTATGTATATTATGTTATCTAGAAGCCACTGGTTTTCTATGCAGTTCTGATCATGCCTCCACCACCTCTGATTCTGCCAACAAATCCGCAAATAAACACAGATCCATGCTTAACCAAGCATGTCTATCAGTGGTGGCTGGAATCTATCCACCAATTCTCTTATGAATCATCATCCATTGATCTATATTTCCAAAAAAACCAAACCCTCAAACTATTACCCATATTTGATCCATCCCCGGATCATCTTTCATTATAATCTTACTTCGATCATTCCCTCAATAGGAAACCCATACCAGTGTAAAAGATCCATTATTCCAAAGATCAAACATGAAAACATCAGACTATGGGTATTTGTTGAACTACCAGTCAAAATAAATACCAATGATGAAAACACAAATAATGTGGAGAGAAAAGTACAATACACCAAATGTGAGAATTAGTGTGAGACAGTTTTTGAATTGGCTTCCATTTATTGATGAGGAAAATGGTTCAACGACATCAGTTATTGGTGAGATCTTGGAACTCCTTTGGATCATCAATTAACAAACTTCGATCCCTTGTCATTCATTGAAAAACTATCCTACTAACAAATCCTCTGAAAATCCCTAGGGTTATGATGCTAAACCAATGGTTTTTATGTAAGGGGGATTAAAAATAGGTGGTTAGGCCTGTGAAATTAATTAAATATTAAATAAATAAATAAACTTATCATTTTATTAATATTCCCATAATAGATCTATAACAAAACACCAAATGCTGACAAAGGTTATATCACACCTAGGGTAAAACCAAAATTCTAGATTTAGTAAAGTTATGATATTTAACATATTATACTTTTTAGTAGTAATTATATTATTTCATAAAAATTTTGTGTGTACGATATAATATATTTAAATTTTTTTATACTAATATCGAGCCTCCCTAGGCCCCAATATCCAATGTCAATCCAACACCTAGCCTAAAAAGCATTCTTTAAAATATTAAAATTATTTAAAAAGGAAAAAAATGGAGTCTTTACAATTTTTATTTATAAGAAAACTAACTTTTAAAATTATTTAATTTATTAGGTAAAAACCCATTTTTAGAAAAAGGGTTTTTTAACATTAAAATTTCACTATTGGGTAAAATTATCAATTTTTTTGATTTTTAAGATCTAAATTGTTGTATTATAAAAAATTAAAATATATGTTTCTTTAAATGAAATCCAAGACCAAATTTTAGAAAAATATTATTCAATTAAAAAAATGACTATTTTTTTTATTGGAAAACATTACTTACGTTCCTAAATTATTAATAATAGGAATTCTAATTTAAAAATATTATTTTTAAAAAGTATAGTTTTAATTGATAAAAAAATATTTAACCAATTAAAAGGTTTTATAAAATTATTGTTTTTCCTTATAAATTTATAAAATTTAATGTTCTAGTAGAAACAATATTTTTCATTATTCTCCTAAATATTCTATTATTGAAAAAATATGAAAAATTCAATCTATGGTTATATTGAAATGATTAATTTTAAGAAATTATTCATTTCAGTAAATTGAAATTATAATATTTATATATTTATTGTTTAAATTTTAAATATAAAGAAAATTATTTTTATAAAAAAATATACCTCATTTTTCTTTAAAAATACTTTTTTTGATAAATAACTTATTAAATAAAAAATTACATGATTATATAATACTAATTTCTAGTTAAATATCCTCTCAAGATATCCATATAATATCTAACAATTAATTTTGTACTCGTGGTAGTCGTGGGTTCTGATTCCACTTATATAGTTCTCATAGAAATTTCCATGTGTTTTAATTTCTCTTAGATACAATTTCTTTTATATGGTAATTGTTCAAGTTTGGTTTGATATTGGTCTAAAGAAAAAGCTAGTCAAACTACCTCCTTTCCAAGAATGGATAATTGGGATTCATAAAGGAGATTTATTCTACTCGATTATATTCATTTCCTTTATATATTTATTAGTATAGACACTTCCTTTTATAACCACTAATTTTACTACAAAATTTTAACGATAAAATTTAATTTTAACATATGAAAATTTCAACTTAGTTTTTTTATTTCATTTTTAATAGGTTTTTAACAAAAAATTTATTTTATGGAAAATACGAATTGAAATTTCAGGTTGTTGCATTCTCACCCATTTAATAAATTAAATAATTGCATTTTTTATTTCTAATCACTAATGGAAATATTTAAGAGTATCTAAAAGATATAAATAACTCAAACTATAATTTCATGTGATGTTTTATCCTTAGTTTCTTAAGTTTGACTAGTGGACTAATATTTTTCCTTATAATAGGAATATTATTAAAGTAATGTTTTATCTATCTATTTGTTAAAAATAATCTAATATAATAGTAGTAATTTTTCATAAAGATTATATAATAAACCTTACTAATAGGTAATCATGGTTTTATTAAGGATTTTTTATGTGTTTATCCTATATTTAAAATTATCATGGTATCTTTTTAGATAGGTCTAATATGTACCTAAAATCACATCAAGTTTAACTAAAGGTTGGAAAAAAGGATTTTATAATTATCATATTCCTATAAATGTCTTCTTATGGGGAGAAATATAGTTGGGAGACAATAATGATACTATTTAAATTTAAAATGAATAAATTTTCCTTTAATAATACGAGTGATTATTTGATATATATTATAGGTAAAAATAAGTGGGTTGAGTTATATGTTATTACAACCCTAACATTTTCTTGATTTGATGATTGGGGGTTTGTTATTGAAGACTAATTTCAAAACATACATAATTGATCATGTTTTTATAGGATTCCACTTTTTCCCATGTACTTGTAAGTTGTGGATGCCTATCATTCTTGTTATCCCTTGGACTATGGAATTTTCTATGATAATTCCAAAGTTCCTCACATTTAATAAATTTAACTATTAGTTGTACAATATGGAGAACTCTTTTTTCCTTTAAACTTTTCCATTTAGATCATCCTTTTTAATATAAAATTAGTTACTATATGTCCTCATTTAACATAGGTAAACCATATTAGAGTTTCTTTGAGACATTCTCCTAGGTTCCTTTTTCAAAATTTTTGATAGGAAAGAAGTCAAATATTCTTTACATCATCATCTTTTTCACCCAGAATTCCATGAGTCACCATACTTATCTTATTTTTTTGTTTAGTATTTTAAGTATGATCACGTTTTTAATCAAAATTCTTGATATCTAGTTTAGAATAATCATAATTTTTCTCACTATATATGTTATCTTGTTAGGTTCATAACTGGGATGATCTCTTCTTTTTTCATGGAATCCATTACTAACACGATTCCATTGGGCTTCAACAATTTATAAAACTAAAATTATATTATGTGTGTGACGATAAATTAACATCATATGATAATTATCCTAAATAATCTTATGAAAAACTAAACCTAGAAATATCCTTCTCTTAGAAACCATCACATTCGGTTTTAGTGTAACCTACACAACTCTTGGTTTAAAATAGTTTTCATTAGGTTAGGCCTAGTCATAGTTATTATCATAATTCATACCATAAAAAATAATTTAATTTTTTTGCATATATAATTTTATTTACTAAATAATTTCCTCTAGGAATGTAAAACTAGGTGTGTAGTTTGGTCTCTTTTTCATGCACCAGGTGATGAGTGAGTAAATTCCCAATATTCTAATTTTAGGTATACAACCTCTACCTACACCTTTTCAAAAAAATTCATCCACTAATAAGATTCAGATATGGATCTTATTTATAGAAAACCACAAAATTACATTTGTAACAAAATTTATGGATGTTATCCTCTACTTAGACTTATCCCTATAGTTTTCACTAAATATTTCAAATACTAATACACCAAAAAACTAAACTAATACTAAAAAATAACTAAAACATTTGATGATAACAATTATATAATCCCACAATATACATACATTTATTTTACATGATGATAAAAAAATTAAACATTAAAACTCAAAAAAATATCACACATCACAAAGAACATTTTGTTTTTGTCTCTCTGGGGACTAGTTTCCTTGGTAACTTATGTTTGAAAACTTTTGAACACTTCTATATAATAAAAATCTTCCTAAACCCCTTCTAGACTTATTATAAGTTATACTTATCATCATAACCCAAGGAATGGAAACATAATAAATAGGTGTGCTCAAACACTTAGTAAGGGGAAAACATTTTAACATGACATCATGGTTAATATCATAAGCATCTGAGAAAACAAGAGTAAAGGGAATTTTCTTATTAAAAATCAAGAAATAATAAGAGTTGTCTATAAATAATTATTTAAAGACATAAAATATAAAAATAATAAACATGTACCATGATGTAACAGTTTTGTATAAACATGGAAACCTGGAATACAAAAATGATATTATAAGTTGAAGGGATTATAAATATTGAGATAAAATATATTAAATGAAATCATAATCATATCTCATGGATTAAATTCAATAATATCATTGTGTAAACAGTCCCATAGTGAACAAATTTTACTTCCCATTTCAAAATACATATTAAATAGAGTCTCGTGGTTGATTAGATTCACTCCCCATTCCCATAAACATCGTGGAAAAATTCCCACGGCGGATTGGGTTCACTCCCCATTCCCATTCCTGTTATCTGATGAGATGTATATGTTTACCCAATGAATCAGAGGGATATATAAATCTAATATCACCCATCACATAATTATAATCATAATATATACATTAATAAATATTCCACATTTTGAGGAGAAACCATACAAAAGGCACAAAAGTGATAAAACCTATGATTTTGAAGTGTGTTTTATAATCTATTCTCAAAACCTAATCAAGGACTATATCATAATGAATCTCAATATTAGAAAGAGTTAAATTATTTTTCATTTTCATATTTTAATAAATAAACCTAGGTCTTGATCATTGAGTACCAATTTTGGAAAATTCATGAGAATAATCAAGGATAAGTTAGAATAAAAAATTTACAGCATAAATGATTCTTTTCAAAATGAGCATAGTGAAATGGAAAAATAGGATATGTTTGATCACTGATATAGGGGATGGGCGGAATCATTAATCTTATATTTTATGTTTTATTACTAATGAAAACAAACTTCACCTCTAGTTATTAATATAATATCATGATAAAAAACCAAGAAAAACTACATGAACACAAGTATTTACAAGTTTCACTAATAAAAAAGTGTAGATTTTCCTTGTAATGGCTTTCAAAAAAATCTAAGAACAAGAAAAACACTAAAAATGATTCTCTTATTGGATATAACAAGTAGGGAATATCTTTTCACTTGTGTAGCACTACATCCAATCAATAGTGCATTTGATCCTTTCATAGAATAATGATGTAACAATGTTTTGTAACAACTGTAAGAACCATTACCATCAGGATTTAAAGTTGTCAATATGCTTCTTGGCCATTACACAATTTTTTTGAAAGTTATTTCTATTTTCATTATTTCACACCCACAGTCAACATCCTCCTTCTGTTTATTTGCAGTTTGTCTAGAATGGTTTTTTGGTATAATCCATATTGTGTATCTATCGAGTATGATTCATACAATGTATCTTATGTATAATGATTCCAAACTGATTGCCAATTCATCCAATCCCCATGGATCACTATTTGTCTATTAATCCTTTAGATTCTTTTACTGATCACTTCTACATAGTGTTTATCTGATACTAACCAATAGGAAACTATATTTGGTGTCTTTAAACTGATTCCACTATAACCTATTTCATTTTATTGACTCTTCAATTCTACAACACTTCACCTAGCTAATCAAAAAAGTAGTGAAAAATCTTTATGTACCAACACACTTTTTTATGAATCATTCCATTGTATTTTCATAAAGAATCATGTCATTAAAATTAAACCTTTCTATGTAAACATCAAAACATACCACTTAAAACATATAATTATTTGATCATATTTAAACATCCTTAATGATATGAGTCTATTTTCCTTAAGAAATAACATGAAAAAAACTCATTCAAACTTCATAAAATATTATCTATAATCACAATATTCCACCATGATTATTGGAATGTTAATTGAAATCCTTTATATATTCACATATGATGAATTTATATAAACTTATAAATAATTTATAATGACCGTATAACCTTTCACCCTATAGGATTTATGAAAATATTTAGATCAAGTAATCTTTGATTGATGTCCCTTAAAATTATCATTATAACCTGTTAAAAACAATAAAAATTAATATCTCCTCATCTGATGAATTTCTTTGGAAAATCTTTACCCATGTCCTTTTCTTCGAAACATCTATCTAATGAACATCATTTTGGAACATTAGACTGATTACTTCAAACAAATAATTTTGTCATATTATTCTATGAAATTTTCACTTCTTATCTATATATTGGACTATATGACAGACTTAGTAACACAAAAAATCATTTTTTTATCTGATGATCACATTAAATATTTATTAGTGGACACACAACCTCTTCCCGAACTAATGAACATTGCAACATAGATTTGAACAGTGTAGTCAATACAATGACTTTGAGATTCCCAATATGATGAAACTACTCTCAAACTTCTTTAGGATGATATTTTCCAAATTTTATCATCTAAAATTTATAGACTTAAACTTATTTACCTCATATCATGATCTTTATATAAGTCTATCTGGTATATATTGTATAATTTTTCTCCTAATCTAAATTTGATTACAGAAATCTAAAAAACATATAAATATTTTTTTTAATTGAAACAATTCTATATATTCATAATACTTTAACATTACACAACAAAACCTTATCTAATAACATCAGTTAGATAAATTTCACACAAACCACACAACACCACCATTGTAAATATGAAAATTAAACTCCCCATTTTTACTTAAACTTATATCATGAAAATATTTTAGTTTTCACAGTGTTTGGGATTTTAGAATCATCAATCCATCATCATTTTTAAAACATCATTTAACATTATATCTGATAAAACTTATTAGTATTGTTTGAAAATAATTCTAGGCTACACTATATCCATGATGTCAAGCCAATGAACTTTGTCAGATAACCTTGATCCATTGGGCTCAGTATACTATACTCATGCAGATGAGATCTATCAGATAAATTTTATTACACAAAAATTCTATGTGATTTATGATTTCAATAATTCTAATTACTTTGTGCTGAATAAAAAAATAAAATCTTTATTTACATGTTCTTACATATTAACCCGCTTATTCTTAACACATTAAACTTCTTCAAAACACTAGAAAAACCAATTTCCATGAACAATACCCCCCTTTAGATTTTTTTTGTTGAACAAGGAACACAAATAACTGAAACATTATAACCCAAGAAACGAATCACTTATCCAATAATTCTAAATGTACATGAGTGAACTTGGTTCAGGAAATAAGAATCATTGAGCAACAATACCATGTTCCCCTTATGTAGTCATTTTGAAAACATTTTATAAATCTTTAATGAATGTTCTATCCCTTTGAACACTATAAGAAATTAATTCCTACACTTACATTGACACCCTATTAAAATAATTAATACACACTGAAACCATAGATTTTCCCTTTTAAAAAATCCCTCAAAATACATGATCTTCATTAAAAATAAATCACAAACGAATTGATAGATTTATGATGCATATTTCCTCCATATTTGAAAAAACTATCCAAATACAAGATTAGAGAGGGGATGAATAATCACTTACCTTAACCATGAAGATATTGAGGTTGTAAAACCCTAATAGACCTTGATTTTTGAAATGTTTCCTTCGTCAATGGTTTAGTGATGGTATATTCAACTTTCTCTATTGTAGTAAAAAACTCCAATTTATGTTCATTTCTTCCCATGTTCTCTTTGATGAAGTGATAATTAATATAAATATAAATTGATTGATAATGTTTCCCTAGGTTCTTAGTGATATTTATAGCTATTTTATTATCACAACCAAAGATAAGGGGTAACTTCACATCATCTAAAAGAATCATCCAACTGTGACTTTATACACATAAGTTTTGTTGATAGTTGAGTGGAAGATATATACTTATATTATACAATATCTTGAGTTATATAATTTTTCTTATTTATATTCCAACTCAAAAATATGTCTCCCATTAAGAAAACTATAATAGATGTATATCTTCTATCATCAACACAACCTACCCAATCGGTATCCATGTAACCAAATATATCAATCTATCACGAGCTGTTATATTTCATTACAAAAGTAATTATAGATTTAATATATAATAGAATTATTTTTACTTTATTAATATGATAAAATTTTAGTGAACTTTGATACTTAAAACACAATTTAACAACATATACTATATTTCCATATGTGAAGATATTAGATATAACACGCTTCTAACCAACATTATAAAGTCTTTATGACCAGACTCCTTACCTTATCAAAATTTTGAAATATTTTTTCTCACTGAATTAATCAAGGAAATAGTCGTTGAATATTCCATGACAAACTATGTCAGTAATTACTTTTCATACTTCCATTCATATAGAAAATTGTATTTATTCTTTTGTGATATTTGTAGGCCAAGAAAGTATTTCATCCCTTATAACATGAAAATTAAAATAATTTTTTATCGCCACTTAAATTTTTTCACATGTTTCTTCATTATTACCTATGAATGTGATATAATAAACATTAAAAATTACAATGAGTGAAACCTATTTATTTTATTTTATTTATATGTTACTATCAACTATTCCTTTCTTGAATTTCAAATTCCATATAAAATTATCCTATTTAGAATACCAATCTCCAAGATATTTCTTCAACCCATATAAATAATTTTTAAACATTTAAACATGATTTAATATTTTCTAAGCATGAGAGAACATGTTTTTTAAATTTATACATCTTTATTGGGATACTGATTATGAAAATACATCTTGAAATTCATTTGGAATATTTTACATTTTCAATGTAAAGTGGTATTATGAAATATTGAAATATTTTAAGACTTTCTACTTGGGTAATGGTCTCATCAAAATAAATTCCTTAAATTTGATTAAGATTTAAAAACCAATAATGCCTTGTATCTTACAACTTCACTTTCATAATTCAAATTGTTTTGAGAAACCCATTTTGTACCAATACCAATCTTATTTTTCAGTTTGGGTAGAAGGTAACCTTTACCATTATTCTATATATGATCTATTAATTCATTAATGGAATCAATACACTATTGATTATATAGATATTATTTAATATCTATTGGATTAACCTATGAATATAAGGAAATATGTGAAACTATCCTCAATTTTCTCCATATTAGAACCTATTATCCATGATCGTCAATGATGTTTTAGACATCCACTTTCTTCCTCAACATATAATGAAATTAATTTAACTATTCCTCATCACATGAGAGAGCTGAGCCTGAATATAAATCTTGTACAACTTTAATATAATTAATCTTTTCTAGAACTTTATAATGTTTTCTATCGACACCCACTTCATATTCTATTTCTACTATATCTATAACTATCTATGGATCTTTATTATTAGAATATTCAAGAACTTTAACATATATTGTGTTAAAAATATTTCCTATTTCCTTATTATATCACATGTATCCTCCATCATTGGGAGGATATCCATGAAATATTTCATCAACATATCTCTAACCAAACTTCAAAAGATTCTCTCCCTTGACATTGATAAAGCATGGACTTCCAAACACCCTTAGGTATTTAAAACTCATGGTTTTATTACAATACATTTTGTAAGGATTCATATGAAAGGTTTTCCTATAGAAACATTGATTTTGAATATAAACTACTACTCTAATATATTTCATCCAAAAGTATCGAGAATAATACTAATCAATCAATATATTTCATGCCATGTATAAAAAAATCCATTTTTTTTAGAAAAAACATTTTTGTGTGGTTTGTATAGTTCACTAAACACATTACATATTCCATGATTTTAAGAAATATATAAAATTACCATTTATGTATTCAACACCATTATCAGTTTGAATATTCTTCATATAATATCAATATTTTTTCCACCACTTCTTCTAAAAATATTAAAAAATTTAAGAGCCTCTAACTTATGTTTTAAAACAATAATACATGTAATGAGGTTAAAACCATAAATATAGGAAATTAATTACTTATATCTATTTGTTTATTACTCTATCATGTCCCCAAATATTTCATAATGCATTGGATCTATTGGATGAGTTGAATGTACCTCAACATTATTATGTACTGAGTTTGTAATCTTCCATTTCTAGAATATGGAACAACACTAATATCTTATTCTTTTTATATTAAAAATTTAATGAATTATTTATCTCTTTATTAGATTACTTATATTCCTTTGAAACATTTGACCGAACCTTTTATTCCCTAATTGATTTTCTTCCACTATTTATAAATAGAATTAACTCTTAGCATCACCCACATGAAACATGTATCCCTTCATTGATTTCCCTCTCATGAAAACATTACCATCATCAAGTAATTTAATAAATAAAACATCTATTTATTAAACCACTTAGTTATATTCATCATAAAGTTGTGAAACACTCAACAAATTTTGCATCATCCTATAAAAAAATATGGATCTTTTTAATTTTAAATTTTATTCTTGAGTAATATCAAATATAACACCTTTGATTCTGAGGGAATAATTTTATGCCTATTAAACTATGCTTATTTGTTTATTATTAATTATTTTACAACTTTATATATTTGATAATATTTTAAGAACACTCACTTTCTGATAACCGAGCTCATTATCCTTCTGTATCTTAAAGAGAAGTTTCAACAACTTAGGATTTTTTACTTTATATATTCTTCCTTCTCATGTGGCTTTTGAGATTTGTTTTTTAAACTTTGTTGAGTTTATATTAAGAAAATAAATCCTTTAAAAATATTTTTGGTTGATCAAATCTTCTAAAAATAGTTTCCATGGTTTGGAATCTATTTTCAATATTTTGACTATCTTTCTAAAGTTTTATTGTTTAAGTGAGTTGATTCCCCCTAAAACAATTATTCAAATTCTTTTTGGATTTATTTTAGTTTGGAAAACTGAACCAAAATATTTTTTTCCATATTACCAAACCCTCCAAAATACAAAAACTATCTATATAAAAAACCTCCAAAATTTACATGCGGTTCAGAACATTCAAAAAGGACTTTTATAATCTTTCTTACCTTCCACCTTGGCACATTGTTGTGTACCAAAGTTTTAGTTCCTTCAAGACATGTTATTATTCTACATATATTTCTTATCAGTCTAATATTTCTTGTAAAATTATATTTTAGGTCAAAATTTTGAACTTTAAATATTTCATTTTTTTCAACTCCACCATTTTTGGATACATCCATGGTTTTATAAACTTACAATTTATTCTAAATATATTCAAGCTTATTATTAAAAAATGAGTAGGATAATTGTATATATTTCCGAGGTTTAAATTTCTTATAATCTTCACCAAATTCTAAAAATTATTTGAAATTTATTTATTCATTTCTCCCCTTTAACAAGATTTTTTTTGAACAAGATCAAATTCCTTTTACTTCACCTTCAACTTTTTAGTAAGATTGATGTTGAAGTTTTTATATTTATCAAGTAACTTCTTTATATAATCAATCAATTTTACCAACTTGAATTTCACCTAAATAACATATTCTTGTTTTGTTGTTAAAATATCTTCTTTATTCAATTTCATTATCTCCTTTTCATGTATAACAATATTTTTTAGCATTTATTAAATTCTAATTTAGTCTAAACTTAATATAAGTCTCTTATTTTTATTATTATTATATATTAGAGATTATACTTTCATCATTTCTGATATTTTCTTTATTTGATTTAATAATGAGTAATTGTTTAGAAGAATCATCATTGGAGTTTTCTACTTCTATATTGTAATTATCTTCTTCCTCGCATTTGGAAAAAAGGAATTGTATTTTATATTAAGATAAATTATTATCCTTTTAGTTAGAATAAAATTTTTATTTTTATTAATTATTCTTAAAGGATCTTATAAAATATATATCATATTCATCACTTTATTTATATTCCCTTCACCGTGGATTATTTTCATTGAAATGTCCAGTGGACTAACAAATAAATAACTTTAGTGGTAACATCCCTATGAAATTAGCTATGACTCTTTTCACCTTTTTATAGAAAAACACAAATTGATATTTTTTTTTACATAAATCAAGTTTAATTTCAGAGTCATTGACTTATTAATTTAGGGAATTATTATATTTTCCTTAACTAGAAGCTTTGAGAGAATTTTTTTGATCAAATTTTTATTGTACTTCATAACATTTTATCTTTATATTTTGTAATTTATGAGAATATTATTTTTGGATCTGTATCTTTAAAAGATGATTCCTTGGTATGAAATATATTTAGAATAATTATTAGATTATTTTTAAAAAAACTGGGTCTAATAACTTATCACCAAAATATATTATGGTGATTATGATATATTTAACTCTTGTAAAGAAGTCTTTTAAATATTCATTTTCCAAACTCCAACTCTATAATTTTGTTTTCTTCACTTATTTTACTATGTATATGTTTTTAATATAATTCTATATTTGTTTATTTATTCCAATAGATTTAAGACTCATAAACATAATTTATGAGAGTGAAAAAATTATAGCATTATGGGAACACCCTTCATTATCCCAGTTCCTCATATCTGTAATTGTTAAGTGAACACCCTTAAAAATTGGATATAAATCATCTGTAACAACATTAATAACTTCATAGAAAATATATACAGGACAAGGAAACATTATATCCTTCGATATTTTGTATTTTTTCCCATCAAATACTAGAATCCACTTACTATTGGAATATTTTTAAATATTAGTAGGAAACATTATATTATTTAAACTTCAGAAAAGAGTCTATGAAGGTGAATTTCATTATAATAATACTAGAAAGGTCCTACCAAGGTCTGCGCAACCATTGAGAGGGGGAGGGGTGAATTTCATTATGATACTACTAAAAAGGTCCTACCAGGGTCTGCGTGATCATTGAGAGGGGGAGGGGGTGAATTTGTGATCTTCTCTTTTTATGTTTTATTACCAAGAAAAAAAATTCCCCCCTATTTAGCGCTTACTGACATTGCTGAAAAATAACAACCAAGAAAGACCACACAAACATAATTATTTAAATGGTTTACTATTTAAAAAGAGCATCTAGTCCTTTACATTGTTTCAAAATAATACAAGACCAAAAAAACCTGTATAAAATTATCCTTTTTGGTTATAAAAAGTAATGAATATCCTTTCACTTATATAACACTATAGTCAATCAATAGTTCATATGTTCCTCACGTAACATAATGATGTAACAATGTTTTGTAACAACTATAATAACCTTCACCACCATGATTATGGGTTTTCACTTTAATAATTTGACTCTCTACACTTGATTTCTTAAAATATTTTTTTCCTCTTCACTTTCTTGCATATAACCAAGAAAGAACCTCATTCTATCGGATATCAGTTCATCTTACATGTTCTTAGGTTATAGTTTTATTGATGTATCCATTTAGAAATATCTATATAGTTTCTATTCTATAAAATAATTATAAACTGATGCCCAATTTTTATGATGAACTCGACTCACTTTTCAGATATTACTCCTTAAACATGTTTAATAGATCACTTCTTCACACTGCTCATCTAAGACCAATTGATCAGAATTTGTATCTGATATCTATCAGGTTAATACCTATATAATTTTTTTTTCTGATTATATCATTAATTCCACAGTGCTTCAACCATAAATTAAAAAAATTAAACCAAAAAACATGATGTACCTACAACTAAATATAGATAGTGTTCCTTCTCATTTCATGGAAAGAGTGAATAATTTAAATTAATACATACTACTTAAATTTCAAAACACTTTTATTTACATTTCTAATGATTTTAACACATTTAAAATTACTTAAATATATGATTGAATATTCTTTAAGACCCGAAATCAATGGAACCCATCGAAATTACCATAAACTCAAGGAGAATCATTTTCGTCCGCCGCGATTATTGAAATGTTGATTGACCGTATCAGAATATCCAAATTTAATGTATTTAAAAAAACATATGGAAAATTTTTAAATACCTTAGAACCTTTTACCCAATAAGCTTCGTAATGTTCTTCCGACAGACGAATATCTGACAGGTGTCGCAACACAACATTATAGGAACCTATTAAAAATAATCACAAGTCACCCATCATAGTCTAAGGAATTTATTTGGAAATGATTCACCCATTTCCTTTTCTAGGAAACCACTATCCAATGAATTTCATTTTGGAACATTTGTTCGATGAATTAAATCATGGACTTCTATCTGAACATTATATAACATTTTCACTTCACTTATTTGTATAAGTATGACTAATAAACTTTGTTACACAAACTTAAATTATTTATATATGATTATTATATAAAATTTTGATTGATGGATCACCTATTCTTCCCTATTTGGTATAATTCTCAAATTATATTTGACTAATGAACTTGACCTTATGACATTGAGATTCCCTTCCAAATTCACATACCAAAAAACATATATATATTAAACTTTTAAAAATTTTATCACCTCAAATTTATATACTCATAAATAATCCCTTCATATCATGATCTTTGTATAGTTCCATATGATAGACTTTATACTACGCTTTTTCTGATCTAACTCCATTCCTAGAATCCTCAAAAACATTAAACAATTTTCTTATAATAAACATAATTCTATATCTTCATAAAAATTAGAAATTTCATTGCCAAAAAATTGGTTGATAACATCAATATGATAAAATTCACACAAACCACATAAGACCAACTATATAAATATAGACATTAAATTGTTCTTTTATAGTTATGATAGGAACATGAAAAAATTTAGTATTAATGATTTTTTGAATTTTAGGATCAAAATATAATTTATAGATTCATTACATTATCAAAAATTATATCCTATGAATATTATAAGAAGTCTTGGAAATCATACTTCTCCACTCGTTATTTTATGACTTTAAACTCATGGAGTCTGTCTAATATCTTCAAGATGAGGGACTCAGTCCGTTATACTTGATACGATGGTCTCCATACAATTACTTTGGTAACTGAAAAATGTTATGTCATTTATGTTCTAAAAAAGATTAGTACATTATTTTTTAAAAAGTAAACTCTTTAAGACAACCTTCTTACATCTGAAAAAAATTCTTTTTAACGCCTTTATCTTCTTCTAAACAACTCAAAATCTTCTTGGCCTCAACACATAAAATATTTCAAAGATATAAATAAATTATTATTACCATTTAGTATTGAGTTTAATAATGATTTTTTTTAAAAATGACAGGGTTTTAAATATTTTTATATTGAAAAACATTTTATTGAGGTGATTCTTGTCGTTAAATAAAAAATTAGAAAGATCTCATAAGTCTAGTTTACTTAAAAGTGGAATTTTTTTGGGAACTTTAAAAATGCATTGGTTCAAAAAAAAAATATAGTTTACTAGGTATATATGAACATATGTATAGAATATGGAATAAATAACTAGTAATAAGGAATATGAGAGGGAGAAAAATAATGAGAGTGCATTACCCAAAAGTAAAGGTGGTGGTTTTGGAAGTCCACTTTTTATTTATAAGACACGTTTTTCTAAATCACACATAATAATAAGGATAATAAATAATTATTTTAAAAATATAAGAGTAGAATTTTTAATGTTTAATTATAAAACATAAAATTAGGTTTCTTATTATGAAGCAGAATGTTACAGGGAAGGTAAATTATAGAAAATGAGGGGAAACTATCACTAAAGAGGATGTGAATTATTCTCAACATAGTTTCATTTTAAAGAAGGAAGAGTACTCATAAATAAAGAAAAATTTAATGAAAATTGATATCCTAGGATAGAAATTGGTTATATCATATGAAATGAAATATTATTCCCAAGGTGAAATATTTTAACTTAAGAAAGTGTATTGAAGTTTGAAAAATTGATATATTTTTGGGAAGATATTGATCATAGACCACATTAAGGAAGGCCATGAATAAATGTGATTTTTTAAAATTAATAATAATTTATGATATTATGAGTAAATGGTGCTATTAGTCACACCATACAAATAAATATTGGTTTATAATACCAAAGCATGCCTTAATTAAAGGTGATTGATATAGATATCCTTACCTTTTATCTTGATTTATTCGAACACACTCTATCCCCTTATATAAAAAACCAAAATTTCTTTATCACTTATTTAATAAACTTATTCATAAATATAACCATTAATTTTCAAAATTAATATTTATTCATTATATTTATATAAGTTAGTTTTTATATATTTTCAAAATCAGGTGTGAGTAATCTTGATCGTTTTGAAGTAGTTTCATGGTAGAATTATCAGTGTTCATTATTTTCAAATATATCAACATTATTAGATGAATTTAGGTGAATTAAATTATTATTTATAATTATTTATATATATATAATTTCATTTAATGGGTTTTTTGGTTATGATATTTGAAGATAAACTCTGTGATGTGTATGTTTCTGTGATTTTTAACAACGAGAAGTGGTATCATAGTGAATGATTTTAATTGTAGTTTTACGATTCCAAAAACAAAAGAAAGTATTTATTTTATTATTTATATCATATATTATTGGTAATTAATTTCTCATATTGATAAATGATATTATTTAATAGTGTTATTTAGATAGGTGGTTAGACTGACCTAACATGAACACACTATAATTAATAGATGATGATGATTATGATAGTGGTATATTTTCAGAATAATATCATTGGTAAATAAGAATAATAATATTATTGAAATAATATTAACGTTTTGATTCCTATCTTACATTATTTTTATAAATAATAAATAAATTATATGAAAAATGATATATGTTACTTCATGGAGTCATTAATCCGAAAAACACACAATTAACACTATCATTTCTCAAAAAATGATAGAGAAGTAAAATGGATTATAATTTACCTCTTAATATTCATAATTATATTAAATATCTCCTATTTATTTTTCAATTTCACCCTTATAATCAAAATAATAGGTGGTTGTGGAAAAAATGTAATTCATCACTTCATAGAGGCATCAGTCCTCACAACAGAAAAATAACGATTTAATAGTTTCTAGTATAAAGGGTGAATGTTGGTCTATAGTTATTTTATTATCATAAATAAATTAATTATAAAAATAAAAATGATATAATTATATAGAAATTTAAAAAATTTAATTTTAAGAGTAATATAGAATTGAATTAACTTTAGGAAAATAATGAGTACTTGTGTTTAGAACTTTGAGTTTTCTCTTTTAGATTCCACATTCATGGAGGGATTATGATAATTCAATGTGGATATATGCTTATTTTGTGGAATGGAGATCCTAGTATAATGTAAAAAGGAACATTTTTAAGACAAAGTCAAATTATTTATGAGATATTGAAGGGGTGGGGAGAGATCCCTTTTATAAGTTGTGGGAATTACATTGTTTATAATTATAAACACTTAATATAACGGGAGAATATGTTAAATTGGTAATGTGGATCAAAAAATGAAAAATAATTTACTTGGGGATAACATAAGGTTGGTAATACAACAAAAACTCATTTTTATAGAAGTTTTAAACATGTTTTATGTCCTTTACTCTTATAATTTTCACTTCTACCATTTTTGGTATTATCTTGGTAATTAATTTTTCCCTAAGTGAATTTTTTTTAAATAAATCTAAAATGTACCTTATAAAATATTTTTTATGTACTGATTAAAAATATGAAATCAACTTTATCAGATAAAATTTATATGTTTAATTAATCTCAATTTTAACATTAGTGCGTGTAACACATAAAAACCCATTTTTAGATTAGAGTATTTTTAAGATTGAATTTTATGTCTAGGGTAAAATTATCAATATATTTGATTTTAATGAACCAAATTTGTTTATTATTAAAAAATAAATTTTATGTATCTTTAAAAGAAACCCAATTTTTTTATTAAAATATCACTCATTTCAAAAAAAGTTAAATTATTTTTAATTTTAAAATATTACTTATGTTCCAAAAAATATTAATTATAGTTTATTGAATATCAGAATATAATTTAAAAAATATTTTTTTTACGAATTATGTACATATTTTTTTATTTAAAAGGTTTTATACACTTATAGGTCTTTTTATAATGTCATTAAATATTAAATTTTGGTAAAAAATATATTTTTCATTATTCTATTAAAAATTCAATTAGTTATAAAAATTATATAAATTCTTTCTAAGGATATATTTATAATGATAAATGTAAAATTAAGTTAATTTAATGATAATAAAATTCTAAAATTTATATATTTATCTTTTAAATATGAAATATGATGATTTTTTTATTAAAAATTATACTTTATTTTTCTCTAAAAATAAAAACTACATGGGATAAATAACCTATTATATTAATAGTTGCATTTTTATATCACCATAATTTCTAGTTACAAAGCCCATAAATATCTCCAAATAAGATATAAGAATAATGTATGTTTTTGTAGAAGTTTTGGGTGGTGATTCCACTAGCATGGATATCCTGACAATTTTTATGATCTTGAATTTCTCTTGCACATGATTTCTTTCATATCATAATTTTTCTAGTTTAGTTTGGGATTTGTCCATAGAAAACCCTTGAAAAGCTACCTACTTCTAAATATTATATTAATGGGCATCATAAGGGAGACTTCTACTACTCGATTCTATTTCATTCCTTTGTATATTTTATAATATGGTAACATCATTTGACCCCAAGTAATTTATCAACTATATTATAATGGTCAATTTTTTTTAACATATCATAGTTTCATTTTTTTGGTGTTATGTGTTGAAGAATATATGATTATAATATTTATATAATGAAAATAATTGACAAAATTGTTGTTTATTTATATGGAGATTATATACTTCAAGATCTTATGGTGGGTACACACCCTCTCACCTAATAGCTAGTGAGGCCAATACCTCAGTGCATGCATCAACATAACCAAAAATTGATCACTTATAACACCTTAGATCAAATTAAAAGGAGTTATAGGTAACTTTATTACATTTGTATAATATATAAGGATCATATCAAAATGTTACAAATAGTTTAACAGGCTTGGGAGAACTTATACATACATGATAACCGTATTATATTAGAACACAAAAATACACCCTAAAAATGATCTTTACACTTTCTTATTACTTTTAGTGTCTCCTTAAATTTATTCATTGAAAAATTATTACTAGTAATGGGAAATGAAAACATATGAAGGATGATTTAAAACAATTTTTAAGGGTATAAGTACAATAAAAGATATCATTATAGGAATACACATGATGGAAAAGTAAATAATCAATCATCCCTCCAAATAAAAAAAATCTTAAGTATATAAAATATACATTGAAAGAATAAAAAATAATAATCACATTAATAATAATAACTAAATTCATGGTGATGAAATTAATGATTCCAAACATATTGATCTTTACCATCATGGAATTAAGAAATATATAATTCTTACCCCCAAGGTCAAAACCAATACACTATTCTTTCAATCAGGGATGAAATTAAAATATATTTCTTGCATTTAGTAGGCATACACCATATAACTAAAACTTTTTTCACATGAGATCAATTGATCCATCATTAGGGTATCTAATATTAGTTCCCTCCAGAAATTATTTTAATCCTAATTCATTCATTATATAAAGGATATTAATATTAGTAAAATGAATATAAATAAAACCTTAAGAATCAATAAAATCTGTATTAAGGTATAGACATACAGAAAAAAAATATTTTAAGATTAAATAAGATGATAACATGGACATAATCCATCCAGAGAAATAATGTGGATGGTTGAACAATGCATAATCAACATAGAAACCACATGGTATTATCAATGTAAAATGAAGTACCTATTGAATCCAAGTGGTTTTTTGGTATTAAGAAGAAGATAATTGTGAAGAAAGAAGGTTTTATTAAGTTTTTTTCTATTTTGAAACAAAAATCACTTTAATTGTTTTTAATTCCTCACAGTGGTGAATAAAACAAGTCTAATGGATAGAGTCCAACAAACTGAAATAACCAGACATAGGGAGATACTATATGCTTATTTAATTAGGTTCAAATATCTATCAAAAATAGATGTTTGATAAGAAAAATTACTCCATTATTTTCTAATATTCAAATTGATCATAAATCATGTTTATATAAAGGTATTCGTGATTATAGATTAAGTTTTTCTTTAAAAAATAACAGCTTTAAGAAAAATGAATAGAATATTTTTGGAATATTTCGTGATGTTGGATAAGTTTAAAAGGAATTTAAATCCTTTTGAACATAGACTTCATGTATATTAGATAGAAAATTATGATTCATTAGAAAATCTATATCAGATAGATAAATTTTTGTGTATGTTCTGGATAAAAGAAAATTTAAAAAAGGCATTGGACATAGGTTTTCAAGATAAGGATACTAACAAATGTTTCTATGTAAATTTCTTCAGGGAGATGTTTCAAAATTAATCTATTTGAAAAATATATTGGAAGAAGTAACTTGAAGATCTTTTGAAAAAGGATTGTAGGATATAATTTAGAGGCTTTCTGTTGAAAATTTTAAACACTATATTCCCGAAAAATTTCATCAGAAAGAGGAACATCGGCAAAAGGAGAACCTTGTGAGGTTACTGGATAGATAAATTCCAAAAATGATGAACCAGATGAAGTTTTGGTGATCTTTAAAAATTATTTTACAAATAAATTAAATGTGATGACTTTGAGCTATAAGTTCAATGCTTCAATTATTATGAAGGGAAGAATCTTGGTTCTAGATGAGATTGGAGGAAATTTTAAGAGGGTGGTCATCACCTTTTTGAGGAAAGATTCCATTAAAGGTTTGATGAATACTATATTTTAAGATGTTATAAGGTAGTTGTTTCCGACGCTTTCCACCCGGGCATGCGTGCATCTGTCACGTAGGGGAGGACGTGCGGCTTCTGGCCCCATATTCCCGCTTTCCAAAGGCTGGTGGCATCTGTTCCTTGTTCAGGGACGTCTGCTCCTTGATCGAAACCGGGATGATGGGATGTCGGTTATTCCTTTCGTGGATTCCTCCCCAGAGCTCGTCACCTAGTCCGGGTCTCCCTCATAGATTTAAGACGTATTCATGAATCTCTTTCCCAGTTCCATATCTTCATGGACACTGGTTAATTATGATGCTTTCGTCGAGATTCTCCAAGGGGTCTGGTTGGGGCAGCAACCTTCGGTGAGGGGAATGGTCAAGCAGGAGTGTCGTTGGTGTGTCTTGACACTGGGGGATTGGAATTTCTGTCTTCTGTCCCATATTATAGAGCTTCTCGAGGGTGCGAAAGGCCGAGGCATCCCACATCAAACACGGGGAATTAGTATGCCATAGGAATATATCTGAGGGTTTCCTTAGCTTCCCATGTTTAACATGGGGTGTGCAACGAGTTTAACATCTTGCGGAGACAGATCAGACTGATCGGAACACTGAGAGTGGATCAGATTGAAGAACCCCCTGGGGGGGGACACCGATGTTGGGGCCAACATGTGGGCGACTTCCCGGATACTGTGGAGTAGAATGAGGTGGCATGATCCCACCGGGATGTGGCGGCCCAGGTAGGAATCGGGATGGGTGACGTAGTGAAGGGGTTTGAACCTCGTGGAGGATTCCTACGTACCATGCATTGTCATGGATCAAAGTCCACGTAGTTCAGGTTTACTGTTTAACATCATGCGGGACGAGGGCATTTGGGGCTTATGCTCTGAGGCGGCCCACAATGGATGGATATGGGGGTTTACGCTCTAAGGCAGCCCAAAATGGATGGATATGGGGCTTACGCTATGAGGCGGCCCAAAATGGATGGATATGGGGCTTACGATCTAAGGTGGTCCAAAATGGATGGATATGGGGTTTACACTCTGAGGCGGCCCATAAAGTTGGCGAACCGATGCGAAGGGGTCGGAATGACTGAGTGGTGGGCTTGAACCATGTGGAGGCTACCTACGTACCATGCTTTAGGACCGATCAAAGTCCACATAGTTCGGGTGGTGCAGTTTAACGTCATGCGAAACGAGGGCATACAGTTTAACATTGTTCTAGAGGACATACAGTTTAACGTCATGTGGGATGAGGGCATACAATTTAACGTCGTGCTGGATGGGCGATTTGGGGCTTATGCTCTGAGGCAGCCCAAAGTGTTGGTGAACTGACGTGAAGAGGTCGAAATGACCGGGTGGTGGGCTTGAACCTCGTGGAGGCAACCTATGTACCTTGCTTTAGAATGTATCAATGTACAAGTAGTTCACCGGGATGGGGCTTACACTATGAGGTGGACCATAAAAGGATGTAATTGTTGATTCTCACTCTAAGACCACGTGAGTCACGCTCAGTGTGGGAAAGAGCAGCAGGGACCAGAGGATCACGTTGCAAAGGGTGCGTCTGTGAGAATCGGAGAGGGGCTTACGCGTTGAGCGGCCCTTGGCGTCGGGACTTACTCCAGGATGGAGGCCTGTGGTGAGACAAAGCACAGAGGGAGAGGGATTTGGTATCGAACAAAGGAGATGCCTTGTTCCCTATCACGTCCACCACTAGCCTTGGCAGTGGGGAAATACGGAGGTGCATGGGTGCTACCTTCCGCAAGAGAGGCTTGGGGCTTACGCCCTGAGGCAGCCCTTCCCCCATGGAAAAACCCCACTCCGAGAGGGAGGATATCATTCCATGTGAGGAAGATTCCATTCCCATGGAGACAAGTGGTGTAAAGACTGTCCGAGCCGAGGGGACCCTGCACGCGAGGCACAAGGTCGGATCATAGTTTAACGTCATGTGTTAAGGACAAGGTGCTTGGCAGTTTAACGTTCTGCAGCTTGGACGAGGTGGGTTCGCTCCACACCCATAGGGATTACATGCCCAACACCATATACCCCTTGTGGGAGGGAAGACATCGGTAAGGCCATAGTGAAGGGGGGCCGCAGGGCGAACCATCGAAGGTTTCACGTTAGCGTGACTATGCAGAGAAGCAATAGCCGTTAGCGTGCCTATACGAAGGAGCATAAGGCAAAGAAACGCAATGGGAAACACCATCCAAGGGACCTTGAGGTTACTTCGTACGAGGATGGAAGTCCGTACAAGAAAACAATGCATGGCGTGTATGCCCGGAATAGAGGACATCGGGCGCCTATGTAGGGAGGCACTCGGGTGCATCAAGGTGAGGGGTCCCGGGGTTTGGGCTCAAAGAGAAGGTTTGCGCGCAAAACACTGGGATGGCACACAATTGGAGTAGAGGGACTGCATGCGGCAAGGGGGATTGTGCGCAACAGGCTTAGATTGCACACAGGGGAAACGACCGATCCCTATGGTCGGAAAAAACCTAACGACGGTATTGAGCACAATTGGGTTTTGCGCGCAAAGGATGTAGTGCGTGCAAAGGAAGTGATTGCGTGTAAAGGAGGAACCCTGAGGATTTTGCAATTTTATTTAAGCCGGTGGGATTTCACGCAAAGACGAACCCCGGGGCAAGGTTGAGCGAAAAGGGTCAATACCTGAAAGTCATATTGTGCACGCGGGAGTCCAATTTTGTGCATGGGAGCTAGTCCGAATTCCGTAACCCCGAAATGGAAGGGGTCACCTTCTATTTATAGGATCCTGGCGTTGCGGAATCCGGGAGGCGTGTGAAATCTTCCGCACCTAGACCAGTCAGCGTGAAAGGCCTCACCATGCGGGACCGGGTGCGCAAAATTGCGCGCCACCCTAGTGCTTTTCCGCGCATCCCAGACTTCTTTTGCGCGGGAAACAGTTTTTCGCGCAAGTCCTCCTTAATTTCTTGCACCACTTCCATGCCCTCCGGACTGAGCCTCCGAATCTGAATTTTACTTCGCTTCATCATTTAGGAACTTCCTTTAAGAGTTACGAACTTTTTCGGTTTCTAAAAATGCCCCCCTCGGAATTGGATCTGCGAGAGGTCGCAACAATCGGATTCCGAGGGAAATGCCGAAATGCTGAAGTGGTGGGTTTTGTGGGAACTTTGCGTGCAATAGCCAGAAGGGGCACGCAAAACTCCGGGTCGGCGAGGAATTTTCTTTCTCCATAGCGCAGAACCCCGGATTCACTTATAAAAAGGGGCCCCAGGTCCCAAGTTCCATACTCAAGCTTTTCCGCGCGATAGGCTCAATGCTCTCGTGCACTAAATTGCTTCCGTGGCTACGCATAAAAAACTCTTTGGCAACACCTAATTCCTTCCATGTTTCGGGTGCATTTCTGCGCAAACTCGGGGTATTCCACCCCAACGGATCTGATTGCGTGCCTAAATCCTGAATTACACGCCGCAAGTCTAGATTTCACGCAACTCTTTCTGATTCCGCGCACTTCATCCTAATTTCGTGCAACTCTCAAAGAACTCAAGATGGCCACGAACCAATTTGATGAGGGGGAAGCCACTGCTCGTAGAGCTGAAATGGCGGCCAATGAAGAGGTTTATGGTGCCAAAGTGGTTGTTTCCGAAAAACTTACCTTGTTCAACCTATTGAACCCTGCCTAGAAGGAGTATCCTCTATCCAACAACCACCCGCTCTGGAACTTCAGCATCCTAGAGGAGGTTTCGTTGTGGGGCTTCGAGGTGGACACACCGTAGTCATGGGTGACCCGGGAGGACAACCTTCTCTGTTACAACATCACTCAAAATGGAAATCCTGCTAGAGAGACCAAACACATGGATGTGTAGGTCTTGAACCTGAGGACTAGGACCATTAATGGGGGTGATCCTGTTGCAGAGAGCTCCCAAACCCTTTATGCGAGCACGTTCTGTCAAAGTATCACGGACGACACTAAGGGCTGGCTGCAAGATTTGCACCTGCGGTCTGGAGGCAACTTCACCAGTGAGTGGGACTGGGCATACTGGGTTCACCATACGTGTGACCAATTCGGGGCTGATCTGCAGCACATTGGTCTATTCGAGGTGGTGTGGACGTCGTAGTTCCACTTCTACCGTCAACCCAAGCTTGGGGCAGAACTGTTTACCTGATGGTCCCCTGACACCAACACATTCCATCTTCACCATGGGGAAGTTGGCATCAGTCTCTGGGATGTTCACTACATCAGAGGTATCCCACTAGAGGGATTCCAATACGATGAGTTCATTCCTCCAATGAACACCTGGGAAGACAGGTCACAGACTCCCATGCTGACGTGGCACCTGCTGGAGCTGGCCAAAGAGAGGCTGGGGGTCAAGGACTTCTTGAAGGACTTTGCCTACAAGGACTAGTTTATCCAGTTACTGGAGAATTACCCGGTGATCAAGATGCTGGGCGGGGTAAACGTTGCCCAACCGCGGCTCAGAGGAGAAAGAATGGATCGTACTGGAGGACCCTAGAGGCTAGCCAATACCAATCGTGGGGCTACCACGTCATTGAGGCCTGGGACCTGAACGTCCGATATACCGGGGTCCTCACCACCTTCCTAAGTGGGTGGATCCTTCTGGTGCGGGACGCAAGAATGGGTGTCCATCCAGCAACTCTAGTGATGGCAGGCACCATGGCTTCCAACAAAAGTTTTAATCTAGGGGTCCACGTGCTAGCAAGGCTCTATTCCATCCTGGGACGCATCTCCAGAGGGGGTCGCCTCGGAGGGTGTGTGGCCCCTTCCAGATCTTTCATGGCTGGGTGGTGGGTCATCTTGGCGGATACACCTTCTCGAACGCCGTTCATCCTCCGGGAAACGGCCTGCAACCATCTCTCCTGAACATTGCCGTGGTTGCATCGATGACGCTCAACCAAGAGGGCGTAAGGATCCGAATCGGTAACCACGCCAATTTATACTTCAGCATGTTCCCCACCCCAGTTAGCCCTATGTTGGATAATGGGCAAGGCATGCTGGAGTAGCAAGAATACTTACAAAGAATCCGAGGCGGGGCACTTGTAGCTCAGATTGACAGGAAGTTCATCTGTGAGCCTTACATGTCGTCCCGATTCTCCAAGCAGTCGGGTGCCTCCAGCGAATGCCGAAGAAGGTATTCATGGACATCCGAGAGGAGAAGAATCTATGCGTCCTTCACCAGATGTGGTTAATGTTCACCACATATGGCTCTGGTGACGTCATTACCCTTCCTCCTACTAGGGTCAATGCCGACTTATCAACCGAGTATGCCGAACACTGGACTATCGCGTACCCTGAGGGGATTTTATGCAAGAGAGTCCGAAAACTTGAGACTACCCACGTGGAAACTGGGCGACGGGGGAGAAGGCATGGTGCTGCTATAAGGGGGGAACCAGGGGAACACTAGGCAGCGAGGCCTGCGCAGGCCGGGACCTCAGCAGCGGGGACATCGCATGGTGTTGCCGCAACCTTGTTGCCCAGAGGGGGGTCACACGAGGTGGCCAGAGAACTGCCCGAGAAGTAGATAATATACCTACTAAAACCTTCCCAAGATGTAATTTTCTTGGCATTGTGGTCATCCTAGATGACCCTCCGGAAATCAATGAGCGTTGAATCCATCTGGCAGAAGATAATGCAGGACGAGATCTAGCTGCCAGAGGTTGGGTGCATTCGAGTTACCGATCGGGTAAACTTCCATCGGCGTCATGCATATCTAACGGCCATGGACACATACACACGCCAAAGGGGTCGGTGTGTAGAGCCACCTTTCCTGGTGAAAGTGGTGCTTGGCCAGGAGCATGATCCAAAAGTAATGACGTTGGGAGAAGGCGACAGTGATGAAGAGTCGGAGGGGGAGGAGGAAACAGGAGAAGATGAAGGAGAAGGAGAAGATGAAGGAGAAGGTGAAAGAGAAGGAGAACCCGAAGGTGAGGGGTCACAGGGGGCGGCCTACCAAGGGACTTGCAGGAGAGCGGTGAGATTTTTGGCTCCAACATGGAGATAACCGAACTGCTCGAGGTCCTTCTCTATCCTTATTCATCTTCCTTCTTTGTCCATTCTCTTCTGCAATTTCTAATCCATATCTCTATTTCACCCGGGAGCACATAGGCGTTGATTAGGCGTCCCCAAGAGAGGAGGGAGGAGAAGCGCTGGTGGGACAAGATGGGGCTCTGACGCCCATCATCGAACTGACAAGCACTGGGGGGTATCCTGCCACGACATCTCCTATAGCGGCCATCACACCAGAGGCTGACGCGATGGGGTCCTGTAAGTCCCCTGCTTCGCTAATGGTGATTACTGTCAGAGAATCCAACTAATCAGGATGCTCCTCTTACAGTGATCTCAGTGTTGGAGGCTCGTCGGGCTGCTGAGCCCGGGCCATCCATGAGTGGACTAGTGGAGGACGTGCCACCTTCCCCAGAACATACCTCATAAACTGAGTCGGCCCCGAAAACTGGTGAGCAGGGGGAGGAGGACATCAGTGGTGCTGTCATTGGAGAAAGGCCAGAAGATGACGGAGGCACTGCCGTTGTTGGGGTGTGAATGGAGGGTCACCTGGACGTCGAGGATCCTATTCCTTGTAAAGGAATCCATGAGGCAGACCCTACTACTGACCTACTGGCTGCCTTTCCCTATGTACCGGCTCGCTGATCCTGAGGAGATAGATGATTCCGACTCTGAAGCAGCCGAGGAGAGCCGGATGGCATGATGCAAAAGGTGGAAGTGTATCCAGTGTTTTCTCAGGCAGCCTCAGACGAATTCGATGAGGCGGATGGGATAACTCCAGACCTGGCTGCACTTCCTTTGTGCCAGAAGGGCTAACGCTCAACGCCTTCATCTGACAGTCCGTGATTACATGGCCGAGAAGATATATAGAAGCAGCTGGCGCACAAACGTTTCCCAATGTCGGGAAAGATCAGTGAGCACCCGAGCATTCCTGAGGGTGGAGCAGGAAGTCCGACGCCTTGAAGGGCAGGCGGTAGAGAAGGAGGTCATCATTGCAACATGCTCTAAGGTCGTGGAGCAACTGATGGCCCAGCTTGATGACGCCCAAGAACAACTGATGGAGGCGAGTCACCAGATGACCATACTTCAAACGGAACGAGCACAAGAACAAGATAGTATTTTTGAACTGCGCTCTGAGACTGCTAATTAAGAGAGAGTCTTCAGGGAGCGAGAATCAGTCCTGGAGGCCACCAGCCAAAGGGTAGCGGCACTGGAAAGATCAATCCAAAACTGTGATCCTTAAAGCCCATGTTTTGGACATCTCATGAAATTTTTCTTGTACTGATCATCATTCCGATCCAATATATAGAAAAATCCATTTATTTTTACCTTTGTTTTGATATGCTCAACCATAATCTACCACTTCGCGGGAGCGTCAACCAAGATTCAGGAATCCAAAATCGGTCCCGGACTTCTGAGGAGAGGACCTCAGACCGATTGATATATCACCATCTCAATGTGTCCTGACACACGACCGGGGGAATGTCGGGGGCATTGAAATCCATCCGAATATAGGGAGATGGAAAAGGTGAATCACATTACCCAAATCCGGAACACTATTGGGGGGTGTGACGATGGAGGATAACTGTTAACCATGGCGAAAACGCAGCATCCATATCGCATTGGCCAGAATCAGGGACAACAAATGAGGGATGACCACTGACCATGTTTGCAACATGGGGCCTAACTCAAATATCATCGATCAGTCTTCTGAAACGTTGGCCCAGGATAGTAGGCGGACCAAGGTCTATCATCCATACTGTTACAATAGGCGGACCAATGGTCTATCATCCATATTGTTACAGCAGGAGGACAAAAGGTCTATCATCCATACTGTTAGGGGGTCCCATAAAACATGACCAGTCTTTCGGAACATTGGCCCAGGATAGCAGGCGAACTATAGGTCAATCATCCGTATTGCTATAATAGGCGGACCAAAGGTCTATCATCCATATTGTTACAGAAGGCGGACCAAAGGTCCACCATCCATACTCTTAGGGGGTCCCATCAAACATGAAAGAGGATGAGGATCCGGATAAATGGGCATGCAAAGCGTGGAAAGTGGATTGGTGGTTTATTCAAACAGATTCCAAAACTCCCAAAATTTCACCACCATGGTGGAGGCGCATTAGGCAGATGTATTAATCTGGTCACAGATCATCCCAATTTTCAGACAGGACCTCTCTGGCGAGAGAACTGTTGCTTCCCAACATCACTGTGGGGCAACCCGAACTTATTTCGGGTAGATGTCGCTATTACACCACTCCCTAAGAAGCTAGGCCAAGGGGCCGACAGTGAGGAGGGACGAGATTTGGTAATCCTTGGGGCTGGACCCAAGACGAAATGTCCAGGCGTTCCTACGTATCTCATAAGGATGAGAATCAAGCCACACATAGTTTTAGAAAAGGATCTTAGTTTAAGGTCTTACAGCTCAGACCAAAGGGGTAAGAGAAGTGGGAGACACATGGTAAAGTGGTTGCGGAACCCAACATGAATGGGGGAAAGGTCCTGCTTACCATGTTCTCCTTGGAGATGTGGTTAGGTCAAGGGACTGAACATGAATGTTATACTGGGCCCAGGGGGAAGTACCCATGAGCTCCTACATATCTCATAAGGATGAGAATCAAGCCATACGTAGTTCTTGGGGTCTCCATTTAACGTCATGCAGGACAATAAACAGGATGGATAATTCTCATAACGGGGCGCACGTGGTGTGGTTATCGCAAACCCGACGTGAATGAGGACGAGGTCCTGCTCACCATGCCACGCAGTCTCGTGTTCAAGGTCCCAAAGGCGGGACATACACGATGAATTAACGGACCTCAAGCTGGACACTTAGACAAGAGGTCTGGGTGTTCCTATGTACCGCATGATAATGGGGATCAAGCTGTACGTAGTTCTTGAAGGATGGCACGGCACGACATGGTACTTGTGCCAAGGATGAAAGTGCGGGTCTATCCCTCGCACCAAAAGAAGCGGTATTTGATGAATCTTGTTTGTTCTTAAAGGTAAATGGTTTTTATTTCGTGAAATGACCGGCCTAGGGTAGAAATATAGCATCCCGCCATTTTATAACATAAACTTTCATTACATTACACAAAACTGAGGATCTTTAAGGTCTAGTGTCTTGGAAACCAGGAACATAATACATGAAAAAAACATAAAACATTCTTATTAAACACTTGAAAGGCTTCTCCTTAAGTTCATCCTATGTTCATTACTGCATCTCATAACCTGGGAACATACATCAAAAGAAAGGGTGAGCAGAAGGCCCAGTAAGGGAAACAAGAGGAACATTTTACATGTGAACTTGAGATACTTCAATAAGGACATGAAAAGAACTTTAAGGCATGAGAAAGAAATCATGAGGCATTTTATAATAAAAATAACATTTTCCATAACTTGAAGATGTGGCTACATCATTTAACATAGACAATCATGAACATATCACCAAGGTCCATCCCCAAGGTGTCATTTGAAAATTACCAAGGTTATTCACCAAGGTATCGTGAAAATTGTAATCTCTAGTGGTTACATCATTACCCAATGCATTGGAGCGCTATCGGGGCGCACCCTTAAATTTTCCATTCTTATAATGTGAGACACATATATCATCATCAAACATTTCATAAATAACCCACATAGCATAAAATAAATGGGTTTCATTTCATAATCATAACGTTTTAAAAACTGCTTTAAAGACATGATCTTTACGGAACTTTAAACCCACGAAAGGGAAAGTGGGTCTCATGTATGTAAATCCCAGAATTTAAAATAGAACATATTGATATAAATGTGAATACCCTTTTAGAAATAAGATATTTGAGTATTCACTTTATAACATTAAATAATTTTGAGAAAAGAGAGAGAGGCATTTTGAGACGAAAATTCTGCAGCATAACGGCTATGTTTCGGGGTTTTAGAAAACATTGAAAAGAGAAGGGACATGGGTCACCCACTCATAAATGATCCATAAAACAGTAAGGGGACAGAATAGGAAGGATATATGGACATGGTAATGAAATTTGAAGGACATACCATTTGAAATGAAAAACATGGAAGGAAGACAAAAATTAGATTTCTCATATGAAAATTCGGCAGCCTAACGGTGTCACTTAAACTTCAATAAAAAGAATTGACAAGATCAAATAGGGTCCCTAATCATATGATCATAAGAGATAAGTATGATAGATATAGAGATCATACCCCATCATAAAAAAGGAACTTGAAAGACTTGAAATGAAAATCGAACTTGAAAAATGAGAAGGGTGAAAGAATCCCTTAAAAATTCGGCAGCCTAACGGCGTCACTTAAACATTCATAAAACGAAATGATGAGAGTAAGAAGGGATATATCATAATATAAACATGAAAAGGGCAGTAAGAGTAATATAAAATAACATCCTCTCACATAAGAACATGGATCATAAAAGGAATGACATAAAAAGGATTACATGAAAAGAAAGAGAGGGGTCAGATCCCTTACCGTAAAACGCGACTCTTGAAACTCAAAGGTTTGGACCTTGAGGGCATGGGGGCACCTTGGGAGGACTCCTTGGGAGGTAAGGAGACCAGAACTTCGTTGGGGGAGAGTTGGGAGTGAAAAATAAAGGAGGAAAGGGTGGGTATTTATAGGGAAAGTGAGGGGACAAGGCAATAATGGCCAAGAGACACCTCACTAGTGGTTTTGGCAAAACCATGGGCTTGCCCATGGTATTTGCCCATGGTATTGGCCACTTGGGACACCTCGTACCTTATCTTACTATTCATAATTCGACCATATTGAATATATACTTAATACATCATTTAATGATGTCATTAAACACCCATAACTTAAAAACTATATTTTCACTATTCATCAAAAATCCAACTTTCTCAGAATAATCCCAAAATTTCACCTTAACCAAATATCAATGCTCTGATTTCAAAAATGAAATCCATTTTATAAAAATAATTTTCTAAATATTTTTAATTTAATTTTTAAATAAAAACACTATTCATCGAAAATTCATTTTTTCAGAAAAATCCCCAAAAATTACCTTAACATAATATCGATGCTCTGTGTTCAAAAATAAAGTCCTTTTTATAAAAATAATTTTCTAATTATTTTTAATTAAATTTTTAATTAAAAAACACTATTCATCCAGAAAAACTAATACTTGACTAACAATTTATGAAACCGTTAATTACCCATTTTATTGAATCACATTACTTAATCTAGGTGTCCAAATTATATTAAAACTTTCTTTGAGTGAAATTACTAATCCATTTGGTCGCATTACTAATCCTAAGCGTAAAATCACTATTCATAATTTACTATTCATCAAAAATTATGTTGATCTTATTAGACTCCAAATTCCTTACTGAACACTTTTGTAGAAGACCATTTTTTTAAAATCATTACACATCATTAGTTATTTAGGGTTTACATAAATGTTTTAAAATATCCCTTTTTTCAAAAATTCATCAATAAAATATATCCTAAAATTATCCGGACAAAAGAAAATCCACAAACATAACTAAAGGATGATATCTCAATTTATTCACCCAAAAGGATTACACAAGGAAGCTAGGGTCTCATCACATAGCCCCTTATAACACCGGCATAAGACCTAAGTGTAAGGTGTGATATGGTGAGAGAATCTGAGGGAGGCTCAGATAACATTGCCCTAGTAGTAATCTCTACTAACTTGAACTTCTCCCGTAGGAAATTCCGTTCAAGCTTGACATGCTGGAGTTCGGCTTGGGCTTGGTCCAAAGCGAAGCCCACAGATGCTACCTCCTTCCCGAGCTCTGATAAGTGGGCTTCATAAGGGTCGAGTCTACTGGATGAAGCCATTGACTCCTCTTTCTGCATTAACCATTAACATTTTATTAAATCATTAAGAGTAAGTTAATATACTACTCAAAAATATTGGGTCGTTACATTCTTCCCCCCTTAAGAAATTTCATCCCCGAAATTTACACTTGAGGCCTAGTCGAAAAGGTGAGGGTACTTTTGCTTCATTGTTTCCTCAGGCTCCCAAGTCACTTCTTCATATTTATGATTCCTCCATAACACTTTCACAAGGTGGGTAGTCTTGTTTCGTAGGACCTTTTCTCTACGGTCCAAGATCTCCACTGGCTGCTCCTCATAACAGAGGTCATGTTCCAGTTGTACCACCTCTGGGTTCAGTACATGCGAAGGGTCGGGTATGTACTTCCTCAAGAGAGATACATGGAAGACATCATGAACTTGAGATAGGTTCGGTGGAAGTGCTAGACGATAGGCCACTGCTCCTATGCGATCAAGGATTTCATAGGGGCAAATATACCTAGGGATGAGCTTCAATTTCTTCCCAAACCGCATGACTCTCTTCCATGGAGAAATTCGAAGGAAGACTTTGTCACCAACACCAAACTCCAAGTACCTTCGACGATTGTCAGCATAGCTCTTCTGTGGAATCTGAGCTGCCTTTATGTGTTGTTGGATGGCATGAACCTGTTCCGTCATCTCTCGCACGAGATCAGGCCAAAAAAGCTTCCTCTCACCAGTTTCATCCCAACAAGTAGGAGTTCTACACCGCTTTCCATACAAAGCTTCATAGGGTGCCATCTGAATACTCGCATGGAAGCTGTTGTTATAGGAGAACTCCACTAATGGGAGGTGTTGATCCCATCCACCCTTAAATTCCATTGAGCATAATCTCAACATGTCTTCGAGTGTCTGAATTGTCCTTTCAGATTGGCCATCATTTTGAGGATGATAGGCTGTACTAAAATTCAATTCAGTATTCAGAGCATGTTGAAGACTTCTCCAGAATTTTGATGTGAATCTTGGGTCACGATCAGATACGATGGATAGTGGTACCCCATGAAGCCTTACCACTTCCTTCATGTATATCTTGGCAAGATGATCCAGAGAGAAATCTTCCCGAATAGAGATAAAATGGGCTGTCTTGGTGAGATGGTCCACAATAACCCATATCGCATTGTTTCCTTTGGATGTTTTCGGGAGACCAGTTACAAAGTCCATAGTGATATTATCCCACTTCCATACTGGTATGGGTAGCGGTTGTAATACCCCCTTAGGAAGTTGTCGTTCTTCCTTTACTTGCTGACACACCATGCACCTTTTAGTGTAATCAGCAATCTCCCTCTTCATGTTCTCCCACCAATAATGATCACGATGGTCTCTATACATCTTAGTGCTTCCCGGATGTATAGAGAAAGTAGAGCTATGAGATTCATCCATCAGTTCTTTCTTTATCTCTGGAATAGATGGAACACATAGTCTTGTACTAAATTTCAATACACCTTCTTGATCAATACTGAAATCAGGGAACTTCCCATCCTTTACAGCCTCCAACTTCTCCTACAGCAAAGGATCTTCTTTTTGAGCCTTCTTGATCTTCTCTAGTAATGAAGGTTGAGAAATCATTTGGGATAGGGTTGATGATGTCCCTTTCCTTATAATTCCCATGTCCAATTTTACTAGATCTTTAATCAAGTGATCCCCTAGGATCCTCATTGTTTCCAGAACAACAGGATCTTTCCTTCTTAATGCATCCACGACTTTGTTTTCTCTTCCAGGGTGATAATGAATTGAACAATCATAGTCTTTAATAATCTCCAACCATCTCCTTTGTCTCATGTTCAATTCTTTCTGAGTGAAAATATACTTTAGACTTTGGTGGTCAGTGTATATATCACATTTCTCCCCATAAAGATAGTGCCTCCATATCTTTAGAGAAAAAACAACTGCCACCAGCTCTAGATCATGTGTAGGATAATTCTGCTCATGAATCTTCAACTGTCGAGATGCATAAGCAATTACCTTGTCATTTTGCATGAGCACGCACCCAAGCCCTTTCCGAGATGCATCGCTAAAAATAACAAATCCTTCTCCGATAGAGGGTAGTGTTAACACAGGTGTAGTAACCAATCTCTTCTTCAGCTCTTGGAAACTTTCCTCGCATTCCTTTGTCCAGATGAACTTAACTCTTTTTCGAGTCAACTTGGTTAGTGGATTAGAAAGTCGTGAAAAGTTTTTCACAAACCTCCTATAATATCCCGCTAAACCAAGGAAACTACGAATCTCAGTTACTGTTTTGGGTTGAGGCCACTCCTCCATAACCATTGACTTTGCAGGGTCAGCCGAGATTCCTTCATTGGTTACGATGTGCCCCAAGAAAGCCACTTGTTGTAACCAAAACTCACACTTGATGAACTTCCCAAAGAGCCTCTCCTTCTGCAGAGTTTTCAATATAACCCTTAGATGATCTTCATGCTCCTCACGATTTTTTGAATATATCAAAATATCATCAATAAAAACTACCACAAAGTTATCAAGGTAGTCCTTAAAGACTATATTCATCAAATACATGAAAATAGCAGGAGCATTAGTCAAGCCGAAAGGCATAACAGTAAACTCATAATTCCCATATCTTGATCGGAAGGTAGTCTTTGGAATATCTTCCTTCTTCACCCTCAGTTGATGATAACCAGACCGAAGGTCAATCTTAGAGAAGAATTGAGCCCCACGAAGTTGGTCAAATAAATCATCAATTCTTGGAAGAGGGTATCTGTTTTTCACTGTGATCCCATTCAATTATCTATAATCAATGTATAGCCGCATTGATCCATCCTTCTTCTTCACAAAGAGAACTGGTGCCCCCAAGGAGACACACTCCGTCGGATAAAACCCTTCTCCAACAAGTCTTGGAGTTGTTTCTTTAACTCTTCTAGCTCCACATTTGCCATTCTATATGGAGTCTTTGATATCGGTTGAGACCCAGGTACGAGTTCAATGGAGAACTCTACCTCTCTTTCTGGGGGAGGTCCAGGTAACTCCTCAGGAAATACATCCATGTATTCCTGAACAATCGGAACATCTTCTATTTGTATGCTCCCTTTTCCTTCTTCATCATCACCGATTAACTCCATAAAGAAAGCTATGGGAGGTTCTTCTAGATTGGGATCAGTTCGGGATATCTCTCCTTGGAAGATAACTGTGGGTTTTTTATTCAAGACTACTGAGATTTCCTTACTTCTGCATTTGATCTTAGCATTATACTTTGAGAGCCAGTCCATCCCTAGTATAACGTCGAATTCCAACATGGGAATGACTACTAGATTTGCGATAAGATTGTGCTCACTAAAGTAAACACTAGAGTCTCTAAACACTGTTGATGCATGGATAATCCCACTTGGAGTCTTGACTGACAACTCTACCTCTAGTAGTTCGGGGATTGATTCTATATTACTTGCAAACTTGGAGGAAATAAAGGAATGCGTAGAACTATAATCAAATAAAGTACTTGCTAGTTTTGAGAGGACAACAAGAGTACCTGCTACCACATCATTCGGAACTTCAACTTCAGTTGTTGTGATAGCGAAAGCACGACCTTGATCCCTTGGCCTCTACTGAGGTTGATGGTGATTCCCCTCCACCGCCCTCGAATTTGGACATTGATTAGCAAAGTGCCCATGCTGTCCACACTTGAAGCATGTGACTTCGGGTAGGGCCAGAACCATCTTTCCTCTGTCGTTAGTGTTGGGAAGTTGAGGCTTCACATCACTACGACAATTCCGATAAATATGGCCTTCTTTTCCACACCTATAGCACTTACCACTTCCTATCAAGTAGTTCCCAGAATGCTTCTTCCCACATTTATTGCATGTGGCATGTTGCATATGCTTTCCACCTCATTCCTGATCAAAACTTCTTCCCAGGCTTGGTTCTAGAGTTCTCTTCTTCTCATTAGATTTGTGAGACCACTGTGTCTCCCCAAACTCTAGTTCAACTTTCATGGCGCTTCGAACTATTTCTTCATAGCTATCATAGTCCCTGTTGACTAGATTCTTCCGCAGATGAGGTCGTAGTCCACCAAAGAATCTATCAACCTTCCCATTAGGGTCCATGAAAAAGCTTGAGGTATAATGGGAAAGCCTTGTGAAGTTCATCTCATAGGTTCCAACTGATTCATTATCCTTTTTCTTCAGCTCGAGAAATTCTTTCTCCATTCTCGTTCTCATCGAACGAGGGAAACACTTATTAAAGAATATTCCTCGGAACTCTTCCCACTCCATATCTTCCATCTCTCCTCGTGGCTTTGTGTTTTTGATCAGTGACCACCACTGATCAGCTTCTTCCTCTAGGAGGTAAACAGAAAGGGTGACTTTTTCTTGTTCCGAACAATGAAGTACAGAAAAGATCTTTTCAATGGAGCTTATCCATTGTTCCGCAACCAATGGGTCAGTAGATCCACTGAATGTTGGTGGTCGTTGACGCATGAAGGACTCAATAGAAAGTTGTTCCCTTCGTGGTGAGGTCAGCCTCTCAGCTTGATTCAAGTTATTACTCATAACTTGAGTCAGTTGGTTCATCATTCGCATGAATGTTTCCATTCCAGCTTCCATCGGAGGGCCATCAGCACATGGTGCATTGTGGTCACCATCGGCACGGTTCCTCCTATTTCTCGCCATTTTCTAAAAGAATAAAACCATAGTGAGAAACTTATTTCATTTATGGATCTTTTAACTAAGACTTCATGCTTAGACAATTACACTTTTCTATAATTCCTTCATAATGATTCATAAAAAGATTGTGATTAACCAAACATATCCCCCGGGAGTGTCGTAACCAAGAGTGCAACAAGACCCGTTATCGTACACCAGTTCCCGTTTGAGTCTAGCTCAAAGTGGTGTTTTCGGGTTTTACCCCTATGTACATCTATGCCAGAGCCGCCTCTACCTGCTCGTATCCAGACACGGATGTATCTGTTTGATAAACCACTTACTCAATACTTACCAAAATACCAGGAAGTTTTCCTATTTTTAAACTTTTCTATAGGGCTCTTCCTAAAGTTTTTATATCCTAATTTCCACAAATAACTAAACCTCCCTTTGATACCAACTATAGCATCCCACAATTTTATAACATAAACTTTCATTACATTACACAAAACTGAGGATCTTTAAGGTCTAGTGTCTTGGAAACCAGGAACATAATACATGAAAACAACATAAAACATTCTTCTTAAACACTTGAAAGGATTCTCCTTAAGTTAATCCTAGGTTCATTACTACATCTCATAACCTGGGAACATACATCAAAAGAAAGGGTGAGCAGAAGGCCCAGTAAGGGAAACAAGAGGAACATTTTACATGTGAACTTGAGATACTTCAATAAGGACATGAAAAGAACTTTAAGGCATGAGAAAGAAATCATGAGGAATTTCATAATAAAAATAACATTTTCCATAACTTGAAGATGTGGATACATCATTTAACATAGAAAATCATGAACAAATCACCAAGGTCCATCCCCAAGGTGTCATTTGAAAATTACCAAGGTTATTCACCAAGGTATCGTGAAAATTGTAATCTCTAGTGGTTACATCATTACCCAATGCATTGGAGCGCTATCAGGGCGCACCCTAAAATTTTCCTTTATTATCATGTGAGCCACATATATAATCATCAAAAATTTCATAAATAACCCACATAGAATAAAATAAATGGGTTTCATTTCATAATCATAACGTTTTAAAAACTGCTTTAAAGACATGATCTTTACGGCACTTTAAACCCACGGAAGGGAAAGTGGGTCTCATGTATGTAAATACCAGAATCTAAAATAGAAAATTTTTATATATATGTGAATACCCTTGTATAAATAAGAGCTTTGAGTATTCACTTTATAACATAAAATAATTTTGAGAAAAGAGAGAGAGGCATTTTGAGACGAAAATTCTGCAGCATAACGGCTATGTTTCGGGGTTTTAGAAAACATTGAAAAGAGAGGGGACATGGGTCACCCACTCATAAATGATCAATAAAACAGTAAGGGGACAGAATAAGAAGGATATATGGACATGGTAATGAAATTTTAAGGACATACCATTTGAAATGAAAAACATGGAAGGAAGACAAAAATTAGATTTCTCTTATGAAAATTCGGCAGCCTGACGGCGTCACTTAAACTTCAATAAAAAGAATTGAAAAGATAAAATAGGGTCCCTCATCATATGAACATAAGAGATCAGAATGATAGATATAGAGATCATACACCATCATAAAAAAGGAACTTGAAAGACTTGAAATGAAAATCGAACTTGAAAAATGAGAAGGGTGAAAGAATCCCTTAAAAATTCGGCAGCCTAACGGCGTCACTTAAACATTCATAAAACGAAATGATGAGAGTAAGAGGGGATCTCTAATCATATAAAAATGAAAAGGGCAGTAAGAGGAATATAAAAGAACATCCTCTCATATAAGAACATGGATCATAAAAGGAATGACATAAAAAGGATTACATGAAAAGAGAGGGGTCGGATCCCTTACCTTAAAACGTGACTCTTGAAACTCAAAGGTTTGGACCTTGAGGGCTTGGGGGGACCTTTGGAGGACTCCTTGGGAGGTAAGGAGACCAGAACTTCGTTGGGGGAGAGTTGGGAGTGAAAACTAAAGGAGGAAAGGGTGGGTATTTATAGGGAAAGTGAGGGGACAAGGCAATAATGGCCAAGGGACACCTCACTAGTGGTTTTTGGAAAAACCATGGGCTTGCCCATGGTATTTGCCCATGGTATTGGCCACTTGGGACACCTCATACCTTATCTTACTATTCATAATTCGACCATATTGAATATATACTTAATACATCATTTAATGATGTCATTAAACACCCATAACTTAAAAACTATATTTTCACTATTCATCAAAAATCCAACTTTCTCAGAATAATCCCAAAATTTCACCTTAACCAAATATCAATGCTCTGATTTCAAAAATTAAATCCATTTTATAAAAAAAAATTTCTAAATATTTTTAATTTAATTTTTAAATAAAAACACTATTCATCGAAAATTCATTTTTTCAGAAAAATCCCCAAAAATTACCTTAACATAATATCGATGCTCTGAGTTCAAAAATAAAGTCCTTTTTATAAAAATAATTTTCTAATTATTTTTAATTAAATTTTTAATTAAAAAACACTATTCATCCGGAAAAACTAATACTTGACTAACAATTTATGAAACCGTTATTTACCTATTTTATTGAATCACATTACTTAATGTAGGTGTCCAAATTATATTAAAACTTTCTTTGAGTGAAATTACTAATCCATTTGGTCACATTAATAATCCTAAGCGTAAAATCACTATTCATAATTTACTATTCATCAAAAATTAAGTTGATCTTATTAGACTCCAAATTCCTTACAGAACACTTTTGTAGAAGACCATTTTTTGAAAATCATTACATATCATTAGTTATTTAGGGTTTACATAAATGTTTTAAAATATCCCTTTTTTCAAAAATTCATCAATAAAATATATCCTAAAATTATCCGGACAAAATAAAATCCACAAACATCACTAAAGGATGATATCTCAATTTATTCACCCGAAAGGATTACACAAGGAAGCTAGGGTCTCATCATATACCCCCTTATAACACCGGCATAAGACCTAAGTGTAAGGTGTGCTATGGTGAGAGAATCTGAGGGAGGCTCAGATAACATTGACCTAGTAGTAATCTCTACTAACTTGAACTTCTCCCATAGGCGTTTTCGTTCAAGCTTGACACGCTGGAGTTCGGCTTGGGCTTGGTCTAAAGTGAAGCCCACAGATGCTACCTCCTTCCCAAGCTCTGATAAGTGGGCTTCATAAGGGTCGAGTCTACTGGATGAAGCCATCGACTCCTCTTTCTACATTAACCATTAACATCTTATTAAATCATTAAGAGTAAGTTAATATACTACTAAAAAATATTGGGTCGTTACAAGAAATCCCTGGCATCTCCACAATAATCAGGTCGTAACAAGCGTTGACAAATGGTATGGTAATTGACCGATACCCAACGTGATGTCCCATATGGGGAAGTCACCACAATGCAATGCCGTTTTCCGTCATGCGGCTGGGATGATATCATCATGGTTTATGGTCGTGTGGTAGGACCAATCATCACAGTTTAAGGTCGTATGATTTGGACCTAGGGGAACATGCACGATGTGATAAAGCGTACCCAATGTAGATGAGGTCATATCCTCATACCGTCACCACATGTGATTCTAGGAGATGAGCCTCGGGCCAAGGAACTGAAGAGGGTCCAACAATCAGGGGGGGCAGGAGACGCTAGCTTCTAGCTGAGCTGGGGCCGAAATGCAATGTCTGGGCGACTCCTCATTTCCCATGGGGATGAGTGTCAATCTGTGCATGATACTTAGAGAAAACCCAATAAAATAACTTGGCACTCCGATCGCGGGAGCCCTGAGAGACGCCGTCACGCAGCTTTGTCCACCTGACGTGTGGAGGTGCACTGAGGGTTAGTGCAAGGAGTGTTGAGATTCCACCTTGACACGATGGGGTGGAACATAATGTGAATCATGAAAACAAAATTTAGGTCCTAAAGGAGTCGGCGTGATGACTGAGGACTACTGCTGACCATGTTCGCAACACAGTATCCTATCGCGTTAGGCTAAAATGGGGACAAATAAATGAGCATCGACCACTGACCATATTCACAACGCGGTATTTGTATCAATTAGTTTTCTAAAACCCTCCGGGGCATTGGCCCATGACGGTAGGAGATCCCTTAGGCGTTGTATCCAAGCCGTTCTTGGGGGTCCCTCTGGGCCTGAAAGATAACGGGGGCCCGAATGAAAGGGATCATGAAGCTTGACAAGTGGACACAAACTTTCCTAAGTCGAATCTGACACTCCAGGTCCTATACCAGAGTACTCTGAACACATTAGCAGACCACTGGAAAGGGTCGAAGGGTTCAGTTTGAGAGCAGCCAAAAGACGGAGGATTCTCGGGAGAAGGGGGCATGGTGCCGAAAACCCTATACCACACCTATATATCCCCCCGTGGGGAGGGAAAAGTCAAGAGACTGAGGAGACCGGGAGATCGTGGGATCTACTAAGTGATGGGGCTGGACCTAAAACCTAATTGTTTAGGAGGTCATACGTATCCCATATGGATGGGAATCAAGCTGTATATAGTTCTTGAAGCACAGTTTAACGTCATGTAGGACGATGAGAGGCAATTCATCGAAGAATGTGTACGGCACGGCGGATAACCTATTGTGAATGAGGACATACTCCCACACCACACCGCACACTCTGGGTAAGAAATGAGGCTAAGGGGCCCAAGAAGGCCAAGGGGCCTGAGGCTAGGCCTGGGTTAGGAAGGCCTAACCAGTTTGCAGTTTAACGTCTTACAATGAGAATGAGCATGCAGTTTAAGGTCATGCTGGACCACAAGGATCTTAGTTTACGGTATTAGAATTTGGACCAATGGGGCCCCGATGTAGGGCCAAGTGTAGTTTAAGGTCGTGCTGGACCAAATGCAGTTTAGGGTCATGCAGGACCCCAGGCTCAGGCAAATTACTACTTGAGGAAGTTGGTATTGGTGGAAGGAGTTACACGCTCTCCATCCATAGTCACCAGGGAGTACGCACCATTGGGATAGACCTTATGGATGATAAAAGGCCCCTCCCATTTGTGCTCCAACTTGGGTGGTTTCTTGCCGGGAATCATTGGCACCCTGAGGGCCAGTACCAGATTTCCTTGCAAAAAAGAGCGGAGGAGAACCCTTTTATTGAAAGCTCGAGCCATCCTACTCTGATGCCTTTCCAGGTTATGCAAGGTGTGAAGCCTATTCTCGTTTAGCGCTTCTAATCCCGCTAGACGGATTTCGGAAACTCTATCAAGTGATTGATGGTCATAGACTGTTGTGCGCAATGAGGGCAACTGAATCTCGATGGGAAGGAAGGCCTTAGCTCCGTACATCAGGGAGTACGGGGTCACCTGGGTCGAATTACGAGTCGTCGTCCGATAAGCCCAAAGGGTATTGGGGAGCTTGTCCAGCCAACTTTTCTTGTTCTGAACAACCATTTTTTGTAGAATGTTATATAGGGTTTTGTTAAACTCCTGGATCTGTCCATTCACCTGCGCGTGATAGCAGGAGGTATGGTTAGAGCTAATGTTGTACTTGGCGTACAATTTATTTAGCTCGGCCGCTCAGAAGTTGGATCCGTTATCCGTGAGGATAGCGAGAGGCACTCCAAATTGATAGATGATGTTGAAACTCACAAAGTCAGCGGTAGAATGGTCTTTGACTTCCTTGATCGGAATTTCCTCTGCCCAATTGGAAAAGAAATCCGTAGCGGTCAGAATGAACTGTCATTGGCAAGACGTCACTTGTGGGTAAGGTCCTACGACATCGAACCCCCAGACTAAAAAGGGCCAAGATTACATGGTAGTGTGGAGGGGCTCCGGTGGCCGATGCACAAAGTTAGCATGAACTTGGCATGCATGACACCTCTTGGAAAACTTGATGCAGTCATAGATCATGGAGGGCCAAAAGTACCCCAGTCTCCGAATTTGGTGAGACTACTTCGACCCAGCCTGATGGGCACCACAGGAACCAGCATGAACCTCTTGTATGACCTGAGGGATCTTGACTCCTTGAAGGAAATAGAGGAGAACACCATAAAATCCACATCTCTAAAGGATTTGCTCAAGGCTGGGACTACTCTGAAGGGTAAACTGTAGCGTGAGGTGTCGGATTCGCTCGCACTCAGCTCGGTCTAATGAAAGATTTCCACATTGGAGGTATTCAAAAAAGGGTGTCCTCCAATTAGGAACTACTTTGATCACCATATCTGAAGTATCCGGGGCCCCCGACGTAGGGGCACAAGCGGTAAGATGGTTCACCCATAGGTCGTGATGATCCTCCGGGGTAATAAGAGCAATGACTCTCCGGTGCACTATGTGGATAATCTGGTCGTCCTGTTCGGGCTCCGCAAGCGACACGACCAAGCTGGCCAAAGAATCTGCTCGACCATTCTGTTACCGGGGAATATGGACGACCTTCGACCGAGAGGGGAACTAAGCCATTAGATGGAGGGTGCACTCCAAAAATGGAATGAGTTCTGGATTTCTGACAACATAGTCACCATTAACCTGATTTATGACCAGCTCAGAGTCCCCTTTCACATGCAGATGGGGCACATCAATCTAGATGGCCAGTTCGAGGCCAGTGATGATGGCATGATATTCGGCCTCATTGTTGGTGCAACCCTCTGATAATAGGAACGAATATGGAAAAAAATATTGCTTCGGGGTGATGAAGACGATACCCAGGACCACTCAGTTGAGCCTATGATCGTTGAGTCTTCTACCGGTGGGGCTCCGGGAGGCACCGTCAAATTGCATCTGCCAACAAGGGATGATATGATCAACTGAGAGGATTACCTCATCAGTAAAACCTATATCTAGTGGCTGATCCATGGAGGTTGGGTAAGCAGCTAAAAAGTCTATCAATGCCTATCCTTTGATATCCCTTTGAGGTATGAACCTGATGTCGAACTGCTGGAGGATCACTGCCCACCGCGCTAGTTGGCCAGTCAACAAAGGTTGGTTCCAGATGTATTTCAATGGGTCTACCTGAGCGACCAGCCATACCTCATGGTGCTGCAAGTAGTGCCATGATTTCTATACGGCAAATACAAGCGCCAGGAAGCTCTTCTCAATGAGAGAATATCTAATTTCCGTATTGAGGAGCATGCGACTGAGGTAGTATAGGATGTTCTCTATTCCCTCATTGTTCTTCTGGGTGAGAAGTGTGCCGAGGGACCATTCTAGGGCAGTCACATAAAGGACCAAAGGCTTCCCGGAAACAGGTGGCATCAAGGCCAAAGGTTGGAGCAGATACTGCTTGATTTCCACAAAGGCGGTCTGACACTCTTTATCCCATTCATAGGTGTCTCCTTTCTTCATGAGCTGGGAAAAGGGATTACACTTGCCTTCTAGATTTGCAATGAATTAGTGTATGTAGGATAAGTGGCCTTAGAGACCTCGATGTTCCCGAATATTGCTCGGGGGAGGCATCTGGCTGATGGCCATGATCTTTTCCAGGTCGATATCGATGCCTCGATATCTAAGAACAAATCCAAGAAACTTCCTATAGGTGACCCCGAAGGCACACTTCAGCAGGTTCATCTTCAGGTGGAGGGAACGGAGGAAGCCGAACACCTTTTCAAGGTCCTTGAGATGGTCCTTGTGCGGGCGAGATTTGACCGCCAGATCATCCACGTAGCACTCCACCAGTGTCCCGAGAATTGGCTTGAATATATGATGCATGGCCCGTTGATAGGTGGCACCCGCATTCTTCAGGCCGAAGGGCATAACCTGGTAATAGAAAGTACCTTGGCAGGCCCTAAAGGTAGTGAACCCCTTATCATCAGGGGCCATCCGGATCTGGTTGTACCCATAATACCCATCCATGAAGGAGAGGTCTTGGAAGCCGGTCGTGGCATCAATCAACAACTCTTTCACCGGAAGGGGAAAATCATCCTTCGGACAGTGGCGGTTGAGATCGCGGAAGTCGATACAGACCCTGATCTGTCTGTTTTTCTTTCTGACTGGCACAATATTGGCTAGCCATTAGGGGTACTGAACTTCCTTGATGAAGTTGGCCTTGATAAGATTGTCAAATTCAGCCTCAACCATTGTACCGTGAGAAGGGTTCATCTTTCTGGAAGGCTGCTTGAACCAACGATGGTTTGCTGAGAGGCCAAGGTAGTGGATGACTACCTAGGGGTCTAGCCCTGGAATCTCGTAGTAACTCCAGGAAAACACGCCACGGTGCTGTCTGAGGAATTCTACATACCATTTCTACTCCTTGGGGGGAATGACGGCACTAACCAACGTGGGTCTCGAGTCCTTATCGCTACCAAGGTTCACCTGTACTAACTCGTCGACCGTGGTGGAGACACCCTCCTCAAAGGCAGGGGGCGCATCCTCCAGATCCTCTTCTCCAGTTGTGGAGGGATCTTCCGCGGGGGGAGATGCTTCAGGGATACGAGACCCTGATGGGAAGCTGGTGCTGGCTTGGGCGGCAGTGGTTATCATATCAGGAGACTCATGCGCCACTGAGACCATAGTGATGAAGGTAGTCGATCCAATCCCATCTAGAAATTAGCCCAAGGGGCCATGATTGATGACATCAAAGCAGTAGTGGTGCGTCAGCTTGAGCCAGTTAATTCCAGCCTGAAGGAAGAGACATGTATGACGTGCTTTCGTTGCCATGAGCCTGACGTCCCGATACCGTACAGGGGTAGGAGGTTCTGGGATCACTTGAGCCTGGTTGGTGTAGAAGTATGAGGTGATTTTATGCCGTCACTTGGACCTAGGAACATACCTTCCTCTTTTACCCGATAACACAAAGCACTGCCCCATGTCGGGGGTTGTGGCCTCCAACCGATGGATTGGTAAGACGTAAGCATCATCCAAACCTGCCCAGGGATCGCTTGTGATGGCGGCGGGCTCAACCTCACCTACCAGAATCTACTTATCCTTGCTCTTGTAGTAGTCGGAATCTAGATAACGGGCTTCACAAGAGGAAACGGGAGACACATCTCCTTGGATCATGAATACTCGGCCATTAAGGGAGTATTTGAGGTATTGGTGATAGGATGAGGGGACCGCCGCATGAAGGTGGAGCCATGACCTGCCCATCAATGAGTTGTAGGCGGTGTCCTCAAAGACAAACATGAATTCGGTGCTCGCAATTAGGCCACCGAACTGGGTCTTCAAGAAAATATTGCGAACTGGAGTTTGCTCAGTCCCGTTGTACCTGTGGATCTTGAGGTTGGAGGGAGTTAAATCTTCCTCAGACATGACCAACTTCTGCAGTGTCCGAGTTGGGATTAGGTTAATCCCAGAACCCGTGTCAATAAGACAAAGACAGACTTCCATGCCATTGAACTGGCAAGTGATGTACAGTGGGAGAATGTGCCCCTGTATGGGTGGGTCTTCATCTACACCAGAGAATTAGATAACCGCCTGACATTCGGCGTTCTGAATAGCCTCAGTGCGGAAGGCTTCTGCAACTGCTACCTCTGTCTCAAACTTGAGGGGGCTCATTAGGGACTTGGAGAGAGCCTCACACATTTCAGATGACAGGCGATGATCCTCAAGGATAGAAATCCCTACTGGGATGCTGACCAGGTGCTTCAGGACATCATAATTTCGGGCCAAACGCGATCCCCTTCTTACAGGAGGATGCTCTGTGATTGGAGGCATGACGGGCCCTGCCAGCGGGACCGGTGGTTGACTAGTACTAGGCACGTCTTGCTGCTCACTAGTCGAAGCCCAGAGAGTGGCTTCCGGGTTAGGACTGGAAGGCTAAGGTCGGCTGGTGGAAGGGCAGAGCTGGTCACGAGACGAACGAGGTGGTTCTGCCTGATCCAGCAACACAAATGGTAGTGGAGGCGGACCTGTCGACACCAGATGAAGGGTCTGGGTCTGCTGAGCTCTGTACTAGGCCTGCTGCCTATTCTCAGTGGTGTTCACGTCCTGGATCGAGGTTCCAAATGTCGTGCCCCATAGATTCATGTAGCCACGGCTCCGCCAACGTTGTCGACGGCTGGGGACATCGGGAAGGTCCAACTGGCGTTCCTCATTGTCCGGAGTCAAAACGGGATTTACCAACTCTATGGTGTTAACCAAAGCGTATCCCTAACTATCACTCAAGGAATATTCCATTACCAGGAGGAGTCTCAGAGGGATCCCATTTTATGGGGGCATGAAGTCGGCAAGAGTGCGGGATGACGATGAGATTGGAAGGGTGTGTTCTTTCTTCTTACGCCGTCTCTGCTTGCTCTTCTGGGAAGAGGCAGGCTGGGATGATGATTCCGAAGTAGAAATTGCAGCTTCTGAGGGATCTGGCTGATTTAGGTGTGCGCGGATGATTCCATGGGCGCGGGTGACTGTCTTGCGGGCCATCTAGTCATTATACTTCCAGGACCCACGGTCGGAAACCTGCTGCCATTCATCCTCATCGCCTCAATTTCCCTCTGATCTCACAAAGACACCTGCTACTTGTGCCGGGGCTGGGCCAAACCAGATTATATTGTTGTCAATCTAGTCTTCGAGCCAGTCCTTGAACATGTAGAATCATTGGATGGTGTGCCCCAGGGTCCGGTGATAAGGGCAGTAGTTGGGATGATCAGTGAGATGCGCCTCTTCTGGCTTTCGGCACTCAGGCAGCCGCACAATTCTATGCTCGAAAGCACTATGGAAGTAACCGGGGACCTGATCCTTGTCGAACGAGTATGTCCAATTCCTCATGTCCAGAAAGGGGGCTCTAGGAGGCCGTCCCTGACGAGGGGCCGGAGGAGCATGTCGAGGAGGCAGAACCTGATTATCTTGCCTAGGCGGTAACGGTGTGTTACATGGAGGCTCCTGCCGATTTTGAGGTGGTCGCTGCTGGGCCGGAGGCTGTGCCTGTGGGGGTGGACCCCTATGGGGCTACAGATCTGGCCTCATTGGTAGCAAATTCAGCTGCTTGGGGGCCTCTATCTGAGCCACAACAGTGGGCTCGGATCTGGCAGCTCTCCTTGCAGGGATTACAGGAGGCAGCGGGCATGCTTGGCTAGCCTCTTGCAGGGCTTCTTCGAGGCGCTGAGCCTTGTCTGAGAAGTCTCGGAACCTTCCGGGGTAATTCTGGGTGATCAGAGAAGAAACCAGCTCTACCTTGATGTTCCCTACGCACATTGTGAGTAATTTCTCTTGAGTTAGTGGAATGTCAAGAGGGTACGTGAGCCCCTTCCACCGGGCGATGAAGTCCACAACTCGCTCATCAGGCCTTTTCTTGCACCTGAAGAGGTATGCGATGCTTGACTTATGGGTTGTGGAACTAAATTGGTAGAGGAATTGCCTACGAAGGTCCTCCCAGCTAGTCACAGATCCGACAGGGAGCTGGCTGTACCAGACGAATGCTAGCCCTTCTAGCATCTGAACAAAGCAACAGAGCTTGGTGGCCTCCTCCTACGCTGGAGTTCCCAACATAGGCCCACACCTCGAGTTGAAGTGGGCCAGGTGCTGTGGCGGGTCTTCTATCCCGTTAAAGGGGATGAAAGTGGGGTTCCCAAATCCCGGCGGGGCCGACATGTCATCCACCCTTGCTGGGTATGGCTTGTCATCCAGTGGGATTGCCACCTGTCGAGTTTCCAAAGCCTCCAAGCGGGTGATGAGTGCCGCCATCGGATCTTCTGGACGCGGGTTCCTGTCCTGACTGGGATCCCTAACCACAAGCGCATTGTCGGGCTCTTTAATCTGGTAGTCAAGCTCAGCATCTCGCAGGGGCGGCTAGTGGAGCGACTCTTGGGGTAGTGGGAGGAACCCGAGAGGGGTCTCTTGGGTGATCACGCTACATAGGTGGGTTCGGAGAAACGTACCGCGCCCTCTTACCATGGTCTCCAACCTCTTCTCTATCTGCGAACACGACATGATCACGGTTGCCTGGGAGAATCTCATAGAGGGGTAGTTGTTCCTGCCCCTACTATCCTGGCCTAGGATCACTGTAGTCAGGCCGCCACTCTGCAATGCGTTCGGCCAGTAGCTCATCGACCAGCCTCTTCTTCTCAGAAATCTTTTGGCACAACGTGGCCTTCTTGAGATCTTCCTCTGCCTTCTGCACTGAGGCAGATGGGTCGGTGAGCTTGACAGCCCCAACATGTTCTTTACCCTTGCTGATGTTCCGGCTCAGTGTTAACGCATCAGTGGGTGCAGAGAGACCTAGGAGGTTTCTCTGTTGGTGATTAATCCTCCCGGATGGATCCAGTAGTGGCTTGTACTCATGGATTGAGTCCCCGTCGAGAAGTTCCAAACCGTTCTTCTCTCCCTACAGGTCGACCATGTTGACCACTGCTGCCGTTGTGGGAATACCCTCAAAACCACTCGGTGAGTCGGGTTGTCGGCGAATCGTACTGAAGAGAAGGTAAGTGTACTGCCACCATCCACGGACGTGTGCGTGGGGGTTGGCTTCCTCGATAACTTTTCGGAGTACTTTAAAACTCTTGACGCATTGTTGTTGGAGGGCCCTGTGGTGGCCAAGTGACTTGCGGTGCTGAACTACGGGGAGTGTTTCCAGGTCGACCCGACGAAACTGCTCACTGATATCCTTGAGATGTTCTGGACTCCTGGGATAATGCACTTGCTGATGGAGAAGACGGGAGTGAGTCGCCTGGAGGGTATGGCGGAAACATTCAAACTCTCATGGGGTGAGCAATGTTGGTATATCAAAATCTGATCCTGCGACCGGCCAAATCTTCTCAGGGAAGTGGCCTGCTGCGAGGACAGTCCAGAAGCTCCATTATTCAGGTTTAGGATCTGACCCTTGCCGGTCCCACTTGTCAACTGAGAATGGCTAGAGAACTAGCAGTGGTGCCGAGGCAAGCCGCTGGGCCGGTGGGCTGGCTGGCGGAGAATACGACGAGCACGCCGATTGGCCACCAATTCCTAAGTCATCCTCCAAGGGCTTCAGTATAACGACCCAAAGTTTCATTAATGGAAAATCCCTCTTGATCCAGTTAAATGTCTCTTTATGAAAAATATTTTTTATAATATGTCAACTTCTTTGGTTTTATGTTAAGAATTTTGACCGTTGTTAATATAGTCGTTGAACAGTGATCACATGATTAGTATAAATATAGGACCTTAAAAAATCCAATTTACTCAGACAAAAGAAGCGATGGCCTCATCCACTTGAATTGCCCCATACGAAGCCCATTTATCGGAGCTTGGAAAATAGGTGACATCCTTGGGCTTCTCCCTTGACCAAGCCCAAGCCGAGCTTCACCATGTCAAGCTCGAACAGGACCGTCTACAGGAAAAGTGGAAGTTGATAGAGATTACCACTCGAGCGATGTTATCCGAGCCACCCGAAGAGTCTGTCACCATCACACACCTTACCCTTAGGTCTTATGCGGCTGTTTTAAAGGGTTATGTAACAAATAAGTAGTACTACGTTCATGTACATTATTTTTGTATATAATAATGGATATAATTTCTAGTCATTTTTGATACATTGTAAATAGTTTTTAACGTACAAATGGTGTTTTTAGTTATTATTTAATTATGAAATATATTTTATTAAATTAAGGGATTTTTGAATTAAATAATATTTTAATAAAATAATAATAATATTATTAAATTAATTTTTATTAAATATAAATGATCTTATAATTTTATGAATGTAATTATAATTTTTATTAAGGTTTGAAAGCCAATTTTTGTCAAAACCCGTGATTTTTTTTATAAATGTCGGTTTTTATTTTAAAAGTGAAAATAAACATATTTATAAAATTATTTAGATAAAATAAATGTTATTTTTGGAATTAGGATGTCGAAATTATCCAACAATGAATTTTTCATAATTTTCTGAGATAGCCAAATTTTTGAGTAAAAATTAAATACCGTTTAAATATATAATGTGTATTATGACATCATAATGACCCAATAGTGATGTAATAAAATACTATAATCTTTATGTTCGGACAATATATGTTTTTCCATTAAAATAATGTGATTTTGGGTTTGTTTGGATTACTTTTCAAAGCATTAATGGACCCCTCAAGTCTTATTCAACACCTTGCCTTTTTAAATTAATTTCCATGGGAGTGTGACTCACCTCCACATAATCAACCTTATTATTTTAATAAGTTCGGACTTTGGCCTTATAAAATATGTTTTCCCTATTCCCTTTTCCAAAAACCATGGGCAAAAACCATGGGGTGGTTTGTGTTTTGGATTAATTTAATGTAAGGGGTCCCAAACCTAAATAATAAAGAATTTCCTCACCTTTCCTATATAAACCCACCCAAGCTCCCACTTCCTGCTCACTCAAAACCCTTGGATTTCTTCCAAGATCAGATGAACTATCTCTATAATCCTCCCAAGGTGCCCCAAGCTCCCAATAAGCCTTTCACAAGGCTCTCTCTAGCCTTTGGAAGCACACTTCCAAGTAAGGGTTTTTTTCTTCCTTTCTCATTTTTGTCCAATTTTCTTTAAGTTGTTTTGCCCTTTTAATTTCAATTATAAATGTTGGAGTATGGTTTCAAACCTCCCTCATACTTCCCTCATTATATTTTAATGATTGGAGACCCTTTCTCTCTCATTAAATTCCTCCCATGTACACCCGTTACTATGCCGAAATTTTGAAAGGAACTTCTCTCTCCTCTTTTACATTCAAGCAATACTTTTGTATCATGAATCTAAATTCCATTAAAATTGTTGGGACATGTATATATATGACCTCCTTACTGTCCATTACATTTAAATATGATGAGTAACGCCTTTCTCTCTCATCAACCTTTTTTATGAATTCTTATGTCACGCCGTTACGCTGCCGAAATCGCACCGATTTTCTAAGCCAATGTCATTGTGTAGTGAATACCATACCCATTTCCCCATCAAGGGTATTCACATTTATGCACTTTTACTTATTTATCATAAAGTTTCATGTATGAATTCCACATTACTTTATCGTGGAATAAATTATTATGTTTTATGAATCCATGTTTTATGATCCATGTGGGACACTTATGCATGAAATGAAATGTTTAAGAAGGGTGCACCCTTATAGATCTCCAATGCCTTGGGTAAAGTATAGTATCATGATATGTCATGTGAAATGAGTGTTGACTCATGCTAATTCAAGTGCAATGAGGTTTTACTCATGCTTCATGTGCAATGAGGGTTTACTCATGCTTTATGTGTAATGAGCCTTGGCTCATGCTAATTCCATGTTAAGTGTTGTTGCCACATTTCCATGTTATGATTATCATGCTTTATCATGCCTTTATGTTCGTGTTTATTTTATGATCTATTGATATGTATTTTGTCTAACCTGTATTGTACTCCTCATTTTATTCCATGTTTACTCCCTTACCGGGCTTTATAGCTCACCCTTTTCTTATGCATGTCCTCATGTTATCCCATGCAATGCTAACTATGAGGGAATGTAGTTGTCATGTAAATGATGTTTTCAATAAAGATGTTTTATTTCTTGTTTTATGTTTTTATGTAATGATCCTTAGACCCAAAGACACTAAACCTCTTGATCTTCTTCATTGTATCAAGTGAAGTTTTATGTAATAAATCATGTTTAAGTTGTAATAAAAAACAGGGTTGTCATAGTTGGTATCATAGGCTAGGTTTAGTTATTTTTGGGATTAGGAAACCCTAGTAAAGCCTTAGATACAAGACTAAGTAAAATAAAAACGTCCCTAAGTTTTGGTGAGTATTGAGTAAGTGGGTTATCAAGCAAATACATCCCTATCTGGATACGAGCATGTAGAGGCGGCTCTGGCACAGATGTATCCTAGGGGTAAGACCCGAAAACACCGCTTTGAGCTAGACTCGAACGGGAACTGGTGCACGAAAACGGGCCTTGCTACACTCTTGGTTACGAAACTCATGGGGGATATGTTTTGATAAATTCACAAGATTAGTATGAACCCTTATTAAGGGAATTAAAAAAAATTCCCCTATAAATATATGTTAGAGAGTAGATCATGAAAGCCTAGATTGAAGTCTATAGAGTCATGAGTTAAGGAAATAAAAGTTTATTTATAAGTCATCAACTTTTGTCTTTGGATTACCCTTTATGTGTTACCCCGAAAATTCCTTTTATTCCATCCAATGGCCGGTAATAGGAGGAATCTGGCTAAAAACCTATGTGAAGATCATTGTGATGACTATACTAATGAGATGCCCAATCCAATGGGAGCATGAATCACGAACTTTGTCACGCTTCTCTCTCAGCTAACTCAAGCATTGAATAGAAACACGGTTCAAGAGGAACGTCCAAACCCCCCTAAGAAGGAACAAGTCTCTATCGAGAGCTTCATGAGGCAAAGGCCTCCTACTTTTAGTGGATCATCCAATCCCACGATCACTGAACAATGGATCAACTCCATTGAAAAGATCTTCTCCATCCTTCAATGTTCTGAACAAGGGAAGGTTCTCCTGGATGCTTATCGTATGGAGGCTGAAGCTGATCAATGGTGGACGTTGATAAAAAATACGAAGCCTGAGGAGGATATCGAGGCGTTGGAATGGAAGGATTTCCAGAAGATGTTTTTTGATAAATATTTTCCGCGCACCCTTCGACTTAAGATGGAAAGGGACTTACTTTACCTCAAGCAAAAAGATGAAGAATCTGTTGGATTGTATGAGGAAAACCTTACAAGGATTTCACAATACGCTTCCGGCTTTTTTGTTACCCCCGAATGAAAATTTGACCGCTTCTTTGGTGGTATGAAGCCTAGCTTGAGGAAAGCATTAGTGATCCGTGACTTCGACAGCTATGAAGAGATTGTCCGATTTGCCCTCAAGGTAGAAATGGAGATCGGGGAATCACAAGGGTATCATGGGGACAAGAAGCGTAAGGTGGACTTCAATGCTGGTGGTCTGATGGATAAATCCAACAGTGATAAGAAGATCTAGCACCCCACTTTCCAAAAGTGCGGAAAGAAGCACCTTGGAAATTGCCTTAAGGGGACGAGAAAATGCTTTAGGTGTGGAAGAGAAGGGAACCTAGCTGTTAAATGTTGGTAAGAAAGACCCATGACTGCGACAGATGAGGGGAAGGCTCCGTTCGAACATCAACGTGTTTTTCAATGCTACAAATGCAAAGAACTGGGTCATTTTGCAAATCATTGCCCTAATCCAAGGGTTTTCGGAGGTGACTAACAACCTTCAAGGCAGCAAGGAAGAGATTTTTCCATCACTTCTGTTGAAGTGAACCCCGAAAACGAAGTGGTGACAGGTACACTAGTTTTTCATTCAAGAATAGCGAACAAACTTTTTGATTCAGGTTCAATGCATTCTTTTATATCTCAAAAGTTTAGTAGAACAATCCCAGCACCACCAAAAATCATGGAATTAAAGATGTCGGTGAGTACGGAAAATGGGGTAATCATTGCATCACATGAATATAAGTCCTCCCCTATTATAATCTGTGGATTGAATTTCCTGGAGAACCTCGTCATACTTCCTCTGGTGGAATTTGATGCAATTATTGGCATGGATTGGCTTTTTTTATATAGAGCCAACATAAATTGTCGGGAGAGGGAAATCACACCTCATATGAAGAATCGATCCCCGATTCTTGACAAGTGTCAGGAGGAAGATGAATATCCTTTATCTCCTTCATCTCAAGCATGGATATTACTACCTTATGAGCACGCGTATCTGGCTCAAATGATTGAGTCCAAGGAAGAAACCATCCTTGAAGAAATGCCTATTGTGAGGGAGTTCACTGAAGTGTTTCCCGAGGAACTGCCTGGTCTTCCTCCAAGAAGAGATGTTGAGTTCTCAATTGAACTTATACCCGGGGCTCTACCAATATCCAAGACTCCATATAGAATAGCTGCTGTTGAGCTTGAAGAGCTGAAGAAACAACTAAAAGAGAATCTGGATAAAGGGTTTATATGCCCAAGTGTTTCACCATGGGGTGCACCAGTCCTCTTCGTCAAGAAGAAGGATGGGTCAATGCGTCTTTTCATCGATTATCGTGAACTTAAGAAAATCATGATAAAGAACAAGTATCCTATCCCAAGAATCGATGACTAGTTTGATTAACTACGTGGAGCACAATACTTCTCCAAGGTGGATTTGCGGTAGGGATATTATCAAGTAAGGGTGAAGAAGGAAGATGTCCCCAAGACTGCTTTTCGTACAAGGTACATGCACTACGAATTCATAGTAATGACTTTCAGACTCACCAATGCTCCAGAAATATTCATGGACTTGATGAATAGAGTCTTTAGATATTACCTTGACAAATTTGTGGTAGTCTTTATAGATGATATTCTAATATACTCTAAAACCAAGGAGGATCATGAGGAGCATTTAAAAACTGTACTAGAGACTTTGCACAAGGATAAGCTCTATGAAAAGTATAGAAAGTGTGAGTTCTGGTTGAAGGAGGTCTCATTCTTGGGCCATATCATCATAAGCAATGAGAAATCTGTGGACCCCTCCAAAACAGATGCAATTGAGGGATGGCCGAGGCCAACATCAATAACAGATATCCGTAGCTTCTTGGGGTTAGCTGGATATTATCGACGATTTGTGAGGAATTTATCATGATTGTCCAACCCTCTTACCAAGCTAACTCAGAAGGGATTAAAGTTTTCTTAGAGTGATGAATGTGAAAAAAGATTCAGGAAGTTGAAAAGGAGTCTTATCACTGCACCCGTTCTCACTTTACCCACAAGTGGGGAAATTTTTGTGGTATTCAGTGATGCTTCGAAGAAGGGATTAGGATGTGTGCTGATGAAGAGTGATAAATTGATATCCTATGCCTCAAGGAAGTTGAAAATCCATGAGAGAAACTATCCAATGCATGATTTGGAGTTCGCGGCTGTGATCTTTTCCTTGAAAATATGGCGGCATTATCTCTATGGAGAGAAATGTGAGATATATACTGGCCACAAGAGTCTTAAATATATATTCACACAGAACGAGCTTAATATGCTCTAGTGAATATGGATAGAGCTCATCAAGGATTATCATTGTTCAATACATTACCACCTTGGGAAAGCGAACAAGGTGGCAGATACACTAAGTAGAAAGGACCCAACAATTCTTTCAATGATGAGAATTGAGAAGGATCCAATATTCTTAGTCTTGATGAAGATGGATGTGGGTATCATAAAGAAGGGAACATCATAAATCCTTTCACAAATGATTGTTCAACCATCTCTTTTGGAAAAGTGAAAGGATGCTCAAAAGGATGATGTGAGAATTCAAGAAAAATTGGAAGCTATCAAAAAGGGGAAATCCTCAGAGTTTAATGTTAATGAAGAAGGTATTGTACGGTTTGGGAAAAGAATATGTGTTCCATAAAATCCGGAGCTAAAGAAGGATCTTTTGGATGATGCACATAGTTTAAATTTCACTATTCACCTAGGGAGCACAAAGATGTATCGAGATCTCCGAGAAAACTTTTGGTGGGATAATATGAAGAAGGAGATATCTGAATATACATCAAAGTGCCTGGTGTGTCAGAAAGTAAAGGAAGAGAGGAAGAAGTCTAAGGGGATGATGAAACCATTGCCCATACCAGAATGGAAATGGGAAAAAATCACCATGGACTTTGTCACTGGACTTCCAAGGACATCCAAAGGCAACAATGCAATCTGGGTTGTTGTGGATTGTCTTACAAAGACTAGACACTTCATTGCTATTAGGTAGGATTTCTCTTTGGATCAACTAGCATGGATATATATCAGGGAAGTGGTAAGGTTGCATGGAGTACCACTATCTATTGTGTCTGAAAAAGATCCAAGATTCACCTCTATGTTTTGGAAGAGTCTTCAACATGCTCTGAATACCAAAATGAACTTCAGTACGGCCTATCATCCTCAAACTGATGGCCAATCCGAGTGGACTATCCAAACACTTGAGGACATGTTGGGAGCATGCTAAATGGACTTTAAAAGAGGATGGGATCAACATCTTCCTATAGTTGAGTTCTCTTATAATAACAGTTTCCAATCGAGCGTCCAAATGGCACCATATGAAGCCCTGTATGGGAAAAGGTGCAGAACACCGACATGTTGAGATGAGGTCAGTGAACATAAGCTTCTTGGACCAGAAATGGTCGAAGAAATGGTGGCGAAGGTGAAAACCATTCAGCAGCATATCAAGGCACCCTAGAGTCGACAAAAGAGTTATTCAGATAATCGTCGATGAGACCTTGAGTTTAAAGTTGGAGACATGGTGTTTCTATGCATATCTCTATGGAAGAAGGTCATGAGGTTTGGAAATAAAGGGATGTTAAGTCCAAGGTACATCATCCCCTTCGAGATTCTTGATCGTGTCGGGGTTGTGGCCTATCGACTTGCACTTCCACCTACCATGGCCAAAGTATATGATGTCATTCATGTATCCCTCTTAAGAAAGTACATACCGGACCCTTCACATGTACTCTCTTCTGAGGTGGTAGAATTGGAAGATGATCTTTCTTATGAGGAGAAACCAATTAAGATCTTAGATCGCAGAGAAAAAGTTCTACAAAATAAGACAATTCCCCTCGTCAAGGTGTTGTGGAGAAACCACAAGTTTGAAGAAGAAACTTGGGAATCATGGGATATTATGAAGCTGAGTTACCCACATTTGTTTTAGTGTGGGAAAAGGAAAATTTCGAGGGTGAAATTTCTTAAGGGGGGAATATTGTAATGACCCAAAGTTTCATTAATGGAAAATCCCTCTTGATCCAGTTAAATGTCTCTTTATGAAAAATATCTTTTATAAGATGTCAACTTATTTGGTTTTACGTTAAGAATTTTTACCGTTGTTAATATAGCCGTTGAACAGTGATCACATGATTAGTATAAATATAGGACCTTAACAAATCCAATTTACTCAGACAAAAGAAGCGATGACCTCATCCAGTAGAATTTCCCCATAAGAAGCCCATTTGTAGGAGCTTGGAAAATAGGTGGCATCCTTGGGCTTCGCCCTTGACCAATCCCAAGGTGAGCTTCACCATGTCAAGCTCGAACGAAACCGTCTACGGGAAAATTGGAAGTTGATAGAGATTACCACTCGAGCGATGTTATCCGAGCCACCCCAAGAGTCTGTCACCATCCCACACCTTACCCTTAGGTTTTATGAGGCTATTTTAAGGGGTTATGTAACAAATAAGTAGTACTATTTTCATGTACATTATTTTTGTATATAATAATGGATATAATTTCTAGTCATTTTTGATACATTGTAAATAGTTTTTAAAGTACAAATGGTGTTTTTAGTTATTATTTAATTAAGAAATATATTTTATTAAATTAAGGGATTTTTTAATTAAATAATATTTTAATAAAATAATTTTGGCGCCAAAAATGTGGCCCGAAAGGAAGGAACGAAAAAGACAGCCGGCGTGCTGCCTCGCGAAGACCAGCCGCGAAGCACAGCTGCGACGCCCCGCCGCGAAGCGCCCCTACCATGGCGGCGCCGCGAAGCACCAGAGGCGTTGATCCTCCGCGAACCCGTTTGACGTTCGCGAGCTGCCGCGAAGCACCAGAGGCGGTGATCCTCCACGAACCCATTTGACGTTCGCGAGCCGCCGCAAAGCACCAGAGGCGGTGATCCTCCGCGAACCCGTTTGACGTTCGCGAGCCGCCGCGAAGCACCAGAGGCGGTGATCCTCCGCGAACCCATTTGATGTTCGCGAGCGCGCCGCGAAGCACCAAAGGCGGCGCGCGAGCCCTGCTTCGCGGCGCCCCTTCCCTATAAATACTGGACTCCCCCTGAGTCCAAAGGACGATCAACGGACAATCCGACCTTTCGGCTTCTCCTCTCCCGAATCGCGAAGCACGCTTTGCCCCGGTAATCATGAGCTCTGCGAGGTATTTCTACTTCGCGAGATGACTCTGATTTGTCTCGTTTTGAGACCCTCTTCCGAGAGGGATGCCCTTTGCGAAGCTCAAGGGCGTTCGCGAAGGAAGGGGATTCCCAAGGGAACCCGGGCAGCCGCGGAGCACTTGTGCTTCGCGAAACACCCAACCCATACGAGTGATCCCTATGCTAAGGCAGGACCGCTCCACTTCGCGAAGAACACTGCTTTGCAGGACCCTGCTTCGCGAGGCACCCATTCTTCGCGAGGCAGTGCTCCGCGAACACTGTTCCACTTCGCGAAGCACCTCCCACTCACACCAATGCCCCATGCTAAGGCCAAGGCACCCCACTTCGCAAAGCACACTCCTCTGCTTAGCGGTTCCTCTTCCCGTGCGGCCCTCCAGGTTTGCACGATGTGATTTCAAAGTCCCATGGACAATATCACCCGTAGCGTTGCTTCGCCTAATGCTTCTTCGCATAGGCACGCTAACGGCTATTGCTTCTTTGCATAGCCACGCTAACGTGGACCCCTCGATGGTTCGTCCCACGACCCCCCTTTACCATGGCCTTACCGGCACCTTCCCTTCCCCAAGGACCAGAGGGTACCGGTTATGTAAGCCCTAGGGGTGTGGAGTGAACCCACCTCGTCCGAGCTGCAGGACGTTAAACTGCCAAGCACCACGTCCTCAACACATGACGTTAAACTATGACCCAACCTCGTCTCCCTCACGAAGGGTCCCCCAGCTCGAACATTCTTTGCACCACTCGTCTCCACGGGAATGGAACTCTTCCGCACATGGAATGAGATCCTCCTTGTCGGAGTGGTGTATGTTCGCAGGGGAAGGGTTGCCTCAGAGCGTAAGCCCCTAACCTTTGGTACGGATGATTTCACCCGTGCATCTCTGTACTTCCCCACTACCAAGGTCAGTGGAGGACGTGATAGGGAACGAGGCACCCCCCTCTGGGCCTCCATCCTAGGGTAAGTCCCAACACCATGGTCCGCCCAACCCGTAAGCCCCTCTTCGCTTCTCACGGATGCACCCTTCGCGACGTGATCGTCAGGTCCATGCAACCTCTTGTTTCTCACACTGAGCATGACTCACGTGGTCTTAGAGTGAGCACCGACCCTAACAACCCCTTTTGAACTACGAGGTCTTTGATCCATGTCAAGGCATGGTACGTAGGAAGCCTCCATGAGGTTCAAGCCCACCCGTCGTTCATTCACGTCAGGGTTCACTGTCGTCCCGCATGACGTTAAACTGTATTCTCCGAACTACGAGGTCTTTGATCCATGTCAAGGAATGGTACGTAGGAAGCCTCCACGAGGTTCAAGCCCACCAATAGTGGACCAAGGTCTACTTTCACGTCGGTTCACCGGCGAAGCCATTTGAACTACGATGTCTTTGATCCATGTCAAGGCATGGTACGTAGGAAGCCTCCACGAGGTTCAAGCCCACCCGCCGTTTCTTCACGTTGGGTCCCATCTTCGTCCAGCATGACGTTAAACTGCACACCCCTCATCCAGCATGACATTAAACTGCATTCCGGTCCAATGGTAAGCCATTGTGACCCAGCCCTTTTGAACTATGAGGTCTTTGATCCATGTCAAGGCATGGTACGTAGGAAGCCTCTACGAGGTCCAAGCCCACCAATAGTGGACCAAGGTCTACTTTCACGTCGGTTTACCGGCATCTTCCCGAACTACGTGGACTTTGATTCCCTGCCACGGGGATACGTAGGAAGACTCTTCAAGGCTCAAGCCCAACTTCACTGTTGCCCACGGGCTAGCCCCGGTGACGATATCCCTTCAAGGAGGATCCCTCAATCCGGTTTATCCCAGCTAATGCTCTGGTTGGGTTGATCCGTCTCCGCTGGACGTTAAACTCGCGGCATACCCTGTGTTGAACATAGGAAGCTGAGGAAAACCTCAGATACGTGTCTATGAAATGTAATTCCCCGCGCTCGATGTGGGATGCCTCGGGCTTCCACGCCCTCGAGAAGCCTTGTGATCAAGGATAACAAACAGACATGCCAGGTACCCCAGCATCCAGACACGCTACTGATGCCTCAACGTGACTACTCCCCTGACCGAAGGTTGCTGCCCTGATTGGACCCTTTGGAATGTCCCGACAGAAGCAGTGTAATTAACCGGTGTCCATGGAAACATGGCACTGGGAAGAGTTTCATGAACTACGTATTAAATCTATAAGGGAGACCCGGACTAGGTGACAAGTTCTGAGGAGGAATCCACAGGAGGAAGAACCGACATCCCATCATCCCGTTTCGATCAAGGAGCAGACATCCCTGAATAAGGAGCGAATGCCGCCCGCCTTTGGAAAGCGGGAATGCGGGGCAACAAAGCCGCGCGTCCTCCTGACGGACGGATGCGCGCGCCCCGGCGAAAGCGTCGGAAACAGAAATGGTGAACCCGACGTGAAATTCTTCTCCTCAATATGGAGATTAGTATCATTCGAGACACCAGTAGATTGACGTGTCACCGGATCCAGATATCCGGTGCCTGGTCCCGCCAAGCAAATAGCGGGCCTGTCGTGGAACTCACCGGAAGTCGGGGTAGTAGAACGTGGGGCACTCCGCTCTCCAGTGTGTTGGCGTGGATCCTTCCCACAGACATGGAGAATGGAAGAACGCTGGGGCACTGGCTGTCAATCCTTTTCCCCTCAGTACTGATGAGTTGATCCCTTCGTTTCTCAGGAACCAGGTTGCTATTTCAGAGATGCGGTCACCATCCGCTCCTCGCCCACGCAGGGGCAGGGGCAACACTACGACGGCCACCCCACATGGCGCCACTACCGCCATGACGGCTGCCACGTCACGGAATACGGGACGTCCACGTCCCCTTTCACCATCAGAGGTCATCCAACGAAGGGTGATCAACAGCCTCGTGCGCAGGTACGAGGAGGAAGGGGTCATCCCGACCAGGGATATGGCCCGCTTGGACCTGGAAGCCTCCAGGCCCCACCGTCAACGCCGTCCTAACAGGCCGCACAGGGAGCCCCTGCTCCCCACCCCGATATTCAACCGTTTCGGGAGCCTATCCCCAAAACGCCTTGACGACTCCTCGCCTTACGCTGAAGAGGCGGGCGCTGTCCGGCTCAGTCCGCTCAGGGCCCCGACCCGGGGCCCCAGGCGAGAGTGCCCGTCCGGCCGCGTCAGCGCCGCCGTCCGGCCCCGCAGGAAGAACAGGCGGACTACGTCCCTGCACCGCCTGCACCGGCCCGCCTGACCCGACATCAGTGTCGGGCCCGGGCTGAGGACGCTTGCCTAGGCGCGTCCACGTCGACAGCTGCAGTGGCCCGAGCCACCGCCGACGTGCATCATGAAGCCCCCGCGTACATTGAGCAGGGGAACTCCTTCGCCCAACCAAGATTGAGACCCCAACCGCCCCATGGGCAGGCTGGGTTGACTCTCCGGGTTGCAGGCCCCAGTGGTGATCGCCGCGAGCTAGCCCGCGGTGATGCCACCCCGTACGGAGGTCCTCCCCGTACCACTACTCCACAGAGCATGGGCCTTCCCCGCTCCGACGTTTGTCATGGAGGCATGCCTCGTGCTGCCCCCATCCTGCAGGAAGACCTGCCCCGCGGCAGTGGCGCTCAGCGCGGAAACATTTCCCGCGCCCACTGTACAGGGTATGAAGTTCATCCTGCTGAAGGCACCGTCCATCCGGTCCTCCTCCAACATGGGGGGCCTCCCTACGTCCTCTCTACAACCGGAGAAGGTCCTCCTCGCTCCACTCGCATCGACCATGGAGGTCTTCCCCATGCTCTTGCCAGTTCCAACAGAGGCCCCGCCCACATGGGTACTGTTCATGGAGGTCCTCCCCATGTACCCTTTGACATTTGCCCTGGTGCCCCTCGCACCCCGGCTGTCTCGAGTGGGGGCCCTCTCCGCCACGGCGCCAGCGCCGCCCCAAGGCTACCTGATAGGGGTCAACCCTGTCCCGAAGAGCCACCCAGGGGCAGAAGATCAGGTCGTCGCCGCCACAAGAAGAATGCTGGGAAGGCCCAGGTGGAGATCAAACCTTCCCGCTTCTCCGATTCGGAAGCGGAATGCGATTCAGCGATGTAACCTTCTCCCAGCTCCTCCGTATCAAGGATTGGGGCAGGAACCAGACGTGTCAGCCTCGTTCTACCAGAACATGAGGTCCACCAGATCCCCATATCCCTCCGCAGATACATCCAGGAGGAAGATATTCTGAGAACTTCGCAGGTTTCGACCGCGCAGTCACCACCATCGTCACCCGAAGCGCCCTATACCTCTACTCGGGATCACGAGGAGCTGTTTTGGGGGTCAACAGTGGTAGAGCCACGACATGACCGGACACCGGTAACAGTGATTCCCGTACCCGAAGCAGTGGCTGTTAGCCCGTCCTATCGTGACATTGTGGTCAGGTCACCTCGCTCTTCAGAGGAAGGCCCAGAATTCGGTGGCCAGTCTCCTCGCTCGCCGTATTCTCCACCGCCGTGTTTGCTATCACAGAGGTCCGCCTCGGTACCACTACCGGTCCCTCAGCCGCTCCCAGTTGATGAGTGGGGTAATGTAGGGCCGAACCCCGAGGACGAACCCAGAAGCTTCTGGAGTATTCTTGCAGCGGACTACTTCCCAGAGAAGTTCTGGCCCACAGCGGCGCTGAATTTCCCCGTACCCGATTCGCTTACCCCTGAAGAAGTGGGATGCTTTTGTCGAACCCTGTGGGCGACGCACTTCCGCCTCCGCTGTGAACGGGTAGTATACCCCAGGAGTCGAGAGCACTTCAAGGAGATTGGCAAACAGTGCCGCCTGATTGATGCAGCGACGCTCCTTGTAGCCCAGCACCCCGAGTCGCCAGGTCACCAGAGTGCCCTCCAACGAAGATGCGTTCAGAGTTTCAAAGAACTCCGTAAGATCATCAGGGAGGCCACCCCCATGTGCATGTCCGTAGTTGGGGACACTATGTTGCCCTTCTGTTCGATCCTATTCGACGACAACCCGATTCGCTATGCGACATTGAGGATATGCCCTCAAGAGGGGTCACAGTCCACATGGCCGACGTTGTGGAGAAGGAAGATGAGCTTGAGTTCCTTGATGGAGACTTACCATCCGAGGGCGTACCACCACTTCTTGACCCGTTAGGGAGAGTTACCCGTCATCAGAGGAACCTGCTAGGCCTCCCTGTACCCACCGAGTCGCTGGAACTCGGTCGAATCACTAGCAAGGGTAAGGAGCATGTCGGAATAGTCAAGCACTCCGACCAATCCGCCTCTGTGCAGAAAACAGACGAAGATCCTGAGAAGGCCACGTTGCGCCAGCAGCTTGCTAAGCAGAAGAGGCTGGTTGACGAACTCTTGGCTGAACGCGCCGCAGAGCGACGACCCGACTATGGTAATCCCAGGCTGGGGCAGCAGGGGCAGGAACAACTTCCCCCCGGCGAGATGCCTCCGGGCAACCCTGATCATGCTACTGCCGCGGACAGGGTGGAAGCCGGAACATACGGCAAGAGGTCGCGATACGTCTCGCCAAACCCCCCTGAGCGACGGGGCAATCTGAAGAATCCAACCCGGGTTCCCCCAGTCGCCCAGCAGGTCGTCCAGCCAGTCGACCCCCGAGCAGCCGAAGTCTTCTACCGTATTGAAGAACCTGGCAATGCGCTTGTGGTTAGGGATCCCCGTCAAGATAGGGACCCCCACCCGGAGGAACTTATTGCGGCACTCACAGCCCGCCTCAAGGCGTTGGAAACACGGCAGGTGGCGGTCCCACCGGATGGCAAGCCTTATCCCGCGTGGGTGGATGATATGCCCGCGCCTCCAGGTTTTGGGAACCCCACTTTCTCGCCTTTTAACGGGACAGGGGACCCACCCCAGCACTTGGCTCATTTCTCTTCCAGGTGTGGCCCCATGCTGGGGACCCCGGCTCAGCAAGAAGCCTCTAAGCTCCGATGTTTTGTACAGACATTGGAAGGTCCGGCATTCGTCTGGTACAGCCAGCTCCTTATCGGATCAGTGACCGGTTGGGAGGATCTTCGCCGGCAGTTCTTATACCAATTCAGCTCCACCACGTGAAAGACCAGCATTGTGGACCTCTTCAAGTGAAAGTAGAGGCCTGATGAGCGGGTTGCAGATTTCATCGCCCGGTGGAAAGGACTTACGTATTCCCTCGATATGCCACTGACTCAGGAGAAATTACTGACGATGTGTGTGGGGAACGTCAAGACAGAGCTGGTACCATCCTTGATTACCCAGAACTACCATGGAGGGTTCAGAGATTTCTCGGATAAGGCCCAGCGCCTCGAGGAAGCCCTGCAACAGGCTGGTCAGGCACGTTTGCTGCCCCCTATGATCCCAGCCAGGAGGGCCGCCAGGGCTGAACCCGCCGCGGTGGCTCAAATAGAAGCCCCGAGGCGGCTGGAATTGCTACCGGCGGCACCACCCCCGCAACCCCGCCGAGGTCCTCCACCTCAAGCACAGGCTCCCGCCCAGCAGCGACCGCCTCAGAACCGACAGGTTCCCCCGCGCAACGTGCCACCGCCACCTAGGCGAGACAACCAGGCGCCGCCTCCTCGGCAGGCCCCTCCGGTCCCTCGACAGGACCAGGCCCCCAGGGCCCCCTATCCGGAAAGAAGGTACCAGACCTATTCGTTCAACGAAAATCAGGTCCCTGGCTACTTCCGAAGTGCTCTAGAGCAAGGGATTGTGCATCTGCCTGAGTGCAAAAGGCCGGCAGAGGCGCATCTCACCGATCACCCCAACTACTGCCCTTATCATCGGATCCTAGGACACACCCTCAAGCGATGCTATGTGTTTAAAGACTAGCTTCAGGACCAGGTCAACAACAACATAGTCAAGTTGGGCCCAGCACCAGCGCAAGTGGCAGGCGTCTTTGCAGGATCAGAAATTGGCAGCGACAGTGAAGGTGAGTGGCAGCAGGTCCCTAGCCGCGGATCTCAGAAATATGACGACTGGATGGCTCGAAAAACCGTTGCCCGTGTCCAGGATATCATCCGGGCGCGCCTGAAGCAGTCGTAACCTTCAGAAGGAGTAGCTGATGCCTCCGCATCGTCTTCACAGTCGACCTCTGCCCAAAAGGGCAAGCAGCGGCGACGCAAGAAGAATCAACGTGCACCGCCAGCACCGTCGTCGTCCCGCACTCTCGGCGAATTTATGCCTCCCGAAATGGGCATTCCTCCCAGAATCCACCCAGCGGTGGATGACACTTCGAGCGACAGTCAAGGGTACGCTTCGGTTAACACCGTGGAGATGGTAAAGCCCTATATGACCCCCGACGAGGGGGAACCCCAAGCAGACCTCCCCAACATTTCCAGCCGACGTCAACGTCAGCGGAATCGTAATCGCGCCGGTCATCGAGGTACATCAGCAGGAACTTACGGCCAAGCCGTGCATGCTACCGAGACCAGGCAGCAGGCTCAGCGCAGATCTCAGCACGCGCAGACCCATCCAGCACCCTCGGCTCTACCTCCACCGCCGTTCGTGCTGCTGGATCGGGGAGAGCCGCCCCGTTCGTATCACAGCCAGTCTCGCCCGGCGACAAGATAGCCTCCGCTGTCCGATCTTAGTCCGACGACTACTCTTCAGGCTTCTACTGGTAGGCAGCAAGATGTACCCAGTACTAGTTACTCGCCGGTTCAGCCAGCCGGACCCGCTGTGCATCCAAATGCCGAACGACCTCCTGTAAGCAGAGGTTCGCATTTGACACGAAAGTACGATGTTCTGAAGCATCTGGCCGGAATCTCGGTGAGGCTTTCCATCCTCGAGGCCCTTCGCCTGTCATCTGAAATGCGCGAGGCACTTGCCGAGGCCCTAAGGATCCCCCTCCAGTTCGAGACGGAAGTAGCAGCTGCGGAAGCCTTCCATACCAAGACGATTGAAAACGCCGAATTCCAGGCGGTTATCTTGTTCTCCGGCGAAGATGAGGACCCCCCTATACAGGGGCACATTCGCCCACTGTATATCACTGGCCACTTCAACGGTGTGGAAGTCCGCCGATGCCTCGTTGACACGGGTTCTGGAATCAACTTAATTCTGACCCGGACGCTGCAAAAGCTGGGTCTGTCCGAAGGTGATTTAATTCCCTCTGACCTCAGGATCCAGGGGTATGACAGGACAGAGCAAACCCCAGTCGGCAAGATCCGCCTAAAGACTCAGTTCGGTGGCTTAATTTCCAGCACCGAGTTCATGGTTGTTTCTCAGGACACCGCCTACAAAGCATTGATGGGTAGGCCATGACTCCATCTGCATGCAACGGTCCCCTCGTCGTATCACCAGTGCCTTAAGTACTCTCTCAACGGTCGAGTAGGCGTGCTCCAAGGAGACGCATCCCCTTTCGCTTCTTGTGAGGCCCGCTATCTGGATGCGGGTTATTACAAAAGTAAGGACAAGCAAATCCTGGTAAGCGAGGATGAGCCCGCCCCGATCATAAGTGATCCCTGGGAAAGCATGGATGACGCCTACATCCTCCCGATCCACCGGTTGGAGGCCACGACCCCCGACATGGGGCAATGTTTTGTTGTTTCGGGTACGCAAGGAAGGCATGTTACCGTGTCCAAGCGACGGCAGAAAATCACCTCGTACTCCTACATCAACCAGGCTCGGGTCATCCCGGAACCTCCTACCCCTGTACTGTACCGGGAAGTCAAGCTGATGACAACGGCGGTGCGCCATACATGTCTCTTTCGACGGGCTGGAATTAACCGACTCAGGCCGACGCGTCACCTCTGCTTTGATATCATCAAACGTGGCCCCTTAGGCCGAAGTCCAGATGGGATCGGATCAAATGCATTCATTGCTATGGTCTCAACGACAAGTGAGTCTCCTGATGTGATGACTGCTGCTGCCCAAGCCGGCACCAGCTGCCCCTCGGGTTTTGAGAGCCCAAAAGTATCTTCTGTCGCGGGAAGTCCCCCCACGGCTGGGGAGGAAGACTTGGAGGATGCTCCCCCAGCCTTTGAAGAAGGCGTCTCTATCACGGTTGATGAACTGGTACAGGTGAACCTTGGTAGCGAGGTAGATCCAAGACCCACATTGATCAGTGCGGCCATGTCCCTCGAGGAGCGGCAGCAGTATGTAGACTTCCTCAAACAGCACCGCGATGTGTTTGCCTGGAGTTACGATGAGATGCCAGGGCTGGATCCCCAAGTGGTCATCCACCGTCTGGGCCTCCCAGCAAAACATCGTGGGTTTAAGCAGCCCCCCAGGAAGATGCACCCTTCCCATGGCACTATGGTTGAGGCCGAATTTGATAAGCTAATCAAAGCCAACTTCGTCAAGGAGGTCCAGTACCCCAAGTGGCTTGCCAACATTGTGCCAGTCAGGAAGAAGAATGGGCAGATCAGAGTCTGTATCGACTTCCGCGATCTTAATCGCCACTGCCCAAAGGATGACTTTCCACTCCCGGTGACGGAGCTGCTGATTGACGCCACGACCGGATTCCAAGCCCTCTCTTTCATGGATGGGTATTCCGGGTATAACCAGATCCAGATGGCCCCCGAAGATGAGGAGTCCACTGCCTTCAGGGCTCCCCAGGGTATCTTTTGCTACCAGGTAATGCCATTCGGTTTGAAGAATGCAGGTGCCACTTATCAGAGGGCCATGCATTTCATATTCAAACCGATCCTCGGGACATTGGTGGAATGCTACGTGGATGACCTTGTAGTCAAATCACACCAGCGCCAGGACCATCTCAAAGACCTTGAGAAAGTGTTCGGTTTCCTCCGTTCCCGTCACCTGAAGATGAACCCGCTGAAGTGTGCCTTCGGAGTCACCTCCGGGAAGTTTCTAGGCTTTGTTGTCAGATACCGAGGTATCGAGATCGACCCAGAGAAGATCAAGGCCATCAGCCAAATGCCTCCCCCGAGCAATATTCGGGAGCTCCGAGGCCTTCAAGGCCACTTAGCCTATATACGCCGATTCATTGCGAATTTGGCTGGCAAGTGTAAGCCCTTTTCCCGGCTCATGAAGAAAGACGCTGCCTATGAATGGGATGAGGAGTGTCGGGCCGCCTTCGAGGAAATCAAGCAGTATCTGCTCCAACCTCCGGTCTTGATGCCACCCGTCTCCGGAAGGCCGCTGGTCCTTTACGTGACCGCCCTGGAGAGATCCCTCGGTGCGCTACTCGCCCAGAAGAATAACGAGGGCACTGAGAACAGTCTCTACTATCTCAGCCGCATGCTTCTCGATACGGAGGTCAGATACTCCCCTATTGAAAAGAGCTGCCTTGCGCTCGTCTTCACTGTGTAGAAGTTGCGGCACTACCTGCAACACCACGAGGTACAATTGATCTCTCGGGTAGATCCGCTGAAGTACATCCTGAACCGCCCCATGCTGACTGGCCGACTAGAACGGTGGGCGGTGATTCTCCAGCAGTTTGATATCAAGTTTATACCTCAGAAGGCCATTAAGGGACAAGCATTGGCAGACTTTTTAGCTGCCCATCCAACCTCCGTGGATCAATCCCTGGACCTGGATTTCCTCGACGAGACGATCCTCTCAATCGATCATGTTGTCCCGTGTTGGAAAATGCATTTCGACGGCGCCTCTCGTAGCCCCACTGGTAGAAGGCTCAACGACCCCAAGCTCAACAGAGTGGGTCTGGGTATTGTTTTTATTACCCCGGTGCAAGCCGTCCTGCCGTACTCGTTCCTGCTGTTAGAAGGTTGTACAAACAATGAGGCAGAGTACCAGGCCCTCATCACCGGCCTCGAGTTGGCCCTTGAGATCCATGTTCCCCATGTACACGTGAAGGGAGATTCCGAGCTGGTAATGAGACAGGTTAATGGCGACTACGTCGTCAGAAAGCCAGAGATTGCACCGTTGCTAGAGTACACCCTCCTCCTAATGGCCCAGTTCTCTCCTCGGCCAGAGGTTACCCATGTCCCACGATCGCAGAACAGACAAGCGGACGCCCTGGCTGGCTTAGCCGCGTCGCTCGCAGAACCCGAGCAAGATGATTTGGTCATACACATGGCCCACCGGAGAGTCATTGCTCCCGTCACCCAAGAGGACCGTGATAGCCTGCGAGTAAGTCATCTCACCGCCGGACCCTCCATATCGGGAGTCCCGGCTTCGTCAGACGCAGTGGTTGAAACCACCCCCGACTGGAGAGCACCTTTTGTCGAGTATCTCCAAAATGGTCAGCTCCCGGACGACCGGGCCGAACGCGAGCGAATTCGACGCCGCGCGCTACAATTTACCCTCCAGAGCGGCCCCAGTCTTGAGCAGACCCTCTATAAACGGAGTTTCGATGGTGTCCTCCTCCGTTGCATCCAAGGAGTAGAGATACCTCATGTTATGCAAGAATTTCACACCGGTTCCTGTGGCGCCCATCAAGCTGGGCCGAAGCTGTCCCAGCAAATCCGGAGGTTAGGGTACTTCTGGCCCTCCATGATCCATGATTGTATTGGATACGCCAAGAGATGCCACGCGTGCCAAGTACACGCCAACTTCTTGCATCGGCCGCCAGAACCCCTCCACCCCACCAAGTACTCTTGGCCATTTGCGGTATGAGGACTTGATGTAGTGGGACCATATCCGCCGGCAACAGCCCGCCAGTGCAGGTTCATCCTGACTGCTACAGATTTCTTCTCCAAGTGGGCAGAAGCAGTTCTGCTCAAAGAAGTCAAGGCCCGTTCCATCATTGACTTTGTGAGCTCCAACATTATCCACCGGTTTGGAGTCCCTCACACTGTCCTCACCGATAACGGCACCAACTTCCGAGCAGCTGAATTGAAGAAATTGTACTCTATGTACGACATCCGGTCAAACCATACCTCCCGCTACCACGCGCAGGCGAATGGATAGATCGAGGCATTCAACAAGACCCTCTCTAACATTCTGCAGAAGATGGTTGGTCAGAACAAGAAAAGTTGGCCGGACAAGCTCCACAACGCCCTCTGGGATTACCGGACGACAACTCGCAACTCTACCCAGGTGACCCCATATTCCCTGGTGTATGGAGCTGAGGCCATCCTACCCATTCAGATCCAGCTGTCGTCGCTGCGCACTGCAGTTTATGATCACCAGACATCAGATGAGGTAGCCGAGATCCGTCTAGCTGAATTGGAAGCACTGGACGAGAACCGGCTCCGTGCCCTGCACAATCTGGAAAGGCATCAGGACAAGATAGCGAGAGCCTTTGACAAGAAGGTTCGTCTCCGCTCTTTTCTGCAGGGTGACTTGGTATTGGCCCTTCGAGCGCCAATGATTCCCGGTAGGAAACCGCCCAAGTTAGAACCCAAATGGGAAGGGACTTATATCATCCATAAGGTTTACCCCAATGGAGCATACTATTTGGTGACCACGGATGGAGAGTGTATAACCCCTCCTACTAATGACAAATTCCTCAACCGATACTTTGCCTAGGGCGAAAGTGGTCCTGCACGACCCTAAACTGTGAGAAGGTCCAGCACGACCCTAAACTACGAAAGGTCATGCACGACCCTAAAACTGCATCCCCGTCCTTACTGCAAGATGTTAAACTGCAAGCCAGTCAGGTCTCCTTGACCGCGGTTCGGCCCCTAGGCCCCCCTTTTCCTTTTTCTTCCCGACTTACCCTCTTGCGGGGTTGTACGGTATGGTGTAGGACTACGTCCTCATTCATGTCAGATTGCTTGTCGTACCGTACATATCCCCAAATGAGGTGCTTCCCCTCGTCCTGCATGACGTTAAACTGCACTTCAAGAACTACGTATGGCTTGATTCTCATCCTTATGAGATACGTAGGAACGCCCGGACATTTCGTCCGTTGGCCCAGCCCAAAATCCAAAATCTTCCCCTCGGGTCAAGACATGGCAGGGTGCAACTAAGCCCGACCCACGTCGAGCAAGCCTCGACCCGGCTGCACATTCCCCCTGGAGGTGTTTTCCCCTTTCGTGGATGGATGCAACTATGATTCACCCACTCCTTGACTGGGATTCTGTCACCTTTCACACCCGGAGGGACCCCCGGTAACGGCCTGGATACAATGCCCAAGGGCTCTCCTACCGATACGGGCCAACGCCCCCGAGGGTTTTCAAGCAACAAATCGATACAAGTCCCGCGTTACGAATTTGGTCAGCGGTCGATGCTCATTTGTTGCCCCCATGCGGGTCACCATAGGAACGCTATGTTTCGAACATGGTCAACAGTGTCCTGGATCTTCGGGTCCACCCCGAGATGCCCCAGGCATCGAGAACAGTGATTCATTCTGCCCCATCACGAGGTGGCAAACTTCCCCAGGGAGGTGCTAGCAATCGGGCCCACGGCTCTGTTTCCCCATAGGAGTGTACGGTGTGGTGTGGGACTACGTCCTCATTCACGTCGGGATCATGTACCATGCCGTGCAACTCCCTCTACGTGGCCCAGCCTCAGGCCCTTTGGCCTCCTTGGGCCCCTGGCCCCCCGTCCTCATGTAAGACGTTAAACTACAAACCAGTCAGGCCTTCCTGACTGATGCTTGACCTTAGGCCCCTTGGCCTTTCCAGGTCACAGCCTAGGTCCCTTCTTACCCGGAGTGTACGGTGTGGTGTGGGACTACGTCCTCATTCACGTCGGGATCATGTACCATGCCGTGCAACTCCCTTTACGAGGCCCAGCCTCAGGCCCTTTGGCCTCCTTGGGCCCCTGGCCCCCCGTCCTCATGTAAGACATTAAACTACAAACCAGTCTGGCCTTCCTGACCGAGGCTCAGCCCCAGGCCCCTTGGCCTTTCCGGGCCGTGGCCCAGGACCTATCTTATAGGATCGTATGGTGTGACACAGGACTACGTCTTTATTCACGACGGCTTCTTTACCATGCCATACACCTCCCTTGTTTAGGGGTATATTACTCCCCTCCTCGTCCAGCATGACGTTAAACTGCACTTCAAGAACTACGTGTGGCTTGATTCCCATCCTAATGGGATACGTAGGACCACCTGGATGTCCAAGATTCAGGTCCAGCCCCATCTCTCGGGAATCCTCATCCCATCTTGGCCCCTTGGCCCATCCTTCCTCCATGAGGGGATCATATGGTGCGGTGTGGGATTATGTCCTCATTCACGACGGTCTCGTGATGACCACGCCATGCTCCCACCCCCTACTGAGTTGTTTCGTCGATCCCTCTTTTTCGGCGGTTTACCAATGTGCTTAAGAGTACTCTGGTTTATTACCTGGAATGCCAAGCTTTACTCGGACACATCCGCACCCGCTTTCCAGGCTTTGCGTATCCTCGCATCAGGGCTTTCATCATCTTTCACACCCGGAGGGACCCCCAAGAATGTCCTGGATACAATGCCCCAGGGCTCTCCTACCGATACGGGCCAACGCCCCTGAGGGTTTCGGACAACAAATCGATAAAATCCCGCATTGCGAATATGGTCAGCGGTCGATGCTCGTTTGTTGTTCCCACCTCAGGCTAACGCGATATGGACGCTATGTTTCCACCGTGGTTAACATTCTTCCTTTATCGCCACGCTAACCCATTAAGCCCAAATGCCAGGTACACAATTCACACCCTTCATCACTTCATCATGTCCAAGTAGAGTCTCGAGACTCTTGGTACTTTTCCCCTGTGCACATATGCGCGTTGGAGGAACAAGCTACGTGAAAAGTGTCTTTCAGAACTCTCTGCTGACTCCCCTTTGGTGGACGCCCCAGGTATTTCAATGGGGATCCCCCCTTGTTTCCCACACCGAGTTTATCTCACGTGGGCTTAGGGATTGGGTTAACATCTGTGCTTACTCGGGAGTTGTCACCATCCATGGTCCGAGCTCTAAGACCATAAACTAAGACTCTCATCTGGAACTACGTTCAAGACACCTTGTCTCCGGACCCAGCTTGAGTTCAGCAAATTTACCTCTCTAACCCTAATCACAGGGCTGCGTGGCGTAGTGTAGGACTACGTCCTCATTCACGTCGGGTTTGCAATAGCTGCACCACGCACGCCCCATTCTGAGGTTCAGCCCTCCTATTCCCTGTCCTGCACGACGTTAAAAGGCACCCTTCAGAACTACGTGTGGCTTGATTCCCATCCTAATGGGATACTTAGGACCACCTGGATGTTTAAGATTCGGGTCCAGCCCCACCTCCTGGTGATCTCCTGATCTCCCAGTCACCTAGGCCATTTGGTTTATCCCTCTCCAGAAGGGGGATGTGTAGGTATGATACACGGTTTTGGGCACCGTGCCCCCTTCCCCCGGGGACCTGCCATCCCTCGGTCACCCTCAAAGTTGAGTCCCTTGACTCCTTGCAGTGGTTCACCCATGCATTAAGAGAACTCTAGTCTAGGACCAAGAGTTTCAGATTCAACTTGATCAAGTTCCTTCCACTTGTCAAGCTTCGTGTTCCCCTCTATTCGGACTTCCATCATCTTTCACACCCGGAGGGACCCCCAAGAACGGCCTGGATACAATGACCAAGGGCTCTCCTACCGATATGGGCCAACGCCCCCCAGGGTTTCGGACAACAAATCGATAAAGTCCCACGTTGCGAATATGGTCAGCGGTCGATGTTCGTTTTGATTAGTCCTCATTTCAGGCTAACGCGACAGGATGCTGTGTTGCGAACATGGTCAGCAGTGATCCTCTGTCGTCGCGCCAGCCCCTTCAGTCCTTGAATGTTGGTTGCATGATTCACATCATTTTCCACCCCATCATGTCCAGGTGGAATCTCGACACTTTTGGCACTATCCCTCAGTGCACCTTTCCATGCTAGGGGGACAAAGCTGCAATCTGGCGTCCTTTGGGACTCCCATGGTCCGAGCTCTAAGACCATAAACTAAGACCCATTCGGGACTACGTTCAAATTCCCATCCTCATGGGATACGTAGGACCGCCCAGACGCCCTGTCTCCGGGTACAACCCATTCAGGAAGCCAGTCTCTCTCCCTGTTTCACCTCTGTGTAGGCCCCTCGGCCTAAGGTTTCCCTCTCCGGATGGCGTACAATCTGATGTGGGATCATGTCTCCGTCAATTGTGTTTTATAACACTGTGCACATTTCCCGCCTAGCATCGCCTCTACTACGTCTGCGCTGCATGACGATAAAATGCATGCTTGGTCCTATCATACGACCCTAAACTGTGACATTATCGTCCTGGCCGCACGATGAAAAACGGCACCGCATTGTGGTGACCTCGCTGTAGAGGACATCACGTTGGGTATTGGTCACGTGCCATGCCATTTTTCAACGCCCATCACGGCTTGATTCTTGTGGCGACATCACGACCTACTGTTCTAGGCCTGTCGCTTCACAAAAAAAAACCATTCACCTTAAAGAACAAACAAGATACATCAAATTCCGCTTCTTTAGTGCAAGGTCCACGTCCGCACTCCCCTTTTCCCCTGGCACTGGTATCCTACCAAGTCACTTCCAGAACAACATATGGCTTGATTCTCATCCTTATGAGATACGTAGGAGCGCCCGGGTACTTCCCCGCGGGCCCAGCCTAACCCTGTGGTCCGAATTCTATGACCCTAAACTAAGATCACCCCAAGGGAAAAGAATCTGCTCCCTCTCTCTAATACGTTTCGTTGCCGTATTCAGATGTGTTTTGACAAAGAGCCCGAAGCGTGGGATTTTCACAGGAACATTCCCCTCATCCCATGACCAAGCTTCATGAGCTCTCTATTTGGATCCTCATCCTCTTCCACATCCAAAAGGACCCTCGGACGACGTGGATACTAAGCTTAAGGGCTCTCCATGAATGCTGGACCTAAGGGTCCTTCAATCATTTCGGGGCAACGTCCCTACGGATATCTGACAACATTTGTGACATGGTCCCGTGTTTCGAACATGGTCAACGGTCGACCCTCATTTGTTTGTCCCCATTTTAGGCTAATGCGACAGGATGCTGTGTTGCGAACATGGTCAGCAGTAATCCTCCATCATCACGCCACCATCATTGTGATCTGAATCTCGAGCACCATGATTCACACATTTCCACTTCCTCATGTTCAAGTGGAATTCCGTCATACTCGGCTCTTTCTCTTCGCGCATTTAGGTGCGCTAAATGATCGTGTTAGTGTCATTGGGCCGGTAGTCACCGAGTGTCCCTTTGTCCTAACCTGCCCTCTCTGCGTCGGGAAATTCCCACCACTACTGCTTGTTTCCCCCACCGAGCACGACTCACGTGGGCTTAGTAGTTTTGGCAGGATGTGTACCAACACAGTTAGGCCCCTCCCCGTCCCACATGACGTTAAACTGCGCTTCCAGAACTACGTGCGGCTTGATTCCCATCATCACGTGGGATACGTAGAGACACCCAGGCATTTCTCCTAGGGTTCAGCCCCTGGAATCACGAAAGTTTTTTTTACCCCTTATTCGGACCCTCGTCCTCTTTCATGTCTGAAGGAACCCCCTAACGGTCTGGTCTCATGCCACATCGGCTCACCTACCGTCCTGGGCCAACGTTCCGGAAGACTGGTCATGTTTGGAGGGACCCCCAATAACGGCCTGGATGCTACGCCCAAGGGCTCTCCTACCGTTACGGGCCAATGCCCCGAAAGACTAATCGACGACAAATTGATAAAATCCCGCATTGCGAATATGGTCAGCGGTCGATGCTCGTTTGTTGTCCCCACTTCAGGCTAACGCAGTAGGGATACCGTTTGTCCACCACGGCTAACAGTTGTCCTTTATTGTCACGCCATCCCCACAGTGTTCCGAATTTGGGTATCGTGATTCACACTTCCCATTTTCATCTTTTTGAACCGATTTCAGCGCCCCTGGCGTTGCCCCATTCGTGCATAAGAGCACGTTGAAGAAACGGTAATTCGGCTATCCTGGAAGTTCCTCCTCTGATCAAGCCTTCCTCATCTTTCGGGAATCTGGACTGGCTTGAGGAATTGTTTTCAAACATCCCGCAAACATTGTAGGGATGTAACAAGGCAATTCAACAGTGGAAATCGTGCGTGCCACGACACTCAAAACAAAGGAGAAAGAAATAGTTGAAGCACAAAAGTGTTAATAAAAGTTTATTTCGGGCTTGTTACAATACTCGGGGGTTGATTTCCCCCATGGACAGGTTGACCCCGTCAAAGGAGCGTTGCAGCTCCGCCACCCGTTGACTTGCGGCGTCCAAAGCCTGTTGCCGCTGATTCAACTCCCGCTCCTCTTCAGCAGCGGCGGGGCGTAATTCGTCAACTCTGGCCCTGGCCCTTTCTACCCCGGCCCGGACGGCAGCCATCCTTCCAGAGGTCTGCCCCATGTGCTCCTCAGCCTCTGCCAGCTGGGCCTTCAATCGTGAGACCAGCTCAGACTGCACATCAAGAGTGGCTGAAAGCTCATTGGCCCGGATCTGCATCTGTTGGACCTCGCCTTCAGCCTCCTGGAGCTTCCTGATGCTGGTCGCCTTCCTCCGCTGCCATCCCACGCTCAGCCCACGATCATGCTCCCGGATCTTCTCAGCCATGAGGTCTCGGATGAGCGCGTGAGGGCGTCAGGCATCCACTCCCCCGACACACAGTTCGCGCAACCGTGAGCGGAGCCTATCCATTTCGGCCAACCATTGCGCTTGGGGAGTGTCCCTGATAAAGCGCGTGATCAGATTCCACGACCGGCGACGGACTATGCTGTTGTCCTCCTCATCGGAGGCCGTTTCTTCCCAATCCGCGCGGTCGGCAGTCTCGTACGCAGGATATGCCTGCAGGAATTCCTCAGCGGGATCTGCATCTGGTGTTGAGTCTGGTACGACACCTGACGCCGGCGCAGGCACGACAGGACTGGGACCGACCGGTTGATCCTCTTCCTCAGAGTCCACCTCGATGAATTCAGGTATGGCCCTGCTGGTGGTCCCGCCAGTGATGGTGTGCGCCACAGCTTGAGGAGGTGAAGGGACTATCGCCACCATCACCGGCATGCCCTTGGGAGGGACGCCGCCAGACATCCCGACCAACCTCACCGCAGCAGCCCATGCCAGTGAGAGAACTGTATGAAAGAAAGAGACATAAACGTTAGTTGGCATGGCCTACATGTGACAACGAGAAGACCGGTAGAGGAGACTTACGAAGATCGACCTCCGAGCGCTGCTCCAGGGCCGGTACTGACGGGACCCCGAGACGAGGCCCCCCATATACTGTTGGAAGGTCTGGAGATTCCAGAGGAGCTGCCTCAGACCCCCTGGTCCCACCAGACGCAGAACTGGACGCAGCCATATGCGCGGGTTCTGAAGGTTCCGCAACATCACCCGCCAAGGAGCGAGAACGAGGCCTACGAACAAGTTCCTTATGCATGGCTCAAACATTGGTGAGAAGTCCATAGGGATTCAAGAACAGATCATAAGAAGAGAAGTTCGAAATGCTACCTCGAGAGCCTCCGCGAAATCGTCGGATTCTGAGCCTCGGTTTCCGACCTCGCCCTCCTCCAGCGGGCTCCCTCCTCCAGCCTCATCCTCCCGAGAGGAGCCCTCTGATTCCTCCGGCAAGGGGAAGCGCTCCCTCAGATCGGTAGCCGATAACTATGGGGGGACCGTCTGATTCAACAGTACCCTCACCCGGTCTGTCATTGGGCGAGGGACACCACTGGAGTGGACGTAATCCTCCATCTCGTCCAGGTATTGCTCCGCCTCCGCCGGAGACACCATGAATCCAGCCCGAACTGGGCCTATGCCCAGCAATTCCATCCCGAGGAGATTCAGGTGGGCCCACATCTCAGGTGGGCTGAGGAATTGCCGGTTGACATCCCAAATGTCCCAAGCTTCCGGAAAGACGGCATCTTCTTCCATGTCGATGTGACGCAGCCGCTTCCCCAGAGCCTGAGTGGATATCCGACGGAATCCCCTCGGTGGCCGCCCCTCCGAATGACCCTGCTCTCCCAGAATCACCAGATCCACCGCTGCTGTCGAACCCTTGGCCGGTGCGGGTCTCGCCGCCATGGCAGCCCCGCTGCCGCGAGCGGCCCTAGCTGCCCTCCGACCCCGACTTCGAGATAAAGGAGGCCCTCCGTCACCAACCCGGATCGTTGGCTGCTTCAGCATCTCCCCGGGATAAGCGGCCTCCCAGCTGATGGCGTACTCCTTCACTAAGCCGAAGGCAGCGGTGGACGGAGGCAATGCAATCTGCATCTTTCCATCCTCATGTGTGAACATGAGCCACAACTGCCTCATCACGCACGGGTGCTCCTCGTGACGCACCTCCCAGTATATATGCGGGGTCAGCTGCTGGAGGCACCAGAACTGCCTCGCAAAACGATGCGGGGTGTACGGTTCACAGATTGGCTCACGATCTATCCGAGCCACCAAAACTCCACCTCGGAAGGCCAGGAGGTAAGCCCGATGTTCTTTCGTTCCCCGTCCATCATCAGTAAGCCTCCCCGTCGGCAGTGGGAAGGGATGAAAGTTGAACTCGTCCGCCCTCCACACCCTATTCAGCACCATCGGAACGGCCAGTTTGAATGGGAAGCTCCCAACTGCGTTTAGAATTGAGGGGCGAAAGTCTGATCCCGGTGGCGAAATGGGGTTTGGATACTCGTAAATCCCCCTGATATGCGCTGCGATCCACCCATACAGGAGGTGGAAGGGCCCGCATATTCTTGGCGGCTTCTTGCCCTCGCTAATATGCCGCAACATTCTGTACAGTTTGGTGAGCATCGGGATCCCCAGGTTGACCCACTGCCCCATGGCCAACATCGACGCCATGATGAACGAGCTGAGCCATACCCCCATGCTTGTATCTCTCACTGGTAGGATCCACCCACAGATGAGAGCCGCGATGAATGCCGCTAGCCTGACTATTGGCTGTTGTTCGGTGCTGACGCTGAAACCCCAAGTCTTCCATTGGCTGTCCTCCAAAACCCGCCAATACGAGTGCCCCTTGCCCCGTTGGGCTTCCCTTGGACAAGTTCGAGGCCTTTGAGGGAACTCTCGATTCTCTGGGAAGTTCAGGAAGCATTTGAACCACCTCTTGAAGTGGACGTCCCTCACTGCCTCCTTGTCCTCTCCAGGGACGAGCGCCATCAGCGCCGACGCCAATCGCGGCATTTGCTCCGGATCCCCCCACGTGCTGGCAACGGGGAGGAACTCGTGATACATGGCCCCCAAGATCGGGACCCCGGAAATCTGGTGGACATCCCATAGGCTGGTGCCCACCTCCCCGTGATGCAGGTGAAAAGTGTTGGTCCTGGACGACCATCTACTCAGCAGTTCCGGCATCAGCTGCTTTGGCTGGTAAATGTGGAACTGGGAGGCCCATGCCGCCTCATACAATCCCACTCTCGTCAGCTCAGCCCCAAACTCCTCGCATGAGGCGCCTACCCAGTAGGCCCAGGCCCAGTCATCGGTAAAGTTGCCGCCCTGGCGCAGGTCCCACTCATCGGACCATCCCTTCTTCGGATCCTGCAGAGCCGCCTTCAGCATGGTGCGGTAGAGAGGAGGGGATGTCTCCGGTTGCAGTGGCTTCCCATCAATGTCATTCACATGACTGTAGAGACAGTCAGCGGTGATGGGTGTGAAATCCTCCCGCGCATGACCATCGGCCGCCCTGAACCATTGGTGTTGGCATGGTGTGCTCCTGAACCAGCAAGCTGGTTCATCCCTTCTCGCCTTAGGGATGAAGACGTCGTCCCGCAGCCCGAAGCTGTACAACGGCAGTTTCTTGCACTGTGGATAATTCTTCTGACACTCCGAGAGCAGATCCGTCAAGGAAGTGTGGTCCGAGTGGCTCTGGATCATCTCCCCTAAGCCCGGACGGTTGGCCATCTCATCCTGACGAGCAGCATCGGCAAGCACTCCCAGCACAGCCTCTTGATGGGCCATTTTGATGCCGACCGTCAGAAAAGCTTTTTTTCCTCTTGGATCGCGAAGCTCGGCCGCGAAGTTGGATCGCGAAGTCCGGCCGCGAAGTGGAAACGTGAAGATCGGCCGCGAGACCAAGTCGCGAAGTCTGGCCAAGGCCGACAAGAAGTTCGCCTAGCACGGACGCGGAGTCGGAGACTCGCGGTTCGCCGCGAAGCTCGATTCGCGGAGTGCTGACGCGGAGTACGCGGAGCTTCACGAAGTCGAGAGCGCACAAAAAGACAAGGCACATGAAGACAAAAGAGGGCGGACCCCCTATTTATAGGCGGCAACCCCAGAGCATCGCGGCACGCCTCAACCGTGCGAAGCAGCGCGGCGCGTCCGGATCTGCGGCCCTGGCGAGCATCGCGGGGCCCCTTCGCGATGCCGCATCGCGAACCACCAACAATTTTGGCGATTTTCCCTCAGACTTCGACCCTTCAACCTCCGTGGCTCCATGTCTGAGGGGGGGCATTTGTTTTGGCCAAAAATGTGGCCCGAAAGGAAGGAACGAAAAAGACAGCCGGCGCGCTGCCTCGCGAAGACCAGCCGCGAAGCACAGCCGCGAAGCCCCACCGCGACGCGCCCCTACCATGGCGGCGCCGCGAAGCACCAGAGGCGGTGATCCTCTGCGAACCCGTTTGACGTTCGCGAGCTGCCGCGAAGCACCAGAGGCGGTGATCCTCCACGAACCCGTTTGACGTTCGCGAGCCGCCGCAAAGCACCAGAGGCGGTGATCCTCCGCGAACCCGTTTGACGTTCGCGAGCCGCCGCGAAGAACCAGAGTCGGTGATCCTCCGCGAACCCGTTTGACGTTCGCGAGCGCACCGCGAAGCACCGGAGGCGGCGCGCGAGCCCTGCTTCGCGGCGCCCCTTCCCTATAAATACTGGACTCCCCCTGAGTCCAAAGGACGATCAACGGGCAATCCGACCTTTCGGCTTCTCCTCTCCTGAATTGCGAAGCACGCTTTGCCCCGGGAATCATGAGCTCTGCGAGGTATTTCTACTTTGTGAGACGAATCTGCTTTGTCTCATTTTGATCCCCTCTTCCGAGAGGGATGCCCTTTGCGAAGCTCAAGGGCGTTCGCGAAGGAAGGGGATTCCAAAGGGAACCCGGGCAGCCGCGGAGCACTTGTGCTTCGCGAAACACCCAACCCATACGAGTGATCCCTATGCTAAGGCAGGACCGCTCCACTTCGCGAAGCACACTGCTTTGCAGGACCCTGCTTCGCGAGGCACCCATTCTTCGCGAGGCAGTGCTCCGCGAACACTGTTCCACTTCGCGAAGCACCTCCCACTCACACCAATGCCCCATGCTAAGGCCAAGGCACCCCACTTCGCAAAGCACACTCCTCTGCTTAGCGGTTCCTCTTCCCGTGCGGCCCTCCAGGTTTGCACGATGTGATTTCAAAGTCCCATGGACAATATCACCCGTAGCGTTGCTTCGCCTAATGCTTCTTCGCATAGGCACGCTAACGGCTATTGCTTCTTTGAATAGCCACGCTAACGTGGACCCCTCGATGGTTCGTCCCACGACCCCCCTTTACCATGGCCTTACCGGCACCTTCCCTTCCCCAAGGACCAGAGGGTACCGGTTATGTAAGCCCTAGGGGTGTGGAGTGAACCCACCTCGTCCGAGCTGCAGGACGTTAAACTGCCAAGCACCACGTCCTCAACACATGACGTTAAACTATGACCCAACCTCGTCTTCCTCACGAAGGGTCCCCCAGCTCGAACATTATTTGCACCACTCGTCTCTACGGGAATGGAACTCTTCCGCACATGGAATGAGATCCTCCTTGTCGGAGTGGTGTATGTTCGCAGGGGAAGGGTTGCCTCAGAGCGTAAGCCCCTAACCTTTGGTACGGATGATTTCACCCGTGCATCTCTGTACTTCCCCACTACCAAGGTCAGTGGAGGACGTGATAGGGAACGAGGCACCCCCCTCTGGGCCTCCATCCTAGGGTAAGTCCCAACACCATGGTCCGCCCAACCCGTAAGCCCCTCTTCGCTTCTCACGGATGCACCCTTCGCAACGTGATCGTCAGGTCCATGCAACCTCTTGTTTCTCACACTGAGCATGACTCACGTGGGCTTAGAGTGAGCACCGACCCTAACAACCCCTTTTGAACTACGAGGTCTTTGATCCATGTCAAGGCATGGTACGTAGGAAGCCTCCATGAGGTTCAAGCCCACCCGTCGTTCATTCACGTCAGGGTTCACTGTCGTCCCGCATGACGTTAAACTGTATTCTCCGAACTACGAGGTCTTTGATCCATGTCAAGGCATGGTACGTAGGAAGCCTCCACGAGGTTCAAGCCCACCAATAGTGGACCAAGGTCTACTTTCACGTCGGTTCACCGGCGAAGCCATTTGAACTACGATGTCTTTGATCCATGTCAAGGCATGGTACGTAGGAAGCCTCCACGAGGTTCAAGCCCACCCGCCGTTTCTTCACGTTGGGTCCCATCTTCGTCCAGCATGACGTTAAACTGCACACCCCTCATCCAGCATGACATTAAACTGCATTCCGGTCCAATGGTAAGCCATTGTGACCCAGCCCTTTTGAACTATGAGGTCTTTGATCCATGTCAAGGCATGGTACGTAGGAAGCCTCTACGAGGTCCAAGCCCACCAATAGTGGACCAAGGTCTACTTTCACGTCGGTTTACCGGCATCTTCCCGAACTACGCGGACTTTGATTCCCTGCCACGGGGATACGTAGGAAGACTCTTCAAGGCTCAAGCCCAACTTCACTGTTGCCCACGGGCTAGCCCCGGTGACGATATCCCTTCAAGGAGGATCCCTCAATCCGGTTTATCCCAGCTAATGCTCTGGTTGGGTTGATCCGTCTCCGCTGGACGTTAAACTCGCGGCATACCCTGTGTTGAACATAGGAAGCTGAGGAAAACCTCAGATACGTGTCTATGAAATGTAATTCCCCGCGCTCGATGTGGGATGCCTCGGGCTTCCATGCCCTCGAGAAGCCTTGTGATCAAGGATAACAAACAGACATGCCAGGTACCCCAGCATCCAGACACGCTACTGATGCCTCAACGTGACTACTCCCCTGACCGAAGGTTGCTGCCCTGATTGGACCCTTTGGAATGTCCCGACAGAAGCAGTGTAATTAACCGGTGTCCATGGAAACATGGCACTGGGAAGAGTTTCATGAACTACGTATTAAATCTATAAGGGAGACCCGGACTAGGTGACAAGTTCTGAGGAGGAATCCACAGGAGGAAGAACCGACATCCCATCATACCGTTTCGATCAAGGAGCAGACATCCCTGAATAAGGAGCGAATGCCGCCCGCCTTTGGAAAGCGGGAATGCGGGGCAACAAAGTCGCGCGTCCTCCTGACGGACGGATGCGCGCGCCCCGGCGAAAGCGTCGGAAACAGAAATGGTGAACCCGACGTGAAATTCTTCTCCTCAATATGGAGATTAGTATCATTCGAGACACCAGTAGATTGACGTGTCACCGGATCCAGATATCCGGTGCCTGGTCCCGCCAAGCAAATAGCGGGCCTGTCGTGGAACTCACCGGAAGTCGGGGTAGTAGAACGTGGGGCACTCCGCTCTCCAGGGTGTTGGCGTGGATCCTTCCCACAGACATGGAGAATGGAAGAACGCTGGGGCACTGGCTGTCAATCCTTTTCCCCTCAGTACTGATGAGTTGATCCCTTCGTTTCTCAGGAACCAGGTTGCTATTTCAGAGATGCGGTCACCATCCGCTCCTCGCCCACGCAGGGGCAGGGGCAACACTGCGACGGCCACCCCACATGGCGCCACTACCGCCATGACGGCTGCCACGTCACGGAATACGGGACGTCCACGTCCCCTTTCACCATCAGAGGTCATCCAACGAAGGGTGATCAACAGCCTCGTGCGCAGGTACGAGGAGGAAGGGGTCATCCCGACCAGGGATATGACCCGCTTGGACCTGGAAGCCTCCAGGCCCCACCGTCAACGCCGTCCTAACAGGCCGCGCAGGGAGCCCCTGCTCCCCACCCCGATATTCAACTGTTTCGGGAGCCTATCCCCAAAACGCCTTGACGACTCCTCGCCTTACGCTGAAGAGGCGGGCGCTGTCCGGCTCAGTCCGCTCAGGGCCCCGACCCGGGGGCCCCAGGCGAGAGTGCCCGTCCGGCCGCGTCAGCGCCGCCGTCCGGCCCCGCAGGAAGAACAGGCGGACTACGTCCCTGCACCGCCTGCACCGGCCCGCCTGACCCGACATCAGTGTCGGGCCCGGGCTGAGGACGCTTGCCTAGGCGCGTCCACGTCGACAGCTGCAGTGGCCCGAGCCACCGCCGACGTGCATCATGAAGCCCCCGCGTACATTGAGCAGGGGAACTCCTTCGCCCAACCAAGATTGAGACCCCAACCGCCCCATGGGCAGGCTGGGTTGACTCTCCGGGTTGCAGGCCCCAGTGGTGATCGCCGCGAGCTAGCCCGCGGTGATGCCACCCCGTACGGAGGTCCTCCCCGTACCACTACTCCACAGAGCGTGGGCCTTCCCCGCTCCGACGTTTGTCATGGAGGCATGCCTCGTGCTGCCCCCATCCTGCAGGAAGACCTGCCCCGCGGCAGTGGCGCTCAGCGCGGAAACATTTCCCGCGCCCACTGTACAGGGTATGAAGTTCATCCTGCTGAAGGCACCGTCCATCCGGTCCTCCTCCAACGTGGGGGGCCTCCCTACGTCCTCTCTACAACCGACGAAGGTCCTCCTCGCTCCACTCGCATCGACCATGGAGGTCTTCCCCATGCTCTTGCCAGTTCCAACAGAGGCCCCGCCCACATGGGTACTGTTCATGGAGGTCCTCCCCATGTACCCTTTGAAATTTGCCCTGGTGCCCCTCGCACCCCGGCTGTCTCGAGTGGGGGCCCTCTCCGCCACGGCGCCAGCGCCGCCCCAAGGCTACCTGATAGGGGTCAACCCTGTCCCGAAGAGCCACCCAGGGGCAGAAGATCGGGTCGTCGCCGCCACAAGAAGAATCCTGGGAAGGCCCAGGTGGAGATCAAACCTTCCAGCATCCAGACACGCTACTGATGCCTCAACGTGACTACTCCCCTGACCGAAGGTTGCTGCCCTGATTGGACCCTTTGGAATGTCCCGACAGAAGCAGTGTAATTAACCGGTGTCCATGGAAACATGGCACTGGGAAGAGTTTCACGAACTACGTATTAAATCTATAAGGGAGACCCGGACTAGGTGAAAAGTTCTGAGGAGGAATCCACAGGAGGAAGAACCGACATCCCATCATCCCGTTTCAATCAAGGAGCAGACGTCCCTGAATAAGGAGCGAATGCCGCCCGCCTTTGGAAAGCGGGAATGCGGGGCAACAAAGCCGTGCATCCTCCTGACGGACGGATGCGCGCGCCCCGGTGAAAGTTTCGGAAACAAATAATAATAATATTATTAAATTAATTTTTATTAAATATAAATGATCTTATAATTTTATGAATGCAATTATAATTTTTATTAAGGTTTGAAAGCCATTTTTTGTCAAAAGCCGTAATTTTTTTATAAATGTTAGTTTTTATTTTAAAAGTGAAAATTAACATATTTAGAAAATTATTTAGATAAAATAAATGTTATTTTTGGAATGAGGACATCGAAATTATCCAATAGTGAATTTTTCATAATTTTCTGAGACAGTCAAATTTTTGAGTAAAAATTAAATACCGTTTAAATATATAATGTGTTTTATGACATCATAATGACCCAATAGTGATGTAATAAAATACTATAATCTTTATGCTCAGACAATATATGTTTTACCATTAAAATAATGTGATTTTGGGTTTTTTTGGATTACTTTTCAAAGCATTAATGGACCCCTCAAGACTTATTCACCACCTTTCCTTTTTAAATTAATTTCCATGGGAGTGTGACTCACCTCCACAGAAGCAACCTTATTATTTTAAAAAGTTAGTACTTTGGCCTTATAAAATATTTTTTTCCTTTTATTGTTTCCAAAAACCATGGGGTGGTTTGTGGTTTGGATTAATTTAATGTAAGGGGTCCCAAACCTAAATAATAAAGAATCCCCTCACCTTTCCTATATAAACCCACCCAAGATCCCACTTCCTCCTCACTCAAAGCCCTTGGAGTTCATCCAAACTCTTACCAAATATCTCTAGAATTCTCCCAAGGTTCCCTAAGATCCCAAGAAGCCTCTCACAAGCCTCTCTATAGCCTTTGGAAGCACACTTCCAAGTAAGGGTTTTTTTCTTCCTTTCTCATTTTTGTCCAATTTTCTTTAAGTTGTTTTGCCCTTTTAATTTCAATTATAAATGTTGGGGTATGGTTTTTCACCTCCCTCATAATTCCCTATTTATTTTTTAATGATGGGAGACCCTTTCTCTCTCATTAAATGCCTCCCATGTACACCCGTTACTATGCTGAAATTCAAAAAGAAACTTCTCTCTCATCTTTTACATTCAAGCAATACTTTGGTATCATGAATCTAAATTCCATTAAAATTGATGGGAAATGTATCTATAAGAACTACTTACTATAAATTACATGTAAATATGATGAGGAACCCCTTTCTCTCTCATCAACCTTTTTTATGAATTCTTATGTCACGCCGTTACGCTGCTGAAATCGCACCGATTTTCTAAGCCAATGTCATTGTGTAGTGAATACCATGCCCATTTCTCCATCAAGGGTATTCACCTTTATGCACATTTACATATTGATTATAAAGTTTCATGTATGAATTCCACATTCCTTTATCTTGGAATAAATTATTATTTTTTATGAATCCATGTTTTATGATCCATGTGGCACACTTATGCATGAAATGAAATGTTAAAGAAGGGTGCACCCTTATAGCGCTCCAATGCATTGGGTAAAGTATAATATCCTGATATGTCATGTGCAATGAGTGTTGACTCATTCTAATTCAAGTGCAATGAGGGTTTACTCGTGCTTTATGTGCAATGAGGGTTTACTCATGCTTTATGTGCAGTGAGCCTTGGCTCATGCTAATTCCATGTTAAGTGTTGTTTCCACATTTACATGTTATGATTATCATTCTTTATCATACCTTTATGTTCATGTTTCTTTTATGCTCTATTGTTATGCCTATTGTCTAACATGTACTGTACTCCTCATGTTATTCCATGTGTACTCCATTACTGAGATTTATAGCTCACCATTTTCTTATGCATGTCCTCAGGTTATCCCATGCAATTCTAAGTACGAGGGAATGTTGTGGTCATGTAAAGGATGTTTTCAATAATGATGTAGTATTTATTGTTTTTAGTTTTTATGTAATGATCCTAATCCCCAAAGACACTAAAACTCTCGATATTCTTCATTGTATCATGTAAAGTTTTATGTAATAAATGATGTTTAAGTTGTAATAAAATAACAGGGTTGTCATATGCAGTGTCTTGGCTGTCACGTCACGATAGGATGGGTCGGCACACGGGCCTTCTGTCACAGTGTTGGCGCTTGCCGAGGGTGTGCCATGTCACGACTCTTCCGTCGGTCCCTAGAAAAGTTCTCCACCCTCTCTGACCGAGGTGGAAGGTGCTTCCAGAGAGGCCAATGGTAACTTCAAGTTTGACCCCTGGGGGTATGTCATGTCCCCGTCCTCCTGGATATACCTCCGGAGGGAGGTGAGGATCACACAGATCTAGCATTCAGGGTATACGAGGCTAACGTGCTGCGTCCCTATCCCTGCCCTTGAATCATATGACCGGGGGGAGGGCTCCATTGTTGAGTCGTACTCTGCCTCAGATTCCAAGAAACGGACTGGTCTGATTTCCTTCCGGCCTTCCCTGGAGTTTCTCTTACGGCGACGATGTCCCGCCTTCATGCCCCTAGGTAGCTCCTCAGGGAAAGTGTGATTCCCGTCATGGACTCCTCTGGCCGCAATGGTACTGGGGCCGAGAGGACTGAAGGCAGGGGTGCGAGGAGCACCGGGGCAGATGTCGAAAGGGACATGGGGAGGACCTCCATGTGGGTGAGTGACCGGATATGCGATGGCTCCGTACTCGTGGCCGGTGGTAGGGGAAGTGACCCCGTACCCCATGCAGTGGGTGCTGGAAAGAGCCCCACCCAGAGCATAGCTATCACGGGGAAGCATTTTACTTTCCAGAATGGTGGCACAGAATAGGCCTTCAAACTAGATGGCACTACCGCGAATTGGTCCGCAGTGGCCATTGCCTGTGACAGCGACCGGGAGAGTCGACCCAACCTGCCTGTGGGGCGGTCAGGGCCTCGATCCGTGTGGGGATTGTAACTACCCCTTATCAACGTGTGCAGGGGTTTGATGACAAGAGTTAGCAGTGGATAGGGCCATAGTAGTTGCTGATGTTGATGACCCAGGGTGGGCATCCTCTTCCGCTCGCACCCGACGCTGGTGTCGGGTCAGATGGGTTGGAGCCAGTGGTGCGGGCGCATATATTGCCTTCTCTTCGGCTCGGGGAGTCAGGTGGTGGCGTCGACGCGGCCTAGCAGGGGTCCTTGTCGTGATCCCCTAGAACGGTTCCCCGATAGGGCAAACTCGGACATCCCCCACCTCATCGGCATTGGGAAGGGAGGTGTCGAGGCGTTCTGGGGATAGGCTCCCGAAACGGTTGAATGTCGGGGTGGGTCGTGGTGGCTCCCTGTGCAGCCCTCGGGGGTGGCAATGGTAGTGAGGCGCAGCTGCCTCAAGATCCAAATGGGCCATGTCCCTGGTCGGGATGACCCCTTCCTCCTCATATCTACACACAAGGTCGTTGATCACCCTCCATTGGATAATCTCTAACGGAGAGAGGGGGCGTGAGCGCCCGACAGTCACAATAGTTAGAGCAGCTGTGGAAAAGGAGGGACCATGTGGGGTGGCCGCGTCGGTACTGCCTCTACCCTTGAGCCAGTGGGTAGGTGGCGATCGAGCTCTGGATGTAGCGATCTGATTCTTGAAAGTAGGGAGATGAACCCATTAACACTAGCAGGAAAAAGGAATCGACGACCAGTAGCCCAACTTCATTCCATATTCCGTGGTCGATAAGAGGGATCCACGCTGACGACGTCGTAGAACGGAGTGCTCAACGTCCTAATTGCCCCAACCCCTGGCGGGTTTCACGTCCTGGTGTTGGGTTCCCGGACCTGGTGACATGCTAATCTTCCGACACCCCAAACGCTACCGGTCTCCATATTGAGGAGAAGAGATTCACACCGGGTTCACCATTTTATGTTTCCGACGCTTTTCATCGAGGCGCGCATGCATCCGTCACACAGGGGAGGACGCGCGGCTTGTGGCCTCACATTCCCACTTTCCAAAGGCAGACGACATCCATTCCTTGTTCAGGGACGTCTTCTCCTTGATCAAAACCGGGATAATAGGATGTCAGTTCTTCTTTCCATGGATTCCTCCTCGGAGCTCGTCACCTAGTCCGGGTCTCCATAAAAAATTTAAGACGTATTTATGAATCTCGTTCCCAGTTCCATATATTCATGGACACCAGTTAATTATGCTGCTTCTGTCGAGATGCTCCAAGGGGTCTGGTCGAGAAAGCAACCTTCAGTGAGAAGAATGGTCACGCTGGAGTGTTGTTGGCATGGATTGACACTGGGGGATTGGCATTTCTGTCTTCTATCACTTATTATAGGGCTTCTAGAGGGCGTGGAAGCCCGAGGCATCCCACATCGAATGAGGGGAATTGGCATGCCATGGGAATGTATCTAAAGTTTTCCTCATCTTCCCATGGTTAACATGGGGTATGCTGCGAGTTTAATGTCTTGTGGAGACAGATCAGACTAATCAGAACACTGAGAGTGGATCAGATTGAAGAACCCCTGGGGGGCACCGATGTTAGGGCCAACACGTGGGTGGCTTCCCAGATACTATGGAGTGGAATGAGGTGGCATGATCCCACCAGGATGTGGTGGCCCGGGTAAGAATCAAGACGGGTGATGGAGTGAAGGGGGCTTGAGCCACATGGAGGCTTCCTACGTACCATGCTTTAACATAGATCAAAGTCCATGTAGTTCAGGTTTACTGTTTAATGTCATGCGGGATGGGGGAATTTGGGGATTACGCTCTGAGGCAGCCCACAATGGATGGATATGGGGGCATACACTCTGAGGCAGCCCAAAATGGATGGATATGGGGCTTACGCTATGAGGCATCGCAAAATGGATGGATATGGTGCTTGCGCTCTGAGGTGGCCCAAAATGGATGGATATGGGGCTTACGCTCTGAGGCGGCCCATAAAGTTGGAGAACCGACGTGAAGGGGTCGGAATGACTGAGTGGTGGGCTTGAACCTCGTGGAGGCTACCTACGTACCATGCTTTAGCATGGATCAAAGTCCACGTAGTTTGGGTGGTGCAGTTTAACGTCATGCGGGATGAGGGAATATAGTTTAACGTCGTGCTGGATGACATACAGTTTAACGTCATGCGGGATGAGGGCATAAAGTTTAACGTCGTGATGGACGGGCAATTTGGGGCTTACGCTCTGAGGCAGCCCAATGTGTTGGCGAACTGACATGAAGAGGTCAGAACAACCGGGTGGTGGGATTGAACCTCATGTAGGCTACCTATGTACCATGCTTTAGCACAGATCAAAGTCCACGTAGTTCACCGGGATGATTCTTATGCTCTGAGGCAGACCATAAAAGTATGTGATGGTCGAGGCTCACTCTAAGCCCACGCGAGTCATGCTCGGTGTGAGAAACAAGAGGCAGAAGGGACAAGACGATCACTTCACGAAGGGTGCGTCCGTGAGAAGCAGAGAGGGGCTTACGCGTTGAGCAGCCCTTGGTACCGGGGCTTACTCCAGTATGTAGGGCCGTGGTGTGACAAATCATAGAGGGAGAGGGATTTGGGATCGAACAAAAGAGATGCCTCGTTCCCTATCACGCCCTCCACTAGCCTTGGTAGTGGGGAAATACGGAGGTGCATGGGTGATACCTTCCGCAAGAGAGGCTAGGGGATTATGCTTTGAGGAAGCCCTTCCCCCGTGGACAAATGCTACTCCGAGAGAGAGGATATCATTATATGTGAGGAAGATTCCATTCCCATGGAGACGAGCAGTGTAAATAATGTCTGAGCCGGGGGGACCCTGTGTGCGAGGCACGGGGTCAGATCACAGTTTAACATCATGTGTTGAGGACGAGGTGCTTGGCAGTTTAACGTCCTGCAACTCGGATGAGGTGGGTTCGCTCCAAACCCCTAGGGATTACATGCCCAACACCCTCTACCCTTTATGGGAGGTAAGGCATCGGCAAGGCCGTAGTGAAGGGGGGCGGTAGGGTGAACCATCAAGGGGTCCACATTAGCGTGGCTATGCGAATAAGAAATATCCATTAGCGTGCCTATGCAAAGGAGAATAAGGCAAATCAATGCAATGGGAAACACCGCCCAAGGGACCTTGAGGTTACTTCATACGATCCTGGAAGGTCGTACGGGAAAACAATGCATGTCATGCATGACTAGTATAGAGGACATCGAGCGCCTTTGTAGGGAGGCACCCGAGGGCATCAAGGTGAGGGGTCCTGGGGTTCTCACGCAAAGAGAAGGTTTGAGAGCAAAACACCGGGATGGCGCACAATTGGAGTATAGGGATTGTACGCGGCTAGGGGGATTGTGTGCAACGGGCTTAGATTGCGCACAGGGGAAACAACTGATCCCTACGGTCAGGAAAAACCTAATGATGGGATTGCGCGCAATTGGGTTTTGTGCACAAAGGAGGGAGTGCATGCAATGGAAGTGATTTCTTGCAAAGGAGGAACCTTGGGGAGTTTTCAGTTTTATTTAAGCTGGTGGGATTGTTCACAAATGCGAACCTCGGGGAAAGGTTGCGCGAAAAGGGTCAATACCTGAAAGTCATATAGCACGCGTGGGAGTCCAATTTCGAGCACGGGAGCTGGTCTGAATTCCTCAACCCCGAAACAGAAGGGTTCACCTTCTATTTATAGGCTCCCAGCATCGCAGAATCTAGGCAGCGCGCGAAATCTTCCGCGCCTGGACTAGTCGGTGCGAAAGGCCTCACCGCGTGGGACCGGGCGCGCAAAATTGCGCGCCACCCCGGTTCTTTTCCGCGCGCCACTTCCAGGACCTCCAGACCAAGCCTCCGAATCCGAATATGACTTCGCTTCATCATTTCGGAACTTCCTTTATGAGTTACGGACTTTTTTGGCATCTACAGTAGTAAAACAATGAAATATTTGAGTGGGTTATTCAATATTTGAGTAGGAACTGTTAATTTTATGTTCATGCTAATACCATTGTTTTTAAAGAGATGATGCCTATATAAAGGTGGTGTAGGTTATCTTTTTGGGTATTGTTTCTATGGGGTGTATTACTGAATAATTTATGTTTTGATTAGAAATATTGGGATATATTTTGTCGAATCATCAAACATAGTAGTACCAGTGGAAGTTAAACTAGACCAAGGGTATAATGCAGTTGGTATAAGATGAATAGTGTGAAGAATATACTAGACACATGGAACCAGGAAAAGTTTTATCACACTATCGATTAATATTATACAATTAGGCTATCATATAGTGTGACTATATTTTTAATTCTTATAATGAATCATTCCTTTCATACATGGAATTTACATTTTTTTTGTAACATTTAATACATTAAAAAAACACATAGCCAAAGGCCATATTAGTTTAGCCTTTAGAAACCGGGAACACAAACTTCTAGTCTGGTGAAATATCTTAAATGTTTCCTAAAAATAAATCCCTTTTTAGTACCCCTACCTAAAACCATTCTCTATAACACCGAGAAATGAAAACATAAAAAATGGGTGATCTCAAAAGTTTAGTAAGGGTAACCAAGGTAGATACATAAGAATAATCAAGAACATAAGCGCATGAGAACATGAGATTAACATTATAAAATCATACCATACATATCAAATATCATATAAATGAGTCATTTAAAAAATAATGGAAGTTAATAAGACATGAAGCTTTAGTAAATAAAGTGAATAATCCATGAAAACATAACATAATTAAAGGACATGTAATATGTTGAAAACACATAAACATGTATTATCATTCCTTGTAATTCAAGGCTCATTGACAAAATTTAATAGGGAACTTTATGGAGAATATGCCTACAGGGAGGGACACACCACCATCCCCAGTCATAGTTCTTTCCTTATACATGGTAGAGTTTCTCCATCTTCTCATATTGGATTTAGTTTCCCCATCTTCCCATAGTGGATCTGGTTTCCACATCTTCTATAGTGGATCAAGCCTGTTGACTCTTACCCTTCATTATCTCATGATATATAAATATTTACCCAATGAATTGTAGGTAGATATAGGTCCCACCCATCAAATAATGAAAACCATACATATATTTGCCCCAATACCATAAATCATTCATCATATCAGAACCCATGGAATGAAATGGGTGTCATAAACATTTCATCATATAATAACTCATGGAAAAGAAACATAATTCATAAACAATAATCTATCATAAAAATAAAATATTCATATAAATAATAATAAAATTATCATTGGATAATATCCTTAGTAAAACAAAAGTGACATAAAATAACAATCTCTTTTGTGAAAAATAATTTTGAAAGATCACGTGAAATCATCCTTGAGGAAAATATTTTTTTTTAAATTTTCTACTTAAAATGACTCACAATTTCAAAAGGGAAAAAATTATTTGAAAATAAAATTAAAATCTTATAATGTAATATTTAAGGAAATAATGAATCATGAAAGCATAAAAATCATTTCATTCCGTATAAGTTAAAAAAACGTTCCTTTTTTACTTTTTCCAGAAAAGTCACAAAGTACCTCATTTGGAAGATAAAAAAAGGTTACCTTTAAACATTTTGGTAAAAATTAAAACATGGGTAAAAATAACATTAAATATTCATAGAATAATAGTAATAAACCAATTTGATTTTTTATAAAACATGGAAATTGAAGATAAATATTCCCCAATGAAGACTTAAAATGAAATAATCCCGAATATTGATGAGACTGTGAAATAAACACTCATCACCATATAATCCATAGATTCATATACCCCATGAAATAAATAAAATCATATGGATATTAAAATATCATAATATTTGGTATATGACTCATAAAATACCATCATGAGCAGTATATACACCACATAGAAGAAACAAGTAGTGTATAAGGCATGTGTGCCACAAAAATAAAAGTGAGTCATAACATCCATTACTTTATGTATTGACTCTCTTATTAGCCATTAAAAACTCAAAAATAAAAAATTTAAGTTTATTATAAATATACAAAAAACCGTATTCATATATCTAATAGCATATATGATTTTATTATGACAATATATTTCTCTTTTATTAACAATTCCATGTTAGTGTTATGTTTCAGGTAATATTCACATTGCATATATTTTGACTTGTTATTCTGGATACTATAACATAGATCATGATTTGCGTCTTTACATAATTTTATAAATGATTTAAATATCATATATAACCAATGCATAAATATTTATAATTCTTTATAAAAGATATAAATATGAAATGGATTACACCGTTTATGTAGATGGTAGGCCGTACGTATGCATGAATGATGTTTATGTTTTATTGTCATAGTAAATGATATATATATATTAGCATTAAATTATATTTTTTATTTAATATATATCATATGATTTTACTGAAGTCATCCTTAATAAATTCTATGTAAATTTTAACGAATGATATCACTTTGAGGAGGTGGTAGTCTACACACCCGCAAATGAAGTCATCGTATTTAAACAAAATGAAAATAATGATGGTATGTTTTATGTAATAATTAAAGAAGAATAAAGGCATAATAAATATAATATATATTAAATAAATAAAAAAATATGTACATAATAATTCCCTCTATGAGAGGTGGTAAAGGAATAACAAAAAAAATCCTTTCGCAAGGAGTTAGTCTGTTGTACACATGACTGATAAGTTTGTTACCCATTTTAAGGTGGTTTGTATAAGTTATTGTCTAAAAATTAATATAAAATAATATCAGTATATTTAAGATGCTAATGTTGTTATAAAAACCTGAAATAGAAATAATTTTAGGGTTTATGGAAGAAATAAAACAAAAAATGTTTGTTGATGTACGTTACCTCTTCATTGAGTATCTCTTTTTGAATTTTCAAAAAGAAATTATTTGATTAGATTTATTAACAAATTAAGGATTCTAGGATAAATTTAAGGGAATTTGGGGGATATTTGGGAATAGTTTATCCAAGCCAAATGGGTTGTTATATATGGATAAAAGAGATGAAGTGGTTTTCTTTTATAAGAGAGTGGGGGGGGGGGACTTTTGGAATTTCTAAAAAGAATAATTTATTATAGACTAATTGTCTATATAAATTGACCCAAATGTATATTTATTATAATAAAATATATTATAAGGTTTTAATATCATTAAAAATATATTTTAGACATGTTGTGGGGAAAATTTAAACCTTATCATTTTGATTTACCCTTAGTTAATCCATTTTAATTTTAACTATGGTAACAAGTTTTTCAATATCATCAGGATGATTTTTTTTATTAAAATGTATAAATTAGACCATAAATGGAACATTTATTTTATTTTAGACCATATATAATACAATTCTTACTTATTGAATATTTTGATGATTTCTAAGTAATTTAATAAAATATTATTTCATAAAATATCATAATGACTTATAAAATATTATTTTAATAGACCCATAACATGCCATATTAACCTATAAAATTCATGTATCACCTCAATTAAGTCAAATTATTTTTCTTTTAGTTTTTATATTATTTAATTAATTGTTTAATTAATCGAATAATTACTGCATCATCATTTTGTAATTATTTATGATAATTATTTATTCACTAAAAATGAAACATAAATTTCTATGATGTAGATAATCATTTTTTATTTCATAATTGTTGGCCCATAGGATACTATTGTCCACCCACTCTTGTATTGATGGTTTTAATAATAAAAAATCATATAAATTCCTATCAATAATGTCTAATCATGTCTAATCATATTTATTTAAGTTTCAATATGTATAATTATGATTATCTATAATTTCATAGAAGTTTAACACATTCTTGTTAATATTTATATTGTAAGATAGTCCAAGCAAAAATATTTTTCAAGTATGACAGACTGACATCGATAGAAGATATGAGACACTGATAGTTAAACCGAGTCACCGACAATGCAAAACGACTCACCGAAAGATGACTCACTGGCAGTGAAATCGACACACTGACAGACTGATTGCCTCACTGATAGTTTAAACGAGCCACCAAAAGTTCAATTGTCTAATAGACACGAGGAATTGATGACGCAAGGACTTACTAATGTAAGTACTTACCAATACAAGGAATTACTGACATAAGTACATAACGACACAAGGACATATCGATGCATGGTGCTACTGAAGCAAGTAATCACCAATAGTTAAAATGAGTCACCAATGCATGGAAATTCTGATTGAATGATAAACTGATAGAATGAGTCACCGATAGAAGGAGATACAGAAAAAGGACTCACCGACAGGCTGATTAAAATTATTTATTTTAAAATTCTATCTAATGGTCATATTTTGAGTATTTTAGTGTGACTGACTAATTTAATGTTTTTTAGAAACACTTTAAATGTGCATATCAAAATTATGAGGTACAAAATCTACGTCAAAACATGCATATTGTTGGGATGCAAGAGTATAAAAGAAGAGGATTCAAGATGAAATAAAGATACATAAGAATCACATATAAGGCACACAAGATGATACATGTAGGGACTGTAGATTAACCACATGAGTAACATACAAAAAAAAAGAACACATAGGGAAATATTCATTTTTTCTTGCAGTGATTTAGATAACTAATGTTTATCATTGTTCCAACATCTCTGTAGCATCCAACTAAAATGAATTAGAAGTACGTATCATCACCTTGGAAGACAGAACATAGTGCTCCACGAAACTCTGTTTCAGTGTCTTCTGGCAGAAGAGGACCCCTGCCTTAACTCTAATACATCATAGAGTCCATAGTTGAACTGCATAACACACAAAGCCTTATAAACTCTATCTGATACATATTGCTCAGTTGTGTACCTGTTTATTATAATTTTGAACAATATTTTCATATTTCTGTAAAACACACACTGTCCCCTACACTGATATAGTGGATACTACATATCCTCAAACAACTATCTTTTTACACTTTTTTATCCCATGAAGAACTGTGGAAGAGGTCCCGTGTGACCTGGTTGTATTTTGTTCCCATTTGAAACTGTGGTGGTGGTCTTGAGACCTAGACAGTCTATATACTATAGTGAAAACGCTGATCCAAGGTGTGGATCAAAACCTTTATCTATATGGATTGTTTGGTGGTAGGTGAGCACCAAGTGAAATGATTAAGTCTTGAATTGATACTAATCCTCTTTTTTTTATATCTGTTGTGTTTTCAAATTTAGTTTTCTCTATTTTTACCTATAGTATAGAAAAATAAACTTCACTTTGATAGTTAGTATTGGATGGTGTTTATAACTATTTTTTCTTATTAGATTTTTTTTCAAAAGTTGTATCAATATCTCATATTGTCACAACTGAGAAATAATCAATATTTTGAGAAATTAGATAAATAGTCATACTATTATAAATTTACTACTTGGATTAAATTTCCTATTATATTTTAAATTGGAATAATATTTTAAATAATCCCTTTTAATAGAAATTTTTTAGGAACCCAATTCACCCCCTTTTGAGTGTCCTACTTTGACTAACATTTGGTATCATAGGATTTTTTTTCTATTTTAAAAGTTTTCAAAGACTTTTCAAATCATTTCAACTGTGATTTTAGTTATGTTCTAATTATCTATAAACTTCCATTATTCTAATTTTTAGCTCTTTTAAAATCTTTTCTTTAGTATGGACTATTTATTGGAAGGTTCTACTACAAACAGACCTCCCTACATTAATGGAACAAACTATGCCTTGTGGAATCTTCAGATGAAAATTCATTTATAAAGTATTAGATTCAATATTTGGATAGTTATAGAAGATAAATATGAAATACCAAATACTAATAGGAATACTTGGAGTGATACCACAAAGTCTGCTTATAATAACAATTGAGAATCTATGAATTATATGTTTTGTGTACTAGGGGATGAAGAATATAATAGAATATCTTCTTGTACATCTGCCTATGAAATTTGGGAAACTTTAGCTATTTCACATGAAGGAACTTATAATATGAAAAAAATAGAATTAACACATATACTATTAAGTATGTTAATTTTAAGATGAATCCTGATGAGACTATTTTTGACATGTATCTAAGGTTTAATGAAATTTAGAACACCATGATCTCTTTGGGAGGAGCTATTACAGCCACAGAGAAAACCATGAGAATACTCTGATGCTTACTAGATAGATGAAGCAGGACTTTTGTATCAATTATATAATCATGTGACCTCAACACTATTTCAAGTAAAAAAGTTGATAGGAAAATTGATGATATATAAGGAAGAACTAAAATTAAAAAACAAGAGGATGATGAACTCAAAATAAAATATGTCTCTTTCAAATATACTACATTCGAGAAAAATGATAAATCTTAATATGGAACTAAAATTTGATGTAATGAGCAATCATCAACATACAATGATGAAGGGATGGATCAAAAATCTAGAAGGCTTATGAAATTTTATTGATAGAAAAAATTATTTAGAAAGACTTAATAAAAAGGTAAATAAGATCATAAGGTCCATTGAAAAAGTATCAGAAAAGAGGTGATACCAAAAATGAGATAATTTTGGATGAGTAAAAATGAAGGGGACATGTAATGGATAATTGTCCCAAGATAATGTAAAATAAGTATTCTGATGATAAAGATTGAAAGTATAAAAAGTATATGAACGAAACATGGAGTTCTTATAAAGAAATATAAAGTAACTCAAAATCTTTTCATGATGAATATACTAATAAGGAAAATTCATGTTTTATGATAAACACATCTGAGGTAACACTAAACTCTCCAAAACAGAATGCTAACTATTATGTAGATGAATGTGATTTTGAAAATATGAAAAATGGGGAAATGTTTAAATTTTAATGAATGATAGAGAACTCTTTTAATAAAATTAAAGATAAATAAAAATATTTTATGAAGTAGAAAGCTTTGACTACTACTGTTAAATATTAACTTGTAGTAAAAAATAGAAAGATTCTCAACTACTTATGGAAAACAACGAGCTTAAATTTTTAAATGAGAAATTGAAAAAGCATTTAGAAAATTTTACCAATGGTAAAGAAATATGAGTTCAAATGGTTAGTAAAGAAGTAGTTTCTTTGTATACTACTAGAATAAGATGCCATCTAGGAAAGAGGAATATAGATAAAACTCATTTTTGTATCAAAATATAGAAAATCTAGTTTAATGTTCAGTTTAAGAAATTTTTTTCCATGTTCTAACCATGAAACATATTCTAATATTTCTCGTTTTTATGAAACAAATATATTATATTTTTTAAATAATTTACATACTACTTATGGGAAAACCATGAATCAAATGTGGGTTCCCAAATATCTTATTAAAAATGTTACTAGACCCAAAAAAATTTGTGTACCATAATATTTTCTTACTTAATCTCTTAGGTTGAAAGACTATTTGATGAGATTATGTAAAATATTATTGTACTTGGTTAGTGGGTGTTAAAGACACATAACCGGAGATTACTCAAGCTTCATGAACTTGAAAAATATTGATGGTGGGAATGTATGTTTTGGTGATAATGATAAAGGAAAAATCATTAGTCCGGTCCAGATTGGTAAATCTAACAGAGTTTTAATTTCTAAAGTAATTTTTTTTGATGGATTAAAAGACAACCTACTTAGTATCTCTCAATTTTGTGATTATGGTTTCAATGTTAAATTTAAAAATGATTACTCTAATATTTTTAATTCTAAAAATTAGTTAGTATTTTATACTCTTATATGTGATAATATTTAAACTATTAAATTAGATTATTTGATTTCTCAAAATGATTAATATTTGAAGGATTTTCATAAAGATTCTTGGATTTTGAATATGAGATTAGGAAACTCGAATATACACTCATTTATAAATCTTACTAGAAACAGCCTAGTCAAGGATATACCTAAACATGAGTATATAAATGAAAAATTCTGCAATCCCTGTCAAAAGGGTAAACAATACAAAATCTCTTTCAAACCAAATAAAGAAGTTTCAACTTCTCAACCACTTGAATTGGTTCACATGGAATTGTTTGGAACTTCTAAATTGCAAGTATAAGTGTGAAGCACTATGTCTATGTTCTTGTAGATGACAACTCTAGATATACTTGGACCTTTTTATTAGCTAAAAAAAGTGAAGTGTTCTATCATTTCACCAAGTACGCTAGGACTGTAGATAATCATAGTATTATTAGAATTAAAATCCCAAGTGGTGACCATGGCTGTGCGTTTAAGAACTTTGAGTTTGAATACTTTTTCTCCCAAAATGGATAATATCATAACTTTTCTTCTCCTAGGACACCCAAGAAAAATAGAGGTGTAGAAAGTAGAAATATAACCTTTCAAGAAACTTCCAGAACCATGCTTAGTGAGTATGAACAACCTATACACTTTTGGAACAAAACCATCAATACATCTTGATATATAATCAATAGAGTCTTGATTAGGCCTATACTTAAGAGAAATCCATATGGATTGTGGAAAAATATAAAACACAAGGTTAACTACTTCAATGTTTTTGGTTGAAAAGTCTATATTTATAACACTAAGGATAATTTGGAAAAATTTACCTCCAAGAGTGATGAAGAAATTTTCCAAGGTTATTCAATTTCTTGTAAATCATATAGAGTATTCAATAAAAGAACCCAATGTGTGGAAGAATCTATATATGTCAAGTTTGATGAGACAGATCCACATGATCCAAAGACCTCTCTAGAAAATCTTGAGGATGATTTAACAAATATAGTCTTCAATACTAAATCTTATGACCATCCGGTTAAGGAATCTGTTAAATCTTATAGTTCTAGAAATTCTCCAGATTCTATACGATCAGCCCAAATCTGTTGAAGAACCTAAAGTGACTAGGCCTTATTTTTCTATACCTGATATAACTCTTAAGAACCATACTTTTGATTCTATAATCAGAAATTTAGACAAAGAAACTCAGACTAGATATTATTTCCAAAATCAGGTTGAACATCAATCCTTCTTGTCACAACTTGAACCTATGACCATCAATGATGCTATAAATGATGAATTTTGGGTGATGGCTATGTAATAAGAGTTAAATTTGTTTGAAATAAACAAATTCTAGAAACATGTAGATTGACCCAAAGACACCTTAATTATAGGCACTAAATGGGTGTTTCAAAATAAAGTGGATGAATTTTGTAACATAGTTAGAAACGAAGCTAGATTGGTTGCACATGGCTATAGTCAAGAAGAAGGGATTGACTATGAAGAAACATTTTCACCAGTTTACAGAATCGAGGCTATTAGAATCTTGCTTTCCCATACAACACATCTAGACTTCAAACATTATCAAATTGATTTCTTTAGTGCATTCATAAATGTTTATATAATTGAATATGTTTTTTTGACCAACCCCCTGGTTTTACCAATACCCACTTTCTAAATCATGTTTTTATATTATCTAAAGATTTATATGGTTTAAATCCATCACCAAGAGCTTGGTATGATAGGCTCAACACTTTTCTTACTTCTAATGGTTTTAAAAAAGGTATTATTGATCCTAACCTTTTTATAAAACTAATTTCAAAATATGTTATAGTAAGTACCAATTTTTGTAGATGATTTTATTTTTAGATATTCAAAAAATTATTTACGTGTTGATTTTTTAATGATGATGCATAGTGAATTTGAAATGGGTTTGATGGGAGAACTCAAATTATTTCTTGGATTTCAAATATTTTAAAAATAAAGAAGGTATTGTTTTGAATCAAAGTATATATACTAAGGATATTTTAAAATGGTTTGGATTTGAATGAACCAATTGCAGTGACACTCCGATGAGTACTACTTGTAAGCTGGACATTGATAGAGATGGTAAATCTATTGATCAATCCACTTACAAGGGAATTATTGGGAGTTTAATCTACTTAACTTCTAGTTGGATAGATATTATGTTCAGTGTGAGCATGTGTGAATGTTTCAAGAAAACCCAAAACAATATCATTTAAATGCTATAAAAAGGATTTTTAAATACCTTAGTTATACAACTAATTTAGGACTGTTTTACCCTAGATGAATATTTTTTGATTTTGTGAGTTATTCAGAGGATAAATTTGGTGGCTGTAAGTTAGATAGAAAGAGAACCTCTGGGACATGTCATTTTTGTGTAAGTCTCTAGTTTCATGGTGTAGTAAGAAACAAATTTCTGTTGAATTTTCTTCTGTTGAAGCTGAATACACAGATGCTAGTAGTTTTTGTAAACAATTTTTTTGGATCCAACACACATTACTAGACAATGGATATCAATTCAGGAATGTCCCAATAAATTTTCATAACATTGGTTCTATTAATATTTCTAAAAATCATATTTCACATTTCAGAAAATGACAAATTGATGCAACACATCACTTTTTGGGAGACCATTATAAAAAATATGTTATAACTTTAGAGTTCATGGGCACTGTACATCAAATTGCTGAAATTTTCACAAATCCATTGAATACTGAATGGATTAACTAAATCATACATGTGTTAGGAATTATCAATCAATATTACCTTATATTGTTCTTCCTTGGTAAATTTTAAGTGAAGTTGTCATACCAAAATTGATAGTACGAAGCAAACAATGTCATGACAACACTGACACTATGTTATGCCGACACAATTTTCATACGGACACTGATGCCTAGTAATGCTGAAACTATTAGATTTATGAAAAATCTATCAATCCGAAACTGATGAATCACAGTTTTTGTCCATTTTTTTTTAAAAACAACACTATTTCATTTACTTTGTTGAACCCAGTTCATTATTTCACTATTTGGTGATTTGAAAACCAAAAAATGACATAAATTTGAGTCGATCCACTCTACTCCATTATTCTTACACTCAATCAATCATATCTCTCTCTCTACCCAGAAACTTTCAACTTCTGGCCTTCAAAGAGAATTATTTGAATGGCTAATGTGAAGCGAGATATTGAGTGTAGTGAGTCTTGTGAAGCTATGAATTTGATAGGGGAATCGATAAAATCTTTTGGACCTATGAATATTTCTCTGGAGAACCATGTAGTGACTCTAGAAAAAGTTGTTCTTGTAGAATGGCTATTAGAAATATTTTTTTTCTTAGGGTGTTATAAGATCAGGGATGTCTTAAGTAGTTCTCAGATAATGGAAGACATATTTATCCAAATTTATTTCATGAATTTTACATGAATGTGGATTTCCTATTGGAATTAAGTGACTATTCATGGATTAAGTCCATAGTGAAAGGAAAAAGAATCTATTTTTCATCAATACAATAGGGTGAATGTCTTAAATTCCTTCACAAAGTTGTGTTTGAAAATTATCAAGGTACCTCTCTACCTAAGAGTGACATTTTCTGCTTTGAGATAGATCAAAAGGAGTTCACTGATAATGATGAGAATAGAACAACTATTGGTACAGAGCTAGTTGGGGAGTGTATTTTTTTTTTCAAATTTATACAACATAAGATCTGTATTAGGAAAGGGGAATTTACATATCTAAATTATCAAGATGTCTATTTGATTTATCTGTCGAGAAGAGGGATCATTGTAAATCTATATAGATTAATTTTTGTGCACATAAATTAAATGATCAATCATTCTCGAGAAACCAATTCCCTATTTTATAAAAGGTTGATATCATCCATGTTAAAAGAGAAAGGTTGTGTTAGTGAAGGAGATGAAGTTTTTTTTGAGTTCAGTGGGATCTGTGTTAGTAAATATATCTTTAAAATAATGAAGACAAATTAGAACACATGGAAGAAATAATGTGTTGGGGATGAGGATAAGATTTATGATAAGTTCAATTCAGTAGACCACCCAACTAGGACAAGGAATATGGATTATCCTATTCTAGGACCGGATGAGAAAGTTGTTTACTCTTTTGATGAGGAATAAGATCCTTCCATGCCAGTCAGAGATCAAGGGTCACCTATCGATGATAGGAGTGATCATGACACCATTGAACCTCACAAAGGTTTTTATTTTGGACCTTTTAGTCCTCTAATTGATTCACCATCATATGAACCAATTGTTGGCACACATAGAGATGAGAATAAAGAAATTTCAGGTAGTATAGAATATGTATGTAGATCCAGTGGCTCTGAAGAATAAAAAGAAGGAAGTGAAGGAGTTGAAAGTGGTAGTGGCACAAGAAGCGGTAGTTAAGAGGAAGAAGGTGAAGAAAATGATGATAGAAATGAAAGTAAAGGGCATGCCTCTAGACATGATGATGATAATGAAGGCAGTGAAAGTGATTGAGACTATCATGAGGTCGATCCTGTTGGATATGTTGGGCGGAGAAGAAAAGGAAGTGATGGCAAGAGGGGGGGGGGTGAATTGCCTTTTAAAAAATAATTAACAATTTAAAATCAAAGATAAAGTGCAGCGGAAATAAAAGAGGCAAAACACACAATTGATAACGGATTTCGGCTTAAAACCAAGCCTACGTCTCCGCTCCCAACTCAACCGTTGAGAGATTTACTACCGCTTGCTTTTTAATGGTTTTATCAAGAAACCCACTAGACTTTACAGGTAGTCTAGAACCTATTACAGCTTGCTTTTAAATGGTTATGCAAGAACCCACTTGCTTTCAATGGTTGAGCAAGAACCCACTAACCTTCTTACAGGTGAAGGCTAGCTCACCTATGTCTCAAGCCTTTTAAAGGGAAGGCTTGACTAACCTCTTCACACCTTGAAGGTGGTGTGAGAACCCAAAAGAGAGGATGAGAGAAAGAGATGGGGTTTGTAGGCACAAACCCAAAATGATGCTCAAAATGATAAAATAATAAAACCCGTAATGTGGAGAAGCCTTGGGCGCCAAAGGATTGAAGGAGTTGATGAAGAGAGCTCCCAAGCTTCTTTGGTGGTGCTCCTTGGATGTGGAATTGAGTTGGAGCAATTGGGGTTCTTTGAAGCAATCCGCCGGAGGTTCGCCAAATGATGGAGAAATGTTCCTGTGGGATTCCTTGGCTTGGTTATGGTTCCGGTATTGTTTCGGGGCTTCCTAGGCCTTTATTTATAGAGGGGGAACCCTCATATGGCCTTTGGAGGTCTTCGGAGCCGTTGGAGAGGCCTTCGGAGCCATTGGGAGGCAAGTGGACAGGTCTGGTCAAAGGCCCAACGACTAGTTTTACTGGGTCCACCGGCTGACCGGTGTAGAGCCACCGGTTGGCCGGTGCTTGCAAACTGGAAGAGGGCTCGGGCTCAGGACCCACCGGCTGGCCGGTGAGGAGGCCACCGGTTGGCCGGTGCTGAGGCAGTAGCAAACACTGTTCTGTCTGGGTGCCACCGGCTGGCCGGTGCTGAGGCCACCGGTTGGCCGGTGCTGAGGCAGTGGCTCAACCTTCTGTCTGGGTTCCATCGGCTGGCCTGTGGTGAAGCCACCGGTTGGCCGGTGGACATGAAAACAGTCCACTTTTCATCCTTTGCCACTACTTGCTCCTGAAATCATTCCTATTAACAAAAACACTTTAAAATAGGATTAGTAAAATAAGAGAGTGATTGTGATCATGAAAATTAAACCACGAGGGGTTCGAGAGGTACAACAATCTCCTCCTATTTTGATGATCACAATCACCAAAACAAAAAAATGTAAAAAATTGAAATGAGAGGCATGCTTTAATGGATAAATTGAAAAGTAAAGCAAAGCATGAGAGAAAGATTTCTCCCCCAATCAACCAAGAATTTCTCCCCCTTTGTGATTATCAAAATAGCACGGGGCATAAAACTTGATTGAGGGAAACATTGAAAAACGATATAGAGATTTTAAACCAATTGAAATTTTTGAAATTTGAATTGAAAGTTTTGAATTGAAGATTTTGAATTGAGAATTTTGAATTGAAAGTTTTGAATCGAAAATTTTGAAATGAAAGTTTTGAAATTGAAATCAAAAAGGCATAAACGATCCTAACTACCCCTAAATAAAAACAACAAATCACCGGGGAGAGGGTTTTGAAACCGAGACAAATTTTGGTCCGGTGAGACTCGCTAAAAGGGATTTTTCAATCCAAACTTGTCTAGTGGAGGGTCTTCTCCTATAAAATTCATCATTAAAAGAAATAGTTTTAGGCCTCCCATACCGGGCATTTTTGCAATTTCACTCATAAATTAAGTGCCCGGGTTTTTTACAATAGTTGAAAAATTTAAATTGGGAGCTCCCCCTTACAAAAATAGTTGGAGCATGGGAAGAGGAAGCTTGCTTGGAATAGCCAAGTCCTTGGGTGGTCCTAGATATGCGTTGGTAACCTAGCAAATTGTTCAAATTTTGTTCCCCTTGGGTGAACTTGGAAAGAGATTCCCTTAAATCTTTAATAGTTGATTCCATAGACTCAACATCGGGAAGATTTTGGATTTTGAGGGACAAATCCTCCTTTTCTTTGAGAAGTTGTTCCTTTTCGGAAGAGAGTTTTTTGAAATTCTTTTTTAAAGCAACAAATTTGGAAGAAAGTTCATGAAAACCTTCCTCCAATTGATCTCTAGCATGTTGGAGATCCTCGTAAGATAAATGATTTAAAGAATTGGAAGAACTAGAGGAAGAGGAGTCGGAAGATGTTACCTCATGAAATGCCATTAGGAATTTGTTACCGTTGTCACTTGAGGAGGAGGAGGAGAAGGATGTGGAGCTATCACTCCATGTGGCTTTGAATGCCTTCCTCTTCTCCTTTTGCTTGGCCTTTTTCTTTTTGAGTGGGCAATCGGGCTTGTAATGACCTTTCTTGCCAGATTTGTAACATGTTACCTCGGGCTCGGATTTCTCGTTGGGTTGAGCCTTGCGAGCCTTGCGAGATTTCTTCTTTTTGTTCTTCTTCATGAACTTGTGCATTTTGCGGGCAAGGTTCTCCATTTCGGAATCGCCGATTGAAGAGGAAGAAGATGAGGAGGAGGAGCTTTCTTCTTGTTGAACTTTGAAGGTGATGTTCTTTGGAGTTTTGATCGGTTTGCCTTCCTTTTCAGCTTGCCTCCTCATGGTAATATCATAGGTCATAAGTGATCCGATGAGCTCTTCGATCGGCATGTTCTTGATGTCTTTAGCTTCTTGGATTGCCGTGACCTTCGGTGCCCATGAGCTTGGTAAGATCCAAAGGATCTTCTTGACCATTGTTTCTACGGACACATCATCACTAAGAGAATTTCTCCCATTGAAAACGTCAGTAAAACGAGTAAACATTTCAGAAATAGATTCGGATGGATGCATTGAAAAAGACTCAAAATCTTGACGGTACATGTCCAATCGAGTGTCCTTAACTTTGTTGGTCCCCTCATGGGTAACCTCCAAAAGTTTCCAGATTTCATGAGATGAGGTGCATGTGGAAACTCGATTGAACTCATTACGATCAAGGCCGCAATGAAGAGCATTCATGGCTTTGCCATCAAGCTCGAAATTTTTAATATCGGCTTGAGTCCATTTGGATTCATCGGGAGAAGAAAGAGAATAACCATGCATGACAATTTTATAGATAGGATAACCTATACTTCTAAGAAAAGTGGTCATACGGGTTTTCCAATAGGTATAGTCGGTTCCATCAAAGAATGGAGCACGACCCAATGAATAGCCTTCGGGGGCGAAAGAGGTTGAAGCCATCACAATGGATCTTGAATTTGAAACCGGTGAAGGTATTATTCAAATTTTCCTCGGATACCAATTGTTGGGCGGAGAAGAAAAGGAAGTGATGGCAAGAGGGGGGGGGGGGTGAATTGCCTTTTAAAAAATAATTAACAATTTAAAATCAAAGATAAATTGCAGCGGAAATAAAAGAGGCAAAACACACAATTGATAACGGAGTTCGGCTTAAACCCAAGCCTACGTCTCCGCTCCCAACTCAACCGTTGAGAGATTTACTACCGCTTGCTTTTTAATGGTTTTAGCAAGAAACCCACTAGACTTTACAGGTAGTCTAGAACCTATTACAGCTTGCTTTTAAATGGTTATGCAAGAACCCACTTGCTTTCAATGGTTGATCAAGAACCCACTAGCCTTCTTACAGGTGAAGGCTAGCTCACCTATGTCTCAAGCCTTTTAAAGGGAAGGCTTGACTAACCTCTTCACACCTTGAAGGTGGTGTGAGAACCCAAAATAGATGATGAGAGAAAGAGATGGGATTTGTAGGCACAAAACCAAAATGATGCTCAAAATGATAAAACAATAAAACCCGTAATGTGGAGAAGCCTTGGGCGCCAAAGGATTGAAGGAGTAGATGAAGAGCGCTCCCAAGCTTCTTTGGTGGTGCTCCTTGGATGTGGAATTGAGTTGGAGCAATTGGGGTTCTTTGAAGAAATCCGCCGGATGTTCGCCAAATGATGGAGAAATGTTCCCGTGGGCTTCCTTGGCTTGGTTATGGTTCCGGTATTGTTTCGGGGCTTCCTAGGCCTTTATTTATAGAGGGGGAACCCTCATATGGCCTTTGGAGGTCTTCGGAGCCGTTGGAGAGGCCTTCAGAGCCGTTGGGAGGCAAGTGGACAGGTCTGGTCAAAGGCCCAACAGCTAGTTTGACTGGGTCCACCGGCTGACCGGTGCAGAGCCACCGGTTGGCCGGTGCTTGCAAACTGGAAGACGGCTCGGGCTCAGGAGCCACCGGCTGGCTGGTGAGGAGGCCACCGGTTGGCCGGTGCTGAGGCAGTAGCAAACACTGTTCTGTCTGGGTGCCACCGGCTGGCTGGTGCTGAGGCCACCGGTTGACCGGTGCTGAGGCAGTGGCTCGGCCTTCTGTCTGGGTTCCATCGGTTGGCCGGTGGTGAAGCCACCGGTTGGCCGGTGGACATGAAAACAGTCCACTTTTCTTCCTTTGCCACTACTTGCTCCTGAAATCATGCCTATTAACAAAAACACTTGAAAACTAGATTAGTAAAATAAGAGAGTGATTGTGATCATGAAAATTAAACCACAAGGGGTTCGAGAGGTACAACAGGATATGTAGAGATGGTTAAAGCTGTGGTTTAGGAACGGTTGGATAAGCCTCATGAATTTGTTGTTGAAGAAATAGAAAATGATGAAGTTCATGATAATATAGAAGCTTAGGAAGCCCCGATACCTCAATTAGTTTACGAAAGAAGGAGACCTCATGTTGAGGGTGAGAAAATAGTCAGAAGAGAATAGATTAAGGGGGAACCTCAAGAAAGGAGAGATCAAGTTGATGGGGAGAATCAAATAGAAGAGTAAGACTTCACACTCTCACTCCTATGGATGATTATGTTATAATTGATTGGGTAATAAATCCAAGATATATGGAACTGGGTTTTGATTTTAAAGACTTAGATAATGAGGTATTTGTACCTATTTCTAAATAATCAATGGATGAGACCCTTCATAGTGACTCTGTCATTAAAGCAGACTTTGAAGTATTTAAAAAGGTAGTTAGTTCATCTATAAGTTTATTAGTTCAATCTAAAATGTTCCATGAGATTCAACAATCTTGAAGGGAAAACCATGATCAGAGTGATGAATTACACTCTATCGGGTCTTTAGTAGAAGAAATGATGTAGTATAGGAATGTTGTTTCTATTCCAGACCAGATAGTGGGTGTGAGTGAGGATGATGTAGACAATGTTTTAAAGAAAGTGAGAGAAGAAATTCAAACCAACTTAATCACATCTGATGAAACAATTATTGGAAACACTACTATGCTGAGAAAATAAATGACTAGGATTTTATCTATAATAAATAATTTGATTTCAAAGTAAAATCGCTATCTAGAAACAATTCTTAAAGATTTAAAGACTCATAACTCAGCTAATGATGTTTCTTCTAACTCTTGTCAGTCTTCTCAGGCCCTGGACATTAAGGCAGTTTTAAATATTGTTAAGGAAGAGCTTCAAGCTCGGTTTGATTCTTCTAGTTGGGATAGCCTTTAAAAATTGATAAAAATAGTGACCATGTTCATGATATAGTCGGGCTCTATTGCAAGAGTTTTGATACTGCCATTGATCAATTTATAGAGAAGGTGGATTATTATTTAAAGAATATTATTACAAAGAATCATTTGAGCAGACTTTTTAAGTATTTTACAGAGAACCTCACTTTTCCACCTGTGACCAGAGCCTTCAAAGATCAAGTACAGAAGTTGAAATACTTCACACCTCTTTTGGACAAGTTCATAGAGAATAAATATGGATTTGAGAAAGCTATGAAGTATGTTGGTGAAATAATTGAGGAATTCATCATTTTATTTAATCCATGCCTTCATGTGAAGAGTGAGGACATTCTGGTTCCTGCTACTGCACCTATTGGACCTGCTCGATCTGTTCTACCACTTCAGATGCCAGTTGCTCAGGATTTTAGTCATAGTTTTCAAGTTATCACAGAACATCCTTAACCTCCGGTGTTGTCACTACAGAAACCCATCCTTACACCTAATGTTCTAGAAAGAGAGATACTACCTCCTATAAAGATCATTTCAGAACCTCTGGCTTCTAAGCCACCACTTACTGGACCTTCTATTGATCCCTATGATAAAGTTAAGGAAACTTTTATTCCTAAGAATTAGTGTGGATACCTCTCTGATAGGAATGATTATTGTCTTTTGTTGTCTTTCCATAGAGTTTTGTAATAATTCTTACTTCATTGATTAATGAAATTTCATTTTCTTTTCTTTCATCTCTTTGTGTTCAATCTATTATTCTTTAATTTTTCACTTTGATATCATTTTCATTCTTGATTATAATAAAATGGGGGATAAATTTTTTTTCTAACCATTCACTTTTTAATAATTCCAAAAGGTGGATAAAAGTTTTGAATTATCTTTATTTATTTTACCCTTGATACCACTCTTATGCATTTTATTTTCCTTACATATGATTACATATGAGAGTAAAAGGCATTAGTCTTTGATTCTATTTTTTTGTTTCCTTTAATACTATTACTATTTATTTTAACCTCTGAACCATATCTATATATTGATTAAATTCATCAATAATGGGAGATGATAAGTAGAATGATTATATTCCTCATCAATTGATTGTTTTGTATAATCCATGATTTGTGATCATCAAAAAGGGGGTTATTGTTGGCCCATAGAAGATTGTGGGACACCCTCTCTAGAATTAATGGTTTTAATAATCACAAATCATTTCAATTCTTATCAATTTTTTCTAACCATTTCAATCATGTTTATTTAAGTTTAAATATGTGTAATTATAATAATATATAATCTCATATAAGTTTAACACATTCTATTAATATTTATGTCGTTAGACAGCCCAAGTAGAAATATTTTCTAACTATGAGAGACAAACACCAACTGAAGAGACAAGACACCAATGATCAACTAAGTCATTGATAGTAAAAAATATAACGACCCATACTTTACATACATTGTTATTACTTCAGAATTGAAGAACTATTATTACAACATATAACGAAACCAGGAAAGGACCGTATAGGTATAGTGTCTTCGGAAACTGGGAAACATAAACAACTGGTTCACAAAGAATCTATATTGTCTCCCATTTATTTCATCATATCTAGAGTCCCTTTTGGAATATCCTATTTAATAACCTTCTTCCTGACCTGGGGAAAGAAAACATACAAAAGGGTGAGCTCAAATGCTCAGTAAGGGTAAACAAAAGAAATATCAATCATATCATATTCATAAGAACATAACATTTTGGAAATCTTAACCTGAAAAAGAGATTATAATTTCATAATCATGGGATAAATCATAGTAGTGAAATGTAATCCCAATAATAATAAATTAAAACATGAAACTTTGTGGAATACACACATAATCATATAGAATCATTTCTTAGTAGTCAAGACTCATTGCCAAGACTATCTTAGTGGACAAAGTCCATTTATGAACCGAGTTCACTCCAGTTTAACCTGCCGTTCCAGCCATGTCTATCTCATGAGATATAAATATTTACCCAATTCATTTGAGGGAGATATAGGTCCCACCCATCTCATAATAATACCATTCGTATGTGTGCCACAAATTCATAAACCATACATCATAGCATAACCCATGTAATAAAAATGGGATTCTTAAACATCATGCCACCATAACATAAGTCAAATAAGATAAAAAGGACATCATAAAATTAATTACATAATAACATAATCAAATCAATTTAAAAATAGGGATAGAAACTGAACCCTATATTATCTTTGATGGAAAATAATTTTGATAAAACACTTGAACTCCATTCTTGAGGAAAATATCCTTTCTACTTCAAAAATATTTTTCCTTTCTTAACATGTCATATAATTTTAAACTAAAAGAAGATGATTAAAAATAAACAAGAAAAATTATAAAGGAAGCTTCTTGGAAATAATGTTTTAAAAATCCATTCATTCCGTATAAGTTAAAAAAAACATTCTTCTCGTACTTATGTCGGAAAAGTCAAAAAGTACCTCGTACAAAAAGCGACAAAAGATTCCTTTCATATCTTTTACTAAAAATTCACCGAAGGGTAAAATTGTATTTAAAAAATTGTAGGAGGTTATAAATAATATTACATATTGAGGAAACATGGATGTGGATGATAAATATTACCCAGTAAATTCTGAAGTATAAATAATCTCGGATGAAAATGAGATTGTGATATTTTCCCTTACCTTAGGTCTGATTTGCTTCTTAAGTGTCCGAACCTCTTGTATAATGATTTAAATAATTTCATTTACTTTTTACAGAATCATACTTTTTTTATCATATATGGTCATATTCTTAGCTTCTTATTAGTAATATTTCATTGCTACTTGTTATTCAGCTGTTTATTGCTTTATGTTCGTATGTGTGTTTTGTTGAATAAATTCTTATTACTCTTTTTAGGTTATAGACAACTCATTTCCAGAATGGTATTAGTGTAATATATATCATATTTTTTCATTCAATTCATTTATATAATCATTATTCAATGAAGATCATGTAGAATGAGTCGCATCACATCGTGGAGACGGTATTCCGTACGTACGCATGAGCGATGATATCGTTCCCATGATCGTGGAATTGTATTGGAGTGTATGTATACTATTTCAGAAAAAATATCACTTTAAAATTATCATATATAGTTATTAATTACACCATTATACCCATCCATGTAAGGTGGTGGTGGAAAATAGATTACACCACGACGTGGAGATGGTATTCCGTACGTACGCACGCGCGGTGATTTCATTGTCAATAGGATGGATAGATGGTGAAATAGGGTTGTTTCATACTTATAATTACATAACATTATATGATTGATACTGATGTTATTACTTCATAATGAAAAAACTAAAGATGAAGAAGTGGAAGAAGAAATAATGGTGAAAGAATCGGTAACAGACATTACCTCTTCTTTGAAGCGCCTCTTTGAGACCTCCTCTTAGGGTACTAAAATTTGTCTTTGAAGAAGACCAGGACCAATAGGATGTTTCTAGGGAAGTGTAGAAGAGAATTTTACAGGGGTTGGCCGATCTTGAAGGCTCAAAGTGGTGTGAGGAGGAGAGGAAGGAGGTGCCCTTTTATAGGGGAGGAGAGGGACATCTTAGGAAAATCAAAAATATTATATTATTATAAAGTCATATTCGGTTTTTAATAGATCAAAATTGATTTATTTCGAAGATAAGGTGGGTATGGGTCTAAATACTATCATCCAATAGAATTTAGACAAGTTTAGGTTTCTATTTTAACCTGATCATTTATATTTAACTTTAAGGTAAATACTTTTACTTTTACCGTGTCTTCTTATTTTCTTACACAATAAGGTTAATAAACTTACTATAAAAATCCAAACGAACCCCAAGTTGTTTATTATTAATATATATAACATTATCTAAGTCATTTGGCCTAAACTTAGATTTTTATGAATTAAATAACAATTAATAATATAATATTTGTTTTAAAAACTATTTTATGTCAATTTTGACACTATTTGGTAATGGATTTTTGTGAAACTCATAACAGAAAGATTAGTTCTAAAAAAGTCAATTAAATAAATAATAACATGTCCTATTAACATTTAAAATTATTTTAATTCATAAAAAGTCTCAAATTACATTTATTTGGGTATTTATAATATCATTTTGTCAATATTTCATTAATAAGATAATTATTCCATCATCATTGTGTCATAAATAAATTTAATTATTTAATGTCTAAAAATTACAAATAAAATACCATTATGTAGGAAATAATTTTATATTTCTAATTAATATTTATAGTCGAATTTATCTTATGTATAACCCTATATTAAAAATTATTTACTTATTAAACATTGATTTTAACTATTTTAACCCTTCTTTAAATAAATTAATATTAAATGTCCTAATCTAATCCAAGTGGGCCTAAATGGTCATATTTTATTCTTAAGGTTGTTTTTGGTCTAATTACACTTATCCAATAGAATAAGGAAATGTGTTAGGGTAATAATAATAACATTTTTACCCTTAATTTCCCTATTTACTTTTAACCGTGGTAAAAAAAGTAAAAAGTTACTATTCACCAAAAATTATTTTCATCTCATTGAACCACATTTTAGTCCTTGATATTAACCGTGTATCTCAGATTTTCAAAATTCCACTCACAGAACTGGTAAAATTAAGTTTTATCTAAATTTGAAAATTCTCCTAGGAGGTGGGTAAAAGTTGGTGAAAAGTTCAATAATTTTTTTTATTATTATAAAATGACTCCAATGAATTACTTTGAACTTATAAAGGTATTATGTATAAATTTTTACCTAAAATAAATTTAAATAAAATGAATAATTATTTAAATAAAAAGTCGGTTTTTAAATAGTAACCTAGTGTTTTCACTATTCATCAAAAATTGAAAGTTTTCAAAAAAATACCAAAATTTCATCCTAGGCTAATTTCGATATTCCAAATCCAAAAATGAAGTCCATTTTAAAAGATAAAATATATAAAATTTAAAAAAGTGGGTATTAATATTCATAACGGCTAGTTTTAATAATATTTTAATAGCATATCGTTGTTTAGTGAAACTCGGTATTGCGTACGATGCAAGCTATCGACAAAGGTCACGATTGCGTGTAAATCAAGCCAAGCTATTGTTGTGTGTATTGAAAGATTCCTTTGATTATTTATATAACATAAAAACAAAATATTTCTCATAAAAGTATCGGGTGTTACATTCTACCCCCCTTAAAATGAATTTCTCCATCGAAATTCGTCACTTTGTAACAAACAGATGAGGATAACTCTCCCTCGTCATATCCTCAAGATCCCATGTAGATTCTTCTAATTGGTGGTTCCTCTATAAAACTTTCACCAAGAAAGTGGTCTTGTTCCGTAGGACTTTTTCGCTACTATCCAGAATCTTTATCGGCTGTTCTTCATAAGAAAGATCTTGCTCCAACGGTACAACTTCTGAGTTGAGTACATCTGAAGGATAAGGTATGTACTTTCTCAGGAGAGATACATGGAACACATCGTGAACTTGGGAGAGATTCGGTGGAAGTGCCAATCGGTAAGCTACCTTCCCAACACGATCCAGTATTTTGAAAGGACCGATATACATAGGGCTCAACTTTCCCTTCTTTCCAAATCTCATTACTCTCTTCCAAGGAGATATTCGTAGGAACACTTTATCACCCACTTCAAACTCTAGGTATTTTCTTCGGTTTTCAGTATAACGTTTTTTTCTACTCTGAGATGCTCTTATGTGTTGTTGAATAGATCGGATATTTTCTGCCATCTCATTAACAAGATCAGGTCCTAATAGCTTTCTTTCCCCAACTTCATCCCAAAAAGTTGGAGTCCTGCATTTCTTTCCATAGAGAGCTTCATAAATAGACATATGAATAATGTAGTGAAAGCTATTATTATTAGAAAATTACACCAAAGGTAGGTGTTGATCCCAACCACCTTTGAAATCCATAGAGCAAGCTCTCAACATATCTTCTATAGTTTGAATTGTCCTCTCAGACTGACCGTCTGTCTGAGGATGATAAGCAGTGCTGAAACTCAACTCTGTATCCAGAGTATGCTGAAGAATTCGCCAAAACATTGAGGTAATCCTTGGATCTCGATCATATATAATGAAAAGTGGTACTCTATGCAATCTTACCACTTCCTTTACATATATCCTGGAAAGCTGATCTAGATAGAAATCCTCTCTAATAGCAATGAAGTGTGCAGACTTTGTAAGACGATCATCTATGACCCAGATAGCATTATTGCCTTTGGATGTTTTAGGAAGTCCGGTGAAAAAGTCCATAGTGATGTTTTCCCATTTCCATTCTGGTATGGGTAATGGTTGTAACATCCCCTTATACTTCTATCTCTCAACTTTAACTTGCTGACAAACCAAGCATCGAGAGACATATTCAGCAACATCTCTTTTCATGCCATCCCACCAGAAGTACTCTTTCAGGTCACTATACATCTTCGTGCTTCCAGGATGAATAGATAATGAAGAACTATGAGCCTCATCCAGTAGCTCCTTCTTTAATTCTAGGATTGGAGGAACACAAACCCGGTTCCAGAACATTATTATCCCATCACAATCAGGGTTGAATTCAGGAACATTTCTCAATTTCTTTTGTAACTCTACGTCTTCTTTCTGTTCCCCTTTAATCGTCACATGTATAGATGGTTGAACATTAAATTGAGAAAGATAAGATTTTCCCCTTCCATTATAATTCCAATATCCATCCTTTTTAAATCCAGAAATATTGGATCTTTTGTGATCCTTATCATGGATAATCTAGCATGGTTTTGTCAACTTAATGCATCTGCCACCTTGTTTTCTTTCCCAGGGTGGTAATGAATTGAGCAGTCATAATCCTTAATCATCTCCAACCATATTCTTTGGCACATATTCAGCTCCTTTTGTGTGAAAATATACTTTAAACTTTTATGATCAGTATAAATATCACACCTTTATCCATAAAGATAATGCCTCCAAATCTTTAATGCATTGATTTCCGCATCTAACTCCAAATCATGAGTTGGGTAATTTTTCTCATGGATTTTCAACTGTCGTGAGGCATAAGTGATCACCATATCATTTTACATAAGAACACACCCTATCCCCTTCTTGGATGCATCACTATAGATCACAAACCTTTCTCCACTACAAGGAAGTGTGAGTATAGGTGCACTGGATAACCTTATTTTCAACTCCTTGAAATTCTCTTCACATTCCTCTGTCCAAACGAACTTAACTCCTTTTCGAGTCAACCTGGTTAGTGGATTAGATAATCGTGAAAAATCTTTCAAAAAATGTCGATAATATCTAGCCAAAACAAGTAAACTTCAGATCTTAGTTACTGTTGTTGGTCTCGACCATCTTTCGATAACCTCTGTTTTTGCTGGATCCATAGATATCCCCTCTTTTGAGATTATGTGACCAAAAAATGCAACTTTTTGAAGCCAAAATTCACACTTGGTAAATTTGGCATAATGCTTCTCCTTTCTCAGGGTCTTTAGTATAATTCTCAAGTGATCCTCATGTTCTTACTTGCTCTTTGAATCGACAAGAATATATTCTATAAAGACTACCAAAAACTGATCAAGATAGTATCTAAAGACTATATTCATCAGATCCATGAAGATAGCATAAGAGTTAGTAAGACCAAATGGAATCACTATAAATTCATAGTGTCCATACCTTGTACGGAAATCCGTATTTGGTATATCCTCCCTTTTGACCCTTAATTGATGACACCCTGAATGAAGATCAATCTTTGAAAAGTATTGAGCTCCGTGTAGTTGGTCAAATAAGTCATCAATGCGTGGGAGAGGATATTTGTTCTTGATAGTGATCATGTTAAGTTCCCTATAATCAATGCAGAGTCTCATTGATCCATCTTTCTTCTTAACAAATAGAACTGGTGCTCCCCAAGGTGATGCACTTGGGCGTATGAATCCCTTATCAAGATTCTCTTGGAGTTTCTTCTTCAATTCCGGCAAATCAATTGGGGCCATTCTATTAGGTGTCTTTGAAATAGGCAAAGCACCCAGTACAAGTTCTATCGAAAACTCTACTTCATGATTTGGTGGAAGACCCGGGAATTCCTCCGGAAAGACATCATCAAACTCTCATACAATGGGCATATTCTTAATCGTGAGTTTCTCACCAACAATTTGAGATAAATAACCTTCATTTAGTGGAATAAAGACCCATAAGATGGAAGAAATTTCCACTGGAAGGTTATGTTCATCCTTGCATCGATAGAAGATCATAGATTGATCTGTAATATGAAATGTGAATTCTCTTCTTTGGAAATTGACATAGGCTCCATATAGAGAAAGCCAATCCATGTCAAGAATCACATCAAATTCCACTATAGAAAGGATCACAAGATTTGTAGGAAGCACTTTCCCACAAACTTCAATCAGAGAAGAATTATGAACTTTTAATGCGACTGTTGTGCCATCAGGGGTTGTCACAGCTAACTCAATATCTAATTGTTGAGGTAATATGGCGACACCCTTAGAAAATTCTTCAGAAATAAAAGAGTGGGTGGATACAGAATCAAATAAAACATTTTATACTTTAGAGTGGATGGTAAGTGTACCTTTCACCACTTCGTTATCGTACTCCACATCACTGATAGAAATTTCATGTGACTTTCCTTTGTCTTTAGCCTTAAGAGTTTGTTGACGTCGATCATCATCAACAACCCTTATATTAGGGCATTGATTGGCATAATTCCCCATTTCCTTGCATTTGTAACATTGAAGTGTAGGAGGTGCACACTGTGTAGCCTTTTATTTGTTCGCATCACTAGACATCGTCTTCCCATCATTGCGACATTCAAATGCCCGATGACCTTTATTTACACATTTTAAACATTTACTTGTCCCTTTAAGACAAATCCCTCCATGTTTCTTTCCAAACGTTGAGCATAAGGGAAAACTCATCTTTCTTTCAACGTGCTCTTTAGATTTTCCTTTGAATTACATTTTTCTCTTCTTATCAAACCCATATGACTGATGGGTTACTTCAACCTCCATCTCAACTTTGAGAGCACATCGAACGATTTCCTCGTAGCTATTGAAGTCCCTTTACGGCTAACGCCCTTCTAAGACTTGGTTTTAAGCCACTAAAGAATCGACCGATATTACTCTCAGGTTGGATAATAATACCAAAAGTTTACCTTGCAAGTCTCGTAAAATTTTCTTCGTAGGTACCAACATATTCATCATACCTTTGATTTAGTTCAAGAAAATCCTTCTCCATCTTTGTTCGAAGAATACGAGGGAAGTACTTATTGAAAAATAAGTTCTTGAACTCGTCCCATTCCATGGACTCAATTTCATCTCTTTGCCTCGTATTCTTGATAAGATTCTACCATTGATCAGAATCGCCTTCCAAACGATACACTACTAAGATGAATTTATCATGTTCAGAACATTGAAGAAATGAAAATATCTTTTCAGTGGTACTGATCCATTGTTCAGCCACTAATGGATCAGAAGACCCACTGAATGAATGTGGACATTGCCTCATGAAGGATTCAACAGAATGTTTCTCCTTCCTTGTCTTGTTTGGAAGTCCTGCATGATTCATATCTCGAGAAATTTGTGTGAGCATGGCTAGAAGATTTTTCATTCCAGCTCCCATAACATTTGGTTGTTCAGGGGGACAATCATTGCATTGCCCGTCGCATTCCGCATTAACACGGTTCCTTCGGGTTCCATCCATTGACTAAAACAGAGAAGAATAGTGTGAGGAACACTAATTATAATAGGAAAAACACATAATCAAGAATAAAATTTTACACTTAAGGTCTTATCATAGGTTATTCATGGCCATTTCTAAAACACTAAGATTGTGTTCTATGCTTAGACTTATCCTTAAGGTTCTTACTAAGGCTTTCACTTCCTAGTTTCCAAAGGTTGACTATACCTTTCCTATGATACCAACTATAACGACCCATACTTTACATACATTGTTATTAAATCAGAATTGAATCACACTTATTACAACATATAACAAAACCAGGAAAGGACCGTATAGGTATAGTGTCTTTGGAAACTAGGAAACATAAACAACTAGTTAATAAAGCATCTACATTGTCTTCCATTTATTTCATCATATCTAGAGTCCCTTTTGGCATATCCTATTTAATAACCTTCTTACTAACCTGGGGAAAGAAAACATACAAAAGGGTGTGCTCAAATTCTTAGTAAGGGTAAACAAAAGAAATATCAATCACATCATATTTATAAGAACATAACATTTTGGAAATCTTAACCTGCAAAAGAGATCATAATTTCATAATCATGGGATAAATCATAGTAGTGAAATGTAATCCCAATAATCAAAACTTAAAACATGAAACTTTTTGGGATACAAACATAATCATATCGAATCATTTCTTATTAGTCAAGACTCATTTCCAAGACTATCTTAGCGGACAAAGTCCATTTTTGGACCGAGTTCACTCCTCGTTTCAGTCCTGTTTCACTAAACCAGTTTAACCTACCGTTCCAGTCACGTCTATCTCATGAGATATAAATCTTTACCCAATGCATTGAAGGGAGATATAAGTCCCACCCATATCATAATTATACCATTCTTATGTGTTACACAAATTTATAAACCATACATCATAGCATAGCCCATGTAATAAAAATGGGATTCTTAAATATAATGTCAGCATAACATAAATCATATAAGATAAAAAGGACATCATAAAGTTAATTCCATAATAACATAATCAAATCAATTTAAAAATAGGTATATAAACATAACCCTATATTATCTTAGATGGAAAATAATTTTGATAAAACACTTGAACTCTATTCTTGAGGAAAATATCCTTTATACTTCAAAAACATTTTTCCTTTCTTAACATGTCATACAATTTTAAACTAAAAGAAGTTGATTAAAAATAAACTTGAAAACTTGTAAAGGAATATTCTTGGAAATAATTTTTTAAAAATCAATTCATTCCGTATAAGTTAAAAAAACATTCTTCTCGTACTTATGTCAGAAAAGTCGAAAAGTACCTCGTACGAAAAACGACAAAAGATTCCTTTCATATCTTTTACTAAAAATTCACCGAAGGGTAAAATTGGATTTAAACAATTGTAGGAGGATATAAATAATATTACATATTGGGGAAACATGGATGTGGATGATAAATACTCCCCAGTAAACTTTGAACTATTAATAATCTCAGATGAAAATGAGATTGTGAGATTTTCCCTTACCTTAGGTCCGATTTGCTTCGTAAGTGTCCGAACCTCCTGTATAATGATTTAAATAATGTCATTGACTTATTACAGAATTATAATTATTTTTATGATATCATATATGGTTATATTCTTAGCTTCTTATTAGTAATATTTCATTACTACTTGTTATTCGGGTGTTTATTGCTTTATGTTCGTATGTGTGTTTTGTGGAATAAATTCTTATTCCTCTTTTTAGGTTATAGACACATCATTTCCAGAATGGTATTAGTGTAATATATATCATATTTATTCATTCTATTCATTTATATAATCATTATGGAATGAAGATCATGTAGAACAAGTCGCATCACATCATGGAGACGGTATTCCGTACGTACGCACGAGCGATGATATCGTTCCCATGATCATGGAATTGTTTCGGAGTGTATGTATACTATTTTAGAATCAATATCACTTTAATATAATCATATATAGTTATTATTTACACCATCATACCCATCCAAGTAAGGTGGTGGTGGAAAATAGATTACACCCCGGCGTGGAGACGATATTCCGTACGTACGCACGCGTTGTGTTTTCTTTTTCCATAGGATGGATAGATCTTGAAATATGGTTGTTTAATACTTATAATGAAATACCAGAATATGATTGATACTGATGTTATTACTTCATAATGAAACAACTAAATAAGAAGAAGTGGAATAAGAAATAAATTTGAAAGAATCAGTAACAGACATTACCTCTTCTTTGAAGCTCCTCTTTGAGACCTCCTCTTAGGGACCTAAAATTGGTCTTTGAAGAAGACCAGGACATCTAGGATGTGTCTAGGGAAGGAGAGGAAGGAGGTGCCCTTTTCTAAGGGAGGAGAGGGGAAACTTAGGAAAAACAAAAAAATATTATTTTATTATAAAGTAATATTTGATTTTTAATAGCTCCAAATTGATTTATTTAGAAGCTAAGGTGGGGATGGGTCAAAATAATCTCATACAATAGAATTTAGACAAGTTTAGGTCTCTATTTTAACCTTATCATTTAGATTTAACTTTAAGTTAAATAATTTTACTTTAACCCTGTCTTCTTGATTTCTTACACTATAAGGTTAATAAACTTACTATAACAAGCCAAACGAACCCCAAGTTGTTTATTATTAATATATATAACCTTATCTAAGTCATTTGGCCGAACCATAGATTTTTAGGAATTATATAACAATTAATAATATAATATTTGTTTTAAAAACTATTTTATGTCAATTTTGTCACTATTTGGTAATTGATTTTTGTGAAAATCATAACAGAAATATTAGTTCGGAAAAAGTTAATTAAATCAATACTAAAATTCCATATTAACATATAAAATTATTGTAATTTATAAAAAGTCTCAAATTACATTTATTTGGGTATTTATAACATCAATTATGTCAATATTTCATTAAAAATATAATTACTGCATCATCATTGTGTCATAAATAAATTAGATTATTTAATGTCTAAAAATTTCAAAAAAAATACCATTATGTAGGAAATCGTTTTATATTTCTAATGAATATTTATAGTTGAATTTATCTTATGTATAACCCTATATTAAAAATGATTTACTTATTAAACTTTGATTTTAACTATTTCAAACCTTCTTTAAATAAAATAATATTAAATGTCCTAATCTAATCCAAGTGGGCCTAAATGGTCATATTTTATTCCTAAGGTTGTTCTTTGTTGAATCAAACTTATCCAACAGAATTAGGACATGTGTTAAGGTAATAATAATAACATTTTTACGCTTAATTTCCCTATTTACTTTTAACCGTGGTAAAAAAAAGTAAAAAGTTACTATTCACCAAAAATTATTTTCATCTCATTGAACCACATTTTATTCCTTGATATTAACCGTGTATCTCGGATTTTTTAAATTCCACTCACAGAAGCGGTAAAATTAAGTTTTATGTAAATTTGCAAATTCTCCTAGGAGGTGGGTAAAAGACGGTGAAAAGTTCAATAAAATTTTTATATATTATTATAAAATAACTCCAAGGAATTACTTTTAACTTATAAAGGTATTATGTATAAATTTTAAACTAAAATAAATTTAAATAAAATAAATAATTATTTAAATAAAAAGTCGGTTTTTAAATAGTAACCCAGTGTTTTCACTATTCATCAAAAATTGAAAGTTTTTAGAAAAATACCAAAATTTCACCCTAGGCTAATTTCGATATTCCAAATCCAAAAATGAAGTCCATTTTGAAAGATAAAATTTATTAAATTTCAAAAAGTGGGTATTACTATTCATAACAGGTAGTTTTAATAATATTTTAATTGCATATCGTTGTTTAGTGAAATTCGGTATTGCGTACGATGCAAGCTATCGACGAAGGTCGCGATTGCGTGTAAAGAAAGAAAAGCTAGTGTTGTGTGTAGTGAAAGATTCCTTTAATGATTTATATAACATAAAAACAAAATATTTCTCATAAAAGTCTTGGGTGTTACAAAAAGTGACTCATCAATATATGACTCAAATATAGTGAAATCAAAACACCGACTGACCGACTATCTAAATGATAGTTCAAAGAAGTAACCTACAGTTCAATTTTCCTACCGATGCAAGGACTTACCGATGCAAGGACTTATAGAAGAAAGAACTTACCAATGCCTAAACTTACCCACATAAGGAGTTACTGATGCAAAGACTTACTGATTCAAGGTGATACTTATGTAAGGACTCACTAATAGTTCAAATGTGTCACTGATTCATAGAAATACCAAAATAATGACACACTGATGGAATAAGTCACAAACAGAAGAAGATTTTGATAAAGGTATCCCTAATATACTGTTTAAATTTCAATTTATTTAAAATTATTTATAATGGTCATATTTTGAGTGATTTAATTCGACTGATTAATTTAATTAATTTTTCAGACATCTTAAATGGGGTCGTTAGAAGTATGAGATATAAGAAATACCTCAATACTTGCATATTATCGGGATGAAAGAGTATAAATGAAAAGGAATTGAGATGAAATAAAGATACATTTGAATCGTATATAAGACACATTGGAAGATACAAGTAGAGATGGTAGAAAATCCACATGAGAAACATATAGAAAGAAATAAAACATGAGGAACTCTTTATTCCTTCTTGCTGTGATTCGAAGAAATACTATTCATCAAAGTTTTAACATCTCTGCAACATCCAACTAAACTGAAAGAGATGAAAAAATCATCTTTCTAGAAAACAGATCAGAGTGCTCCATGTCACTCTATTTTAGTGTCTGATTCTAGAAGAGGACTCCAGCTTTAACTATGATACATCAATGATTCCAAATATGAACTACATAACACATAAAACCTTATATTCTCTATCTAATACTTATTTATATATTTGGTACATTTTTATTATATTTTCAAGAAGTGTGTGAATTTGTTTGTAAAACACACACTGTCTCCTTCACTAAACTGGTGTATACTAGATATCATCCAACAAGTATCTTATTACAATTTTTTATCCGTTGAAAAACTATGGAAGTGGTCCTGTGTGACCTAGCTATATTTTGTTTCCCTGTAAAACTATGGTAGAGGTCTTGTGGCCAGGATAGTATGTGTACTGTTGTGTAAACCCCGATCCAGGGTGTGGATCAAAACCTTTATCTATATAGATTTTTTGTTTGAAAGTGATCACCAAGTGAAGAGGACTAAGTCTCAACTTGACACTGAACCTATTATTTTATATCTGCTGTGTTTTTGAATTTAGTTTTCTCTGTTTTTACCGGTACTTCAGAAAATTGAATTTTACTTTTATAGTTATTCAAGGATAGTGTTTATTACTATTTTGGATAATTAGATTAGTTTCAAATGTTTTATGAAAATATCATATTTTTATAACTGTGAAATAATAAATCTTTTGAAAAATCAGTTGAACAATCAGACTATTATAAATTCACTACTTTGATTAACTAACCTGTAAAGTTTTAAATTGGGGGAATCTTTTAAATTAACCTTTTTAACAGAAATTTTTATAGGAACTCAATTCATCCCCCCTATTGAGTTTCCTTCTCTGACCAAAAAATATATATATATATATATAGTTGATAATATTCTCTATTTAACCCACATTAAAAATATTATATCTATTAAAAGTAAGAGTGTGAATTTTTTTAACTCTCTTTGATTTTAAAAATATCCATTTCATTTTCATGGAAAAGTGTCTATGAAATTGTTAAATTGTGATATTTATATGTTAATATTATAATTAAAATTTTCTAATAAAGTTTAGGCAAGTGTTATGGTCATTTTATTGTTCTTATTACTTTTTTTCACTTAAATTACCTAATTTTCCTTTTACCATGGTAATAAAAGTTAGTAATGTTACAATTCATATTGGAAAAAAATAAAATGGACCTATTTACTAAATTTAGAACTTTTTATTAATTTTTTTTTTCATAATTTAATTCACATAATTTTCTGAAAATAATTTAAAATTAACCCTGTTGATAGAATTAGAAAACATGTTTTTAAAGTGAAAATATCTAAAAGATAGAAATGTTTTTCTGTCCAAATAAAATGTAAAATTTATTCTAATAACATACATTGGATTAATTGATAAAATATTTATATAATTTTTCTTTAAAACCAATAAAATTTATAATTTACAAATATATATTATTTTGATGATAAATCTATTTTCAATTCAAATTCAACAGTTTCACTATTCATTAAATCATCAAACTTATCAAAAAATATAAAAAAATGACCCAAAGTAAATTTTTATATGATGATTTAAAATATTAATTTTATATTATAAAATTTAATTTAAAAATTTTAAAAAACTATATTTAAAACAAGTGTCCCATTAAATAGAGGCAAAACCGCCTTTTAAAAAAATACTTCTTTTATGCTTAAATATCGATTTGTTATTACAATATGTTTCAAAATCAAAAAATATGAATGTTAAAAAATATATTGAATATATATATATATATATATTTCCTTAATATAATTCGATAAGATTGATTAATTTATTTAGTGGTATAAAACAAACCTGTGCCTATTTAATTATGTTTTCAAAAAAACATTTCCTTTTATTTTAAAACGGGTTCAACTTTAATTTATAATAAATTGGTCAAATAATTACATGTAAAAAATAATTTCATAATTAATATAATATTATTCATACCTACCATTATTATGTCTAGGTTATTATTTTATTTTTTAAATAAGTATAATAATAAAATGATGTTTCGTAGAAACTCAGTTTTTTATATAAAAAAAGCTATGCCACTATTGCATGTAGTGTAAGAATAAATTGGTACAGTTTATAATACAAGTCATCAAATAAATTTAGTTTATTAAAAAAAGGTTGATAAAAACTTCAGGTGTCACATTATACCCCCTTAAAATGGATTTCTCCCTCAAAATTCACCATTCTAATAAAACAAATGAGGATAATTCTACCTCTTTGTATCCTCAAGTTACGATGAAACATCTTAAAACTGGTGGTTTTATCTAGAAAAAATTAATAATGTTATTGGTCTTGTTCTATAAAAATTTATCTCTAGGATCCCACATTTCTACCAATTTATCTTCATTAGAATGATCTTTCTCCAGTGGTATAAACACTATGTTTAGTTTATGTGAAGCATCAAGTATGTAATTATTATAAGAGATAAATGGAAAAAATCATGAACATGAGAGAGATTTTGTGGAAGTTCCAAAGGATATGATACCATCCCAAGATGATAAATAATTTAGAAATGAAATCAAATCCTTACAATTTAAAATTTCACTTCAAAAATCAAAGGTGGTTGTTTGAGAATATATATTTGAGAAACCCACATCATAAGAAGGGTTAATAAAACTATTTATTAAATATAGGCAATGTAAAAAAGAGAATATCACCACATAACAAGGATTTGTGGAGTGTGGGAACATGGAAATCAAAAAAATTCCAACTACCATGTTCTTATGGAGAGTGATAAAGAACATGGTCATTATAATATTAATCATCTCTAAATGATAAATATTGGAAGATCTATGGGACCATTTGATTCATAGAAATTAAGGTACTTGGATATTTTTTTTAATCAATATACTTTTCCTAAAGTTGAATAATTTTCACAAGAAGATATACAAACTTTATATCTTAAATTTTTTAATCACGATCTTATCCATCAGTTTTTACTTGATCAATTTCCTCTTCAGCTCTTGCTCCAAGAAATTAGGTGGAAATTTTAATTCCTAAAGAACTAATAGATTATAATATCCATAATTAAAAGATAATTCATTCATTCTATTTATAGTTTTCATTTCAAAAAAATGGTTAGCACGTTTTATCCAATATTCATAAATCAAAACATTAATCTCTAAATCCTCTCCCAAAAGTCAATGTAAACCATTTAATAAATAGTTACCCATATGAACTTTCCAAACGATAAAAATCAAAGGCTTTCAAAATAAGGTCACTAAACTAATCATTTATCCCAAAATAATATGATGTATCTCTTAATTATCACATAACAAACATGTGAAGACCATTATCATGTTTTATCTAGAAACATGGTAATAACCTGAATTACCATAAAACCTCACTAGAAAAATGAATTTCTTTAAAAAAATAACTCTTTTCTCATACAATAAATCCAAAAATTCTATAAACCCAATCCATGAGATCATAAACAACCTTTTCATCTTATTAGGCCCAAGGTCATTAATTTTATCCCATTTTTTAATCATAATCAAGCATCTCAATATTTCGTTATCCCAACATCATGCACATATTAAGGGTTATCCTTTCTTTAATCACATGTTTTCCAAATATATCTCTTTACCACCTCAATCATTTTTCTTGGTGACAAGAGTTATTCAAAATATGTTTTTAAATACTTATTAAAAAGCTACAGTGGGCTAATACATTAATGCTTCATTATTCTAAGATACCATATAATTACTTCTAAAACATTATTCTTGAATTAAATTACATAAATACTCAATCATTACAAAACTCTATAGTCACACTCCACATCCCCAATAGGTATCAGATGATATTTCTCTTTGTATTCAGCTTTAAGAGGTTACTTACATCAATCATTATCATTAACCCTCAGATTTGGGATTTGATTAGCACAATACCCATTTCCCCTAAACTTAAATCATTGAATTGTGATGGTTAATTCAGTATAGAATTATCTCTATTCACATAATTAGCTATATTCTTCATATTACTTTGACATTCATTTTTTAGACGACCTACATTTATACACTTGAAATATTTACCAGTCTTCTTAAGATAATCTCCACCATGCTCCTTCCCACACTTTGAACATAAATGAAAACTCATCTTATTTTCTCCATTGTTTTAATATTTTTATTTAAACTCTATCTTACTTTTCTTGTAAAAATTATGAGACTTATACATAAATCCAACCTCCTTTTCAACCTTTATGTCACATCAAACGACTTCTTCATAACTAATAATGTCGCTTACATCTAATGCCCTTCGAAGAATTTTTTAATCCACTAAAAAATAAATAAACTTTAATTTAAGGGTGGATGATAATGTCAGAAGTGTAACTCACAAGTCCTGTAAATTTTTCCTCACATGTTACATCAAATTAATGTTACTTTTAATTTATGTCAATAAATTCATTTTTCATTTTTCTAATAAAAATATGAGGAAAGTAATTATTAAAAAATTTGTTCATGAACACATCCCATTCAATGGAGTCGATTTCATCCCATTTTTTGTATTCTTGATAAGATTCTTCCTTTGATCTTCCTCACCTTCGAAACGATAGACATCCAAAATGTCTTTCTCATTCTCTAAACATTGGAGAAAAATATATATATTTTCAATGGTATGGATCCATTGTTCATCCACTAGTGGATTAGTAGATCCACTAAAAAAAGGTGTACACTGCTTGATGATGGATTCAAAAGAATGTTTTTCACCTTTTTTCCCATTTGGTAGTCTTACATGATTAATATATTGATAAAGTTTAGTGAGTATAACAAAAATATTTTTTATTCCCTCCCCCATAACATTAAATTTCTTAGGATGATAATCATTTCATTTCCCATCACATTCATCATTAACATGGTTCCATTGGGTTAGATCCATTGACTAAAACTAGAAAGCATAGTATGAGAAAATCTAATAATAGTGGTAAAACAACCTAATCATGGGAAATTTATTATAATATCTCAATCTATGACACCATATGTTTAGTTATAGGTTATTCTTGATTATTACATAAAATCTATGATTGTAACCTATACATGGCCTTATCCTTTGAGACATCCCTAGATATATCCTTATAAATATCTATAGGGTTATCACTATAGTTTTTTCTTCCTAGTTTATGAAGGTGTACTAAATATTTATTCTGATACCAACTATAATGACCCATGATTTTCATACATGGATATTATATCATTTTCTTGAATCATTTTATAAATATAAAAACACACACCCAAAGATCGTATTATTTTAGTTCCTATAGATACTTTGAGAACAAACATCTTGTATATTGAAATATTATTAATCTTTCCCTCAAATGTGTTACCGTTTAGTACCCCTACCTAAAACCCTTCATTATAAGATAGGGAAAAGAAAACAAAAAAAGGGGGTGAGATGGGATTGTAACATCCCTCTTCTTCTCATTGTCTTGAAAAGGCAAATGAACCTTACTTGGCCTTAGGAGACATACCCAAGATGCCAAAAATTGTGATTAAATTACAACAGCTTCATTAAAATTTTAGGGCCGATTTCCCTTTGAAAATGAATCAACCATATAAACATTACATAATCAAATAAAACAATGCATGATTCATTATAACAATGAATAATAACTCAAATAATACCATTTATATCAAAATCATAGAACATAAGAGTACCACAAAGGAAGAATAAAAAATATCTAAGCACACAATAGAATGATACAGAGTCAACAAACCCAAAGGCAACCACAACTCCAAAGCTTCATCCTACACCATGTTTCACTCCACATAATAGATCAAGTATCACTAAACACCACTAGAGAAGTATGACAGTTTACCTTTAACCATGTCTCGATAAATAACATCTACAAAAGCACCAAAGTTCCAAATCATGGGTGAGTAATGAAACTTAGTATGTTTTCCCCAAATGGCATCCCCACTCACACCCCTAAGATAGAACATTTTAGTATATTTATATAAAATAGTGTATTTAAAAAAATATATAAAAAAGTTTATATCATAATGTAAACAAGTTACATAACCAAGCAATTTTCACAAAATAATACCCAATTCCAAGTAAATAAACAAAAAAATACTTTAAAACCATTTCACAAGTTCCATCTTGGCATAATCCATTCCATTCTACATACCCTCACATCTAACCATGGATGGAACCTAGACCTCCCTATACCCGTGATTGGTGTGTCATCCTTTCACTAAGACATCAATTAATGAAACATTTGATAAGGGATATCCCTAATTCTTATCTATCACACTAATTATAGGGGTGACTCCTTACCCTTATCTACCCCAAATGAACATGAACACACACAACAGTTATGTTAAAAACCAATTCCCATACAACTATTTTAACTATTTCAATAAAACCATTTATTTATTGGAAAAAATTCCATAAAACCATTTCGATGAAATTCAATAAATAAATCCTTTTATTGAAAAAATTTCAATTAAACCATTTACCAAAATTCCATCATATATACATTTTAAAATAAATATTTTATAATCAAGAAACTAAGAAACTTGCACCAGCAATTTTCACAATACCAACAAATCCACAAAACATCCTTAAAGAGTATTTTACATAATGAATTAAAAACCAATTCCAATAAAAACCTACAATTATGAAAATAAGGCTTTATACAATAAATAGATTATTCCAAAAAATCCATGTAAATAGTTGAATCTCCAAAAACCCACCTTAGACCTCTTCCCTTAACAACAAAAAATGCCAAATCTAATCATATTTGGAATGAACTACCTTAGATCTATCCAAAAAAGATAAATAAATAAATAAATATATATATATGAAACTGAAAGAGAGCGAGAAGTAGATCTATAGAAAACCAAGGTAAAAGACCAATAATAATTATTTACCTTGAGAATATAGCTTCAACACACTAATAGAATCCTTTAGATCACCTTCAGATTAATAAGATAATCCTACATAGCCTTAGAGAGGAAAAAATACCGAGTTAGGGTCATATTGGGGCATAAAATAGGGGTGAAAAAATGATCTTGGCCAAGATCCATGTTTTTTGGACCTAGTTTTTATCTCGTTCATGGTTTGTTTCATAGTTAGGAAAACCTCATGCAAACAAAGCGCCAACCACTACCTCAAGGATGAACATCACGTGGTTAGCCCACACAGTTTCCAAAACTTGCACCAACCATTCCAAATCCCACTATATCAAAAATTATGATTTATCCTAGGAAACTACATCGTTTGAAAAAACCATGTGTCCTTCATGCACCATCCCCTTTTCCCCTATATTAATTTGCACAGTTTCGTGTGGGTGTTGCATGGTTTTACTAAACCATACATCAACCATCCACCCTTATAAAATCCTAAAAAACACTAAACAATTATTTAAAACTCTACCAAACATCACTCAAACACATTATCTACTTAAAAAGAATAAATAAAGGGTTACTCAAATGAAACCAGGGGTGATACAGAGATTCCAATTAAGGTTTAACAAGGAAGATATGTTAGCATAATCATGAACACAAGGCTCTGATAAATGAGCATATAAAATTTAAAATTATACCCTAACTATTAAATATCTTAAAAATGGGCCATGAAATAAATAATGTAAGTTCATAAGACAATAATACAGAGGTAATAAGTTGCATAATATATATAAGCATAACATAAGAACAATACATAAAATTTGCAACAAACTCATAAACATGTAATATCATTCCCTATAAGTAAAGTCACATTTCCAAAACATAATAGAGAACATCATGGGGATAAACCTACTGGATGGGACACACCATTATCCCCATTAATTATACTTTCCAAGTAAGGTATCGAGTTTCTCTATCATCCCATAGTGGATATAGTTTCCCCATCTTCCCATAGTGTATCTGATTTCCTCATCTTTTATAGTGGATCAAGCCTATCGACTTTTACCCATCATTATCTCATGAGATATAGACATTTACCCAGTTCATTGAAGGGAGATATAGTTCACACCAACCACATAAAGAAAACCATACGTATGTGTTCCATAATAACATAAATAAATCATCTTATCAGATTCCATGGAATGAAATGGGTCTCATAATCACTACACTATAACACAACTCATGGAAAAGAAAAATAATTCATAAATATCAATCCATGATAAAAATAAACTATTCCTAGAAATAATAAGAATAATATAATTGGATCATATCCCCAATAAAAAACAATTAACATTAGAAAAAATTATCTTAGGTGGAAAATAATTTTGAGAGATCACTTAAAACTAGTCTTCAATAAAATATCCTTTTTATTTTGAAAATATTTTATTCTTTGAATTCTATAAAATTTTAAAAGAAAAAATTTTATTTTAAAATAAACTTATAATATTATAAGGTAAGATTCAATGAAATAATTTTTCATTAAAGTTTAAAAATATGTTCATGACATATAAGTTAAAAAATATTCCTTTCATACTATTTCTAGAAATGTTAAAAAGTACATCATTTGGAAAATGAAAAAAAAATTCCTTTTGAAACATTTATTAAAAATTAAATAATGGGTAAAAATGACTTTAAATATACATAGAAGAATAGTAAAAAAAATTGAATTTTTTTTAGAAAACATGTAAATGTAAGAGAAATATTCCCCAATGGAGATTTAAAATGAAATAATCCCAAATTTTTATGAGATTGTGATATAAATACTCATCAGATTATAATCAATAGAACCATATTCCCCATGAAATCATGGAAATTATTTGGATATTAAAATATAATAATATTAATGGTAAGTATCGTAAAATACCTTCATGGGTTATATATACACCATGTTTAAGAAATAAGTTGTATATAAGGCATGTGTCCCATAAAAATAAAATTGAGTCATAAGATCCATTATTTTATGTCTTGAATCTTTTTGAAGTCATTAAAATCATATATATAATAAATATATGTTGAATATAAATCTAAAATAGAAATTTATTTATATATCTAATATCATATATGATTTTATTATGATAATATATTACATGTTTTTTTAACAATTCCATGTTAATGTTATGTTTCAGGTAATTTCCATGTTGTATATGTTTTGGATTTTTATTCTTGATAATATTACTTAGATTATGATTTAATTATTTCAATAATGTAAATAATGATATACATATATTTTATATTTACTACATAAATATATATAATAATTTATAAAATATATAAATATGAAATGGAATACACCGTTCATGGAGACGATAGGCTGTACATTTGCTTGAACATAGTTTCCTTTTAATTATAGTAGTAAAGGACATATATATATATTATTAAATTTTAATTATTATTTCATATATATGATGTTATTTTACAAAAACCATCATTAATAAAATCCATGTAAACTGTGAACAAATCACATCGCTTTGAGGAGGCTGTAATCCACACGTCCACAAACGAAGTAATCATATTTACACAAAATTGAAACCATGAAGGTATTTTTTTTGTATAATTAAAGATGAATACACAAATAATAAGTATAATATATAAAATTAAAAAAAACATTATGTAAATCATAATTCCCTACATGAGAGGTGGTAAAGGAAAATCAAACAATTATCATTTCATTAGGTGGTAGTCTACAATGCACACAAACAGTAAGTTTGTTACCCATTGCATGGAAGTGTGTGTAAGTGTTGGTAAAAAACATAATTTAAAAACATATATTTATATTAATTATACTTCTATTATTTTAAAAACATTAAATAAAAATAATTTAAGGGGTTTAAGTAATAAATAAAAAATGATCACTAAATAACAATACCTTGTCATTGGACATCTCTTTTTGATTTTTCGAAAAGGACTTATTTGGTTAGATTTATACCAAAAGTAAGGATTCTATGATTATGGGAGGTAATTTTTTATGATTTTTGGAAATATTTTTTCCAAACCAAATAGGTTCTAAAGTGTGAAAAAAATAGAAGAAGAGTTTCCCTTATATAAGAGAGGAGAGGGGACCTTTTGGAATTTCTCAAAATTTTAATTTATAATAAATTAAATATATATAAAAATACATAAAAATGGAAAATTATTAAAATATAATATGTTATAAGGTTTTAATTTAATCAAACAGTAGAATTTAGACAAGTTTCTATGTTATTTTAAACTTTATCATTCTGATTAACCCCTAGTTAATCCATTTTAATTTTACCTATGGTAATAAGTTTTTCAATATTAAGAGGATTGAGTTTTAACTTATAAAGTGTCAATTAGACCATAAATGGCCATTTTTTTGATATTATAGAACATATCTCATCCCATTTATCCATATTTAAAATTATCATGTTTTATAAGTAATTTAATAATATATTAATTTAATAAAATACCATAAAAGTAATTTTTGAGACTATTCAATACTTTGACTTTAAGAAAATAAATAGAGAAATAAAACTTCAAAAAAATAATAATTTAAGACACCCCTAATATGTCATATTCGCCTAAAAATTCGTTTATAACCTTAATTAAGTCAAATTATATTTCTTTTAATATTTCTAATATCATTTAACTGATTGTTTCATTAATTAAATAATTATGACATCATCATTTTGTAATTATTTTTCTTAATTATTACCTCACTAAAAATAAAAAAAAATCTATTATGTAGATAAAAATTCCATATTTCATTATTGTATATATTATTGGTAATATATTATATTTAACCCCATATTAAAAATGTTATACATATTATGAGTTAGAATTTGTTCTTTTGCCACTCTCTTTGATTTTAATAATATTCATGTCATTTTCATGGAAACATGCCCATTAATTTATAAAATTAGAATCCTTCTATGTTAAGGGCCAAATTAAATTTAACCAATAAAGTCTTAGAAAGTGTTATGTTGATTTTATTGTCCTTATCACTTCATTTTAAACTTAAATTATCCAAATTTCCATTTACCATAGTAATAAAAATTACCAAATTTACTATTCATATTCGAAAAAAATAAAAGGGAACTATTTAATATATTTAAACCTTATAATTAAAATTATGGAATCTGATTTATATAATTCAAAAAATATAATTTCCCAAAAATAAATTAATATTAATCTTTTGGACAGAATGAGAAAATGAGTTTTTAAAGTAAAAACATCCAAAGGATTGAAATGTTTTTACATCCAAATTTAATGTGAAATTGATTGAAATGACATAAATTGAATAAAATGAGAATTTTTTTATCTAATTATAATTTTAAACTAGTAAAATATATAATTTTACACAAGAAAGTATTTAAATTAAAACATTGTTTTTAATTAAAATTTATTATTTCCAAATTTGTGTACTCATTTATGGTTTATAAATGGCCTATTTCTCTCATAAGAAGTATCAATGCCTCTCTTAGGAATTCTATTTGGAGTGGAAGCATCTTAAAAAGAAAGTTAACTATGGTTCCTTGGTCTGAATGCTGCAAACCATATGATTTTGGGGGTTTGGGTATTAAAAATCTTGTTCTATTTAATGATTCTTTGCAAGCTTCCTTCATTTGGAGACTTTTTAATAGCAATTCTGAAGCCTTAAACTTTCTTCGTGGAAAATCCTTGAATAAGTTAAAGATTGGTTCTTTTAATCATCTTGACTCCTATGTTTGTCCACCTTTTAAGTACATATTTTCTTCAATTGATTCTCATTCCAGATGGTTAGTATTGAAAAATTCGTCCCTTAATTTCTGGAAAATCAAATGGATGGATAATCCCCTGGTTGACCTTGTGATGGATGATAGAAACATAGATTTGGAAATTACTATCAAGGATCAACTTGAGAACTTGGAGGGTCTTCTGAGCCACATTTCCAATATTTTTAATAATCATTGTTTCTCTGATAGGAAATATTTTTGGTTGTGGGAGCCTGCAGTTAATGGTATTCTGTCTTCAAAGATTTATTATGAGTTCTCTTTGAAATGTATCTTGGAAAAAACTGGATTGGTAATTTTCAGAAAAACTTCATTAGACCATCTCGCTCAAATTTGGTCTGGAGAATTGCTCACCAAAGGATACCAACGGATTGTTATCTTCATCATTGTGGTGTCATGTTATGTTCCTCTTGTGTTCTTTGTCATTAACACAGAGAGGATGCTGATAATTTGTTTCTTTGCTGTGTTATTGCTGATTCAATGTGGAAGGCTCTAGCGGACATCTTTGAAGTCTCAATTCCTATGATGAGATCCATCACAGAGTTTATTCAAAGATGGAAGTCTCTTTCTCTTTCTTCACAATTGTTGGACTTATTTCAGGTTGCTGCTTCTGAGTTGCTGCATTATATATGGTATTCTAGGAATCATGTTCTTCATGGAAATTAGTCTTTCTCGGTAACTGCTGCTTTCTCAAACATCCTTGCTGTGATGCGTGCCATAAGCTTACCTAAGAAACATTTTTGCACCAATTCTATTCATGATTTTTCTGTTCTTGCCCGAATTGGAATCAAAGGCAATTTTAGACCTCCATATGGTACTTTTGAAGTTTTATGGAAAGAACCACTTTTTGGTTGGATGAAACTTAATTCGGATGGTGCCTCGAAGGGAAATCCGGGACCTTCTGGGTATGTATCCATTTTTAGGGATCATCATGGTTAGGTGATTGGTTGTTTCCATGGCTCCTATGGTATTGCTTCATCAATTGAAGCTGAGATGCTGGGAATTATTGTTGCGGTGGAGCAGGCCAAATATCGTGGATGGAATAATCTTTGGTTGGAAAGTTACTCAACTGTTATTGTCTCTGCAATCAGAGAAGGATCATTTCATCTATCTTGGAAACTTTATAGTCGTTGGGTGAACTGCTTGGACTCCCTTCGATCTATGAATCACATTATTACTCATGTCTATCGGGAAGCTAATTCTGTTGCAGATGGTTTGGAAAACAATGGAATTAATGGTGTTTAATTTATCTGGTATGATTATCTCCCTGATGTTTTTCCCCTTTTGAAAAGGGATTTGGATAGATCTCCTTTTTTTAGGATCATGTAAGTTGGATTTTTTATTTTAATAAAGGGGTCTTGCTTTTCTGGGCATGGTCTCATCTCCTTTTCATTAAGTGCCTCATCAAAAGGTGGAAAACTAACTTTTTATAAAAATACGTCTTTTATGTGTAAAATTGGATTTATTTGAATGTCATGTTTAGAAAAAAAAATGTGAACGTTAAAAATTATATTGAATATATATATATATATATATTTCATTGGTATAATTCAAAAATTTATATTTGTTTATTTATTGGAATAAAACACACCTGTGCATATTTAAATAATTTTTCAGAAAAACATTTCATTTAATTTTAAATGATGATTTGTTTACAATGGTGAAATTCGTATCTGTGAATAATTAGAATAATGGTAGGTTCATATGGTGTGTATTATTGAAATTGAGTTGTGATAATTTCTTTCAAATATTGTTAAACTGGTAATATAGAACAAGATTTTAAAGAAGGAATATATTTCAAAAAAATCAAGAAACTATTCCTAAAGAAAAATCCATAATGTAAAAAGATATTGATGAACTAAAAAATATACTTTTTGAGGAGAAAAATAACAATATTAATCATGAATAAGAGATACATTTTAAGGAGAAATAATTTGATCATCTTCGACAAAAACTTATTAAACTATAGAAAAGATTATAAATTTCCATAACAAGGTTTTATAATTTTTTGAAAGTTAAATGAAGTGTAAACCACGAAATGATCAGCAAAGATCATCCTTAGAGATTAACAAAATGGTTCCAGATGTTTATAAGAATAATTTTCTCAAGAACACAATGTTTGTATCAAAAATAAGTGGTGCAAAATATTATGAAATTCTAAAAGACACAAAGTCTAAACAAAAAAGTACTACAAATAAGGACTATATTGAGGATAGTAAGAAACCTATGTTGAAGAAGAAGATGAAAAAGGACCCAAAATTTTTGGTTCCCAATAAGGATTTTAGTATGATGGTAAGAAAGATGATGAAAAAATAGTATTCAGTTCTGAAAAACATATAATTTATAGAGGGGAATATTATTTCAATGTATGTTACTAGAACTATAGAGCTTTTACGAACATAATGAATATATGATGGTTCAATCATCCAGACAACAATAAATACAAGAGGCACCATGAGTAGAGTTTTATAGGGATTCAACCCACTCAAAGAAGATAACATGAATAATACAACTTAAATATTGAAAATAAATTTCAATATATGGAAACCTTTGGTGAAAGTAGTGTTTTAGAAATAAATCTTGACAATGGATTAATTTTTATGTTACCAAATCAAAAAAGTTTATGTAACATATATCAAAAGTCTTAGTTGAAGGAACACAAATTAAAGGAGAAGGTCATGTTCAATGAAACTTCTCTCAAATCCTAAAAGGTTAACAAGCCAAGATACTAGATAGTGGGTTTTACTCACATATAAGTGGAGATATTATGTTTTTGAAGAATGTGATATATTAAAAATAAGGGATACTGGATTTTTGAAATGTTTAGTCTCTTAGAATCAAAATCATTGGATCTTCTGTCATTAGGGAAAAAAGTTGAAATCCAAAAGTGACTTATTTTGTGATTGAAAAAAACTTATTAAGTGTGTCACTAAATTTTGATGAAAGAAAAAAAAATTTTGTTCAGAAACAATGGTTTTTATAAATGTTTTGAAGATGGGAATGTTATAATTAGAGGGAAATGAACTATGGGAAACTTGTTTCAATTTAAAGATACACCTAATTCATGTTATCCTATCACGATGGAAGAAAATACATTATATCACAAGTGGTTGATACATTTGTGTGAGAGGAACATGTGAAACTTGAAAAAGTTATAAATTATTTATGATATTTCTAACGTAATAGGAAAAATATATTTATGTTGTTTGATATGTTAGAAAGGGAATATTAAAAATGAAGTTCATAAGAATGTTGAGATACATTCGACTTGTCTTTAGGATCTTATATATTCTAATATTTTGGATCCCATGAGAGTGATTTCAAAAAATGGTGATATGTAATTTTTTCCTTTATTTTTGACTTTACTCATATTATGTAATTTATGTTCCTAATACATAAATTAGATTCTCTTAAATTTTTTGAGAGTTTTTAATAAGTGATGAAGAGGAATGTGGATATTTCTTGAAGAAAATTCAAACTAATAAAGGTATTGAGTACAAAAATGGGAATTTAAAATAATATATTTGAAATAATAGATATCATCATGAATTTAGTGCACCATACACACTGTAAAAAAATAGCGTTAGTGAAAGAAGAAATACAATTATGTTTGATATGGATCAAACTATGAAGATTGAACAATATAATTCTTGATCATTCTAGAAGAAAGTTGTGGGAACAACAGTTAAAATTTAAAATCGTTATTTCTATAGGAAAAACTATGATATAAAAACTTATGAAATGTATTACAAAGAAAGAACAAGTACCTAAGGGTTTTTAATAGTCCTTTCATTATCAAATTCAAATGTGAGTATCTAGGGATGTTCTATCAATGTTGTATTGATGATATATTTCTTAGATACCCTCCTAATTATAGAGGAAAACAATTCTTTAATAAATAAATAAGGAAGATTTTAAACTCTAAAAATGTGAAAGTGCTAGAGAATTATGCTAGATAAGTTTCACCAGCCATTATAGACATGAGAGGAAGCGTACATAAAGTGGTTGTAGTTATACATCATGATAATGTTCCAAACAAATTTAATAATGTTAAATATATAAAAGATTGATATTCTAACTCATTTATATCATGTGATGATTTAAAATATCATTCATCTCATTATAAACTAAAAAATAGTTGTAATTTCATAACATCATTAAATATTAGGGGAAATGTATTTAAACTAGAACAACATCGATAATAGTCTTAAATATCTATTTGTATTTAGAGGTTGATCCATGATATGTTCAATAAGAGTTATAGAATATAGAATAGATTTATTACAAAAATAAAAAATTAAATCATATTGAAAATAATGAGACATGTACAATTTTACCCAAACCACAAAATAATAATGTTATTGAAGGAAAATGGGTTTTCCTAAATAAGTTTAATATAGAAGTTAAAATTATAAGAAACATGGCATGTCTGGTTTAAAAAGGAAAATCAAATGTTTAAGGGTTTGATTTTGAAATGAACTTTCTCCCGTTTCCAAGACATTAAAGAATAAAAATATTTCTATAAATTTCTACACAACATAGATATAAATTTTATAGATGGATGCTAGGTTTGATTTTATTAATGGATAGTTCAACAATGAAGTTTATATTTAGAAACCCTGTGGATTTGAGCTCTTTTAAGAAGAAAGTAATGTGTGAAAGCTGAAGATTAATATGTTTGGGTTGAAGAAACATCTAAGGGCCTTATATTTAAAATTAGATATATACTTAATATATTTAAATTTTAATAAACTAAGAGATGATAATAACCTCTACATAAAAGATAATAAAGTGGTTTCCCTCATTGTGGTTGTTTGTGTTAATGATGTCATATTTTCATGGAAAGATAAAGAAATATATGAGAAGTTTTTTGGATATGAAATAATTATTTTAACTGTTATTTCTTGGATAAATAAAATAATTTCTTGTCTTAAAAATATATTAAGTGAATAGATACATTTTCACATCTTAAGAGAAGTATTCTAAGGAACATATGTATAAATTTGGAATGGAAGAATCAAATAAATATTCTACAACCATTATAGTGGAAACATACTTGGAAATATATGGGAAAGTAAATGAGGTTGATCTTAAAGTATTTAGAAATTTTATTGGAAGTTGGTTATATCTGAAAGATTCAATGCCAGCTATAGTGTATACTATTATATTTATTGTAGGAATAAAATTGAACCAATGTAATATCATCTCTTGGATGGAAAAATAATTCTCAAAAATGTTAAAGGCATAATTGATTACATAATAAAATATTATGGCCTAGAAAAGATTTTTTTTAGAGTACATGGATATAGACTGTGCAAGTTGGCTTGATGAAAGAAAATCCACATCTGGTTGTGTTTTCTCCTTAGGAGAATTAAGTATGAGATGGAATTCAAAGAATAAATATACAAGAAATCTTAACATTACAGAATCTGATTATATAGATGGAAGTCATGGTATAACACAATTAATGTGGATAAAGGAATAATTGTATGATTTTTTGGTTGATGTGATTATTCCCCTAATAATGGATTTTGATAATAAAAACCATAAAAATCATAATAATAATCTAGTATAACATTCTAATTATAATCTCATTGATAATAAATATCACTTCATAAAATAGTTTTAATAAATTAATTAATTAAAGTTAGAGTTTGTTCTGATAAAAAAAAGTTGTTGATGTATTTATTGAACCATTTCCACATGAAACATTTCAGTAGTTAAAATTAATCATGGGTGTACAAGCTCACTCACTTCATATATAAGTTATATGTTATTAATTCCCCTTAAAAGCTTTTATTTTCATAGTATTATCAAAGGGGGATAAAATATGTAATATAAATATATCCATTATTATGTGTTTTACTTGTCAAGGGAGATAATATATTTACAAGGTGTTATTAAAAGGGGAAATATGTGATTTGTACATGTGTTAAATATTTTAGAAATTTATTACAGAGGATGTATGATTTTTTTCTATATAGGCCGAAGTTGTATTAATGATTTTTCTATTATAAATATGTTGGAGTGGAACAAGGTTTGTAAATAATTATAAATAACTTCTTTCAATATAACATTGTATTTTGTTTCGCTATTATTGTTTCCTACTCTAAATTCACTCATGTAGGACTAGAACTACATGATAAATAATAATTTTATTGAATATTATATCTTTAGTTATTTTCATTTCTTATTTCCAAAAAAAAATCCAATAGGGGAGATTATTGAGGTCAGGAGGTCTAGAGGTTCTAAGAAGAAGATGGTTGAGGAGAAAGAAGGTTTTCTCAAGTGTTTCCTTTTACTGTAAAACAAAAATAAACTTGTATTATTGAAAAATAATATTAAATTTAAACTAATGATTTCTAATAGAATGATTCTAATGGATTGAAGTAATCAAACTGATTGGGGAACTAAAATTTTATCCGATTTGGTTCATAGTTTTATCAGCCATATATGACTGATAAATAATATAAGAAGATGATTTTATAATCATCAAAGTAATAAAATATCAAATTTATATGATGGTATTTATATATATATATATTTATTTGGGTTAAGGTATAATGTTTTTAAGAACAACATAAAAAAAATTTATGGAATTTTCTATTGAATTTAGATCTAATGGAAGATAGTTTAAATAATTTTGATCAAACTTTTCATGTTCATCAAACAGAAAATTCAGAGTCATCGAAAAAACTCTATCATAAAGAGAAATTTTTGTGGACGTTTAGTTGAAATAAAATTTGAATAAGGAACGAGATAGAGGTTTTCAGGATATTGATATAGAAACAATTTTTTGAGTGAAGTTCATCAGAAATATGATTTTGAGTGAAGTCATCAAAAATATCCATCAGAAAAAGCAACTCAAAGAGTTTCAAGTAGAGGATTCCAAGATATCGATCACAGTATTTCTAAATAATCCATAAAAATGTTTTTAAAAATTCCATCATATATAGATAAAATAGAAAATAGAATAATATTATGAGGTTACAAGATTGAGAAATTACTCTAAATATAAACCAGATAAAGTTTTAGGGATCTTTGCAATGTCTTTTACAAATACATTAAATGTTTCAATATTGAGTTGGATGTTAAATTATTCAATAATCACTAAGGGGAGTATCGGGATTATATATGATATTTTGAGATGAATTTTTAATATTGTTAATACTAAGTTTTAAGGAAGGATTCTTACAATGTTTCACAAACTCCTATATTTTATGAAGTTTGAATGTTTCCAAATATTGAAATATTTGAGTGGGATATTCAATGATCGGGCATGAACTTAGAATTTTAGATCCACACTTCTACCTATGTTTTAAGAGAGATAATGTCTATATAAAGTGGAGGGGGTGGGGGGTAGTTTCACATTTTGGGTGTTATTTCTCCTTAGAGAATTGCTGAAGAATTAATCCACCGACTTGAAATATTAGGAGATTGTGTGAAAAATTGTTTGATGTAGTAGAATGTGATGAATTTATACCATATAGAGGGTTTGGTGTAGTTGATATCAATTTAAGTGTGTTAGTAATATAATAGATATTGGGTATTGATCAAAGTGGTTCATAATATCATTTAGAATCAAATAAATAGGGAGTCAGATAGAGTAATCAGACCGTGGGTACTAGATGGACCTCTATTAGATAGATGAGACACCAAGAGGATATGTTATGATAAATATGTTTCTAAAAAATATCTTTCTCAATGTTGTGTAAGTAAATAAATAGGAAGAAGAAGAACATTCAATAAGGAAAGTGTGAATAAAGTTAGTTGAATAGTGACAATGTACTGAATCATTTTGGTTAAGGAAATTATTTTTTGTTACAAAATATTTTAATATTATGACATTTATGTGAGGATAAAATGAACTATATAAAGAGTATATTTATATTAAAGTGATGTATACCCCCTTATTTTTTTATACAACTAAAAGGATTGTTTTCTAGTGGTTTTTTGGTCTTGGATTATATCTAAACCATTCCTAAGACTGGGTATTTTTCAGATTAGTGAACCTCTTAAATACCTACATTACCATGAGTATTATTGTGTAATTTTTAGAGTGTATTCTCAATTATCTAAGGTGAATGTTTTTTTAAAGTAAGAAAAAATAAAAATTAAAGATAATTGATTCAACACATCCCCCTCTCATTTACCACAAAAATCATGATTGGTCTTTTTAGAAACATTATCAAGGATGAAAGATAAGAAATTGTTGAACGTTACTCACAAAGTTATAGGTTATCAATAAAATATAGTAATTGCGTTCCATAGTTTCCAGTTTTTGGAGAATATAAAAAAGATAAAAACTTCATTATGGCTTATAAATAGAATGCGAATTATCTAAAGAAAATCCCTTAAGGAGTTTATAGTGTGGTATGAAGTCCTAGGATCACCCACCTTGTATCATAGCTGAGATAGAGTTTAAAATCAATCAGTCTTTTTAAGGGTGACTACTACAATTTTCATTTGTTCCACAGCCACATCCACTTGCTATTATCCAGATAGAGATGTAATAGATTAGAAACTAAACATACTTTTTCTTTAAAAAATTAATTATTTTAATAATTATAAAGTCTTATAAAAAGATTTAATGAGAGGAAATATCATTTTCAATATATCAAATGTGTGATAATTAAATACAATTACAAACATGAAGACATTAGAAAAAGGTTTGGTAATTTAATATGGAAGGGATGAAATGAGAACACTTATGATAGTATACTATTAGCATAGTAAAAATGATATAATGAGAGAGAAAAAATAGTATCTTCTTAAAAAAATTTAAAATGGTATTTAATAATATAAAATATTAATCATTTATATTTGTGGATCTAGTATTATAATAAATTAATTTCAATTTAAAAATTAAGAGGACTAGAAAATATTACATTTCTAAGTAGCTTCATAAAGCTTAAGAGAAATCCATATAACCTTTAAAACTCCTTGGGAGATATTTATAGGGTGTAGGGAAGTTAAATTCATCATCAATTCCTTTTAGTTTTAGTGGGATGAGAGAATGGGTGGGAGTGAACTCCTTTTTTAGGTGAAAATGGGATTTTTTATGTAAACTAATGTTTGGTTAGGGGTAAAAATGGGATCACATGGGTATTTCGTGAGTTAGGTAGATAAATAATGGTGAGACACACACACACACAAACATATATAAATATATATATAAATTTATAACCTAAAATGGTATTCTATTAGGTCTAAGTGTAAAATTGATTTAGTAAAATTAAAACCAAAATAGATTAAGTATTCTAACAATTATTAATCTTGGTTAAATATTAATATGGGAATTTATTTTATCAGTAATAAAATAGGATGAACATTTTTTTCAAATCTATAAAATTTGAATCCAAATTTTGGAAATATTTTTCCATATTAATATTGTAACGATTTGAAAAATAACTTTTATTTTAAAACATACAATTTGTAGAAAAAAAATTATTTTGTAAAAATATGACTTTTTAATTATTATGTGTTCATAATATTAATTAAAATTAATTATCAATTAAAAAGTGTTTCATAAATTTTCACATATTTATAAACATCTATTTTAATTATTAATTTAAAATACATCCATTTAATTTAGAAATATATAACATTTTAAAAAAATTCATTCGTTGAAAAACAATCATTTAACCACGAAAACTAATATTTTATTTGGAAACTATATTTTATGAGTAAAAATAAGATAGAACATTTTAAAAAAATTATTTTTACTAATTAAAAATATTAAATCATTTTTATTGGATTATATTTTTATATATAAGAAAAATCAATTTTAACATTATTGCATCTAACCCGCAAATTCTCATTCTCATAAAATGTACATTTTAAATCTTAAAATTTATCTATAGGATTAAATTATCCTTTATTTTGATTTCCATGATATAAATTCGTTTGTTATAAAAAAATAAAATTTATTTGGGTTGTAAAGAAAGAAAAAAAATAAAATTTTATCGATATAATATTGAATTAAAAAATATATTTTTTATTAGAAATTATTACTTATGCCTTTAAAATATCAATCATAGGTTTTCTAAATTCAATATAGTATTTTGAAATATAGAGTTATATTTCTTAAAAATTTTACCAATTAATAGTTTTTATAAACTTTTTAGCATTTTTTATTTAAATTTATAGTTTTAGAAAAAGATGTATTTTCAGTATTCACATAAAAAACAAATTATTTTATAAAAAATACCAAAAAATCTACCGTAAGAAAATTTTTTCATGGTGAATTCAAAATTTAATTCTATTTATTAATTATAAATTCTTGGATTTTAAAACTTAACATATAAACAAGAATGAAGGATTTTTTTATTATGATATATGGGACATTGTGTGATGATATTTAGGATATATTATTTATCTTTTCATGTTATGTTTCATATATTACGTCCCTCACCAAAAAAATTGGATCTTGTAATTTGATATATGTATTAAAAAACTAATTTTTGTAATTCATCATCATTTCCTCTAATAACTCCCACATTTCTTCTTCAATTGTCTTGTTTATATAAATAAATTTTACCTATAAATTTTCCTAATTACACAAAACTTGCTCTCTAGTGTGAATAGTTTCGATAGAATTTGGATATAATAAAATTCAGGTTCTAATTCAAATCATTCAGTAGTGAGTATATGCATTGCTTTTGTCATGTACTTACTCAATAATGAAACATGGAAACTTTCATGCAATTTATAGAGGTGGGTGAAAAAGTGAGATAGTAGGCCACAACTCAAATTATTTTGAAAATTTCATAAGTTTTAATTTTCATGGGTATTAACTTCTCCTTTTTATAAAATTTTACTAATTTTTTTCCATTTGGAAAATTTTATGAATACACAATCCCTCATGTGAAATTCCAAATCTTTCCTTCAATTATTTGCATATCTCTTTTTTTCATTAAGCTTCTTAGATATAATTATGAATAGTCTGTACTTTCCTTGTTGGATCCTTTACAAGTTTGAGGCCTACTAGATTACTTTACCTGTCATGACCCGCCTTCACCAAAAGGAGGGAAGGGTCCGCAGTTTTCCAGGCCCTTCCTTCTTTAAGTTGAAGGAGAGATAATGAACCCCGAAACCCGCCTTCAATAGGTCCCGGAGTGGAGACTAGCACCAAGGGTATAGAAAATTCTCGCAAATGGAAGGCATTACCCTTTTTATTTTTCAGGATCGGGAAATAGGACAAGTCAACCACCCAAAAAGGGAAAGAAACAGGTGTAAATAAATAAACCCAAACAAAGCCCCCATGCATGTTTAAACAGTTTACAACAAGGTGCAAGTACAAAAAGAGGCTCAAGGTACAATACCAAAAGAAAACAAAGGTACGACAACAGCAACAACTCCAACTGTCTGACTAGTAGGGTCCTGCACAGCCCTGGTAGTCCTCCTGGAAACCTGAAAGTAAACGTAGGGTGAGTATACAAGTACACTCAGTAGGGAAAACCAAGACTCTCATGCACAAGTGGGGGAACGTACTAAAGTCCCGTGAGAAAAAGAGTAAACCAAACACCTAACAAGGCAAACTATCCATCACAGGCCTCACCAAGGCTCACTCCCCAAATAACGCAAGTCAAGTAATATATATAATAAGAGCACATCGATGTTTGGGAACCCCGCGCCACTTTCCCACTGGTTATTGAGACATCCTATGCATCGAACCAATCCCGCCATTCTCACCAAAGTCCCACTGCCACACCCGCCCGCACACACCTGGGCCACAACCACACGCAGTCCCGCTGCTGAATCCCACCCGCACAAACCTGGGCCACAACCACACGCAGTCCCACTGCTGAATCCCACCCGCACACACCTGGGCCACAACCACACGCAGTCCCACTGCTGAATCCCGCCCGCACACACCTGGACCACAACTGTCACATGTAACCATGCCTGCAAACACCTAGGCTATAACAACCACCGCCATGCCCGAAGACACCTGGGCTAAAGGATCCACTGCCACGCCCGAAGACACCTGGGCCTCATCCCGAAGACACTTGGGAAACCACATGCCGCACACACCTGGCCAACCACCACAACGCCCCGCCCGATGGTTCTTGGGCTAATAATGGACTTCAGGCCATCACAGCCTGCCCAAAGGTACTTGGGCTATCCGGGAAAGGGAGCAGAAAAGGAGCTAATAACCAGCCACTAAGGATAGTGTTGGGAAAAACACCCTTCCCCCATAAATGGGGGTGTTCGGCACTGAGTGCTCAACTTGGGTGGGGCGCGAATAAGAAACACAAAGCTACAAGTATAGATATAGGTAACAAACACTCACCCAAAAGCTTAGGTTTTCCTAGCCAACCTACAGGACACAACACCACTACGTCCGAGTCACAGTTCACGACCCTTGCCCACAAAAACCATTTGTCCCATTCTTGTTTCACGTTCAGTCAAATGTTCAATTAATTTTAAGCACTACTGGGCAACTACCATAAGCATAACCAAGGAAAGCGTCAAAGCAAGGATCAACCAAAACACTCACACCAGGTTCTGTTAACAGAGGATCTCTCCCCAATTTGTGATATCAACAAGTAACCACTCGGATTTAAAACTCACAACCACCGAATCCATACCAACAGTAGATCCCATCCTCCAAATTCACACAACCACCGAGAGTATAAAAGAACAGGGGATCCCATCCCCTCCCACATTTCCAGCAATCGGCCCGAAAGGGAAACAACCAACTACCACTACCAACACAAGTCAGGGATTTTCATATTTAAACGACTTAACACACTCCATGATTTCAAATTCCGTGTGTTCTAACCGGGAGTTATCACAGAAGGGTTGATCCTGGTGCTTTCAATTATTCAACCGGATATACGTGATTAACCAATTTCATAGCAGGAGTTCACAATTTCAGAAACCCATTTAAAACATCACGAGGGGATTCATCAGTGCACATACAACGAAAACCAACGGCCTCAATTTTCAGAAAAACATAAACCAGCACAACAAAAATATGATCACAAGGTAAAGCATAAACAACGATCACAACCCCTTCCCCTTCTTTCTTTAGAACTTTGTTTATTATCTTCATTAAGGTTTGGTTCAACCAATTCCATAGGAACAAAATAACGCCCACCCCGCATGATACACAAAAGTGAGAGACGAGAGAAATTCCCTACTTGTTGAAAGATGATCGACGTTTAGGCCGGGGGCTTGGAACTTTATGGATAACGATGCGGCGGTCCCGATGCACCAGAAGAGCCACGATCGAAGAAGGGAGAAACCACGGCCGAACCCTTAATTTATAAGAGCCGAGGACGGTTGAGGTGTAAATGCGAAACCGCGTAAGACGTGGAAGTCATGGGTTGACCACGCGGCTTGACTCATCATTAAAGGTGCTGAGTGGTTTAAACCGACTCATGAGTCGATTCAGTGTCTAATTAAAACTTTTGTGCACGTTACTGGAATAACTTGGCAAGGCCGGGTGACGTCGGCCGGTTCCACCGATCGGTCACACCGATCGGTCTCCCCGATCAGTCACACCGATCGGTCTCACCGATCGGTCGCACCGATCGGAACCCCTTAAGGATCCGGATTTTGGCAAAGGAAGGGACCAAGGGGGGTCTGGGTCATCACATAAGATACCTCTTAAACGATTCTCGTCCTCGAGAATCACAACAAACCAGAAGGAAAGAGAGGGTCCGAACAAACATCTTCAAAAGATACCTCTTAGGAGTGAACCTATGCTAACTAAAAACACTCCCCTGTCAAGAACTAAGCAACATACCACGCCAAACCGCCCGGTCAAGTGGGTTTGAGGAGTTTCCCTCCCCCATGTCAAGATATTATCCGCTTTGGGTGGCACTGACTCGCCCGCACGGGTTCAATCACATCCACCTTAATGCGTCTTGATTAGGGGTCGGGTTCCCTCTTCCCTTTAGCCGGGGCTTTTCACACACAACAGAGGAAAAAAAACCAATACATTTCATAGCCAAAATTCAAACGTTCTACCACAACAGGAACAAAAGGAACAAAGCTCAAAACAACTCGGGGTATTGGGCACGCATCTGTGCTTCCCTCTCCCACGTACTCTCTTCGAGCCCGCCATGTCTCCACAACACACGAACCAAGGGAATAGCTCGCCCACGAAGCACCTTCTCCTTGCGATCCTCGATCATCACTGGTTTTTCCACAAAGGTTACATCGTCCTTGATGTCCAGTTCACCCCAATCAAGGACGTGTGAATCATCGTGCAGATAACGACGGAGCTGGGATACATGAAAAACATCATGTATCCTTAGCAGCGGCGGAGGTAACGCTAGCTTATAATCCACTTCGCCGACCAGCCGTAACACTTCGAAGGGTTCGACGAATCTGGGGGAAAGCTTACCCCCCTTGTCGAACCTACGTTGCCCACGCCGCGGGGAGTCCTTCAAGAACACGTGGTCTCCAACCTCAAACTCCAAGGTCCTTCTCCTGGTATCAGCATACGACTTCTGTCGGTCCTGGGCCGCCTTCATCCTTTCCCGTATGAGCTGAATTTTCTCTGTCGTGTTCTGCACCACCTCCGGGCCAAGGCTGCCTGCCTCTCCAACTTCGGTCCAACACACAGGTAAACGGCATGGCCTCCCGTACAAGGCCTCAAACGGGGCCATACCGATGGTAGAGTGGTAGCTATTATTGTAGGAAAACTCTACTAGAGGCAAGTATCGCACCCATGACTCTCCTGAGTCCAAAACACATGCCCGTAGCATATCCTCCAAGGTCTGGATGGTTCGCTCCATTTGTCCATCTGTCTGGGGATGGAAAGCAGTGCTAAGGCGTAACTTGGTGGCAAACGCATGCTTAAATCCTCTCCAGATTCGCGAGGTAAACCATGCATCCCTATCCGAGACTATAGACCTCGGAACTCCATGCAACCGCACCACCTCATTCACGTACTTTCGTGCCAAAGAATCCACAGTACTTGACTCCCTGATTGCCAGAAAGTGAGCCGATTTCGTCAACCTGTCCACCACCACCCAGATGGCTTCGCACCCTCCTTGGGCCTTGGGTAGTCCCGTGATGAAATCCATTGAGATGTCGTCCCACTTCCACTCGGGAACAGCTAAAGGTTGCAGTAGGCCGCCTGGAACCCGGTGTTCAGCCTTCACTTGCTGACATACTAAGCATTTAGCCACAAATTCTGCCACCGCTCGCTTAACTCCGGGCCACCAGAACTGCCTTTTCAGCCCCTGGTACATCTTGGTAACTCCTGGGTGCACCGCTAGGGGTGAGTTGTGGAACTCACTGAGAACCTTGCCACACATTACTCTTGGAACAAACTACCTTTTCTGGAAAAGCATCCGGTGCTGACCGTCCTCTGTCCATTCTCTTGGATCATCGCCCTGGTCAACCCGATCACACATCACTTCGCACTCGGGGTCTCCCCACTGAGACTCCTCCACTAGTCGAAACAGGGATGACTGCACTATCATCTGATATAGGCAGCCTCTGCCACTATCCATCTTCGCATCCAGGTGTAAGGCAGCCAACTCCTCCATTTCTTTCCAGGCATTTTCCGACTCTCGGACCGCATCCTTCTGCGTCCTCCTGCTCAAGGCATCGGCCACCACATTGCCCTTGCCCTCAGTATAAGAGATTTAAAAGTCGTAGTCCTGGAGGAACTCCACCCATCTCCGTTGTCGCAAGTTCAAGTCCCGCTGGGAGAAGATATACTTTAAGCTTTTGTGATCTGTGAAGACCACAAAGCATTCCCCGATGAGGTAGCGCCACCATAACTTTAGCGCAAAAACAACCGCTGCAAGCTCCAGGTCATGGGTGGCGTAGTTACGCTCATGGGGGCGTAGCTGCCTGGACCCGTAAGAGATCACCCCTTGTTGCTGCATCAACACGCATCTCAGGACCTGTCCTGAAGCATCAAAAAATACCTCATAGGCCATCCCTTCTTCTGGTAATCTCAACACTGGGGCACTAACCATCTTTTCTTTTAGGTAGCTGAAGGACGACTCGCATTGCTTGCTCCACACGAAAACCTGTTCCTTCTTGGTCAAAGACGTCAAAGGGGCTACTACTCGGGAGAAGTTGGGTACGAATCTCTGGTAGTAACCAGCCAGTCCGAGGAAACTCCGGACTTCCGCCACATTCTTGGGTGATGCCCAAGAAACAACTGCCTCAACCTTCGATGGGTCGACTGCTACCCCCTGCTCAGACACTACGTGCCCGAGGAAGTGCACTTCTCGTGCCCAGAACTTGCACTTTGACAACTTCCCGTAGAGCTGGTGCTGTCGGAGGACTTCCAAAACTGTCCTCAGGTGCTCTGCATGGTCCTTTTCCGACCTTGAATAGATCAGGATATCGTCGATGAATACCACCACAAACCGATCCAGGTACTCTCGAAAGATGGAGTTCATAAGCCCCATGAACACGGCCGGGGCGTTCGTAACACCAAAGGGCATGACCACGAACTCGAAGTGCCCATACCTGCACCTGAACGCTGTCTTCGGGACGTCGCTATCCTTCACCCTCAGCTGGTGGTACCCAGACCGCAGGTTGATCTTCGAGAACCATCCTGCCCCTTTCAGCTGGTCGAAAAGATCATCTATCCTCGGAAGAGGGTAGCGATTCTTGATCGTTACCCGATTCAGCCTCCTGTAGTCGATGCACAACCTGAGGCCTCCATCCGCCATCCTTGCGAACAAGACTGGAGCGCCCCACGGTGATGCACTTGGACGAGCATAACCCCTCTTCGTCAGATCGTCAATCTGTATCCGCAACTCCCGTAGCTTCGAAGGTGCCATCCGGTAAGGAGCCATCGAGATTGGACGAGAGCCGGGCTGCAGGTCTATCCCAAACTCGATATCACGTCGAGGGGGTAGAGTCGTCACCTCCTCAGGAAAGATGTCCATAAACTCATGGACGATCTCTGGCACTTCCACCATTTCTGCATCTACTGATTCTACCGTCAGTTCGGTCAACAAGGAGAGGAGAGGTTCCTCCCTCCTGTTTCCCTTCGGACAGCTCTGCTCGCCGGTGAAGGTAACACGCTGGCCGTCTGAACCTGAGAACACCACCCTTCTTTGGAAACAGTCGATGACAGCGCACACAGAAAATAGCCAGTCGATGCCTAGGATGACATCGTACGGCTGAATCTGTAGCAGAAGGAGATCCCTAACCAACTGATGTGGCCTTAACATCAGTCTACATCCCCGAAAAACGAACAGCAAGTCGGTCTGACCTCCAACTGGGGTGCTCAACACTAAGGTAACTGGAAGTCTCTCGGCATCTAGACCCAAGGCACGGGCTAGACTGGGTGCAACAAAGGGGTGCGAAGCTCCGGTATCGAACAAAGCATAAGCAAGAGTGCTAAACACATTGATCGTACCTCAAAAAACCTCTGGCCCTGTTGGAACTGTTGCCTCTGCGGCGTGTAGCTGTCCACGCCCAGCTCCCCTGCCCCTCGGCTGTCAGCCACCTCCCCGACCACGCCCAGGTCGAGGTCCCTGGGGAGCGCCCTGAGGTCGGCCTCCTCCTCCTATGTCCGCCTGCGGAGGAGCGGGAGCTCGCTGTCCCTGCTGCTGCTGCCGGAAGGGTCTGGTTGGAAACTGCTGTTGCAGCGGATGTTGGGGATGACTGCCACTGCTGTACTGCACCTGATTGGGGCACTGACTCCGAAGATGTCCTGGGCTCCCGCAGATGAAGCACCGTGGTCCCGAGCCTGAAGGGAAAGAACGGGGGCCATGGGATCGAAACTGAAACTGCTGCGGTCTGCTCCCTGTGGGTCGGAACCTGGAGGGTCCCGATGCTGGAGGCCTGGTGCTGACGACCTTCCCCTTCGATGGTCCCAGCTGGATCCCTTCTCGTGACACTCCGCCCAGAGCATGCATCCTTTCCACCACTTCGGCCTTCTTCTGGACCTCTAAGTATGTCGGAAGGGTAAAGAGGGTAACAGCATACTGGAGGGAGGGTCGGAGCGCCTCCTCCAAACGTCTTGCCCGAGACTCCTCATCGGGAAAGAGGTCCGGAGCAAAACGTAGGAGGTCCTTGAACTTGATTCCAAGTTCCCTCACGGACATGCTCCCCTGCTGAAGGGAGAGTAGCTCCTGCCTCTTCTCTGCCTTCATTGTCGAGGAGAGGAACTCCGCCCGGAACTCCTTCTCGAAATCCGCCCAAGAAACCTCAGACTCTTTCCTATTCCCCAGGTGAAGCATCCACCACTGACGTGCCGCTCCTCGCATCTGGCTAACAGCCAGAGGAACCCAGTACTCGGCCGGGGCCCGAATCAGGCCGAAGGCTATAACTAACTCCTCTAGCCAGCCTTCCGTCTTCATATCAGAGGTGCTGCCCTCATACTTCTTGAGGGCCTATCGCTGGAAGGCTTGAAGAGTCTTCTGCCACTGGTCATCCTCTTCCTTTTGATCAGTTCTCTGCCGGTTGGCCAAAGTAGTCTCAGGGACCTCGATCGCCTGTACCACACGTGGTCGCCTTCCAGGTGCCATAGCTGCAAGGTAAACAAGGAATGCCTAAGCCCAAGTAGTGCAGAATATCTTTCTTAAATCTTATTAAGATTTAATTTATTCTTAATTCCCAAGACATCCCAGAAACACAAGAACACAAGTCATTATGATGCATGTACCTTTCCTAGGGTCTCTACCCTGCAATCAGTGTGGCCTCACTTGTTCGTTCGGTAGGTCCAGAGTCCTTGCGTCGGATCACGGGGGGCCCTAAAATCCCGTGTCCTAGCCGGTCTTCCCTGGCCTAATTCACAGTCCAAGGTCACCCAACACCGTTGCCTTACCATCCCATGCGATCCTCACTGTGCCTAACTCCAGACTTCGTCCTATCTCTCAACCATCACCTCTAATACCATTCTGTCACGACCCGCCTTCACCAAAAGGAGGGAAGGGTCAGCAGTTTGCCAGACCCTTCCTTATTTAAGTTGAAGGAGAGATAATGACCCCCGAAACCCACCTCCAATAGGTCCCGGAGTGGAGACTAGCACCAAGGGTATAGAAAATTCTCGCAAACGGAAGGCATTACCCTTTTTATTTTTCAGGATCGGGAAATAGGACAAGTCAACCACCCAAAAAGGGAAAGAAACAGGTGTAAATAAATAAACCCAAACAAAGCCCCCATGCATGTTTAAACAGTTTACAACAAGGTGCAAGTACAAAAAGAGGCTCAAGGTACAATACCAAAAGAAAACAAAGGTACGACAACAGCAACAACTCCAACTGTCTGACTAGTAGGGTCCCGCACAGCCCTAGTAGTCCTCCTGGAAACCTGAAAGTAAATGTAGGGTGAGTATACAAGTACACTCAGTAGGGAAAACCAAGACTCTCGTGCACAAGTGGGGGAATGTACTAAAGTCCCGTGAGAAAAAGAGTAAACCAAACACCTAACAAGGCAAACTATCCATCCCAGGCCTCACCAAGGCTCACTCCCCAAATAACGCAAGTCAAGTAATATATATAATAAGAGCACATCGATGTTTGGGTACCACACGCCACTTTCCGACTGGTTATTGAGACATCCTACGCATCGAACCAATCCCACCATTCTCACCGCAGTCCCACTGCCACACCCGCCCGCACACACCTGGGCCACAACCACACGCAGTCCCACTACTGAATCCCGCCCGCACACACCTGGGCCACAACCACACGCAGTCCCACTACTGAATCCCGCCCACACACACCTGGGCCACAACCACACGCAGTCCCACTGTTGAATACCGCCTGCACACACCTGGGCCACAACTGTCACATGTAACCATGCGTGCAAACACCTAGTCTAGAACAACCACCGCCACGCCCGAAGACACCTGGGCTAAAGGATCCACTGCCACGCCCGAAGACACCTAGGCCTCATCCTGAAGACACTTGGGAAACCACCTGCCGCAAACACCTGTCCAACCACCACAACGCCCCGCCCGATGGTTCTTGGGCAAATAATGGACTTCAGGCCATCACAGCCTGCCCGAAGGTACTTGGGCTATCCGGGAAAGGGAGCAGAAAAGGAGCTAATAACCAGCCACTAAGGATAGTGTTGGGAAAAACACCCTTCCACCATAAATGGGGGTGTTCGGCACTGAGTGCTCAACTTGGGTGGGGCGCGAATAAGAAACACAAAGCTACAAATATAGATATAGGTAACAAACACTCACCCAAAAGCTTAGGTTTTCCTAGCCAACCTACAGGACACAACACCACTACGTCCGAGTCACAGTTCACGACCCTTGCCCACAAAAACCATTTGTCCCATTCTTGTTTCACGTTCAGTCAAATGTTCAATTAATTTTAAGCACTACTGGGCAACTACCATAAGAATAACCAAGGAAAGCGTCAAAGAAAGGATCAACCAAAACACTCACACCCGGTTCTGTTAACAGAGGATCTCTCCCCAATTTGTGATATCAACAAGAAACCAGTCGGATTTAAAACTCACAACCACCGAATCCATACCAACAGTAGATCCCATCCCCCAAATTCACACAACCACCAAGAGTATAAAAGAACAGGGGATACCATCCCCTCCCACATTTCCAGCAATCGACCCGAAAGGGAAACAACCAACTACCACTACCAACACAAGTTATGGATTTTCAGATTTAAACGACTTAACAAACTCCATGATTTCAAATTCCGTGTGTTCTAACCAGGAGTTATCACAGAAGGGTTGATCCTGGTGCTTTCAATTATTCATCCGGATATACGTGATTAACCAATTTCACAGCAGGAGTTCACAATTTCAGCAACCCATTTAAAACATCACGAGGGGATTCATCAGCGCGCATACAACGACCACCAACGACCTCAATTTTCAGAAAAACATAAACCAGCACAACAAAAAGATGATCACATGGTAAAGCATAAACAACGATCACAACCCCTTCCCATTCTTTCTTTAGAACTTCGTTTATTATCTTCATTAAGGTTTGGTTCAACCAATTCCATAGGAACAAAATAACGCCCACCCCACATGATACACAAAAGTGAGAGACGATAGAAATTCCCTACTTGTTGAAAGATGATCGACGTTTAGGCCGGGGGCGCGGAACTTTACGGATAACGATGCGGTGGTCCCGATGCACCAGAAGAGCCATGATCGAAGAAGGGGGAAACCACGGCCTAACCCTTAATTTATAAGAGCCGGGGACGGTTGAGGTGAAAACACGAAACCGCGTAAGACGTGGAAGTCGTGGGTTGACCACGCGACTTGACTCATCATTAAAGGTGCTGAGTGGTTTAAACCGACTCATGAGTCGATTCAGTATCTAATTAAAACTTTTTTGCGCGTTACTGGAACAACTTGGCAAGGCCGGGTGACGTCGGCCGGTTCCGCCGATCGGTCACACCGATCGGTCGCACCGATCGGTCTCACCGATCGGTCACACCGATCCGTCTCACCGATCGGTCGCACCGATCTGCACCCCTTAAGGATCCGGATTTTGGAAAAGGGACCAAGGGGGGTCTGGGTCATCACATTACCAAACTTCTTCTTAATAAGTTTGTGAATGATTTTTATTCTCATACAATGGATCATAAGGGGTCATATGGTAGCTATAATGGAAAATATTATTTTATTCCAATTTCACCAGTGGTTGATAAGAATCTGATATACATTGGGAAGTTATAAGACTATGATTATAGCACATATTATAATCTCTAAAAAGTAATTTTAGATGTCTTATCTATTTGGTGATGCTATGATGTGATTAAATGTATCACGATGTTGAGTGACTCATAGAGACCCCTCTAAACTTTTGATGTGAGCCGTTGGTCACAATTAATTACAATTGATTTTGGTGCATCGTGTGGTCTTACTACTTCATTGATATAGTGTGATGCAGAAATTCTTGGAGAATGTAATGCCTTTTTGATATGAAATTTATAGAATTTTTAAGGCAATACACAATGATCCATATAATATTATTCATTTTATGAGTCTTTTTAAGTTGATTAAAAATGTCCATTGAAACAATTTCCTACTTCCACATTGGTATAGGGAGAGGTTTCATGACTCTTTTTGGATGTTTTATTTCATATTTCACCTCCTAGAATACCAAGAATATAGATTCATAAACCAAAATTTCCCACATCATACCACCCCACTAATAATGTTCTCTTAAATCTCAAAACATATTCATTATACCAGGATGTATAGATGAATTAGTGTGATGTGATTCATCTAAAAATTATCTTTTCAGACCATGTATGGATGGAATATAATGTCTCTTCCCATATTTTAACAAACCATCTTTATATAATAAGTATTTTAATATCACATCATTCGTGGAATTAATTCTATTTTTCAAACCATAAACTTAATATTGGAATTTATATATCTTATATATTAAGGATAGTTTATAAATATTTTTTAAAATATTGATTCTATGCATATTTAATTTCAATGATTCTCATATCCATATTTAACAACTCCATAAAAATATGATCATTTTATATCAGGGTATTTTCTATAACTCAATGATATTTCCTATTTATGGAATTATACTGTAATGTCCCACCAATTCTCATTGTCTTGAGAGTACAACGAGTCATTTCTAGGCCTTAAGCCACATCCCCAAGATGACAAAGGATGGCAATAAATGTAGAAGGGTTTCAAATACAGGAGGGGGATGATTTAATCATCAAGAAATAAACCAATTAACCTACCAACAATAACAAAAAATTCACTATATGATGCATTAAAAAATGAAAGACAACTCAATAACTTCATTTTCTCAAAACCACATCTAAGTAAGAAACAACGGAAGGATAACCAAGTATCAGATTACACAATAGATAAACTACACAAGACTCTCCAAAGACCTCAAGAATCCATGCTCCACATGCTCCAGGCTCCATAATCTCTGAACATCCCAACATCACAAGGTTGTTCTAAACATGTTTTAAACATTACCTTTTCCCCTATCCTAGAAGATAGCATTTGTAAAAGCACCAAAGTGCCAAAACAGGGGTGAGTATAAAACATAGTAGGTTTTCCACAAAGACTACCCTACTCATTACACAAGGATAGAAGAGTTAGAAACATTTATATAAAATTTTTTATATAAAAAATTTCTCAAAAGTAGTTTATAACTAAATATAAAAATGTTTCCAAAACCATTCATTACAAAAAAAATACAAGTGCAATTGAAACCAATTTTTCCAGCAAGATATTTTTCCAGAAAAATAACCAAACTATCTTTACAACCATTTCCCAATATCCCTATATTGGCATAACCAAAAATTACTAAAACCCATAAAACCAACCATGCATGCTATGTTAGGATAGGTCCATACTCAAGAGTGGCTTCTCGTCGATCTACCAAGTCATCAGAAGGTAATTGTTTCCCATGTTCCATTACTCCTTTGGCACCGAGCACAATGTCATATTTCAACCAAGCCCCATATTTGAAATTCCCATTTCCATTAAACCTTTGGCACCGAGAACAAGGTAATACTTCAACCAAGACCCATATATGCAATATGAGCACACAACACATATGCCCAACGGTCAAGCCAAAATAAACCTTTCAATAAAAACACATTTTTATTGAAAACTATTTCCCTCAAAACCATTTCAAATCCAACACATTTAAACTCCAAACCATTTCAATAAAACACAATTTCTATTGAAAAAAATTTATATATAAAACACATTTTTCATCAACCATTTAGAAATTCCAAAAAATACATAATTTAAAATTATCATTTTAAATTAAACCCCCTTTTTCACAACTATTCACCAAGATCACGCAATTTCACAAAAACCATAAATAACCACAAATTAATATTTTTCCATGCATTTCACAATAAATAACACAATTTGAATATAATACAATCAAATATAGCATGAATAGTTGAGAGAGAATCCACCTACCTTGATGGTTTTGATGAAACTTTAACAAAAGACGGAGAACACACAAGGAAGCAGGTCGATTCTCCAAGAATGGAGTTAGTTCTCTTATCCTAGAAAGATCATGGATCATCATTGAATTATTTGGAATCCAAAAAAATTATATCTACCCACTATAGGTTCAGATCTGAGAAAGAATGGAGATCAGATTAGTAGATCTAACTAGATCTAAGAAAATATTACAAATCCAGAAAGAATGGTGACATACCTCAATAATTAGACTTGAAATCACCAAGGGAAGGCTCTGGAATGGATTAAACTCATGTGGGGAGGGTTCTCTAACCTTATAAGGAGAGGAGTATCGAATTAGGGGCGTTTTGAATCCAAATCAAAATAAATAGAGCAAAAATGAGTAAGATCCAAGAAAATAGGATCTAGATTTGACCTCTGTGCAAGATTTGACCACTATGTTTCTGCCAACCATTTATGGATCATGAAACCTTCCTTTTGGTCACAAAACTCCTTTAAAAACCCCCAAATTCTTCCATCCTTTACCTTTAACCTTTTTGTGGAAACATCCCAATTTATGGAAATAACCCACATTATGGAAACACCCAAATTTATATAAACACCCCACTTTATGGAAACACCCCTCTTTATGGAAACATCCCACTTTATGGAAACACCCCCACATTATGGAAACACCCCACTTTATGGAAACTGTCTATATTAGGGAAACTCTCTTTTTTATGAATACTCTCTATTTTATGGAAACCCATTCAAAGACACACCAATTAAAAAAACATGAGGAAAGGGTGTTATATACCTGAAACCGCGGGTACTACATTCTCCCCACCATTTGAATTTCTCTCCTTAGAAATTAGAAATACCTTTCTTTCCAAAAATTGTTCTATCTATTCCTCTTGCATTTTCTTCAACCATTCCCAAGTCTCCTCTTGAATCTGACAATGTTTCCATAAAACCAGCATTAGGCTAATTCTTTTCCCATGCAAGGATTTCTCTTTTCTATCCATGATAGGCACAGGAATATGTACCAGTGATGCATCCGGTTCTAGCTCAACATGATCCCATCTAATCACATGGTCAGGATCAGGGTGATACTTTTTCAACTGTGATGCATGGAACACATTTTGCACCGAACTAAACCGTGGTGGTAATGCCAATATATATACCACCTCTCCATCCCTTTCCAGTATCTCAAAAGAGACAATGTATCTAGGATATAACTTTACCTAATTCCAGAAATGGTGATTTCCAAGCCTTGGAGAGATACTCAAGAAGACATGATCATTCACAATGAACGACAATGGTCTTTGACGATGGTCTGCATAAGATTTCTGATGAATATGAGCTATCTCCATACTCTATCTAATCAACTGGATCTTTTCTATTGTTTCTTGGACAAGGCTTGGCCCGACTAGTGAATTTATACCCGTTTTTACCCATAAAAGTGGAGAACGATAAGGACACCCATACAATGCTTCAAACAGAGACATGTGTATCAAGGATTAATAGTTGTTATTGTATGAGAACTCCAATAAGGTTATATGATCCTCCCACAAGCCACCAAAATCCATTACAAAATCCCGCAACATGTCTTACAACATTTTTATCACCCGTTCGGATTTCCCATCCGTTTGAGGATGATACACGATACTCATAGTCAACTTAGTTCCAAGGGATTTCTGTAATGATTTCTAGAAATGAGATGTGAACCTTGGATCTCTATCTGAGACTATTGAAACTGGTACACCATGCCTATTTACCACTTCTCATATAAAGATTTTTGGAAGATCCTCCACCATATGAGTTTCAAGAATAGGGTTGAAATGGTCCGACTTGGTTAGATGATACACTATCACACAAATGAAATCATGTTTTCGGACCGTTCTTGAAAAAACTGTAACAAAATCCATTGCCATTTGATCCCATTTCTACACTAGAATGGCCAAAGATTGTAACATACTAGCTAGTCTCGGATGCTCTGCTTTAACCTGCTGACAAGTTAAGAACCTCGAGATGAACTCGGCAACCTTCTTTTCTATGCTCCTCCACCAAAACTGTGCTTTCAATGACTTATACATCTTTTGTGTACCTGAATGTAAAACCCATCTTGAATGGTGTTAATCATGAAGGATTTGTTTTTGACAAACCATAGGTACAACCATCCGATCTATGAAACACAACACTGATCCCCCATCAATTTTCTAGCCCTCAATAATCTCCCCACCATTGAGTTTTGAACTTACAACCAGACATTCTACGTCATATGTTTGTGCCTCTTTGATCATTTTTAATAAATCAGTAACAAGAATAGAAAAAAAAAAGAAAACCACAACATCACCTCAGTCTTCACATTCCACATTCATGTCAGCTAAGACCGACATCAACTACCATTCATCTGAAGCTTCTTTCACTAACTGAGCATTTGAATTTCTACTCAATACATCTGGTACTGAATTTCCTTTCCTGGGTGTGTACATCAAGTCAATGTAAAACATTTGGTGATACACCATCCATCTCCTTTGCCTCAGATTCAAATATCACTGTGAGAAAATGTGTTTAAAACTTTTTTGATCTGTAAACATAGTAAATTTCTCACCAAGGAGATAATGTATCCATGTTTTCAAAGCATGTACGACTGTAGCTAACTCAAAATCATGTGTTGGGTAATTCTTCTCATGCACCCTCAACGACCTTGAACCATAAGAAACCACGTGATCTATTTGCATGCGAATAAAGCCCAAACTTAATCCTAAAGCATCACAATACACCACATACCCTTGTCCTGATTCTAGAAATATCAAGATATGTGCCGATGTAAGCCGAACTTTCAATTCTTGGAAAGACTTCTGACATTCCTCCATCCATTGGAATGGAGTATTCTTCTTTGTCAGAACTGTCATTGGCGAAGCTAGTCATGAGAAATCACGCACAAAGCATTAGTAGTAACCAGCTAGACCAATATAACTTTGTATCTCGAACACATTATTCGGTGGTTGCCATGAGATAATGACTTCTATTTTTTCAGGATCAACAGAGACACCTTTCTTAGAAATGACATGGCCCAGGAAACGTACTTCCTTTATCCAAAAATCACACATTGATAATTTTTAATACAAACGATTATCTCTCCTAATTTTTAACACCATTTCCAGGTCCACCTCATGATCAGCCCTTGTCTTTGAATAAACCAAAATGTCATCCACAAACACCACAACAAAATAACATAGATATTTTTGAAATATATGATTCATCAATTCCATGAAGACTGTTGGTGAATTAGTTAGACATAAAGGCATGAATACATATTCATAATGTCCATATCTACTCATGAAACTTGTCTTTAGAATATCCTCTTTCCGAACTCTCAATTGGAGATATCCTGATCCCAAGTCAATCTTGGAGAACCACTGAGCTCTGCTTAATTGATAAAATAGATCATCAATGCGTGGAAGTGTATATCTATTCTTTATTATAATTTGGTTGAGATTACGATAATCAAAACATAGCTGAAGAGTTCCATCTTCCTTCTTTATGAACAAAACCGGTGCCGCCCATGGAGACATACTTGGTCGAATGAAACCCTTGCTTTCCAGCTCCTCTAACTGCACTTTAAATTCCCATAACACTATTTGTGCCATCCTACATTATCTACACACAAAGGTTTTACATTATCTTTCACCATGAGGAGTTTTCAGTTTCAAAACCGAAGGCATCATTCCCAGTTTTAAACATATCAAGTCAACAACACGACAAGAAATGAAGGAATTTGATGCCCTAGTATCAAACAATAATTTCACAAAGGTAGAATTCAAAAGAACCATACCTCTCACTATATATAGTCTATCCTGATCACCGACAATCATCTGCTCAGCTCCATACGATTGGTTCTTCACTATACTATTCTCCTTGTTTCCTTACTGAGTTTTCCCTAGAAGAGGAGTCATGGTATTTCTAGAATCTTCATGGATAGATCTGCTCTGCTTACGAGACTGATTCTGCTATCCTCGTCCAGTCGAAGAATACAATGCTTACGATAGCTGAGAAGTGTCTCGAGCACCTGACCTTAGAGCACTTCGACAATAGGGCTGAAGATGTCCCATCTTGTTACAATTATGACATTATATAGGCTGTTCTATACAATCTTGCTTTATGTGGTCAACCGAACCACATTGAAAACATCCTTCTTTGATCTAGGGTCGTGGAGCAAGGATTACTGATCCAGTCGTCAATTTCTGATTTCCACTTGCACCATGGAAATAGGTGTCCCTTTTTCTCTTGTTCCCAGTGGTTGAGTTTCCACCGTTTTTTGTAGTTATCATCATGCCTCCTCCCATAGATCCTGAGATATCATGTTCATCCATAGTTACTCTGTTCAACATCTCTGTATAGTCTATAATACAAAGTACTCCAATCTTTGATTGAATATCCTATCATAGCTCAGATTCGAAGATGCATGCCTTCAAAGAGGCACTTTCTGTGACTTCTGGTGCAAAGCATACAAAGTTCATGAACTCAGCCGCATACTCTGTGACTGAGAGACTATCTTGTTTCAGGATGAAAAAGTCCGTCATTTTCTGTATCTTGAACGTGTGAGATAGAATTGTTTATTGAACAATTCCTCAAAATCCCCTCATGTAAGTCCTTCATCCAATTTAGCCTGCACCACTAAATCCCACCACTGACGTGCAAGATCCTCATGAATATATATATCACCAGTAAAACCATTAGCTCTACTTGTGTTCTAATGAAGTCAAAGATACGATTCATCCTACATAACCACACCTCCTCCTTGTTGGGTTCAGAATCACCCCAGAAATTAGTTGTATTCTTCTTCATGAATTAGATAGTATGATCCACATGTCATGGCTCATTCCTCCGGTTACCTATTCCACATCTTGAAAATCTTGGACAATACTCTAAACCAGCTCTTGGTTCACACATGGTTCAGGTGCAACCACATTCTACGCAACTTCCTCAGGTTGGTTTCGACGACGCCTACGAGGTGCCATTATCTAAACTAACAACAAAATCTATTAATCTCACTCTTTAGAAACTATTGGCTTATAATTTCAAACTCTATCACATAAACTATCACAACATTGTTTTCCAAAACAACATTTTTCCCATGTTCAACCATTTTTTAAAACACTTCACATGATTTTAAAAATTAAACCATTTTCAAAATACGATAAGCAATTTTTTTCAAAATATTTTATTTGAAAAATAATTACATAATTTTTAAAAAATTAACACTTTTTTTTACAACACAAATTATTCTTCAGAATGATGTATTCACTACTAGGGGAAGTCATTAATCTACAATGAATTCCATGCTCGGCTCATTAGATAAACCCATGAAAATGAGATTTTAAAATCATAGAAATGTCTCCAAAAACTTATTTACCCAACTCCCTGGTAACTTTAAGTTCAACATAAAAGGGTTAGCTACGTACTTTTAGGACATACATTCGAAGTTCCAACAGTCCTACTCCTTTCTAAGATTCAGACACAAGGAATAGATAATAAGGGATTTCAACTCTAAGACCAAGAACACTGATGACTACTTGTTAGGAAAGGACCAAATACAATGATATCATTTGTACCAACAAGGACTAGACTGATACCATTTGTAAGACCCACCAATTATCATTGGATTGAGAGTACGACGAGTCATTACTAGGCCTTAATCCAAATTCCCAAGATGAAAAAGGCTGGAAATCATTGCCTAAGGGCTTCAAATACAAGTGGGGGATGATTTACCCTTTAGGAAATAAACTAATAAACCTACCAACAATAACCAACCATTCACTATACGATGCATGAACAAATGAAATACAACTCAAAAACTTCATGCACTCAAAACCACATCAATGTAAGCAACAATAGAAGGATAACCAAGTATCAGAGTACATTGTGGATAAACTACAAAAGACCATCCAAAAACCTCAAGACTTCATGCTCCACATGCTCCAAGCTCCAAAATCTCCGAACATCCCAACACCACGAGGTAGTGCTAAACACGTGTGAAACATTACCTTTTCCCCTATCCCAGAAGATAGCATCTACAAAAGCACCAAAGCGCTAAAGTTGGGGTGAGTATAAGACTCAGTTGGTTTCCCCCCCAATGAATTCCCTACTCACGCCATTAGGATAGAAGAGTTAGAAACAATTATATAAAATGGTTTATATAATTTTTTTTCTCAAAAGCAGTTTATAACTAAATCTAAACATGTTTCCAAAACTATTCATTACTAAATCCATACAAGTGAAATTGAATCCAATTTTTCCAGTAAGATATTTTTCCAGAAAAATAACCAAACAATATTTACAACCATTTCCCAATATCCCTATATCAGCATACCTGACCATTAATCTAACCCATTCAACCAAACATGCTTGCTATGTTATGACAGTTCCATACTCATGAGTGGTTTCTCATCGATCTACCAAGTCGTCACAAGGTAATTGTTTCCCATGTGCCATTAATCCTTTGGCACCAAGCACAAGATCAGATTTTAACCAAGCCATGTATATGAAATTCCCATGTTCCATTAAATATTTCACACCGAGCACAAGGTCATATTTCAACAAATCCCCATATATTGAATTTGAACAGACAACACATATGCCCAATGATCAAGATAAAATAAACCTTTCAATAAAAACACCATTTTATTGAAAACTATTTCCTTCAAAACCATTTCAATTCCAGACATTTTCAACTCCAAACCATTTCAATAAAACTCCATTTTTATTGAAAACCATTTCTATAGAAAAAACCTTTTTCATTAAACATTTAACAATTCCATAAAATCCATAATTTAAAATCATCATTTTAAATTAAACCCACTTTTGCACAACTATTCACCAAGACCACACAATTTCACAAAAACCATAAATCATCACAAATGAATATTTTTCCATGAATTTCACAATCAATAAAACAATTTTAATACAATAAAATAAATTTTAGCAAGAGGAGTTGAGAGAGAAGCCACCTTCCTCAAAGGTTTTTATGAAACTTTAATAACAGACGAAGAACGCACAAGGAAGCGGGTCGATTCTCCAAGAAAGACCTTAGTTATATTATCGTAGAAATATCACGACTCATCATTGAATTATTTTGCATCCAAAAACGTATATATACTCACTATAGGTTCATATCTGAGAAAGAATGGAGATCAGAGAAGTAGATCTAAGAATATTTAAGAAAAGAGGACAAATCCAGAATGAATAGTGACATACCTCAAGAATCGGACTCGAAATCACTAAGGGAAGGGTCTGGAATGGCTTAAAATTGTGTGGGGAGGGTTTTACAGCCTTCTAGGGAGAGTAATATCGAATTAGGGGCGTTTGGAAGCCAAAAATAAACAAATAGAGAAAAAAAGAGTCATCACCTAGAAAATAGATTCTAGTTTTGACCACATGGTTTTTGCCAATCATTAATGGATCATGAAACCTTCCTTTTGGTCCCAAAACTCCTTAAAAACAACCAAAATTCTTCCATCCTTCAACATTACACCTTTTTATGGAAACATCCCAATTTATGGAAAGACCCGACTTTATGTAAACAACCAACTTTTTGGAAACACCCCACTTTATTTAAAAACCCCACTTTGTGGAAACACCCAACTTTATGGAAACACCCCACTTTTTGGAAACTCTCTATATTATGGAAACTATCAATTTTATGGAAACCCAATCAAAGACACACCTATTAAAAAACATAATAAAAGGGGGTTATGTACCCAACACCGGGGGTACTACATATACCCCTTGTTTTCTTTCACAGGGTGGTAGTGTATTTAGAAATCTTAGTCATTGAGTACTTTTATCCATATTATTTCTATCACATTGGGATTATTTTGTGTGAAAATGTATTTTAATCTCTTTTGAACCATATATATCACATATCTCTCACCACAGATAAAGTTCCTCAATATCTTCAAAAAATGATTATAGATTCCTATTCAGGGCCTTGGGTTGGATTGTTCTATTTGTGGAACCTCAGTTTACTTGATGTAAGAGCAACCACTCTATCATTTTTAATTATCATGAATACTAGTAATTTCATTGATGCATCACTATATATTACGAATAATTTTTGTGATGGTAGATTCATAACTAATGTATTGGCTATTCTCCTCTTTAGCTCCTCAAAACATTCCTCACATTCCTATAACAATGTGAATTTTACTTCTATACATGTCAACTTTGTTAATTGGTTGGATAATCGATTAATATTCTAAACAAATAATTGAAATTAATCTTCTAATATAAAGAAAATATGTATCTTAGTTATACTCTTAAGTGTGTGATATTCTTTCAATACCAAAATCTTTGAAGATCAATGAATATTCCATCCTTAGATATAATATGTACAAGCCAGGAAATGTATTGGTGTCAAAATTCACACAAAATAGATTTCCCATACAATTCCTTCTATGACATTCTCAAGAACAACTCAAAAATTATTGTTATGTTCCCTATATTATTTAGAGTTAATCATGATATAATTAATGAATACCACTATGAAATCATCAAGAAAATCATTGAATAATATATTTATTAGATCAATAAACATAGAGGGTGAATTATTTAATCATATAGGCATTAAAGTAAAATTATAATGTCAATACCTCTTAAGAAATGAAGTCTTTGGTATATCAACCTTCTTCACCCTTAATTTGTGATGAATAGAGTGAATAAAGATAAAAAATTGAAAAATATTAAGATCCCTGATGTTGGTCAAATAATATATCGATGTAAGGGAGAGGATACTTGTTCTTTATAGTAATGGAATTTATCTCTTATATTCAATGAATAACCTCATAGACCCATCCATCTTATTAACAATAAAACTTGGGTCTCCACAATATGAAATAATATAGTGGAAGAATACATTATCACACCACTCATAATGTTGTTTCCTTAGCTCCACTAATTCTACTAGGTCCATTCGGTAGGGAGTCATAAATATATGTTTTTGATATGGGATGAGTTGAATAGAAAAATCTACTTCATTTTTATGAATATATTTAGAAAATTTTTCAAGAAACATATCAATGTATTTATACAACAATAAGTACACCCTCCATTGTTAATTTTTCTACGATAATAAGAGGCTTCATCTTATTGTCCACTTGGGGTATTTTTTTTTAAAGTTGGATACTAGAAGATGATCTAGGCATGACTCAGATAATTATTCCTCGCCTATTAATATGAAGGACTTCACTCCCCCTTCACAAAATACATTATCCTACTGTTATCATTATTTTTTTCATTTTATATTGAAATAAAATCCATAGTTAGGATTATTTTAAGTCAATAATTGGTATTATAATCAAGTATCCATATAGGGTGTGTGTATGAATCCTAGTGGGGACTGATTGACATACCCCTATTATAATAATATTTTGATTTGGCATTTTAATTGAAAAATAATTTTTATAGGTTCTAGGAAATGTTTAAATATTCTAAGAAAATAAAAATGATATAAAAAACTGAAATGATCTAGAATTTAATAAATAATAAACTAGAATTTATCACCAATGCACCTTCTATTACATATTTATATATTTCATCTTTAGATGTTGTAATAAAAAATTCTCATCTTTTCCCATAGTCCTCTTTAGAGGCGGATTCTAGATATTGTTAGGGAATTTATTTGAGTAATTACTCATCTATTTACTTTTAATGTAATGGATATTAATGTCCTCCTTATTTATTCTAAATTTATCATGTAGATGGACCTTCTCTCCATAATTATAATACACTCTTATTCCCTTGAAGCAAGTATTTGAGTTTTTTCACAATTATCACATTTTAGATTTCCCATATTTCTTTTCATTTAATTTAAAAATTTATTTTTCCAGGGATCTTAGATAACCTCATATTATTCCAAATTTCTCTGAAAATTTATGATTTGGGGAATTATTTTTATATCTTTATGGTACTTGATACTATATCGTTAGATGATAATAATGATTGAGAGAATAGTGGATTTTAGAGGCTCTACTTAACCCCGTCAAGGAATAATATATAATAATTTCTAGATTAAGTACAGAGTCCAAAACATTCCTAGGAAATATTTTTAAATTATCCTTATACTTATAAACTCTATCATCTTCTTTTTATTACAAATTAATAAATTTCTTTTCCATATAAACTTGTTTCTCTCAAATAAATTATTTGTTAAAAATATCACCTTGAATGTATTTTAGCCCAGGTTTTCTACCACTACAACTTCTATGTATTTTGAATCAATTACCACCACCCGATATGAAAAATTTTCCCTTTAATTACTTCCCAATGAAAGAAATATCTTCTCTATGACCTTGACCCATTATCTTGCTGCTAGTAGATCAGTAGTAACCTTGAGTGATGGAGGTTTTTTTCCACAAGAGGAGGTCCAAAATTGTTGTACTGTGTCATGTATTGGTATTTTGATAAATAAAAGATATTTTATTAGTCAAAACCTAAGTCAACATCCCTAATATAGACATTATATAATTAGTTTCAAAACCAGTTGTGTTGACTTTGTAATTCTCCAACCCCAGAAGCCCAGAGCTAATTCATTATTTTACTACATTGGCATTGTTTCTAGGAATCAAATAATAAAATATAATTGATAATAGAAGTATTATAAATCCATATTACATACATGATTCTAATAATACATTTGGGAAAAAAATAAAACATACTTCACAATAAATTTAAATGAACTACATCCTTTAAAGCTTATTTGTTGTCCTCTTCATCATAACCTGTGTAATGAAACATAATAAGGGTGAGATGAAATTCTCGATAAGAGTAAGTAAAGCAGAAGTAATTATGAATAAATAGAAATAAATTATAATTAAAAAGTAAATAACTAACAATACATTCCATTTAATTAATTAGATACGGCAATAACCATTTATAAAGGTGAGAAACTAAAACTCAGTCCATCTAAATCAATAAACTATTATTTAAAATAATCCATAGATATATCAACAAAAAATATAATGGATTAATAATAACATAATATCAATGAGGTAAATTATTTATTTATAGAATTCATGTGTGAGGAACATGAAATCCAATTACCATCAAGACCCTTCACAAGAAATTTTAAAACTACTTATAGAAACCCATTAAATTTGGCCAACTAATTGGTCTTATTAGAACATGTCGATGCATCAAAGAGATATATAAATTTCGGTATCCACCCTTCATTTCTATTTCAAAACATTAGACATATTTAACAATTAAAATAACGAATATTCTATATCAAATAAATGTATGGAATGATAAATAAGAATTTTATCAATAATTTCCTAATTATTCAAATAACATCCAATGTAAACACATCATAAAAAATACTATCTAATTTAAGAAATACTAATATAAATTGTATGAGAATATGGATATTAAAGAAAATTTAAAATGAATAATGATTATAAAATAGTGATTGTTTCAAAATAAATCTAATAACAACCAAAGGAATTGAGATTGTAAAGATAATAATTAGGAACATTCTTGAGGAGAAATATCATTAAACATTCCAAAGTGTCCTATTCCACTTTGAAACATTTAAATCATAATACCCATGATGGTATGAAATTAAATTAAACATAAAATATCATTAGAATAATGGGATTCATTATATAACATGAAAAATTATTATATACACCAAATAAAAGTGAATTGGTGAATAATAACAATTAAATCTCAATGGAATGTAAATTGAGACAAAATTCCATTACCTTAACATTAAATTTTGTTTTCTATTTTTATCCTAATTTATAGTGGTTTAAAACATGTTAATAACTTATACTTAAAAAATATCCATGTTTATAATATCATATATTGTATTCTTAAAATATATTTTTACCTGTTTGTTAACAATCTTTCATTATTTTGACTATTTCAGGTGTTGGTTGCCTTGTTTTCTAAAGTTTGTTTTCACATGTTTTTTGATGTCATTATTAATTAGATCACGGTTTCATAATTTAATGAATTTAATCTAGAATTTAATTATTTTATATATCCAGTACACACATATTTATAATTTTATATGTAGTTACAAGATAATATATGAAGTGAAGCTTTCATGGAGATGGTAGGATGTATGTACGCACGAACGCTACTTTTATTTTTTTCATATTAAAAGAATGAAAAGTAAATTTTACAAAAATATATTATAATTACTGTATAATATATATTCTATATATATGTTATATATGTTATATATTTTTACTAATACCATCCTTTATATATTTCATATTTGGAATGACCGAGTCACATCGCTTTGGGAGGGGGGTAGTCCACACTTTCTCAAACGAAATTATCCTATATTACACAAGATGGATAGAATAATGGTATGTTCTAAATGAAAATTACCTAAGTATAAATATATTATATATATATATATTATATATCATATATAAATATGTTGTTCATCATAATTTCCACCTTGCGAGGTGGTAAAAGAAAATTGAACAATCATAGATTCGTGAGGCATCAATTCATCGTACATAGAAATGGTATGTTTGTTACCCATTAGATTGAAGTGTGTATTAATAAAGGTAGAAATATTAATATAAAAAAATTATATTATATTGATTATATTGGTTTTATTATGTAATCATATAAAAAAATTTAGGGGTTGGAGAGTGGAAATGAAACTAATAAACTAGAGAGAAGATGTTACCTCTTAATTGGGAAACTTCTATGGTTTATAAAAAATAAATTACCTGGAAATATTTATTCCCAATGGTATGATTATATTTTGAGGGTATGGGTTTTTTAGGATATTTGATAAAGTCTTGGACAAGACAAAGAGGTATTAGAGGTGTGAATAAGTTAGAGAGATGGAATCCTTTTGTAGTGAAGGAAAATGACTCACTTATAATTTTTGGAAATAAGATAAGTGTACACATGTTATCACCTAAATAAGTTATACCAAAACACAAAAACCCATTAATGGAAGGTTAATATCCTAATTATGGCCATAAAATGGGGGTTTGACAAGTTTATAGGTAATTTTGTCCCATAAATATAAGGTATAGTCCATTTTAAGCCTAAATACATCTTAATAGTTGTTATTAATTGTAATCATTTTTAGTAATAATTTTTGTAAAAAAATAAGTTGATATTATTAGACTCTAAATATAATCCTAATTATAATGGTTTATTCCCATTTTTCTAAATTCAAATATCATAAGTATAAAATTAAGATTAATGCTTATATTTTATACAAACGGTTTAACTGGTTTGTGTAGAAAAATGTTCAAAATATTGTTGAGATTTTATAATCAATTTCAATGTGAAATTTTTTCTAATAAAATAAATATAATTAATATTTTTATTATTTATTTTTTGTGAATTTTAAAATATAATTTAACATTAATAATTTTTTAAATAAAAAATCACTTTTAACTACAATACAGCATTTGTCACTATGCATCAAAAAAATAAAGTTTCTTAGAAAAATATCGAAAATTTATTTTAAAATAATTTTGACCTTATGAAATAAATAATGAAGTTTTTTATCAAATTATATTTATAGGAATGTTAAAATTATGTTTTAAAATATGTTCTCTATTAAACAGTGGTAAAATGGCCTTTATAAAAATATAGGTTTTTATGTGTAAAAAGGGGTTGTTCTTATCTTATACATGTCAAACATAATAGATGAATATACAAAATATTTTCTTGAATATATAATATATATTACATTCAAATCATCAAATAATTTTACTTAATTATGTTTATTACGATAAAACCCCTCTAGAAGCATAAAAATTTGAAAATTTCTCTTCATATCCAATTGGTTCTTATTTTCATTTTTCATTTATTAGTAAACCATGAATTAATTTTATATTTATATAGACACTATGTTTTTATAATATAGTTAAAAATATTCAGAACAGATAGTTTATATCTTATTATATTAAATAATAATATTTTAATTATATATTATTGTTTGGTAGAACTCTATCTTGCATGCAACACAAGCTATCAAGGAAGGTCACTCTTGCGTGTAACACAACCTATCATGGATGGTCTCTCTGACATGTAACACAAACCAACTCGGTGTTTCATGTATTTAAATTTATAGAAATGTAAATATATTATAATGTATCCAAATATTATGTTACATTACATTCTTTCTGCCATGTTTCATACATGATATTAAAAATATGGTTTATACTTTATAATTTCGAGGTGTTACCTTCTCTACACATTAATTAAATTATGTCTTCGCAATTTAAAATTAATTTTGGTATAATATAGTTTGATATTTCTAATGTCGAAGTCCCACTTCATGAGAAGTGTTTTTAAAACATCCTCTTGAAAAGAGAGAATGGTAAGTAAAAAAACACATGGACTACAATGTAACTAGGTCCTGAAGTAGGAGAACATTAGTGGAAAGTGAAAATACATAATTGGAGGAAAAGAATAAATTTTTATAAGTAGTGAATGAGTTCATCAATCAAAAATAGGAAAATTATCAAAAGAATTTTGGGGACCTAAAATCTATAAATCTACAATGATTTAGAAGACAATCGGTTCAACAAAAATTAAGGTATAAGAACCACATTTTGTTTCTAAGTCAATTTCTTCATGTTTGGTAATTATTTTAATAACCAATAATATAATGAAATATTATTACATGATACATTTCTATTTCTTAAAAAAAAATCCAAACATGTGGTTTTTCTTTGTTAAAATTATAATTCATCCCTTTATTCCCAAAAATTAATTACCAATAATTATTTTTTTCCGAAAACACAAAAAGAAACTTTTAAAGGATTATAAGGCCTATAAAAAAGTGACAAGTATAAATATTTTTACTTAACTATCTTACAAAACCAATATGGTTAGTAGATTAATATCTACTCCTAAGAAGTTATGATATAGGTTCATCATTAACATTTATTCATCAAATTGTTTAACTAAAAAATAATGAAAATTTAACTGGGACATTGCGTAGGTAAGTGGTTGGAGCAAAACCCTTTTCATCCATCGATCATGGGTTCAAGACTCGAGAACTTTCTGGATTTTATTTGTTATCACCCAGCTTACATTTTGTCCTTTCCTAAAACTATATTAATATAATTTACAAAATAATTCTAATGGAAATCCTTGAAATAAGGATAACACTAAATAGCCTTTTAACAAAGGCTTTCCATACATCCTCAATACATAAGTACATCATCCATTTATTTCAATATAGGTCCTTATTTTATCAAGTTTTTATCCATAATATCATTTATAGGATTTCTAAATCATGAAACATTATTTTCAATATAAAAAAACAAAAGTTTAACCTTGGTTATTCATTATCAAAATACATTATAATGGTTTGTAAAGAAATGAGAATTATCCTAAGAATATCCCTCTAGTGTATCCAAATAGTTGCATAGTAAGGCCCGTTTTTATGTACTAGGTTACCCCAAGTCAGGCTTGAAACACGTTGTTAGAGTTGTTACTCCAAGGTACATATTTTCCAGAACTACTTCCACTTTCTGTATCTTTACATGGATGTATTGCTATGAAAAATACACAATATCAATTTAAAAAACATTATAGGGTGTTATTCTATACTAGTTTTCAAATTATACCTTGGGGTTATGTTCTCTAACCTATGTTTTCCTAAATCTAGTTCCCAAGGTTTCTACTAAAACTACCTCTCATACCAACTACAACATCCCAATCCTAGAAGCCCAGTGCCTGTGCATTATTTTATTACATTATCATTGTTTCAAGGGAAAAAATCCTGAAGGACCATTCAGGTTAGTTTTATTGGAAATAAATACTACCTACATGATTCCCGTAATACATTGGAAAAACAAAATAAACCATGCTACACAATAAACTGACATGAATTGAATCCTTGAAAGTGTATTCAAATTTCTCTTCTTCATAACTGGGGGAATTAAACTTATTAAGGGTGAGCTCAAATTATTAGTCCGGGTAAGTAAAATAGAAGACATTATAGATCAATATAAATAAATTAAAATGGAAAGTTAAATAATAGACAACACATTCGATTAAAATAACTAGAGAAGTAAATATCCATATGGAAAGGTAAGAAACTGAAACTCACAACTTCAAAATCAATAAACTGAGATTGAAATGTATCCATATATATGTCAATGAAAAATATCCTGGATGAATAATAACTAAATATTAATGAAGTAAATTAATTATTTATGGAATTTATGTTTGAGGCATATGAAAACCTATTACTATAAATACCATTCACAAGATAGTTTAAAACTACAAATAGAAACCTATTTAATTTGGTCAACTCATTTGTCTCATGAGAACATGTCGATACATCGGAGAGATATACAAAGTATGGGATCCACCCGTCACTTCCAGTCCAAAAAATTCCTTAAATTGAATGATAAAATGAACTAATATGCCTTATCATTTTACCATATTGAATCATAAATATGGATTTAATAAACAATTCCCTAATTAATCAAATAACTATCAATGTAAACACCATACGAATAATGGTATACTGTTTAGGAGAAACTAATATACATTAAATGAGAATATTTATATTCAATTAAATTTTAAATGAATAATTATTAAATTAAGGTGATTGTTTCAAAATAATTTTAAAAACCAAAAAAAGAAGTGAGATTATTAAGATAATCAGTAAGAATAATCTCAAGAAGAATAATCTTTAAACATTCCAAAGTGTTTAATTGAACTTTGAAAAATTTAAATTGTAATACCTAGAATGGTATGGAATTATATTAAACATATAATATCTTAAAAATGAGAATATTAAATCACATGGAAAAGGAAGTATATACACCCAATAAAAGTGAATTGTCTCATAATAACAATTATGTCTCAATGGAATGTAAATTGAGACAAAATCCAATTATCTTAACCTAATTTTTTATGTGGTATTTATTCTTTTTTATAGTGGTTTAAAATATGTTACTAACTTATTACAAACCCAAAATCATGTTTATAATATCATATATCATCTTTTTGTAATATCTTATTATCTGTTTGTTAACAATATTTCATTATTCTGACTATTTCTGGTGTTAATTTCCTAGTTTCCTCATGTATGTTTTGACTTCCTAGTTGTTGTTCTTATAAATTAGATAATTGATTCATAATAAATAGAATTTAAAACTTGATTTAATTATCATGTATATCCATTACATACTTATTTATAATTGTCTATAAAGTTTGGAGATAATAAATGAAGTGCACCGTTCATGGAGACGGTAGGCCGTGCGTACGCATGAACACTACTTTCATTTCACTGTCATATTATAAGAATGAAAATTAAATGATATATATATGTGTATGTTATAATTATAGTATAATAAATATGTTATATATGTCACATATTTTTATTAATACCATTCTTTTATACATTCCATATAGAGAATGAATGAGTCACATCACTTTATGGGGGCGGTAGTCCACACTTACTCAAAAAAAACTATCATATATACACAAGATGGAGAGAATAAAGCTTTGTTCTAAATAAAAATTAAATAAGTATAAATATATTATAAATATATTATATATCATATATATATAGAGTGTCCATCATAATGGTCACTATGAGAGGTGGTAAAGGAAAATAAATCATTCACCGTTTTGTGAGGCAATAGTTCACCGTACACAAAACATTATGTTTATTTACCATTTGTTGAATGTTTGTGAAATTTTAGGTAGAAATATTAACATTAAAACATCCTAGTATTTTGATGATACTTTTTTGTTATGTAAAAATATAATAGTAATATTTAAGGGGATGTATAATGGAAATGAAACTAAGAAACTAGAGAGAAGATGTTAACTCTTTATGGAGTAACTTCTTTTGGTTTATACCAAAAGTCTTCCCTAGAAAGAATTATTCCAAAATTTATGACTACTGGTATAGTGGAGGGATGTTGGGACAATATTGTTTCAGGTATTGGACGAACCTAATAGGTTTTAGAGGTGTGAAGAAGTGGGAGAGGTGGTTACTTTTTATAGTGAAGTAAAAGGACTCCCTTGGAATTTTTGAAAACAAGTTAGGTGTATAGATGTTCATAACTAAAAAATTAATAAAAAAATACAAACCAAAACATGAATGGATTGTTAATGGAAGAATTATTTCCCAAAAATAGGTTTTGGACAAGTGGATAGGTCATTTGTGCCCTTAAATATAAAGTTTTGTCCATGTCAATCCTAATAACACCATAATCACTCTAATTAATTTTAATTATTTTCAGTAATCATTTTTTAAAAAATTAATTTGATCTTATTATAGTAAATACATAGTACTGATTAAAATGGCTTATGTTATTTTTTTAAATTTAAATCATAAATTCGTCAAAATTAAGATTAATGCTAATCTTGTAGATAGACAGTTTAACTAGTTTTTTTAGAAAATTGTCCAAAAGATTGTTGAGATTTTATATTCAATTTCAATGTGAAATTGATTATAATAAACAAAATTTTATGAATATATTTATTATATTTCTAATGTGACATTGAAATATAACTTTAAATTAATAAATATTTAAATGAAAATGTAGTTTTTAACAAAAATGTAGTATTTTCCACTATTCATCAAATAATTAAGTTTCTCAAAAAAATATCAAAAATTCACCTTAGGATAATTTTGATATTATTATTTCAATAATAAATTTTATTTTATCAAATTAAATTTATAATAGTTTCAAAATTAAGATTTAAAATTGGTTCTTTATTAAAAGGCGGTAAAATTGCCTTCATAAAAATATAGGTTTTTATGTGTAAAAAAGGATTTGTTCTGATCTTATGCATATCAGATCTAATGGATTAATATCAAAAACATTTTATTGAATATATAATATATATTTATTTTAAATAATTAAATAATTTTAATTAATTGTGTTTATTAAGATAAAACCCCTTTGGAAGCATAAAAATAATAATATTTCTTTTCATATCCAATTGTTTCATATTTTCATTTTTAATTAATTGTTAACCCATTGATTAATTTTATAATTATAAAAACCATATGTTTTTATAATATAGTTAATAATATTCACAACATATATTTTATATCTTATTATATTATATAATAATATTTTAACTATATAGTATTGTTCGGTAAAACTCAGTCTTGCATGTAACAGAAGCTATTGAGGTAGGTCACTCTTGTGTGTAACAAAAGATATCGGGGAAGGTATCCCTTTCATGAAAAACACTATTACATAGTGTTTCATGCATTTATTATAAATAATAGTAAATATATCATAATGTATTCAGATAATATATTTCTTTACGCACTAGGTGTTGTGTGTCATACATGCTATTAAAGAAAAGGTTCATACTTTAGAATTTCAGGATGTTAAAAACTTATTCTAAAAGAGAATCACTCGATAATTTATAAGTGATGATATAACAAGAGCCTCAGAATAGTTGGTGAGGACTCGAAAAGTGAATACAAGAGACCCATGATCAAATTCAGGCGGAGAAATATCTCTAGGTTACTATAGCAATTTTATTCAGGCAATATAGTAGGTACTACTCTATACTATAACATATGAAACTATTTATCCATTAGGAATTTGGGTCATTCGTTTGGTTTTAAAGTTGTTCAAGGCCTTTGGAACACTAGAGGCCTTCTAGATAGTAAGGATTTCGTGCCACCCCAAGGCATTTGGGAATCATTAAGGCCTTCAAGCCACCTCAAAGCCTTTGGTACACATGAAATTTTGGTTAAATTGACCAGGTAGACTCTATAATTAGTAGGATCTATATGAGGATTTAGATCAAGGTTAATTCACCATAGTAGAGCTAAAATATTGAAAGAATTAGAGGGTATGCCAATCTCCATCTGGACCTACCTCTGCATGAATGAGAAGTCTAGCCGAACAACCATGCGAAGGTGCAGAGCTAACATCATGATGTAGACACCGGGTAGGAGAAGTTTCAAGTAGTTACAGTCTGGATTATTTCCTCTAAGAACTTCGGGTCATGTAATGTCACAAAGCCTATGGGCCATGTAAGGGTTACCCTTCAACCCTTAAAAAGTGGATTATCAAAAATAAATAAAAATAAAAGGACTTCAGGAAATTCATAATTACAGGTGATGATATGATTTCCCTTTCTTCCATTAAGTGATATATATATATAATTTACAAAAATTAATTAACTCACATCATTGTGAATATTAATCCACAAAAATCCTAATGCAGGTAAAATTTCATGGGAATATTAATGGTTTATCATAATGCTGGTGATAAATATGTTATTCTAAAATATAGTTTTCAATGTTTCTATTAAAATTTCTTTGATACCAACTATAAAACGAAAAATATATTAACCTAGAGTTAGTGATTATTTTAATACATTTCTAAAAAATATAATGATCACATAAAATATCACCAAATAGTTTAACAGTATTAGGTTACCGTATACATTCAATATTTACATATTACATTGTAATATAAAAATATAATATAAAAATAATTCTTAAAAATTATAATTCCTTTTATTGAATCATATGATTTATTAATAGAACACTTTTTTGTAACCTAGGATAATGGAAACATAAGAAGTGTGAGATCGAATTCTCAATAAGGGTACACATATGAAAAAATATATGACAACAGACATACACATTATGGTTGAGTAAATAATCCATAAGGCTTCCATAAAATAAATATTTTGAATGTGAAAAATTTATATGGATAAAATATAAATAATAATAACTACATAAATAACAATAATTTAATTCATGGTTGTAGAATTCATAATACTATTCATTTTGAACATTACCGTCATGGCCTCAACCAAATCATTATTCTTGTTGTCAAGGTCTCAACCAATATATAACTCTTTCCATTGAGGATACATAAAAAATAACATTCTTTCAATGGGTTCGTATAGACCAAACACCAAGGCCTTTTATCCCATGAGACCAACCAATTCATTGAGGGACTATATAATACCATAAGCAACCATTCACTTTATCATTCCAATGTATTCTTTATATGAAGAATTTTAATATCATTAAAATACTTAATAAACATGCCTTTGGAATCCATAAACACCCATATTAACATATATACATAAAAAATCAATAATTTCTCAATTAATAAGTTGGATAACATGGACACAATCCATCTAGAGAGAGATGGATGATAGTTAAACAACACATAATCAATAATGAAACTATGATTAATTGTTAATGTAAAAGGAAGTATACTTGCCAAGGAATAATTTAAGTTAATGTTAAAGGGTTATTTCGAAGTGTTGGGTTATCAATATATGTTAGTAATTGTGTTCAATAGTTTTCCTTGATCTAGAACTGCAGGAATGGTAAAAACGTACGTCATTATGGTTCATAAATAGAAAATAATTTATTAAAGGAATATCCCCTGGGAGTGATTAACATGATGTATAGTCTTAGGACCACTAATCATACAAAAATTGATCATTTATTTGAAAATAAACATTTATTTTTTTGTGTTATTTTCTCTAGGTGAATCTATGCCACAACCACATCCATATGCTAGTATATATGCAAGGATGTTACAACTAAGAAACTATAGAACCTGTTACATTACCATTTTTTTGGTTTTTTGGAATTATAAAGGGTTTTTAAAAGTTTTTAATGAATGTTAATATTATTTTCAAAATATATAATGGGTGATAACTCTATAAAATTAAAATAATTATGAAATTACAATAAAGGTTTGTAATTTAAAATTGAAGTGATAAAATGAGAATCTTATGTCATTACAATATCAGCATAGGAAAATGGATATATTCGATAAGATATAACAATTATCTCATAGAAAATAGATAATATAAGAGTAAATACCATGGAATTTGAATTAAGTAAATATGTGGAGATGGTATTATAATAAGATAATTTCAATTAAAAAGGAAATAAAAGGATTAAAACCCCTTACTTAGCTGAGTATCTTCAAAAATATTGGGGGTAATACATAGAACCTGAGGAACTAATTTGGGAGGTTTTTAGATAAGGATATTACAGATAAATTTTTGTTAATTTACTTTTTGATGGAGTGGTATGAGATAATGGGTGGGTGTGATCTTGTTTTATTATAAAGAGGAGGAGTTTTTTCAAGGAATCTAATGTTTGGTAAAGGATATGAATGGAATAAAATGTGTGTTAAGTGAGATAGGTAGAATTTTTTTTGAGATATATAGTTATGAATTTACTACCTTAAAAGGGATTTATGTATAGACTATATGTAAAATTAAATTAGTAAAATTAGGGCTACATCAGATTACCCATTTTAAGATTTATTATTCATAATTAAATATAATGTTGGAAATTATTTTATCCCAGAAAATATAATATGAAACTTATTACCATATTTATATGTGTTAAATATTAATTTTGGATCTTTTTATACAGATTAAACTTTTAAATATGTGAAAATTAACTTTTAAATTAATATATATAATGCGTAAATTTTTCTTTATAGAAAAATAATGTGTTATTTGTTAAGTCTTGTACATATTGTTTAAAAATTAATTATCTATTAAATGGGTTTTAATTTTAATTTTATATATTTATAAAAATAATTTTATATTCATAATTTTAAATAGACCCATTTAATTTTAAAAAAATAAATATTTAAAAAATTATTACTCTTTGGAAAATAATTGTTTTAATAAGGTAACAAATATTTACAATGATTGCATAATTTTATAGATAAAATTATGATGAAACTTATTACATTATTTTTAACTAATAATTAAAAATATGAAATGAATTTTATAAGATAAAATTTCTTTGTATATGAATTATAAATTTGACATTAGCATAAATTACATTTGAATACACATTTTTTTTGAAGTGTATTAAAAAGCTAAAAATTTATGTGTAGGATAAAAATTTGAATGATTTTTATATTAATGACATAAGATGTTTTATTATAAAACAAATAAAATATACATGACTTTAAAATTAAGAAAAGAAAAAAGAAATTTATCAAAATAATATCTAATTAAAAGAAAAGGCTTGAACTATTTTTGTTGGAAATTATTACTTATTTATTTAAAATTTTAATCATAGATTTTTGAAATTTAATATATTTTTTTGAATATATATATATATATATATATTTAATTATTAAAACATTTACCTATTAAAATTTATTAAAACTTTTAGGTTTTTCTAAAAAAAGTCATTGTTTTAAAAAAGACAATATTTTTCACTATTCACCTAAAAAATAATTTATTTTAAAAAAATCCTAAAAATTTACATGAAGTTGATTTTTTCATAGTGAATTGACAAAAAATTCCTTCTTATCTAATATAAAATATAGGATTTATAAATTTTCCTTATAAACATGAATGAAGGCTCTTTCTATTGTGGTAGAGTGTGCATTATATGATATGTTTTTTGATATAATATTTATACACTCTAAGTGGGACTTTGGTATTACATCATTCATTGGGTATTTCCAATCATATTTCATCTAACACATATTCCTATAAACAATTAATCAATTTTGTTGCATCATTATGGATCCCAAACACACCCCTAATGCATTGAGGTGTAGGGTATACTCATTACCAAGCTCGTGTAAGGTTCATATTTGAATTGATTTAAACCTTCACATGAGCTCAAGGAAGCATGTATTGTAAGGATAAAAATGATTAAACTTCAACAATTTTAGGTTAGGGATTCCATCAACATTTTCTATTGACAGAATTCTTAAATTAATATTCTATAGTATCTTACCAATCCTTGGAAAAATTGGATTTCAAAAACATTTTTATGTTTCTATCTAGACACTTTAACATAAATTTTTACATTATCTACTAATATTCTTCTCCCTGATATCACATATACTAAGAAGTGCATCTGGATGATAAAATACTATAACTTTAAGCTATTTTTATTAATTTTAATATCCCTTAGTATACTAATGAAAATATATATGTTCCAAGAATGGTCATTTATCAATTACGTTGGAATATAATAACATTTAAAAATAAAACCATGAATGAGACTAAACATTAATGGAAAAACCCGTTCATTAGTTTTATGAACATAATATTCATATTCAAAAATAAGAATATCTTCATGAGAAAATAAAAAAGTTTATAACTTATCCAAAAATAAGTATTATGAATATTATATGGCCTCATATGAAATTTATGATATCTTGATCTCAAGTCAATATTGGAGAACCATTTGGATCCCCTCATATGATCAAAAAATCATATCTATAAGGAAGTGTATAGAGGTTCTTGAAATCACCTAGTTCAATCTCTGGTAATTAAACAAAATTTTAGAAAACCATATGCCTTCTTATAAAATAACAGTGGACCACTGCAAGGGGATGAGCTTGGATGAATGAATCCACTTTCTGAATGTTCTTATTATTGATACTACAACTCAGTAATATACATATATATTATCTTGTTTAGATATATATATATTGATTCTGTTCCTTGCATATGATTGATTATGAACAAGGACTCTCTCTTGGGTTATAACTTTGGTCCCCTTAAAAAGGCATTCATAGACATATTGAAATTAAAGGAAGGTCCGATGATCAATATAACTCATCTCACAAATATAATATAGAATTCTAGGTTGGGATTCACCAAAATTCATATGCAGGGGTATTGAATTTATTTCTCGAAAATAAAACTCTATGATATATATATAACTGTATCTTTTAAAAAAATTGAAAAATTACCATCGATGATTATAATAGATACATATTTTATGAAAAGTCAATAAATCTATATCAAGGATCAAATCAAATTTATGCATCTCCAAGATAAAAAAATCCCAGTGAATACTACACCTATTGATCATGATAGGGAACTACATATATCTTTGGATACCCTCAAACCACAACCCAAGGGGCGTATTGATAGACATCACTTGATATAGATACTTTTTGAACAAACCTGGACCTAAAACCTAGTTACACTGTGGGGGGGGGGGGTTAATTAAGGTTATTATTTGATAATTATATTCCTAAAATAAACCTATTCAACATGTTAGTGTGTTGATTGTCTTAAACATTTAACAATAAATTTATCAGTATGAAACCATAATATAAAGTAATATAAAGAAAACAAAATTTTTACAAGGGTTGATCCCAATCTGGGTATCAACTTCTTTATTTTATTAGGTTGAATCTAATTTATTGATTTTATCACTTGTCGTAGATATTATTACATAAGACGAGAAGGTTTTATCCTTGACTCATCACATACATAATATGTAAAACTATTTTCTTTAAACCTTATGATGGTATTATCCTTGACCCAATATTATGCCTTGATAATAATTTTTGGATAAAACTACAGTGGATATATTTAGTCTTTTAATATTATCCATTAACTTTTATGATAAAGATTATCAATTTTCTCATAGATGTCTCTACAACAAGATGTAATATTTTTTCCTCAAGAGTAGTGTAAAGATCCTTAAAATTCATGGATTTATTTTAATTTTCATTGTAATTTTACAAGAATGCAGTTTCTGACAGCACCTGATTCCGAGGCCTGGTGTGCCCGAAATCATTTTACGAAGTTTGTGTTGGGTACGTTCAGTAAACGAACGAGCAGGTTTTCCTAACTTTTAAACCGGTGCTTGGAATCGAAATCCGAGGGCACTGATGGAACCGCAATGCCAGTATTTTCTTAGGAACACCTTTTCCGGAGTTGCGTTTGCTCGGGTGTGGTTATTAATTTTTGGGTCAAGTAAAAGAATAAAATAAAATGGTACAACCAATTTTATTTTATTTAAAGTAGTTTAACCTAAGCTAAGTGGTTGGAGTGGGACCTACTATATCCTACTCCACTAGGTCAGATATTTTTGGGGTGGGGCCCACACTATCCCCACATTTTCAAATTCCTCAAACCCCTCCTTTAATTAGGCAACGCACCCGCACCCCCTTTAAATGAAAGTCAACTCATGCATTTAACGGAATATTAAACGCCTCTTTAATTGGGCGGTTTAAACTTCTCAATTAATTCAATTAATTGAAGGATTCAATTTTGAATTTAAAAACGTTTGGCATGAGTAATAAAATAAGGCAACACTTATTTTATTAGGGTTGTTTTGGTTGTGCGAGAGAATTTTGGAGAGGATTTTCTCTAAGTCTTGAAGTTCTTCTTCCTCGACGAAGAATGCGAAGAACACCGAGCCTTCGATGAAGAACTCTATCACCGCAAAGGGGAGTTCATTGTACCGTCTTCCTTCCTCCCCGCAGCCGGTGAGAGATGCCATCCTCAGAGATCGACGACGGGATGCCAATGATCCTCCTTCCTCAAAGCTTATGGAGTCTCCTTCCGCGACATCCCTTTCCGCGACAAACCTCGCTCGACGACAAAACTTGACGTAGGGGTGTGTTTTTATTTGAGCAATGCTGATTCTTAGTTCCTTTTTTTATCCTAACCCGCTTAATACCAAACTAATGTGGAAGGACCGGGCCCAACGAACACGGCCCGATCCCTCCACCGTTTTTGTGAATGTTTAGTGGGATCTTCGTGTTCTTCATGGGTGACGAACACTGGAACGTTGCGAGTTCGTTGTGTGACACAATGATCCCAATTGAAGACCCAACATCACGATGTCCTAGTGAAGGTGCGACGACGATAGCAGGCGACAGATCAAACCGGAATGGGAGGGACCGTCCCTTGAACGTTCTTCGAGCGGGTGAAACAAATTGTGATTTCGGAGCCGATCGGAGGCCTGAAAACACCGGAGACGATTATGGGAAATCGGGTCGAATTAGTGTCCAAAGTTTCATGATGAAAGGACCGTCAGAATGAAGAACGAACAACATGGGAGTCGCACTGGCTGGGGGCATCGGTTCTGGAAAATTCCAGAATACACGACGTGTACCTCTGATGAACACACCGTGTAGTGTGGGTGTACTGTGGCTTGAGTTGCGGGTTTAGACAAGTAACACATGACATGTGACCCCAACCACACGGCGTGTAATCTCTACGCAGAATAACAGAAGCATATTCACGAGACATGGCGTGTATTCTAGAAAATACACGGGCACGGGCAGCAATACACGGCCAAGAGGCACAACTTGTATTCTCTTAACAGAAGGGCAGAAGCGGATTCACCGAACTCGGCGTGTATTCCTGGGATACACGGACATTAAATAGAGTACACGGGCATGTACTCCACCACACGACCAGGCATGGATAGCATACACGGAGCTCACCCCAGATGTTTGGACACGGCATGTAACCATACCACATGCCGTGTACATACTTTTTACACGAACAGCCCACCGACACGGGCTGTGGTACATGGACAACACCCATGGACAGAAGACACGACATGTAACCATACCACACGCCATGTACTTTCTTTTTTTACACGACCAGCCCTGCGACACGGGTCGGAACACATGGTCAGTACCCGATGTCTGATGACACGGCGTGTAACGTATATCTACACGCCGTGTACTTTTGGAAAATGGGTTGGTCATCTTGTTCTCTGTGACTTGGGAAAGTTTTTCTTGGTTTTACCCTAAGATGTGGGACGGAATTTTGGGTTACATCATACCCGGTCTTCGTGAAGGTTGATGTATCCATATCTTTGACTCGAGGAGAGGATCCTCTCGAAACGTTCTTGCTATGTGCGGGAACCCTAGAGCTAGCTGCGACTACGACGATGATGACGACTGTAAAGAAATCCTCCATGGATTCGACGGCGATGACTACAACATTCAGCGATACTGTGTAGATCAGTGCTACCGATCATGTGTGGGTCAGATCCTGTGTGGGTCATTGCGGGGGTTTGTACCTATCGACCCTTTGTGGGTCATTGTGGGGGTTAGTACGTATCGATCCTTTGTGGGTCATTGCGGGGGTTAGTACCTATCGATCCTGTGTTGGTCCGACGGCTTAGATGAATCAGTGGCAACATCTGATCAGCTCTATCATCTTACGAAGAAGTATATCCTGTGAGAGCTGAGTCTTGACTTTCAAACATTATCTTCGATATGATTGGCATGCTTTCCTATGTGGATTGTGTTATGATATCCTGTGTGGACGTGATCGATCTTGGGCTCGGATGCTGGAGCCGAACTCGAATTGATGACTTAGGTATATGTATGGGCATATACCTAAGTAGTGTTGGATGTTACTTCATGATTGTATCTTTCTTTTGTGGATTATCCTTTTTGGATTCTGGGAGACCTTCGGGGGTCTCGGGGTCCCTACTGAGTAGCTTATACTCAACCCTGCACTGGCTATGCCTGCACTACATTGTGTTGGATGCAGACGACGGGCAACACTGATCGTCGTAGAGTCTAGTGGAGCAATCGGTACCTGGAGGTGGACCACTGGGCGGGATGTACACGGAGCGGACGGCTGGACCTGAGGAGCTGAGGTGGCTATCTGTACCCACCCTTCAGGTGGGAGTACCAGTGGACGGCTCGACGTTGCTGCTTTACTTTCAGTTACTGTACTTTCTTTCTAGTTGTACTTTACTTTCAGTTTGGGTTTGTATTCTGGCCCATTTACTTTCCACACTTACTTGTACTCAGTTTACTTAGTGTTTAATTCTGTTGGCTTACTCTGTGGTGTTTGTTTACTTTTAAAGTCAATGCCTTCCCTTTTTTGTTGGGATATACACCTTGGTGTTAGTCGCCAACCCCTGGCCTATGGAAGGAGGGCTTGGGGTAGTCACGGCACGGGCCCTGAGGACGGGTCGTGGAAAATTGGTATCAGAGGAGTTTAGTTCTACCGCATAACTCAAGACTCTAATTTTTTTCTATTTGAAGCAATAATGTTAAGAGTATTGAGTGTGGTTATCAGTCCAGGGAGTCCAGTGTTGGTGCGGCGGCCGACGTATCCGTACACAAGGACCCTGACTTCTGATTTCCAACTTAGTGCACGAAATCATTGATTGCATGTGTGTTTCAAGTTTTCTTTGTGATTACTTTGTGTGAGCTCACTAGGTATACTGTTTTGACCGTGGCGCACCTGTCTCTTTTCAGGATGGCCCCATGATGGCAGCCTGCTAGGGTTCTGAGTTTTGTATGTGAAGACAACCCACCGAGCGACGAGGCCTCGGTGTAGGGTCCTTTGATAGTAGAGGCACCGGCGATACCTCTACTCGCCGAGCCACCGATGCTACCAACCCCAGCCGATGAGAGTGAACGTCACCTTGGTGCATTGTACGAGTTTCAGTGTCAGCGATCGCCCAGGTTTTGTGGGGAGACGGACCCTCAGGCAGCCGAGGATTGGCTGGAGGCAGTAGTATGAGTTTTCAGGTTAGTGGGGACACAAGATGACCTCATGGTGATCCTCGCAGCGAGCCTCCTGCACGCGGCAGCAGGCAGATGGAGGAGCCTACTGATCGAAGTGCATGACGAGGTGTCTCACCTCTGGATGGACCTCGAGAGCCTCTTCCACTCGGAGTTCGTCCTAGCCACCCTCCGTGCGGTACGCATCCAGGAGCTTCTACAGATACGACATGGCAGCATGACGGTCGCCCAATACTTGGCGAGATTTACCGATCTCTCCCGCTATTCGACGGACACGGTACGAGACCCATTCTTCTAGGCCCAGACCTTCGAGTAGGGATTGAGGCATGAGATCAGGGCATCGTTGATCTCCCTCAAAATTCCGACATAGGCAGGAGTACTAGAGCGAGCTCTTCTCATAGAGAGTTTTCTTACCGAGCCTATGCCAGCAGTGAGACCTACTGCAGGGCGGCACGTAGCAGAGTCATCTGCAGCTGGCAGTCGATTGATGTCACAGGGGTCCAGGCGGACCGGACCATCAGGCAAAAAACCTCAGGACACTGGCTCAGAGGTGTGGGGCACTCAGCGTAGAGCCAGTCTTTTGAGAGGCAGACAGTGCTACGCATGCGGCGGGCAGGGCCACATGGCTCATGACTGCCCGACCCGCCGTGCAGAGGAGCAGCAGACTGTTGAGGGGCCACCCAGGCAGAGGCAGAGGGTCGACCGTGGTGGTCCTCTGAGAGAAGGCGAATGAGGCAGGGGAGATGTCCGAGCAGCAGGTGGTGGGCGACGCTTTGAGGCTCTACCACCACCACCACCAGGAGGTCCACCCCGACCACAGGGAGCTGGCGGGTAGAGACAGGCTCAGCTTCAGGCAGCGGAGGCCTATGACCACGGTGCGCCAGAGATGATTTGAGGTACGATCTGTGTCTACTCCACCCTTGCTGTAGTTCTTATAGACATAGGAGCGAGTCATTATTTTATTGTCGCTGCCCTTGTTCAGTGCTCGAAGATTCCGACGGAGCCGTTGACTCGATCCTTATGGCTAGAGACTCCTACGGGAGCAGACTCGATGATTACGCACTGGTGCCGGCAGTGTGAGCTTACTCTAGGAGGTGAGAGCTTCACCCGAGATCTTCTTTTAGTAGCATCGAGGCCTTACGACATCATCATGGGCATGGATTGGTTATCCACAGTTCATGCTCAGATCGACTGTATTAGGCTCAAGGTGCGATGTGTTCGCACCGACGGGAGCAGGTTCACCTTCACCAGAGAGAAGGGATCCTTTGCAGCACAGGATTGACTCTCGCAGAGGAGAGGACATCCCATCACTCATCAGTTGGCTAGCCTCATCCTAGGAGCAGTTGACATACGGAGTCCCGGTTTTCTTAAAGTGGTGGATCAGTATGAGGACGTTTTCCATGAAGACGTTCCAGGACTACCTCCGCATAGATAGGTAGACTTTTATATTGACTTATACCCCGGGACAACCCCGATATCCACTCCAGAATATTGGATGGCCCCTGTTGAGCTTCGAGAACTATGGGTACAGTTGGAGGACTTGCAGATCAAGGGATTCATCTGACCCAGTGTTTCACCTTGGACTTCCCCGATATTGTTCGCCAAGAAGGCATATGGGAGCTTGCAACTTTGTGTCGACTATCGTCGCCTGAACCAGATGACCGTGAGGAACAAGTATCTGCTACCGAGGATTGAAGACCTCTTCGATCAGCTTAAGGGAGCACGATGGTTCTCAAAGATATAACTTAGATTAGGCTATCATCAGCTCAGAGTTCGATATGAGGACGTACAGAAGACGGCCTTCAGATGTCGGTATGGCCACTATGAGTTCTTGGTTATTCCTTTCGGCGTAACCAATTCTCCAGCTGTGTTCATGAGTCTCATGAACAGGATCTTTCAGCCATACCTCGATCGATTTGTTGTGGTCTTCATCGACGAAATTTTGATATACTCGACCACTGAGGAGGAGCACACCTACCACTTGAAGGTTGTACTAGACACACTCCGAGAGCACTAGATATATAGAAAGCTCTCAAAGTGTTGGTTCTAGTTACATGAGGTCCACTTCTTGGGACATGTCATCTCTGAGGCACGAGTTGTGGTGGATCCTGTAAGATTGAGGCAGTGCTAGCTTGGGAGCCACCCAGGAACATGATAGAGGTACGGAGTTTCTTGGGTCTAGCTGGGTACTACCAGAGATTTGTTCCAGACTTCTCCAGAGTTGCGGCAACAGTCTCAGCTTTGACGAAGAAGGGAAAACCCTTCGTGTGGTCAGATGGATGTCAGCAGAGCTTCCAGGAGCTGAGATGGAGATTGACCATCGCTCCTATCTTGAGGCTACCGGAGGAGGGAGTAGGGTACGTAGTCTACTACGATGCATCAGGGACCGGGCTCGGATGTGTCCTGATGCAGGAGCGGGCCGTGATCTCTTATGGATCACATCAGTTGAGACAGCATGAGAATAAATATGCTACCCATGACCTGGAGTTAGCAGCAGTGGTCTTCATTCTGAAGATGTGGCGACACTATCTGATGGGCGAGCGCTTTACAATCTTTTCTGACCACTAGAGTCTTAGGTACATCTTCTCGCAGAAGGACCTGAACCTGAGACATCGACGATGGCTCGAGTTCCTCCAGGACTATGACTTTGAGATAGTCTATACTCCTGGAAAGGGGAACATAGTAGCCGATGCTCTCAGCAGGAGGACGGGAATTCAGCTACTTGGGGAGGCGACGGAGCAGCTAGCTGCTTTGCATATATCCTTCAGGGATAGAGATGGAAGAGCCTTTCTCCAGTCACTCACAGTCACTCCTCCACTACTGCAGCGAGTCAGAGAGGCACAGTATGGGGACGCCGACTGTGAGACATGGCGTGCGCAGATATCCTCAGGACAAGCACCTGATGGATTCTCTTTAGGAGGATAGCATGATGTCCTTTTCAGAGGAAGTACCTTGGTACCAGTTTCTTTACAGGAGGAGGTGCTGAGAGAGTTTCACACTTCCCCTTCTGAGGTACATCCTGGAGTGGCGAAGATGTACCAGGATCTTAGACGACATCATTGGTGGTCGGGCCTGAAGAAGGCTGTGGCATAGTTCGTTTCTCGATGCCTCACCTGCCAGCAGGTGAAGGCAGAGCACCAGGTACCATCATGCTTGGTATAACCCTTGGAGGTCCCGGAGTGGAAGTGGGACGAGATATATATGAATTTCGTGACTGGAATTCCACGTACATCCAGAGGTCACGACTCCATTTGGGTGATTGTTGACTGACTCACCATGTTAGCCCACTTCTTACCCACCAGAGAGAAGGGCTAAGTAGAGATCTTGGGATGTCTATACGTTCATGAGATTTTACGGCTTCATGGTGTGCTATCATCTATCATCTCCGATCGAGATGCTCGCTTTACTTCCCAGCTTTGGAAGGGGTTGCAGGAGGCATTACGGACACAGCTACGTCTGAGCACCGCCTTTCACCCTCAGACGGATGGTTAGACGGAGAGGAAAATTCAGACTCTCGAGGTAATGCTCCGTACATGCGTCCTTGACTTTGGTGGCAGCTGGGAGGATCACCTACCGTTGGTAGAGTTCATGTATAACAACAAATACCACTCCACCATCAGGATGGCACCGTACGAGGCGTTGTTCGGACGACCTTGCAGATCACCGCTGTGCTGGACGGACCCTGGGGAGTCAGCACTTGTGGGACCGGAGATGGTCCAGGCTGTGACAGAGAAGGTCCAGGTCTTCCAGGAATGGATGAGGATAGCTCAGTGCCGGCAGAAGTCTTATGCTGACAGGAGGTGGAGGCCACTAGAGTTCGAGGATGGTGACCACGTCTTCTTGCAAGTCTCACCTTGACGTGGATTACAGAGATTTGGCCGAGGTAGAAAGTTGTCTCCACGCTTCATCGGACCATTCTAGGTCCTCAGAAGGACTGGAGAGGTGGCTTATCGCCTAGCTCTACCACCACAGTTTCACCGGGTGCATGACGTCTTCCACGTATCTCAACTGAGGAGATACGTGCATGACCCGACGCATATCATCGACCATGGGGAGCTAGACCTTGATGATGGGGCGACATTTTCGAAGGTCCCGGTGGAGATCGAGGATCGACAGGAGTGGGTCCTATGTGGACGGTCGATTCCTCTATTGCGCATCAGATGGTAGCATGAGAACCTCCAGGAGAGCACTTGGGAGCGGGAGGCTCAAATGCGTGCTCAGTACCCACATTTGTTTCCCTAGTTTGTGATGTATATTTACGGGGACGTAAAGTCCTGATGTGGGAGTAATGTAAAGACTCATAAAATTCAAGTAATTTTTTTTAATTTTCTTTGTAATATTACAAGAACGCAGTTTCTGACGGCACCTGATTCCGAGGCCCGGTGTGCCCGAAATCATTTTCCGAAGTTTGGCTCGGGTAAGTTCTGTAAACGAACGAGTGGGTTTTCCTAACTTTTAAACCGGTGCTCGGAATAGAAATCTGAGGGCACTGATAGAACCGCGACGCTGGTATTTTCTTAGTAACACCTTTTCCGAAGTTTCTTTTTCTTGGGTGTGGTTATTAATTTTTGGGTTATGTAAAAGAATAAAATAAAATGGTTCAACCAATTTTTTTTATTTAAAGTAGTTTAACCTAAGCTAAGTGGTTGGAGTGGACCCACTATATCCTACTCCACTTGGTAGGATATTTGTGGGGTGGTACCCACACGAGCCCCACCCTTTCAACTTCCTGAAACCCCCTCTTTTAATTAGGTAACGCACGCGCACCCCCCTTTAAATGAAAGTCAACTCTTGCGTTTAACTGAATATTAAACGCCTCTTTAATTGGGCGGTTTAAACTTATCAATTAATTCAATTAATTGAAGGATTCAATTTTGAATTTCAAAACCTTTGGCATGAGTAATAAAATAAGGCAACACTTGTTTTATTAGGGTTCTTTTGGTTGTGCGAGAGGATTTTGGAGAGGATTTACTCTATGTCTTGAAGTTCTTCTTCCACAACGAAGAACACGAAGAACATCGAACCTTCAACAAAGAACCCCATCACCGCAAAGGGGAGTTCTTCATACCATCTTCCTTCCTCCTTGAAGCTGGTGAGAGACGCCATCCTCAAAGATCGACGACGCGACGCCGATGATCCTCCTTCTGCGACGCTTACGGAATCTCTTTCCGCGACGTCCCTTTCCATGACATACCTCGCTCGACGACAATGCTTGAGGTAGGGGTGTTTTTTTATTTGAGCAACTCTGATTCTTCCTTCCTTTGTTTATCTTGACCTGCTTTCTACCAAAATAACGTGGAAGGACCGGTCCAAACGAACACAGCCCGATCCCTCCGCCATTTTTGTGAATGTTTTGTGGGATCTTTGTGTTCTTCATGGGTGACGAACATAGGAACGTTGAGAGTTCGTTGTGCGACACAATGATCCCAATTAAAGAACCAACATCACAACGTCCAAGTGAAGGTGCGATGACGATAGTGGGCGATGGATCAAATCAGAACGGGAGGGACCGTCCCTTGATAGTTCTTCGAGCGGGTGAATCAAAGCGTGATTTCGGAGCCGATTAGAGGCCCGAAAACACCGGAGACGATTACGGGACATCGGGGCGACTTAGTGTCCGAAGTTTCATGATGAAAGGACTGTCAGAATGAAGAACGGACAACATGGGAGGCGTGCTGGCCGGGGGCGTCGGTTCTGGAAAATTCCAGAAGACACGACGTGTACCTCTGACGAACACACCATGTAGTGTAGGCGTACTGTGGATTGAGTTTCGGGTTTAGAAAAGTAATACATGGCGTGTGACCCCGAACACACGAGATGTAATCTCTATGCATAATAGAAGAAGCAGCTTCGCGAGACATGGCATGTATTCTGGAAAATATACGGTCACAGGCAGCAAAACACGACCAAGAGGCACGGCGTGTATTCTCTTCACAGAAGGGAAGAAGCGGCTTCCCGGGACTCGGCGTGTATTCCTGGGATACACAGACATGGAATGGAGTACACGAGTATGTACTCCACCACACAACCAGACATGGCCAGCATACACAGAGCTGACCCCAGATGTTTGGACACGGCGTGTAACCATACCACACGCCTTTTACATACTTTTTACACGAACAACACATCGACACGAGATGTGGTAAACGGACAGTACCCATGGACAAAAGACAAGGCGTGTAACCATACCACACGCCGTGTAATTTATTTTTTTACATGACCAGCCCTGCGACACGGGCCAGAACACACGGGCAGTACCCGGTGTCTGATGACACGACGTGTAACGTATATCTACATGCCGTGTAATTTTGGAAAATGGTTTGGTCATCTTGTTCCCTGTGACTTGGGAAAGTTTTTCTTGGTTTACCCTAAGATGTGGGACGAAACGTTGGGTTACATCATCCCTGGTCTTCATGACGGTTGATGTATCCATCCCTTTGACTCGAGGAGAGGATCCTCCTGAAACGAGCTTGCTGTGTGCGGGAGCCTTAGAGGTGTCTACGACTGCGACGATGATGGAGACTGTAAAGAAATCATTTGTGGATTCAACGAAAACAACTAAAGCACTCAGCGATCCTGTGTGGATCAGTGATACCGATTCTGTGTGGGTCAGCGCTCAACGATCCCATGTGGGCTAGCGCATACCGATCTTGTGTGGGTCAGATCCTGTGTGGGTCATTACGGGGGTTAGTACCTATCGATCCTTTGTGGGTCATTGTGGGGGTTATTACCTATCGATCCTTTGTGGGTCATTGCGGGGGTTAGTATCTATCGATTATATGTGGGTCTGACAGCTTAGACGAATCAGTGGATACATATGATCATCTTTATCGTCTTACGAAGAAGTATATCTTATGTGAGCTGAGTCTTGACTTTGAAACATTATCTTCGATATGATTGACTTGCTTTCCTATGTGGATTGTGTTGTGATATCCTGTGTGGACGTGATAGAACTTGGGCTCAGATGCTGGAGCCGAACTGGAATTGATGACTTAGGTATATGTATGGGAATATACCTAAGTAGTGTTGGATGTTACTTCGTGATTGTATATTTCTTTTGTGGATTATCCTTTGTGGATTCTAGGAGACCATCAGGGGTCTCGGGGTACCTAATGAGTAGCTTATACTCACCCCTACATGGGATATGCCCGAACTATGTTGTGTTGGATGCAGATGACGGACAATGTTGATCATGGTAGAGGCTAGTGGAGCAGTCGGTGCCTGGAGGTGGACCACTGGGTGGGATGTACACAGAGCGGATGGCTGGACCCAAGGAGCTGAGGTGGCTATCTGTACCCACCATACAGGTGGGAGTACCAATGGACGGCTCGACGCTGCTGCTTTACTTTCAGTTGCTGTACTTTCTTTACAGTTGTACTTTACTTTCTGTTTGAGTTTGTATTCTGGGCCATTTACTTTCCCCACTTACTTGTACTCAGTTTACATAGTGTTTACTTCTGATGGCTTACTCTGTGGTGTTTGTTTACTTTTAAAGGCATTGCCTTCCCTTTTTGTTGGGATATATGTCTTGGTGCTAGTCGCCAACCCCTGGCCTATGGAAGGCGGGCTTGGGGTAGTCACAGCACGGGCCCCGAGGACGGGTCGTGACAAGTAGGTCTTCAACCATAAGTAAATGAAAAAACCACTACATTAACATAAGCCTTCCTCTTGAATTTTCATAATGATCAACGTATTCATTATAATATGAAATAAAACATTGTATTGTTTCAATTTATCCTTCTTTAATCCTTCTAAACATATTCTATAGTAGAAACTCTTTATTATACAGGAGTCTCGACACAAGTGAATGTCCAAAGAAATGATACTTATCTGACTCTCTCTCCATATTAAAATTTTCACCATTATATTTAAATATATTAATAAATTTAAGACATGAATATTACCATAATTTGACTATATAAAACCCATTTAATCTAGATAATAATTAATCTCTATTTATAATTGGTAAAAATATCTCCTTGAAAAATATCGAGTTTTAATCTTAAATAAAGATTTCAAATATTCTATTTGAAATATCAGAAGTATCAGGTGGAGATTCTATGAATCAATTCTAAATTAATTCACAATTTAAATCAGTTTTAAAAAAGTATAAATCACTCAACATCATTATATTTATGAGTTAGATATCAATAAATAATATTTTGAATTTAATCGAAAAAATTATTATATGTTTCAAAGTGATAAAACTTACATATGAGATGGAATATATTAAGAATCAATTATTTGAGATGAAATATATTACATGTTTGATGTTTGGGGATTTGTCTTGGATATATGGCCAATATTTTATTTACCTAAGCATTAAATATAGTGCACACCCAGGGTTAGTATCAAGGAGGAGGCTCACACAACATGGAATTTATATTGTCACTATTTATATTATAAATAATATAAAAGTAAATAATATATATTTTTTGAGCTATAAATATGAATGATATATTATTATATATATATATAAATATAAATATGGTGAATAAAATAGAATTAATTGACACATAATGATGTTAGACACAAAGGAGTTCCTTACCGTAGATTACCCAGAGTTAACCTTCCTTATCTATTTTTTTGTTTCATATTTACTTAACGAGTACACTAGATTGTGTAAGTGAACATAATCTTATACCCATTTTGTGAATATACATAAAACCCAATGATTTTTAGGCCACATATGCACCTCCTTGATTGAGCAACAATATTGCATAAGCAAAAGCTAAGGATCAGGTGGAAAGCGTAGTCACAAATAAAACTTTCCAACTTTGACCCCCAAACCAAACTATGATATAATAAGAATAATTAAGAATAAATTTAAAATGATTTTGATTTAATATTGGATTGATCCCATATGAGCTTCCTTGGGTTATTAAGTCATGATCATGATTATTAGAGATCACAATTGAGAAGAATAAAATGAAAACACAAAAGAATAAAAAGAGTATTAGATGAAGAAGAAGAGTAAAATATATTAAAAATTCATAATGTTATTATAGAATAAAATAAACTAAATATCTACGAAAAATTTCCACCCAGATTTGGAAACCGAATGAAAATAAAGAGAGAAACATTTTATAGGAAAAAAGGGGTGAATATTTTTCTCAATATTCATCCACAAAATATTTGCATGTGGTAGACCAAATTAATGATAGAATTTGGGAAATATTTATTTTTTGAAGTTGTTGGTACATGAATATTATGTATAAAAATGAAATTTCATTGTTATTTTAAACTTTTCGAGATATTTATATCCAATTTACTCTGAAAATTTATTTTACCTAAACAGACTCATCATATTCCCAAAATCTGATTTCTCATGAGTTTTTGGCCTTGATAGAAGAATAATAAGACATTGTACCATTTATTAAAAATATTTATTAATGTCATGTATAACTTCAGGTTTACTTTTAGATCATTTTTATATGCCATTAATGAAATATGGGTCCATCTTTAAAAGGATCCAGATCTATGCATAGATTTAGACGTCAGAATTCAGAGATGGTTTTGGGCCTTTAAATGATAGATTAAGATTTGGTTCCAGAATAATAAAATGTGGCCCAACAATCATAAAAATGTAAAAAAATAAATATTTGAATTTGAATTTTTTTTATTAAAACTTTTGGCTAAAATACTAAAATAAATAAAAATAGTTAAACTCTAAAATTAGGAAATTTTTGGAATTAATCTCAAAATGCTATTGAATCCTTAAAATTTCAAAAATTATATTAAAATAAAAAAAATTTGGGATTAAAAAAATTTAAATTAATATTAAAATAATTTTAAATATTTTTATGTCAATTCCCTCAGACTTAAAGTTTCCTATCCTTAGAAATCATCTTACACCAATGTCAAAACAAACATTCCAAATCATAAAAGAAAATAAAACTAAATTGTCATATCAAAGAAAATATCACGCCTGATCCATGTATAAAAATTACCTAACTCATAAAAAATTATAAAAATTTATCCAATCTCATGTTAATAATCATGTTCATGTCATACCTACCACCCATTAATAATATTTCTCTCTTCACTCATGGAATTTCAATATGTTGTTTTTATCATTCTAGAGAAAATGTGTAATATCCATATATTGATATCCAAGAGTAGTTACACTATATAGAGTTGAAAATATTTCAATAATTATGTATTTTTCATGTTTTTTAGAGTTTAGGGGTTTTTAGGTTTTAAATATAAAAATATATGGGGGAGAATGTGGAGGGCTAAGAACTAAAGTGAATTAAATAAATGAAAATAGTTTTTCTCAAGAATGGTGTGGTCCTTAATTACCTAAAAAATGAATCACCACCATATAAATCTTGTTATCTTTTGTAAATTTACACCTAGTATTTTAATCATCAATGATAAATATATTCCTTATTCTCCACAATTTGTTTTACATTGTTTCAACATGAATTCTGATCTAGATTTATTTTCATAATAATATTTTTGATGAAAATAGTGGAAAATTATTATCTTCAAATATTGGTTAACACCCATATTATATTTTTAATCATATTTGGGCCACCAATATAAATTTTAATCAGGGAACTTATCCTGAAATGGTGTTAATAAATATTTTAACACATTATTTTGAACTCAAAAAAATTCTTGAGGACTGAAAAATTTAACTCGTCTTCTCTCAACCCACACTTGAGTTCGATATTGATAATGAATTTAACATATAGAATAGAATGAAAAGGGATAAAGGGATAGTAATGAAGATTCATAAAAAAGCATTTCATTGAAAATTGGGGATTAAAAATAGCATATGAAAAGGTTGGTCAAAATAAGAGACGAATGTAAAAAGGGATTTCAAAGTGGTGCCTCAATCATACTGGACACATTCCCGGAAATATATAATCATTGGTAAAGAGAGAAATAAAAATTCATGGATCAAACATAATGTATCAAGTATATAAAGAGAAATATAAATTAAAATAGTATGTTAAAAATATTTAAAACCTCTTCTGGTTGGAATGATTTTGAATTTGGACATTACTAATGCATATGAATTTCATAATCAATTAGATGTCATCAAATGAAAATATAAAAATTCAAGGAATAAATATGTTCATTAATCATATAAGTCCTTAAAACATTCAAATCAAAAAATATTTCAAAAAAAACTAAGATAATTTTAATTTTATAAAGTATTCAATTCACCTCAAGAATTCTAGAATCAAATCAAAAATAAAAAGTGGGAAAAAAGAAAAATTCATAAAAAGACATGAAAAAATGGAGAAACATAAAAAATTTATAATATAAATTTGAAATCCCCCACAATTATTACATTTAATACCATATTTTTTTTAAAATAAAACAGTATCAATAATGTTTTACATTGTATAATTTAATTTGTTTAGTAAATAAATTAAATGAATGACACAACCTGATTTGTTTTCAAGTGGAAGCCTTGAGCTATGATCCTTACTGCTACCACCTAAAAACTATTGTAATGAGAGGTAAAAACATAATAAAAATAATGAAAAATAAATATAAAGGTTAAATAAAATAGTCAATTCTTGGTTTCATCCCCCAAGTGGGTGATATGTTTTTATTTCCTTGAGTCAAACAGTTGTTGTGGATTATCCCCAATTAGAAGGTAGGTGTGTTTTTTTTGAGATGAACCAACACATGTGACTTTTCCCGAATTCCCTGATTAAAAACTGATATTTGAGAACACAAAATAATGAGAAATTTTTTACAGCCCCCAATAATGAAGAAATAGAGAATTCTATGTCCATAGTGGGAGGGAAAAGAATATTGGCATGCTCCCGGTTGACTTAAGTGGTGTGGTCCTTCACAGGGAATAAAAGTTTTTATTGATGAGGTAGTCACATCAAAACATGCCTATATATATATTCTTAAATAAAAACTTATTATGTAAATTCTTCTATAGGATCCAAGTTTAGATCCATTTGTTCTCAGTCAGAAATTTCATAAAAATAGATGTCAGAAAACCATACATCTTGAATAGGATTAAAATTTGAAGAATCAATAAACAATATTCCCTTTTAAGAAATTCAGCCTAGAAATTAATCTCTTATAGGAGTACCATTAAAAAATAAATCTCAAAAGGTGAATATTCATCATAAACTTCCATAGAAATAAATATGTAGATAGGTTCCGATTTTTCATTATCACGATTTGGAAGATTGAGTTTTAGGTTATCTTTAACTAGTGATTCTTGGATTATTCCAAAAAATACTGATCTCTAAAAATTATATCAGCTAGAATGTATTTATAAAATACCTCATTGAGAAATGGTTGAGTGTGGGATATTTTTATTAATTCCATTATTATCTCTTTATCAACCACCTTAGGTTTATTAACATAAAAAATGATTGGTGAAATCTCTTCTACCCCACATTATAGTTTTGTTTTAAGTTACTCCTATGATACGCGTAAATATTCATCTATCCAATATATTTCTCTCTCTATGTTTTTAATTTAATATCTAATAATTTTCAAATAGGATTCATGATATTTTTTAAATTCTTCTTGTATCTGTGATTGGTCAGTTCATGCATAATAATCTAATTGAAATACACCATGGTCAAAGATATTTTTATTTTGTTTTTCATATTTAAGGTATTTTCATGAAAAATAGTGTGTTCAAGGGTTTTTATCCCCTAAAATAGTTCCAAATTAATCTATAGGTTATTTCATAGATCCAAAATTAATATTTTATTTACCCAAGTATGAAATATAGTGAAATCCCAAGGTTTTTCTCGGGGAGGCACCTCACACAACACCGAATTTATATTTTTACTATTTATATTATAACGAGAATAAAACTAAATAAAATAAAGATTATATGTTTTAAGTATTCATGAAACATATATATATATATATAAGACTAATTTAATCAAATTAGTGCATACAAAATTACGTTTGACAGAATGGAGATCCTCCTAGGAGATTACCCAGAGTGAACCTTCATCATATCATTATTAGTTTAAAATTAAATTAATGAAAATGATCTATTATATGCATGAATATCCTCTTTTACCCATTTTTTAAATATTTGGTTCTCTCAATGATCACCAAGATACTAAATATCCACCTCTTCTACTGAGGGAGAATATTGTAGAAGTGAAAGCTAAACCTTAGGTGGATGTAGAGACACAAAGATTCATTACCTAATAATATCCCTATGATCCTAACTATTAGAAAAAAAACATAAATAATTAATATTTAATGAATTGGTTTCAAAACTTCATGGATCCCCAAAAAATTTCCTCAGGTTAGTTACTCATGATCATTAGTATTAGAGATCATAGTACAAAAAAATAAGATAGAAACACAAAAGATAAAAATAAGACAATGAGATGAAGATGAAGAGTAAAATACATTAAAAATTAATAATACTATTAAATAATAAAATATACTACAAAACCAATAAAAATAATACACAAATAATTTCCATTCTTTTTTAAATAAAAATATATACATTTTATAGAAAAAATGGGGTGAAAACTTTCTCTACAAACCTATTCACTGAAGGTATGCATGTGGTAGACCCAATTAACAACTGAATTTGTGAAATATTTCATCTTTAAAGTTGTTTCCCTATATCATCTATTTTGAACCAATATATTTTCACTTTTTTGTCCACGTGTATAGAGAGTTATATCCAATTTATTCTGGAACTTTATTATTCCTAGACATACTCTTTGTATTCCCAAAATATGATTTACCACACATGAATGACCTTGAAAGGGAAAAAATAGGTGTAAAAAAATTATGATTTTTTTATTATTTTATTCTATGTCCATGTATAATTTTAGCTCATTTTTATTTCCCATTTATGATATATGTTCTAATAATTAAAACTATCTAGATTTGTGAACATATTTTCCGGACTAAATTTTTGATCTAGATTTGGGACTTAAAATAATAGATTGATCTTTGTTTTTAGAAGAAATAAATTAATCCCAATGAACATAGAATCGTAAAAAAGAATAATTTTTCAATTTCAATCTATTTATAAAATTTTTATGTTGAAATACTGAAATTAATAAAAACATTTAAAATGTAAAATGAGGTGATTTTATAAATAATGATCAAAATGATAGTTAAAATATAAAATGTGAAAATTTACCTTAAAATAAAACTATTTTGAGGTAAAAATTATTAAAATTAAAATTAGAATAATTGAAAATATTTTCTACGTCAACATTACCTGGAATGTCTATCATATTCTCAAGGATATCTTTTATATACTCAAGATAATATAATCATTTCCTTATCATATATTCCATATAATTTACAATATCTTATATATGATTGTATTTTTGATATTTCTCCATTTATCAATCTATTGTATCTTGAAAATGTTATATATCATTTGAAATATTTTTTTACCACCTATAAAATCTTATGTATTCTCCAAATATCTCATGTATCAGAACAAGATTTTTTCTTCTCCATATTTCAAATTTAACATCAACTTAAATCATCAGTATTATTCAAATATTTTTTTTATGAATTGTAACATAATAATTATTAGAAAGAATATAATATGAACCATATATATAATTTTACACACCACTGTATGAAATAGTACTTATAAAAATTATCAAAACATATTATAATCTAGAATACTTCTCTTGAAATTTCAACTCAATTTCAAAAAACCTCATCCTCTCAAATTCATCTCAAATCACATGAAAGACATTCTTAACGTCTCAAAAAAAATTCTTAACAACTTCCTACAATCTTTAATTAGTAATGAAACAAATATAACACATATTTAATATATGGGATAGAAAATCATTCCTTTTGGATTTATTTTCTACACCAACAACTCAATCTAGAATTCATAAAATCACTACCTTTATTAATGTGTAATGTAATGAAACTATTTTTCTTGATAAATCAATGATTTTGATAGATTTTAATTCCTCAAAACAAGAATGTTTTCAAAACTAATTTTTTTCTCTCTATATTTTTATGAGTTTTTAATCCTGATGAAGTTTGATTTTTTTGTCCTAATGTAGGATAATATCATTGATTTATGACTCAGATTAGTATTTGGAGTGTTTAAGAATCTCAAAAATATGTTTTTAGATGATTAATGTTGATATAAAGGAATTTAGGTTAATCAAGTGGGTGTCATAGAAAGACCAAAAGGACGTATTGAAATTTTACTACTACTACTACTACATTATTTTTCATTGTGAACACCTTTTGTTAAGAAAAAAAAGAATGTAGTGAGTTCTGTCACACTAAAATGTTGAAGTAAGATTCTTTATGAAGATTAAGGCCCCAAATGGTGGTTCTACTAGGGGTTTTACCATTAATACCCTTGGTTTTTCTACGAATAAGTCAGGTGAAAGGGGGATTCATGCTATGAATGCCCTGGTGATTTTTTATACAACCAACATGATGGTTTCTTCAAAGTATCATATGGTATTTTTATGGGTATATAATTTAGAAATATCACATGTTTCTTCTCCTTGGATTCATAGTAAATGATATAGGGGCAAAACCCCTTCCCCAACATATTCTCCTTAGTTTTCATTAAGTATTAAATTTTAGGGATATTTTTATCATGTGAATTTTGAAGATTCTGGGTGTAATAGAAGCGTGTGATGTGTTGTGTGAATTTTTCCATGATTGATGTTTAATTATAGATTTTCATGATGATAAAATTATATTATAAATTGAAATTAATCAAGTAATAAAGAAAATGGATAAAATTTAAAAACCAAACTACAAGATTGTCATGTATTATTTATAATTTATTTAAGAAATTAAAGAATTAACATTTGATAAAATATTTTTTTTTGTTGATGGATCTGAACAAAAATCTACATCATACCATCATTGTGTTGTAGGAATCAAGATTATAATCCTTCTAACAGTGATACACATGTGTTCCACCAATATATGAATATCACCATAGGAATCTATGGGTTCTAGTATGAAAAATCCTATCACTTACTTAATTTTCCTTTATCACCCCAAGAATCACTTCTAAAGGATTATCTTTGATCTCTCTTAACTCAAGAGTTGAAGGTGTAGGTGTATCACTCTCTGTTCATGGTAGTGTTCTTGGAGAAAGTAGCCCTATAGGGATTTGAGAGTCTTCTATTAATTTCATTGAAAAAAATAAAATAAATGATATTGAATCTCTTTTAAAAAATATAATTGGGTTTATATAACACTAGGATTAGATATAAGTAATTGAAAAAGTCCCCTTTTATATTTTTTTTAATCCATATAGGTCCCTATTTCTAAAATAATAATAATATTGTTATTTCTTAATAAGCTCTAAAATAAATAATTAAATTTAAAATTATTTAATAAAATAATATTCAGTATATGTTATTTCTCACTGAACGAGTACACTCGATCCACCATTTCTCCATAATATTTATCGGGACTTGATTTATAACTATTTTTAATAAATAAATTTTACATTATTTTTTCCAATAAATAAATAAATATTTTATTCTATAAATAGAAAATAAATATTTATTAAATATTTCATTCTTATAATATTCTCTCAAAAAATTGGTGACAAAATATATGCAATGAAGAAAACATAAATAATTATTAAACTATATTTGAGAATAATATTTATTTTAACTGTTAAATAACAAATAAATGAAATATTATTAAACTAAGATTATATATATACTTAATGTGTGACCCATTAGGCTTATTTTTCAGTGGTATTAGGTGAAGTAACCTAAATTCCGAGGTTATCATCTTGAAAGATTCCAAGATATCCATATAGAAGGATTATAACACTAAAATGACATAATACCTCCTATAGATGATCATTGTGTAATATAATCCTTTTATCACAATATATATAATTAAGTAGGTTTTATGATGGTGCCATAAATCTATGTCCTCAATGTCGCTTTCTTTAGATTTATGAAAAATGAAATTTCCTATAGGAAACCGTGACCATGTGTTTATTTAGGCTATATCAGTTCCATGAATTGGCCTGAGATATAAACTTCCATTAAATAAAAAAATGGACAAATCCTTTATCACATTATTCATTAATGAATTATTATTATTGATCCATCGAACATATCCCACCGCACTGCGCACATGTTCCATCATAGTTTAATAAATACATATGTGACTTATAAAACTCATCAATAATAATATTAAAGTATAAATATCAATACAAAAATCAAAATTTAGGAACATCCAATGACAGATATAAATGTATATTTTTTTACTAGAGAGTCTTGTTCTCATAATATCCTACACTAGATATTACTAACAACATACACCATGAGAAGGTGCCTCAAATTCCTATAAGTCTCTACCCTTGATATCCTACATAATTTGTGTCCCTAAAATTATTTCATCTATCTATATAACATAAATATAAATAAGAATACTAATGTCAAATTTATGGGTTTTCATTAAAGAGGGGAGTTTCTATGGCCATTCATTTCAACAGATACTCTCAGGAAATTATTAAATTATATTTTATGCAGAAGAACAATAATTACATGATAAGAAGATTATTAATATATAAAATTATGAATACATGTTATCATAAAGTACACATAAGTTGGTTCTAGGGAAATAATTCAAATCGAATACCACTTACAGTAGATCCATGCACCAAAAACCTTTATCCTTCTAGCTCTTGTGTGATACTCATTCTTCTACTGATATTAGACTTTAGCCAATGGACCCACTATATTTTATTATGTGCTAACACTACTTAAAGAAACTTAAACACTTCAATAAAAATACCTTAAGAGATAATTCTTCTAGAGTATGTGATTTTTCTATTTTCGAGACCATATCTTTTATCAAGAGCAACCACTATAGTATTATCACCATACTATGGGATCAGGTATTTATTACTGGTGATCACAACATTATCATAGAAAAACGTTTGTATCCAAATAGATTACTTGGCTACAATAGAATCATATATATACTAAAAATCCATGATAGAATCAAAGATAACTGGATTCATTAAATTATTCCATCTCACACATCCTCCATTAAGACAAAAAACATATTCTAAATGCAGCTTCAAATCATTCTAATATATTTTAAAAATATCATTAGTATAACCCATGATTATTATATCCTAATATACCCCATAAACATAGATAATTTCGTTAGTTTTTCTTAGATATTTGAGGATAGCCTTAATAGTAGGCAAATGTTTTTCTCCTGAATATTCTCCATATCTACCTACCAAGACCAATTCGTAGGAAACATCAATTATAGTACATAACATGGAATACATGATTGATCATATCACTAAAGATAATGGAATCTTACACATTCTCCCTTTATCATGTGGAGTTTGAGGACACATTTTCTTAGAAAAATATATACCACGTAACACTAAAACCAATCCCATATTAGAATGTTCCATAAAAATTCTATTTAGTAGTTGGTCAGTATTTGTATGTTTACTTAGTGCAAGAAAACTTTTGTATCTATCATGAATGATCTTGATCCCCATAATATAGGCTACTTCACTTGATTCCTTTATGGATAAACACTTGTTCAACCAGTACTTAACACATTGTTAAATTGGTATGTTTTTCCCATAATAAATCTATCATCAATATATACTACTAGGATAAAGACCAAATTACTACTAACACTCTAGTAAAAACATGAATCACATTCATTCTTAAAAAAATAAAATTCTTTTATAGATTTATCAAGTCAAATATTCAATATCTTAGATGGATACTTTAAAATATTAATAGATCTCTACGACTTTAAAATCCATTTGTAATCACCTGGAGTCACAAACCCTTATGGGTTTTTTATAGACATCTTCCAGCTGGTTACCATTAAGGAAATAAGTTTTTATATCCATCTATAAAATTTCAATGTTATGGTATGATGCTATAAAAATTTTAATTATGGTGGATTTAAACATGGAAACTGGTGAAAATGTATCATCATAGTCAATTCATTAACTTTATTTAAACCCTTTATCAACTATCCTTTCTTTAAAGTTTTCTACATTACCTTCCATGTCCATTTTTCTATAGAATACCCATTTTCACCCTACATGCTTTATATCAACTGGTGCATTGACCAAAACCCAAACTTGGTTTTGATACATATAATCCATTTCTAAAATCAATAATTATTTCCATATTGTACATTCTGATCTCCCTACTACATTTTATATGGGATAGATTAATTATTTTCAACCAAGAATTATTTACCATCTTTGATGACTAGAAAACCATATCTCTTGGGTTCTTTTACCTCTATAGTGATCCTATGTCGTACTTGTGTTTCAGGAACTACTTATTCGATGGGGTCCTATAGAATCAATTCCTATACCAATTCTTCTTCATCTTGAGAATAAACCTCATCAAAGTCAATATTTCTCCTGCTATCATTTTTTAGGATGTTCTCCCTCTCAAAAAAGATTAATTTTCTTGAAATATTCACCATATTATCTGTGGTATTTTTTAGGTAGTATGCATTTTTAGGGTACCCTATAAAGATACACTTTGTGCCCTAAGGTTCTAATTTATTTCCTGTGAAGGTATTAACAAACACCATACAACCCCATACACATTTTTATGACCAAACACGTTTCTTTACTCTTCAAAAATCAAAGGGAATTACATTTTCCACCTTATTTGGTACTTAGTTTATTGTATATGTAGCTTTTTGTGATTAATAACCCCAAAATGATAATAGAAGTTCTGCAAGACTCATCATTAACCTTACCATTTCTAACACAGTATATTTCCTCTTTTCCTTGAATCCATTCTAATATGGTGTGTATGGTGATGTGAGTTGAGATAGAAAAATTAAAATATATAAAAACTAATAAACTATTTTTTATGACATTCACCACCTTGATCTAATCTAAGAATATTTATCTTCCTTCGAAGTTGATTATCTAAATAATTATTAGATTCATTTATTTTCTCAAAAGAATCCAACATATAACTAATGAAATAGGCATAACCATATCTAATCAAGACATCATTAAAAGTTATGATTTAAGAATATCCACATCTACCTTCTACTAGAAATGGTCCATATACCTCAGTGTGTAAAAATCCAAGAAGATTCATGACAATTTCATCCTTTCCACTGAATAGTGTTTTGGTCATTTTTCTATGTAAACAAGAAAGAAATATTTTAGGTGGTTTTATCGTAGAAGATTATAAATAAACATCTTGATATTGCTTTGTTAAACACTTCTTATTTACATGACCATGATGGTGATTCTATAGATGGGTGTTATATGAGTTGTGTGAGCATGATTCATTATCTATTTCCAATACTTTTTTTATTTTATATTCAAATACCTTTATATAAATGTACTATACCATAATATATGTTTTTTTACAAAAGAAAATTCTTTTATTACCAAACATTTAATTAAAACCCTATACATCTAGGAATGACACAAAAATTGTGTTCTTGATATAAATTGGTACACAATGACAATACCTTAAAACTATTATCATTACTATTATAAATTAAAGGTGGTAGTCACCAATATCTGGTTCACCCGGCCACATACCATTGTTATCTCATAAATTCACATATCCACTATAAATATTTTAAAATACACTTGGTTCCTACATTTAAAAACTTATGTGAGAACTATAAGCTATATCTAATAACCAATGTGTAGAAATTGAATCATTACACTCAATAACTAACATACCTTTAGCTTTCCCTTGATTCAAGGTGGGTTTCTTCATCCAATGGAATTATTTTCCACATGTAAAACGGTTTACCTTCTTTTCCTTTCCCTGCCTATAGATCATGTACTTCTTATAAGGATAGTTCTTGGGAGATTTGAACTTTTCGTGAGTCTTGGGCCCCTTCACCATGTTCTTATTTTTCTTATTCTTCATAAGGACTATAGGTTTGTCACACCCCACGTCCTAATCCACTTAGAAAATCAGAGCAAGAAGTTATGAAATACTTTTTCATTATTTCTCATGTTATAATTAACAATAAGGCTAGATAAGGTATTGGGTAGTGAGGAATATATGAGATATGTGAGAAAATAGTCTAGGAATTTAATCCATATAATGACTAATCATTCAATGTATCCAATAATATTAACTAAATGAGGACGAACTAGGATATAATCTCTAATATTAGTTATAAATAGGGCATTGGAGAACTCATATCTCTCTTGTCTCACATTCTCTTGATTGATATCTCAAAGGAGAGACATCAAGCAATACATGTCTATGTCCTCATGTTGCTTCAGAAGATCATTGGTCTAGAATGGTAGAAAGAAACACTAAATATATGTATCATAGTTCAAATGTTTCTCATATAGATAAAAATCTTCTTGACTAGCCTCATTACTAATCACATTAGGAATTAGTTCTTCTAGAACATATAATTTCCTTTCATGGCATTGGATAACTCGCAAGTTCCTTTTTTACTCATGGAAATTGGTGCTTGTGAGAAGGTTATCCTTCTCATGTATAGATTATAATGATATTTTTTAATTCATTTTTATATTTTTTTCTATAAAAACTATGAGTATAGATTTTTTAGTTTATCTGATAAAATTTAGACTAATAAATAAATATTATATTTATTAATCTCCCAGTATTTTATCAAAAACCAATATCCCTCAACATTAGATTCAGAATAGCATGTTTCATGGACACTCTAGTGTAAGGGATCCATATTCCACTTCTTATCTCGACAATATTGAATGGTAAAGTAATTTTAAGCATTTTAGGCTGGCATTCCAAATTCTGACTATATTAGCTCATAGTTACTTGATCTATTGAGTAGACTCCTCAATCCAAAAATTCTTAAATTGGATTTCCTCAAACATTGCCTCATTGTTACAGAAATTCCTACTTTGTTAGTCAACCATTTACACAAACAAATTTAATTCAACACAATACATCATATTAGAATTCCTTGATAATTCAAATCCCCAAAAATCACTTTTAACTATGCTTTAATTTTATCTACAGTAGGGGAATGACATACCGACATAATATATATAATTGATAGATTTCATCTTTATGAATAAATTTTCCATTTTTATCTTTATTAAATTCTTGTTAATATTAAATGGATTAACTAAAATGATTATCCACGTCTTAGATAATATTCATGCATAAGGGAGTTTATTTTTGTTCTATATTATATTCTTGTTAATTCATTAATTCATGAGAACAAAAAAACATCCATGAATAAATAACCAAGAAACTTTATATAAATGAAATAATAAATTGGAATGATCGTGATCAATTAATAATGTTTAGTTTATTTGGAAGGTGATAAACTAATCATTAAACTTTAGAAAAAACACCTTCAACAAACTAAGGTTCATTTTACATCTTTACACCATCCCTCCTATGTGTCTCTCTCTGATTCATTTCACCTTGAATCCAATAATGTACCACCTCTACTAGAACTGGTGCACCATCCATTACATATGATTTTACTAACACATAGGTGTGGGTAAATGGATTAAAAAAATAAAAACCATGGGAAAACATGACCTAACATTATAATAGGAGAGATGGAACACATTACCATAATTTAATTTAATAATAAATTAAATAAACCAATCACATACAAAGTATTTTTATAATATGATGATCATCTATATGAATGCACCGAATTATTCATTTAATAAAATTAGCCTTCAATTTATAATCGTTATTATTCAAAATATATCACACCTAAATAAATTAATTATATTATATAAGTAATCAATTATTTTTTATTAATTCACATACTAATTACCTTGGTATTATCATCCCTAATAATTTTTAAAAAATTAAATAAATTTATTTAAAATTAATTATGTATAATACAAAATGTACCTTGGTGGTAACATGATGAGTACCCATCCAAAATACCCAATGTGAATTATACTCATATACCGTTTACTCTTGCGATATGTGGAATACACAACTTATGATGTAATATCCTAACATGTATTATCAAATTAGTGATCACTTGGTTTACGTATTTCTATTTTTTAACTTAAAATGTAATGATTTAATGTGTAGAGTAATAACTGTAATATGACTTATACATGATATATAGATCCAAAATTTATGTATAAATTAATTGGGAATTTATATATATATAAACCCATCACATGGAATTAAATATAAACATAATTACCACTTGATAGTACAAGTTGATAAGGTTTACATAGTATAGTAAATTAATTTTCAATTCTCTGAAATTTGGTATAGGTACATGATGTGTACAAGACATCTACATGGCATGTACTATTTTCATTTTTCTATCTAAGGAACATGTCTAGGGACTCAACATGTAACTGTACACTTGGCTAACCAAGTAAAAATATAGTGTATAATTAAATTCACCGCATGTAATAAATGGATACACCTTGGATTAATTTCTAATTTATTATTGGTGCTTCAGACAATGGTACATGATGCGTACACTTGTGTAATCTAACCAGATTCCTCAATACCACCAGATAAGATATTTGAGTTTATTTTTTTCATAAAATTAATAGATTTTATTATATTTCTAAAGAAACATATAGGAATAAGAAGATATTTCAATTTTGGATTTAATAAATATTAAACTGTAATTTAAAACTAAATTAAAAATTCATAAATCAAACAACGATCTTTAAATAATTATAAATAATTATGCGACTTGCTCTAACACTAGTTTAAGGTTTCGGTCATATTAGAAGATTGTGATGGGTTTATATTTTCCATGATCATTGATTAATACAAGATTTATTTTATAATAAACATAGCGATCAGTAGAATTGAATTAAAGAATACTAAAAATGGATAAAACATTGGAACCAAACCCCATGATCATCAGATATTATTTATAATTAATTTAAGCAATTATTAAATTACTATGTGAGATATTATTTATTCATGGATGGATCTGAAAATGGATAATTTTCATACCAACGTTTCATTATAGGAATCAATAATAGATTCCCTCCGGCGGGGATCCTCACATAGTGCACCAATCATAAAACATCGTCATAGGAATCTACAGAGGCTATCATGGAAGGCACTATCTCTTGTGTCATTCTCCATTGATTTCTATGATAATCACTTCAAAAGGATACTATTTAATCTATCATGACATGAGAGTGAAAGGTTATGGAAGATCAATCTCGGTTCATGTGAGAATTCATAGATAAGGGATCTCTCTAGGGCTTCGAGAGTATTCTCTGTATTTTTTTATACACAACAAAATAAATGAAATTGGATCTCTTGAAAAATAATATTATTGGGTTTATATACCACTATGGTTTGAAATAATTTTTTTACAGGTTCTATTTAATATTTATTTAATCCATGTGTAACCCCATGTCTAAAATAACAATATTATAAATATTTCCTGACATGCGCTAAACAGTTGAATTAATGTAAATATTATTTAATCAAATAATATTTAATATATATTATTTCTCACTAGAATATTAAAATTGGTCTACAGTTCTACCACAGTATTAATCAGACCATAAATAATGACTATTTATTTAATAAATCCATATTACTACATTATTTGGCAATAAATAAATATTATATTCACCAAATAAAAAGTAAAATATTTTTTAAATATTATGTTGAAAAAATATTTTTTTGAGAAACTTGTTGCATAATATATACAGTCAAGAAAATATGAATAAATATGAAATCATATGTGGGAATAATATATATTCTAGTTGTTAAATAATAAATAAATAATATATTAATTAATTGAGATTTTAAAAACACTTAGTGTGTGACCCTCTAGGCATCTTTCTCAATGTCATTGGGCGATGAACCTTATAGTCTAGGGTTAGCATCTATCGACATGCTAAGGCACCCACAGAGAAAAACGTTAATTCCACAATGACATAATACCTCATACAGATGGTAAATTTTTAATATAATCCCATTATCACAATATCTCTAATTAAGAAGGTTGAATGGTGGTGCCATCAACCTTTTTTTTGGATGTCTATTTTTTTTAATTTAGAGAAATAAAAAATTCTTATAGAATATTATTGTCGTGGTTTTATTTAGGTTATATAATTTCCATAAATGAGCCTAAGATATCAAATTCCATAAATAATAGAATAGAATAAATAATTATTTAGATTATTTGTCAACTAAATAAAAAAATAAATAGAAAAAAATAACCAATGACACATATAAATGTGGTTTTATTAATGATGGGACTTGTTATCATAATATTCTACACTTGATATTGCAAAGGTAGTACACCATGAGAAGTTTCCTCAAAGTCCAATGAGTCTCTACCCCTCATATCCTATATCATTTGTGTCACTAAAATTATTTCCTGAGACCATAGAAGATATATATATTTAAGAATATATTTGTGGAACTTCTCGGTTATCGTCACATTGGGAAACTACTATGACCTTTCAGTGAAACAAATACACTTTGAAAATTATCACATACTATGTTATGTAGAAAAAAATCATGATGTTATAATAAGTTTATTAATATTCAAAATTAAAAATACATATTGTCATAAAGTACACAAAATTTGTTTCTAGGGAACCAACTCCAACAAATTTGATGTACTTTTCTCTTCTTTATCTCACTAGTTATCTTCCCTTATCTCTCATATGAATTAATTAGATTTTCTAGTTTTTCTAGAGTGATGATTTCCCCGAAGCATGGTAAAATCATGAATCTTGATGGTGATTTCATGTGATACCTATAGAGGGATTCAAAGGAAGTGATAATCATGCTTCCATTCATCATTCACTATAAGGAATGATTCCTAGAGAGTTTCCTATGATTTTGTAGTGAATTTTTATAAAATTAGACATCAATTAGGGATTGTAATTTGTATCTTTCCATAGATTTTTTTAGGTGGAGTGGGATATACCCCATTGAATGAGGATTCGGTGTCATGAGGTTTTCTGGGGTGTTTTCTATTGATAATTCTAATTTAGGTTTTTGTTTTTAAATTTTTAACTTACCAAATTAATAAAATTTATTAATATGATAGGCTTTCATGGATTGGGAGGAGATTGGTGTAGATTTTTCCTTGATTTATGATTATTAGCTGAGGTTTTTATCCTATAAATTACATTGTATCATGGTATTTTTTGGGATTCTATATTCATGTTTTTTCATTTTTATTTACTACAAGTATGTTGTATGACTATGTGATATGATAATAAGGTTGGGATAGACTTGCGACAACCCAATAATCAACATGGAATACATATATTTCTAAATGGATCAATGGTGGATCCATGGTCAAATGAGTTCTATTTCCCCTTCTAAGAGATTACTTGGTGGCATGAAAATATTTTAAAAGAAAAACATATCTTGATTTTTAAAATGTGATTAAAAAAATAGGATATAATTAAAATTGAATTGAACAAAAAATGAATGATTTTATAAATGGGTTTTTAAATGATATTTCAAAATAGGAAATATGTTTTTAAGGAATTTTAATGTTATTTTTTCATATCAGGGATAAGAAGACACATAAGGCTTTTTTATATGTATTTAATAGGTTATTTTGAAATAATTTCCAATGGAATGAATTGATTGAGTTGGTTTTGGTCTATTTGATTTAATATGGATGATTCCATGTTATCTAAAGAATGTGTGCTTTATATATTCCCTTTGATGTGATTACCATATGTATTTCTTATTATATGATTATTCATATCTTGTATGTATCCCTGTGATAACTTTTTGTTGGTATCAATGTAATGGGTTGTTTTAGGCGTATGGAATAAAAACCTTATATGGTTGAGATGGATAATGGGACATGATTGAGATGTGGGGATATGTCCTAAGTGACTAAATCCCTTGAGATAATATTATGAACTATAAGATATTCAAAATTTCCAAATTTTATTTCTAAGGATTTTAAACTATGTGCTTGTGATAAGCAACATACTATGTGGGAGAGAGGGGTCCTAAGTCCCAATATCACCATGAGTGAGATAGAATACTAGACTACCTAGATAGAGATTCATTATACATTAATTTAGACATTTACTTTAGTCATATTAATTAAATATAGTAGACCTTTCCTAGGAGATTAGACTTGGGTCATGGACTACCCATGAGAGTGTTGGGTAATGATGTGATGCTATATATGAATGATGGTCCTCCCTTGATTGTGATGGTATTGGCCTTTTGTTGTGGGTTCATGGCCATTCCCTTTTACTCTAGGTAATGAGTCAAGGTTTGGGCAACACCTTATCTATAATCACTAGGTTTTCATAGATAGTTGATGGTTTCTTCATGTATGACCTCTATTGAGTGATAAGGGATTTTTCAGGACTCAGGGACACCGTACCCTAAGCCTTTAGGTAGTGTATGCGAATTTATAGGGAACCTAAATTGTATATTTATATATGGGATGGAATATGACATGGTGACCTACCTTTCATAATTAGGTAAGGGTTCAAGCTATGGTTTATTGTAATTATTTTCCTTCTGATAAGGATTTGAATTAGGTTTGGTCGGTTATTATAGTGGCTACAGTATTTGATAGCATTTTATGACCTAAATTTTATGATTTTTTTGTAAATTCAATTTTTTATTTCTTGGTAAGCATGTTACACATACATTACTTGACATATTATTTGCATTTTATTTTCATCAACTTGATCATAGTAACACTCGTTATTTTCTATGCATTATGGATTCTTATGAAGTCATTGGACTCACTCCTACCCACCTAGAGTACATGGGTTTTGATGTATGTGGGTATAATTTCATGTTTTATCTCAATTAACTGGTATCAATTAGAGCTAACCATGTGGTTTGGTTAGAATCTTGTGGATGGATTGTATTCATGAGGATGTTATGAGAGTAGGGTTTATGGTTTTGCATTTATTTTTCAATTATGGTTCATCATGTTCTAGCTATTGTAGAACTTATTTATATCTAATTCCTTTTATGGATCATTTAATTTTTTACTTATACTCAGTTATGGTTTACTCACCATATTTATAGATTTATTTATTTCTATTCTAGGTCGTGGGGCACTATGGGGATTCTTATTTAGATTCTATTGGTTTTTTGGGATGTCTATTGTATAGCCCTATCTTGAAATTTTTTCAAAAGATTCATGAGTGACCCTAGAAATTCATTAAAGAGGGTATAACCCCCCAAAAAATATTTTAGGACCTCTCTTATCTTCTATAGCCTCCGAGATATGAGGAGGCATGTTTGAGGTCATGTGGGGATCTCTTCTTAGGTAGCACTCAAGTGATCTGAGTTCTGATGTTATAAAATGGTATTTGAGAATATATTAGGATTTTAGGGTGTAATTATATATGGGGTAATGTTGTCAAGATATAGTAGTTAGATCAATTTCATACATTGAGATCATGAAATTAGTTCAAACCAAAGATACTATGGTATGCCCGATGTTGGTACTAGGAAATACTGTATGAGTGAGATGTTAGTTCAGATAGAAAATCTGTATGTGTGATAAGTGATACTCATGGAAAGTTTTAGGGCATGTTTGAGAGCCAATGAGTCACACAAGCATTGTTATAGTGGTGTGAGAGGGAAATGATAAATGCACATACGGGTGTTGTTATTTGAAATAATGTATTTTCAGAATCCATTATTATTTGAAGGAAAATATAATATAATTTTTTTTGAATTAAATTTTAAATGTTTTTTAGATAAATATTGATAAATGGTTACTGGTTGATTGGTTTTATTGTGTTTATTTTCTCATCATAATGAAGTTAGTGATTCTAATTTTTTTGGGATTTTTGGGTCTTGGGGAAAAAAATAAGGGATTGAATTTTTTAATTTCTTTTCAAAATTGTTTTTGAAATAAGAATTGTTTCTTGGAGAAGGATATACTAGGTCAAGAATTTTGAGATTTTAGTTTTTGTAAAATCCACTGGATTAAAAAGTGTGTTTTGAAAACCAATGTTAGTTTTTGTGTATGAAAAATAATTTGAGCTTGTTTTGAAATAAGAAACTTCTATTATGGAAACCTGACTACTTGATTTTATTTAGTTTTTTCCTATAATGAAACAAATAATTTAGTTGTGTGTTCGTATTTTTTTAATTGGAACAACATTGTGAGATTAGTGGGTGTTGATTTTTTATTCATGTGATAGAAAAGGTAATTGGTACCCATGTAGACTGGGTTTTCATGGTTTTAATGGGTGTCCCGCGATGATCCATGGTGTTGGATCCTATGTTTCGTGAGTGTCCCATTGTTTTTTAGAGAATCACATATGGAAATATCAGGATATAGATATTGGGATTTTTTTAAAATGTGTGTTGGTTTATTCAGGGATTGGACACCATGATGTGTATCATGAATATTTCATATGTTGGACCAATTAGTGTTCGATTTCTTAGGTGATTAATATAGTGTGAAGTACCATTAATTTATAGCAAAATTTTTATGTGGATTATTTTTTCATGGATCTTAATAAATTTCAAGATGAATCAGTTTTTGAAATTTGAGTTTTTGAAATTGGTGGGTGTGGTTAGGCACCATATTGTAATTTAGTAATTAATGTTTTTGGCACTCAGGTATGATTAGAGTGGTCATATACAGTTGTTACACATGGTAATAGATAAAATGTGGGAAATAGATATCATTTGTTTTTTTAATGAGGGAATAATAAGTATACTTATATGGCAGAGAGTATCTTTTCTGTCATTGGTGTATAAGAACTTGTGATTGATGGGCCATGAGAACCATGAAACTGATCTGTTGATAGCTGTGATAATAGTGGGATGATGATGAAAAAATGGAATTGGTTTGGGAGTTTGGGAATGGGTTTTTAGATTCCATGTGTTGAAAATGGGATCAGGATGGTGGTATCATGATCTATGGTTGAGTCATATTAGAGACATTCTATTGATCATAGATAAAGAATTATGGTATATTATTTTGGTTGATGATTCCATTTTGGAATAACATTGAGTATTGGGATCAAACCACGATGTTGGTGAGTTTGTGATTCAGTGACTCCTTCAAGTATTAAGTCACTTCGATGGGAAGTGTGGTGACGTTTTTGTCTGCTAGTGGCTGACATTGAGAATTTTCTATAAAATTTCACTAGGGTAGGACCAACTAGTTTTTAGGCATAGGATAGGATGTGTTGAGGTGGAAACTATATAATAGGAGTATTTGGAAACCCTTTATAGGTGGTTTAATGATCAGACAGAAGTTTCCAAAGGAATAAATGAATTGTATGGTCTTCCTATTTGGATCTCCACAATTCTAGTGCGTGTCTGTGGGGGGTGGGGGGGGGGGGGGGGGTAAAGGTCAAATAAGGAGTATTTTATATGATTCTTTAGGTGAGATAGGTATGTATATATGGTATAAAGATATCCACAACTTCCTGAAGAAAAGATTCATTTTTTAGGATAGTTTTCAATGACCGATGACATTATAGTTTTTAAATTCAGAGGAAGTTTTAATTTTTAGTTCTAGAGTATGGTAAATTACTTTAATTGGGAATTATATCAGGATTATAAAGGTTTAAACATCTCAAAAAGACTTTTTTATAATAATCATGTCCCAAATGTGTTTTTGTTGATTGCATGGGTGTTTGAGCAAGAAATAATGTACTTAATAACATTATACTAATATTATAGTAATTCACACTTCGAGTCCCCTTAGATGTTCCAAAAAAGGATGTATAAAGGGTGTATACACCACAATAAAGGAGGAGGATACACCACAAAGTCCATTTCCTAGATGATGGTTCTAATTGAGGTATTTTCACACAACAAATCCTTGTTGTTCTATGAATAAGGCTAGAGAAAGGGTGATTATCACCCCAACCCCCTGATCATGACATAAACAACCTAGAGACTATATTTTTAAAGGGTTTGATGATATATTTATGGTTTTATAATTTAAAAACCCCTTAGGTATCTTCTTCTCTAAAGAATGAGTAAAGGGGAGCCCAAAACCCCTACCCCCTTTCTTCACCATGGTGTTCATTTAGTTTGAATTTTTGGGGGAGTTTTTGCATCCAAATTCAAGGTAGGTTACTCTCCTTTCATTCCATCACTCTCTCCCTTTATATCTACATTGATTTAGTTTGTTAGTTTATATTTTTTAGAGTGGTGATTTAAGTTGTGCGTGGTAAAATCAGCACACAGGACATATGTTTTATGTGTGGATTGTAGATGGTGTATTATGAGGAGATAATCAATCCACCATTAGTATTTTACCTTAAGTCATCATGTACAATGATTTTTATTATGGTTTCTAGATAATATAAATGAAATATTACATATATTTTGGTTTTAAATTTGGGAATTATAAGTGACTTAGGTTGGAGTGAATAAACTGAGGGAACCACACCCCATTTCTTGACAATTTAGTGTATTGTGTTTTTTTTGGTCATTTTGGTGTGGATTTTTACATTTTTTTATTTTTTAAATGTTTGAATAATTAATTTAATGACTTTTATTGATGATATAGGTGGATATGAACTCATATGAGGTTACTGTAGACTTTGGATGGATTTATGATCAGTAGTTTATGTAGGTGGCCTTCACATTGATGTGTATCTTGGTCTTTTTAAAAGACCGAAAGCCAAGTAGGTCTTAGTAGGTGGATAATTAATTACATTGGTGATATATACTATCAATTGTATCCCAATAGATATAATAGTATTTCCATATTGAAAAACCACATACATACTTTAATTTCACAATAAATTTGAAAAATTAAAATAAAATATAGTTTTTTCTTTGAGAACACTATTATTTGCATTATCATATCGCTATATATTAGTCATAATACTCTTCCTAGAATCTTGGGGAAAGGAATCATAAGAAAGGGGTGATATCAAATGATGAGTAAGGGTATGCACAAAACAAAAGATATCCTGAATACATAAGGAATTATCAATATAGAAAGGCAAATAACTAGAAACACATTTCATTTTATCAATAACATGAGGATGAAGAATAATATGTCAAGGATCAAATAATTTCATATAAATAAAAACATGATCATAGAACTATTTCATGGATATCATAACTAATATAATAATCACTGATACTTTAATAACTAATCTCATAATTAGGGAATTCATAATTCTATACATCATAAGCATACCATCAAGGACTTGTTCCAAGAAATACTATATAAATGGGTAAGGCCTCATCAAAATACCATAACTAGTTTGTCACATGAGACTCACTGATGCCGCAAAGGGATATAGTGGGCCCTAACCTTAACTTAAAAATTCCAAATCATTCTTCATATGAAAGGGGCGAAACATAATCACGTAAACATCCATATATAAAAAATATAATAAGAAATATTAATATTAAATCCAATGAATAAATAAAATCAATGTAAAAATTCATATTGGAAACTGGTATAAAAAATTATAATAACCTACCCAATCAATAAAAATAATCACGAACCATCCAGAGTAATATAGAGAATGGTGTCAAAATAGCACATGCCTAGTCAAACTAATCATAAAAATCCGAAGTTAATAATTAAGATGGTATTATTTCAACATATTCCTAGTGGAGAAAAAGTAAAATGAGGGTATTTTGTTTATTAGTAGAAATAACATAAAAATGACATTAAAAAAATTCTTGAGGAAAATATCCTTTTCAATTTGAAAATAAAATCTAAAAACTAAAAATTTATAGAATATTTTTAAAATAATTCAGTGAAAATTATCATTGAAATTTTAAATGAAATATTCAAAGAAATTAGTTGTCTTAATTATAGGTAATTCTATACATGTCTTTAAAAAAACATTCATTTCTCCCTGTTGTAAAGACGTAAAATTAACTTATTCAAAAAATAAAAATAGTTTACTTTCAACATATTTTTTAAATAGTAAAAAATTCATAAAAACTTCTTTGATAAATCATTTGGATTATTTTTCTTTTTTTTAAAATATTTTTAGAAAACATGGATATGGAAGAAAATTATTTTTCAACCAAAGAGTGAAATTATGTTATCTTTTATTAAAAAAAATTCTTAATCGTTTTGAGTACCAAAGAGATTAAAATGGTAATATTACATGAAAAGTTCATGAATAACTATAGAATAATAATTTTTTTACTTTATTAAGAGATAGATCATAATATTTCATCATTATAAAATTAATCATATACAATCATGTTAAATGATGAGAGTGTAAAATAAAAACTTACTTATTTGGTAACTTTTTTTATCATAAGATACATGAAATAAATAACTTATAATGAAACATTAAAAACCATGAATATAAAATATAAATGATATTAAATATGAAATGGGTATTAGATTCCCCACAAAAAATAATTAAGTGATTAATATAGAATATGTATCATGGACGTAAATGTGAGGTGAGAAACCCTTATAATTTTCATAGCGTTGAAGTGATAATTAACTAATTATTTGAGCATGTTTGAAAAATATAATTTAAAAAAAAAATTGTAAATAAATCATAAATAATAAAAAAATCTATTTTACACCTAATCTTGATATAAAATAATCAATGAAGAAGTGGTATAACCTAATGTGTGAAAGTTTTTTTTTTGAAATACTTACCACCCTGTTACACTATATTAAAATACCCTAGGATGAAATAAATAAAATTGAAACATAAAATTTCATTTATTATGAATAATTGTTGATATAACATGTAAAATGGATAATATATACACAATATAAAATAAATTAGGTACATAATAATAAAATATTCCTCAATGAAGGTAAATTGAGATGAAATCCCTTACCTAATGTCTAATTTCCTTATCACATATTCAAAAGTACTATAAAAATAATATAGATGTATGATAATTAAATTATATAACCATTATCATATATACATATATTATTTACTCATAGTTTTTTATCATCCATTTATTAACAATTTTTTGTTGAAAATACTATTTTTAGGATAACTGCATCATTTTTCATTTATATTCTGGTTCGTCCATTTTGGTCCTTGTGATGATGGTTTCATCATATCTATAATATTTATCTGGATATAGATATAATAAATATTCATTGTATATTAATTTATATAAATCCATAATATTTATGTTGAAAAATTAATTGCACAGTTCATGGAGACGGTATGCCGTATATAAACATGAATGTTGTTTCAATATTTTTTAATTGATAGAACAACAGAAAGGTAAATAATATTTCATCTTTAAAAAGTAATATCATATAATATATATCTTATATATTAATTAAATCTATCCTTATTACCATATATTTAAAAATAAAATATAAAATATGTCGTATCACAATGTGGATGCGGTTGTCCACACGTACAAACGATCATCATTTTCATTTTTCAAAGAATTGAAATGTAAGATTGTATATGTGATATTATTATTATATAAGTATTATTATTTCATAGATATAATATATATATATATATATAATAAATAATTAATTATATATTACCATGATAGGTTATTATGGAAAATTAATTACATCGGTTTGCGAGGCGGCAGTCTTCCGTACAGATGATCAGTGATTTTATTCGTCATTTGATGGAAGGAGGGATGAGTATATGTAATTGAATGAAATAATAAAATATTAGTATATTTTATATATGTTGTATCTTATTTTATCACAAATTATGAATATTTTTAGTAGTTATAAGATGAAATAAAATGAAAATTCTTGGTTAATAATAATACCACTTATTTGGTCAACTAGTTTATTTTTAAACCTAAAGACATCTTAAATTGATTTTCCGACAAGAAAAGGGACTCTCGGTAGTGGATATAGATGTAAGGAATGGATTTGGTCTAGTATTTTAAGATAAAAATTCCTCTATATGTTTTGATAAAATAGTATAGAGGTTTTCATTTTTAAGTGGGGGATATTACATACTTGGAATTTTTTAAAAGGAAAACATATATAACCACATTTTGCACATTAAAAAACACCCCAAATTGGTACTTTCTTATAAAAAAATGATCCTTATTACACATTAATTCATAATTAACTACCTAATATTACACAGAATACAACATAAAATATCGATAAATGTAGTTTCTTTGGGATTTACGTACATTATATAACAACATAAAACATGGGGAATAACAACATTATTGAAAACTCCCTTGACATGCTTATATTATTCCATCTTACATAAAACTGCATGTGATAACCTAGGGACATAAATTAGAAAAGGGTAATCTATAAAACCCTGTAACGTAATTAAAATGACATAACAGGAAGAAAATAATTCATTTGAGACAACATACAGATCAATTCGTTATAGAAGAGGTGAGAATCATAAAATTGTACAATAAGATAAGATATAACAAGATAACATAATGGCCACATGGAAAATGTGACAATAATTTAATACACTCCTTTATAAACATAGTTCAAGGGAAACTTCCAAGACATTATGATGGACAATTTACTATAAAATAATCATATTTACAACCTATCACAAAATGGAGTCACATGTGACTAACCATTACCCAATTCATTCAGGCAGTATATAATTTCGGGCTCACCTATCACATTTATTTAATTACCATTCTTAATTGTTCCACATAGATCATAAAATATGGAATAATTTATCATCTAATTTTGTTCCCTATTCATGTAGTTTGGAATGAATACATTAAAGTTACCAATAAATAAGTATAGGTTTATAAAGGTGAACACCCTTTATAGGAAATGAGTTTGAGTATTCATTATTAAATTGTTTGGCATGGAAAACCACGGTAGAATTTTGGTAGCACAAAAAAATCATTGAATAATTAATAAAATGGGTTGATGATAGATAAAGGGTTATCTCATAATTTGGATAGAATATTGATAGTAATAGGGAATGGAAAAAAAATCCAAACAAAATGAATTGGATATATAAGGCATAAGATACTGAATAAACTTGAATAAAGAAGAGAAGGAAATGATCCCTTACCTTAAGAGTGTCACTTCAAATTCTTGGGAACAGATTCTTGAGAGCTTGGGGGAAATATTGAGAGGATTTTATAGAGGGTATGAAAGAATAGGTATGTGACCTTAAGATTTTTAGTGAAGAGAAGTAGGAGCTTTTGTGAGTTTTTATAGGAAATGAGTGGATAATTATTTATCATTTCTCAAACATAGGTTTTCGACTATATATAATAAAATAGCCAAAACCACAAACTTTAAATTGGGTTTTTACATGGTTTCTACCAATGGGGAGTGTTTTGTTATTATTATAAATTTCCATAGGAAGAACTTAATAAAATAATAACCTTGCTGATGTGGAAGTGATTCCTTCTCGTAATGAAATGATTTTAAATTCTTAGAATATATTAATGGTTTTGTAAGATTCATAATGGATTTCTAAAATTAGTAAAATAAAAATAAAATCACATTATATTAAATATAAAACATATAATTTGTTGTGTATACACAATATATCATTTATTATATCACTCTTAGGGAATTATGATGTCATGTTACACACCATATATTTATATGATATTTAATTTTTACCTGAAAAATTGAATGACTTGTAAAATTATGAAAAATTAACTATTGGATAATTTCAATATTTTGATTCAAAAAGTAACATTAAATTTTTTAAAATAATTTTCTAAATATGTGAATTTTTATGTTTAAAACAATAATTGACATTTATTGAAAAATTCTTGGTTTTTTTGACAATAATAGTTTCCGAACCCCTAAAAAATTACATTTTAATTTATTAAAATTATACGATTATTTATATTTAATAAAAATTATTTAATTATAATATATTATTAAAATATTAATTTTTTTTCAAAAATCCATTAACTTAACAAAATATGTGTATTAATTGAAATTTAATACTAATTAAAAATAGAATTTATGTTTTAAAATATAAAAATTAAAATAAAATATAATGTAAAGATAAGGAGAATATATTAACATTATTCTATTGAAAATAAATATAAATATTTCGATTATTATGGTCTTTATACATATCCCTTTAATACACTATAAAAATTCCTAAGGGTAGGGTGTATGATGGTGATACTTTAAAGTGGTGGTTCGACATACTTGTTTTAGGCTATGATCTCGATGAGATTGAACATCTCCCACAAATGATTTCTCACATTCCAGTGTTGTTAGATATTATATTGGTATTGATCAAGGAAAAATCCCAATTATTCTACCTCCCTTGGAAGCTCTGATAAATGGGATTTATAGTTTATGATCCTACAGGTTGAGCCCATCACTTCTTTAATCTGTGTTAGATGGATTTATTAAAACCATATATTTATACTAATAAGGTCATCCCTATTAAATGGATATATTAATAATAATAATGATAATTAATGGTCATTTATATCCTATTGGATATAATAAAACCAAATAAGTCCCTATTTTTCTTTTTCCATGATATATAATAATACATTTGATTAAAATGAATCTAAAATTTTATTTATAAAAGTTCAGGTCATTACAATATTCACCACTTTATGAATTTCATCATAAATTTTTTCATTTATCACAATGAAATAGATGTGGATAGTTTTGATTCATCAACTCCTTTGGTTCCCACTTGACATTTTCAAAGTTGTGGTTTCTTCAAAACACATTGACCAGATGAATTATCTTATTTTGTATATCTTTTTCTCTATTATCTTATATCTTAACTGGATGCTCATCATATGAGAGGTCATTCAACCACAGTACGACATATAGATTGATTAAAAGTGAGAGTTATGGTATGTACTTTCTTAGTATGAATACTAGAAATACATCATTTACTTGAGATAGGTTATGTTGGGGTGTTATTTAATAGGCCACCACTCTAATGTGATCAATGGTCACAATGAGGCCAATGTATCTTGGACTATGATTTTCATTCTTCCCAAATCTCTTGACTTTATTCCATAGAGATATGTTAAGGAATACCATATGTCCAATATCAAAATCTAGGTCTCATCAATGATTGTCAGCATAGCTCTTCTGTTGACTCTTAGCAGCCCTGATGTGCTGCTAAATGGCCTTGACCTTTTCCACAATTTCATGAACTATTACAAGACATAACACTTTTAATTCCCAAACATCATCCTATCATGAAGGGTTTCAACACCTCTTCCTATAAAGGGCTTCATAGGGATACATTTAGATTCTCGAGTTGAAACTGTTATTGTATGAGAACTCGACCACATGTCGATGTTGATCCATTCTTCCATTGAAGTCCATAGAGCATGATATCAACATTTCCTCTAGTGTCTGGAGAGTCCACTCAGATTGGCCATCAGTTTGATTGTGATGAGTTATTCTTAACTTTAAATTAGTATTCATGTCATTTTGGAGACTCTTTTAGAACATGGAGGTAAATCATGGGTCTCAATTAGATATAATTGATAGTGGTGTTCTTTATAGCCTCACCACTTCTCTAATGTATATCCTTTCATGATTTTCAAGTGATAATTCCTCTCAAACAACAATTAAGTGAGTAGTATTTATACAAAAATCCATTAAAATCCATATAGTATTATTTCCTATCGATGTATTTAGAAAACTAGTGACAATGTCCATGGTGATATTTTCTCACTTCCATGTAGGTATGGTAATTGTTTCATCATCCCCTTAGATTTTTCCTTTCATCTTTTACTTACTGATATAAAATAAATCTTGATGTATATTTTGTGATCTCCTAATTCATATTTTCCCACCAATATATCTTTTGGATATATCAACACATATTTGTGATTCCAAGTTGGATATAGAAGGTTAACCTATGTGCATCATCAAAAAAACACTTCATTAACTCAATATTTTATTATACACATATTCATGACCCAAATCATATAACTCCTTCTTAATTAACAGTTAAATTAGTGGATTTCCACTTTCTAATTATTTCTAATTCCTCTTGAATTCCCACATAATCTCATTGAGAATAATTTATGATCAATAGAAGATATGGTTGTTCAATCATTTGTGAAAGGATTGATGATGTTCCTTATTTTATGATTCCCATTCCCACCCTTTTAAAATATAAGATCAAATTCTTCTCAAATATCATATATAAAATAATTTCTGGATCCTTTCTACATTGAGTGTATACCACTTTATTCTCTTTTCTGTGATGTTAGTGGATTGAGAAATCATAGTCTATGATCACATCTAACAATATTCATTGGAATATATTTATCTCGTTCTGTGTGAATATATACATCATGCTTCTTTGATCCCTACATATTTCACACTTCTCCTTGAAGTGATAATGATACAATAATTTCAATCAAAGATCACCACAGCCAACTCCAAATAATTCTTTGGATAGTTCTGTTTGTGAACTTTTATCCTCTTTGAAGCATAGGCTATAACTTTTTCATTTTTCATTTACACAAAACAATATACCATCTTTGAATAATCACTAAATACCATGAAAATTCCTCCACTAGTGGGTATTTTGAGTAAAATTGTAGTGATAAGACTCATTTTCAAATCCGTTAATCTCTCTTCACATTCATCATTAAAATAAAATTTGGCTACCTTCTGAGTTATCTTGGTCAGAGGGATTAAAAATCATGAGAATGTTCTAAAAAATTATCTAAGGTACCTAACTAGTTAAATGAAAATATAGGTACCTGTCACTCATTTTGGCCTCATCCATCCTTTAATATCATCTTTATTTTAAGGTTACACAAATATCCCACTACACGTGATGATATTATATAGGAATGATATATCCTTTAAATAGAACTCATGATTTCTGTACATTACATAAATCTTCTCTTTTTGAAAGGTCTTTATCAAGTGCTAAGATGCTCCCCATGCTATTCCATTAATTTGGTGTATATTTTAATATTATGTATAAATTATACCACGATTATTTAAAGGTAATCCATAAAAAATATTTTCATCAAGGGCATGAAGATTTCTGGAGCATTAGTAACTCTGAATGGGATTAATATGAACTCATAGTGCCTATACCTTGTATAAAAAACAGTCTTGGGGATATCCTCCTTCACCCTAACTTGGTAATATATCAACCATAGATCCACCATAGAGAAGTATTGTGCTCCATGAATCTAATTGAATAAGCCATCAATCCATGGAAGATGATAATTATTATTTATCATGATATTTTTATATCTTGATAATCAATAAAAAGGTGCATTGACCCATCCTTCTTCTTGATGAAGAGGACTGGTGAACCCCAAGGGGAAACACTTGATCCTATAAACCCTTTATCTATATTCTCAGTAGTTGTTTCTTAATATCCTCAAGTTCCTCAATATAAATTCTATATGGAATCTTGGATAATAACAATTACCTTTGTATAAGGTTGATTAGAAATTTAATCTCTCAGGTAGTGGTAAAACTAGATAACTACTCAGGAATCACATCATCATATCCCCTCACAATGGGAATCTTTTCAATGATGTTTTTTATTTATTTATACTAAATAATTTGATCAAGATAAACTTTCTCATAAATAAATAATATCCATGCTTGAGATATTTTTACAAAAGAAGATTCATGTTCCTGCTTCCACTTATACAGAATTAGGGGTCGATTCATGATATAAAGAGTGATTTCATTCTTTCAGAAATTTATTTTAGGTATATACAAGGAAAGATAATCTAAACCTATAATTTCATAAAATTAAACTAAAAGGACTATGGCCAGATTTTATGGTATTTTAATCCCAAAAATTTTGATAGTGGAGGAGATATACACTTGGGATGAAATAATTTCCCCATTTTCTATATTCACAGACCACTCTACTTCCATGCATTGCGTTGGTGTTTAAATATTTATACTAAACAGTAGTGATATGAAGGTATGTGTAGAACTAGAATCTAAAAGTAAATTAACTATTCATGAATAAATAACTATCATACCTATCACTAAATCATTTTTGGGATCCAAATCAACATTGTTTTATGAAAAAATCTTTCCCTAGATGCCTTGGAGGTTGTTGGTTTTTTTGAAAACCCATGGCTTAGTGCATTGGTTTATAATGTTTCCTAGTTCTGTACAGTTTAAGTAATGAAAAATACGATGAGGGTTGATAGAATCATTATTTAATCCATCACATTGGTGGGTTTCTCATGTATGAAGTTTATAGATTGGTGACCTTCCTTCCCGCAACTAAATAAATTCCACACCCCGTCAGACAATTTCTGGGGTTCTTTTCTTTGCACCTTTGAAAAGTGGGATGTTGAAATTTCTTAGTACCATTATATTTCTTTATAGGACCACTATAATTAAAATCCACTTTTATCTTCTTATCCACATGATACCCTTGGGATTATTTGATCTCAATTTTGACATTGAGGGAGCTTCAAACAATTTTCTCATAAGTTTCAAAGTCTCATATCACCATGAATTTTCATAGATTTAATTTTATCCCACCCAGGAAGTGTTAATCCGTGAATTAGGGGGTAAAAAAAGGCATAGGCATATCATGCATGTATATTTAATTTTTCTTTATAAAACCTGATAGATTTATCATATTTTTTCTTGGGGTAAAGGAAATACCTTTCCATTTTATGTCGGAGAGTTTGTGAAAAATATTTATAAAAAATAGGGAATTTTTCCCACCCTATCACTTAGATGTCTTCCTTAGGCTCCATATTCTTGATCAATTTCTAACACTAATAATATTCTCCTTAAATAAAATAAACAACTAGTGGAACCTTCTCTTTCTTAGAACATTGAATGATGGAGAATATCTTCTTAAGGGAGTTGATCCATTGTTCTGTGATTAAGCGATCCGATTGTCCATTAAAAGTAGGTTTCCCTTGTCACATAAATATATCAATTCAAGATTATCATTTCTCATGGGGATTTGGGATATCTTCCTGATTAAGGTTTCTATTTAGAAAATGATTCATTTGAGAGGGTATCATTATAGATTTTTCAATTCCTTCTCCAATCGAGTTGGGCATCTCATTGGGGAAATACTCAAATTACCCGTCAAATTGATTTTTTACCCAATTATTATAATTTCCAGCCATTTTATATAATAAAGGGAAAATTAGGGATGATTATTTTTAAACTATTAAACACATAAATTGGACTCCAATGTCATTAAACTGATAACTTATAAATTACATGTATTTCCTTAAGTTATAAATTTCTAGGCTTCAATCTATTTTATCGATGATCTATTTCATAATATATATTATTATGGGAATTTTAATGTCCATTAATAATGGTTTATAATGAAATTATGAATTTTATGTAGCATATACCCAGGGACTGTCAAAATAGGTGTGCAACAAGAGCCGTTTTTATGCACTAGTTCCTAGTCGAGTCAATCCCAACATAGTGTTTTGGGTTTTATACCTATGAACATATTTTCTTGATCCACATACACCTATAGTATATAGAATCGGATGTATTGGATTGATAAACCAGTTAATCTATATTTAAAAAAATGTAGAATTTTTTTATACATAGTCTTATCCTTATGGATATCGATAGAGTTTTTTAATCTTAATTCCAAAAATAACTAAACATTTTCTTTGATACTAACTACAAAACCTTAGTCTTTATTATATATTAAATTAGGATTAATTAAATAATATTACACATAATAAAACTCATAATATTGGAATGTATAGTGTGTTTGGGAATTAGTTACATTACATAACAACTTAAAACATGGGGGACAACAACATTGTTAAAAACCTTCTATGACATGATCATATTATTCCATCGTACTTAAAAGTGCATGTGATAACCTGGGGACATACACAAGAAAGGGATGATATATAAATTATAGTAAGGAAATTAATAAGAAATAACATGAATAAATTAACATATGTTAGAGAATATTCATATCTATGGGACGTAAAATAGGTGAGAATCAGAAACACAAACAATAAGACATGGTATATCCTGATAACATAAAGGTAACATTGGAAGTGTGGAAACAATGTAAAACAATACATCATAAACCTAGGTTAAGAAAAACATCCAAGTATTCATGATGAAAAAACTCGCATAAAGGAATCAGGTTTACTCCCTTTGCGAATATGAATTCTCATCAGAGTAAATATTACCAAATTCATTGGAGTGCTATATAATTTTAGGCACACCAGTCACATTTATTTTATTTGTACTCTTATGTGTCTGACATAGATCACAAAAAATGGAATCTTTTACCATAAAATTTAGTTCCATGATCCTAGAGTGTATAATACATATATTTAAGTCCATAATAATAAAGTATAGGTTCATAAATTCTAACACGCTTGATAGGAAATGGGTATAGGTATTCTCTACAGAATTGTTTTGCAAGGAAAATCATGGTAGAATTTTGGCAGCATAAAAACATTACTTTAAGATAAATAAAATGGGTTGATGAGAGAAAATAGGTATATAATAATTTTTATAGAAAGATTATAGTAATAGGGCCCTATAAAAACATATCCCAATAATTTTTATTGAAAAAAAGGCATAAGATAATGAAGAAACTTGAATAAAGAGTAGAAGAGAAAGATCCATTACCTTGAGAGTGTGACTTCAAATACTTGAGAGCAGGTCATTTAGAGATTAGGGGAACCATAGGAGGACTCTAAAGAGGGGATGTAAGAGTTATAATGTTCTCTGGGTGTTTTTGTGAAGATAAGTTAGAGATTTCGTGGTTCTATATAGGAAATGAGTGGGAGTTTCTTTATCATTTCTCAGACATTGTTTTTGGACTCTATATAATAAAATATCGAAAACCAAAATAATTACTATATTTTTTGACCTAGGTTTCTTCAAAATGGGTGCTTTTTCATTATTTTATATGTAAAAGAGACCAAATTAAGAAAATAATTACCTTGATGATGAGGAAGTGTGTAATACCCTTAAACAAGAGATTTTAAAACCATAAAATATGTTAATAGTTTTAGAGGATTCATAAAGGATTGATAAAATAAATAATTTAAACAAAAAATAAAATTATTTTAAATTCAAAACATATATTTGGTCTTTTATACCATTTATAGTATTTATTATATCACTTTTGGGTCATTATGACGTTATTATACACACCGTATATTTATATGGTATTTAATTTTTACCTGAAGATTCAACTGTCTAAAAATATTATGAAAAATTATCTATTGGATAATTTCAATATTTTTATTGAAAAAAGAATATTCATTTTATCAAAATAATTTTCTAATTATTTCAAATTTAATTTTTAAAATAATAATCCACATTTCTTGGGAAATGATGGGTTTTTTGATAATAACAGTTATTGAACCCATATAAAAATTATATTTGACATAATAAAAAGTATAAGATCATTTATATTTAATTAAAAGTATTTGATAATAATTTATTATTAATAAATTATTTATTTCAAAAATTCATTAATTCATAAAATTAAATTTCTTAGTTGAAATTTAATACTAATTACAAATACAGATTGGGTTTTATTGTATAAAAAAATCATTTATAAAGTAACGATTAGAAGAAAATATGAAAATTGTTTAATTAAAAATTCAAAAAAAATATTCATATTATTATTTTCTTGATACATATCCATTTAATACAGTATAAAACTCCCTAAGGGTATGGTGTGTAATTGTGAGACTTTTAGGTGGTGGTTCAACATACATAGTTTTGGTTGTGATCTTGATGAGCTTGAACTCCTCCAATAAACATCATTAATGATGCTTAAGTTGTTGGATCTCATATTGGGATTGATTAATATAAAATATTAGTGACTCTATCTCCCTTGGAATCTCTGATAAATGGGATTCATATGGTATAATCCTATTGGTTAAGGCCATCACTTCTTATGTCTATGCCGAATTGTTTTTTCAAAACCCGATTTATATAATAATTATATGATCAATTTTCAAGGAATATATTATCCACATTAATGGTAATTATAATAATTTTAAATCCAATCGGATATAATAAAACCATAGAAGTGAAAGTGTTTTCTATATCCATAATATATAATAATACGCTGGATAAAAATGCAAGGATAATTTTATTTATAAAAGGTAAAGACCTTATAATTTTTAAAAATTACAAAAGATAAGGTTTAAATATTTATAAAAAAATGGGATCCGAACAAGTTTTTTGGTCATTTTTACCCTTATCATTTTTGTTTACCCCTGATAAACCCATTTAAAGTAACCTACGACAATTAATTTCTACTATTTTTACTATTTAATGTGTGAAAAAAATTTGTCGACTTTATAACCTAATATTAATTATATGTATTCTAAATATGGAATAATTTTTTTCCAAATTAAAAACAATAAATGGAAGAATTTAATTTATTATTTAACACACAAGCGCATTGAAAAGACATTTTTTGAAATGGAACCTTTTGTTAAGTATAAAAAATTTATATAAAAACACAACTAAAATTGATTCAAATGACCAAAATTGGATTAATTATAATATAATTATACAAATTTTAATTTTAGAACATTTTTTTAAAAAAATTAACTTTTTAAATTTTTTAAATGAAAAGGCAGTTGTTAATAAAAACAATATTTTTCACTATTCATCATGAATGTAATCTTTTCTGAAAAATATAAAAAATTTATTATAAGAGAAGTTTTAAATGGTGATTCTGAAAATCAATTTAATATTTTTAGATTAATTTTATAAAATAGTTATATATATTATTTTTAAAATAATTGCGTAAAATGTGACGTAACCTGTTTTTAATAAAAAAAATTGAAACATAAAATTGGATTTATTCTTATCATGTGATTAGAAAAAATATTAAATAAAGGATAAAATATTTTATCGAATATATTATATTTAAATTTATAAAATTGGATTTATTCTTACAGTTCATTTAGATTCAGAGTTGCATGAATCACACTCTATCGTGGAGATTAAATTTATTTTTAAAAATTATATCTTAAAATATCTTGTTATACTTTTGGTGATTTTTTATTAAATTTAATGTATTATTATTTCTTTATTTCAGACTATATTCTTGTTTAATCTATTCATATAGTCAGGATAGAGCCACATCAGTTAAATAGTCACGATGGACCATAGAGCTTTCTAAAAACTTCGATGGTGGTGCAATGACCAAATGAGTTCCAATGGATCACCTTATAGATTAATTGGAGGTGTGAATAGTTTTTAAATAAAAATATAATTTTCTTTTTAAAATTTAATTTTAAAAGGAAATTTTATTGAAATTGAATTTAAAGGAAAATAGACAAAATGATAAACATGATTTAAAATGATATTTAAAAACTAGAAAGATGTTTTCTGTAGAATGTTACACAAAATTTTGGCCAATGATCTAATGTGAGTAAGATGTCATATGGTTCCTATTCAAATGGATTTAAAGTAAAAATTTTATATGGTTTCTAATGGAATGCCTACGAGGCTTGATTAAGTTGTTTTTGATCCTTTAAACCTCATGTGGTTGATTCCCAATTATCTAATGAATGTGTGATTTTAATAGGCCCCATGTTGTATTTTTCTTGTGTTCTATTTGTTTTATGATGAAATGAATTTTTTTATATCCTTGTGATAACATTATGTTTTTTTCAAAGCAGTAACATGGTTTGGTTGGATGGAATAAAGCATTAGAGGTTTGAGATGGGTATTGGGATATTATTGAGACATGGGGAAAGGTCTTGAGTGACTAGAACCCTATCAATGACATTATGAGTTGTGAGACAGGTTGCATGAACTGTTTAATATTACATTAATGTGTCCACTAGGTTATTGTGATAGGGGATAAACCTGATGTGGGAGAGGTATCTTGAGGCTTGTACACTCCATGAGTGATATGTCTAGCAAGACTCCCCAAAGGGGGAGCCATTGTTTTTGAATTATGACCTTTCTATGAGTATGTTTATGTGAGAATGTAGAATTTTATAAGTTTATAAGGATTGTGAAATGAAATACCCATGATAGGGTTGTGTAATGGTGTGATGTGAGACAAGGATGATTAACTAACCTTGAGTGAAAATGGATGGGTCAAGAATTTTGGATGTATGACCATTCTGTATGCTTTTTAGTAGTGGGTGGAGGTTTGGATGTCACCTTATGAAAATGTTTTAGGTTTGGGATGAGACTTGAGGACACTATACCTAGTTCTTTTGAGTAATGGTGGTGGATTTACCTGACACACTACCCTATATCTTTGGATACATGATGAGATAAGACATTATTACCTACCCTATATCTTCAGGTATGGGTTTGGGTTATAGTGTGTGGTGATTTACTTATTTCATTAATAGATCCAAACCTATATGTTCTCTCTTCATGGTGTCCTATTTAACACACAATGATAGAAAATTTATGCTAGTGTGTGAATTGAATGTCACATGTTGGTTGGGTGTATTTAAAGAACATGATTACTCTTATTATATGTATTTCATTTTTTTCTTATTAACAGTGAATTTCCCAAGTGTGGCCTTTTTGAATATTCTACACCAGGAAACCCCCATCCCCATGAAGGGATCACTCTAGAGAGAGGCCCAAATGAGAATAATCCATTTCCATCTAAGATGACAGAGCATCCTAGAGGGTGATGACCTGAGTGGAAGTGGTTTTATTCAACAATGCATCAGCATAGGTGGGTCGAACCTCATTCTTCCCACTCAGTCAGGAATTTGGGGACTGAAAAGGCAATTATATCCTATGGTAGAGGTTCCCCCTAAAAGTGGAATCCCAAGATTTTAACCTCGTATGTGTTCAGATTTAGAGTACTATTTTGTATTTTTGAAAAATTATTTCAATGTTGGTTATGAATTGAAATTATCAATCTCTTCTGCACTATTTCCATCTTATTTTCAAATTATTTTTTCATGAAAATAATTTTTGTGCATATTTTTTTAGTGTTTATATCTTCATATTTTTTAGAATATTTATTCACGCTATTTTTTTATTTCTCCTCCAACTCACACCAATTCCTCCCAAAAAATAATTTACCTCATAATATAGAATTACCATCAGCACAATCTCTTACCTGTTACCATTAGTGTACTAATTTTTTTATTTGATTTTTATATAGAGAAAAATATAATTTAAAGTTCCCATAATGTATCTGAGAATTATCTTAGTAGCTCACATATGAGATTATTTGGATCACTTTGATAACTCTTATTGAATGTCACTTTATAAATAATTTCAGGTCTTGATACCCTAAAATAGAGAAAAAAATTTATAATCATTTTTTATTCCTTTAAATTCATAATTTTTCCTCAATTATATTTTATCAACATGTCACTAACTCTAAAGGGTGTAGAAATCACTTTTTTTGTCCTTCATGATATTTTTTTTCCAGAATTAAATTTTTATTAGGTAGAAAAAGAATGTCTTATTTTTATAGAACTCATAGTCCTAGAAAGAGGATAATTTTTCAATAATTTTTATTTCAATGTGATTCTTTATTTTTATAGAAAAATATTGAAATGTATACTCCTTTCACCTAAAAATGGTGTCATTATAATAAATAGTGAAAATAAGAGTACCTATGATCATTTTATATATATAAAAATTTCTTTCAACTATAGTTATAGAGCCTTTTTTAACCCATAAAAATATTTCTTCAACTTACGCATAGTGGTTAAATCATTGTAATGAATAATAATTCCATTTTGATCAATATAATAAATGTTCTTTATTTTTTCCCCAATAGAAATATGGATTAAAATCCATTTGAATGATTTTTTATTACCTATGATCTATAATACCCAAAACAATTATTATGGATTCAATCCTCTCAATAGGATAATATTTTACCTCAAAGTAAACTCCATTAACTAGAGATTAGACATTAAAAACTAATCTTTATTTGATTCTTAAATCTTCATTTTTATCATTGGTCTTATTTATAAAACCCACCTGGTTCCATTGTTATTTTTATATTTTGTATTAGAACATAAAACCATACAAAATTACTATAATTATAATATAAATATTCATTCATTTAATTTATCCATTTTTAATTCTCAAAAACTGTAGTAATTTATGGTGGCTTAACTTAAGAAATATGGGTTTTTTGATTATAATGTCTCAGCCTTCATCTAGTTTCAATTGGTCCATTAAAATTTACAATTCTATTTTAATTTTAAAAATGATTATTATACCTATGATACTTTAATTTATTATTATTAGTAGAACTCTTATCATCACTAGCCTACTCCGAATCAATACTAATATTTCCCAGTTCAATTATACCTTCTTATTAATGAACTTTATTAAAAATATTTTCTCAATATTCATCAGAAATGTCAAAATATTATTCTTTTGAATCAAAAAAATTGAGTTCATTTTCAATAAACCATAATCGTATAAATATACCATATTTTATAACATTTTATCTATAAGCTCTTCTATTGGATATTTATCCCATTAAAATAATTTCCTCCATTTTTTATCAAATTTTACCAAAATATTACTATTTTTATATTTATCAAATATAGACTTTCAAAAACAAAAAATTAGTTAAAATTGGTTTATTCATATATATCAACTCGAAAGAGACAATATTTTATTTTAGTATCAATAATTATCTATTTTTAATGTTAATAGATGTTCTTACAACTTCTCTCTAGAATAATATTGAGATTTTGTATTTTGTAAGAATAGTTCTCCCTATTTCAAACAAGATTATACTTTTCATTTATGTAGGTTTATTCTATTGGGGATTACAAGGATCATTATATTTATTTTTATTCTCATGATTATAAATATATGTATCAAAATATTTTCCAATGAACATCCATCAATTATCAGTTCTCAACTTCTATATGTAGAATACAGACTCTTTCTCATATTTCCTTCTAAATATTTTGAACATCTCCACTGCCTTCTACTTGTGTTTCATAAACATAACATTAGTAATATAGATGAAATTATAAAATAATTTACTAAATTAAATACATAATATATTGGTGTAATGTATTATTAACACACATAAATGAAAATAAATTAATTCAAATTTCTTAGTAATTTGAATTTTTACACTTATATTTTTGGTGTACCATCTTCCATTTTTGACATATTTCACAAATGTCATAAATTTATTTCATCTTTTTGGGTAGATATATTTGTATAAATACCTTTAAAATTTTACTCAAACACTTTTGGATATGGTGGTTGAGCCTTTTATAAAAAACTTTATTTCTAACTTTTGTAAACATGTATCTTGAGTTACTCGGATCACATATTTAGAGTTAGCGATCACATGTTTTTTCGTGATTAGTAATAATAATTATGTAATTTAAACTATTTATAATAAAATAGTTTCTTAAATAAATGAATTTATTTCAATCTTAAAAATGTTGTGTTACACCCAATATGTTTTGTTTAATCACATCAATAAGTAAACTATCCTTATATTTTAGTTTTTTAGTTTTAATCTCAGTTATAATGATTACTCTGAATTTATATGGAACATTCATTCCCAAAAGTGTCTACACCTCCAACATTAAATTTAGTTTTCTTCAATATGTTTTTATTACTTTTCATTTTATAAGAACACAATAATTATGTATCCATATCTACATTTCCAGATATATTTTATATCTAATTCGATAATTAAATATTTTTTTCCTTATTATATTTTTGAACATCATACACTATTTTAAAAATGATGAAACTTTCCTTGAAGTATAGTAATAAATTATTTAGTTCAATGAAAATTTTAGTGAAATATTATTTAGATTTATTATAGATAATCATATCTATTCTTAGTAGTCAGGCATAAAAAAATACTATCCTAAATTATTAGTTCATAAAATTCTTCCTCAACTTACTAGAGTGGTTTAAATTATGTTTAGAGATGATGTAACATGATTAATTTATATTACAAAGAAGTAAAATGTTATAATATCATATACAGTCTTTATTCCCAAATATTTTATATCACCACCAACGACCTCTACACTTTCCCCTTTAAAAACACTATGAATCCTGTTTAGAAAAGTTTCTTGCTTCAAATTTTCAGAGGGATATAGTTATAATAATTTTAACATAATATTTATTTTATCTATAGATAGATATATCTCAATTTTTATCAACCCAAGTTCACATAGTTTTAGTTTTAAAATATACAATATTAGTAAAAATATATTATTTTTTTTTGTTTTGAAAGGGAAGATTTCACTTGATTTTTTAGGTGACCATTGTTATCAGATTATAATGATTTGGCTAAATTTTAACAAATTAGTTTCAATAATATAAGATTTTCATATAGTTTCTTCAGCTTATAAAATTTTTTTATATTACATACCACTTATTTCTCTATAGCGAACCTGTCTTCAAAATAATTGAAAATTTCATCATTTTTTAAAACATTCACTGAGGATTTATTAATTTATTTTATGAAACCCTAATCATATTTTTAAAATTAATATTAAACAAATTTTCCACATATTTATGAGACAATCCAATTCTAGAATTTTGTTTTTTAATCATGAAATTACTTAAGTTCAACTTTCAATCATTTCTCACTGTATGTCTTTTTACCTTATTCATCACCAATTTACGTTTATTTATGTTTATCAACATAATCCATAAATTTAAAAGAAATTCATGGAATTATCCCTTTAATTAAACCCTTACAGTGAAGTAGTCTTCTACTTTTATTCTCAATATACTTCTTCATTTTCTTCTATCAAAATATTTCTTAACTACCATAGAGCTAGTTTTCCGATTTCCTTTGAGTATTTTCTCCATGCTCATTATCTTTCTTACATTCCACCTTATTTATTTGGAAAATGAAAGATAAAATATCTAATGATAAAATAATTAAAAAACTTTAGTAGATGTTTACCTTTTTAATTAACATTTACTTCACTAAATTTATTTAAGATAAGATCTATTATCCTATTTTAATATTTAACCCTTCATTTATTATCCTTATATTGACAAGTGTGTTTATCTCCATATTCCTTGATTTCAATAATTTTAAATATTTGTATTATATATCCTTATTATCCATTATTTTTATTAAAAACATGTGATTTTTCATTTCATAAGAAACCAACATATTTTTAAAATCATCAAGAGATAAAATATCTCTATCTTCCTATGAAGAATCTTTAGCATCAAAACTGTTATAGAAATTTATCATCAATTTTTTGACATTAGGTGAGTATTTAATTATATCCCCAAAACCACTGATGTTTATGAAAATTTCATTCAATATTGTGAATTTTTTATTAATATTCACTATATCATCCATCCTCACATCTTAAAATGGTGACCTCTAATTTTCTAGTGGATCTTTCTTTACTTTTATATTCCCTTCAAAAATATTTTAGATTTTTTCTCACATTAATTAATTATTTTTAATTCCCAAAACCATTTTTATAATTTTTTATAAAGAAATATAATTTTATTCCTTTCTATTTCATAAACCACCATGTTTCTCTCATCATAAAAATTATTCTCAGAATCATTTTTAATCGGTGTAAATACCATAGTAACAATATCAACAAATTTCAGGATATGTGAAATAAGATAATGAATTAGACTATTCTTCCCCCCATGTTACTTTTTATACATTTAATTTGGAGATACCTATACAATTATCAGAGTTAATATTCTCTATCTTCAACAATGTAAGTAAATTTTTTAGGAAACCCAAGTCTCATTGATGAAACTTGAACTACCCAGGAGTGTGATGTATAATTGAGAATATATAGAGGGTGGGGTTGAACTAGTGTTACTATTTTATAATTGTAATCTTCAAATAAACCTCTATGAATTATTAGAGTCTTAATACACTATATATTTTAACCTCACCCTTACCCGTATGCCAAATTTATATAATTTAATTAGAAACAGACATGATTATTATCAAGGTATAATCTTTGTGTGTATATACTTATTGTCATTATTTGTTTAGATCTTGGAAAGTGATTTTATCACTAAAAAATTATTTCATTTATAAAAGGCAAGAAGTTATCATGATTGATTAAAAACATATAAAGAATGGTAATGTAACATCCTTATCCCTTGGGAATGAATCATCCTTAGAATAATACTTTATCTAATTAGTTATTCTTTGGTTATAATCAAATAAATATATCTAGTCTTTTTAGGTCATAAATCTACTCTTATTAATAAGATATTCAATGTGATTTTGGATGTCTATTCATCAAAATGTAATAGTTTCTTACTCAAAAGTCTGTATTTAACTACCTGTTGATGAACAACACCACTACATGCGCACCAACATTCCTCTCAAATTTTAAATATAATCAATGTATTATTGCGAACCTAAAAGAATAAATTTTATCATTACTTTTTATCATTATTTGAATCTTCTAAATATCTTTAATAGTATATGATCATCGTTATTCAAGAGTCCCAATACAAATTATTATCCACAATAATGACTCTTGTTTGTTTATATCTCTCTAAAAAATATTAAACCATTATTTTTCTATATATAAATGTCTAAAATAGATGAATAATCTTATAAATTGACTATAGAAAACAAAATTTTATTTTTTGTAAAAATTAATGTCCTTTTTAAAAATGTTCAAAAGATCTCCTGATAAAATCTCCAGTTTTGATCTTCAACAATATTTTCATCTATTATTTATAAAATTCCAAAATTATTACACAAATATTTTACCAATATCTTATCATTTAATTCTATTTTGAACTATGTCAATTAGAATCATTATTTTTATCACTTTAAAATAAAAAATAATTGTTTAATTTTATTCTTCAAAATTCTTCCATTTTCCAAACCGATAGAATATAAATTATAAAAGGAATATATTATATATAACTTATGTGGGAGAAAATATATTATTCAGGATTCATAACATCTTCCACGCTCACAAAGATATCTTTAATATACTCATGTGAATCTTATTTTGGCATTTTATTATATTTTCTATTGAAAAAATATATTATATATCATATAGGTTTTGAAAAATTTCAATTTATTTCTCTTTAATATATTTTAAATGTTATATTTCATGTTAAAGATATTCTATACCTCCGAAAGAATATTTTTTTACTCAAAATATATTGTACATAATAGTGTGGCTTTTTTCCTTCTCCACACTTCAGAATTTACTTCAACATGTTTCTTCCATATACTTCAACTATCTTCCTTATGAACTAATATATAATTTATATCTTTTTGAATATCCTATATACTATATAAGAGATTCTATATATCATATTATGCTCTAATTATTTTCCAAATTATTGAAAAAATATTTTAATCATCAATAATTCTTAATTATTTTCAACTCAACTCCAAAAAACGTCAATCGCTCAAATTCATCTAAAAAACATGAAATATATGTTTAAAATTTTATAATTATTCTTAGTAAGTTACAATTATATTTATTCGTGGTTGAAAAAAAAAATAAAACCCACCTTCAATAATTTCATATGTTCTTTACTATTGATACCATTTATAGAATGGTTAAAGAACCCCAAATAATTAACTACTACACAACTCTTGAACCTACTTCAGAGCCCTGAGTCTACCTTGATGCTAACCCAATAGATAATCATGGAATAATTCCAGAATAACTCTCCAGGAACCCCATATACTTATAATGGAGATACTATTTTAGTGAAATATCATTATCTAACTCTAAATTCCATGTCTTCCCACATTGGTAGCACTCGACATAATATCACCTTCTTAGAGGAAGATATGGACACTTTCTCTAACAAGTTCATATATAAATGACATGGAGAGAATCAACCTTACTAAGTTTCCTTCTATTATATAACCCACTCACTTTCATAGCCGAATAAACATCAACTCTGATTATTTAACATCGATCTAGTTATTCTAAGTAATTATGAATTGATTCACTACCTTCGAGAATGATTTTAGTGGAAAATATTCACTTGTAATAAAATAATATTCCTTAAACCTCCCTAAAAAATCATTCAACCTCGTAGTCTTATCATCTAAAAATTTGTATTAGTGCTATTATAAATTACTAAAATAGGTATCATAGTCCATCATTAATATTCCTCCATGAACTATATGTATATACAACCTTAACTAAACCAAACTTTCTCATGGAAAAATTTCATAAAAAATCTAGTAAGTATTTACAAGATAACCGACATGTAGATAGCCTAAATAATGACATGAAAAAAATAATTATTTAGTTTATAGAGTTTATAAGTGTCAGTAATTATCATCTTCCCCAAGGGTGTCTCAAGATAACCAAATATGGTTTGTATAATCTCAATATAGTACTCAGTATCCCTCGACCCACCCTTTAATGTGAAGATAGGTAGGCATTGTAACTAAAAATATTAAGTAAAATATAACAGGATAAATAGAACTCTTATCTCCCCATATCCGATAGACTTCATGACCTAAAAAAATTTCTTTGGATATACTAATTGATAGGAGGTATATGAATAACTGTTGGTTGTAGTTCTATTACCAATGGGTAATGTTCATCTCTTCCCTCTTTCTTCTCAATTTGAGGTCACAATGGTTGAATTTCTCTAAAATTTTTAACATATAACTTATAAAAAATTTAAATCTCAATCATTATGTCATATTTTTTGAAAATAATAATAGTAAACATGCTCTACTAATTTATACACAAAAAACATAGGTCATGAGGATTCCACAGGATCTAGCTCGAGTCTAATGTATTCCATACAATCTAAAGTAGATAAAAAATACACATTGGTTCACACAACTTGTTATAATTTTCCAAAATAAGGAGTTGGTAATATTTTTGTAATTTATAAGATATCCACTAACATGTTATATAGTAAAACAATATATAAGTTAATGAAACTCATTCTATATCCAAGTTAACAATCCCATATAAACATAAAAACTCTATATGAATTCTATATACTAAATTTGTTGGATAAACATATTCCCTCTTTCCACCCTAGTCCAAGAGTAAAAGAATAAATCATAAACCACACATCATATTCTTGAAAATATTTAAATCATAATAATAGAATTCAAATAAAAATAATCTCATTCCTAGTAACATGGTGTTTCCATATACATAGATTAGTTACTCTTAATCAGATAACCTATCCCAGGTCCCGATAAGATCTTACCTCTAGCTAATATATCCCAAATAGTACAAAAAATTATACAAGGCTTGCATACCACTTTATAACATCTACAACCCGTATGGCATGAACTGATTCATGATATAGGGAGCTACATAACCTTAATCATACCTCACTAAATTCCAGATACTAAAAAAATAAATTAGTTTCCATTGATAACATAGAGATATTAAACCTTATAATAAATATGAACATAAATAATAAATCATCAATTCTAATAAACTACATACCATAGACATTATAATTATTAGTTAACAATAAATAAATAATTATTAAATTTTATATAAATGTGATCTATAATGTAATATCATAAAATTGTAAAATACAATTTGGATTTCCCAAGGTCTAGTCACATACTTCATAATATATAATTAACAAAAGTTTAGAGAAAATATAAAATAGTAGTCTGGAGGATACAATGAATCATGTTATCGCATCCCATCTATGTAACTCACCAAATAACAATATAGCATTTTTCATTACCTGTATATTAAATCTTGGAGTCTGTATGCCCACTAAGATACCTATGAAGGGTTTGATTGTAACATAATATTCAACATCCAATGGGTTCTCTAAAAAAATAAAAATTATATAAGAGTATGTGAAATATTATATTATAGACAAAAAATCATAAATATATACCAATTTTTTCATATATTACTTGATATTTAACATGATTGATGAACATAAATACCTTTATATTGTTAAAATGAGAAGTTTCACCCATAGTCTAAACACATCTCAAGGGATAGTGATATGTTGTAATGTATGTTACCCAAAAACCTGATTAGTACATATATAATGTCATTAAAACACCTCAATAAAAAATTATGAGTACCAAATGTTGGATTATATATGATGTTTTAAAAGAAAAACATGTGGGGGATGGTTTCCCCTCTTTAATGGAATGGTACAGAATTCACGACCAAATTTGGTTTGACTGATCTGAATATCATTGGAACCACTATATAAATAGTAAACTTTAGAATCTATTGATAATTTAAACTATAAAAAATTTAAGAAATGATATATTTATACTATCTCACTAAAAGAAGTCCAAAAATAATTATACCCCATGAGCATGGTTCACCGAGAAGAGGATATATTATATACCTATCACATAATCCAAATAGGTCCAAAAGACTCAGAAAAATAAATATTATATATGAGATCCTCAAACTAAATGATATGGAAATCCACTAGTCCCAAGACCAAACTATCAACCAAAAAGGCAAATTAATCTCACATATACTCCACGTGTTATGTTCTATGAATCCCCATAATCTGATGGTTTTATCTTACCAAAACCCTTTACATATGAATATGTATGTTTTCTAAAGGGGATCATACAGGGTGTGAGTATAACATACTTAGTAGGTAGTCACTACCCTCCCATAACTTATATTCAAAAGATAAATTGTATATAGTAAAAATAAAAATCTATAGGAAAAAATAATAACAAAAAAATAATATAGTTGAACATTTAATATATCATGGTTACTAGTTATAATAACAAACTCTCTATACTAGGAGGATAAATACTTTAGAAAACCTACATCTAGCTTATTTCTTGGGATCTAAGATGATATAGGCCAGGAAACCATGTTTCTGAGTGATCCAAAAAAATCATAACACTATTTATTCATGGTATTATACACATCTAGGAAGTAGGATGATGTATCCAAGAGTTAGGATATTCAGCTACTCATGCCATGGAATAAAGGAAGGGGTATGCTAGAGTTATTTTATTGTGAACACATCCAAACAACCAACCTACACATTAACCATAGAATAAATTTCAAAATATTGGTATTACAATGATATTATCAATTATATATGTTTTACAATCATGATATTTCAAAAAAAACAATCCCTTATAAGTCATGTAATTCCAAATAAATACGTTTTCATGCTAACTTTTCAACATTTATGCCTAAATAATAGTATATAAATAAGGAAAATAAATAATTTATATAGGAAACATAACATATTTTACAAAGTATGAATTCTTTGAAACTATAAATAAAGATATAAGGCACTAATATATTAATCATATAATGCTAAGAAGACAAATTAAGATAAACTAAATAAAAATTCATATTGAAACTTTTAATGTAATTTACGAAAGGATTTATTAGTTTATGACATCCGACATAAATTTAATTCACTCTACCACATACCATTTCAAACTCAACCCTTTAAGAGTATGATAGGATGAAGGGGTTTAGTTACCTATACTAATGTCGAATGAATTTATTGAATAATAATAGTTTATAGAATCTATTGGAAGAAGTAATTAAGTAACCAATAATATGGGAAATTAGTAATTTTGTTATTTCCAACCAAATAAGAGACCAATAAATAAAATTATATGATTACATTCACTTTACATTGGGTAAACTCTAATACTATCTATATTGGAGGAAACTTATAATGACCCATACTTTTCATACATCACTACAAAAAAATAGTTGATTAACGAGAATTTTTAGAGGGGGTAATGCACAACCCCCACTAAATTAATTTTATAGGGGATTATGCAAAACCCCTACTAATCACTGAATTTATAGTGGGTTCAAAACCCCCTCAAAAATTTGTATGATTTTTTCTTTATAATAATTGGTTGGATTTTAGAGGTAGTTGTGTAAAGACCAATTCTAATTTTATAATTAGTGTCTCTATAATTTCGGCTGGATTTTAGAGGCATTATATATAAATATAAAATTCATTTGGATATTGGAGGCCATATATATAATGGAAATTGTTTTTTAAAGGAAATAGTGGGCTTTCAAAACCACCTACAATCTATTAAATTATAGAGGGTTCATGAATCACCGCTAATCCCTTTGATTTAGATGGATTTTTAACCCCCTCTAAATTGAAATTTATCTTATATAATAAATCTCATGTTAATTAAAATTTTATAATATATACATGTGGGGGAGCATGTGTGTCGTTTTATATGTATATATATATATGTATATTACATAAACACAAAATATAAATGTATTTAAATGCATTATAATCATATGTATATAAATACGTTATATAGATACCTTATATATATTCTTATACATATAAATAAAAAATTATACATATATAAATTTTGGAATACATAATAAAAATCAAATTATAAATATATTTATTCAAATATATAAAATTTATATATAGTTTCTGTAATACCATACATTTATACTATGATTTATACAAAACATATATTATATTAAATAAATTTTTATTGTATATTTATGCATAAATACATTTGTATTATATTATGTACACAAATAAATATAATATAGAAAAAACTAAAAATAAATATAAATTTATATATTGTATATTTATATTATAAATGTTTTATTTTATATATATATATATATTGTATAATTATTTTATATATATTTCAGTATACCATATTAATTATAAATTACTTTAGTAAATATATATAATTATATTATATTTTAAATATCCAGTCACATGATTATATATAATTGTATTTATATGTATACATAAATATATTTTTATAATTTTATGTATATATATATATATATTAGTATAAATTTTATTTCATATAATATTATTATATATATCATAAAATAATAAACATATTATATAAATGTATACATGAATATAATTTTTTAAAAAAATATATAACATAAAAAACACAAGCTTGTAGTTTTTATAATTTATATTATATATAATTAATATTATATGATTTGAAATTTATACAAATACATATATAATAATGCACACAATAATATAGAATTATATTTATTGAAATATATATATATTATTTTAGATAATGTTATACAATTATATTTATTGAAATAAATATATATTTATGTGAATAATAATAAATATTTGTATTAAAATACATTATATAAATATTTCTAAAAATTGAATATCATATATCATTAATTAAATATTTTTATAAGTTTTATTTCATATATCATATTTGTATAAATTTTATTTTATATAACATTAATTATATATAGTATGAATATTTTTAGAAATTTTATTTCATATATTTGTATTTCATATAATATTAATTGTATACAATATTATACAATTTATACAAATAAATATTATCATTGTTCATAATAATAAATATGTTTATTGAAATACATTATATGAATATACCAGAAACGCTCAGCCAGAGGCAAGCCTCTGACCATTTATTAATAAAAGAAAAGCACAACAGGTACAAGAAGTCCAGAACAACTACACATCAAAGAATTCATACCCATCACCACCCATTTAGAGACAAAGTCCTCTTCTTTATTTGTTTCCCAGTCTGAGCTTTCATAGTGTTTAAGAACATTGGCATATTTCCTTCTAAGATTTAGCTTTTCCAAAGCCAGAAACACCTTTGAAGATTGCATAGCCCAACTTTCCCTCCCAAAAGAAGATCTAGTGGACACTGGCATGGGAAGGTAAGAGTAGTCTTTCTTTGTTCTTCGCCATGGTGGGGCGTTCTTAGCACCTTCCTCCCCTTGCACCTCCATCCTTGCACCCTGGACAACATTTATGTAAGAAGGCCGTACCATGCCACGATTCTTTTCCCTGTCGCTATCTGAGATATCACCCCATTCTCCCAAAATCTTCACCTCCCGATAACTATCCTCTAAACCATAAACCTGTTGAACCTGATTGTTGACATCAATTATAGTAGAACATTGTGGCCGGTCCATCAGTTCCATCACACATTCCTCCGTTGCAGCATTCAGTGGATCAGCAAAAGACCTCAAGAGACTACCATCTTGCCACACATCGGCCTCCTTGTCATGCAGCATCCCCTCATTCTCCATTGGATAAACACAAGCAGGCCTTTCTAGCACAGAAACCTCCACAACCCCAGTAGCATCACAGCTCACTCCCTACAAAAGAACTGGATCCTGCTACTCTCCCACCACTGCAATGCCAGCACCCTCCTCCTGAGTTACCAGCTCCACTTCCTTCCCATCAACTGTATCTGCATTTACAAGGCCAAGGTCACGGTTTAAGTGATCAAAAACCTGCTTAACCATCGGATTCCGTGGCCTATGCTCTATCTTCTTCATGGAAATCCTCTGAATTGTGTTCTCAAGACCAGACAAAACATCCTCAGCCACAGCAATAACAAAAACTCCCACATGGATGCCCATCATCTCTTGATCAAAAGCTTTCTGGTTGACCCCCGAAGAAGAAGCAGCAAAGGGATCTCTCACCATTCCACCCGTCCAAACCACCAACTCCTTTCCAGAAAACCTCCCACTTCCAGATTGAGGCAACATCAGGGGATGTTTATCAACCCGCACTTCCACTGATTTATCCCTGTCTTGACCTCTCAAATCCTTTTTATTCCAATCTGTAGACCCGGACAAAGGAGGCTTGACACCCGGTTGTTGCCTTGTGCACTGCATCTTATTGCACACTCGGTGAGCCTGAATCTCATCCACAACAATCCTCTCCTGCTCCTTCATTTGTCCTTTGGGTTCACCCCGCCTGCAGACAGCACTCAAATGACCCAGTTGCCGACAGGAATGATAGTACTCCACCCAATGCTGAAAGACCACTGGTTGCTTGCACCTAATCTCCTCGCCAGCTTCAATCCACACAATCTCAATTGAAGCCTTTGAAACATCCACCTCTACACAGATTCGAGGGTTTACAGGATGACAAACCGCATCAGTACGTGAATCAATGAAAAGGAAACATCCAACCAAATTCCCTAACATACGAAGAATTGATGGGTTTTGGAAGCGGAGAGGGAGATGAGGAAAACTTACCCACAGAGGGACCATAGCAGAATCGTGATTCAGATAAAAGTCGGAGCTCCACCGAGACAGGTGAAATCTGCATCCACCGCACCACCTAGGAGTAAAGGCCAGAGCGCGAGAATGATCCTTCGAGGATGGACATCGCACCATCAAATGATTTCTACCCAATAGACCGACAACCGCCCTATCCCCAATCCCCCATGAATCGAAAACGAACCTGTCAAATTCATCCACCGAAGGTCGCCTGTTTCTGAAACTTGAAACCAACGTGAGATTTAGAAGGAACTCTGCTTCTTTAAACTCTAGAGCCGAAAGCGAAACCACGGGGGCGCCATCGTGAAGGCCAGAGACCTTCGGAGCAAGATTAATTGATGGAAATTCCGGTAGCAAATTAGGGTTGGTAAAAGGTGAGAAAGTGTGTGACCAGATGTGAGGATGCTGGGAATCCTCCCCCCTCGCATTGATAGGCGACGGAGGGGGGAATGCCACTAATCGCATTCGGGTTACACCATCACCGCCAATCCCAGAACGCGAGCATCGTCCCTCTATATATCATTATATGAATATACCTTTCAAGTTATTATATATGTATATTAAATAAATACTTATATATATATATTAAATAAACAAAAATGTTCATAATATATAAATAAGTATTTAAGTATATAAATACTTTATAAAAAAATATTTATAAATATATGTGTATATACATAACATAAACATAATTATAAAATATATTTAGTCAAATGTATGTAAATACATATATATTACATATAATTTATATAAATATATAAATTGAATTTAATATAAATTTATTATAATATAAATACATAAACACATAATATAAATATATATTTTAATTCATATAAATATATATGTAGGTTTTTTTATTTATATGTATTTAAATATTTATTCAAATAATATTTATTTAAATTAGCTTACTAATACACACAAAGACAGACAGAAAGACACACACACAAACACACAAGTATATATATATATAATGTGTATATATAACATCAAAAAATGGTTACCTTGATGGAAGAGGTGCCTGGCTTTGTCGTCGAGGTGAGGGGTTCGAAACCCACTGACAAACATTTCAAGAGCCCTCGTGAAGGCGGTGTGGTGGGAATGGGTGACTCTCTACACGAAACTGGATGGTGGGTGTGGTGTCACATATGAAGGGAACTAGTGGATGGGGGGGTCACAGATGTGGTAGGTGGGGTGTTTCCCGGGAAGGGAACTGTGTGGGTTGTCACATGGGTAGGGAAATTTTGGGTGTGTGGGAGACTGAATGACATGTGTGGCAGGTGGAGTGTCACATGTGAAGGGAACTAATGGTGGTCGGGGGGACTAGATGGTGGTTGGTCGGGATCACAAGGGAATTGGAGAAGGATATTGGGAGTGTAACATGGAACTGTAGAGGGCAGGTTTTGATTAAAATATATAATAAATAATTAGAGGTAGTTTAATTAACCGCCTCTAATTTAGTCTTACATGGAGGCGGTTCTGAGAACAATTGCTAATTTTACTTATATATAAGATGGGGTTAATATCCCCTCTAAACTATTATTTTTAGTGACATTATAGTGGGTCTTAATCACATCTAATACATCCACTGCTAAATTTGACATTACTTTTCCATCAGTTCCTAAAAACCACCTCCAACAATAGTAGGCTGTCACCTTAGTGACAGTTCCTCATAACTGCCACTAATGTGTTTATAATAGGTTATAACCCCTTATAAACTAAAAAATAACCCCCACTAAAAATGTTATTTTGAGTGCATATATATTAGATTTTAAAAGATGAATATGCATTACATATAATTTGGATCCACTCGAGAATAATTTAGGTCTAATATCATTTGAAATGTGGAAACATAAAAAATTATTTCTTAAAAAATCTACATCTTCACTCATTTAAATCTTCATAACTAAAACCCTTCTTAGACATATCATACTTAATACCTTACTTCACAACCTGAGGGAAGGGATCCCTTATGATTTGTAATGGAAAATAACGGAGATACCAAGGATCATATAATTTTAACCAGAGAATAATAACATAAAATATGATATTAATGTTTGAAAACCATATCCTCTATATCAAAGATCATAATCTTATGTAATGACATAAATCATGTCTGTTCATAAGTCATGAATCACAAGGGAATCAAAGAACATGAGACATGAGAGCATAATGTTAACATAGTACAAGGAATTTTGGAATACACATAATAATAAAAAATCATTTCCCTAATTGAAAACTATCTTTACCAAGACTATCATATTGTAATGAACTCACTCCCAAAACCATCATGGTTATCAAGGTTCACTCCCAAGACTATCATAGTGGACAATGTCCCTTACTAAACTTAGTTGAATTCCCATTCCAGTATTGTTCATGTCATGATATATTAATCATTACCCAATGAAATGGAGAGAGATATATTTTCCACCAATAACATAATGGTATTCATACATATGTGTGCCCTATGATAAAAACCCGTTAATCCTATTAGATCCCATGAAAAGAAATGGGTTTCCAAAAAAATTAAACATAAAATTATCGATGGAATTGGAAAGAGTTTTATAATCTCAATGCCTTTATAAACATAAAACATCCAGAGAAAGAATATTTATGGTGTACTTGGATAAAATCCCCATTAAATCATGAGTTATATCAAGGGTTGTCATTATTAATGATTTTAAATACCTTTAAAAGTTCATTAAAACATTCTTTGGAAAATATACTTTCCATTTTCAAATAAATTATTAAAAAAACTACACAATTATAAAATAAAACATTTTATTTGAAAAAACCTTTAAATTTTAAAATGAAGATTCCAATGTATAATTATTCTTGGTGGTGGGAAAATCCATTCTTTTCTTATAAGATAACAAATCATTCCTTCAATATTTTTTAGAAAAGTCAAAAATTACCTCATTTAGAAAATAATAAATAGATTCTATTAAAAACATTTTATAAGAAGTAAAACATAGATAAAATTGAAATTAAACAATCATAGTACAATTTTAAAACCTTTATTTAAATCATTTTTTTTTTGAAAACATGGATATAGAAGAAAAAGGTTTTTCGACCGAAGAGAGAGTTGCAGTCGATTTTCCTTAAAAAATATTTTCAGTATCTAGAGTACATGAGTTGAGGAAAATGAATGGAAAATTTTTATTTTAAAAAAATAACCATAAGATATGAAAATTCATGAGTATCTTGACCGGTTGTTAAAAATATTTCGTCATCAAAACTTAATAGTAAACAATCCCGATAAATAATGAGATTGTAATATAAAACCCCTTACCTTGAGTTCACCTTTCTTCGAAAGAACTTTAACCTCCAATATAATAAAGTTAAAATCATTATAATTTTATTAAATATTAATGTGAATTTTTGAATATAATATCTGATCCTTTTATAAAATTTTTAAACCCCTTTTTTCAATAGTTCCATATTAAAATCGTCATTTTAGGTGTTATCCTTTTTTTATTTATCATGAGGATTTTAGATCATTAGTTTCGATCCTAGTACATTTATCTTGATTACATAATATCTTAAATATTGATCAGGATATAAGTATAATATATATATTCATTATATATAAATATATTTATATTAATCCATAAAATTTAGGAAAAGAAAAATTAATAACATAGTCCATTGAGATGATAGGTTATACTTACACTAGAATGCTATTTTTATTTTTTGGTGAATGGGATGAAAGAAAGTTAAATATTAATTAAAATTGATATGATCATTATTAAATCATATATATCATATATATTCATCAAATTTTTCCTTGTTTCAATCCATTCAAAATATAAATCAATATTGAATCCCATTTATTCAGTGAGGTGGTTGTCCCCACGTATGAATGAACAAAGTTATCATTTCCTGAAGGATTAGATGATAAATGGGTAGATGTGATATTATAATTAAATAATTAAAATTATTTCACAAATATCATAACTAAAAATTAAAACCATCATAATAACCATACATAAATGTTGGTGATGGAAAATGAATTCTATCACTACGTGAAGACAATATATCGTATATACGCATTGGTGAAACTTTCACTTATCATTTGTGGAGAATTATGGTGTATAATGGTATTATAATAATCATAATAAAATTTAATCATATTTAGGATAATGAAATTTTTATTTTATGTTAAATAACATATATTTATAGAAGATTAATGGGAGTAGAAAAGAAAGTGATCGGTTAAGGGGATTACCTATTGTTTGAGGAGACTCCTTTAGATCTTCTCTAAAGGGATCAATGGTTGATATTTTGAGATGGAAAATCCTATATAATATGGATATAAAATTTTATAAGAGAAATATATAGAGTTTGGTCGAGATATATGGATTAAAGTGGTTTAAAGAAGTGATGGAGGGGGTGTCCTTTTATATTTTAGGTAAGGGGAACTTCTGCAATTTCACAAAAAAAATTAAACTATAAAAAATTCATTCTAAAGAAAAATTCCTCTAAATGGATAGTAATTAAAATATGAGGTTGTAAAGGGTTGTAATACCATAATATCGTATGGTTTAGACAAGTTTTTGTGTAAATTGAAACTTTATAATTTTGATTTATGCTTGGTTAATCAATTTTAATTTTCAATATTGTAACAACATTTTTAATAATAAAGGGGTTGTATTTTTTTACTTTGAAGGTGAATATTTGTCCATAAATGGCCAGTTTTTTAAATTATTTAACATATAATATCCAACATTTCTTATTTCAAGAATTTTATGCTTTTTTAAATAATTTAATAAAATATTATTTTGATAAAATATCATTATTGTCATTTTTGACACTATTCATTTAATTTGACTTAAAAGTCATATAGAAAAAGTCATAATTTGAATATAATATTTTAACACAATACTAATATGTCATATTAACTAATAAAATTCATGTAACACTATAACTTACAAAAATTATATAGCCTTTTTATATTTTCAATACTAGTTATTCTATTTACTACAAAAGGAATCTCAAATGTTGTGATGTTGCGAGAATACATCGCTACATTAGCCACTTTTCCTAAAAATATCACAAAATTAGTGATGTTTTCAAGTAATATTGTTATTTTTATATATATATTTATAGATTATTTCACCGCATCAATTTCGATATATTTTTTGATATATATATATATAACAATATATATAAAGACAGACACATATATATAAACCTATATATAAACACACACACACATATATATATATATATATCTATGTATAAATTTACACACACACATATAAATAAATATATATACATACATACAAATATTTATATATAGAGACACATTTATATTTAAAATTTAGTCACGTTTTTATGAATATGTTGCTATTTTAATAACATTTTTACCAATATATTAAATCGTGGATATATATATATATGTGTGTGTGTGTGTGTGTGTGTGTGTGTCTGTTTATAAGCACATATATATTTATACACATATACGCATATAGACATATATATATATATATATATATATCAATATAAACGTGTTTGTATATATAAAATGTATATATATATATATAATATAAACACACATATATATACATAAAATATAAAGACAAAAATATATATATAAAATATAAAATATATACATATAGATATATAAACATATATATGTATAATATAAACATACATGTATAAAATAATATATAAACATATATGTAATGTATGAACATACATATATATATATATATAATATAAAAATATATAAATTTATAGGAATATAAAATATAAAATAGAAAACATAAAATATAAACACACACACACACACACACATATATATATAACATAAATGTATGTATGTATATGTATATATATATAAATATTAACATATGTATATTAATATATTTATATTAATAAATAAATTTTTATATATACTGATTTCCCCACGTTAATGTCAATATAGATTTAGATATAAATATATATATATATATTAGTGTGTATAAACAAAGACACATATATATATATATAAATAAATATTTATTTATTTATATATTTATATATATAAGCACGCACAAATATATATATATACATATATTTATATGTAAAAAGACATATATAGTTTAAATTTAGTCACATTTTTTAGAAAACATGGATATTTTCGTGAAATTTTTACCAATACATTAAAAAGTGGCTAATTATATATAAGTAAACACACATGTATGTATTTATATACACAGACACACAGACACACACACACACACACATAAACACACAGATATATATATATATATATAAATATGTAAACATATATATATATATATATATATATAAACACACACACACACACTCACACACACACATATATATATAAACAAACAAATATATAATCATAAATATAAACATATATATTTAAAAAATATAAAAACACACATGCACACACACAAATATATATAATATAAACATATATAAATATATATAAACATAAAATATCTAATATAAACACACTCACTTATATATAATGTAAATAGATATAAATATGTCAATAATGTATATTAATATAAATATATATATATATATATATATAATATTAAAATTTTAGATACTAAAATATATTAATATATATAAATATAAATATGAAATAATACTATAATATACACAAAACTGGCATAGGTGAGTTGGTTTGGGCATTGATTGGAAGGCCATAGGTGTTGTGTTAGATTCATGGTGGAAGCTGATTATCGGATTAGGGTGCATTTCCTTATCATGGTAACTGTCTCTAGGGATTTTGGGGGTGGACTGACCTCGTCGAACATGTGTAAGGGGTACTGCATTTGTGCAGGGTTCATCATCATGGGTTTTATTCATTAAAAAAAACTGGGAAAAAATATTATTTAAAAAAAACATACATTTTTTAAATTCATAAGTAAATTATGTGTGATTTATAAAAATTTATAAAAAATATAAGTAATTTATGTGTTGTTAATTAGATACTGTCACGACCCGCCTTCACCAAAAGGAGGGAAGGGTCCGCAGATTGTCAGGCCCTTCCTTCTTTAAGTTGAAGAAGAGATAATGACCCCCGAGACCCGCCTTCAATAGGTCCCGGAGTGGCGACTAGCACCAAAGGTATAGAAATTTCTCATAAATGGAAGGCATTACCCTTTTTTTTGTTTTATAAGATCGAGAGATGAGATGATGAAACTCAACAACACCCAGGTAAAAGAAAAGTAAAGCAAAAAATAAACCATTCCCACATGCATGTTCCAAAAGTAAATCCACAATGTACAAAAGGTGACTACAAAGGTAAGTACCAAAGAGGAAAAGAAAAACAACAACTACAACTTCTCCAAAGGTCCGAGCTAGTAAGGTCCTGCGTGATCCCCGAAGTCCTCCTGGAAACCTGAAAGCAGTTTTATATATGTAGGGTGAGCATACAAGTACACTCAGTAGGGAAAACCAAAGACTCTCGTGCACAAGTGGGGAAACGTACTAATGTCCCGTGAGAAAAGAGTAAACCAAACACCTATCAAGGTAAACTATCCACCCCAGGCCTCACCAAGGCACACTCCCCAAATAACGCAAGTCAAGTAATATATATAATCAGATCACATCAATGTTTGGGTACCCTGCACCACTTTCCCACTGGTTATTGAGACATCCTACGCATCGGACCAATCCCGCCATTCTCACCGCAGTCCCACTGCCACACCCGCCCGAACACACCTGGGCCACAACCACACGTAGTCCCACTGCCGAAATCCTGCCGCACACACCTGGGCCTCAACCGCATGCAGTCCCACTACTAAATACCGCCCGCACACACCTGGGCCACAACTGTCACACGTAAACATGCCTGCAAACACCTAGGCCAGAACAACCACCACCACGCCCGAAGACACCTGGGCCTCATCCCGAAGACACTTGGGAAACCACCGGCCACACACACCTGGCCAACCACCACAGTACCCCTCCCGAATGTTCTTGGGCTAATAATGGACCTCAGGCCATCACAGCCTGCCCGAAGATACTTGGGCTACCCGGGAAAGGGAGCAGAAAAGGAGATAATAACTAGCCACCAAGAATAGTGTTGGGAAAACACCCTCCCCCATGAAATGGGGATGTTCGGCACTAAGTGCTCAACTTGGGTGGGGCGCGAATAAGAAACACAAATCTATAAGTATAAATATATAGGTAACAAGCACTCACCCAAAAGCTAGGTTTTTCTTCAGATCACAACAACACTCAAGTTCGAGTCACGACTCATGCTAACATCCCATTTGTCCCATTCTTATTTCACGTTCATTGTTAATGTTTATGTTTAAGAACTACTTAGCAACTAGTAGGCATAGACATAAGTCTAGGAAAGTAAACAATCAAGCATCAACCAAAACGTCCACACCCGGTTCTCAACAAAAGAGGATTCCACCCCAATTCGTGATATAAACAAGTATCCACCCGGTCTTAAAACTCACAACCACCGAATACATACCCACAGGGGATCCCATCCCCAATTTCACACAACCACTGAGGGTATAAAAGAACAGGGGATCCCATCCCCTCCCAAATCTCCAACAATCGGCCCGAAAGGAAAACAACCAACTACCACCACCAACACAAGTCAGGGATTTTCAGATTTAAACGACTTAACACACTCCATGATTTCAAATTATGTGTGTTCAAACCAGGAGTTATCACAGAAGGGTTGATCTTGGTGCATTCAATTTATTCAGCCGGATATACATGATTAACCAATTCACTTTTCACAGCAGGAGTTTACAACCACAAACAAGCCATTTAAAACCTCAGTAGGGTTCATTAGTGCACAAACAACGACCACCAACGACCTCGATTTTCAGGAGGCATAAGCCAGAACAACTCAATAAGATGGTCATAAAAGAAACAACATCAAAATATATGACAACATCAACAATCACAGCCCCCCTTTTTCTTTATAGAATTCATTCATTATCTTTAATTAGGTCTGGTTTTTCCAATTCTACAGAATCAAAAGCACGCCCACCCCGCATGATACACAAAAGAGAGAGGAAAAGGAGAAATTACCCACTTGTTGATAGATGATCGACATTTAGGCCGGGGGCGCAGAACTTTACAGATAACGATGCAGTGCACCCGATGCACCAGAAGCTGTTTGTGAAATGACACGATTGAGGAAAGGAGAGACCACGACTAACCCTTAGTTTATAAGAGCCGGGGATGGTTGAGGTGAAAATGTGAAACCGTGTAAGGCGTGGGGGTCGTGGGTTGACCACGCGGCTCCACTCGTTACAAAAAGGGGTCGGGTGGTTTAAGCCGACTCATGAATTGATTATGTATTTAATTATAACTCTTATGCGCGTTACGGGTCTTTAAAACACACTTAAACGAGTCAGAATAGGGTTTAAAACCCTATTTTCGCAAAAGGAGCTCTACTGGAAACAACTTGACAGGGCCGGGTGATGCCGATCGGTCATGTCGATCGGTCTCACCGATCGGTCGGGCCTATCGGTCTCACCGAGACGCCACTCCTTTAGGTCCCAGATTTTGGCAAAGGGAAGGACCAAGACAGTCTGGGTCATCACATCAAATACCTCTCAAACTATTCTCATCCTCGAGAATTTAAACAACCCAGAAGGGAAGGCCGGGTCCGAACAACCACCCCGAAAGAAACCTCTCAAGAGTGAACCTCATCGTTAACTAAGAACACCTTCCTGTCATGAACCAAGCAACCTACCATGCGAAACTGCCCGGGCATGTGGGTTGGGGAGTCTCCTCCCCCATGTCAAGATATTATCCTCTTTGGGCGGCACTGACTCGCCCGCACGGGTTTAATCACATCCACCTTAATGCGTCTTGATTAGGGGTCGGGTTCTCTCCTTCCGCATATCTGGGGATTTTCACACACAAACAGAGGAAAGAAGACCAGTACAATTCATAGCCAAAAGACAAAACGTTCTACCACAACAGGTACAACAAGGAACAAAACTCAAAACAACTCTGGGTACTGGGTACGCATCTATGCTTCCCTCTCCCACGTACTCTCCTCAAGCCCACCATGTCTCCACAACACACGAACCAAGGGGATGGTTCGCCCACGAAGCACCTTTTCTTTGCGATCCTCGATCACCACTGGTCTCTCCACAAAGGTCAAATCGTCCTCGATGTCCAGCTCACCCCAATCAAGGACATGTGAATCATCGTGAAGATACCGATGGAGCTGGGACACATGAAAGACATCATGTATCCTTAGTAGCGGTGGTGGAAATGCTAACTGGTAAGTCACTTCGCCAACCCACCGCAACACTTGGAAGGGTCCGATGAATCTGGGAGAAAGCTTACTCCCTTTGCCGAACCTCCACTGCCCACGCCGAGGGGAGACCTTCAAGAACACGTGGTCCCCAACCTCAAACTCCAAGGGAATCCTCCTGGTATCCGCATAGGACTTCTCTCAGTCCTGGTCCGCCATCATCCTTTCCCGTATGAGCTGAACCTTCTCTGTCGTGTTCTGCACCACCTCCGGGCCAAGGATACTTGCCTCTCCTACATCGGTCCAACACACAGGCGATCGGAATAGCCTCCCATACAAAGCTTCAAACGAGGCCATGTCAATGTTAAAGTGGTAGCTATTATTGTAGGAAAACTCTACCAGAGGCAAGTATCGCACCCATGATCCTCCTGAGTCCAGAACACATGCCCGCAGCATATCCTCCAAGGTCTGGATGGTGCGCTCTGTTTTTCCATCTGTCTGGGGATGGAAAGTTGTGCTAAGGTGTAATTGGGTGACAAACGCATGCTTCAATCCTCTCCAGACTCGCGAGGTAAACCATGCATCCCTATCCAAGACTATAGACATCGGAACTCCATGCAACCGCACCACCTCATCCACGTACTTTCATGCCAAAGCATCCACAGTACTCGACTCCCTGATTTCCAGTAAGTGAGCCGATTTCATCAACCTGTTCACTACCACCCAGATGGCATTGTACCCTCCTTGGACCTTGGGGAGTCCCGTGACGAAATCCATCGAGATGTCATCCAACTTCCACTCGGGGACATCTAGAGGCCGCAGTAGGCCTCCTGGAACTCGATGTTCAGACTTCACATACTGACACACTAAGAACTTGACCATAAACTCTGCCACCGCTCGCTTAACTCCGGGCCACCAAAACTGCCTCTTCAACCCCTGGTACATCTTGGAAACTCCTGGGTGTACCGCCAGGGGTGAGTTGTGGAACTCACTAAGAACCTTGCCGCACATCGCCTCCGGAAAAAACAACCTCTTCTGAAAAAACATCCAGTTATGACCATCCTCTGTCCATCCTTTCCGAGCATTGCCCTGGTAAACTTGGTCACGCAACACTTCACACTCTAGGTCTCCCCACTGAGACTCCTCCACTTGTTGAAACAGGGATGACTACACTGTCATCTGATATAGGCAGCCTCTACCGCTATCCATCTTCGCATCCAGGTGTAAGGCGTCCAACTCCTCCATTTCCTTCCAGGCGTCCGCCGACTCTCGGACCACATCCTTCTGCATCCTCCTGCTCAAGGAATCGGCCACCACATTTCCATTTCCCTCAGTATAAGAGATCTCAAAGTCGTAATCCTAGAGGAACTCCACCCATCTCCATTTTTGCAAGTTTAAGTACCACTGGGAGAAGATATACCTCAAGCTTTTGTGATCCGTGAAGACCACAAAGCATTCCCCGATGAGGTAGTGCCCCCATAACTTTAGCGCATAAATGACCGTTGCAAGATCCAGGTTGTGGGTGGCATAATTACGCTCATGGGAACGCAACTTCCTGGACCCATAAGAGATCACCCCTTGTTGCTGCATCAACACACATCCTAGGCCCTGTCCTGAAGCATCACAAAACACCTCATAAGCCACCCCTTCTTCTGGTAATCTCAGCACTGGGGAACTGACCAACTTATCCTTCAGATAACTGAATGCTGACTGGAACTGCTCACTCCATATGAAAGCCTGGTCCTTCTTGGTCAGAGCCGTCAAAGGGCCTGCTACTTAGGAGAAGTTGGGTACGAATCTACGGTAGTAACCTGCCAGCCCAAGGAAACTACGGACCTCTGCCACATTCTTGGGTTCTGCCCAAGAAACAACCGCCTCAACTTTTGATGGGTCCACCGGTACCCCCTGATCGGACACCGCGTGCCCGAGGAAGTGCACTTCTCGTGTCCAGAACTTGCATTTCGACAACTTCCCATAGAGCTAGTTCTATCGGAGGACCTCCAAAACTATCCTCAGGTGCTCTGCATGGTCCTCCTCTGATATAGAGTAGTCCAGGATGTCGTCGATGAACACAACTATGAACAGATCTAGGTACTCCTAGAATATGGAGTTCATAAGCCCCATGAACACAGCCAGGGCGTTCGTAACACCGAAGGGCATGAATACGAACTCGAAGTGTCCATACCTGCACCTGAACGCTGTCTTTGGGATGTCCACCTCCTTCACTCTCAGTTGGTGATACCCAGACTGTAGGTCGATCTTCGAGAACCATCCTGCCCCTTTCAGCTGGTCGAAAAGATCGTCTATCCTCGAAAGAGGGTAGCGATTCTTGATCGTTACCTGATTCAGCCTCCTGTAGTCTATGCACAACCTAAGACCACCATCTGCCTTCTTTGCAAACAGGACCGGAGCACCCCGCGGTGATGCACTCGGACGAACATAACCCCTCTTCCTCAGATCATCAATCTCTATCCGCAACTCCCGTAGCTCTGAAGGTGCCATCCGGTAAGGAGCCATCGAGATTGGACGAGCGTCGGGCTACAGGCCTATCCCGAACTCGATATCACGTCAAGGGGGTAGAGTCGTCACCTCCTCAGGAAATATTTCCATAAACTCACGGACGATCTCTGGAACTTCCACCATTTCAGCATCTGCTGATTCCACTGTCAGCTCGGTCAACAAGGAGAGGAGAGGTTCCTCTCTCCTGTTTCCCTTCGGACTGCTCCGCTCGCCGGTGAAGGTAACACGCCGGCTATCCAAGTCTGAGAACACCACCCTTCTTCGAAAACAGTCGATGACGGAACACACAGAAAATAGCCAGTCGATGCCTAGTACGACATCGTATGGCTGAATCTGTAGCAGAAGAAGATCCCTAACCGACTGATGTGGCCCTATCATCAGTCTACATCCCCAAAAAACCAACAACAAGTCGGTCTGACCTCCGACTGGTGTGCTCAACACCAGGGGTACTAGAAGTCTCTCAGCATCTAGACCTAAGGCACAAGCTAGACTGGGTGCAACAAAGGAGTGCGAAGCTCCGGTATCGAACAAAGCATAAGCAAGAGTGCTAAACAGACTAATCGTACCTCGAACAACCTCTGGCCCTGCTGGAACTGCTACCTCTGCGGCGTGTAACTGTCCACGCCCAGGTCCCCTGCCCCTCGGCTGTCGTCCACCTCCTTGACCACACCCTGGTCAAGGTCCCTATGGAGCACCCTGAGGTTGGCCTCCTCCTCCTACGTCTGCCCTCGGAGGAGCGGGAGCTCGCTGTCCCTGCTGCTGCTACTGGAAAGGTCTGGCTAGAATCTGCTACTAGGGCGGGTGCTGGGGATGACTGCCACTACTGTACTGCACCCGGTTGGGGCACTGACTCCGGAGATGCCCAGGGCTCCCACATATGAAGCACAGTGGTCCCGAGCCTGAAGGAAAAGGGCGAGGGCCAGGGGATCGAAACTGAAACTGCTGCGGTCTTCTCCCTGCAGGTCGGAACCTAGAGGGTCCTGATGCTGGAGGCCTGGTGCTGACGGCCTTCCCCTTCGATGGTCCCAGCTGGATCCCCTCTCGCGACACTCCTCCTAGAGCGTGAATCCTCTCCACCACTTCGGCCTTCTTCTGGACCTCCATGTACGTCGGCAGGGTAAAGGGGGTAACAATATACTGGAGGGAGGGTCGGAGTGCCTCCTCTAATCGTCTTGCCCAAGGCTCCTCGCCGGAAAAGCGGTTCGGAGCAAAACGTAGGAGGTCCTTGAACTTGATCCCTAGCTCCCTCACGGACATACTCCCATACTGGAGGGAGAGTAGTTCATGCCTCTTTTCTACCTTCATCGTCGAGGAGAGGAATTCCGCCCGGAACTCCCTCTTGAAATCCACCCAAGCCACCTCAGACTCTCTCCTCTCCCCTAGGTAAATCGTCCACCAGTGACGCGTCGTTCCCTGCATCTGGATAACGGCCATAGGAACCCAGTACTCGGTCGGGGCCTGAATCAGTCCGAAGGCTATAACTAGCTCCCCTAGCCAGCCTTCCGTCTTCATATCGGAGGTGCTGCCCTCATACTTCTCGAGGGCCTGTCGCTGGAAGGCTCAAAGAGTCTTCTGCCACTGGTCGTCCTCTTCCTCTCGATCAGCTCTCTGCCGATCGGCCAAAGTAGTCTGTGGGGCCTCAATCGCCGGCACCACACGTGGCCGCCTTCCAGGTGCCATAGCTGCAAGGTAAACAAGGAATGCCTAATCCCAAGTAGTGCAGAATATCATTCTTAAAACTTCTTAAAATTTAATTTATTCTTAATTCCCAAGACATCCCAGAAACACAAGAACACAATTCATTATGAATCATGTACCTTTCCTAGGGTCTCTATCCTACAATCAGTGTGGCCTCACTTGGTCGTTCGGTAGGTCCAGAGTCCTTGCATCGGATCACAAGGGGCCCTAAAATCCTGTGTCCTAGCCGGTCTTCCGTGGCCTAATTCATGCGCCAAGGTCACCCAAAATTGTTGCCTTACCATCCCATGCAATCCTCACCATGCCTAACTCCAGACTCCATCCTACCTCTCAACCATCACCTCTGATACCATTCTGTCCGGACCCGCCTTCACCAAAAGGAGGGAAGGGTCAGCAGATTGTCAGGCCCTTCCTTCTTTAAGTTGAAGGAGAGATAATGAACCCCAAGACCCGCCTTCAATAGGTCCTGGAGTGGCGACTAGCACCAAGGGTATAGAAATTTCTCACAAATGGAAGGAATTACCCTTTTTTTTGTTTTATAAGGTCGAGAGATGAGATGATGAAACTCAACAACACCCAGGTAAAAGAAAAGTAATTCCAATAATAAACCATTCCCACATGCATGTTCCAAAAGTAAAGCCACAAGGTACAAAAGGTGACTACAAAGGTAAGTACCAAAGAGGAAAAGAAAAACAACAACTGCAATTTCTCCAAAGGTCCGAGCTAGTAAGGTCCTGCGTGATCCTCAAAGTCCTCCTGGAAACCTGAAAGCAGTTTCATATACGTAGGGTGAGCATACAAGTATACTCAGTAGGGAAAACCAAAGACTCTCACGCACAAGTGGGGAAATGTACTAATGTCTCATGAGAAAAGAGTAAAACAAACACCTATCAAGGTAAACTATCCACCCCGGGCCTCACCAAGGCACACTCCCCAAATAACGCAAGTCCAGTAATATATATAATCAAAGCACATTGATGTTTGGGTACCCCGCGCCACTTTCCAACTGGTTATTGAGACATCCTACGCATCAGACCAATCCTGCCATTCTCACCGCAGTCCCACTGCCACACCCGCCCGCACACACCTGGGCCACAACCACACGCAATCCCACTGCCGAAATGCCGCCCGCACACACCTGGGCCTCAACCGCACGCAGTCCCACTACTGAATCCTGCCCGCACACACCTGGGCCACAACTTTCACATGTAACCATGCCTTCAAACACCTAGCCCAGAACAACCACCACCACACCCGAAGACACCTGGGCTAAAGGATCCACTGCCACGCCCGAAGACACCTGGGCCTCATCCCAAATACACTTGGGAAACCACCTGCCACACACACCTGGCTAACCACCACACTACCCCACCCGAAGGTTCTTGGGATAATAATGGACCTCAGGCCATCACAACCTGCCCGAAGATACTTGGGATATCTGGGAAAGGGAGCAGAAAAGGAGCTAATAACTAGCCACCAAGAATAGTGTTGGGAAAAACACCCTCCCCCATGAAATGGGGGTGTTCGGCACTAAGTGCTCAACTTGGGTGGGGCGCGAATAAGAAACACAAATCTACATGTATATATATATATATAGGTAACAAGCACTCATCCAAAGCTAGGTTTTTCTTCAGATCACAATAGCACTCAAGTCCGAGTCACGACTCACGCTAACAACCCATTTGTCCCATTCTTATTTCACGTTCAATGTTAATGTTTAAGTTTAATCACTACTGGGAAACTAGTAGGCATAAGAATAAGTCCAGGAAAGTAAACAGTCATAAATCAACCAAAATGTCCACACCCGGTTCTCAACAATAGAGGATTCAACCCCAATTAGTGATATAAACAAGTATCCACCCGGTCTTAAAACTCACAACCACCGAATCCATACCAACAGGGGATCCCATCCCCAATTTCACACAACCACAGAGGGTATAAAAGAACAGGGGATCCCATCCCCTCCCACATCTCCAGCAATCGACCCGAAAGTAAAACAACCAAATAACACCACCAACACAAGTTAGGGATTTTCAGATTTAAACGACTTAACACACTCCATGATTTCAAATTCCGTGTGTTCTAACCGGGAGTTATCACATAAGGGTTGATACTGGTGCTTTCAATTTATTTATCCGGATATACGTGATTAACCAATTCACTTTTCACAGTAGGAGTTTACAACCACAAACAAGCCATTTAAAACATCATCAGGGTTCATTAGTGCACAAATGACGACCACCAACGACCTTGATTTTTAGGAGGCATAAGCCAGAAAAACTCAACAAGATGGTCATAAAAGAAACAACATCAAAATATAAGACAACATCAACGATCACGGCCTCCCCTCTTTCTTTATAGAATTCGTTCATTATCTTTAATTAGGGCTGGTTTATCCAATTCTACAGAATCAAAAGCACGCCCACCCCGCATGATACACAAAAGAGAGAGGCAAAGGAGAAATTCCCTACTTGTTGATAGATGATCGACGTTTAGGCCGGGGGCGCGGAACTTTACAGATAACGATGCGGCGGACCCGATGCACCAGAAGCTGTTTGTGAAAAGCCACGATCGAGGAAAGGAAAAACCATGGCTAACCCTTAGTTTATAAGAGCCGGGGACGGTTGAGGTGAAAATGCGAAACCGTGTAAGGCGTGGGGGTCGTGGCTTGACCACGCGACTCCACTCGTTACAAAAAGGGGTCTGGTGGTTTAAGCCGACTCATGAATTGATTAAGTATTTAATTAAAACTCTTATGCGCGTTACGGGTCTTTAAAACACGCTTAAACGAGTAAGAATAGGGTTTAAAACCCTATTTGTGCAAAAGGAGCACTACTGGAAACAACATGACAAGGTCGGGTGACGCCAATCGGTTGCGCCGATCGGTCTCCCCGAGATGCCACTCCTTTAGGACCCGGATTTTGGCAAAGGGAAGGACCAAGGGAGTTTGGGTCATCATAGATACATTTATAAATATTAGTAAATTTTTTATGTTTATAAATGTTTCCAATTAGAAATGTTAAACATTGTTAAATTTGTAATGTTTACAAACCTCACTAAATTTTCAAACCTCATTTCCCAAGGTTTTTTAAAAACATCATTAAATTAATTATCGATGTTTTAAAAGATCACTAAGGCAACAAAATAACTAATTTATGGTTTTTGGTAGTTATTTTTACATTAATTGATTAAATACTCTTTTGGAATTGTGTAAGCAGTTAATGTAATTATATATGACATAAAAATTAGAAATCAATTATGATCATAAATATAATTTCATTTTTAACCAAAATGGATATTATGATTTGTTTATATCTAGTTTTTGTCCTTATGTGAATGCATAAAGTATATTTAACACTAAGGGAGTGACATTTTTTTAAATTTATTTTATTTAAATAATATATCAATCATTTTTGTAGAAAAGTGTCCATTAAACTAATATATTTAATGAATAAGGTGATATGGGTCTAATTTCTTTCCTATAATAAGAATTAGAATGAAAACATTATGGCCCTATAACTCACTTTTAATCTATATTATCTCAATTTTATCTTTACTAGGGTGTTAAATTGTAGAGACCCGAAGCTTATCGTACATGTACATTACATTACATTTGCGGAATACTTAGTACATAACAAAAAAAACACGAACACACAAGGATCGTAATAGTTTAGTGTCTTTGGAAACTCGGAACGTAATCTTCTAATCGTGGTGAAAGATCTTCAACATCTCCCATAAAGATCTTTTTTTTTATACCTAAAACCTTTCTTTATATCCTGGGGAAAAGAAAACATAAAAGGGTGAGATCAAATGCTCAGTAAGGGTAAACAAAAGAAATATCCATCACATCATATACATAAGAACATAGCTTTTGGAAATCTTAACCTGCAAAAGAGCTCATAATATCATAACCTGGGATAAATCATGGCAGTGAAATGTAATCACAATAATCATAACTTAAAACATGAAACTTTGTGGCATACACACATAATCATAGAGAATCATTTCTTGTTAGTCAAGACTCATTGCCAAGACTATCTTAGTGGACAAAGTCCCTTTCTGAATCGAGTAACCCTCGTTTCAGTCCTGTTTCACTGAACCGGTATAACCTACCATTTCAGCCATGTTTATCTCATGAGATATAAAATCTTTACCCAATTCATTGGAGGAAGATATAGGTCCCACCCATCTTATAATGAATCCTTTCTTATGTGTGCCACATAATCATAAAACATACATCATCGCATAACATATGTAACAAAAATGGGATTCTTGAAACATCATGACATCATAAATCAATTCATATAAGATAAAGGAATTCATAAAAATAATTCCATCACAACATGATCAAATCAATGTAATAATAGGGATAAAAATAGAACCCTTTATTATCTTAGATGGAAAATAATTTTGATAAAACACTTGAACTCCATTCTTGAGTAAAATATCCTTTCTTCTTCAAAAAAACATTTTTCCTTTCATAACATGTCATACGACTTTAAAATAAAAGAATTTGATTAAAAATAAACTTGAATACTTGTAAAGGAATATTTTTGGAAATAATGTTTTAGAAATCCATTCATGCCGTATAAGTTAAAAAAAACATTCTTCTCGTACTTTTGTCGAAAAAGTCAAAAAAGTACCTCGTACAAAAAACGACAAAAGATTCCTTTCATATCCTTTACTAAAAATTTACCGAAGGGTAAAATTGAATATAAACTATTGTATAAGGATATAAATATTACATATTGAGGAAACACGGATGTGGATGATAAAATACACCCCAGTAAATGCCAAAGTATAAACAATCTAGGATAAAAATGAGATTGTGATATTTCCCTTACCTTAGGTCCGATTGGCTTTGTATGTGTCCGAAGCTCCTGTATAATGGTTTAAATAATGTTATTGACTTATTCCAGAATCATACATATTGATATGATATCATATATGGTCATATTCTTAGCTTCTTATTAGTAATATTTCATTGTTACTTGTTACTCGGGTCTTTATTGCCTTTTGTTCTTATGCGTGTTTTTTCGAATAAATTCTTATTCTTATTTTAAGGTTATAGATACCTTATATCCAGAATGGTATTAGTGTAACATATATCATATTTATTCATTCAATTCATTTATATAATTAATATGTAATGATGATCATGTAGAACGAGTCACATCACATCGTGGAGACGGTATTCCGTACGTACGCACGGGTGATGATATCATTCCTACGATCGTGGAATTGTATTGGAGTATATGTATATTATTTAAGTATCAATATTACTTTATAATAATCATAAATAGTTACTCATTACACCATTATACCCATCCTTGTAAGGTGGTGGTGGAAAATAGATTACACCACGGCGTGGAGACGGTATTCCGTACGTACGCACGTGCGGTGATTTCATTTTTCTGTAGGATGGATAGAAGGTGAATTAGGGTTGTTTCATATTTATAATAACATATCAGTATGCAAGTAATACTGATTTTATTACTTTATCATGAAACAACTAAAGAAGAAGAAGTTGAAGAAGAAAGAAATTGAAAAGATCGGTAATGGATATTACCTCTTCTTTGGAACGCCTCTTTGAATCCTCCACTTAGGGAACTAAGATTGGTCTTTGAAGAATACCAGGACCTCTAGGATTATTCTAGGGAAGTGGAGAGGAGAAAATGGCAGGGGTTGGCCGAGCTTGAGTGCTCAAATTGGTGTGAGGAGGAGGGGGAGGAGGTGCCCTTTTATAAGGGAGGAGAGGGGCACCTTAGGAATATCTCAAAATATTATTTTATATTAAAGTCAAAATCGGTTTATAATGGTTCCAAAGGGTTTTATTTAGAAGCTAAAGTGGGGATGGGTCGAAATCCTATCATCCAATAGGATTTAGACAAGTTTAGGGTATTATTTTAACCTTATCAATTAGATTTAACTCTAAGTTAAATAATTTAACTTTTACCGTGTCTTTTTGTTTTCTTTCACTATATGGTTAATACACTTACTATAACATGCCAAACGAACCCCAAATTATTTATTATTAATATATATATCCTTATTTAAGTCATTTGGCCGAACCTTAGATTTTTATGAATAAAATAACAATTAATAATATAATATTTGATTTAAAAACTATTTTGTGTCAATTTTGACACTATTTGATATATGATTTTTGTGAAAGTCTTAAAAGAAATATATATTCGAACCAAGTTGATTAAATAAACATTAATATATCATAGTAACCTAGAAAATTAGTGGAATTCATAAAAAGGCTCAAATTACAATCATTTTGGTGTTTATAACATCAATTATGTCAATATTTCATTAATAAGATAATTACTGCATCATCATTGTGTCATAAATAAATTAAATTATTTAATGTCTAAAAATTACAAATAAAATACCATCATGTAGGAAATCTTTTTAGCTTTCTAATGAATATTTATAGTCGAATTTATCTTATGTATAACCCCATATTAAAAATGATTTACTTATTAAACCTTGATTTTAACTATTTTAACCCTTCTTTAAATAAATTAATAATAAATGTCCTAATCTAATCCAAGTGGGCCTAAATGGTCATATTTTATTCCTATGTTTGTTTTTGGTCGAATTACACTTGTCCAATAGAATTAGGACATGTGTTAGGGTAATATTGATATCATATTTACCCTTAGTTACCCTATTTACTATTAACCGCGGTAAAAATAGTAAGAAGTTACTATTCACCAAAAAATTATTTTTATCTCATTGAACCACATTTTACATATTGTTATCAACCGTGTCTGTCAGATTTTTGAAATTCCATTCACAGAAGCGGTAAAATTAAGTTTTATGAAAAATTCAGTTTTTTTAACTACCACTTAGTAGTTTCACTATTCATCAAAAATTGATGTTTTTCAGAACAATGCCAAAATTTCATCCTAAGCTATATTTCATATTCTGAATTCAAAAATGAAATCTATTTTACCAAATTCATAACATAGAAGTTGCATTAATTAATTTTATAATTAAATCCCGCTGTTAAAATAAATAGCGTGTTTTTAGGAAACAATATATATCAAAAGATTGACACTTGATTATGTCTGGTTTAAATGTGAAATTACATCCAATGACCAACATTGTATTAAATTGTAAAAATATATTGTAAATATACTTTAAAACCACTCAAATTAATAATTTATCACTATTAATTATTTCGATTAAAAAAGTTGTTTTTAATTATAATTTAGTAATTTTCACTATTCATCATAATTTGAAAGTTATCCGAAAAGTACCAAAACATCACCTTAGGCTAAATTCGATACTCCGAATCCAAGAATGAAGTCCATTTTGAGAGCTAAATTTTCTAAAATTTAAAAATTGGTTATTACTATTCATAACGGCTAGTTTTAATAATATTTCGTGAAACTCAGTATTGCGTACTACACACGCTATCGAGGAAGGTTGCGATTGCGTGTAATGCAAGGCAAGTCAAGGATGCGTGTTGTGCAAGATCCTTTTGGTGTAGAGTACAACACAATACATTAATAAAATTAAAAAGAATATTTTTCATAAAATCTCGGGCTGTTACATTCTACCCCCCTTAAAATGAATTTCGCCCTCGAAATTCGTCGGGGTTATAAATGGTTTACTATTCGAAAGTTTCTTTAATAGAAACCCACATCGTAAAAAGGAATACCAAAACCAATCTTTAAAAAACAAAAGTATGAAACGTAACGGTTACCCAAATAAACTAATCACTGGGTTTCCACATAGGTGAAAATATGGATATGAAAGAAAAATCTAACCATCATGTTCTGATGGAGAGTGGTAGAGAACATGGCTATGAAAAAGACAACAATCACAAATCCATAAATTTGTGATGATCTAAGGTACCATCCGATTCATCAGGTATAAGATCACTAGGACAACATTTTTGGTTTTCAAGATCATTTCCCTAAAGTTGAAAATTTGAATTAGAATAAATACTTTCTTTATTTGGCACAAACTCACTGTTTTTCATGCCTTGAACAATTTCCACTTCATCTCTTAAATAAATGAAGTTGAATTTGTTATTCGTGAAGTGTTAGCAGATCATGTGATAGAATGACGGGTCATTCCATCTGTCTCAAACAAAAGGTTAGCAAACATTATATACATAAGTCGATCTATAATGAGATTAATCACATATGGTTCCTAAAATGGACTTATACTTCATATATCATACTGCATAATATAATAAAACTAGTTTCTACTAAACAGGGACTTCCTGTAGGCCAGTGGTAGGCGATAAAGGCCAGCCGCACTTCGGTTGTGGGTTCGATTCCCACAGCCTTGTCCGACGCGATGGGTTGTCGCCCGTCCTGCAGGTTGTCCTTTTTCTAAAACTACATCACTCTAACATCCCATCAATAATATCGAAAAAAAATTCTATCCTTAAACAATACTAACTTATGTCCAATATAATCCATTCCAATCTTTAGGCTTATCCATAATACTGCAATCCACTCTCATAACATAGTGAAAACGATTACCAGAGATTTAATGCCATCGTCGATCCCCATATATCATAAGATATGTTTTTTTTGGGTCCCATTCTAGACATTAAAAGTCCTTAATCATGTATTCTCTTGAATACCTTAGTGAAAACATGAATGCAGTTAAAAGTTAACACCTTCCACATACCAAAATCCTAAAAATTCTATATACTCAAACCATGATATCACTTAGTCCTTATATCAATCATGAGCTCATGAATACTATTAAACATTTCATTTTCTCATTTTCCCTTCATTATGCGCATATCATCTTATTTCCAAAAATATCTCAATTACTTTGAATACCACATTAGACCAATACATAAATATTCCAATACTCCATGATACAATATTATTTTGGAATCCCCTTACATAAACACTTAATCATTCCACCACATCGTTGTCATATTCAACATCGCCAATAGTGATCGCATGTGACTTCCCTTTGTCCTTTGCCTTCAGTGGTTGCTCATGTTGATCATCACTAACCCTTGGATTAGGGCTTTTATTAGCATAATGCCCCATTTCCTTGCACTTGAAGCATTGAAGTGTTGGTGGTGCGTTCTCTTCAGTGTTTGCTTTATTCACATCATTAGAAACCCTTTTTCCATTACTTCGACACTCAGCTGCTCGATGACCTTCTTTTCCACACTTAAAACATTTTCTAGTCCCTTTAAGACAATCTCCACCATGCTTCTTTCCACACTTTGAGCATAAGGAAACATTCATCTTCTTTTCACCATTATTCTGAGATTTCTCCTTGAACTCCATCTTTCGTTTCTTGTCAAACCCATGAGATGGATATGTAACACCAACTTCCATTCCTACCTTGATAGCACAACGCACAATTTCTTCATAGCTACTGAAGTCTCTTATAGCTAATGCCCTTCGAAGACTTGGTTTTAATCCACGGAAAAATCGATCAACTTTACTTTCAGGTTGGATGATAATGCCAGATGCATACCTTGCAAGTCTTGTAAAATTCGCTTCGTATATACCAACAGATTCATCATCCTTTTGCTTTAGTTTAAGAAAATCCTTCCCCATCTTTGTTCGAAGAATACGGGGGAAGTACTTATTGAAAAATAAGTTTTTGAACTCGTCCCATTCCATGGACTCAATTTCATCTCTTTGCCTCGTATTCTTGATAAGATTCCACCATTGATCAGCATCTCCTTCCAAATGATACACTGCTAGGATGACTTTATCATGTTCAGAACATTGAAGAACTGAAAATATCTTTTCAGTAGTACTAATCCATTGTTCAGCAACTAATGGATCAGTAGACCCACTGAAAGAAGGTGGACGTTGCCTCATAAAGGACTCAATAGAATATTGTTCCCTTCTCTGCTCATTTGGAAGTCCAGAATGATTCTTAGCTTGTGTAAGTATAGCAATAAGATTTTGCACTCCATATCCCATAACATTTGTTTGTTCAGGAGGACAATCATTGCATTGTCCATTGCATTGATCAACATGGTTCCTTCGGGTTCCAACCATCGTCTAAAACCCAAAAAGAATAGTGTGAGAGGCAAAAATCATGCTAAGGAAAACAACATAATAAAGGGGGAGTACCCTTAATATCTAACATCTTAGGTTAAATTCTAAGATCGTTACCGTAGTTCTAGGACTATATCCTATACGTATACTTATCCTTAGGTACATCCCTAGACATACCTTTGAAATATCTCTAGGGATCTCACTAACGCTTTGGCATCCTGGTTTCCAAAGGTTGACTAAACCTTTCCTCTAATACCAACTGTAGAGACCCGAAGCTTATCGTACATGTACATTACATTACATTTGCGGAATAATTATTACATAACAAAAAAACACAAACACACAAGGATCGTAATAGTTTAGTGTCTTTGGAAACTCGGAACGTAATCTTCTAATCGTGGTGAAAGATCTTCAACATCTCCCATAAAGATCTTTTTTTTATACCTAAAACCTTTCTTTATATCCTGGGGAAAAGAAAACATAAAAGGGTGAGCTCAAATGCTCAGTAAGGGTAAACAAAAGAAATATCCATCACATCATATACATAAGAACATAGCTTTTGGAAATCTTAACCTGCAAAAGAGCTCATAATATCATAACCTGGGATAAATCATGGCAGTGAAATGTAATCACAATAATCATAACTTAAAACATGAAACTTTGTGGCATACACACATAATCATAGAGAATCATTTCTTGTTAGTCAAGACTCATTGCCAAGACTATCTTAGTGGACAAAGTCCCTTTCTGAATCGAGTAACCCTCATTTCAGTCCTGTTTCACTGAACCAGTATAACCTACCATTTCATCCATGTCTATCTCATGAGATATAAAATCTTTACCCAATGCATTGGAGGAAGATATAGGTCCCACCCATCTTATAATGAATCCTTTCTTATGTGTGCCACATAATCATAAAACATACATCATCGGATAACATATGTAACAAAAATGGGATTCTTGAAACATCATGACATCATAAATCAATTCATATAAGATAAAGGAATTCATAAAAATAATTCCATCACAACATGATCAAATCAATGTAATAATAGGGATAAAAACATAACCCTTTATTATCTTATATGGAAAATAATTTTGATAAAACACTTGAACTCCATTCTTGAGGAAAATATCCTTTCTTCTTCAAAAAAACATTTTTCCTTTCATAACATGTCATACGACTTTAAAATAAAAGAATTTGATTAAAAATAAACTTGAAAACTTGTAAAGGAATCTTTTTGGAAATAATGTTTTAGAAATCCATTCATGCCTTATAAGTTAAAAAAAACATTCTTCTCGTACTTTTGTCGAAAAAGTCAAAAAAGTACCTCGTACAAAAAACGACAAAAGATTCCTTTCCTATCCTTTACTAAAAATTTACCGAAGGGTAAAATTGAATATAAACTATTGTATAAGGATATAAATATTACATATTGAGGAAACATGGATGTGGATGATAAAATACACCCCAGTAAATGCCAAAGTATAAACAATCTCAGATAAAAATGAGATTGTGATATTTCCCTTACCTTAGGTCCGATTTGCTTTGTATGTGTCCAATGCTCCTGTATAATGGTTTAAATAATGTTATTGACTTATTCCAGAATCATAAATATTGATATGATATCATATATGGTCATATTCTTAGCTTCTTATTAGTAATATTTCATTGTTACTTGTTACTCGGGTCTTTATTGCCTTTTGTTCTTATGCGTGTTTTGTCGAATAAATTCTTATTCTTCTTTTAAGGTTATAGATACCTTATATACAGAATGGTATTAGTGTAACATATATCATATTTATTCATTCAATTCATTTATATAATTAATATGTAATGATGATCATGTAGAACGAGTCGCATCACATCGTGGAGACGGTATTCCGTACGTACGCACGAGTGATGATATCATTCCTATGATCGTGGAATTGTATTGGAGTATATGTATATTATTTCAGTATCAATATTACTTTATAATAATCATAAATAGTTACTCATTACACCATTATACCCATCCTTGTAAGGTGGTGGTGGAAAATAGATTACACCACGGCGTGGAGACGGTATTCCGTACGTACGCACGCGCGGTGATTTCATTTTTCCGTAGGATGGATAGAAGGTGAATTAGGGTTATTTCATATTTATAATAACATATCAGTATGTAAGTAATACTGATGTTATTACTTTATCATGAAACAACTAAAGAAGAATAAGTTGAAGAAGAAATAAATTGAAAAGATCGGTAATGGATATTACCTCTTCTTTGGAACGCCTCTTTGAATCCTCCACTTAGGGAACTAAGATTGGTCTTTGAAGAAGCCCAGGACCTCTAGGATTATTCTAGGTAAGTGGAGAGGAGAAAATGGCCGGGGTTGGACGAGCTTGAGTGCTCAAATTGGTGTGAGGAGGAGGGGGAGGAGGTGCCCTTTTATAAGGGAGGAGAGGGGCACCTTAGGAATATCTCAAAATATTATTTTATATTAAAGTCAAAATCGGTTTATAATAGTTCCAAAGGGTCTTATTTAGAAGCTAAAGTGGGGATGGGTCGAAATACTATCATCCAATAGGATTTAGACAAGTTTAGGGTATTATTTTAACCTTATCAATTAGATTTAACTCTAAGTTAAATAATTTAACTTTTACCGTGTCTTTTTGTTTTCTTTCACGATATGGTTAATAAACTTACTATAACATGCCAAACGAACCCCAAATTGTTTATTATTAATATATATATCCTTATCTAAGTCATTTGGCCGATCCTTAGATTTTTATGAATAAAATAACAATTAATAATATAATATTTGATTTAAAAACTATTTTGTGTCAATTTTGACACTATTTGATATATGATTTTTGTGAAAGTCATAAAAGAATTATATATTCGAACCAAGCTGATTAAATAAACATTAATAAATCATAGTAACCTAGAAAATTAGTGGAATTCATAAAAAGTCTCAAATTACAATCATTTTGGTGTTTATAACATCAATTATGTCAATATTGCATTAATAAGATAATCACTGCATCATCATTGTGTCATTAATAAATTAAATTATTTAATGTCTAAAAATTACAAATAAAATACCATAATGTAGGAAATCATTTTATCTTTCTAATGAATATTTATAGTCGAATTTATCTTATGTATAACCCCATATTAAAAATGATTTACTTATTAAACCTTGATTTTAACTATTTTAACCCTTCTTTAAATAAATTAATAATAAATGTCCTAATCTAATCCAAGTGGGCCTAAATGGTCATATTTTATTCCTAAGTTTGTTTTTGGTCGAATTACACTTGTCCAATAGAATTAGGACATGTGTTAGGGTAATATTGATATCATATTTACCCTTAGTTACCCTATTTACTATTAACCGCGGTAAAAATAGTAAAAAGTTACTATTCACCAAAAAATTATTTTTATCTCATTGAACCACATTTTACTTACTGATATCAACCGTGTCTGTCGGATTTTTGAAATTCCATTCACAGAAGTGGTAAAATTAAGTTTTATGAAAAATTCAGTTTTTTTAACTACCACTTAGTAGTTTCACTATTCATAAAAAATTGATGTTTTTCAGAATAATGCCAAAATTTCATCCTAAGCTATATTTCGTATTCCGAATTCAAAAATGAAATCTATTTTACCAAATTCATAACATAGAAGTTGCATTAATTAATTTTATAATTAAATCCCACTGTTAAAATAAATAGCGTGTTTTTAGGAAACAATATATATCAAAAGATTGACACTTGATTATGTCTGGTTTAAATGTGAAATTACAACCAATGACCAACATTGTATTAAATTGTAAAAATATATTCTAAATATACTTTAAAACCACTCAAATTAATAATTTATCACTATTAATTATTTCGATTAAAAAAGTTGTTTTTAATTATAATTTAGTAATTTTCACTATTCATCAGAATATGAAAGTTATCCGAAAAGTACCAAAACTTCACCTTAGGCTAAATTCGATACTCCGAATCCAAAAATGAAGTCCATTTTGAGAGCTAAATTTTCTAAAATTTAAAAATTGGTTAGTACTATTCATAACGGCTAGTTTTAATAATATTTCGTGAAACTCAGTATTGCGTACTACACACGCTATCGAGGAAGGTTGTCATTGCGTGTAATGCAAGGCAAGTCAAGGATGTGTGTTGTGCAAGATCCTTTTGGTGTAGAGTACAACACAATACATTAATAAAATTAAAAAGAATATTTTTCATAAAATCTCGGGCTGTTACATAAATTTTAAAAATATTACTATTCAGATTGACCATAGATAAAAGGGGAATGTGATAAAAACCATTTTTTTCTGGAAAAATATATATTTTTAAGAAAAAAACTACATTTTCTATATCCTATGATTAGAATTTTTTTTGAATTTTTTAAAACATTTGACCATGTAAATAATATATAAAATTCCACTAAAATTATTCACAAATTATAATTAATTTAATTTATTTATAAAATACATTACTTATTTAAAAATCGTATTTGTATTAAAATAACATCATTTTTACTTTCGAATATTTGTTATTTTAAATACAAATAATTTTATAACTAAATAATTAATTTTATAAATGAATAGACTGTATATTTATGATAATTTACTCATTAAAATTTAGTCCCTCTAATCCAATGACTAGACGATAACAAACAAATATTATTTTAATAATGCCCTCTTTTATTCTAAGTGATTATTGGATGTTAAAAGCGATCAAAAAATAAACTTATTTATAGTGAAATATTTCATTAAATTCTTTAGGATTTACATTACACCCCACATAAAATGAATTTTCTCCTTTAAATGTTTTACTCTCACACAAACATAAAAAATAAATCAACCTCATCATATCATTAGGTTCCCACACATCTTCCTCAAATTTGTGGGTTTCTCTACAAAACATTGATCATGTGAGTGGGGTTGTTTCATAGAAATTTATCTCTGTGATCCAGACTATCTACCAGAAGTTATTCAGAAGAAATATCTTGTTATTGTAGTATGACATCTAAGGACAATACATATGAAGAATATGGTATATAATTTCTCAGAAGAGGTACGTGGAACACATCATGAACCTGTGAGAGATTTGGTGGAAGCACGAATCGATAAGGTACCATCCCAATATAATCATAAATTTCAAAAGCTCCAATTTAAGTAGGGATTTCTTGTCCTTATTTCCAAATATCATCAACATATTTGAAGCATATATTCATAGGAATACATTTTCACCAACTTCAAACACTATATCCTTAAGATAATGTTCAACATAAATTTTTTTACCAACTCTAAGCTGCTCGCATATTCTACTAAAATCCTATAAAACTCTATACAACATATATTTCTAGATCAGTTCCCGAAAGGTATACTTCTCAAAATTCATTCCAGTATGTTAGTGTTCTTCACTTTTTAACAAAGATGTCTTCATAAGGTTCTATCTAAATGCTAGAGTGAAAATTATTTTTGTATGAAAATTCCACCAAAGGATGTTGTTTATCCATCCACCATTTAAATACATAAAGAAATATCACAACATATCTTCTTGAGTTTTAATGGTCCTCTTAGACATACCATATTTATATAGATGATAAGTAGTTCTAAAACATAACTTTTTATCATGATTATATTGAAGAAGTCTCTCAAACTTTGAGGTAAAACTCATGTCCTAATCACATAGAATTAATAGTGTTGCACCGTGAAATGTTACCACTTATTTAATTTATAAATGAGTAATTTGATAATGAGATGAATATTCTCTAATGGAAATGATTTTAAATGAATTTATAATATTATTTACTACAATCAAAATTGTATTATTTTCTTTATATTTTTTGGGGAGTTTGATAACAAAATCCATGGTTATTTTTTACTATTTCAATTATAGCACAGGTAATGGTTATAAAGTCTTATTTTTTATCTCTTATCCTTAAATTTATAACATTCAATGAACCAAGAAACATACTCTATAATATATATCTTCATTCCATACCAGTATAAATACTCATTAAAATCTCTACCATTCTTCATACTTTCATTATGAATAGAGAAAGAAGAACTATAAGCTTCATCCATACTATTATTCTTAAAATATGGTACTGAAGGGATACATACATGATTCATGATCCTTATTATTCCATCACAACAAATTTTGAACTTAGGAACATTACTTAACTTATTTTTTTCTAAACATACTCCTTCTATGCATCCTTATTCTTTACTTTGATAGATGTTTGAACATTCGTCTAATTATGATAATATTTCTCCCCTTCCTTCATGATTTCCATATCCATTCTTTTTTAACAAGAAATAGTTGACCTTTTATGATCATAATCATAGATAATCTAGAATTACCCTTTTGAATTAGTGCTTATAACACCTTTTTTGATTTCCTGGGGTGGTAATATATTGAGTAGCATAATCATTAATCATATTCAATGATCTTTTTTGAAGGATGTTCATCTCTATTTGAGAGAAAATGTACGCTTAACTTTTTTTTATCATTATATATTTCACAACATTCTCAATTAATATAATGTATCCATATATTTAATAAAATAATTACAATTTCAAACTCTGAATTCTGAGTTTTGTATATTTTCACTTGGACCATCAATTATAATGAGGAATAATCTATAACTATACCATTGTGTATGAGGGTGCATCTTATTCCATTCATTGATTTATCAATATAGATTACAAACCCTTCTCTACTATAGGGTTGTGTAATAATAGTTTCAATGACTATCCTTCTATTCATATCCATAATATATTCATCACATTCATCCATAAATAAGAACATAGATCCCTTCTAAGTTAACTTGGTGAGTGGATTCGATAGCTGTGAAAAATTCTCCACAAATCATCAATAATATCCATGAAAAACAATAAAACTATGGATATTAGTAATAGTGGTTAGTCTAGATCAATGTTTTATAACTCATGTCTTTAAAGGGTCTACTAATATACTTTCAACTGTGATTACATGACCCATGAATGAAACTTTAAGAAGCTAAAACTCACACTTGGTAAATTTCTCATAAAAATTATTCTTCCTCAGGGTCATCAAAAAAATTCTCAAATGATATTCACAGTATTCCTTACTCTTTGAATAAATAATAATATCATCTATGAAGACTACCAGAATCTAATCAAGGTAGTATCAAAAAACTATATTCATTAATTTCATGAAGATAATAGAAACATTAGTAAGGCTAAATGAAATAACTATAAAGTCATAGTGTTTAATACTTATATGCAATACTGTCTTGGGTATATCATCCTTCTTCACCCTCAATTTATGTTATCCAGTAAGATGATCAATCTTGGAAATGTATTTATTTCCATGTAGTTGATTAAACAATTCATCAATATGGGTAGGGGATAGTTATTATTAATAGTGATCTTGTAAAGTTATCTACAAAAAATAAAAAGTCACATTGATCCATAATTCGTATTAATAAATAGTATCAGTGGACCCTAAGGTGACACACATGGATATGTGAATCCCTTATCTAGATTATCCTAGAGTTTTATATTTAATTCTTTCAACTCAATCTGGGCCATTCTAAACCATGTATTGGAAATAGGTGTAACACCAGTTATGATTTCTATTGAAAACAAAATTTAATGGTTCTATAAAAGATCATGAATTTCTTCAAGAAAGACATAAATAAACTCTTGTAAAATAGGTATATCTTGGATGTTAAGTTTTTCCCCAACTATATAGTATAAATTTCCCTTTTTAATAGAAATCATGATATATATGATGGATGTAATTTCAATCACAAGTTCATATTTTTCATCACCTTGATAAAAAATAGTAGGTTGGTATGGAATATAATTAATAACTCTTATTCCTTATAAATTTATGGGAGATTAATATAAATAAATCCAATCCATTCCCAAAATAATATATAATTCAACTAGAGGAAAAATTAAAATATTTGAAGGAAACACATTCCCACAAAGTTCAAATAGAGAAGAGTCATATACATGGGAGGCGATCATCATTCCATCAAGGGTTTTTACTGCTAACGCAATGTCTAATTTTTGAGTCGGTAATATGATGACCTTGGAGATGTATTTAGATATAAAAGAGTTGGTTTCTATAGAATCAAATAAGACATTTTCATTTCTAGACATCATGATAATATTATATTTCTACATTTCATTATCATACACCTCAAAAGAAATAGTGATCACATGATATTTTCCTTTGTAACTTTTCATCAAAGGTTATTTATGTTGAATATCATCATTGAACTTTATATTTAGAAATTGGTTGACATAATGGGAATACATATTTTATTTAAAACACTCCAGTGTGGGTGGAGTATTCTATTGAAATTTCTCTCTATTCACAAAATTAGATAACTTCCTCCCATCACTTCAGCATTCATTTTATGGATGACCTTCCTTTATAAACATGATTAATTTACTAGTTATCTTAAGACAATTTACCCAATGTTTGTTTCTACACTCCAATCATAGATGACTTCTTATATTATTATCTTTATATTTTTGGAATTTCCTTTGAATTCTATAGTTATTTTATTATCAAAACCATGAGATTTATAGGTATCTCCAATCTCTATCACCACATAGATAACACATCTAATGATTTATTCATATCTAAAAAAATCATTTTAGTTAAATCCCTTTAGATACATAGTTTTGAGCCACTCAAGAACCATCCAATATTACTTTTAGGTTGCATGATAATACAAGTATTATAACTAGTAATTATTGTAAAATTTTTCTTTATAAGTAGAATAAGATACATTATCCTTCTGCTTTAACTCAATAAATTATTATACCATTTTCATATCAAGAATACGAGGGAATTTATTTTTGAAAAACAATCTTTTAAATTCCTATCACTCTATATATTGAAATTATTAATGTTATATCATATTTTGATAAGAGTACACCACTGATATATATCGCATATACACACCCATAATAACATTCTAATGTTTTGAATACTCAAGATCAAAAAATATATTTTCAATGGTAATTATCCATTTCTCAACGACTAGTAGATTAGGGGAACCAATGAAATAAAATATATTTTTTACTTATGAAGGACTCAAAAATAATTTAATCCTATTTCTCATTTATAAGCACACTGTGAGTCATATCTTGAGAAATTTTTGTGATAATAGAAAAAATATTTTTCATTATAGCTACTAATACCTTCAGTTTATCAGGAAGAAATTCATCTTATTTTCCATCGAATTTATCATTAACACAATTCCTTTGGATTACAGCCACTTACACAAACAAAAAAACATTGTGTGATTAACGATATTTGTTATGATAAACCATATAATCATGAAAAATAATTTATCATATGAATAAATCATGAAAAAGTATTTTAGGAAACCTCAGGTTTAACCTAGATTGTTCAGGATCATTAAAAAAACCTTAATATTTTACCCAATACATGGAGTTATCCATCAGATCCTTACTAGATATTTCTATTCCTAGTTTTCAAAGGTTAACTAAAACTTAATTTTATACAAACTATTGAAACCTATACTTTTCATACATAATTATTACATATTAATAGATGAATATTGATTTAAAAACATTTAAGTAGATGCTGGAATCATTTAGGTCTAGTATTTTCGGAAACATGGAAACATAAACATCTATTTCGAAAAATATCTAAATCATATCCCAATTATTTATTCATAACAATCACAATTCATAGAAATATCATACTTAATACATTTCTTCATAACCAAGGGAAAAAATATAAGAAAAGGGTGAGTTTAGATGCTCGTTAAGTGTCAATAAATGGATATATCAATGACTATATAACCAGAACATGAGAATAATGGTATATGAACATGATATTAAAATCTAAAAAAATACCCTTCATTTCAAATATCATAATCCTAAGTCCTAACTTAAATATTGGAAATTCATAAGACATGAATCATAAGGGAATTAAATAACATGATCTATGAGAGAATAACATTAACCCAGGGCATAGAATTTTGGCATACACATAAGAATAAACATCCTTTCCTTAGTAGCTAATTATATTTTCCAAGAATATAATAGTAGAATGGGTCCACTCTCTAAAATATTGTAGTAGTAAATGTTCACTTCCAAGACAATCATAGTGGGAAATGTCCCTTACTAAACTGGGTTCACTGCCCATTCCAATCCAATTTATCTCATGTGATATGAATATTTACCCAATAAATTAGAGGGAGATAGAGTTACCAACCATAACATACTTAATATTATACATATTTGTGCCACTATATGATAAAACATTCTTAATATTATAACCCATGAAAATAAATGGGTTTAATAAACATTTAATCCAAGAATAACCCATAAAAGGAATGGGTTTCATAAACATTATGCCACCATAAATGTAAACCATCCAAAGAAAGAATAGGGATGGTATCCTTATATCATATTCCTAATGAAGCATAAGTGGTATCATATTTTTTTTGTTTTTAATGAATAGAAACACCATTAAAATAAAATTAAAACATTATGGAGGAAATAATCACTTCTATTTTTAAATCACTTATTTAAAAAAATGAACAACTACAAGTGAAACCAATTTATTTGAAAAGAACCATGTAAATTTGTAATGGAATATTCCAAGAAAAACTTAATCCTGATGTAATTAACATTCTTTCACGCCGTATAAGTTTTAAAAATATTCCTTCAGAACTTCTTTCAAAATAGTGACAAAGATCCTCAATTTTTAAATCGAAAAAGCTTCTTTTCAAACTGTTTTACAAAAATTAAAATATGGTAAAAAATTACATTAAACAATTATAAGATAACAATAAATTATGTATTTAAAACATTTTTATCAAATATGAATATGGAAGGAAAAAAATTCTACCAAATGGAGATATGAAGTCAATTTTCTTTAAAATAATATTTACAGCCTCTCGAGTACGTGAGATGAGAAAAATGAAATTAAATTATGTATTTTGAACAAATAACCTCATGATAAAAAAATTCATTATATATATATATATATATATTCATGCATTAAATTTTTTAATTGAATAATGAAGTACACCATTCAAGGAGACAACAACCCGTATATACACATGAACTCTATTCTCCTTTTTTAAAAGATGCTTTCAAATAAATGTATAAATTAATTAAAATTTAATTTATCATTATTATATCATTTATATAATATATATTCCTCAAATTATTCAACATAATTACTATCTAATTAAATTATAAATGGAAAATGAAACACATCGCTTCATTGAAGTGATAGTTCACATGTATGCATGAACAACATTATCATTTCCAAAAGGATTTATTGGTTAGTTGGTAAATATGATATTATAATTGAATAAGTATAAATATTTCATAAATATCTTATATAAACATCAAACACAACTTCATTCCCATCTATAATACATGGTGATGAAAAAATGAGTTGTATCACTATGTTGAGATGGTAAGTTGTACGTTTGTATAAGCGATACATTCACTTATCTTTTGATGAGAAATAAGAAGTATAATGGTATTTTAATAATCATGATAAAATTTAATAATATTGTTTATTGTTATTTTATTTTATTTTATGATAAAGACCATATATTTTGTGGTGGTAAAAAATAGTATAAAATAATGTGACTAGTTAAGGTGATTACTTCTCCTTTGAAACGACTCCATTAGATCTCCAATAAAGGGAACTAGGTTTGGAATTTTGGGAATATGAGAACCTCTATAATGTTTCCATGGAATTGAAAAAATAAATTGGTAGATTTTGTTCCATCAAGATGGATTAATTTAGTGTAAATAATTGAAGGATTTCGTTCCCTTTTATATTTGAGGTGGGGGTCACTTTTGGAATTTCTCAAAATATTAAATTATAATAAAATAATTTTAAAGGAAAATTCTATAAAATGGAAAGCTATTCGAATATAATCCAACAAAATGGTGTAGTCACATCAACCAATATATTTTTAAAAAGTTTTAGTTTAATTTTAAAGCTTATCTTTTTGATTAACCCTCAGTTAATTTTTTTTTCATTTTAACTAAAGTAAAAGAATTTTCAATATCAGAGGGTTGTACTTATTACTTATAAGATGAAAATTATCCCATAAATTGAAAAGTTATGTTACCATATCCTATCCATCATTCGTTATTGAAATTATTTATTATTATTTTTAAATAAATTATTAAAATTTTATTTTGATAAAATATAATTATTTTCAATTATAACAAAATTCATTTAATATGAACTAAAATACATTAATAAAAATTTATAATTAAAATATATTATTTTGTTACAAAATTAATATTTAAAATAACCTTATAAAATCCATGTCAGTCTATAAATTTTTCAAATTAGGTCACTTGTAATATTTTCAATATCATTTAATCTATTTTTTCCAATAATTGGGAAATAGTCTTTTGGTGTTGTCAATAAATTTAGGTTAATTATATAATACCTAAAAATTATAAATAAATTACCATTATTAATATAATTTCATTATTCACAAAATTACTAAAATTATTGTTTTATAACTAATTTTTTTCTTATGTGAACAGAGAAAGGATCTTCAAAACTAAGAGAGTAACATTTTATAGCATTCTTTAATTTAAATAATATATAAATATTATTCATGACAATGTTTCCATTAAACTAAACAATTTAATCTATTAGGTGAGAAGATTTAAATTACCTCTAAAACCCTATAACTCTCCCTAAACTATGAATCATAACAAAATTGTAACAAATAAACTATATTTTTATGAAAAACAAGATTAATAGACACAGATCAATACATCCTACAATCTCCATACCTTCTCACCCTGAATGACAAAAAAATTCAACATCTAATGGGATGAATATAATGATAAATTATTTTCCCCAAAAAATAGAGTCATTACAATCTCACCTCTATTAGGCTTCTCAACCCCAAGAAATATTAGTGGGTCTCCAATATAATCATGATAACCAACTAAGGTTTCCATTATAAAATACCCAAGGTTTAATGACTTGAAAATTATTAAAAATGGTGAATCTTAAAAATTATGAATTCATAGATATATAGTGACCTTTAAGATTACCCAATATTAATTAATAGATAATAAATAGGGATATATGGAAATAATCACAATTTTTTACCAAATATTATAGACCCTTAAGATACAAAAATATGAGATATCCAATAGGAATAAGAAAATATAAATATAATAAAAAATATCTAATTTAGATTCATCCATATAACCAATGGTTAATTTTTATTCAATTTTTTATTAATCATCCTTACCATATGGATAGGATAATACATCCATATCAAAAAATAAAATATACTGATAGAAATAAATTTAATATTAAAGTTACAAAAATAACAGAACTAACTAATTCAGGATTTTGAAAATTTTATTACTACAAAAAAAATCATGTAAAAGAAATTAAGATATGTATATAATAAAAAGAGTTTGAAAATTATTTAAAATTATAGAATAAATAACTATTAATTAAAATTATATGAAAATATAATGTTGAATTCCAAATAAATGGAAAATTACTAACCACTGATGTGTTTCACCATTTCAAAAATAAATTTCAAAATAATTCACCAATCAAAATTAAAAGTTAATATAAAATAATATGTTTCACTCTTAAAACAACCATTCCTTAAAAACTATACAACCTTAACAATGGAAAATTAAAATGTTTAAAAATAGTGTTAACATACTCATACATCAAAGTAATCTTTAGGGAAAATGTTTTTAACCCATTTTAAATTTTCCTAAATCACATACCATGTTCTAAAAATACCAATTTAAAATACTTTTATGTTAATTTAATTCTATTTAAAATCAGTTTAAAATAGTATTTTAACCAATCATAAATGTTTTTGAAATATTATTTCATATAAATATTTAATGATTATCAAATTAAGTAATTTTTTAAAAGAATAAAACTTCCTAAAACCACAGTTTTAAAGAATATTACAAAGAAGGGGAATGTTTTAACAACCCATGTTATATATCACAAAATATTCAGTTATCAATTATTTTAAAATTTTATAAAAATAATAAATCATAGAGGAAAAGACTAGTAACATTAGTATAATATAACAATAAATACAAGAATAGAATTTCAAAGAATTTTTCAAATATGGAATTCACATACTTCAATTAAAACTCTACCCATGTATTCATTTAATTTTATAATGTGTGTTTAGAAAAAATTGAATCCAAGAAATTGGTAATATAATTAAGTAAACCTATTTATATTTAAAATAATACAATAGTAATTATGACTAGTCACATCAATTTTTGAATAATAAACGCCAGTTAGACAACATGATATATGTTTCTATGACAAATATAGAATTATCTTATGTTGGAGGATATTTTTTAAATAAAAAGGCATAGAAACCATTTTAAATGAAAATATTTTTTTATAAAAACATTATTATTAAAGAATTAAATTACTAAGGTAATGGTTCTAATGAAAAATTCTATGAATTTTCAATCATTATAAAAAATATTTCCTTGTTTATTGTTTTAATGAATCAATGGATTTTATTCCAACAAAGATAATATTAAATTTATATTAGTCTCTAAAAGTTTTATTGAATAAAATTTAACTTTTAGGTTTTATTAGTAACCTAATAAAACGCTAACCTAGACTAAATTAACTCATAATAAAAAACAACAAACCAAAAAACAAGAATAAAACCATCCCAAATATAGACCAATAGAGTAGGTTCAAGGGAAGTATAGTGAGTAGTATTATTATTAACCCCTCGCTCTATGTATTTCAGCACTAGAGAACTCATTTCATGTGAGAATCATGTTATGTGGAAGTTTCCCACCTCCATGATAGAGGTTCACCCCATGCTTATAGATTCACCATAGTACAGTATTGTTGTGGTAGTGAGGTGAAAAAAGTATTTCATACAGAAATATTACATTGTTTCACATGATTATTCCTTACATCTCATACTAATTCATTTCCTTGAACCTTTAGGGTTATTTTATTTGTATATTAGATATATAAAAAGTTATTTTAAAAAAATTTCAACATATACCACAAATAGTATTATCACATGATATGTTTTTAGACACATCATACACAATACGGTAATTTATTACTAAGGGAGGGAAACAAAGAAAGGTTTTTGATAGATTCTTATTAAGGGTAAAAAAAGATATAAATCATAGATCATAAAAGAACATAATAGAATATTTTTTATAAGAATATAATCAAGAAACATATTGATGAGATATATAAATATTACCCAATAAAACATAGAGATGAAATCATGGGTCTTGGTATAACGATTATGAATAACATAAAACACGAGCATAAAGAGTTTAAAAACATGAGTAGATAGTGATGTTCCATGAAAAAATACCACTTGTATAATTTTTTTGAATAAATATAATCAATGAAATAATAAAATATTTCAAGGATGACCACCATGAAATTCGTATCAGAATGTATTAAACTAACAGACTACTCCCCAACATAAAAACATAATCTAACCACCAATGTCCCATAATTTTTTTGGACTTGGGTTAGTGAACCGTAAACTATCCCGATATCATGATAAATAAATCTCTACATAATAAATTGGTGTCCTATAATGATCCCAACCACCACATAATGGTAAATGATAAATATTTATGCTATAATAAAATAATAAAATTCATAATTTCCTCAGATCATTATTAGCCCATGGGAAAGAACTAAGTTCCATAATTATTTCCAAGAAACAAGATCATAAGACATCCAAAGAAATATGGTTTTTAATATCATTGATTCATATTATAAATATTTCATAAAAACATTAATATATATATATATAATAAATACTTCATAAGAGAAATATAAAGTTAAGTTATAAAATTATAAGAAATATCATTCACTTTTCTGATAATATTTGTTAAAAACAGATTTTTTTTTATAAAATGAAGAAAAAATTAATTTGGGAAAACCATAAAATATTATAAAGGATGATTCAAAATAATAATTAATATAAATTTTGTAAAATCAATTCATGTAAAAAGTGTCTTGAAGTAAAATATATTTTCACACTTTTATAAAGAGATTCAAAGTCATTAAAAATGCCACTGAGATGAAAAATGATATAAAGATTAATTTAACACCTTTTTATAGTTACTAAAATAAATTATAATTTTTCATAAATATTTAATTTAATTTTATAGAAATATAATAATTTAATAATAAAAAGAATAGGTACATGATTCAGAAGTATTCCTTCCAAATATATCAGTGAAAGTTGGTCCTCATTTATGAGAATATTTTCCATTGATGTGTGAAAAAGAGGGTGAAAAATTGTAATAATATATGTAAAACCCATGACTAAATATATTAGAACAAAATAAAAGGGTTTTAGATAAATAATATTCAATTTAATTAAATATTAATTTAAATATAGATAATATCAATTTAAATTGATATTGGAAAGAAAACCCCACCTTTATTCTAGACTTCCATGAATGAAATTTATCCCTTTATATAAAGAAATGATTTTATTAATCATTTATTTAAGAGAATTATTCATACCTATGACCTTATATTCACATAAATTATAATCATTCATTTCACATATATTATTTTGTTATTGTTTATTTTCATTGTGAGTTTTCTGTAATATTGATTATTTTATACTGGTTTCGTAATGACAATGTGTTCGCTCATTATTTGTTACCAAGTTCATCGAGATGAGATTTTAAAATGTAGTTGAATCATTGTGGTTTAATGATTTATGTAACCCAATGATCATTCTATTGAATTTATATGTATGGTTTGTGGGGAAAAAAAATCCTTTTCTAATATATGTTAGGTAATTATCCAATAACGATGATTTATTTTATAATGACCATTCATTTTCATTATATAATTTCATAAAAATATTCATAAAATATATTATTCCATAACATAATAAATTACATGTTTAATGTTCTTGATACTTGTTGACGTTGAAAATTTAGATGTTGGTATATCATCACTTATTTAAGTGGTTTAACTGACCCAAACAAAAACATGCTATACTAATAAATGACTAATATATTAGAGTAATATTATAGAAATATCAACTTCAAAGAGGAATAATGATGTTAAAATAACACTATTTCTATATATAATGATATTTAAAATATGTGGAGATAATAGTTTTGTTGAAAAAGTTATAGAAAAACATAGATATTTGATGAATTCACTCCCTATTGACATGAGTTCCTTCAAAATGAAGGATTTAGGCTTTATTTTTGGATATAGAATCCTTTGAACATCTAATAAATTTTTTTACGAGGATTAATTGGTAAATTTAAATATAAAACTGAATCTTTTTATTGGTTTGTGTGGGGTAGATGATGGGTCATTTTATATGTGTGTTTTGAGAGGAATTTACACAAACACTCATTTCCTATGGTGTAGAGTTTTAATTTTAAAAGAAAAGATGATAAAAAAGTTAAAAAATAATGTACGTGGTTTATAAATACCCTTATCCACACAATTATGGAAAATGTTTTAAGATATTTTATGATTTTAGCACTTACTTTAACCCTTTTACATTATTTTATCTTTACATTGATAACCCAATCTTTACATCATTAACTTTTTTTATACTCAAAACATAATTGAACTATTTACCTATGTTCAATTTAACGAAGAAAATTTTGGCTCTATTTAATCAAATTCAATTTATAAATATTTTAATTTTATCTTTTAAATGAAAATCTAATATATATATACGAGTTTATAGAAAAATGCATTTTTAAAGACCAAGTTTTCTTAATATTATTTCATATCAATTAATAATTAAATGTGAATTTATCTATTTTTCAACAAAATTATTTTATTCATCATTTAAATTTTATCAATTCATTTTATTTTGATAAAAATACACAATATTTTAGAAAATAATTATTTAAAAAATATCTTTTTTAATTGTAAAATAATTTTAGCTACATCATATTAAAACTAATTATTCACCTTCTAAACATTTAATTTTATCAATCCATTGACATTAAAATATATATTTTGAATTTTATGGACGAATAAAATAATTATTTCATAATAATAATAATAATATTCCACACATTAAGAAATACATTTTATATTTTAAATATTTTAATTAAATATTACCTTTTTTGTTTACTCTTTTATTATTTTTATATTATATTATTTATAAATTGTATTATTTTAAAATTGGTACTAATAATTAAAACAATAAATGTAACTATTGAACAATTTCATACCCAATGATCATATATCCAATGACCATATATCCAAGGACTATATATCAAATGACCATATATATAACATTATAGTTTCATTCCTATATATATCCTTAAAAATGTCAATAAAATAATTCATCCTATTTTATTATCTCTTAAAATTTATATTATATTTGAAATATGTTTCCTTCTTTCAATATTTATAATTGTCAGCATAATCTTCATGGAAAACCATGTTGATATGGGTTTTAGGTTAATATTTTTTATTTTTTATAGATATATTCCACTTGTACTTTTCTAAATTATTTTTTCATATTTTATTTTAATGAATTAGATTTTATGAATTTTATTTTTATAATTTTTTTGGGAAAATTCCAAGATTAGGTGCTGAGACGATGTGCGACTCAGATTCATGGAATGCTCAGAATGGTCTATTGAAAAATGTTATGTTTTTAAATAGCACACATGAGGAAGTTTCTTAAAAAAGTGGAATATCTCTGAATTGAGTTTCCGGATCAGAAATATGAGGAGCCTTTGCGTTTAAGATGACAGTTTTACTTTAGGTGTGACATAAGTTTAGTCGGCGTGGGCCTCCAGGGAGAAAACATAAAAATGGAATAAACGTAAATAAAATAATTAAATAATTTTTTTTAATCATTATAAATCTGAAAATCCTACTCGAATTGAACATCTGATACCATTATTGAGCTCATAAGGGCTTGATTTCCTTAGGTAGATCCAAACATTGGCCAGTGTAAGCCAACTGTAGAATATTATTTTGGGGACGTGACCATAAATAAAATAATTAAAAATATATTATTTTATTTTCAAATAATTATAATTCGTAAATGATAACTTAGATTGGAAATACGAGAGTACCATTGATATTATGAGGTTGTTATTTATTTAGGTGGGGGTCTAACCTCGACCGATTCGGGTCAAGGGTAAAAGTTAATTTTTTGATGTTTTTTAAAAAATTAAATAAACTCAAGAAATTTTATTTTGACTAAAAATGTTTCTATTCAACACAATGTCAAGACAAATATTTCATTTAATATATGAAACAATGTAAAGACGATGGACCTCAAGCGTAATAGAAACATAGTTTCATTTCTTAAAGGAAACAACCTAATGATGGGAAGACTCAGCATAATAGAAACATTGAAATACATTTCCTCCATTTAATTCTTTAATCAAGATAGGGGATAATTGGCATGATCTTGGGGTTTTATCTAAGGCTCTAGAGGAGTGGCATTGGTAGGCAAGGAATAATGATTAATGAAAAATCTCCACTAGTTCCTTCCTTCCCCTTCAAAGGATCTTGTCATCGACGAGTCTTGCAGATCGATAATTAACGAATGATGTACGAGTGGCCCCGTTATTCATAGAAGAACAATAAGATTCTAGGTAGGGGTTTATTTTAAAAGTGTTTACATTTCCCCCATTATTATTTTAAAATTGAAGAATGCAGTTCAATTAACTTACAAATTGACACCCGTTTTGATCGACAATGCAAGAATATGTTTCGGCATGCAGAGAGTTATTGGAATTTGGATTCACATTTTAATTACCCTTCATTAAACTCTTAAAAATTATGAATCACACCACCAAGAATAAAGGTTTTGGTCTGTCGTATTTGTGTTCCTTGTGCGTTATTCTACTCTACCCCTTTCTTCTATCCTCAATGATGTGACAACAACCACATTCCAAGAAGGACTAAAAAGGAGGATAACCATGGGCAGGAGGCTGAGATAGACGGATGTTCCAGGTGAATGACCACAGTCATGGGTTCTAGTGGTGGTAGAGATAGAGTCGTGCCCTGGCGGGCCACAAAGATGATAGAAGGCCGCAATCAGAAGTGTTGCTACATTGGTAAGGTTCACGTGCAGGAGGCGGCGCGCCACAACATATGAGGTTGCAACAAGCAGGTCGTGGTGGTGTGGAACCGCAGCGCCATCAGGGCGTTGTGGTAGGTCGGGCTGTTTGTGGCCAGGCCGCATGTCAGTGCTGGCTTGCTGTGATTGCCATGTCCTAGCTAGACCAAATCGGCCCACTAGTGGGGGCCGGGCTAGAGGAGAGCGGAGAACCCAGGCCGGTCAGCAGGCTGGACCCTCGATGCAATGGGTCAGGCCAGACCGGGTCAGCCAGGACCTGAGTAGGCTGGGTCAGATTGGACATGAACCCAACTGACCCCTTTTTAGTAAAAAAATAATAACATCCAAAATGTGTGTTCCATTGACAAGCCGTTTGTGGCATTGGGACCCATGTGACAAGAAGTTACTTTTGGAATACTTTAAGTGAGTTTCAATGGAAGTTGAGATATGAACTATGGATTGAGGAGTAGATTTTACCAGAATTAAACATGCAATGAGTGGAAATCTTGTAACTGGATGTGGAGAGAAGGAAGTGATGAGAAGACCTCAGTGGCCCGACAGATGAGGAGACCTCAGTGTCCTGACAAATGAGCAGAGTTGACCTCAGTGTCTCAGTAGACGAGAAAACCTCAATGACCTGGTAGCCGATCAGACCTTGGTGGACCGACAGATGAGCAAACCTTAGTGGCCCGACAGACCTCAGTGACTCATCAGGGTTGAGTTCCTTAACAGTAAAATATGTCCATCTTTACGTCTAATTATCTTTATTTCATTACATTATGTTATACCTATGTGAGCTGACTTAAGTGAATCTCTTGACTATAATTCTTAGTTGCTACACTTCGTGTACCTATTTGGTAATCTGATTTGTGTATTTTTTTGTGGAATATCTTTATGGTTTGGGGTCCCTACTGAGTATTGTTTTACTCACCTCTACAAGAGATTCTCCCACACATGTTGTGTCTTGTGAAATTGATCAACACTTTGACAGAGTCCCTGGTGGATTAGAGAAAGGCGGTTCTTAGTATGACGCAATAGACGAGTCTTTCTTCTTCCACTTCATACATTTTTTTTCTGTACTTAACCTTCAGGCAGGGCTTTCTATGGAGGATATCTAGAGACCTGCAATTTTACTTTTCTATATCAGTTAGGCTTGTATTCTATCCCTGTTGACCATCAGTTTTCTACTGTAGTACCTTTTTTTGTTTACATAGTATATTCCCCTTCTAGTATCTGTGGATTAGAGTTATGTTCATATTTAGAGGTACTTAGGAAAATTCCTCCCGTTATTTGGGATATGCCTACTCAGTGTTGGTGATAGTCCCTAGCCTATGGGAGGCGGGCATGGGGTAGTCATGGTACGAGCCTCAGGGGACAGGTCGTGAAAAAGTTGTTTCATATGAGGTCATTTCTATATTAATAACCTAAAATCTATGAGTTTTGTTTGTAAAAAAATGTTAATTGTTTTGAGTTTGGGTTTCATGCTTGTGAATCCAGTGTTGTTGTGGAGGACAACATATCGATACACAAAGACCATGAATTCGGCTTTTCGACTCGAAACATGGAAATAATAGTTACTAGAAAAATAATGGTGCATTCATCGAATAAGAATGGGTTGAGTTTTCCATGTCCATCTTGATTCATTTCACTAGGTATACTCTACTAATCAAGGTACACCTTGTTCTGTTTCAAGATGCTTTGATGTGGACCACCATTCGTGATTCCTCCGCATGATCACGAGATGATTTGTGGGGTGATGAGATTGGTATAGGGGTTCGTATGAGAGACTGCACTAAAGGGTGACGTACCATCTATACCAACACCTATGGGGTAGCACATCGTACTCATAGTATTAGTGGATAAGATGCGCGGGCTGAGTGGTCTTCCAATGTTTCAGTGATATAGACTCCTTAGGTTTCGAGGTGAGGCAGAATCATAGGCAGCTAAGGAATGTCTTGAGGTGGTGACCGGGTTTTCCATCTAGTTAGGACACCATTAGATCATATGGTAGTCCTTGTAGTGAACCTTCTATATGGATAAATAGGGCGATGGCAGGGTTTAGATTACCTGATATTACGATGAGGTGACTCTTCTATGGATAGAGTTTGAGAACCATTATCAGAGAAGAGATCTTTACATAAAAGCTATGGTCTATGCATGACCAAGAGATTCAATAGATTTGGAAGGAAGAAATGTTAGTAACTTAGTATTCATCCAGGCATTACAACCTTTCTCAGTACTCGATGAATATAATATGACTAGTGCTTTTGGGCTCAGATATCCAAGCGAGGTGTGTTTAAGGACATCCAGGCCAACACTATTCCTCTGTGTATTCCTACTTATGATAGTGTTCTAGAGAGAAAATTTTTGGTTGAATGTACTTTGGCTGAGAATATATAGCCAGTGGATGTTATCAGTGGGAAATCTAGAATCCAACATAACTCTCAGAGACTTCGACGAGTGATATGTTCTAAGAAGAGGTCCCAAGATAGGGGATCCACATATCAAGGTTCATAGGGTTAGTTCATTTGGCCTAGAAAGAGGAAATTATTTTCAAAATATGGAAGAGGACATCTCTCTAGAGACTGTACAGACAGTCTTGCTGACAGGGAAACAATGGATGGGCCACCGAGGTAGAGATAGTAATAGGAACAGATGAATATTTAGGGTGGTAGATCTGTAAGAGGAGATAAGAAATTAGTATGATGTGGTACACATATTGACATATTACAACCACCACCCCAATGTTGTCCACACTGGGCTCAGGGAGTTGAAAGATAGGGTAAGGGGGTTGCTACATACAATTACGTAATATGACCAAAGGGATCCATGAAATATTCGATGTATGGTATGTGAGTTATTTTAGCAGTGGTATTAATAAAAAGATTTTATAATCATTAATTATTATCAAAAAAATTGTTCAAGACCTAGAGTTTCTGGTAAAAACATTGAATTAAAACTTATGTCTGGAGATACCTATGGGAGGAGACTCAATAATCACACTTATGTTGATGGTGTGATCTAACCCTTGGGGTGAGAGTTTGATTGGAACATATTTTAGGCAGCATCAAGGCCTTAGGACATTAGCTTAGGTATAGATTGGCCATCCACAATTCATAATCAGATTGTCTATTTTAGGAAAAAGGGTGAAGTATATCCATATCAATGGAATTGTGTTTTCCTTGTACTGGGAGAACAGGAACTGAGGAAGCATGAGATAGACTCACACATACGAGGATGCGGCCGATCACTTTTGAGTCAGCTAGCCTTACCCTTAGGGTAGTTTATGTTATGAGTTTTCAGTTACCAATAGTAGTGGTGGAATATGAATATATCTTCCCTGAATATATTCAAGATTTACCTCCCCATAGAGAGATAGACTTATACATTGTTCTATACCCCGATATGGAACAGATATTAGAATCAATTTATTAGATGGGCTTCGTATAGCATTGCAAGCTAAGGGTGCAGGGGGAGGACTTGGAGATGAAGGGATTAGTAAGGCCCATTGTTAAAGGTTATGTGTGGATTACTATAACTTTAACCATGTGACCGTAAATAATGAGTATCCACTTTCCAAGAGATAATGAACACTTTGACTAGTTGAAAGGTGCATTCTTCTATGTTTATGGGAAAGTGGATTTAGGATTTTCATATGTTAAGATAGAGTTTGATGAGCACCACGATCTAGAGTTTTACAATGGAGGGAGTTGAGTACATTGTGTTCTACGGTTCATCAGGGATAGGACTTGGTTGTGTCCTCATGTAGAGGCAAGCTATGATTGCTTATGGTTAAGAGCAGTTGAGACCACATGACCAGAACTACGCAACCCATGATCTTGAGTTGGCAGTGGTAGTCTTTATATTGTAGATGTGTCGAAACTACATTATGGGTGAACATATTACCATATACTCTAACCACTTGAGTCTCAAGTATATATCTTCCCATAATTATTTGAACGTGAGATAGAGATTATTTCTAGAGTTCCTCAAGTACTATGAATTCAATGTAGTCTATACTATTGGTAAAGGAAACATTGTAGTAGATGCTATTATTACGAAACCCAGTTTGTAGTTTATATATGGTAAAGCATAGAATTTGGAGGCGTTAAAGTTATTCTTCATGGATGGAGATGATGCACCTTACCTCCAAATCAATGGTTTTTACCACTCCACTCTTAAAGTTAGTCAAGAAGGAAAAACTTGATGATATAGAAAGTGAGAATTTATGTTCTCAGTTTTCCATAGAGAATTCACCTATTGGATATTCTAAAGGTGGGGAATACGTCCTTTTATAGGACACACAGTAGTGTAAGTGGACACTTGGAGTGGAATGATGCCTTGGGATATTCCTCTGGGTGTCAAAGAGAACTCTCGGGATGACAGAACAAGTTGAAGTAGGGCTTACAAGTTGATATAAAATTTTATCACTTGTTTAATCGGTTTCTTGGTTTTTTAACACACCATGTTGAGACCCTATGCTTGGAAGGGGTTTATCTTTTTCTCCTTGGGTTTCCAATAAAGGAGTTAGAATGAATATCGATGGACTTCATGATAGGTTTATCACATACGCCTAGGGGACACAATACCATCTGGGTGATCATTTACCAACTCACCATGTAGGTCACTTCTTATATTTTTAGGAATGGAGACCTGTAGAGAGCATAAGATTCCTATAAATGTAGTAGATATGAACATGACCCATCACATGTCATTGATTGTGGACAGATGGATTTCGAAAACAAGGAAACATTTGACGAGTTCTGATGGAGATCAAAGATTGACTAGAGAGGATTCTCCATGGGTGATCATTTTCATTAGTTCATGTTTGGTGGAAGAAAATGAATCTCTATGATAGAACTTGGGAGTGAGAGGCTCAGGTTTTTTATCCTACCCACTTCTGTTTTGGAATCCCTTAGTTTGGATTTTGGGGACATAAATCTTTATGGTGGGGAAGATTTAATAACTCAGATTTTACTGATTTTATTCTTATAAAATTTATGAGAAAATTTCGATACTAGGAATTGAGATGAAATGTGATTCCGAGGCTTGGTGTGCCTAGAATTGTTCATTGAAGAATGCTATCTTTTTAAATAGTTTGCATGATAAGTTTTCATGAAAAGTGTAATAACACTGAAATGGGTGCTCAGATCTGAAATCTGCGGCCACCGTTGCATTCAATATGATTAGTTTACCCTAGGTGTGACTTCAGTTTAGTCAGTGCAAGTCTCCAGTGAGAAAACCTGAAAATGGAATAACCATAAATAAGATAACTAAATTAAATTATTTTATTTTTCATATTATTATAACTAATGAATGGTGACTCCAATTGAAAATCCATAACCTTTATTGAGCTCATGAGTCCATACTTTCCTTATACATAGCCTAACATTGGGCGGCGTGGTCCAACCGTGTAAAGTAGTTTTTGCGATGTGACCATAAATAATATAATTAAATAAATATTAGTTTATTTTAAAATTATTATAACTAAAAATAGGTAACTCAAATGGGAAATTTGAGATTTCCGTTGAGGTTGTTAGGGTGTGTTTTTCTTAGGTGGGGCCTAACCTTAACCAGCATATGTCAAGGGTAAAAGTTTATTTTTGGGAATTTTAAAGAAAAAAAATAAACTTAAGAATGTTTTTTTTGTATAAAAATGTTTCACTAAAAATCATCATTGTTCTGAATATTTAATTTCATAAATGAAGCATTGTAACAATATTGCAACCTAAGCATAACCGAAATATTGTTTGATTTCATAAATGAAATAGCGTAACAATGCATTGAGTCAGTGTAACAGAAACTCTGAAATAATTTTCTTCTATTTAATTGTTTAACAGAGATAGGGGATCCAATTCATGATCCTAGGATTTTCACTAAGGCTCTTGAGGAGTGGCGTTGGTGAGTGGAAAACAATGACGAACAATGAATCGCCACAATTTCCTTCCTTCCCTTTCGAAGGAATTTGTCATTGATGAGAGTAGTAGATCGAGAATTGTCGAACAATAGTGAAGAGACTTCGTTCTTCATTAATGTGCTATCTGATTCTAGGTAGGGTTTTATTTGGAATGTTTTTACCTTTCCCCCATTCTTCATTTCTAAATGAAGAATGTGGATCAATTCACTAACAAATTGACTCGTAATTTGATTGTCTAAGTGGGAATGGGATTCTTCATGTGGGGATTTATGGGAATTTGGATTCAAAATTTAATTATACTTTATTAAAATATTAACAAGGATGAATCACACAGACCTAGAAAAAGTTCATGGTACATACTCCATTTATTCCTTGTGAATTATTATACTCCACCATGTTTTTTTGTTCTTTGTGACATGAAGACAACTATGGTCCAAATAGGGCCATAGTGTCGGATCAACTCAAGCAAGAGGCTGAGGGAGACAGAGGCATTGAGTGAACGACCACATGCATTAGAGCTAGTAGTGGTAGAGGAAGCGCCATGGCTAGACAGGCCACGACGACAACAGAAGTCCACAACTAAGAGGGCCGCTATGATGGTGGAACCCACAACAATCGTCGCAAGTGGTGAAATAGGGCTGCTATAAGGGGGCCGATGATGGTGGCATGCGAGAGCGGCCACGAGCTGGAGGCAGCCTACGCCGACGACATGGCGTAGTGGAGGACGTTGTAGAGGTGTGGAACCAAAACACCAGTAGGGTTCCTCATGAGGTATGGAGACCCACAGTCGGGCCACAGGTGGGTGCTAGCATGTGGTCTGTAGGACTACATGTGGGGGATGCGCTCGACCGAGCTGGCTATGCAATGCAGAGTGGATGCGGTGCCTAACACATACATACTAGACCAAACTGGCCCACAAGAATAGGATGGTCTAGGGGGAAACCCGACTGCTGGCTGGTACAGGTGGGCCAAAACTAGCCCACCAATGCATGTCGGCCCGAAGGAGGACCCAGACGATGGGTGGGATCTATTGGCAAATGAGCCTAGCTGGACCAGTTTGGCCCAAGACTTAACGGGTCGGATCATCCATACTAGTTTAGGTCAGAAAAGGCCTAGACACAACTGTACCCTTTTCAGTAAAGTGAATATAACATCCAAACCATGTTCTTGATTGACAAGTCATTTTTGGCATTGTGACCCTTAAAATGCGACGATAATTTTCGCATACTCGATGAAAGTTACCCTGGAGGTTGAGATATGGACAATGGGTTTAGGAGTATATTATTTCAGAATCAAGCATGCAAGGAGAAGAAATCTAGTGACTGAATATAGCGAGAAGTAAGTGATGATCGGACCTCAGTGGCATGGTAGACGAGCAGACTACAGTGGCCCAGAAGATGACCAAACCTCAGTGGCCTGACAGATGATTGGAGTTGACCATAGTGTCCTGACAGACTAACATAAATGTGTGGCCCAGTATCCTAACAGACCTCAGTGGCCTAGTAGAAGATCAGACCTTAGTGGCCAGTAGTCGTGCACCACTCAGTAGCCCGACTGACGAGCGGACATCTGTGGCCCAGTAGCTGAACAGACCTTAGTGGCCCAATAGACGAGTGGACCTCAGTTACCCAATAGCCGATCAGACCTCAACAGCCCGAAAAACGAGTGAACCTCAGTGGCCCGACAGACCCCAGTGACTCATCGGGGGTAAGTCCCTCAATATTAGAAAATTTCTATATTTATGATTGGTAATATTAGTTTCTATACATTGTGTTATACCTATGTGAGATGACTCTAATGACGCTCATGACTATACTTCTTTGAGGCTACATTTAGTGTACCTCTTCGGTAGTCTACTTTGTGTATTTTTTTTGTGGTATATCATTATGGTATGGGGTCCCTAATGAGTATTGTTTTACTCACCACTGCACGGGATTTTCCCATACGTGTCGTTTCTTATGAAGACAGTCGATGCTTTAACGATGTCCTCGGTGGATCAGAGTCAAGTGGGGCTTAGAGTGACCCAACATATGATATGTGCTTCAGTGACTTTAGACAGCTATTTCTGTACCTCACCTTTAGGTTGGGTTTTCTGTGGATGAGTTATAAAGACCTGTGCTTTTACTTTCCCATTTCATTCTGGCATGCATTCTGGCCCCGTTTACCATTAGTTTTCTATTGTAGTACCTTGTGTTTGTTTACTTAGTGTATTCACCTTCATGAATCTGTGGCTTGGAGGTGTGTGTGTGTGTACATGTACTTAGGAAAATGACTTCTATTTGTTTGGGATATTCCGACTCAGCACTTATCTCCATCCCCTGGCCTATGGGAGGCAAGCATGGCGTAGTCATGGCATGAGTTTCGGGGGACGGTTCATGATATGTATTCTCATAATTTTTTAATATTTATCACAAATTGTAATATTTTATAACAATAAAAAGAATAATGGTTTATTTTAGTTTGGTGTTGCTGGTGAAATAATATTTTGAAAATAATATTTATTTTAATGGAAAATACATAGTAAAATCATGGGTTTTTATATTCTACCCTCTTAAAGTTATTTCAACCCTAAAATTTCAGTCCTATAATTAGATACAATGAAGGTAATTTTATATTAGTATATATTTCTGGTTCTACATTACTTCTAGTATCTTATGATATCTCTAGTAAATACTAATCAGGAGAGAGATATTTATTTGTTATACTTTATCTCTAGAATCCAATATTTTTATTTATTTCTCATCATAAGAAAAATAACATTTTAGATATACAACCTTTGAGTTCATTTGTGTAATTTCAATATAATTAGCTACCATCCCTACAGGGTCAATGGTATTAATTGGGATAATGTATCAAGGGATCAGTTATCCTTTATCCCAAAATCATAGAACCCTCTCCCATATTTATATTTGAATAAATACCTTATCTTCATCTTTAATATGAAAATAACACTGGTGATTGTTAGCTCAACACTTTCATCGACTCATTGTAGTTCTATTGTATTATCATTCAGTTTGAAGCTCCTTTAACATTTCTTGTGAAATATTCTATCCAAATTTTTTATAATTTTCAACTTCATCCCAGCAAGCTATAGTTCTACACCTCTCCACATATAGAGCCTTATATGGTTCCATTTGAATACATGAATGAAAATTGTTTTAATATGAGTACTTTACTAGCGAAACGTGTTGTTCCCTATATCCATTGGAATCCATTAAATACGATCTAAAAATATACTTCAATGTTTAAATATTCCTTTCAAATTGATCATCAATTTAAGGATTATATCAAATGCTAAGGCCTAGCCATGTGATTAATTATTATTGAAGATTTCTCTAGTACTTCATGGTAAAAATCAAAACCTGATGGAATAAAGTGGAAAGTGGAGCTCCATTTTGACTTAAAAATTACATATAGTATATCATAGAAGGTTGATTAATTGATAATTCTTCCAAGATAATAATTAAACATGAATTTTCATCAAGGTGATAAACCATAAACCAAATGGTATAGTAATCATTATATGTCTTGTTAAGACCCATGAAGAAATCAATTATGATGTAATCCCTTTTCCATACTAGTATAGGTAACTATTTTATAACCCCCTTCAATTTATAACATTATTACTTTACTTTATTTTACACCAATCCTTGAGGTACAAACTCAACAATAACCCACTTAATATTTTCCCACTAGAATTACTTCTTGAGATATATATATATATATATCGTTATCCCGAATGTATAGAGAATGATGTGATTGTGCATTATCCCATACCTCCTTCTTCAATTCAAGTATTTATGGATTACATTTTAATTTCTTAAATCTTATAATCTCATCATTTATAATGTTAAACTCTAAAATGTTTCTTTCCTTTTTTTGTGCCTCTATATCCTCTTTCTGGGCCACCTTGTTCTTTACATGGATGGATGATTGGGAATTAATTTGGAAAATGCTAGATTTATACTCTTCCATCATGATTTTATGGTTCAATATTTGAAAATCCAGGATTATTGGATCTTTTTCAATCGTCAACATTGATATGGTAGCATGATCCTCCCTAGTCAATGTATCAACCACTTTGTTTTCCTTCCTTGGGGCAGTAATTTGTTAAATATTCACAATCCTTGATCAACTCCTCCTTTGGAACATGTTCAACTCCTTATGTGTGGATATATTCCTTAAGGTATAATGATATGTTTATATTTCAAAATTTTCACCAATGAGAAAAGAGATCCATATCCTCAAACAAAATATTACCTCCACTTTACACAAATAATGATTCAGGTATTTTATTGCATGAATATTTAATTGATGAATGTTATAAGATATCCCCATGCCATTATACATAAAGAAACATCCAAATCCATTCTTTGATTAATAAACACATAAAATGAACCCTTATCCACAATAAGGTATTTTGATTTTAAGTGCATGTACTGAACTTCTATTGATATTGTTAAAATCTTATCTATATTAATCTAGCTATAGGAACTTGAATCCCTTCTAAGTTAACTTGTTTAATGGATTTGACGATGATGAGAAATTTCATACAAAGCATCAACACTATCTGAGTAATCTAAGAAAAATACATAACTCTGTAATAGTTTTTTAACTTAGTCACTCTTTTATCACTTTATTATTTAATTTATCCACATATATACCATATATTTTTATTAAATGACCTATGAGAGATAATTTATACTGCCATAATTCACACATACTAAATCGGGTGAAATTTACCTCCTTTCTCAAGGTCTTCAACATAATCCTCAAATAATATTCACGCTCTTCCTTACTATTGGAATATATAAAATTATCATCTCTAAATACAACAATTAATTGATCAAAGTAACCCCTATAGATAATATTAAATAGATACAAGATTACAGAAAAGAATATTTTCTGTCCAAATAGAAAAACTACAAATTCATAGTTCCCATATATTGTGTGGGAGGCTATATTTGGCATATCCTCTCTTTTACCCTTAATTGATAGTATTCATATTGAATGTAAATATTTTAGAAGTATTTGTCCCATTATATATGATCAAACAAGTCATCAATATGAATTAGAGGATAATTTTTCTTGATAATGATTTTTTCAAGTTCATGACCATCAATGTAGAGACACAATGATCTACATTTCATCTTAAGTGTAAGGACTAGTGTACCCAAAAATGAAACACATAGGCCTATAAAATCCCTTTGAATATTATCTTAGATTTTATTCTCCAATTCCATATATTTGACCTAGGATATTTTATCAGGTGTTTTTTGTATAGACGTAGCATAATATATGAGTTTTATAGAAAGAAACCTCATAATTTTAGGGAATAAAAGTAAACTATTTTGAAATAATATTAACTTATTTTGACACCACATAAAAATAAATATTTCTTAATTAAATGATTTATAACAACTAATCATTTACATACATTCATGATTCCTTTTAGGTTTAGAGTTTTAGAGAGTTAATTAAAAAATAATAACTAAAAAACCCTATATTCATTCAATTTACATGCATTTTTACCACTATATAAGTGAACCATTAATCCATATCATGTATTTAATATCTATAAAATATTATTCACCCAAGATACCATCCAATAAAAATCGTACACAATAATATCTTCTGTAAGATTGAAAAATGGAATCATAAGAAAAGTGTGAGATTAGATTCTTAGAAAGGGAAACTCAATGAAAACCAAAACATATCATGGTTAAGACATGGGGGATAACATGATAATGTGAAAATAATAACATGAAGATTAGTAAATGACTCAAAACATAATATTTTTTACATGATGAGTGACATGTAAATGTGTTTACAATATAAACATGATACATTCAAAAGCATATAAAAAAGTTCATCACTAATGTTTAATAAAACCATATTACCAAGATTTTTCACCAAAGAATCATAAACGATTACCCAGGCATGTTTCCATGGTATAGTGAACTTTTCCGTATTTGAAGATTAACTCTTTACCCTATTCATTGGACGAGTAACATAGAACACTCATCCATACAATACCAAGTATTTTCAATAAGTTATCATAAAAAATTACCATGGAATGCAACGAAGATATCATAAACATGTCCTCTATAGAGATTAATTATTTACCCATTTTATTTGAGTTTAAACAGGGTGTAATATTTATACATCTAACAATATTTGTGAAAAAATGGGAAATCATACATAATTCCATCAAATAATAATTACCATAAGAAATAAATGGGTTAAATAATATTACAAAATAAAAGAATAATACATATAGATAAAAAAGAATGATGGTATAATAAGATAATATCAAAGGAAGGAAAAATGATTATTGATGTATATGGAATGTACATTTTTTATGAACATTATGTAAATTCCTATGGAAAAAAAGAAATATCCTTAAAAATTTGAAAAAAGATTATTTTTAAAAACTAGGTTAGTTAGAAATTCTTTGCAAAACCATGATATATTATAGAAAGTGTTTCATAGAGAAGAAAATGGAAGAGGAAGGATGTGGTAACATGGAAGAAAAACATAAAAATTTATTTTATAATTGTTTTTAACATTATTATAAAAATATAAAGTGACTAGTATCTTTCAATATTTATTTACAGAATAGTAAAGTGAAAAATTAGAAAACATTTAGTTTCTAAAAAGAAATGTTAATAACAGCTCTTTGATGTTAAAAACCACCACGTGTATCCCTAAATTGGAAACAAGACCTTGCCCATGGTAATTCCTAAAGGGAATTGTCTATCTACAGTAGTTGGCAGCAAGAACCTAGGAATCATGAACTACCTTTGGGAATGTTTACAATAATAATACAAATACCTAACCAAAACAATTTGAGAAAAATTAGTTGAGTCCTTCAAAACCCATATGCATGTGTTATGGGGAAAAACATCCCACCATGTCACCACTAAACACTCACACCCTGCTAAAGCTGATAACCTATTCCACTAAACCACACCTTTCCATTACCTATTTCAAATAAAATAAGATATAAAAACAACTATAGGTATATTAGGGATGTGAAAAAAATCCCAGTTGGATCCCACCTAGGGATTCATAATTAATATTTATGAACAAACAAATTATAATCATTTAAAGAAAGAAAATTATTGTTGTATAACTGTAAAAATTAAAAATAACAAGGAAATTCACCCTTTCATCGGCCATTATAAAAAAGTAAAAGTAAAATCATTTTTATAGCATATATAAAAAATACTATAAAAAATAAAGATGGAAACTAATTCAAATGATACTTTTGTTTTATGTTATCTACGATCCTGAAACATTACCAAGGAAATGAGCCTAAGATTAGGAGAACACCCCAACCAGTTAACCCCCTATCAAAATACAATTTAGATAGAGTTGGAACATAATTCGATTCAAGGTAGATATAAACTATTATATCATGATTGGCCTAGTATACACCCCTCACATGTACCCTAGGTTTACAATGTTCTATAACCCATACTTATAGGATTTCAATTTCAAAAATAAATACCAGTTGGAGGCTTTCATTTTCACGATTCGATTAATAAGTTCATACCACACATCAATAATTAAAATTCCTAAATTAACAATAAATAATGCTTTGAAATCCATTTATGTATTCAATTAGAAAGGGTAAAAACAATTTATGAAAGAATCCTTAACTATCAAATTTTATATCGTAAATTATGCAATTCACTAATTTTGAAAAATAAGTTAGAATGGGAAAGTTTACATGGTTTATATATGAAGTTTTTTAAGGAAACCACTCACCTAAAAAACTGTGTGTTTACAATAGATGTATGATATGCACATTTCAAGAATAATAAAGGATATTAAAAATAAAATAAAGGGAAAAGATCATGAAAAACATATCAAGAGGCCCAGATTACACAAACTCATGATCAATGTAGATATGAGAAACCACACAACTAGACAACTGTTGAATAACCACACAACCATATAGGTAGATATGGTCTATAAATTTATTTCTTGAAAAATTTCTATTAGAAAACACATTAGATCATGATAAAACTAATAGATTCGATAATGAAACCCATGATCTATGGTTCCTTATAAGGAAAAAGTGATGATATCTAGAATAATAGTGAATAATAATAAATAATGAGCTCTTGCATCATGTTTACTATATCCACCCCCAGGATACTTTGAAACATATATCCAAAACGGTTATGCCTAATAATATATCCAAAGTTAATCTTTGGGGTTGACAGAAAAGGATGTAGAAAGAATTATGAGAACAGCAAAAGATTTTTTGGGTTTGAAAAATGATTTTTTATTTTAATTAATTCACATTACATGGTTTTATAAACCATGTTCCAAAAGTGTTCCTATTTCATTCCATTAGAGGTAGTCACATGGTTTGGTCATAATTTTTTTTATAATCATTTGAAATACCACCGTCTTAACCCACCTGAAGTCACATAAATTTCATGTAATTCCACCCGGTTTGGGAAAACTGTGTGCCAACCTAGAACATACTAATAAAAATCCAATATTTTATAAAAAGCATCCAAAAAAACAAATCAATGGTTTAAAACTAGAGTTTTTTTTGAAAATTATTATAGGTACATGAAAGTTTCATTGGGATGTTCAAATTTTCCCAGATATATCACTTTATGTTCATTAAAATTAAATTTGAAGATGAATGATAAAAGAAATCTTGAGGAAACTTACACCTCATTATCTATTCCCATTCCTGTATCATGTTATAGTTTCTTCATGCTTCCATAATAACATAACTGATGAAATAGAAATAACATATAGTATATTTTCATAAGAATCATTATTCAAAATCATTTGTTTCACTATTGACATATACAGTTCCAAATCAATCTCTTCCCAGTTGAGAATTTGAGAGGGGTCGAGATAATTTCACTTTAGCTGAGACACATGGAGAACATAATTTATTAAATCCAACTGAGACCAGAAATATAAAAAATTATCCACTTTTTGAGTACACCGAATGATCTGGAATGTTATCGTGTATCCTAAAAATAATTTTCCATGATTTCTAATATAATAGTGTCCCAACCACGAGAAAAAATTCCATAAAACCATATTAGTTACATAAAATTCTAGAGGATGATGTTAATGATCTATATAATATTTATTCTAACATTTAACCATTAATAATTATTTATAAATTACCTAAATATTTTTTGAAATCACTTGAACAATGCTTGGTGTCGCATAATAATGTTCACCCACTTCAAACCAATAAAGAGGATACTTCCATGGGTAGCTATATAAAGATGAAAAGGGATCCATTTTGGAGGATATTGATATCTATATTTCTTAAAAAACCAATAATAAATAAATATCCAAAGATACTCTGAATTTCATAATGAAATCATTGATAATTTATTCCAAAATATAAATTTATTTCTCTATTTTTCCATCCATCTATGAATGGTAAGTTATGCCCTATTTAATTTCATAACTCATCACCCAAGGAGGAATTTCCAAAACTAAGATGTAAATTTCAAGTCCTTATTAAAAACAATAGTAAATTAAACCTTGTGAAACCTAATGATCTTATGAACATATATCTTTCCAAAATCCTCAAATATCTTGGCATCTTGGTTCCGACTGAAATGAGATAACTTGGTTAGTCGATCAATCATCACCCATATATAATTATTCCCTTTTGAATTCCATGGTAACACAATGATGAAATTTGTTAACACCTCATCTCATTTAAATATATGAACAAGGAGGGTCTAAATAAATCCAAAATGATTATAGTGTGAGGGATTAATCTATTTATAGGTAATGTAATGAGTGATAAATTCAGCTACATCACATTTCAAACATGGACAACAAAACTAAATCTTTAGGTCATATTAAATTTTTTCCAGTATAAAAAAACTCATTAAGAATAATGAAAATTTTATATCACAACCTTCCACCTAAATAAATCAATAAAAAACTAATTTATGAAACAATTAATTTCTTCAAATGAGAATGACCATTCTATAACAGTCTTAACAATATATAATGTGTTCCTGATACTCCTAATTTTTTTTTACTAATGTATCTCATGAATAATCAAGTGGGTATGGGTTGATTTCAATTGATCACTTGCCATAATTACACTAGTATATTTCTGTATCACATCCCGGTTCATCTGAGAAAGGAGTCCCATGAGATTCCATGCATCTTTTAATTTCATAATTTGATGATAAGAAAATATTGTACTTAGATCATAAAAAACAACGTACCCTTTACCCAATGCATTGAAAATGTTGAAGTTGAAGGAATTAAGATACTTCATACATCTCTTTTGAATATGTGTCATGTTTTTATAATATAGATGTAACTCATTTTTTCTCTGAATAGATAGTTAACCTTTCCCTAAAGAGGGAATGTTTCAAACTCATATGAGCATGCATAACTGCTAAAAATTATAAAAACTGGGTTGGGTAGTTCATATCATGTGGCAGAAAAAAATGTTTTAAATGTGGAATAAGATATGAATTTTACCCCTTTTCTATTAGGGAAATTAAATATATATGCAATATTTGATAAATCCTTAACAAACCTATGATAATATATTACAAAATCCAAGGGTTATCTAAGTTCATAATAGAAACTCAAATGAAGAGTCCTATCATCCTTTTATTGAAAATCATAAAAGAAAACCTAGGCGATGCACTCGAATAATTGAAGCCTTTACCTTTAGAATAATCCAATTGAATCTTTAATTAGACTAATTCTATTAGGGCTATATAATATTATGGAATGGATATCAGATTAACTCTTGTAATCCAATTAATCCAAAAATAAACATCACATTCTAGAGGAAGTCCGAAGAAATCAGATGGATATACTTAAGGAAAATACTTTACCACCAAAGTAATATTACAAACCACATGTTCATCCCTATGTTAAACTGAAAAAGAGGAAATAAAATTTCCATGTTCTGGTAAAGTGGGTTCCACTCGACTAGACCTTAAATCCCATTCTCTTTTAAAAAAATCAGGTTCTCCCATTGAAGTTAGTAAAGAACACCTAATAATGATAATAATAAATCTTTACATTTTAAGAAACTAACTTATCCATATTACGGATAACATCAAAGATATCCATGCCAAGAATAATAAAATCCTAAACCATATTTACCTATAATATAAATGGAGGACATGTGGGACATTGATAACCCTAATCCTTATTTCAAAGAGATGTCATAAAATTTATAATAAAGGGAATGAGGTTTGTTTTATTTTTTAAAGACTCATGTAGAAGGTTGATATAAATGAATGATATGAACTAGTATTATATAAATTAGTTTCTAAATAAAAATAAATATATATAGTACCTATGATAGTTTTTAGGCCCACATCCAATTTGTAAAGACCCGTAAAATTCAAGGGAAATTTTTTTCTTAATTTTATTTAGAATTTTACAAGAGCGCGGTTTCAGACGGCACCTGATTCCGAGGCCCGGAGTGCCCGGAATTAATTTCCGAAGTTTGGCTCGGGTACGTTCAGTGAACGAACGAGCGGGAATTCATAACTTTTGAACCGGTGCTCGGAATTGAAATCCGAGGGCACCGATGAACTCGCAGCGCCGATATTCGCTTAAAGAGACCTTTTCGGGAGTTGCTTTTGTTGCGGGTTGAAAGTTAGTTTTAGGGGTTTTTAGTTTGAGTTAAATAAAATTGTGTAGAACAATTTTATTTTTAACTTGTTAAAACCTATCAAAGGAGGTTGGGAGTGGGACCCACACCCACTTAACCTCCCTTGGGAGGATTAAGTGTGGTGGGGCCCACACGAGCCCCTAAACCTTTCAAATTCTCCCAACTCCCTTAACGCCTCATTTAATGGATTAAGTTACTTAATTAATTATGGGAGTTAAACCTTTTTGAATTTCAATCTTTTGAAATTCTTATGTGTTTTGTAATAATAAAATAAGATGTTATCTTATTTTATTATGGGTTGTTTGTTTGTCACCTGGAGAGCTTTTGAGAGCTTCTTCTTCATCTTCAAGCTCTGACGAAGAACGAAGAACGCCCAGACACCGATGAAGAACGACGCCTCTCTTCTTCGTCCTCGGTGTCAACAAGAGGGAACGCCGCTTCCTCCTCGGACCTTCTTCGTCGGCATACGAAGATTCGCCAACGACGTATCTCTTCGGGCATATCTCTTCGTCAACGGATTTGACGAACGACGACCGCGACGCCCGACCTCCGCGACGCCGTCTTCCGCGGAACGTAGACAAATCTTCGAATCTTAAACCTGAGGTAGGGGTTGTTGATTCATTATTTATTTATTCCATTTCTTGAACGTGGATCTCGCATGTCAAACTTGAGGCTTGAATGTTTAAGTTGAGTTACTTATTTAACGTGAGGGGGGCCGGACCGCATGAACACGGCCGAACCCCCCTCCATCGTTCATGTTAATTATTCTTGCGTGAGGAAGCAAGTGGTGTGGTGCCGTCACACCACGCGGATGATCGTGCAAATATTTTACGCGGTGTCGTCGCGCTACGTCGAGGAAGAATCTTCAAGAACGCGACGCCGTCGCGCCGCGTTGAAAAGAATCATGGCACGACGGAAGGGGCGCGGTGCCGTCGCACCGCGCCGGACGACGAACACCGCGGCCGGTTCCGGGCCACGGCGGGACGAGGAGACCGCGGCCGGATCTGGGCCGCGGCGGGATGTGAAGACCGGCGGCCGGGCCGCCGGCGTCGGAAGTCGAAGGCGGGACCGGAATTTCCGGTCCCGTTGGTAAAAACCGGCCGGCCAGCTGGCCGGCCGGATGACATAAAACCGGGGGATTAAATCCCCCGGCCGGTTCAACAAAACCCCCCCTTAATGAGGGGGGGCGGTTCCTTGAAGGAGGGGGGCAGCCGGCCCCCCGGTTGCGCTCCAGCAGGCCCCCCACGTCAGGGGGGCCGTTTGTTTACTTAGGCGCGGCACAAAGGCCGCGCCACCTTGAAGAAGCGGGGGCTGAGCCCCCCGCGTGCCACCCTCGTGCGGCGCCAGGCGCCCGCCGCCGCGGCCCGCTGCCGCCGCCGCGCCGCCCCGGGGGGGGGGGGGGGGGGGGGGTCGGGCCGGGTCGGCCCGGACCCGGACCCCCCCGTTTCGAACCAGATTTGGTTTTTGGCCCATAACATGAGCCTCGGACCTCCGAATGACGAACCGTCTGCGGAAACGCGATCCTTGGATCGAGACGGTCGTTTCGATATATCGCACTCAAGATTTCGGTTAACTTTGAGTTCGGTCGGGTTGGTTCGTTCACGAAACCAACCGGGCCTTCGGAGCGGAAACGCTCATATCTTGAGCTACGAACGTCCGATTGACGCGCCGTCAGTCGCGTTGTGTTCCTCTTAGTGAGACGGATCTTTTGGCATACTACGCCCGAGGTTTGGACGCAGGTGGAGTACGGTCGGGTTGGTTTTGCCTTAAAAACCAACCGGGCCCCGGAGACGAAAATGCCAATAACTCTCAGACCGGGCGTCCGATCGACGCGCCGTCTGTTGCGTTGAGTTCCTGTTGACGATACGGAACTTTTGGATACATCAACTTCGGTCTTCGTGACAGTTGATGTATCAGCCTCTCGGCTCGTGGAGCGGACCCTCCGAACGAGCTTGCTTTGTGCGGGAACCCTAGTGCTGGCTGCGACTGTTCGACTGCTACGACTGCTACTGTGACTTCGACGACGACAGTACAGAGATCCTGTGTGGATTCGACGACGACGACTACAGCACTCAGCGATCCTACGCGAGCAGTGCTACCGAACCTGTGTGAGCTGAATCTTCTGTTTACCTTGGGCGATGGAGCGCTTGGGTGTAGCGGCGGACCCGTGGTACTTGACAGTGGTGGTGCGCTTGGATGCAGCAGCAGACCCTTGGCGGTGGAGCGCTTGGTTGTAGCGGCGGACCCGCGATACTCTACGGAGTGTGTGCGCTTGGTTGTAGCGACAGACCCGCGACGGTGGAGGCGTGCATGCGGAGTACGGAGACCGTGTAGATGACTGAGACCTGACGACTGCTTGACCGACTCGACTTGGAGTGAGTCGACTAGCCCAGTGGACGGAGCGCCCAGTAGTTGGCAGCAGACCCACGGCGGACGGAGCGCCTGGTAGTTGGCAGCAAACCCGCGGTACTCGACAGGAGGAGTACCTCAGTAGGCTATCTGGGTGAGCGCCCGGTATTTGGCAGCAGACCCCCAGCGAACGGAGCGCCCGGTAGTTGGCAGCAGACCCGCGATACTCGACAGGAGGAGTACTTCAGCAGTCTTAGGTTAGTGAGCAGAACCTCGGAGTCGTGACAGGACCACTGTACACTTCAGAGATGGGGCTCTTCAACTTTTACGGTTTCGATAATGAAAATCCTGGTTTGAGCTGAGTCAATGATCTTTGTGATTCCTCATGATTGAGATGGGTCGCTTGATAACTTAGGTATATGTATGGGCATATACCTGGGTAATGGTTATCCGTTGATTTCATAAACTTGTTATAATCTGTGTGGATTTACTGTTTACTCTTCTTTGTGGATTGGGTTGTTCTTGGGCTCGGTGTTGGAGCCGAACGGAAATTGAGGACTTAGGTATATGTATGGGCATATACCTAAGCAGTGTGAGTTGTTACTTCGTGATTGTTACTTTTCTTCGTGGTTTATCCTTTGTGGATTAGAGAGACCTTCAGGGGTCTCGGGGTCCCTACTGAGTAGCTTATACTCACCCCTGCACGGGCTTTACCCGCACTACGTTGTGTTGGTTGCAGACGACGGACAGCGTTGACCTTAGCTGAGGCTTGCCGAGCGGGACGGTACCCGGAGGTGGACCACTGGGAGGGACGTGCACGGAGCGGACGGCGGGACCCGTGGAGCAGAGGAGCTATCTGTACCCACCCTTCAGGTGGGATTTCTAGTGGGCAGCTCGGTGCAGCGGTTTTACCTTTCAGTTGCTGTTTTCCCTTTCGAGTTGTACTTTACTTTACAGTTGGGCTTGTATTTCCGGCCCCCTTTACTTTTCTGCACTTTACTTTCCGCTTGCTGACTCTGTGTGGTTGTTACTTATAAAGGCAATGCCTTCCCTGTTTACCGGGAATTTACGCCTTGGTGCTAGTCGCCAGCCCCTGGCCTATGGAAGGCGGGCTTGGGGTAGTCACGGCACGGGCCCCGAGGACGGGTCGTGACAAATTGGTATCAGAGGAGTTCGGTTCTACCGCGAACTCTGATCTTTTCTATGTGAAGCAATAATGTTTAGCGTATTGAGTGTGGATATCAGTCCAGGGAGTCCAGTGTTGGTGCGGCGGCCGACGTATCCGTACACCAGGACCTTGACTTCTGATTTCCGACTTAATGCACGAAAACATTGATTGCGTGTGTGTTTCAAAGTTTTCTTTGTGATTACTTATATCAGCTCACCAGGTATACTGTTCTGACCGTGGCGCACCTGTTTCCTTTTCAGGATGGCCCCATGACGGCAGCCAGCTAGGGTTCCGAGAGTCGAGCGAGACGACAGCCCACCGAGCGACGAGGCCTCGGTGCAGGGCCCTTTTCCAGTAGTGGCACCGGCGGTAGCTTTACCCGCCGAGCCCCCGATGCTTCCAGCAGCAGCCGCTGACGATGCACGTCGCCTCAGCGCACTGCATGAGTTTCAGCACCAGCGACCGCCCAGGTTTCGCGGGGAGACGGATCCCCAGGCAGCAGAGGACTGGCTGGAGGCAGTAGTTCGAGTGTTTAGGCTAGTGAGGACACCAACAGACCTCATGGTGATCCTCGCTGCGAGCCTACTACACGCAAAAGCAGGACGATGGTGGAGCTTGATGCTCCAGGTGCACGATGAGGCATCTCTACTTTGGACGAACATTGAGAGCATCTTCCGCTCGGAGTTCGTCCCAGCCACCCTTCGTGCGGTGCGTATCCAGGAGCTTCTACAGCTGCGGCAGGGCAGCATGACGGTCGTTCAGTACGCGGCGAGGTTCACCGACCTTTCTCGGTACTCGACAGACATGGTACGGGACCCCTTCTTCCGGGCCCGGACCTTCGAGCAGGGTTTGAGACACGAGATTAGGGCATCGCTGATCTCCCTCAGCATACCGACTCAGACAGGAGTACTGGAGCGGGCACTTCTGATCGAGAGTTTCCTTGCTGAGTCTACACCAGCACAGCAACTCACCGCAGGGCGGCACGTGGCAGAGTCATCTGCAGCAGGTAGCCGACGGATGACTCAGGGTTCCAGGCAGACCAGACCTACCGGTGGCCGACTGCACGACTCAGGCTCAGTTGTACGGGGAAGCCGGGGTGGAGTCAGAGCCAGGCGTGCCGAGAGTGGGCAGTGTTACTCCTGTGGCGGGATTGGTCACATGGCTCGTGACTGTCCGACCCGCCATGCTGATGATCAGCAGTTAAGTGAAGAACCTCCCAGGCAGAGGCAGAGGTTCGACCGTGGCGGTCCGCAGGGAGGAGGCGGACGAGGCAGAGGAGCTGGACGAGCAGCCGGTGGTGGGCGACGCTTTGAGGCTCTTCCACCACCACCACCAGGAGGTCCACCCCGACCGCAGGGGAGAGCTCAGCTTCAGGCAGCCGAGGCCTTCGATCATGGAGCTCTGGGAGCCGATGGACAGGAGCAGAACTAGTGGATAACATCCTTTGTACTTCTGGTTCCTTGTTTCTTTTGTGTAGCGTCTTGTAATATGAGCTGCAATAATAAAAGACGCATACCTTTGTGATATTTTCGTTCCTGTCCTCTTTCGTGATGTTACTAAGAGGTTCCAGTTTTGGTTGTTGACTTGACCCTCACTTGTGAGACATCTACTGGAGGAGACCCAGTTACCACACACTGATGCCGACAGTGTGACTCAACCCTTGGAGGCGAGAGTAACGGTTGAATCTCTTAGTAGTAGCGTCGAGGCCTTACGACGTCATCCTTGGTATGGATTAGTATCATCCATGTTAGGATTGACTGTTTTAGGCAAAGAATGTGGTTCATCCAGGGGATGAGACCAGATTTCTCTTTTCGGCAAAGAAGAAATCTTGCAGCTCTTGTGGGACCTGTGATGGTCCAGGCCACGACGGAGAAGGTCCAGGTCATCCAGGAGCGGATGAGGACAGCTCAGAGCCGGAAGAAGTCATATGCTGACAGGAGGCGGAGGCCACTGGAGTTCGAGGATGGCGACCACGTCTTCTTGCGGGTCTCACCTCGACGTGGTATTCAGAGATTTGGCCGAGGCAGCAAGTTATCTCCGCGCTTCATCGGACCCTTCCAGATTCTCAGCAGGATTGGCGAGGTGGATTATCGCCTGGCTCTACCACCTCAGTTGCACCGGGTGCACGACGTCTTCCACGTATCCCAGCTGAGGAGATACGTGCACGACCCGACGCACATCATTGACCATGGGGAGCTTGACTTTGACGATGGGGCGACTTTTACGGAGGTCCCGGTAGAGATAGAGGATCGACAGGAGCGGGTCCTGCGTGGGCGATCGATTCCCCTTGTGCGCATCAGATGGCAGCACGGGAATCTCCAGGAGAGCACATGGGAGCGGGAGGCTCAGATGCGTGCTCAGTACCCTCATTTGTTTCCCTAGTTTTTGTTGTATCTTTACGGGGACGTAAAGCCCTGAGGTGGGAGTAATGTAAAGACCCGTAAAATTCAAGGGAAATTTTTTTCTTAATTTTCTTTAGAATTTTACAAGAGCGCGGTTTTAGACGGCACCTTATTCCGAGGCCCGGAGTGCCCAGAATTAATTTCCGAAGTTTGGCTCGGGTACGTTCAGTGAACGAACGAGCGGGAATTCCTAACTTTTGAACCGGTGCTCGGAATTGAAATCCGAGGGCACCGATGAACTCGCAGCGCCGATATTCGCTTAAAGAGACCTTTTCGGGAGTTGCGTTTGTTGCGGGTTGAAAGTTAGTTTTAGGGGTTTTTAGTTTGAGTTAAATAAAATTGTGTAGAACAATTTTATTTTTAACTTGTTAAAACCTATCAAAGGAGGTTGGGAGTGGGACCCACACCCACTTAACCTCCCTTGGGAGGATTAAGTGTGGTGGGGCCCACACGAGCCCCTAAACCTTTCAAATTCTCCCAACCCCCTTAACGCCTCATTTAATGGCTTAAGTTACTTAATTAATTATGGGAGTTAAACCTTTTTGAATTTCAATCTTTTGAAATTCTTATGTGTTTTGTAATAATAAAATAAGATGTTATCTTATTTTATTATGGGTTGTTTGTTTGTCACCTGGAGAGCTTTTGAGAGCTTCTTCTTCATCTTCAAGCTCTGACGAAGAACGAAGAACGCCCAGACTCCGACGAAGAACGACGCCTCTCTTCTTCGTCCTCAGTGTCAACAAGAGGGAACGCCGCTTCCTCCTCGGACCTTCTTCGTTGGCATACGAAGATTCGCCAACGACGTATCTCTTCGGGCATATCTCTTCGTCAACGGATTTGACGAACGACGACCGCGACGCCCGACCTCCGCGACGCCGTCTTCCGCGGAACGTAGACGAATCTTCGAATCTTAAACCTGAGGTAGGGGTTGTTGATTCATTATTTATTTATTCCATTTCTTGAACGTGGATCTTGCATGTCAAACTTGAGGCTTGAATGTTTAAGTTGAGTTACTTATTTAACGTGAGGGGGGCCGGACCGCATGAACACGGCCGAACCCCCCTCCATCGTTCATGTTAATTATTCTTGCGTGAGGAAGCAAGTGGCGTGGTGCCGTCGCACCACACGGATGATCGTGCAAATATTTTACGTGGCGCCGTCGCGCTACGTCGAGGAAGAATCTTCAAGAACGCGACGCCGTCGCGCCGCGTTGAAAAGAATCATGGCACGGCGGAAGGGGCGCGGTGTCGTCGCACCGCGCCGGACGACGAACACCGCGGCCGGTTCCGGGCCGCGGCGGGACGAGGAGACCGCGGCCGGATCCGGGCCGCGGCGGGATGTGAAGACCGGCGGCCGGGCCGCCGGCATCGGAAGTCGAAGGCGGGACCGGAATTTCCGGTCCCGTTGGTAAAAACTGGCCGGCCAGCTGGCCGGCCGGATGACATAAAACCGGGGGATTAAATCCCCCGGCTGGTTCAACAAAACCCCCCCTTAATGAGGGGGGGGGCGGTTCCTTGAAGGAGGGGGGCAGCCGGCCCCCCGGTTGCGCTCCAGCAGGCCCCCCACGTGAGGGGGGGCCGTTTGTTTACTTAGGCGCGGCACAAAGGCCGCGCCACCTTGAAGAAGCGGGGGCTGAGCCCCCCGCGTGCCACCCTCGTGCGGCGCGAGGCGCCCGACGCCGCGGCCCGCCGCCGCCGCCGCCGCTGCCGCGGCCCGCCGCCTCCGCCGCCGCCGCGCCGCCGCCGCGCCGCCCCGGGGGGGGGGGGGGGGTCGGGCCGGGTCGGCCCGGACCCGGACCCCCCCGTTTCGAACCAGATTTGGTTTTTGGCCCATAACTTGAGCCTCGGACCTCCGAATGACGAACCGTCTGCGGCAACGCGATCCTTGGATCGAGACGGTCGTTTCGATATATCGCACTCAAGGTTTCGGTTAACTTTGAGTTCGGTCGGGTTGGTTCGTTCACGAAACCAACCGGGCCTTCGGAGCGGAAACGCTCATATCTTGAGCTACGAACGTCCGATTGATGCGCCGTCAGTCGCGTTGTGTTCCTCTTAGTGAGACGGATCTTTTGGCATACTCCGCCCGAGGTTTGGACGCAGGTGGAGTACGGTCGGGTTGGTTTTGCCTTAAAAACCAACCGGGCCCCGGAGACGAAAATGCCAATAACTCTCAGACCGGGCGTCCGATCGACGCGCCGTCTGTTGCGTTGAGTTCCTGTTGACGATACGGAACTTTTGGATACATCAACTTCGGTCTTCGTGAAAGTTGATGTATCAGCCTCTCGGCTCGTGGAGCGGACCCTCCGAACGAGCTTGCTTTGTGCGGGAACCCTAGTGCTGGCTGCGACTGTTCGACTGCTACGACTGCTACTGTGACTTCGACGACGACAGTACAGAGATCCTGTGTGGATTCGACGACGACGACTACAACACTCAGCGATCCTACGCGAGCAGTGCTACCGAACCTGTGTGAGCTGAATCTTCTGTTTACCTTGGGCGATGGAGCGCTTGGGTGTAGCGGCGGACCCGTGGTACTTGACAGTGGTGGTGCGCTTGGATGCAGCAGTAGACCCTTGGCGGTGGAGCGCTTGGTTGTAGCGGCGGACCCGCGATACTCTACGGAGTGTGTGCGCTTGGTTGTAGCGACAGACCCGCGACGGTGGAGGCGTGCGTGCGGAGTACGGAGACCGTGTAGATGACTGAGACCTGACGACTGCTTGACCGACTCGACTTGGAGTGAGTCGACTAGCCCAGTGGACGGAGCGCCCAGTAGTTGGCAGCAGACCCACGGAGGACGGAGCGCCTGGTAGTTGGCAGCAAACCCGCGGTACTCGACAGGAGGAGTACCTCAGTAGGCTATCTGGGTGAGCGCCCGGTATTTGGCAGCAGACCCCCAGCGGACGGAGCGCCCGGTAGTTGGCAGCAGACCCGCGGTACTCGACAGGAGGAGTACTTCAGCAGTCTTAGGTTAGTGAGCAGAACCTCGGAGTCGTGACAGGACCACTGTACACTTCAGAGATGGGGCTCTTCAACTTTTACGGTTTCGATAATGAAAATCCTGGTTTGAGCTGAGTCAATGATCTTTGTGATTCCTCATGATTGAGATGGGTCGCTTGATAACTTAGGTATATGTATGGGCATATACCTGGGTAATGGTTATCCGTTGATTTCATAAACTTGTTATAATCTGTGTGGATTTACTGTTTACTCTTCTTTGTGGATTGGGTTGTTCTTGGGCTCGGTGTTGGAGCCGAACGGAAATTGAGGACTTAGGTATATGTATGGGCATATACCTAAGCAGTGTGAGTTGTTACTTCGTGATTGTTACTTTTCTTCGTGGTTTATCCTTTGTGGATTAGAGAGACCTTCAGGGGTCTCGGGGTCCCTACTGAGTAGCTTATACTCACCCCTGCACGGGCTTTGCCCGCACTACGTTGTGTTGGTTGCAGACGACGGACAACGTTGACCTTAGCTGAGGCTTGCCGAGTGGGACGGTACCCGGAGGTGGACCACTGGGCGGGACGTGCACGGAGCGGACGGCGGGACCCGTGGAGCAGAGGAGCTATCTGTACCCACCCTTCAGGTGGGATTTCTAGTGGGCAGCTCGGTGCAGCGGTTTTACCTTTCAGTTGCTGTTTTCCCTTTCGAGTTGTACTTTACTTTACAGTTGGGCTTGTATTTCCGGCCCCCTTTACTTTTATGCACTTTACTTTCCGCTTGCTGACTCTGTGTGGTTGTTACTTATAAAGGCAATGCCTTCCCTGTTTACCGGGAATTTACGCCTTGGTGCTAGTCGCCAGCCCCAGGCCTATGGAAGGCGGGCTTGGGGTAGTCACGGCACGGGCCCCGAGGACGGGTCGTGACACAATTACACCATAAGATCTTCCATTTCATTAAAATAATACATTATAAAATCATATAGATGAATCCCATAATTATTTTAAGAAACCAACTACACAGAATACCCATTAAGTACCAATTATCCTATACTATAACATGGAGAAAGAATTTAATTACAATGTTTTTATATTACTTCGACATCCACACACATTACATATTTTATGAGTCGTAGAAAAATTGTTTCTTTTATTCCCTATATTAACCAACTAGAATCAAGTCAGTGGTCCACTTATAGTTTTTTCTAAAGGTGTGGTATATTACCAATTAATGGATTCACCACTAAATAATTTTTGAACCTATGCTTCCTCTTATTTGCAAAGGAGCTACTAAAACTCCAACAAGTGATTAGTGGAATCTTGAATAAACCCGACAATATAAAGAGGTAAATATTTATCATTATATCTCTATCATCATATTTATCATAGGATATAAGATTCAATATATGAATTTTTTATCAGATATCCAATCACAAGACCATCAGAAACCTATGAGTCTTAAAATTTTCACTCAAGTGAATTTTTATAGAGAAATGAACCCATTTTGTGAAGTAGTTGGAATATTCCATCATAGATATATTACCTTATTGAAGGGTGATAAAATATATGTATTTATAAATCATAAATTATTCATGAAAAAAAAGAAAGATAAATATATTCTTGATGTAATCCCACCATTTAATACTAGGGACATCAATATTAATGCGGGAACATTTCACTTTGATAAGATCATTAGTTTCCAAGAGGTCTAAAATATTATTAATCATCATTAACTAGTCCTCCACTTCCTAAAGATCATTATTTCCATGAATTTATGGTGATTTTTAATAGAGATACTACTATGATATATCTCCATCTTCTCTAGTGTTATGTTTCACTTCCCTATCTAGTTTCATGGCAGGGATAACACCCTTTTCCATAACATGGACTGCTCACAGTATCCTTTCAAAAAGATTCTAATAAACTAGAGGGTTTCCTCGTAGAAAATTATCTACCACACCTTCTTGAGGAATGAAAGGATACCTTTTTAGGGTATCGTACTACATTAAAGAATGAATATAAATTACAAGACATTTGGTAAATCATAGTTTGAACCCAAAAAATATATAAAAATAATTAATATTAGATTAATACTAATTATTTGAGACACGCTTCCTAAGATCCCATGATAACTAGAGGCTATTTAGGACAATATCAAGCTAGAAATGTTCTCATAACCTACACAATAAGTCCCAAAAAATCATATCAAATGTATGAAAAATCATCCCAAGAATCAAGGACCATAGACATAGAGACCTTCTTCTAGTATTAATGTTTCAAGAACCACCTTGGTCCATCCCTGAACTAGACACCTGAGTCATCCCATTTAAAGGCCCAATGGCTATTCTCAGTCTCTACAACAATGATAAAAGTTAATGGGAATCCTGAAAAACCATTGGGAATGATTAATCCCATAATAAACTAAACAAAAAAAATTAATCATGTATAATCTGAGTAGGACATACTAATACAAATTTAGATAATTAAAGTCAAATATTAGGAGGAAAATATAATTTCCAGATCAAAACTGGTAAACCAAAGTAGCTGAGAATGAAAATAACCCATATCCCTATGTTATTTGGGTAACCATCCCACCATCCCACCACAAAACTCTGAAACTCAGGTAACACATATAACCTCCACCACAATGGGAAAATTTTACTTTGCCTATTTCAGATAAAACAAAATCTACACACACCCAAAGTTATGTAGAGGGTATGAGAAAAAAACCCATTTGGATCCCATTATGTGTTCTATAAGAAGTATTTAGGAAACAAACCAAATATTCTCATTTGGCTAAATTAACACCATGAAATTTAGATTTTCCTAGTTAAATATATATATAAATTCACAATTTCAAAAAAAATTATAAAACATTACCAATAAAACCAATTTTCCATAAATTGTATAATCAACCATTTCAAAACATATCAATATGGAAATTGATTCCTTTGATACATTAGGTACATGTAATTTGGTATTATAAAGCCATAATGATCAAATAACTTAGTGCATAAAAATCCATATAATATGGTTCTAGGGATAAAATGACCCCATGATAAGTCAACCATATATCATAACATATTTTAAGTATCGTTGTAACATAAGTTTATTATAGGTAGAAAAAAAATCCTAGTATTCTGTTATTCGTCTATCCTCCTTCAAAGTACCGTTGGCTAAATTGTTTCATTGCCCACCATTAGAGGATTTTAACATCATAAACATATCACACTTGGATGACTTAATTTTTACATATCAAATATTTTTAATGGTATATCACACATAAATTATATAACATCCCAAATTCAAAAAAAAATCTTTAAAACACATTTCCATTTTCTATAGAAGAGTGGAAAACATTTTTACAAAATAATTCAGAACATTTAAATTTCAATAATCATGACTCATTCAATTTGATAATTTAGAAAAATCAATTTAAAATGAGAAATAATTATGGTTTGTAAACAAAGGTCTTTCATAAAACCACCCACCTTAATCACTTAGACTTAAAAAATGGATATAATCCACATGGAAAGAACAAAAAGGATCCTTAAAAGAAAAAAAGAACCTTAAACAATTAAAACCAAAACCATAATCCCATATTTAACAAAATATATATCATTAGAGACAATAGAAACCACTTACCAAGAGAATTTCTATTTAAGTGCACCATAATCAAGTTATGTCAATTTTCTACCTTCCATTCTCACAATAGATATATAAGAAAACCCATTTGGTAATGTCACAACTTAGAGATATAGATATGAGGCCTCCGATCAATGGTTATATCTAATATAAAGAGAGTATATCAAGAAATTAATTAAATAATAATACCGAACAAGCTCTTACTATAAGTTACTTCAACCCATCACCCGAAGATCCATTATAATTGCTCTAATAAATAGTAAGATAGAAAAATAGATCCATGGAGAATTAATATGGTTAATAGAAAAGTTTATATAAGGAATAATCATACCAAAAATATATGTTTTAGGTGTAGAAAATAATTTTTGGATTAATTAATTCACACTGCTTGGTTTGGCCACACTGTTTAAAAAACCGGGCTCCAACTGTGGGCCGATTTATATCCAAGAGAGATATTCTCCGTGTTTGGGCTTATAGGTTATATAATTGTGTTCCAACCATGTTAAATGAGATTTTTTTGAACCACCATTAGTCCCATGGTTTTCTAGGAATTCCATATAGTTTGTGATAACCATGCGCCAACAAATCACATTCTAATACATATAAACTTTTCCCAAAAAACTCCCAAAACAAACCAAGAATGGTTCTAAATTTTTTTGGTAAAAATGAATATATGTACCTAAAATTTAAATCCGGATATAACACTTGAAATAACACAAATGTTATTAAATTAAATATGGGGTGGATGATAAAACATTTGATTTTAAATGTACTGAAATCCTTTTTAATATATATATATATATATATATTGAAAACCCATTTCATAAAATAAGATACATAAATTGAATTTTGAAAGAGGAAATGAGAAATATGAACTTCACAAGAAATAAAACATATTAATGTTAAAAATAATGTTTGTAAAAGAAAATATAGTAAAATAGGGGAAACTATCATCAAAGATGATGTGAATTATTCTCAAAAATGATATACTTTTTATGAGGAAAAAATTCATTAAGTAGGAAAATTTGAACCAAAACTGTAATTTTACTCAAAGATAAAGAGAAATTAAAATGAATTAAAATATTATAGTGGAAGAAAATAATCTTGGAATAAAAAATTTCCAGAATAAGTATTATTACTCAATGAAGGGAGTCGATTCAACAAAAACACTATAACCTTTTGTATCAAAATTCATTCAAGGAGAGATTATGATATGACTCTTAAAAGATTTTGAATTACATGAATATGGTAAAATACATTCAGTAGGTTTTAATCACATCATATTATTGATAATAGGTTGCACAATATGTAAAATGTCTCAAGAAATTGAATTTGATAGGAAAAACCCCTTACCTTATTTCCTGACTTCCACCAAAGCTCTTAAATATATAGTATAATAAATATAAATATATTAATAATCTATTTATGAACACTTTTTAAATATATAACCTTTTAAATATTATTTTTTAATTATTATATAGAGTTATACTATTTAGTAATTTTCTATTTTTAATATCAGGTGTGAGAAATTTTGAGGATTCTAAAATAGTTTTGTAATAATGATGTTGTTCTTAATTATTCACCCAGAGTTTATCATTACTAGTTCATAAAAGGTACATGAATTTTTTTTAATTATTCATAGTGTTATAGTTTAATTTTATATATATCATTTTCATTATTCGTGGTGATAAAGACAGTGATGAGCATGTTTTAATAATTTATAACGAATGAAATTTTTTTTCTTAATTAATTATTTAATTTTTTATATTACTATTACAGAACAAAATATAATGAAAATTTACTTATTAATATACAATAGTAATCTTTCAAATCCATACATTATATAAATTTATACTATTTATCATGTTGTTGGTTAAACTGACTGAACAATAACATCCACAATATATGTGTGAGTATGTCCATGGTATAGATTCCTTTATTATAAAAACATAAAAAATGGTATAATGAAATTAATTCAATGTTATTAACATGAAGAATCAAAATTAGGAAAATTTATAAGAATTAGGTAAATGGAATTGAAGTTTACACTTGTAAGTAAATGACTTTTCTTCTTAGTATGTTCATTTTAGGAAGGTGATTTTTAATGATCAATTATTGATAATATTAGTTAGAGAACACATAATTTATATTTATAGAGTATAATATAATTACATAAATATAATATCTATTCAACGGACTTATTTCTAGAATTATCCTTGAATGATGGTTATGAATAACAGAATGTGTTATTCGTAGAGTTGGTAGTTCAGATACATGCATGAGAAATATTGTCATTTTTTCAATTTAAAACGAGGGGAATAGATAATGGTTAAACAAAAATTATAATGAAATTTTAGTATAATATTTATAATTTTTTTATATATATATGTTTATATTGTTTTTAGAGGAGGGTGGATGAGTAGGATTAATAAATGTTTTTAAGGGTGAGTAATACTTATGTTTATAATTTGGATATTCTTTTAATATATCATTTGGAAATGAAGGACATGAGGTGCATTGATGCATATTTAGGATTCCAAAAGTGTATTGGGTTTCTAGAAGAAGTAAACAAGAAATAGTTTTATTAGAAATTAGAACTAGAATTGTGGCTTGATGTGGGTGTAAGTGAGCTCTTTTTATTGATGAAAATGTAGGAAAAAGATTTGGAAACGAATGTTATGTAGGGTAAGAATGGAATTGAATTAGAGTTTTGTGATTTAGGTGTAAAAAAATTTTGTCAATACATTCAAGAATTTATTTATACCCTAAAATAGGTATTATATAATGTATATTTTTCAAATTGATTTAGTAAAATTTGATCCTCCACTACAAAAAAAATATGGGTTTAATAGAACTAAAACTTTTTTTATCACTTCTAGAGAAGCGCTAAAAACCAGAGCGAGACTAAAGTCATTGAATTTCAGTAGTTCTAAAAAATTTCTCATAAATGGATCTTTTATAAGTGATAAAGTTTTTTGATAAATGGATCATTTCCTAAGGATTTTTAGCACTGATAAAGGACCCAATTAGAAACACTTTTATTTAGCGTCAATAAAGAGTACCTTTATCAATGATTTAAAAAGTGCTGATAAAATTCACATTTATTTGTTATTAAAAATCACTAATAAAATTCACATTTATCATTTTTTTAAAAGCAGTGATAATGGATGAATATATGAGTTATTTTAAAAGTTCTAATAATGTACACATTTATCAGCACTTTGAAAATAGATAATTAAGGTTCATGATGTAGTTTGATGTAATAGCACATTTCAGCAGCAATACAACATTCTATAATAGAACACCGCAACACCACCAAATATCAGCAAAATCATGTAAAAATACATAATTTAAATGAAATGGAATTTACAAAAAAAATAAATTAAAAAAACTATATTATAGACATTTCAAACATTGGTTTATACAATGAGATATGTATAAATTATTATATATTTACAAAAACATTAATGTTACTTTATCTTTGGATCTAAAAAATGAATCATTCTATTTCTCAACAAACCATCCCTAATCGAGAAAACATAACATGTATAAGAAAACAATTCCTTTGTTAGTAATAATATAAAGAGAAAAATTAACAAAAGGTGTTAATTTTAATCTAAACTTTCATCCATACCCAAAATATTATGTATCAGATTATGTTGTGGTTGATTATTACATGTCACACCATTTCCTATTAATATTCAAGCATTATCATCGTGAAAATTAATTAAATAAGTACAAGAAATAGACTCACGGGCACACCCTGGAGGTTGTGTTATAGACATTTTTAGAACTAAAATATCAAATTTAAACTGATAACATGAACTTTGAGTCATACTGGGTACATCATGTATCGAATTGACGTGTAGATGATTCTTACATATCAAAAATGACTTATGGATAGTTTCTATAAAGTATTAAAATAATATGAATTCATTTTCTTGGTTTTGAGTAGTTCAGTTGTCCATTTTAATAAAATTGATTTCAATTTTAAATAATAAACATGCACTTGGAGTCATACTAGTCACACTGTATATCAGATTAAGATGATACTGATTCCTACAAATATCAAATGTCTTATGGATCATTTTCCTAATTTATCAAAATAATAAAATTTCATTTGATCTGTTTTGAGTAAGGAAGTTATTGATTTTACAAAAAATGATGTCAATTATATGTTAAAAGACTCACTTGAAGTCATACAGGTCATACCATGCATCATATTGTGGTGTGGCTGATTATTACACATCTTAAATGAAATATAGACCATTTTCTTGAATTATCCAAACAATACCAATGTGTTTTCTCAGTTTTGAGTACCTCACTTGTATTTTTTACTAAAATGCCATTTTAAACTGGAAACACACACTTTAAATCATACAAATCACATCATGAACTTGTTTTATGTGTGGATAATTCTTAAATTCAAAAATTAATTATGATTTCCCTAAATTATCACTAAAACATGGCCTTGTTTGATTGGTTTTTAGTGAGTGATACTTTTTGAACTAAAATGTCAATTTTAAACTGATAACAGACACTCTATGTCATATTAGGATCGTCATGTATTGTATAGAGTGATGGATGATAAAAAAATGTTACAAATGACCAATTGATATATTTTGTAAATATCAAAACAATATTAATTCCTTTTTCTATTTTTTAGTAGTTCACTTGTCCATTTTACTAATATTGAACTTAATTTTAAATAAAAAGATGTAATTCAGGTCACACCGATCACACCATGTGTTGGATTCTGGTGTGGCTGATTTTTATACATCTCAAAAGAGTGGGGGTTATTTTTATAAACTACAAAAAATATTTTATTTCATTTTATTGGTTTTGAGTTTGTCAATTGTATTTTTTACTAAAATATCACCTTTAATTGGAAACACACACTTTGACTCATACCGATCAAATAATGTATTGGTTTGATGTGAGACCAATTATTACAAAACCAAAATTAACTGTGATTCATATTCATAAATAATCAAGAAAATATGAGTGCATTTGACTTATTTTCCACGAGTGACAATTTATAAAATAAAATATCTATTTTGAACTCATAACAGACACTTTGAGTCATACCAGGCACATCGTGTATCGTATTGAGGTGTAGATGATTCCACATGTCCCAAATGACCAATGGATCGTTTCTATAATGTATTAAAATAGTCATAATTATTTTTATTAGTTTTTTTGTTGGTTATTCGTTCATTTTACTAAAATTGCTATAAATTTTAAATAAAAAGACATAATTGATGTCATACCAGTCACACCGTGCATCATATTAATGAATAGAAAATTAATATATGTTCAAATTGACTTATATATAATTTTACTAAAGTATAAAAATAATACAAATGGGTTTGCTTAGTTTTGACTATGTTACATGTTTTTTTACATACATTTTATTTTAAAATGGAGACATGTACTTTGAATCATACTAATCACATCATGTATAATATTGAAGTGAGACAGATTCTGAAATGTTACAAATGAATTATGAATCTTTGTTCTAAATTATCAAAAAAATCCATGTACATTTGATCGGTTGTTAGTGAGTGATAGTTTTTGATCTCAAAGGTCGATTTTCAACTCATTGGAGACACTTTTAGTCATACAGTGCATATCATGTATCACATTGAGGTGTTTCTAATTAAGGAACATCAAAAATGACTAATGGATCATTTTTGTAATGTATAGAAACAATACCAATGAATTTGTTTTGAATTTTTTGCATGTGATTTATCCATTTTTAGAAATTGTTGTCAATTTTAAATGAAAAGACTCACTTGAGATCATACGAGTCACACCGTGTATTGGATTGAGGTGTGGTCAATTCCTACTTGTCTCAAAAGACTTATGGATAATTTTCTTAAAGTAACAAAACAATATTAAGGTGTTTTCTATATTTTGTGTACGTCAATTGTCTTTTTTACTAGAATCTTATTTTAAACTGGAAACAAGCACTTTGAATCATACCGATCACATCATGCATCAGTTTGACATCATACCAATTCCTAAATGTCCCAAATTTCTTATGAAGATTTTTACTAAATTATAATGATAATACAAGCATGTTTTATTAGTTTTTAATGATTGATTTTTTCAAGTTAAATGTCAATTTTAAACCTATAACAGACACTTTGATTCATACAGAGAAAATTGTGTATCAGATTGGGGTACTACTAATTACCAAAAATCAAAAATGACTTATAGATCTTTTCTATAAATTATCAAAAAAATATTAATGTGTTTTTATTGATTTGTAGTAGGTCAGTTGTCTATTTTACTAAAATTGATATAAATTTTAAACAAAACGACGCAATTGAGGTCATACCAGTCATACCGTACATGGGATTGAGGTTTGGATGATTCATACGCATCTCAAATGATTTATGGATCATTTTAATAAATTATTAAAATAATAAAAATGATTTTTATTGGATTTGATTATGTCACTTTTCTTTTTTTAAATATCATTTTAAACTAGAAACACACACTTTGACTCATTCTGATCAAATAGTATATTAGTTTTATGTGAGACTAATTCCTAGATGTCGAAAATGAATTATTAAAATTTTCCCTCAATTATCATGAAAATATGAGTTTGTTCGATCAGTTTTTATGATTAATAATTTTTGATCTAAAATATTGATTTTAAACTAATAATAGACACTTTGGGCCATACGAGGAATATTGTGTATTAGATTTAGGTGAGCCTGATTCTGATACATCAAAAATATATTATGGATCATTTTTTTAACGTGAAAAACCAATATGATTACTTTTTCTTGTTTTTGAGAATGTCCATAGTCATTTTTACTAAAATTAATATCAATTTTAAATAAAAATAAGTAGTTGGAGTCATACCGGTCACAAAATGTGTCGTATTGAAGTATGATTGATTTTTACATGTCCCAAAGTATAAAAAAAATACTGAATTTCCATGTTATAAATATTTACATTTTCTTTATTTATCAAAATATCAACATTTTATATTTAGTTGTTTTTCTTAGCTAAAAACCCTTTCTCGTTGAAATCCACAAGAGTACAGGATGCTCCTAGTACAATTATATCATGATAAGTATAATGACCCATAATTTACATACATTGTTATTACTTAAAAATTGAATCACACTTATTACAACATATAACAAAACCACAGTAGGACCGTATCAGTATAGTGTCTTTAGAAACTGGGAAACATAAACAACTAGTTCATAAAGCATCTACATTTTCTCCCATTTATTTCATCATATCTAGAATCCCTTTTTGGAATATCCTATTTAATACCCTTATTCCTGACTGGGGGAAAAGAAAGCATACAAAAGGGTGAGCTCAAATGCTTTGTAAGGGTAAATAAAAGAAATATCAATCACATCATATTCATAAGAACATAACATTATAGAAATCTTAACCTGCAAAAGAGATCATAATTTCATAACATGGGATAAATTATTGTATTGAAATGTAATCATAACATGAAACTTTGTGGCATACACACATAATCATATAGAATCATTTATTAGTAGTCAAGACTCATTGCCAAGACTATCTTAGCAGACAAAGTCCATTTCTGAACTGAGTTCACTCCTCGTTTCATTCATGTATCACTGAACTGGTTTAACTTACCATTCCAGCCATGTCTGTCTCATGAGATATAAATCATTTCCAAATGAATTGGAGGGAGATATAGGTCCCACCCATCTCATAATGATACCATTATTATGTGTGCCACAAGATCATAAATCATACATCAGAGCATAACCCATGTAATAAAAATGGGATTCTTAAACATCATGGAATCATAACATAATCCATAAAAGGACTTCAAAAAAATAATTTCACCATAACATAATCAAATTAATGTAAAATAGGGATATAAACAAAACTCTATATTATCTTCTATGGAAAATAATTTTGATAAAACGCTAGAACTCCATTCTTGAGGAAAATATCCTTTCTACTTCAAAAACGTTTTCCCTTTCATAACATGTCATACAATTTTAAACTAAAAGAAGTTGATTAAAAATAAAATTGAAAACATGTAAATGAAGATTCATGGAAATAAAGTTCTCTAATATCATAAATATCCATTCATTCTGTATAAGTTAAAAAAATATTCTTCTCGTACTTTGGTTGGAAAAGTCAAAAAGTATCTCGTACTAAAAACGACAAAAGATTCCTTTAATTTATTTTACTAAAAATTCACCAATAGATAAAATTGTATTTAAGAAATTGTAGGAGGATATAAATAATATTACATATTTAGGAAACATGGATGCAGATGATAAATATTCCCCAGTAAATACCAAAGTATAAACAATCTCGGCTAAAAATGAGATTGTGAGATTTTCCCTTACCTTAGGTTCGGTTTGCTTCATACGTGTCCGAACCTCCTGTATAATGATTTAAATAAGGTTATTGACTTATTAAATAATCATACTCACTTTTATGATATCATATATGGTCATATTCTTAGCTTCTTATTAGTAATATTTCATTATAACTTGTTATTCGAGTGTTTATTACCTTTTTTTCTTATGCGTATTTTGTCGAATAAATTCTTATTCTTCTTTTCATGTTATAGATACCTCATTTATAAATTTGTATTAGTGCAATATATATCATATTTATTCATTCAATTAATTTATATATTCATTATGAAATAAATATCTTGTAGAACGAGTCGCATCACATCATGGAGATGGTAGGTCGTACGTACGCACGAGCGATGATATCGTTCCCATGATCGTGGAATTGTATTGAAGTGTATGTATACTCTTTCAGAATCAATATCACATTACAATAATCATATATAGTTACTCTTTACACCATTATACCCATCCAAGTAAGGTTGTGGTGGAAATAGATTACACCACGGCGTGGAGACGGTATTCCGTACGTACGCACGTGCGATGATTTCATTTTCCGTAGGATAGAAAGAAGGTGAAATAGGGTTGTTTAATAGTTATAATAACAAATCAGTATATGAGTTATAATGATTTTATTACTTCATAATGAAACAACTAAATAAGGGGAAGTAGAAGAAGAAATAAATTTGAAACAATCGGTAACAGACATTACCTCTTCTTTGAAGCCACTCTTCTTAACCTCCTCTTAGGGAACTAAAGATGGTCTTTGAAGAAGACCAGGACCTATAGGATGTTTCTAGGGAAGTGTAGAAGAGAAATTGGTAGGGCTTGGCTGAGCTTGAAGGCTCAAAGTGGTGTGAGGAGGAGAGGGAGGAGGTGCCCTTTTATAAGGGAGGAGAGGGGCACCTTAGGAAAAACTTAAAATATTATTTTATTATAAAGTCATATTCAGTTTTTAATAGCCCAAATTGATTTATTTTTAAGATAAGGTGGGGATGGGTCTAAATTCTCTCAACCAATAGATTTTAGACAAGTTTAGGTTACTATTTCAAACTTATCAATTAGATTTAACTCTAAGTTAAATAATTTAACTTTTACCATGTATTCTTGTTTTCTTACACTATATGGTTAATAAACTTAATATAACAATCCAAAAGAACACCATGTGGTTCATTATTAATATATATAACCTTATCTAGGTCATTGGGACGAACCTCAGATTTTTAGGAATAAAATAACAATTAATAATATAATATTTATTTTAAAATCTATTTTATGTCAATTTTGACAATATTTGGTAATTGATTTTTGTTAAAATCAAAACATCATTATTAGTTAAAAAAAAATTAATTAAATCAATACTAATAAGTCATATTAACCTATAAATTTATTTTAATTCTTAAAAAGTCAAAAAAATTATTTATTTGGTTATTTATAACATCAATTATGTAAAATTTCATTAATAAGGTAATTACTCCATCATCATTATGTCATATATAAATTAAATTAAATAATATCTAAAAATTATAAATAAAATACCATTATGTGGGAAATATATTTAGCTTTCTGATTAATATTTATAGTTGAATTTATCTTATGTATAACCCTATATTAAAAATGTTTTAGTTAATAAACCTTGATTTTAACTATTTTAACTCTTTTTTAAATAAAATAATAATAAATGTCCTAATCTAATCCAAGTGGACCTAAATGGTCATATTTTATTCCTAAGGTTGTTTTTGGTCGAATTAAATTTATCTAAGATAATTAGGACATGTTTTAGGGTAATAATAATATCATTTTTACCCTTAATTACCCTATTTACTTTTAACCGTGGTAAATAAAAATAAAATGTTACTATTCACCAAAAATTGTTTTGATCTTATTGATCCACATATTACTTACTAACATCAACTGTGTCTCTCAGATTTTTAAAATTCCATTCACAAAAGCAGTAAAATTAAGTTTTATGTAAATTTGCAAAATCTCCAAGGAGGTGGGAAAAAGACGGTGAAAAGTTCAATAAAATTTTTATATATCTAAAATTATAAAATGACTCCAATGAAATAAATTTAACTTATATAGGTATTATGTGTCAACTTGTACCTAAAATAAATTTAAATTAAATAAATAATTATTTAAATAAAAAGTCAGTTTTTAAATAGTAACCAAGTGGTTTCACTATTCATCAAAAATTGAATGTTTTCAGAAAAATACGAAAAATTCACCCTAGGATAAATTCGATATTCCGAATCCAAAAATGAATTCCATTTTAATAGATAAAATTTATAAAATTTCAAAAATTGGGTATTACTATTCATAACGGCTAGTTTTAATAATATTTTAATAGCATATCGTTGTTTAGTGAAACTCGATATTGCGTACAATGCAAGCTATTGAGGAAGGCCACGATTGCGTGTAAAGAAAGCCAAGATAGTGTTTTGTGTAGTGAAAGATTCCTTTGATGATGTATATAACATAAAAACAAAATATTTCTCATAAAAATCTTGGGTGTTACATTCTACCCCCCTTAAAATGAATTTCTCCCTCGAAATTAATCACTTTGAAACAAACAGATGTGGATAACTCTCCATCATCATATCCTCAAGCATCCATGTAGCTTATTCTAATTGGTGGTTCCTCCATAAAACTTTCACCAAGTGAGTGGTCTTGTTCCGTAGGACTTTTTCGCTACGATCCAGAATCTCTATCGGCTGTTCTTCATAAGAAAGATCATGCTCCAGCGGTACAACTTCTATGCCGAGTACATGTGAAGGATCGGGTATGTACTTTATTAGGAGAGATACATGGAATACATCATGAACTTGAGAGAGATTAGGTGGGAGTGACAATCAGTAAGCTACCTTCCCAAGATGATCCAGTATTTCGAAAGGACCGATATACCTAGGGCTCAACTTTCCCTTCTTTCCAAATCTCATTACTCTCTTCCAAGGAGATATTCGTAAGAACAATTTATCACCCACTTCAAACACTAGTTCTTTTCTTCGGTTATCGTCATGACTTTTTTGTTAACTCTGAGCTTCTCTTATGTGTTGTTGAATAGATCTTACCTTTTCTGCCATTTCATCAAGAAGATCAGGTCCTAATAGCTTTCTTTCCCCAAATTCATCCGAGCAAGTTGGAGTCCTTCATTTATTTCCATAGAGAGCTTCATAAGGAGCCATCTGAATACTGGAGTGAAAGCTATTATTATAAGAAAATTCAAGCAAAGGTATGTGTTGATCCCAACAACATTTGAAATCCATACAACAAGCTCTTAACATATCTTCTAGAGTTTGAATTGTTCTCTCAGACTGACCATCTATCTAAGGATGATAAGCAGTGCTGAAACTCAACTCTGTATCCATAGTATGCTGAGGACGTCGCCAAAACATTGAGATAAACCTCAGATCCCGGTCCGATATAATGGAAAGTGGTACTCCATGAAATCTTACCACCTCTTTTACATATATCATGGCAAGTTGATCAAGAGAGAAATTCTCTCTAATAGCAATGAATTGTTCCAACCTTGTAAGAAGATCAACTATGACCCAGATAGCATTATTTCCTTTGGATATTTTAGGAAGTCCGGTGACAAAGTCCGTAGTGATGTTTTCCCATTTCCATTCGGGTATGGGTAATGGTTGTAACATCACCTTATACTTTTGTTTCTCAGATTTAACTTGCTGAAAAACCAAGCATCGAGAGACATATTCAGCAACATCTCTTTTCATACCACCCCACCAGAAGTATTCTTTTAGGTCTCTATACATCTTCGTGCTTCTAGGATGAATAGAGAATGAAGAACTATGAGCCTCATCCAGCAGCTCCGTTAATTCTGGGATGGGAGGAACACAAACCCGATTCTGGAACCTTATTATCCCATCACAATCAAGGTTGAATTCAAGAACATTTCTCACCTTCATTTGTAAATACACACCTTCTTTCTGTGCCTCTTTAATCTTCACATGTATAGATGGTTGAACATTCATTTGAGAGAGATAAGATTTCACCCCTTACATTATAATTCCAAGAACCATCCTCTGTAAATCAATAAATATTGGACCTTTTGTGATCCTCATCATGGATAAGCTTGCATGGTCTTGTCGACTTAATGTATATGCCACCTTTTTTTATTTGCCAGAGTGATAATGAATTGAGCAGTCATAATCCTTAATTAGCTCCAACCATATTCTTTGGCGCATATTCAGATCCTTTTGTGTGAAAATATACTTTAAACTTTTATGATCAGTATAAATATCACACCTTTCACCATAAAGATAATGCCTCCAAATCATTAATGCAAACATTACTGCAGCTAACTTGAAATCATGAGTTGGGTAATTTTTCTCATGTATTTTCAACTATCGTGAGGCATAAACTATCACCATATCATTTTTCATGAGAACACACCCCAATACCTTCTTGGATGCATCACTATAGATCACAAACCTTTCTCCACAACAAGTCTGTGCGAGTACAGGTCCACTCGATAACCTTCTTTTTAACTCCTTGAAATTCTCTTCACATTCCTCCATCCAAATGAACATAACTCTTTTTCGAGTCAACCTGGTGAGTGGATTAGATAATCATGAAAAGTCATTCACAAAACGTCGATAATATCCATCCAAACCAAGAAAACATCGGATCTCAGTTACTGTTGTTGGTCTCGACCATCTTTAGATAACCTCTATTTTTTCTAGATCCACAGATATCCACTCTTTTGAGATTATGTAACCCAAAAATGAATCTTTTAGAAGCTAAAATTCAAACTTGGTAAATTTTTCATAAAGCTTATCCTTTCTTAGGGTCTCTAATACAATTTTTAGGTGATCTTCATGTTCTTCCTTTCCCTTTGAATAGACAAGAATATCTTCTATAAAGACTACCAAAAACTGATCAAGATAGTCTCTAAAGACTCTATTCATTAGATCCATGAAGATAGCAGGAAATTAGTATGACCAAATGGAATCACTATAAATTCATAGTGTCTATACCTTGTACAGAAAGCCGTATTTGGTATATCCTCCCTTTTAACCCTAAATTGATGATAACCTAAATGAAGATCAATCTTGGAAAAGTATTGAGCTCCACGTAGTTGGTCAAATAAGTCATCAATGTGGGGGAGAAGATATTTGTTCTTGATAGTGATCTTGTTAAGTTCACGATAATCAATTCAGAGTCTCATTGATCTATATTTCTTCTTAACAAACAGAACATGTGCTCCCCAAAGTGTTTCACTAGGGCATATGAATCCCTTATCAATATTTTCTTGGAGTTTCTTCTTCAATTACTGTAACTCAATTAGGGCCATTTTATAAGGTGTCTTTGAAATCGGCATAGCACTCGGTATGAGGTCTATTGAAAACTCAACTTCACGATTTGGTGGAAGACCTAGAAATTCCTCCAGAAAGACATCATCAAACTCCTGTACGATGGGAATGTTCTTAATCGTGAGTTTCTTTCCAACCATTTTCAATAAATAACCTTCATTTAGTGGAATCAAGACCCATAAGATGGAAATAATTTCCACCGGAAGGTTATGTACATCCTTTCTTCGATAGACAATCATAGATTGATCTGGAACATAAAATGTGAATTCACTTCTTTTGAAATTTATATGAGCTCCATATAAGGAAATCCAATCCATGCCAAGAATCACATCAAATTCTACTATAGGAAGGATCACAAGATTTGTAGGAAGAAATTTCCCACAAACTTCAATCGGAGAAGAATTATAAACTTTTGATGTGATTGTTGTGCCATTAGAGGTTTTCATAGCTAACTCAACATATAATTGTTGAGGTAATATGACGTTACCCTTAGAAAATTATTCAAAAATAAAATGGTGGGTGGATCCAAAATCAAATAAAACATTTGGTACTTTAGAGTGGATGGTAAGTGCACCTTTCACCACTTCGTTATCGTACATCACATCGCTGATAAAAATTGCATGTGACTTTCCTTTTTCTTTATCCTTAATAGTTTGTTGACATAGATCATCACCAACAACCCTTGGATTAGGGCATTGATTAGCATAAGGCCCCATTTCCTTGCACTAGTAACTTTTGAAGTGTAGGAGGTGCACTATGTGTAGCCTTTTCTTTGTTCGCTTCACTACACATCTTCTTCCCATCAATGCGGCATTCAAATGCCCGATGACCTTCTTTTCCACATTTGAAACATTTACTTGTCCCTTTAAGACAACTCCCTCCATGTTTCTTTCCACACGTTTATCATAAGGGAAAACTCATCTTCTTTTCAGTGTGCTCTTTATATTTTCCTTTGAATTCCATTTTCCTCTTCTTATCAAACACATATGACGGATGGGTTACTCCAATATCCATCTCAACCTTGAGAGCACATCGAACGATTCCCTCATAGCTATTGAAATACCTTATGGCTAACACCCTTTTAAGACTTGGTTTTAAGCCACTAAAGAATCGATCAATCTTACTCTCAGGTTGGATAATAATTCCGGAAGCGTACCTTTCAAGTCTAGTAAAATTTCCTTCGTAGGTACCAACAGATTCATCATTCTTTTGATTTAGTTAAAGAAACTCCTTCTCCATCTTTTTTAGAAGAATACGAGGGAATTACTTATTGAAAAATAAGTTGTTGAACTTGTCCCATTCCATGGACTCAATTTTACCTCTTTTCCTCGTAATCTTGATAAGATTCCACCATTGATCATCTTCACCTTCCAAACGATATACTGCTAAGATGACTTTATCATGTTCAGAACATTGAGGAACTAAAAATATCTTTTCAGTGGTACTGATCCACTGATCTGCCAATAATGGATCAGTAGACCCACTGAATGAGGTGGACGCTGCAACATGAAGGATTCAATAGAATGTTTCTCCTTCCTTTTCCCGTTTGGAAGTCCGGCATGATTCATATCTTGTAAACGTTGTGTGAGCATGGCTACAAGATTTTTCATTCCAGCTCCCATAACGTTTGGTTGCTCAGGGGGAAAATCATTGCATTGCCCATCGCATTCCGCATTAACACGGTTCCTTCAGGTTCCATGAATTGACTAAAACCAAGAAGAATAGCGTGAGCAACACTAATTATAATAGGAAAACCACACAAAAAAGAATAAAATTTCACACTTAAGGTCTTATCATAGGTTTTTCATGTAAATTTCTAAAACACTATGATTGTGTTATATGCTTAGATATATCCTTAGGGTTCTTACTAAGGCTTTCACATTCTAGTTTCCAAAGGTTGACTATACCTTTCCTCTGATACCAACTATAACGACCCATACTTTACATACATTGTTATTACTTCAAAATTGAAGCACACTTATTACAACATATAACAAAACCACAGTATACCCGTATAGGTATAGTGTCTTTTGAAATTGGGAAACATAAACAACTAGTTCATAAAGCATCTACATTGTCTCCCATTTATTTCATCATATCTAGAATCCCTTTTTGGAATATCCTACTTAATACCCATCTTCCTAACCTGGGGAAAATAAAAAATACAAAAGGGTGAGCTCAAATTCATGGTAAGGGTAATCAAAAGAAATATCAATCACATAATATTCATAAGAACATAACATTCTGGAAATCTTAACCTGCAAAAGAGATCATAATTTCATAACACGGGATAAATCATAGTTGTGAAATGTAATCATAAAATGAAACTTTGTGGCATACACACATAATCCTAGAGAATCATTTATTATTATTCAATACTCATTTCCAAGACTATATTATCGGACAAAGTCCATTTCTGAACCGAGTTTACTCCTCATTTCAGTCCTGTATCACTGAGCCGGTTTAACTTGACGTTCCAGCCATGTGCATCTCATGAGATATAAATCTTTACCCAATGCATTGGAGGGAGATATAGGTCCCACCCATCTCATAATGATACCATTCTTATGTTTTCCAGAAGATCATAAATCACACAACATAGCATAACCCATGTAATAAAAATGGGATTCTTAAACATCATGCAATCATAACATAATCCATAAAAGGACTTCACAAAAATAATTTCACCATAACATAATCAAATTAATGTAAAATAGGGATATAAACAGAACTCTATATTATCTTAGATCGAAAATAATTTTGATAAAATGCTTGAACTCCATTCTTGAGGAAAATATCCTTTCTACTTCAAAAACATTTTCCCTTTCCTAACATGTCATAAAATTTTAAACTAAAAGTAGTTGATTAAAAATAAACTTGAAAACTTGTGATGGATGATTCATGGAAATAATGTTCTCTGAAATCATAAAAATCCATTCATGCCATATATGTTAAAAAAATATTCTTCTCGAACTTTGGCTGGAAAAGTCAAAAAGTATCTCGTACTAAAAACGAAAAAAGATTACTTTCATATATTTTACTAAAAATTCACCAATAGGTAAAATTGGATTTAAGAAATTTTAGGAGGATATAAATAATATTACATATTGAGGAAACATGTATGTGGATGATAAATATTCCCCAGTAAATACCAAATGCTAAAAATGAGATTGTGAGATTTTACCATACCTTAGGTTTGATTTGATTTATACGTGTCCGAACCTCCTGTATAATGATTTAAATAAAGTTATTGACTTATTCCAGAATCTTAATCATTGTTATGATATCATATATGGTCATATTCTTAGCTTCTTATTAGTAATATTTCATTGTTACTTGTTATTCAGGTGTTTATTGATTTTTGTTCTTATGCGTGTTTTGTCGAATAAATTCTTATTCTTATTTTTAGGTTATATATACCACATTTCCATAATGGTATTAGTGTAATATATATCATATTTATTCATTCATTTAATTTATATAATCATTATGCAATGTAGATTATGTATAATGAGTCGCATCACATCGTGGAGAAGGTAGGACGTACGTACACAGGAGCGATGATATCGTTCCCCTAATCGTGGAATTGTATTGAAGTTTATGTATACTATTTCAGAATCAATATAACATACAATAATCATATATATTTATTCTTTACACCATTATACACATCCAATTAAGGTGGTGGTGGAAAACAGATTACACCACGACGTGGAGACAATATTCCATACATACGCACGCATGGTGATTTCATTTTCCGTAGTATGGATAGATGGTGAAATAGGGTTGTTTCATATTTATAATAACATATAAGTATATGAGTGATACTGATGTTATTAACTCATACTGAAACAATGAAATAAGAGGAAGAAGAAGAAGAAATAAATTTGAAACAATCAGTAACGGACATTACCTCTTCTTTGAAGTGCCTCTTCTTAACCTCTTCTTAGGGCACTAAAGATGGTCTTTGAAGAAGAACATGACCTATATGATGTTTCTAGGGAAGTGGAGAAGTTAAATTGGCAGTGTTTGGCTGATATTGAAGTCTCAAAGTGGTGTGAGTAGGAGTGGGAGGAGGTGCACTTTTATAAGGGAGGAGAGGGGTACCTTAGAAAAAACATAAAATATTATTTTATTATAAAGTCATATTCGGTTTTTAATAGCTAAAAATTGATTTATTTCGAATTTAAGGTGGGGATGGGTCTAAATACTCTCAACTAATAGATTTTAGACAAGTTTAGGTTACTATTTTAACCTTATCATTTAGATTTAACTCTAAGTTAAATAATTTAACTTTTACCGTGTCTTCTTGTTTTCTTACAGTATATGGTTAATAAACTTACTATAACAAGCCAAAAGAACCCCAAGTGGTTCATTATTAATATATATAACCTTATCTAAGTCATTTTGCCCAACCTTATATTTTTAGGAATAAAATTACAATTAATAATATAATATTTTTTTAAAAAAACTATTTTATGTCAATTTTGACACTATTTGGTAATTGATTTTTGTGAAAATCATAACAGAGTTATTAGTTAGAAAAAAGTTAATTAAATAAACACTAATATTTCTTATTAACCTATAAAATTATTTTAATTCTTAAAAAGTCACAAATTACCTTTGTTTGGCTATTTATAACATCAATTATGTTAAAATTTCATTAATAAGGTAATTACTGGATCATCATTGTGTCATATATAAATTAAAATAAATAATTTCTAAAAAATATAAATAAAATACCATTAGGTTGGAAATATCTTTATATTTCTAATTAAATTTATATTCTAATTTATCTTATGTATAACCCTATATTAAAAATGTTTTAGTTATTAAACCTTGATTTTAACTATTTTAACTCTTCTTTAAATAAAATAATAATAAATTTCCTAATCTAATCCAAGTGGACCTAAATGGTCATATTTTATTCCTAAGGTTGTTTTTTGTCTAATTAAACTTATCAAACAGAATTAGGGCATGTGTTAGGGTAATAATAATATCATTTTTACCCTTAATTACCCTATTTACTTTTAACTGTGGTAAATAAAAGTAAAGAGTTACTATTCAACAAAAATTATTTTCATCTCATTGAACCAAATTTTACTTATTGACATCAATCGTGCCTCTCAGATTTTTTAAATTCCATTCATAGAAGTAGTAAAATTCTATTTTATGTAAATTTTCAAATACTCCTAGGAGGTGGGTAAAAGACGGTGAAAAGATCAATAAAATTTTTATATATCTAAAATTATAAAATGACTCCAATGAATTACATTAAAATTATATAGGTATTATATATAAATTTTGACCTATAATAAATTTAAATAATATAAATAATTATTTAAATAAAAAGTCGGTTTTTAAATAGTAACCCAATGTTTTCACTATTCATCAAAAATTGAAACTTTTCAGAAAAATACCAAAAATTCACCCTAGGCTAATTTTGATATTCGGAATCCAAAAATGAAGTCCATTTTAAAAGATAAAATTTATTAAATTTCATAAAGTGGGTATTATTATTATTAAAGGCTAGTTTTCATAATATTTTAATTGTGTATCATTGTTTAGTGAAACTCCGTATTGCGTACAATGCAAGCAATCGAGGAAGGCCGTGATTGCGTGTAAATCAAGTCAATATAGTGTTTTGTGTAGTGAATGATTTATTTGATGATGTATATAGCATAAAAACAAAATATTTCTCATAAAAATCTCGGTTGTTATAAGAACTCACCACAATGACCACATGAGATTCTTGTACTCTTTTGGATTTCAATAGAAAATATTTTTATACTATAAACATCAAGTCAATATGAATTCCAAAAATATATTTGAAATCAATAAAATAAGTATTAGATAAAAATGATATCGAAATTAACTTACAAACAGTAGATAAAATTTTAACAAAATTAATTAATTTAGTAGGGATTCACCTTTTCATGAAATTTTTTTTCATTGTTGATTCATTTCCTTATTATAATTATCTCAGTTGCTGGATTTAAGTCCAGTATCTCATGAGCATGAGAATATTCAAACAAAACACCCTAACCTGAACAAAAGAATCCACATGTATAAGAAAACAATTATGATATGATTAATACTGAAAAAATAAATAAAACTTAAATATGAAATAATACATTAATTATATATGGAAAATTATTTTAATGTGAAAATATCAATATTACCTTTGTGATTTTGGAGTGTAGATAACTTTTAGGAAAGTGATAACTGAAACACTACTAGGGTTAAAATTTTTGAGGGAAATAAGTATATGGGATTATCGTGCATAAAGGTGTGTATAATTGATAGACCACCCCAACTCAAACAACATAATTCACATATATAAGAAAAAAATTTATTATGTGAATAATAATAAAAATAAATAAATTTATAATAAATATGAAACAATACATTAATTCTCTGGAAAATTATTTTGTTGTGAAAGAATCAATATTAACTCTATGATTGAGCATAGAAAACATTTTTTCCTTGCAATGGTATGACCAATGATCATAGATATTATAAAATTATTAAAATCTACAATGAATAATGAAAATTTAATCAAAGATCCATTATATAATTTATTTCGAAAAATTGAGAAAGTATTTCATAACATTACCTATACATATTTCCAAAGGGTTTCATTTATTATTATTTTTTAGAGGGATTGGAAATACCATAATTTAGAGAAGGCTTTTTATTCATGAGTAGTAAAACTTTTAATTTTGATTATGTTAAGGGAGAAGAGAACATGTAATATTATGAGAAAAACATAGTATATTAAAAACACTTTTACCTTCTCATTGAAATGTCTTTATATTATTAAGGGTTTTAAGTATTTGGTTCCATTATCGAGAATCCAAATCCCCTATATATGGTCACCAATATCATGCAAGACATTGTCTACATTGGGACCAACATCAATTGATTATGATCTCCCAATAATAGGGTCATCCTTGATTAAATTTTTATATGATGCGACATTTGTTTTATTCTCCATTTTGGAAAATGACCGATTCATGTATGTTTAATCTGAGACATAAAATACCTTCACATCTCATTATTCCATTATGAATGGCCCATTGTTACCAATACAACAATAAAATTCACATTCACGAAGCCCATTTCATCAACTTTGACTACACTAATTTTGTCAACCCATTAATAATGGATAATTTTCACTTGAAATTATGTATAATACAAATCATAAATCTATTTGACAATGAAAAAATATGAAATGTTTCTATAAATTGGATTTTTATCCTTGGCACTAGATACGTGCATCACTTTATCCATAAGTGTAACACCACTATTTTTCATCGTACCAAAATTATCATGTTCTTTTTCATAGAACATATAATCATTGATTAACAAAGCAGCAAAAGATATAAGATTTTCATTTGATCCCTTGGATAACCATTGAAGTCATTTGGCAATTTAATTTGTATTTTTAGATAACTCTTTATAAATTTGATCTTAAAACCATGATATAAACTATTGATTATGTGTTTTTGATATCAATCCTTCATCCCATGATGGATTCAAGTATCTAAGAATTTATTACTGGGATTTAATGTATGGATAAAAATATTTACTATCATGTAAGATGTAAAGGTTTCTCCCATAATTTCAAGGTAATTGTAAGAACATATTTTCCGAAATTCCCTTTTCCCATAAGGAATTTTCTTTGAAGAGACTTTGTGATACCAACGCCATTAAAATTTGATAGGTAATCAGTATAGAATTAAATAGCTTCTTCAACAATATATTATTCTTCAATATAACCTTCTAGATGACTTCAATTCTTAATGCACCCTTTCAAAGTATTCATATACCATTTAGTAGGGTGAATCCATTTATAACAGACATGACTGTATAGTTGAACCTCTCTAACCAAGTAAACAATCATGAGGACCATCATATCAAAGAATGATAGTGGGAAGAACATCTCTAATTTACATAATATGACAACAATATCTTTATTCCTAATGGTAAACTTTATCAAGTCAATAACTTTACTACATACGACATTGAAAAAGAAGTAGAGTCTTATTAATGCATGTTGTACATTTTAAGGCAGAATAGAATAAAAAGAAATATGCATCTAATATTTTAATCAAAACATGACAGTCATGTGATTTTAGTCCTTATAACTTAAAATTAGTCATTTACATGACATTCTTGATATTCTATGAAAACCATAGTGGAAATTTTATACTATTAAGGAAAAGGAAAAATTACAATTCCTTCTGGTATTGATAGAGTGTAAGATAGTGGAGAGAAAAATTCCCCCTTTTACCCTTCACTAATTCCAACTCTTACCTTATCTCCATTTCAATCAAGTCTATCCTAGCCTTGATGGAATATTTTTTTTTTATAGAAACATTTATTAATATTCCAATAACACTATAAAATACATTTTTTTCCTATAATCATGAAATCAGGAATATGTCTGACGTACAAACTATTCAAATATGGTAATTCAATGAAAATAAATATGATATTCCAACATGATTTTTATGGTTTTTTGAAAATGGTAAACCAAAAATAGTATCAATATATTTTACATTATTGTATAGTTTATCACCCTTTACTAGAGACAGTGTTGTACCTTATTCGATATTCCTATAAAATGTTGTCGGAAAAGATTAATATTTATGTCATTTAGGTGAAAATATTCATTGTCCGAAAAATATAGACTTCGAGGAATGATTCAAATGAACTGAGTATGTTCAATTTTCACAAATGGTACACCCCAACATTCCTTTAATGCTATATCATGATAAATTTACTTATGCGGGGAATTTATTTATTATCCCATGCAAGATGGACCTCAATGTGAATTATTTACTACTAAGAGAATCATACATTGTAACAACTGTATCCCACATCAATTTCAGATATTCGATCAATGGATCCAAATACACATTAATATAATTACTGGGTTTCTTGGGTCCAGTTATAAGCAAAGAAAACATAATTTATTTTATCTTCATGCATAACCATGGAGGAAAGTTATAATTTACCAACATGATGGGCCATGTACTATGAGAATGGGACAATACATCAAAAGTATTTTTTACAACTATAGATAATGAAAGAATAAATTTTATTAGATAATATCCAAATTCAGGATACTCATAATCAATTTTATTCTAGTAAGGAGAATTTTTTGGATGACGTAGGTTCCCATATTTAATTATTGAATCTTTATTCCATGTCAATTTTATCATGGTTTCCTGACATTTATATTGTCTTCTACACTATGGAATGATTGGAATGTATCATATATGTTTTGAAGGAATTAATTAATTTTTATTATATTGATATGCACCATACTCAGGGCATTTTATGAGTGATTCATGATACTTTCAAAATAATATGAAATAATTTGGACAAGCTTGTATTTTTTAGAGATCATTAACATTTAATGTAACATTCGTTTTGCATCATATGTTCTACTTGGTAGTTCATTTTCTTCTGGTATCATAAAATTTAAGAGACCAAGTAGTTATGAAAAGTTGGTGTCACTCCATCCTCTTCCATGTTTCAAATTATATAACTTTAATACAATAGACAATGTTATGTATTTTGTACAACCAGTATACAATAGTCTCTTCAAAAAACTATTTATCTTCTCAATAAACTTCTGACAATCACTAATGTTATCTTCAATTTACATTTCCATTTCTTCCAAGTGATCTCCATCATCATTTACATTGTAATTCCTATCAAATGATACATAAATAGTAGTATCATCCCAAATGAAGTCTATATTCAGTTTTCCCCATTTTTAGTCTAAAATTATTAGCTCTGATATATTCTATAAGAAATCAAATTTTATTCAATCTCTTACAGACTAATTTATCTTGAATAACAACAATATAAACATGGAAAAAGGATTTTATAGGGGTTGTATATATTCTCTCTTATAAAATTGATAAACTATTTAAATCCATCTTTATAGTCTATTGTCAAACTATTAGCCTGAATCGATTTTCTATTCATATCCATCCTATTGTATTCATAAAATATTATTGTTTTAAAGAATTAAATAAATACACATAAGATATTCATTTTTAAAGGTGACAGTTATAGATAACTATAATAAGAGAATCCCAGCATTTGATTGTTTCAAAGAAGTTCAATATGCTATAGAAAAAATCATTAATTGAATTAAAGAAAATAATTACGCAACTATGGAAGGTTTTATCCTTTTAATTCAGTCAAAGGTGATAGTTATATAAAATTTTAATCCTCGTCAACTCATCTCATAGACATTTATCATTGCATTTTGTTATTTTACACATATCCTCCATATCTTGTGGACATCCACCTATGTTACTTGAAATACACTAAGGAGTGGTCATCAATGAGATGAATAATTCTCAAAGTAGTACAAGAAACATAAAATATACAGAGGATGAGCCTCACGATTTTTTCAAATAATAACTATTCAAGAGATAAAGATGATGAGGATGATAGTTTTCTATAAAAGTGATGGGGGATGAGTCTCAATTAACAAATTGCAATAATAATTGTGGTTTGAAAAATATTGAGCATTTATTAAATCCCATAAACAAATAAAAATATAATATTGTAAATTAAGGAGTAATTTGATAACCAAATATGAAAAACAAAAATAATAAACTCTCAGTTAATAAACTAGAAGATAAAAATATATATTTACAAACCTTTTTTATAAATAAAGAGTTATTTCTTATAAATGGAAGACAATGAAATATTAATTGGGGGTTGAAAAATACATATTGACCAAAAATGATGAATACCAAAAAATAATTTTTAATATATAGAATTTGATAACCTCTATTATATTTTAAAAAACAAGTGATGTAAAATCATAAGGATTTATTACATTTAATATTAATGGTATATCAAATATTTGAAAACATATCAAGACTCTTAGGATGTCATATCACCACACTAACCCATCCCAAGGATTCGAGGAAGGTCATTACATAGGATTTAACCATATAAGATGAGGGATACCCTATAATACACATTGAACCATATAGTTGGGATTATAGGGAGGTATATAAAGAAGTTGGCCTAAATAAATGATATACATCAACAAGATATATAAAAAACATATGAGAAAAACACCCCAAACATTGTAGCATCTATCTCATAAACACTAAACTCCACTGATATGGAACGGTTCCCATAAGGTCACATATTCTAAGTGTAATTCCCTTAAATTAGTTAAAAATCTAAGTGGAATGTGAGAATTAATAGATCTATAAAACATTACTCCCCATATAAAGTATCTACTACGTAAATATGAAAATAACAAGCCAATTTAATACACCAATAAGTAGTATCATAGGATACCTATCCACCATCATGGAAATTGATATATGCAAAATAATATAGAATATATAAAATGGGATGGGAGTTCTCCCATATGGTTAATACAAATATTAATACAAGAAAATAAATCAAGATTCATCCACACATTGACATAAATAAAAGAGTATCTCACAAATCCCCTACATTAATTCACACAACAAATTGATAAGGAAGGAGAGGCTTGTATGGATTGGGAGAAAATATGGGGAGGCTCATATTATAGGTGTTTCACACACTAAAAATTACAAGCATCCAAATGGATGATTTACACAACCAAATCTCCAAATGTACTAACTCACCACAATCACTATTGAAAAATAACATCCATTGTGGCTATAACCATTGATGTTTAACAGCATGAGTTCCACAATAGAAATTAGACAAAGACATACATTCAAATGAAAGAAGATAGAGATTTACGGTCGATCCTTGGATTTTTTCAACCCTTAAATCGTTTGAGACTTGAATTTGAGCCTTAGATTTGATTGAGCCCTATTTTGATAATTGTTTCAAGCATTGGTTCTATGAGGAGGATCACCGTTAGTGGGTGGCTTCCCCGAAAATCTTCTGACAATGCAACGGGTTAGGGGTTTCTAAATAGATCAATACACTTTTATCAGCGCTTTCAGAAAAACGATGATAAAGATACCTTTTATCACTTATTATTACTTAAGAGCTGGTTAAAGTTTTTAATTATAATGATATATAAAAAATATGTAAATGTATTTATATATTTAATATATATATATAATAAATATATTTTTCATTTTAATAAATTTATTATTATTTAATAAATATTTAAATATTTTTTTTATAATTATATAAATATTCCTAAAAAATAATATTTATATCATTTTATATAGTTATATAATTATATATAAATTTAATATATATATATAGTAAATATATTCATTATATAAATAAATTTATTATAAATTTAATAATTTTTTAAATATATATAATTGTTTATCTGTAATTATACATATACTTATAAAAAAACTAATTATTTATAATTATAAATATATGAATGAATAAATATAATAAATATACATTTATAAATATATTTATTTAGAGATATTTTTTTACAAATATGTTTATTTATAAATAGTTTTTTTACAAATATATTTATTTATAATTGTTTTTGTAGAAATATAATTTTAAAATTTTTAATGAATATATATTCTTATGTTTATGCATGTTAAAAATGAGTGAAATAAAATAAATTGAAAATTAGTGCACATTAACAATATTGAAAAAATTCATAAGTTTTATTTTTGTGCGTTGTATGTAAAAATGCATTAATTAAATATATGTAAAATTAATATAACACACATTTGGTCATTGTTAAATTGAAAAACCAAACGACATTTAATTTTTGTCCATTACCAATGCAATTAGTCAGTATTTTCAATTTATATTAATTTTTTATTATAAACCATTATTCACTAAATATATATAACTATTTCATGTAAAGCATAAATATTTTTTATTATATAAATCATTTTTGTATAGATTCAAATATATCTATATACTTAATATAAAATATTTATAATCATTATCAATAATTATATGATTAATAAAACGATTAATATTTTTCATAATTTAATTATTTGTAAATTATATTTGTTTATTTTTCATTTTCCATATATCTAAATATTTAATACAAACTATTAATTTTATTTATAATTTATATATAGTATAATCAATTGATTCATTTTTTCTATAATTATATAATGAGAAAAATTGTAATAATTTTTTAATATACCCATTTTTATTTTTTATTTATTTAATAAATTATCTTTATTCATACCATTATCAACATAACAAAGCGCTGATAATGGGTACCCTTTATCACCACTTAAATTAAGGAATTGATAAAGGGTACCCTTTATCAACAATAAAAATAAAGTGATGATAAATGGTACCCATTATAAGCACTAAAAATATAGTGATGATAAAGGTAACCCTTTATTAGTGCTAAAGAAAAAGTGGTGACAAAGTGTACCTTTATTAGCACTACGAGAAAATCGCTGATAAAATGTACAATTTACCAGTGATGTTTTAACACGTATTAATCTTGATTAAATTTTTAGAATGGTAATTATTTAATTACTAAAAATATATAATGACCATTAATTCCAAATTTTTATGTCATAAATATGAAATTTTTCTATATTTAATCTTATTCAACTTATAAATATTAGAAAATTAACCTTTAAGTTAAAACAATTATTTTGTTGAAAAACTGTTTTTGTAGAAAAATTTTGTTTTAATCTTTCGGTGTATTTAATAATATTTAACACAATTACCAATTAATTGAGTAGTAATTTACATTTATATATGTTTAAACATTATATTATATCATTAATTTTAAATAGATCCACTAAATTTAAAAACATGCAAAATATTTTGAAAAATATCATGTCTTAAAAATAACTGTTTTACCATGGAAACTAATACTTTTTAAGGTTACATAATTTTTTCTTTATAATCACAGTTAAACCATTACATAATTTGAAAATTCTGATTACATATTTTATACCATTTTATACGATTCAGTTTGGAAAAGTTATTAAAATCAATTTTATTATAAGTACACATGACACGTAAAAATAATCTTGAGAATAAATTATATTTTATGCATAGAAAAAATATATTACATTCCTAGTAAAAAACATTGGATGGATGTTAACTTATTTTGTTATATATAGTATCTATCAATTGAAGATAAATGATTATTAGTCCACAATATAATAAAACCCATAGTGAATAATATTTTTAAGAAAATATAATTCTATGAATAAAATGGTTTTATTTGTCATTTAACTATAATAATTATATTTTATCAATGAAATACTATTTATAAAATTTATTTATTTTTATTTCTACATCAATTTTAAAATTTAAATACCTCTATATTTACAGTCTAATCTAACAACTATATTATAATGGTTACATAACATTCCATGATTTTATTTGTTTTACATTCTCCCCCTTAAATAAACTACATTCTCAAATGTTTCAATTTTAGCTGATAATAAAATTATTAAATGGTATTTAAAATATAGTTATAACTTTGGATATAACATTAGTTGAGGGGTCTACTTAAATATTAGAGGTACGATTAGGAAACACATATTTTAATTTCATCATGTTAAGGGATTAGTTCATTTTTTTAGAAACTAGTTTCTATATTCCCTCAATTTAAACACCAAAAATATCTCCCAGTTCTTTAAAGTCACTCTTCTTAGTGACTCTTAACAAATTTCTAACATAAAGAAAATTTAGCATGCTCTTTTTCCTAATCACCATCACCCAAAAATCCATGGGACTACATTATTATATTATTTTGTTTGTTTTGGAATTTAAATATTTTCATGTTAATAATTATAATTATTAATAGCTAGTTTCGAATAATTTGAAGATTTATAAATTTAGTAATTATCTCATTAGGTTTCACATTTGAGAATCACCACAGTTTCTATGGTACCGATTTCTATCTTTGTTATTTCAAGGTTCAACCACTACTAATACCAAAAAGAATTAACAAGAGTGATGAACACCCCAAGAGAATTATTTTATGGTAATTAAACAAAATGCATTAAACTTTAAAGACAATACATTTTATTTTATTCCATCATAAATCACACTTGGTTCAATATAGGATTATTTATATTGTGTTATCACATATTCTATAAGATAAGTCATGAAATAATTAATAAATTATAATGGCTTGTAAACAAAATGTGATTAACCAAACCATATTCCTAGAAGTGTCTATCTAAGTGATCATTTTTAGGACAACTAATTATGAACTAGAGTGAATATTGAATTAATACTCAACCATCCCTTTTCTGGGCTATTACACCTTGGTGTAATTATGCCACAACCACATCCACATTCTGATATCCATATTGATATGTAATATCAACAAGAACTACAAAATATCTACTTTTCAAAAAAAAATATTAACCAATACTTTGAATAATACCATAGGCTTATCCCTTGGGTTTTAACAAAATTTATCTTTTCCTAATCCCTAAAATATTAAATATTACCTCTAATATCTTGAAGGTTTATCTTTATGTCAGAAATTATGATCAACATTAACTTATGAAATATTAAATTATCTTAAACCAACATATAATCCACTATTTTTTTTCTAAAATCTACTCTGAAACTAACTATGCACCTTAGATACATGAATGTCTAATAATTTCCTGAAATTTAGAAAATATTTATTTACACTCATTCCCAATAACAATTATTTTCAGAGTTTTGTATTGTTAGAAAAAAAAATTAACTTCTAAAACCTATGAGTTTCATAACCAAAATAATATTATCCCACAATATTAGTGACTAAATAATCTATAAAATATGTCAACATATCCAAAAAATTCTACACACAAGATACTCTCCTAGACACATCATACTTATTAATTTTTGTTATAATATAAGGAAATTTTTACAAAATATAGGGGTGAGGCTAGATACTTATTAAGGGATAAAATATTAAATCAAAAACATATCATGTGTATGAATTGTGTAATAACATGAAAATATGAACATAATAGAATAAATATAAGTGTATTATGTAAAAACTTATTACAAGTATAGGAAGTGTAACTGAAAAATGTGGCTACAATAGAAACATGAATATTAATAAAAATATCAAAATATTCTATAAATATTATTTTCTAAAATAATATTACAATTGTTTTTCATTAATTAATCAAAAAAAATTACCAAGGAATACCACAAAGGTATCATAAAGGTGTCATCTCAGGAGATTAATTTTTTACCCATGCATTGGAGAAATATCAGGTAACAACCTTCAATACATTACTAATGTTTTCAAAAAGGTATCATAAAATCTTACCAATACATGAAAATAATGTATCACAAACATTTTATCATTAGAGATTTATTTTCCCAATGAATTGGAGAACTATCAAGGTGAACACTTCATATGTATAACATTAAGTCTACCACATAAGGGGAATCATACATAATTCCATCAATTAATAATTAAACTAAGAAATAAATGATTAACATGATTTTATAAAATATAATCATAATTTATCTAGAGAAAAAGATTGATGGTATTGTATTATTATATCATAATAATGAATATTGGGTGCTGATGTTGATAGAAAATAATTTTTTTGAAAGAATTGATAAAATTTATTTAGAAATAATAAATATACTTGAAAATTTGAAAAAATTTATTTTATAAAACTAAGTGTGTAAAAAATTTATTTCGGAAAACCTGAAGATGTTGTGAGGAAATTTCATAAAAAAGACTCTAAAAATATATGTTCATGTGAAATAAAAACATAAAAGGAAATTTTATAAAACATTTTTAACATTTCAATAAAAAGATAATATTATTGGTGTCCTTTAAATTTTTTTACTAAAAATGAGAAATTAAAAGTTTTAAAAGATTTTATTTTTAAAAAATAAAATTTAATAATAGTTGAAAATACTTAATGGTTATTAAAATAAATTTGGGTTGGAAGATAAAACATTTGGTTTTGAATGAATGGAAAACCATTTTATATTTTGAAATATCTTTATTCGAAACCCAAATTACAAACTTATCAAAATAATACATTTTAAAATAGTATAAGTAAAATATATAGGTCAAATGGGATAACATATAATTCTATTTGTAATTATTAATTAGATCATTGATTTTAAAATAAAATATATATAAATAGGGGAAAGAGTCATTAAATAGGATGAAAATTATTCTCAACAATGATATACATTTTAGGGGAAGAAACTCAGTAAGAAAAAATATGTGACTAAAATTTTAATTTTCCAATGATATAAATGGAATGTAATATGAAATAAAATATTATTATAAAAGAAACCAAGTTGGGAAGGAGTAATTTCAAGAAGATGCATTAAAATTCATTGATGTGAGTTTAGTGAATGAAAACCCATTTAACTTTTGTATCAAAATACATTTAAAGAGAAAACAAGATAATGATATTCAAACCTTAGGAATTAAATTAATACGGTAATATAATTTCATTAGGATCTAATCATTATATTTTATAGATAACATGGTGCACAACATGAAAAGTATATCAATAAATTAAATTGGAGACAAAGAACCCCTTACCTTAATTCCGGTCGTCACTAAAGATCCTGAATCTCTTATATAAAAAAATAAATATCTTAATATCCTATTTTAGAACCATTTAAAAATATATACCCTTTAAAAAACATAATTTTATTTGTTTTATACATATATAAATTTTTAATAATTATCTATTTTCAATGTCGGGTGTGAGTAATCGTTATTGTTTTGAACTTGTTTCTTAATAGAAGTGTTGTTCTTAATTATTATCCAAATTTTCATCATTCAAAAATAATACAAACTACTGAATGTAATTTATTATAACTATTTAAAATGGTATAATTGAATTTAATAAGTATTTTTGTTATTATTCATGATGATGAAGCTGGTGAAAAACTTATTTAATTATTTAATAACGAAAGAATTATGTTGTATAAATTAAGGAATAATATGATTATATTACTGTTAATGAAAAAATTAAATAATTATTAACATTTTAATATTAAATATTATGATTTTAAATCAAAAATGAGTTTTTATGTTTAAATAAATAAGTTTTCCTCTTGTTATGATCGTTTTAGGCGTTTTTTTTACAATGATCACTTATTTTTAATATTAAATACAAACCAAATAATTTATATTTTAATAATATAAATATTGAAATAAATTTCATATGTTTTCAAAAATCTAATTTATGTAACCATACATAGAAGTTGGTTATATAAAATTAAAATTGTATTTTTTGGAGGTGGTAGTCTACACACATACATGGGAACCATTTTCAATTTTTTTATTGAAAGAGAGTGGAGTAGATAATGGTTATACCATTAATATACTAAAATTTAATTATATTATTAATACTAATTTCATTATATACATATGATTATAATGGGTTTTTAGTAGGGTTTATGAAAATTATAAATAAATGAAGTTAAATTGTAAGTAATAATTAGGTTGATAATTTGGATATTCTATTGAAGTATCCTTAATAAATGAAGGAACTACAGGACTTTGTTGAGGCTAGAAGATGAAAAATGTGTATATGTGATATAAGAAAAGTAAAATGGGTATATTAAAATAGTAAATTTGATATATATTTGTGTATTTAAATGGGTCTAAGAAAGATCCATTTATAGGTGAAAAGAGTGACAAATCATAAGAAAATAATGTTAGGTATGGGGTAAGAATGGAATTGAATGATAATAAAGAGAGTTATGAGCGGATGTGTAAATGATAAATATAGATATGAATTTACATCCTTATAGAGTAATTATATATTGTATAAGTATAAAATGAACATTTTGACTCTATTTAATATAATTAAATTAATAAATTAAGGAAAATTTTGTTTTCAATTTAATCATATTATGTGATAAAAATAGTTTTTTGTAGAAAAATGTTGTTTTAATCATTAAGTGTGTCAAATAGTATTTAATATTATGTACCAATTAAATGAGAATTAATTTAATTTTATACATGTTTAAAGATAATAAAAAATTCTTAATTTAATATATATCCAATTTTGTTTTTAAAAAATACAAAATATTTAGAAAAGTATAAGTTTTTGAAAAATAACGATTTCACTATCATAAGAAATATTTATATGGGTAACGTAATTTTATGAATAAAAATGAAATTGAACTCATTAACTAATTTTAAGATAATATTATCAAATATTTAGATAATTTTATATCATTCCATTATTTAAATTGATAAAAATCAATTTTAATATAAGCTCGTATAATACATAAAAACAATTTTAGGACCCACGTATCTTCTAAGGATAAAAAAATTTGTTACGTTCCAAGTAGTAAAATTTGGATACATTTAACCATATTTTATTTTGTATTTTATAAATATTTTCCATTTAAAACATTACTTAACCAATATATAATAAGCTTCATAGTGCATGAAATAGAATTTTTTTATAGAAATATAATTCTATGTGTACAATGATTTTATTTGTTATTTAGCTATAATAATTTAATTTTATCATTGAATTAGTACTATTAAAATAAATTTATTTTATTTCTATAAATATTTCTTAATTTAGTTACATCTATATTTACCCACCAATTTAATGGATTTATTTTAATGGTTACATAACATTCTCTGTTTGGTTTCATTTTAGTATTTTCTTATATGGTATGCTATTGAAAAAATTTTGTTTTAAAGGATGTTAAATAGTTTAAAATATCTTAGTGTTACACATATTCATTTACAATTTAAATACTCTAAATATTTATTTTATTCTAAACCCTTTGATAGGCACACCTCCCATTATTGTGTGTTAATACGCATATAATGTACGTAATTTCCATAAGGATTTCATGGACATCCACAAATTGATATATAAACATAGATTGTTTTGGGATATAAAATATGAATTATATATCTAGTAAAATAATATAGTATATATATAGAGATATATAATAAATGTCCAAGATCACAAAAAGTTATAATAAAGGGCGAATAATAAAATTTTCAAGAAGCGCATTTCCACAAAAATATATTGGAGAATAGTTATATAATTTGGATGAAATCATCATACCATTAGAAATTTTCATTGATAATTAAAAATATATTAGTTGTGGATATGAATTAATATTCTTTAAGACTTTTCAAGATATGATATACTACATAAACTAGTCTTAAATAAATTTTTTTCAATATTGAGCATACTGATCACCACATAAACTTCATAATTTTATCTTCAGTCCCTTTATAAAATAAAAATGGTTTGCGTGAGTATCAAAAACCAATAATCAAAGTAATAACTCACATGATAAAAAAATCAATACTAATATTTCCAATATTTTGATAGATTTATTTTGACTTTTGGAATCTTAGGTTCATCATACGTAAAATTTAGTTAATCATTGGTTGTTAAACGATCTATCCCTTTTTTATTAAAATTATTATCCAAAAAATAATTGAACCTCACTATGATAGAAATTGAGATGACTTATTTCTTTAATACATTAATATTAAAATATTTCACATGATTATTATTTATATATAATAGTAAATCACAACCGAGAAACTATATGATAAGTGTCATTGGAGATAATATACATTAAAATCTTACATTAAAACAATTTTAAAATATAAAAAATAGTGTTATAAAAGCATATCATTTTAGAAACATTATACATAATATTGTTCTTCATAATCTAGGGAATAAAAACATAAGGAAGAGTGAGATCAGATTCAATACAATGTTTAATATAATAAGTATCAATCAAAAATCATACATGAACATAAGATTAGTATATTGGTATGGTAATATAATCAATATTTTAGTTTATAAAAAATGTATCCAATATAGAAAAACATAGATTATAATTCATGATTCAAGAAATAATCATTTCAAATGACATAAGAAGTTAATAAAATGTGTGTAAAAAATTAAACTATTGTCATGTGCTACAAATAAATAACTTGGGTAAAATAATGTTGCGTAATAATAATTATAGTAATCATAAAATATTTCATGGAAATTTGTTAAGACATTCATATAATAATTTAATAGTCTAACTAACTACCTATAACATAGTAGACATATGCTAACCACCAGTGTACCCTAACCTTATTGGAATTTTGTTGACCATCTATGGGTTATAATGATCTCATCAGATATAAAACATTACCCAATGAAATGGATTTACATAATGGACCCAAAAATTACATAATGAAAAACCATATATATATATATATCTGTGTGTTTGTGTGTGTGTGTGTGTGATTGTGAGTCTATTTTATGAGAGCTTGGAAATATTTATAATTTCATCAGAGATTGATTAACTAGTAAGAAATAATTGAGTTCCGTAATGATTCCCACAATATATGATAATAATCCATCCAGAGGCAGATGATAGATGGTATCATAAAGAAGATTATAAATGGATTATGAGAAGTATTAAATTATATTGACATATATAAAATATAAAAATATTATAATAAAAAAGTAAAATTAATTCCAAAAAAAAAGAATAAATATTCTTTACTTTATGAAGATGTATTTTTAAAGGAAAATATATTATAAAATAAGGGGATACGAATCAATTTTAGGAATCCATGAAATATTTTAAATTTTCATTCATAAATAAGAACATATATAATGGAAACTAATTTCATTTATAGAGAAATTATTATAACAAAGGAATATTTTCAATCTTTTTTAAAGATGTTCAATTTTATTAAAAAAATTACTCATGTGAAAAATGGTCCAAAGATTTATTTAAAAATACTATAAATTAAGTATAAATTAGTATAAATTTTCTTTAATCAACCATTGAATTGAAAATAATGATATTTATTTGAAAATATAATAAACCTGGACTAGAAGAAGAAAGATTCCAACAAAAATATGAGTTAAGTTTAGTACCCATTTAAAAGAATTATTTTTATTTAATTGTGAACTAATGCAAGAAAAAATGGTTAAAATAAAATTAAAACCCATGAATAACCAAAGGAGAAGAAAATATATAGTGTTTAGATAGAATTAACATTTAATTTCTCTATATATTAATTTAAAACGGGCATTCTTGATTGCATATTTAGATTGTGAAGATAACCTTACCTTTACTCCCCACATATATGAAAGAACATTACTGTCATAAATAATAATAATAATCATACTAACCATTTATTTTTTAACCATAATCATATATATTATGTAACATGAAGATATTTTGGATGATTTTTTTTATAAATTAATATTATGTTTTATTTCTTCATTCAAAAGTGACAGGAAACGAAAATAAGCCATGAAATATTATATAAATTAACATAAGATAAAAATAACATAAATATTAAAATAATCTCAGGATATAGAAAATACATCTAATAAAAGATCATACAACACATAGGAAAAAAATTTAGTGTCTTGGAACTTACCTACTTAGACATATTATTTTATAACATTTGAAAACAATTCTTCATAATAATTCTCCAATTGACACTTTTCTAGACATATCATGTGATATATTCATCTTCATAACATGGGTAGTGGAAACATAAGAAGGGGTTATCTGAAAGGATCAGTAATGTTCAAATGTTTCATAACATAATGAAGCATTGGAGAGGATATAAATATGAAAATAAAAGATCAAAAGACATTAGATGATAATAATAAAACTTGTTAGAGTAACATAATATTATAAAAATATCATTAAAGAATCATAAAATATTTTAATTAGATCAAAAAACATATCAATAATCATATCATATGAGAGAATTATACAAAATTATAGAATAAATTTAAAATATGGAATAGTTATCAAAAATAGAATATGATAGAAATTAAATGCATCTTGAAAATTTGGAATAACTTAATAAAAATATTGGGAATATGAAAAAACCATAAGAGTAGGAAACCCTTTGTGAAGAAATATATTATTCTTTCATCTTTGTGTATATACTAATTACGTCCAAGCCTAGAAATGTTAGTTAGTCAGTCTTACTAACACCTATATAAAGAAATTATTTTTTTTAAAATGTTACTATCTCATGAGTTATAAATATAAACCAATTCATTGGAGGGAGATATAGGTCCCAAACTAGAACCATTCATACATATTTTTTCCAATTCAAAACAATCAGTATCATAACTTAATGAACCCATAAAGAGGAAGGGTTTTCCTGAACATCCAAATGCTATAACATCTTGAATTAAATCACATGATACTAAAAATTTGATAAAATTATATTATATCATAATAAAAAAATATGGAAATAAATTAAACAAAACTCCATTGGCTATTTTCCATTTTGGGATAATTAAAAACAAAACATGAAAAGTTACTTTTTGAAGAAATTTGATATTCCTCATTATAAAATTAAAAATTAGGTTTCCCTTTTCAAAAAGACTCCATTTTTTGAAAACATTTGGAATTAAAACTTATATTGAAATTAATTTTGATCAATAAATCTTTCCCCTTAAAATAAATGGGGAATAACATTAAATATATGGGAAATAAATTCAAGAATAATCTTTATAAATGAAAGGAAGTAATTTGAGTTACCAAAACCCTTACATTTAAAACTGATTTTGATGGATGTAATTTGATCTCTTTTATATTGAAAATAAATATCTTAATGACTTATATTGAACCCATAATATAAAAATTATAACCTTTTATAATTTTTTTGACTATGTATTATGAATTTATTTACCGATTACTATTTATTTTCATTATAAGGTGTTAGAACATTCAGTTAATTGTTTCCAAAAAAAATCAGAATGATGGTATTGATTATCAATAATCTCTTTAAAGTTATTAATTAATTAAAAATTTATGATAAAACAATCATTATTTTAAAATGATTTCATAATTTCCTTTTTAATTATTCTAAAGGCATGAATACAGCTTGATAAAATTTAAATCATGATTAGATTTTTTGGACATTTTTAATAATTTAAGTGTGATATAAAAATATATATTTTAAATACACTTTCGTTATAATTAGTGAAAAATATAAAATATATTATTATTTTATTATATTACCATTATATGAAATCATGTGATCATTTATGATATATGTTTTATAACATTGTCAACATTTATTATTAAATAGACCCAAAAGGATACCTTTTATAATGCTTTCATGAGTAAGGGAAAGTCTTTAGATAATGATAACATGGAAATTTAATTATTTTTAATATTTAATTCTAATCATATATCGTTATTTAATCCATTATTATAACCTTATAGGATTGGTGATGATGAATGAAATTCATTATTCATGATGGTATTGGGCCTCAATATGCATGAATAATGATCCCATATCTCAATAAATATAAAAAAGGATGAGATATAAAAAGTGACGATTTTATAATTTTATATCTAAAATAAGAAAACATTTATTTATTAAATCCATCATTCATACCCACCTATAGAAGTAGTGATAAAAAATGAACAACATTTCTTCATGGAGGTGGTAATCTGTATGTACACACAATATATGTGATTTTGTTTTCTTTGAGGGTTTCAATGATTGAATAATTATTTTAAAATAAATAAAATTACATTATTTTATAATAATGATACTTATTTAATTATATTAATAAGTTTATTTATGGTTAGGATATCATAAGTTAAGAAGGAAACACTAAGGATAAGTTGATACATTTGTTAGGGACTTGAATTATCGCTAAGAATTATCTTTTGAAATGAAGGGATTATACTAACTAATTGGAAATTTTGAATTTTTGAAATTGGTATAGGGTTATAGTGGGAGAAAATTTTATTATTATCACGTATTAATTCAAATTTAAGTTGAGTATTAATGTGGTGGAAGTTTCAGAATTTATAAGTGAACAAAATGGTAGTTTTATAAGTAACCCTTACATTTTGAATAATATAAAGTTACTATTCAAGATTAAATGGACAATAATTGAAAAACATAGCGTATAAAGTGATTTTTGGTTGAACCTCACTTCAATAATTCAATTTGTAGGGAAAATGTTATGTTTTATGTCTTTTTTCTTTACTTTATATCTTTTATAATAATTACTTTTACTATGGTAATAAATTTTAATCCTTACTAATTAAATTTAATGAAAAAATTAATACTAAACCTTTTATGTAAATTTTACCTTATTATTTAAAATATTGAATTAATATTTTGAAATAAAATTTTTGAGGGTTTGAAAAGTTAATTTTATGATTGACCACAAAATGCATAACAGTAATTTTGAAAAAGTGTGTTTTTAAGATTAAAATTTATGCACGAGACATTATTATTAAAATTATCAATTATGATGATATAAATATATTTATAAAAAATTAATGTGGATTTAATTGAAAAATACCCAATCTCACCTTGAAAATACTTGTTTGAATGAAAAGACCGAATACAATTGTTGTTACAATAACATTTTAATTTTGTTCAAGAAATGGTGGAAATCATATTTAGAAGATCAATCAATATTTTAAAATATATAATTTCATTCATTAAATACATATTTTATTACTTTAATGTTTTTTTAAAATTCCTTGATATTCTTACATAATTATAAAATGAAAAAATTGGTATTTTTTAAAAATCCAATTATTCAACAAAAAATAAATCCTTTTAGAAAAAATTAAAAAATAATACTAAGTACATTTTGATATGTTTTAATAAAAAATGAATTATATTTTATCAAATTATCATTCTAAATTTTTTAATTTAGTTTCTTATAAGAAAATACATAATATAAGGAAAAAAACTTTTATTGAATATATCATTTTTTTAATATTAACTCTTATTAATGATTTATCTTCTAAAGTTAATATATTTTAATTATTTACCATATAGTAATTTAGAAAATATTTATTAATAATGTTATTATTATATTTTGTGTTTTTTAAGTTGGTTATAGTATGTAAGACAAATTATCTACCATGAAATATATTTTACAAGGTCTATCATTTTGGACTTCAAACTTTACCCCCAATAAAATTAATTTCTTTTAAGAAATTTGATTACATAGATGAAAAACGTTAGGGTATTCTTCCTTCTTCAGATCCAATGGTTACCATGTAACTTCTTCAAATTTATTATTCCACCATAGAACATTGACTATATGGGTGGTCATTTTCCTCAGAACATTGACACTTCCATAAAAAATTTCCAAAGGTTGTTCGTCTCGTAAAGGGTCATGTTAGAATTGTAAATATTTTATTCTTTGTTCATGTTTTGGATATAGAATGTGCTTATTAAAATGTAGTATATATGTAACACATAATTCAATTAACATAGGTCTAGAATAAGTGATATGTGATAGGCTATTTACTAGGCATGATCATGAAACTCGACAAGACTAATGTATCTAGGTATCAAATTCCCTTTCTTCCCACATCTCATAACCATATTGTATAAATATATTCAAAGGATGAAATTTTCACTAAATGTTAACTCTAGAATATATTTATGATTATCAAAATAACAATTTTATCAACTTTGTTCAACATTCATATACCATTGATGGGTTTCAACCTTCTTCATCATTTTTTTGGGCAAGGCCAAGACCTATTAGATTTCTCTATCCAAATTCAACCTATCATGTTGGATTGCAACATATCTTCCTATATATATCCTCATATGGTGCCATATGAATACTATAATTGAAATAATTTTTATATGCGAATAGTACCCAGGGGAGGTATTGAACCCAATATCCTTGGAAATCCATTGAACAAAATTTCATCATACACTCACGAGTTTGAATAATCCAATTAGAATAACCACAAGTATATGGATGATATGAATTGTTAAAGATTATTTATTCCTTTAATTAATTTTGATGACTTATCTAGACTCTTGAGGTAAAATAAAAAATCTAGGTTAGATATAATGGGGGGTGGTACTTCATGCATCCTCACTACTTCCCATATTAATATCTGAGCAAGTTGTTCAATGGAGAAATATTCACCAATAGTAAAAAAAATGCATTGAATTCAAAAGGTGATGGATTACAACCATAATTAAAACATGGAATTGATACATTTTTGGGAGTCCTACTATGATGTCCATGGTGATATTTTTCCTTTTCAATAATTATATGGGCAATGTTTTGAACATACCCTTAGTGTTTTGTCATTCAACATTAACTTTCCCGCCTAATAAGAATTGAGATATATTCTAAATGATTTCCCTCTTCATGTTTTTAATGACTCATATTTTCTATGTTTTTTATATAAATTAATGGGGAAAATTCCGAGACCAGGTGCTGAGATGACATGAGATTCTGAGGAACGATGTGCCCAGAAATGTTCAATTAAAAATGTTATATTTTTAGTAGAATGTACAAGTGATTTTTAATTAAAATATGAATAACTTCTAAATAGGTGCCCAAATTAGAAATTAGAAGGCACCATTACTTTTAGAGTAGTGAATTTACCTTAAGTAAGGACTAACATCGAACGATACATGTCGAATGTAAAAGTTATAATCTAGACGTTGCCGTCATTAAAAATATTTATTAAAAATATTTTATTTGATGAAATAGAGTTTTTATTTTTAATAAAGCCTTCGTTAGGGAATTTAGTGTCATCACCACAACCCTGTAAATTCTCTATGGTGTGGAGGTAAACTCTATCAATGATGAACACCGACATATTGAGGATCGATGTCAACAGAGAACTCAGTTCTTCATCAACAACTTATCCAACCATGATGTAAGATGTTGATTCTATTTGTGATTTACTTTCCCCATTTTAGATCCATCGATAAACACAGACCAATAGGAAAAAATGTTGACCTTTAGCTTGATCTATTATGGTATGGGTGTCATGATTGCAAAGTTTTATTGGAGATTAGATTTGTGTATTGATTTGTTCTTCGTGATTATAATAACATGAACGAATCAAGGCTGACACGAACAAATCTAATATCCATTCATTGGATATTAATGTGATTTCAAACTTCCCCCAGAACCTCTCACATTCTTCAATTGTTGTTAAATTTATCCATTCCCGTTTTAAACCCTATATGAAAACCAAATCGAGAACTGATCCCGCAATGGGACAACAGAGGCACAACACTAGAACAAGGAAACGACCAGTGGTGGTGACTCTAACTAGTTCAGGCAGGGCAGCGCCGGTCTAGGAAGATGGTGTGATGGTAGGGTGTGGCTGTGATGGGGAGACCAGTGGATGAGGCAACATCAGACTGACATGAGAGGCCGATCCTGGAGGAGCACAGAAGGATGGTCCACCGGTGCTAGACAATAGGATGAGGTTTAGGTGAGACCACGTCAGAGGGATCCCGTGGTGGCGGGGGCTGCGTGAAGTGAATAGGGGATTGAGGTTGGAGTCTGTGATGATAGTGTGGCTATGAGACCAGAAGGATGAGGCGGGATTGCCTCAAAAAACATGGAACGACTCCACATTGACCGAAGGGATGCAACCAGGGTCGGCCGCTTCTAGCGCACACAAACTGGACCACATGCGGTGGGTTAGACCAGATGATCCTGGCTGCTTGAGCGGTCTATTATCCTAGTGGGATGAGTTTTTAAGGCTCATCAAGCCATGTTGGTTGGTTTGGGCTGAACCAGGTTGGGTCAGGTCGACTGGACTAGGTCGGGGTCTGGCTAAACGAATCAGATTTGGACCGAACCTAGGTCAGACCTATTTAGAAAAAAAAATCATAACATTCAAACAGTGTATCCATTTGGCAATCCATATACGGTGTTGAGACCCTTACAATGTGAAAGTAATTTTGAGATACTCTAAGTGAGTCTTTGGGAAATTTAGAATATAACCTATTTTCTTGAGGAGTAGGTTCTCTGAGTACATGTATGCTGTGAGTGGAATCCTACGGCTAGTTGTGACATGGTGATTACCTGACTTGAGGTATGAATGGCCCATCGATGATTTGTTCCCTATTGACTCTCCATGTGCCATTGATTCTCCATTCACCATTGACACACCATGCACTATTGAGGCTTCCTGCACCAACGACGCTCTGTGCGCCATCAACACTCTATGCACCATCGATTCTTCAAGATCCATCAACAATCTATTTTCCATCGACGCTCAGTGTGCCATCGACGCTCTCAGTTCCATCAATGCTCTGGGTGACATCAACGCTCTGGGCTCCATCGACACTCTAGGCACTATCGACAATATTTTTACCATCAACACTCCATGCGACATCGAACCTCCCTTCATCATCAACACTCCATGTGCCATAGAAAATGGGAGATCTATGGACTTCAAATGAAAAATCGTTCTCTTCGTACTTGAGACTTGTACCTGTCTGAGCTGACTGTGATGATTGTACTTCATGTGTTTTCATTGTGGTGTACTTCTGGTGTTCCCTTTGAGATGTAGTTCATTTGTTTCTTTTGTGAAACACTTCATGGATTTCTTAGTGGTATTTCCATTGTGGTTTTGTGGTTTCCTAATGAGTATTTATTTACACACCCCTACAAAGGATTTTCCCACACATGTCTTGTCTTGTATTGAAGATCGATGCTTTGATGAAGTTCTAGGTGGACAAAGGAATGGCGGTTCTTATAAATTTCATACAGATGTGTTGTGATCCTACAAATTTATGTAGTATTCATTCACATACCCATAAAGTAGGGTTTTCTACAGATGATTTTCAAAAACTTGTGTATTTACATGACTTACTCATTCTTTTGGTAGACTTGTATTTTTTCCCTATTCACATTCTATTTTTCCTACTATCATACTCGATGGTTGTTATCATAGTGTATGCATGCATTTTTACTATTTTTTTTATATTTTATATTTTTTTCATGGAGATGTGTGTGTGTGTACTGGTACTTAAAAAATGCCTCCCATTTGTGGGATATGCTTACTCGGTGCCAGTCACCATCCCCTGACCTATTAGTTGTGGGCTTGGGGTATTTATGAAATGAAACCCTCTAGGATGGGTCAAGAAAATGTTATCCCATAATAAGTTTTACTTCATATCTATATATGTATTTTTCTCTAATGATGGATAGAGAATGATTTTCTATGTTAACCATCCAAAATATGATTCTTAAATTTCGGTTTTGATGGGACACATATTTGTGTTCCAGACCTTATAACTCTATATTTTTCAAAGTTATTATCTAGTATATTTTCTAAAAAAAATTGAATCTCTACATCATCTTTATAGGATTCTCTGACCTTTATGAGAATGAAAGGTTGGATAGTCATTTGGTATATAAAAAATTTATCTACTCCCATTATAAATTCATGATTATTAGGTCTTTTTTGATCGATAAAGTATCATGGTATTTCTTATTCAGAGTATTTTCCATCTTAGTTTCGTTCCCATGGTGGTAATTTATTAATAATTCATAATATTTTATCATTTCTAGGTGTATAACTTAGAACATCATCATTTCATTATATTAGAATATATATTTAAATAAAATTATTAATATATATGTCACAAATTTCTCCATAGTGATAATATCACCAAATATGTATTAAAAATATTAATTATTCCATATCTAAATCATGGATTGTTTATTTTTTCTCATGATTCTTTAATTGACGTGAATCAAAAAAATTAACTTATCATTATTCATGAGAAAAAACCCGAACACTTTTTCAAAGTACCACTATATGTTACATACCCTTCCCCACTGCACTGTAATATTTCTACTAGTGTAGTGGCCGAACTCTTTTTTATTACCTTATAACTTTCATCACATAACTCTATCTTAACTAAATTTAGTACCGTGCATGATAAATTTATTAGTGGATTTTATATCCATGATAAATTTCTCAAAAATCATCAGTAATATCCTACCAATCCTTTAAAAATACATACCTTAGTTACAATTGTTTGTCTGATCCACTACATTATAACATATACCTTTGATAGATTTACTGATTTTCCCTTTTTTGTGTTTAACTAATCCCATAATGATACTTTATTTAGAAATAATTTAAACTTGTTAAATGTTTTCATACATTTTTCCATTTCTCATTATATTTAACAATATCTATAAAGGATCTTCATTGTCTTCTTTTTTTATTAGAACATATAAGAATAAAATATACAAAGAGAATCACAAATTGATTACAGTAGTCTCTAAATACTCAATTCATTATATCCCTAAAAAACTAGAATAATTTATATGTCTAAAGGGTATCACTATAAATTTATAGCTTCCAAAAATCATATAAAATGTTTCCTAAAAATATCTTCATTTTTAACCCTTAATAATTGATATACATATTGAATAATAATGGAAAAATTGTTTATCATGTTGATATTGTTGGGTTTTAACCTTTTTTACCCCGTGATTTTTTTGTAGGTTACATTGTAAATTTGTTTTTAATGTTGTGTATAAATAACTAACATTATAAATATAAAATATTGATAGGTTTACTAGATCGGTTTTTTATAACTGAAGTGATAAATAATTTATTATTTCATTTTAAAAAACATCTTTATAATGACTTTATAATGTCAATTTTCCTATAAATGGCATGATAACATATATTTTATTTTATTTTAATGTAATGATTTCAAAAAAAAATACATTAAACATCAAAATAAAAAGCATATTTAGGAGACTTTTCCATGTTAGTTATTTCTTAAATGACATGTAAAATTGATCACAATGTCTGTTTCTATAAAAAATGATGTTTTGAATGGTTAAATACAGTGGTTATAAAATAACTGATGTGGTAAAAAATCTCAAAAAAATTAAATTCTACATTGGTTGTTATATAACTGACATGGAAAACTATTTACCACTTCAATTATTATTAAATAATGATTGGGTAAACCATTTATCATGTTGGTTTTAATGACAAACAACATGATATAGATTGTTTTTTAGTTTTTCATGTCGATTATGAAGAAAATGACGTGAAATGAATTTTATAATAAAATTCATTAAAAAAATACTCTAAATGTAAAACAACTTATTAGAAATAGAAAAACCACACTTTCAGCACAAAAATTTACATTTTGAATAATAAAATTTACAATTTGTAGAACAAGTATACTATAAACCAATTATACGTTTTAGAAAATTAACCCATTCACTTTGTAAATTTTTTAACTCTTCTATAATATAAGTATGTGGGTAATTAAAATGCTTTAAATTGAAAATAAATAGTTTAACATGAATTCAGAATAAAAAGAATGAAAGATTAAAGGAATCGTTTATAATGAAATCTAACCTTCTAGAACATTGTAAGTCTACTGTTTAAAATTATTTAAAACATAAATCATTGATAATAATATCCACATTCCGTAACTCATTATTTTTTATGAATGTTCTATTTAGAAATAAGTTTTCAATTTAATATAAAATTTTAAGTAATTACATTCAAAATATTTTAATTGTAAATTAATAGTCAACATTTATTTAACATATTTGATTTATTCACTCCACTTTCTTATTATCTCACAAAATAAATTCCTTTCACAATATTTTAATAATATGTAGGAAATAAATTTAAATACATTATAATATATACATGTATTCAAATATTAAAACTTATGTATTAAAAACATTATGAATATTTTCTCAAAATTCCCTATGGATTTGGAATAGCTTCTAAAGCATTTTTCCTCTTGAAAAAACACCCAAAATCCAATGGATACTAATATAAAAAATAATATAATTCACTTGGTTACTATTTAATGAGTTAAAAAACATTCTAAGATATATATATTTCAGACTCTATATGATAAGTAATCATCTAAACTGAATAATGAAATTCTTTTGAATTATTTCAGCAATATAAATTTTTTTACATCATTCACTATCCTCACTATAGGTTAAATAAATTGTGGGTCTATAAATCTATATACTGATGTAGAATCATTACGAAGACAAATTTTATAACAATACCTAATAAAAACAAATATAAGTATAAATTTTCAATACGTCAAAATAAATGAAAGTTGTATGATAATTTACTTATATAGAAAAGTGTATCATCACATTGATTCCCTACTAATCTCCATTTACAAGATTCATGATATATTTTTTTAAATAATAATATTCATTTCACACCCACAGATGTTAGATTCCATTGTAATGTTATAAACATCCAACAAAAAATTGAATAAGTTTAAAATATATCTGGAGTAGAAGAAGTTTTATCAGAAGTTAGAAAAGCCTGTATTTTTTGTATTATGTATCTTATGTATTTACCTCTAAAGTATTCCTATAAATGTAAAAAATATTTAAAATTTAAAATGTTAAAAAAAATTATCACAAAAACTAAATAAATGATATAATTTAAGAATACCTCAATTGAAAATTTTCAATCAATTCTAGATGGAAAAACTAAAAAAATGGTTGATAATTTTTCCAACTATTCTAACCTCATATATTGTAACGATTATTTCCTTGATCTATCTATAATATCCTATATATTTCCTCTAATATTCACTATTTCTATCTATTTATTATTTATGGAAATGAAGAAATAATATATAATATTATAATGAACAATATGATGGTTGAGATACTCAACATAGATATCATAATAAATAAGAAACTATGGGCATGAGGTGTATGAGTAGGGTAAGTAGGGGATTGAGGAGTGAGATCTATTTTTAGAGGTTGAGGAGTAAGATTTTTAGGTAGATGTGGAATAGTGAGATCAACAACCTGAAACTACTATTGGGGATCTTTAAACATTGATTACACCAATGCTCGGATCATGTCCTCTATTGTCTCACCCTTATAATTAACTTGAGCTTACCATGCTTATACTTTTATTTTATATACATCATTCCTTAAAGATTTTTCAAAATTAGAAATAATTTTATTACTGATACACCTATCGAGTATCCACATTCATTTTCTGGGTGTTTGGGATTTCTTAATGACATAAGTAAAATATCTTTCTAATCATCTGCCAAAAAAGGTCCCCTAAGTTAAATACTATTAAAGAAAATACTTTATGGAACATTTGAAAAATTCATTAGAAAATCAGAATATACAAAAACTATTTTTAACTTAAATAAAATGAAAAAATTAAATATCTTCTTAAAATAATCTTAGTTATAACCCCCGAATCATTCATAAGATATTGTTCAATTTTATTCAGTTGGTCCATCTTATATATTGAATTTCTAGATTTGGGGGGCGGGGTCGACCTCTGCTAATCCTTGAGACTCATCCCTTAGTTTCTTTTAAATTTCAACTATCATTTTTTCTTTCAATAAAGTATACCCTCCATGGTATAATGCATGAGGGTTTATATTTTATGATTTCATTTCCTGATAATATATCATTTTTTTAAAATTAAGAACAATGAAACAATTAATGTCATCATTAATATGAAAAAAATCAAACATCTAACAATACACTTACCAAACAAGATTATTTTTTTTACATTAATCAATATTATTCCGTTTATCTTCATCAATAATTTAATATATATCATAATGATTTTTGATTATTTCTATCCCCAGAAATGAATTATGACGTGACGTTTGATTTAAAATCCCTTCATCTCCTAGAATTAAAACCTAAAAATTTCTTCTTAACTCCTCCAATATTAGGTATTTCATATTGCAACTCTAAATAAGGTAAAACCCTATATTAGTTAAAAAAATTCATGATAAGTTAAATAATAACAAACGATCATACCAAAATTGTGTCCCATAATTGAGATATAGTGAATTTTTTAAAACTTATTGTAACGACCCAAAATTTTATTAATAAATATTCATCTTGATATAATTAAATGTCTTATTATTTAGAATGGTTATATAAAACATATTCCCTTCCTTTATTTAATGATTTTTTATTTTAAAATACCATTATTAATTTTTACCATTTCTAATATAGTCGTTGAACAGTGATCACATGATAGTATAAATATAGGGCATTAACAAATCCAATTTACTCAGAAAAAGGAAGGGATTATCTCATCCAGTAGAATTTCTCCATATGAAGCCCATTTTTCGAAGCTCAGAAAGGAGGTAGTGTCATTAGGCTTCGCTCATGACCAATTCCAAGCTGAGCTTCAACACATTAAGCTTGAACAGAATTGTCTATGGAAGAAGTGGATGTTAGTAGATATTACCACCACAACAATGTTATCTGAGCTACCCCAAGTGTCTGTCACCATTGCACACCTTACCCTTAAATATTATGAGGGTTTTGTAAGGGGTTATGTTACAATACACAAGCAATAAGATTATGTGCATTATTTTTGTATAAATAATATACATTCATTTTATTATTGTTAATTTTTAAATGGTTCTTAAAGAACAAATAATACTTTTAGTCAGTATTTAAATTCAATTAAGAAATATATTTTGATGAATTAGTAGATTTTTTAATTAAATAAAATATTAATAAAATATTATTACTGAATTACTTTTTATTAAATATAACTTATCATATAATTTTTATGAATATAATTTTAATTTTTATTATGGTTTGAAAGCTGTTTTTGTCAAAACCCATAAAATTGTGATAAATTTCGGTATCTATTTTAAAATTGAAAATTAAAATATTTAGAAAATTATTTAGATAAAATGAATATTTTTTTTGGATTCAAGACATCGAATTTATCTAATGGTGATTTTTTCATTATATTCTGAGATAGTCGATTTTTTTTGAAAAAATTAAATACCATTTAAATATATAAATTGTATTATGATATAATAATTACCCAATAGTGATGTAATAAAATACTATAAAAGGGATATTAAAAAAATATATTTTTACCTTAAAAATAATGTGATTTTAGATTTGTTTAATTAATTTTATGGTTCCTTAGTGGACCCTCCTAGAATTATAAAATATTTTAACTTTTTAAAATTATTTCCTTGAGAGTGTGACTCACCTCCACATTAGAAAGACTAATATTTTAATAATTTCTGTCACTGGCCTTATAAATTAATTTTTTACACTCTAATTTGGAAGAAAACATGGGTAAAAACCAAGGGATGGTTTTTGGTTTTGATTAGTTTAATGTGTAGTGTCCAAAACCCAAATAATAAACAATTCCCCCTCCTTTCCTATATAAACCCATTCAATATCCTATTCCTCTTCACTCAAAGCATTTGGAGCTCAACCAAACTCTTCCCTAATATCTTTATAATTCTCCTAATGTGCCCCAAAATTCCTAGAAGCCTCTCCCAACCCTCTTCCATGAATTTTGAATCACATTTCCAAGTAAGGGATCCTCACTTTCCTTCCATCCTTATTTATGTACATGTTTCCTTTTATTGTTTTTCCATTTTATTTTCAATTAAAAATGTTGGGGTATGATTTTTTACCTCTGTTATACTTCCCTCATTATTTTTGAATGATTATAGACCCCTTTATTTCTCATTAATTCCTCCCTTGTACACCCATTACCATGTCAAAATTCTGAAAAGGTTTTCTCTCTCCTTATTTACTTTTAAGAAATTATTTTATATTATGAAACTAAATTCCATTAAATATGTTGGGATAATATGATTCATGACACAATTACTGTCCATTTAATTTATAAATGATGATATACCTATTTCTTACTCATCAACCTATTTTACGACTTCTATTTGACGTCGTTGTGTTACTGATGTTACACCAAAATTTCTGATGTGAAAGTCATCATGTAAGTAAATACCATACCCATTTATCCATCAAGGGTATTCACATTTATGCACATGTACTTTTTGATTTAGGAAAAAAATTTATTTATTCCAAAATCTCTTATTTAAGGATTAAATTATGATATTAAATGAATCCATGTTGTATGATATATGTGGCACACTTATGCATGAAATGAAATGATTGAGAAGGTTTACCTTGATAATGATCCAATGCATTGGGTAATGAATAATATCATGATACATCATGTGCAATGAGTGTTGAGCCATTTGAATTCACGTACAATTATAGTATACTCTTGCTAATTCATGTGCAATAAGGGTTTACTCATTATCCAGGTGAAATGACCATTGGCTCATGATAATATCATGTTAAATGTTGTTGCCACATTTCCATGTTATGATAATCATGACATTTCAGGGATTTATGTTCATGTTTCTCTTATTCTCCATTTATATGCCTATTTTCTAACATGTATTGTATTGTTCATTTTATTCCTTATTTACTCCCTTACTGAGCTTTATATCTCACCCTTTTCTAATGTATGTCCTTAGGTTAACCCATGCAATGCTACATATGAAGGAAGGTTGGGGTCATGTAAAATATGTTTTCAATAATGATGTTGTATTTTATGTCTTAAGTTAACATGTAATGTTCTTAATTTACCAATACACTAGACCTCTCGATACTCTGAGTTGTGTTATGTGCCAGTTTATGTAATAAATCTTGTTTATGTGTTTAATAATGACAAGGGTTGTTATAGTTGGAATCAAAGGGATAAGTTTAGTTATTTTTGGGATTATAATTCGAAAACCATAGTGGAAGCCTTGTAGATAAGACTATGTATAAGAAAAACATCCATATATTTTGGTGTGTATAGAGTACATGGTATATCAATAAAATACATCCTCATTTGGATAAGAACAAGTATAGGTGGCTCTGGCACATATGTATACAGGGGTAATCACATAAAACACCGCTTTGAGCTAGACTCAAACCAGAAATGGTGCACAAAAAATGGTCCTTACAGCACTCTTGGTTCGACACGCCTGGGGGACATTCTATGGAAAATTTATAAGCTTAGTATGAAACATTAGTAATGGAAAAAAAATTACCCTAAGAATATATGTTGGGAATTAGATCATGGATAACATAGATTGAAGCCTACAAATTCCATAGATAATGATATAAATGTAATTTAAAAGTTTTCCCTTTGATTTAATTTGATTAACCTTTATGTGTTAAAATGTTTATGATACTCATACCTATTTTTCATTTTATTCTATCCAATGGCCGGTAATATGAGGAATATGGATAACAACTGATGCGAAGGTAAATATGATAAATGTTCTAGAAAGATTCCCAATCAAATGTGACATCAAGTGCGACATATTGTGATTATGCCGGATCGGATATCAAAAATAACAATTAAGAATTTTCATAGTGTTCAATTCCCAAGGAAATCATGGAAGAGGAAGATTACATATCATGAATGCCCATATCCAAAAGTTGATAAGGCGAAGAAGACCCAATTTCCATCATGCAACAAGTGTGGAAAGAGGATCCAAGGTAAATTTCAAAAAGATACTAGAAGATGTTTTAAGTGAAAAAAGGAAGGGAATAAAGTATCATATTTCCATGAAAGAATGGATAATGTAATGGATGGAAACAAAATTAAATCTAATTAATCTTATATAATTCTATGATATAAATGTGGAGAAGTCAAGCATTGCCCATTATAATGATCCTTTTCAAGGGCTGAGAAGCATGATGAGCATTAACAATCTCCATGATCGAGGGAGCATGGTATGTCCTATTTAATGATGGAAAATGATGAATTAATTACATGTAACCACTACTTCAAATTAGTGTATGTCATAATGTATGTCAATTCCTACCCTATTAGTATATATTTAATGTCTTCTATGAACATTGAGTCTCTAAAAGAAATTATATTAAATCATTTGGGAAAAACATTCATTAGTGATGTATCACATGTTGATGTTTGTGGGAATGATCTTCTTGAAAATATTAAAAGTCCCCATTTGATGGAATTTGAGGAAAAAATACAATGTCTTGGCCTATGACTTAATGAAGATGAAAATTCACGAACAAAACTATCCCACACATGATATGGAGTTGGCTGTAATAATCTTCGCATTAAAAATTTGGAGACATTAACTCTTTGGGGAGAAGTGTGAAATATATATGAATCACAAAAGCCTCAAGTATATATTCACACAGAAAGAGATGAACATGCGGCAACGAAGATAGTTAGAGCTGATCAAAGACTATGACTACTCAATCCATTACCACCCTGGGAAAGAAAACAAGGTGGAGGATGATCTAAGTAGAAATGACCCATTTATTATATCATTGATGAGAATGTAAAAGGATCCAGTCTTCTTATATTTAGTTATAATGGACATGGGAATCATAAATAACGTAACATCATCAATCCTTTCACAAATTATAGCTCAACCGTCTCTTTTGGAATCGTTAAATGATGCTCAAAAGAATAATGTGGGTGTTTAGAATAATGTGGAAACTATCAAAAGAGGTAAATCATTGAAGCATGATGTTAACGGAGAAGTAATTGTGAGATTTGGGACAAGGCTATGTGTTCCATCAAATCCGGAGTTAAATAAATTACTTTTGGATGATGCACATAGTTCAAATTTCTCTATTCACCGAGGAAACAAAAAGATGTATCAAGATCTCAGAGATAATTATTGTAGGGATAACTAGAATAAGGAGATCAGTGAGTATACATAAAGGTGCCTGGTATGTCAGCATGTGAAGGATGAGAGGCATAAGTCTAATGGGATGATGCACCTATTACCCATACCAAAATAGAAATAGAAGAACATCACCATGGAATTTGTCACCGAACCTCTGAAGAAATCCAAAGGAATCAATGCAATCTAGGTTGTTGTGGATCATATTATAAAGACTGCACACTTCATTACAATTCAAGTGGATTTTTCATTGGATCAACTATCAAATAAATAAATCATGTAAGTGTTAAGAATACATGGAGTAATACTGTCGATTGTATCTGATATATATCCAAGATTCACCTCTAAGTTATGGAAGAGTCTCCTACATTCTTTGAATACTTAGCTGATCTTCACTACCACTTATCAACCTCAAATTGATGGCCAATATGAGTGTACGATCAGAACACTTGGAGACATGGTGAGATAATGCTCAATGGAATTCAAAATGTAATTGGATCAATATCTTCCTCTGGTTGAGTTCTCTTACAATAATAGTTTCTAATAAATCATCCAAATGGTTCGTTATGAAGCCCTTTATGGGAAGGGGTGCAGAACACATGCATGTTGGATTTAATTTGGAGAGATAAAAATATTAGGTCCAAAAATGGTCTAAGAAATGGTGGAGCAGTAAAGACAATCCATCAAAATATTAAATCTACTAAGAGTCAGTAAAAGAGCTATGATGATAACCATCGATGAGACCTAAAGTTTAATGTTGTAGAAATGGTATTCCTCCACAAATCACTGTGGAAGAGATTTATAATATTTTGGAATAAGTGGAATCTTAGTCTAATGTACATCGACCCTTTTGATATCCTTGATCGCATTGGAGAAGTGGCCTATAGACTAGCACTCCCACTGAACCTATCTTATGTACATGATGAATTCCATGTATCGAACTTGATAAATTACATACCTAACCCATCACATTTACTCAATCCATAGGTGGTTCCATTGGAGAATATACTCTATAATTAAGAGAATCCGATGAAGATCTCATATCATAGGGAAAAAGTTATACGAAATAAGAAAATGCCCCTCGTCAAGTTGTTCTAGAGAAACCATATGTTTGAAGAAGAAATGTGGGAATCAAAGGAAGTGATGAAGAAGAGTTTCCCTCATCTATTTTAGTGTGGAAAAATGGAATTTTTGGGGAAAAATTTATTAAGTGGAGAATATTTCAATGACCCCATCATTAATTAATAAAAATTACTCTTGATCTAATTAAATATCTTATTATATAAAATGGTTTTGTAAAACATATAAACTTCCTTGGTTTTATGTTTTTTTTATTTTAAAATACCATTAAGAATTATTATTGTTTCTAATATAAACTTTGAACAGTGATCAAATGATTATTATAAATATAGGGCTTTAACAAATCCAAATTACTATGAAAAAGTAAGTGATGACCTCATATAGTAGAATTGCACCTTAGGAAGCCCATTTATCAGATCTTGGAAAAAATATAACATCAATGGGATTCTTTCTTGACCAAACCCAAGCCAAGCTTCAACACATTAATCTTTAAAGGAAACTCCTATGGTAGAAGTGGAAGGTAATAGAGATTCCCACCCAAGCGATGTTATCCGAGCCGCCCCAAGAGTCTGTCACCATCACACACCTTACCCTTATGTCATATGCAAGTGTTATAAGGGGTTATGTAATAATACCATGAAACTATTATTATGTTCATTATTTTTGTTTAAGGAATATACATTTATTTTGTTATTGTTACTTTTTAAATGGTTCTTAATGTACAAATAGTATTTTTAGTTAATATTTAAATTCAAATAAGAAATATATTTTGTTGAATTAATGTATTTTTTAATTAAATAATATTTTAATAAAATATTATTACAAAATTAACTTTTTATGAAATATAAATGATTATATAATTATTATAAATACTGTGGTAAATTTTGTTATGGTTTGAAAGTTGCTTTTAGCAAAACACATGATTTTTTGATAGATTTTATTTCTTATATTAAAAGTAAAAATTAACATATTTAGAAAATTATTTAGATAAAATGAATATAATTTTTGGATTCAGGATATAAAAATTATATAATGGGGAATGTTTCATAATTTTCTAAGATAGTCCAATTTTTGGGTAAAAATTAAATACCGTTTAAATATATAATGTGTTCTATGACATCAGAATGACCCAATAGTGAAGTAATAAAATAATATAAAAGGTAATTCTACCAATATATGTTTTAACTTTATAATAATGTGATTTTATGATTGTTTTATTAATTTTATGGTGCCTTAGAGGACCCTGCAAGACTTATAAAATAGTTTAACTTTTTAAAATTATTTTCTTGAAAGTGTGACTCACCTCCACATAAGAAAGCCTAATATTTTAATATTTTGAACATTAATGTTATAAAATAATTCTTTCCACTCTACTATGGCAAAAACACATGCACAAAAAGCATGGTATGGTTTGTGGTTTTTATTAGTTTAATGTGTATTGTCCAAAACCAAAATAATAAAGAATTTCTTCTTCTTTCTAATATAAACCCACTCAATCTCACATTAATATTCCTTAAAACCATTTTTAGATCAAATAAACTCTTACCTTATCTCTATATAATCCTTCCAAGGTTCACCAATATCCTAATAATCCTCTCTCAGGCCTTTCAGATCATACAGTAAGGGATCCTCACATTCCTCCCTTCCTTATTTATGTCCAAATTTCATTATATTTTTATGCACTTTTATTATAATTAAAAATGTTGTGGTATAATTTTAAACCCCCCTTATACTGACCTCCTTATTTTTAAACTATTTGAGACCCCTTGCTCTCTCATTAATTCCTCCCATGTACACCCATTACCATGACAGAATTTCATATGGGATTTGTCTCTCCTCATTTACTTTCGAGCAATTATTTTATATTAGGAATCTAAAATAAAATAAATATGTTGGGATATTATGTTCACTGACTGCCCTTACTATAAATTTCATGTATAAATGATGAGATACCATTTTTTCTCTCATCAATCCATTTTAATATTTGTATTTGACGTCGTTATGTTGCTAAAGTTAGACCAAAATTTCCCATGCCAAAATCATCGTATAAGTGAATACCTTACCCATATCTCTATCAAGGGTATTAAAATTTATACACATGTACTTTTTGATTTAGGAAACACGTTTATTTATTCTACATCTCTTATTAAAGGAATAAATTATTATGCTTAATGGAGCCATGTTGTATGATCTATGTGGCACACTTTTGCATGAAATGAAATGATTTAGAATGGTGTGCACTCATAACACTCCAATATGTTGGGTAAAGAATATTATCATGACACATCATGTGAAATGAGTGTTGACTCATGATAATTCATGTGAAATGAGGGTATACTCATGATAATTCATGTTCAATTAGCGTTTACTAATGCTCCATGTGCAATGAGCCTTAGCTCAAGCTAATATCATGTTACATGTTGTTTCCACATTTCCATGAAACTATAATCCTTCTATATCATTCCTTTATGTTCATGTTTCTATTATGCTCCATTTATGTTCCTATTTATTAAATTGTATTGCTTTCTTCATGTTATTCATTGTTTACTCCCTTATTGGGATTTATAACTCACCCATTTCTTATATATGTCCTCAGGTTATCCCATGCAATGCTATGTACGAAGGAATGTTGTGGTCATGTAAAATAGGTTTTCAATAAAGATGTTGTATTTTATGTCTTCAGTTGTCATGTAACGATCCTAATTTCCCAAGACACTAGTCCTATTGATCCTCTTAGATTTTTAAGTGCACATTTATGTAATAAATCATGTTTAAGTGTGTAATAAAGACCAGGGTTGTTATAATTATCCAATAATAAATAAAAATAATAAATTTTCCAAGAGAATTAATTGTAACAAAATTACTAATTGTTTTGTATTTTCACCCTAGAGAATATCATTATCACTAAAATTGTCATGACCCGTCCCCCAGGGCCCATGCCGTGAATACCCCAAGATCACCTTCTATAATCCAGGGGCTGGCGACTAGCACCTAAAGGCGTATTCCATAAAACTTGGAAGGCTTTTCCTTTATATCCTATAAAAACATGAAACCAAGAAAAAATCAAGATATAAAAAAAGTAAACTAAATAGAAAAAAAGAGTTTTGAAAGTAAGAGGGGCTGGAATACAAGCCCAACGATAAAGGTATAATTACAACTAAAATAAAATACAACTGCAGAAAAAGAAAGACAGCTACTAGGTCATCCTTTGAGGTTTCTACCAGAATGGTAGGTACAGATCAACTCCTCATCACTCCATATCCGCCAGTCTCCTCTGCGTACCGACACACTGTATGGTCCACCTCCAGGCACTGTCCAGTCCTGGTACCCTCGGCCTCGTTCAGTGCTGTTCGTTGTCTGCACCAAACACAATAAGGGGCGGGCATAGCCTGTGCAGGGCTGAGTATAATGATACTCAGTAGGGACCCTGAGAGCATCAAGGTCTCACAAAATCTCCAAAGTATAGACCACAAAGCATGAAATCAACTGAAAACCCTACTTAGGTTTATTCCCATACATATACCTAAGTTATCAAGTATACCCATCTCAATCATGAGGAAACATAGGGTCCAACCAAAAATTCCAAGCTCAACTATTCCACAAAAGAAGAAATTTCATAAAGGTAAGTACGACACAGGTACGCCACATAGAAGAATACCACCAAGTTATTACCATGATGGAATGTACCACATAGGTAAGAACTTAGCACACACCATGTATAACTCAGGTATAGTAGTAGAGATGATTAGATTTAACATCTAATTCATCTTACTCTGTTAAGAAGTAGACCAACGAAGGGTCCTAAATCATCATCAGACCCACAAAGGATCCTAATACGTCATCATACACACATAAGATCCTAGTACCTCATCCGACCTACATATGATCCTAGTACATCGTCAGTCCCACACAGGATCCTAGTACATCGTCAATACATTGTCATACCCACACAGGATCATAGTACATCGTCAGTACGTCGTCAGACCCACACAGGATCCTAGTACATCGTCAGTACATCGTCAGACCCACACATGATCCTAGTACATCGTCAGTACATCATCAGGCCCACACAGGATCCTAGTACATCGTCAGTACATCGTCAGGCCCACACAGGATCCTAGTATATTGTCAATACCTCGCCATATCCACATAGGATCCCAGCACATCGTCAGTACGTCGTTAGACCCACACAAGATCTTTTTAAATCATCTGTACATCATCATACCCACAGAGGATCATAGTACATCGACAGACCCACACAAGATCTTAGTACATCGTCATTACATCATCAGACACACACAGGATCCTAGTATATCCTTAGTACGTCGTTAGACCGACCGAGGAACCTAGTACTTCATCACAGCTAGCTACAAGGTACCCGAATTAAGCTTTCTTTTCTCTAGGAGATTCCACTCCTCATGCTACTGGTCGATACTCAAACTACCACAAATTCCCATGAAGATATTTCTCAAAGGTTTTCCACATCAAAGGGATCTCAACGTAACAGACAGTGCGTCAAACAGACGCTCGGTCTGTATGTTATTAGCATTTTACTCTCGAGGGCCCAGTTGGATTTGTGCTCTATCCAACCTGACCGTACCCCAAATATATCCAAAACTCATGTGGGGTATACTAAATGGTTTGAATCACTCCACAGTTTTTAGTGACATAGATGGTTCGTTGAACGGATGCTCGATGCCAAAGTTACGACCAAAAGAACGTAGAGAGTCGAAACTGGTCCGGGTCCGGTCCGACCCGGTCGGACCGACCCGACATTACCCAGCATGGTCTGACCTGCTTTGGTCCAACCCAGCCCGACCCGCTAGGTCCAACCCGTGCTGGGCAGTTCGGCTCGCACTGGGCAGCCCATGATGCAGGTTGGCCGCGGTGCGGCGGGGCGGCCGCGGAGCGGTGGGCCACCGCGGTGCGTTGGGGAAGACGCGGTGAGGTGGGGCAGCCGCGGGGCAGCGGGGTGGACGCAGTGAGGTGGGGCAGCCGCGGTGCAGTGGGGCGGACGTGGTGCGGCGGGGCCGCCATGGTGGGGTGGTCCGCTGTGGCTGGCTAGATGGCCAACCGTCCTCTCTTCACGGCATAGTCGCGTGTCGCGCCTTCTCCATCAACCGACTAGGTTTTCGTCTTCCTCCATCGCAAAGATATCATCAAAAATGACAAGGGATTGCGGAGGGGTCAAGCCATGTTTGTTTGGCCTGCACCCTCTGTGTTAGAGTGGTAGCAAGCAGTTCACAACTTTTGAATCAGAAAGAACATCAATAATGGGTAAGGGAGGTATTTAAAACATCAAACCCTACCTTGATTTCTCATTGATGTTGGTGAGGATAAGAAAGGGGTGAAGTTAGTGACGTCAACTTTTCCTCGATCGTCGGTTCGTTCTTCATTGGATATCCTTAAACAGAGTTCTTCATTGGAGAAATATTCATCAAAGGTGAATAGATCTTCATTGGATAATGTTTCTCCAATGTTATCCCCACTCTCCCCTTTTCCAATAATTTCCAACCTGAAAAAATGAGCGGTACCAACTTATAAAATTATGTCTATCAATTTAATTTATGTTGGCACAATTAATTGTACCACATTGGCATAATAAATTTGGAGGAAGTCCATGGGTTAAGTCTTCATTAATGAGGGAGTTCAAGGTATTTCACTCATTAAGAGGGTTTGGGTGGTCCCCACCTTTAATAATTAAAAATAAGGGTATTAGTTCAGGTGGTCCACACATCTTTAACATTCACATGGGAGGTTTCAACTAAAAATAAAATAGAAGTTTATTTTATTTTATTTTTTCATTTCCATGAAAAGCACCAAATCTATCTTTCACCCTCGACCTACTGCGGTTGAGGTGAAGGTATCCTTAAAAGAATATTGGTGCTACAAGTTCAACAGTGCCATTGGATTTCAATTCCGAGCACCGGTTTAAAAGTTACAAAAAACCCTGTTGTATGTTTACTGAACGTACCCGAAAAAAAATCAAAAATTCATTCTGGGCACACTTGGCCTCTGAATCACGCGCCATAATTTTTTACGAACTCGTTAAATTCCCATATAATTAAAAAAACATTACATGGAAATTATGAGTCATTACATTCTCCCCACCTCAGGGCTTTGTGTCCCCGAAATCCACTTCACAAAACTAGAAAAATAAGTGGGGGTACAGAGTACGAATCTGAGCCTCCCACTCCCATGTGCTCTCTTGGAGGTTCCCGTGCTTCCAGGGAACGCACACCATAGGTATGTACTACCCATAAATGACCCTCTCCTATCAATCCTCAATATCTACTAGAACCTCCGTAAATGTATCCCTATCGTTGATGTTTAGGTCACCATGGTTGATGATGTGAGAAGGGTCTCCCATGTATCTCCTTAGCTGGGATACGTGGAAGACGTCGTGCACCTGGTGCAACTGAGGGGGAAGTGATAGGTGGTAATCCAACTCACCAAATCTATTGAGGACCTATAACGGTCTAATAAAACTCATAGATTACTTCTCGCCCCGGCCAAATCTCCACAAACCTCATTGAGGTGAGACCCATAGAAAGATGTGGTCTCCATCCTCGAACTCCAGAGGTATCTGTCTCCTGTTAGCATAAGACTTTGGCCTGCTATGTGCTATCTTTATCTGCACATGGATGATCTGCACCTTCTCTGTGATAGCCCGTACTATCTCTGGTCCCACGAGTATTGAATCCCCTGGTTCAGTCCAGCATAGAAGTGATATGAAAGGTCTCCTGTACAAAGCCTCGAAATGTGTCGTACCAATGGTAGAGTTATAGCTTTTTGTTGAATGAAAACTCCACCAAAAGAAAGTGATCCTCCCAGATGCGACTGAATTCGAGGATACAAGCATGCAACATGTCCTCGAGGGTCTGAATCGTCCCCTCAGTCTGGCCATCCGTCTGAGGATGGAATATGACACTCAAACAAAGCTACGTCCCAAAAGCCTCCTTCAACCCCTTCTATAGACAGTAAGTAAAACATGTATCACGATCAGTGAAAATCGTCAAGGGTACTCTATGTAGATGCACAATCTCTTTCACATAGAGGCGTCCCAAGCTCTCTACTGAACCCTGCTATCTGATCTATAGGAAGTGGGCTAACTTGGTGAGTCGGTCGATAATCACCCAGATAGAATCATGACCCTTGAATGTATGTGGAAGTATCGTCACAAAATCCATGGACATCTCTTCCCAATTACACTCTCGGACCTCTAGAGCCTGAACCAAGCATACTGGAACCTGATGCTCCGCCTTCACTTGCCGATAAGTGAGGAACCGAGAGACAAACTATGCTACTTCTTTCTTCATTCCTAGCCACCAGTGCTATCTTCGAAGGTCCTATTACATCTTTTCTACTCTTGGATGTACCACTAGAGGGGATATGTGGAACTCCCTCATCACTTCCTCCTGAAGTGACACTGGTACCATGGTACGTCCCTTGAAGAGGATGATGTGCTCCCCTCCTTCAGAAAATTCATTAGGTCCCTGTCTTGTGGATATCTGAGTACGTCGAACCTCACAGTCAGTGTCCCCGCACTACGCCTCACTGACTCGTTGAAGACGTGGGGGAGTGACTATAAGAGACCGAAGAAAAACTTATCCTTCTCGATCAACAATGGATATCTGCAACGCAGCCAGCGGCTTCATCTCCTCACATAGCACCTATATACCAGATCTCTTGCTGAGTGCATCTGTAACGACGTTCCCATTCCTTGGAGTATAGACTATCTCAAAGTCATAGTCTTCGAGGAACTCAAGCCAATGTCGTTGTCTTATGTTTATGTCCTTCTGAGAGAAGATATACCTGAGACTCTTGTGGTCTGAGTAAATTGTAAAACACTCACCAATGAAGTAATTTCGACACATCTTTAAGGTGATGACCACTCCTAATAACTCCTAGTTAGTGGTAGCGTATTTCTAATCATGATGTCTCAGCTGTTGAGAACCATATGCGATCATTGCTCACTCCTCCATCACGACACATCCGAACCCGGTCCTTGATCCATCACAGTAGACTATGTACCCAACGCCCTCCTTCGAAATCCTCAAGATAGGGGCACTAATCAGCCTCTGCCACAACTCTTGAAAAATCTGCTGGAATCTCCCAGACCACATGAACAGTTTCCCCTTCTTCATCAACGATATTAAATGTACAGAAACTCTGGAGAAATCTGGCACAAACCTCCAGTATTTTCCAGCCAAACCTAGGAAACTCCATACATCAGTCACACTCCAGGGTGGCTCCCAAGAAAGTACCACATCGATCTTCACTAGATCCACAACAAATCCAACCTTCTAGATGACATGTCATAGAAAGTGAAACTATCGGATCCAGAATTGGTACTTCCAGAGCTTAACATAAAGCTGGTGCTCTCAGAGTGTGTCTTGAACTATCCGTAAATGATAGGCATACTCCTTCTCCGTAGCTGAGTAGATCAGAATGTCGTCAATTAATACCACCAAAAAGCAATCAATATATTGCTGGAAGATTCTGTTCATGATTCCCATGAACACTACTGTAGAATTGCTCACACTGAATGGCATGACCAAACACTCATAACGGTCATACTGAAATCTCAATTCCATCTTTTGCACATCCTCATCTCGTACTCTGAGATGGTGATAGCCTAATCGAAGGTCCATCTTCGAGAACCATCGTGCTCTATTTAGCTGATCAAAGATGTCGTCAATCCTCAAGAGTGTGTACTTGTTATTCATTGTCATCTGGTTCAGGCACCAATAGTCAACACAAAGTTTCAAGTTCCCATCTTCCTTTTTGGAAAATAGAATCGAGGATTCCCAAGGGGAAACAATGGGCTGGATTAATCCCTTCCAATGTAAGTCATCCAACTATACCCGCAACTCACGAAGCTCTGTGGGAGCCATCCAATATGCTGGTGTAGATATCGGTGTCGTCCAGGGGTACATGTCAATGTAAAAGTCCACCTCTCTGCAAGGAGGTAGACTCGGAACATCATTAGAGAAGACATCTGCATACAGGTCAACCACTATTGGATAACTCAAACTCTCCACATCAATCGCTATGAGGTTAAGGCTAGCCAACTGATTAGTGATCAGATGCACCCTCCTCTGGGTAAGTCCATCTTGTGCTACAAAGTCTCCCTTCACATAAGTGAAGGTAAACCTGATCCCATCCGTGCTAACACATCACACTTTGCGCCTAATATAGTGAATATGAGGATGGAATGTAGATAAAAATTCCATACCCAAGATGACATCGTAAGGCCTTGATACCGCAACTAGGAGATCCCAGCCGAAGCTCTTGCCTCCTAGAGTAAGCTCGCTCTGCCGGAATTTGTGCGTAATCGTCGAATCCACTCCCGTAAGAGTCTCTAGCAGTACGGATCGAGCCAAAGGCTCCGTCGGAATCTCTGAGCTCCGAACGAGGGCAATGACAATAAAATAATGACTGGAACCTGTGTCTATAAGTACTAAAACTATGGTGGCATAGACACAGATCCTACCTCGTATCATATCCGGAGCGCCGTGATCGTAGGCCTCAACTGACTGGAGTTGAGCTCACCCCAGTTCTCCTACTCCCTATGGTCGAGGTGGAACTCTTGGTGGTGGTGGATGTAACATATAAAATCATCACTGACTGCCAGCTGCATGTCTAGCCCCTCTTCCACGTCCTCCTTCTCCCAACGAACCTCCTTGGTCGAACTTTTGTCTCTGCCTGGGTGGTCCTTCGACCGTCTTCTGATCATCCGTATGATGGTTTAGATAGTCACGAGCCATGTAACCCTACCCACCACATGTGAAACACTTCCTGTTCCTCTCATGACTAGATCTGTCTCTGGTACCTCGCACAACTGATCCTGATCCATGCGGTCGTCCACCTGTTAGTCTTGTGCTCTTAAATCTCGGTGACATCTGTTTTCGAAAAGCTGTAGAAGACTCCTCTACGTGACAACTAGTGGTGGGTCTTGCTGCTAGTGACTTCTCACTAATAAAACTCTCCACTAAGAGGGCTTGCTCTACCACCCTGCCTACATCCGGATGCTAAGAGAAATCATCAACGCACTGGTCTCCCACCTGAGTCCCTGCTCACAGGTCTGGGCCCTGAAGAATGGGTCTTGCACCATATCAGTGGAGTAGTGTGATAGGTCAGTGAACCTCACTGAGTACTGAGCCACAGTCTTACTGCCCTACTACAGATGAAGAAGCTCATGTATGCACACTGCATGAAGAGTCATTGAGAAAAAATCTGCCCAAAACAGGCTGTCAAAATCTATCCAGTGAAGCGTCACCTCATCGTGAACATGGAGCATCAAGCTCCGCCATCTTCCTGTTGCTACCTATAAAAGACATGCAGTAAGGATCACCATGAGATCAGCTAGTGTCCCTACCAGTCGGAAGACTCTCACCACAGCCTCCAGCCAATCCTCAGATGCCTGTGGGTCCGTCTATCCCTTGAACCTCGGTGGCCTCTGGCGCTAGAACTCGTGAAATGTGATCAAACAGAACCCTTGTTGGCTGTCTGTGTGGAGGCATTATGAAAATAAACAGGTCAGCCACGATCAATAAGTTATACTTGATAAGTTGACTCAAAGAGATCCCAAAGAAAACTCTTGAAACACACACGCAATTAGTGTCTTCATGCATTGAGTCGGAAATCTGAAGTCAGGGTCCTGGTGTATGGATACGTCTGCCGCTGCACCAATACTGGATTCCCTAAACAGATAACCACACTCCCTACACTTAACACTATTGCTGTTAAAAAGATCAGAGTCTTATGTTATACAGTAGAACCGACTCCTTTGATACCAATTTTTCACGACGTGTCCCCTGGGGCCCGTGCTGTGACTACCCCAAGCCCGCCTTCCATAGGCCAGGGGCTGGCAACTAGGACTGAAAGGCCTATTACCTAAAACCAGGAAGGCATTGACTTTATATCCTATAAAAACATGAAACCAAGCACGCATCAAGATACAAACACAATTAAACTACATAGAAAAAAGGGTGCTAAAAGTATGAGGGGATAGAATACAAGACCAACCGTAATGGTACAACTACAACTGAAATACAATGTAAATGAAGAAAGAGAAAGACAGCTACTAGGTCATCCTCCGAGGTTCCTACCTGAAGGGTAGATACAGATCACCGCCTTAGCACTCCACTTCCATACAACTCCTCTGTGTCCTGACAAGCTATATGGTCCACCTTCGGGCACCATCCAGTCCTGTTATCCTCAGCCTCGATCAGCGATGTCCGTTGTCTACACCAAACAAAACAAGGTGCGAGCATAGACCACACAGGGGTGAGTATAATGATACTCAGTAGGGACCCAGAGACCCTCAAGGTCTCAAAAAATCCACAAAGGATAAACCACAAGGAATGAAATCAACTGAAAACCCTAATTAGGTATATGACCATACATATACCTAAGTTATCAAGTATAACCATCTCAATCATGAGGAAACACAGGGTCCACCCCAAAAGTCCAATCTCAACTATTCCACAAAGGAAGGAATACCAAAAAGGTAAGTATCACACAGGTACGTCACACAGAAGAATACCACCAAGTTATTACCATGATGGAAAGTACCACACAGGTACGAACTCATCTCACACCAGCTATAACTCAGGTACAGTAGTATAGATTATTAGATGTAACTACAAATTCATCTTACTTTGTTAAGAGGCAGACCCACGAAGAATCTTAAATCATCATCAGACCAATAGAGGATTTTAGTACATCATCAGACACACACATGATCTTAGTACCTCATCAGACCTACAAAGGATCCTAGTACCTTGTCAGACCCACATAGGATCCTAGTACATCGTCAGTACATCGTCATACCCACACAGGATCCTAGTACATCATCAGTACGTCATCAGACCGACACAAGATCCTATTACATCTTCAGTACGTCGTCAGACCCACACAGGATCCTAGTAAATCATTAGTACGTCGTCGCCCCACACAAGATCCTAGTACATTATCAGTACGTCGTCAGACCCACATAGGATCCTATTACATCGTCAGTACGTTGTCAAACCCACACAGTATCCTATTACATCGTCAGTACCTCATCAGACCCACACAGGATCCTAGTACATCATCATTACGTCGTCAGACCCACACATGAACCGAGTACATCCTCAGTACGTCGTCATACCCACACAAGATCCTAGTACATCGTCAGTACATCGTCATAGCCACACATGATCCTAGTAAATCGTCACAACCAACTACATGGTACCCACAATAAGCTTGATCGTCTCGAGGAGAGTCTGCTCTTCAAGCTACTGGTCCATACTCCAACTACCACAAAGTCCCACGAAGAAGTATCTCAAAGGTATACCATGTCATAATGGTATCAACGCAGTAGACGGTGCACCATACAGACGCCAGGTCTGTAAGTTATTAGCCTTTTAGTCCCAAGGGATGTGTTGGATTCATGCTAGATCCCGGCCAATTGTACCCCAACATTATCCAAAACATAATTGGGGTTTACTAAAAGTTCTGTCTCACTCCAAGGGTTCTAGTGCCGCATACTGTTTGTGAAATAGATGACTAGTGCCAATGTTATGGCCAAAAGAACGTATTGGGTCGAAACAGGTCCGAGTCCAGTCCGACCCAGACCTACCCGGCCTGGGCCGACCTGGTTTGGGTCAAATCGGACATACCCGCTGGGTCCAGCCTGACCCGCTGGGTGGCCCGCGGTGCGGCGGGGCTGCTGTAGTGCGGTGGGTACCGCGGTGCGATTGTCCACCGCGGCTGGCTGGATGGTCATCCATTCTCTCTGCCAAGTATAGTCGCATTCCGCACATTCACCGATGGTTGTCTAGGTTGTCGTCTTCCACCATTTCAATGATTTCATCAAAAACCACAGGGGAATGCAGAGAGGTTTGGCCATGTTTTTTTGTCCCGCACCCTCCACGTTAGAGCGGTAGCAAGCGGTTCACAACTTTTGAATCATGAAGAACATCATGAAAGGGTATGGGAGGTATTTAAAACATAAAACCCTACCTTGATTTCTTGTTGAAGATGGTGAGGAGAGGAAAGTGGTGAAGTTGTTGACGTCAAATTTTCCTCGATCTTCGGTTCGTTCGTCATTGGAGATCCTTCGACGGAGTACTTCGTTGGAGAAATATTCGTCGAAAGAGAAGAGTTCTTCGTTGGAGAATGTTTCTCCTATTTTCTCCCCACTCTCCACTTTGCCAAAAATTTCCAACCCAGAAAAATGATAGGTGGCAACATATTAAATTAAATCTATCAATTTAATTTATTTTGGCACAATTAATTGTACCATGTTGGAATAATAAATTCGGAGGAAGTCCATGGGTTAACTCTTCATTAATGAGGAATTTCAAGGGATTCCTCCCATTAAGAGGGTTTGGGTGGTCCCCACCTTTAGGAATTCAAAATGGGGGTTTTAGTTTAGCTGGTCCCCGCCACTTTAACATTCACATGGCAGGTTTCAACAAACAATAAAATAGAAGTTTATTTTATTTTATTTGTTCATTTCCACGAAAAACACCGAATCTATCTTTCACCTTCGACCTACTACGGTCAAGGTGAATGTCTATTTAAGACAATACTGGCGCTGCAAGTTCAACGGTGCCCTAGGATTTAAATTCCAAGCACCGGTTTAAAAGTTACGAAAAACCTGCTCGTATGTATTCTGAACGTACCTAAAAAAATGTTCGATAATTCATTCTGGGCACACTGGGCCTCCGAATCACGCGCCGTAAATTTTTGTGAACCCGTATAATTCCCATATAATTAAAAACAATACATGGAAATTATGAGTCTTTACATTCTCCCAACCTCAGGGCTTTGTTTCCCCAAAATCCACTTCACAAAACTAGAAAAAAAAAGTGGGGGTACTGAGCATTAATTTGAGCTTCCCGCTCCCATGTGCTCTCTGGGAGGTTCCCATGTATCCAGAAAACGCACACCATAGGTATCGACTTCCCACAAAGGAACTGATTCTATCGATCTTCAATCTCTATTTGAACCTCCATAAATGTCTCCCCATCATCGATGTCCAGCTCACCATGGTCGATGATGTGATAAGGGCCACACACATATATCCTCAGTTCGGATACGTGGAAGATGTCATGCACCCAGTGCAACTGAGGGGGAAGTACTTGGTGGTAAGGTACCTCGCCAAATCTTTTGAGGACCTGGAATGGTTCGATGAACCTCATAGATAACTTTCCACCAGGGCCAAATCTCCACAAACCTCGTCGAGGTGATACCTATAGAAAGACGTGGTCACTATCCTCGAACTCCAGAGGTCTCCGTCTCCTATAAGCATAAGACTTCTGCCTGCTTTGTGCAGTCTTTATCTGCTTCTGGATGATCTATACCTTCTCTATGGTATCCCTTACCATCTATGATCCCACGAGTGCTGACACTCCTTTGTCAGTTCACCACAAAAGTGATGTGCAAGGTAGCCTATACAATGCCTCTAAAGGTGTCATACTAATGGTGGATTTATAGAAGTTGTTTTATGAAAACTCCACCAAAGGAAAGTGATCCTCCCAACTGCGACCGAAGTCAAGGACATAAGAACTCAACATGTACTTGAGGGTCTGAATGGTCTGCTCAGTCTGGCCATCTGTCTGAGGTTGGAAGCCGGTCCTCAGATGAATATGCATCTCGAAAGCCTCCTACAACCCCATCCATAGCCAGGAAGTAAAACATGTATCATGATAGGAGAAAATCATCGAGGGTAGTCCATATAGTTGCACAATATTTTGCACATAGAGGTGTCCCAAGCTCTCTACTGAACCCAGCTCTCCGATCGGTAAGAAGCGGGACGACATGGTGAGTCGGTCGATGATCACCTAGATAGAATCATGACCCCTGGATGTACATGGAAGTACCAACATGAATTCCATGGATATCATGTCCCACTTCCACTCTGGGACCTCTAGAGGATAAACCAAGCCTGGTGGTACCTGATGCTCTACCTTCACTTGATGTCAAGTGAGGAACCGAGAGACAAAATCTGCTACTTCTTTCTTTATTATCAGCCACTAGTGCTATCGTTTGAGATCCTGGTACATCTTCGCTACTCCTCGATGTAACTCCAGCCTCTGAGAGGACATGTCCCAGAAAGTGAACCTCTCGAATCCAGAACTAGCATTTTGAGAGATTACCATAGAGCAGTTTCTCTCAATGTGTGTCTAGAGGCATCTGCAAATGATAAGCATGCTCTTTCTCGGTAGTCGAGTAGATCAAAATGTCATCAATGGAGGGCACCACAAAGCGATAAAGATATGGATGGAGGATCCAATTCATGCATCCCATGAACTCTGATGGAGCATTGGTCACACTAAACAACATGAGCAAAAACACATAATGGTTGTACCGACATCTGAAAGCCATCTTCTGCACATCCTCGTCTCATAATCTAAGCTGGTGATATCCTGATTTGCGGTCTATCTTCAAGAACCACCGCTCTCCATTCATCTGATCAAAGAGGTCGTCAATCCTTGGGAGTGGGTACTTGTTCTTCAAGGTCATCTGGTTCAGGCACCGATAGTCAACACAATGTCTCAAGCTCTCATCCGGATTTTTGGAAAATAGAATCAGGGATGCCTAAGGGGAAACACAAGGCCTGAGGAATCCCTTCCCCTGTAAGTCCTCCAGCTATACCCGTAGCTCATGATGTAACACCCCAAGATTTTATAATAAGTATTATTTTTAATTTATTTGATGTCATGTGTTTTATGCTACACCATGATTATCTTGTTCTATACGCAACACCGTATTAGCTTGCAGTATACGCAGCACAATTCTTGGATCGTGTCATACACAATTTCAAGTTCGTTTGATAATAGTCATTCTACACAACATTGAGTGTATATATATATATATATATATATTCAATGTATAAATGAAATATGGTTGGATTTTGTTATACGCAATAACAAAGGAGTATTTCACAACATGCAACCCTAACTTGGCTTTCATTACATGCAATCGCGACCTTCCTCGGTAGCATGTGTAGTAGGCAATACCGGGTTTCACTAAACAATGATATATGGTTATAATATTATTATAAACTAGCCTCTATGAATAGTATTAACTGCATTTTGAATTTTATAACATTATTATTCATCTTATACATTTTCTAGAACATGGTATGAGAACAAAATAAATTTTTTTTGGTAAAATAAGTATTTTTAAAAAAATGCAGTTTTGCCGCCTTTTGATGGCACACCCATTTTCAATATAATTTTTGGGAAGTTTATAAGTTAAATTTTACAAAATAAACTTATTCTTTTGAATCATGATATAAAAATTTACATTGGATAAAGTTTTGATATTATTTTGATAACTTTCATATTTAAATGAATAGTAAAAACACGCTATATTTTAATTAAAAACAACTTTTTTTCATCGTAATAATTTATATAGTTAAATTATAATATTGAATGGTTTTAAAGTATAAATAGAATATATTTTTGCCATTTAATATATTGTATGCCATTACCATTGATTTTACCTTGAATTCGTAGGTTAAATCAATTCAATCTTTTGCAATGTTTTAAACAAAACCCCATTTTCTTTCGACAACGAGATTAATTTTAATTTAATTTCTGCAACTTTTGTGTATTGAATTTGGAAAAATGGATTCCATATTTTGAATCAGTGGGCCCAAATTATGTCAATAGGATACTTTTTATTTTTGGGCATTATGAATAGTAACGACGGTAAAATTTATTTACCATAATTAAAGGTAAATCGGGTAATTAAGGGTAAATATAAGATTATAAAATTACCCTAACACCTTCCAAAATCCTATTGGATGACTAAAAGTATACCCATATCACCTAAGTGTCGGATTAGAATCATTTTATGGACTTTTGACCATGAAAATAATTTAATTATTATTAAAACCAAAGAAAGGACAACATGTCACTCTCATAAATCTTATAAGTATAATAATTTTAATATATTGATAAACATCATAAAACTTCGAACATAAATAGTATACAGAAATATAATAAAATTATCTACATCATGATAATTTATTTAGAATTTTTAGGGATTAAATAATTGCCATTAATGGTGATACGTTAATGATGCATAAATTATTTTTTAAGTGAAAAATCAGTAATATAGTTTTTATTGAAATAATAATACCCATTAAAAGGCCCTAAAACCTAACCAAAACATATTTTCGGTGTATATCTCTACCATAATCATCCAATGACCTAATATATAACCGTTTGGAGTCTTATAAAAGTGATTATGACACTTATATTATTTTATTTTAAATGATGCCAAAGTTGTCATATTCATAATTTAATAAATATAACAATTTAAATATTGTGATTTTAAGATGATAAATTCGAGTAAAAGTATTATTGTGAAATTTAATATATTTATCTTCATAATAGGATTTTATTTTTAATTTTTATGCAACAAATAAGTATATTATATTTTTATACAAAAATGTTTTAGTAATTATTTTATTAAGAGATAAACCAAATAAATGGTTTTAAAACTAATAAAATAAATATTATATGAAGTATTTAATGTGATCCAATAATTTTCTAGATACATATGACATTTTATTAATCTATTAAAGATTTCTGTTTGAGAATTTCTTCTGTATTTATTTTATTTAAATTCAAATAAATGAATAGTGTCAAAATTGACACTATTGTTATTTTATAAAAATAACATATTATAAAATTGTTTAAAAATCACAAAAATATTTAAAAATTATAAATTTAAATTTATATGGTCTAAAATATTATTCAAAACAAATAATTAATTATTTGTTATAATTTAAAATTTAGAATGTTATTACCACAAATAAAATTAAATTGATTAAATAAGGATAAATCAAGTTGATAATGTTTAAAATAAATTCCTAACATGTCTAAATGTTATTGTTTTATGATATTACAACCCTATATTATCTAATAGTTGAATATGATTCATTTTTGGAGGTTTTTAATTGGGGTTAGATTTATTATAAATTAATATTTTTAAGATTTCCAAAGGTGCCCCTCTCCTCCCTTATAAAAGGGAACCTCCTCCCTCTCTTTTTTCACACCACTTTGAGCCTTCAAGCTCATAAAACCCCTGTCAAATTATCTTCTACACTTCCTTAGAAACATCCTAAAGGTCCTAGACTACTTCAAATACCAATTTTAGTACCCTAAGAGGATGATTCAAAGAGGCGTGTCAAAGAAGAGGTAATATCCGTTGCCGATTCTTTTAATTTTATTTCTTCTTCAACTTCTTCTTATTTTGTTGTTTCATTATGAAGTAATAACATCAGTATAACTCATATACTTATATATTATTATAAGTATGAAACAACCATATTTCACCATCTATCCATCCTACGGAGAACGAAATCACCGCGCGTGCGTACGTACAGAATACCGTCTCCACGCCGTGGTGTAATCTATTTTCCACCATCACCTTAATTGGATGGTTATAATGGTGAAAGTAATGAATATATATGATTATTGTAAAGTGATATTTATTATTTAATATTATTCATACACTTTAATACAATTCGACAATCATAGGAATGATATCATCGCCCGTGCGTATGTACGGAATACTGTCTCCACGACGCGATGAGATTCACTCTCCATGATAACCATTCAAGAATGATTATAAAGTATATATTATAAGTAATCATGAAATATATGAAATAATAATGATAATTTATTTATGTATATATATATATTTATTTCATCTACTTAATTCCATTCAATTCAATAAGGAAATGAAAACATCGTTCATGCGTACGTACGGCCTACCGTCTCCATGAACGATGTATTTCTTTCCATTTATCGATCCATTATACATATTTATATTATGAATATATATTATATATAAATCATGTTTTACATTCTGGATGTAAGTAATCATGATCTAAGTAATCATATGAATAATTACAATTTAAAACACGAACGACAAATGAGATGATTTTACCCAAAATGCTACTTTAACATGAATTTACGAAAGAACGGGTAATATAAAGTCATAAGTGAACCATATATGATATAAAAACAATGAATATGATTATATAATAAGTCAATGACATTATTTAAATCATTATACAGGAGGTTTGGATACGTACGAAGCATATCAGACCTAAGTTAAGGGATAATTGTGAAAATCTCATTTTTATCCGAGATTGCTTATTCGTAAGTGTTTACTGGGGTTATTACTATCATCCATGTCCATGTTTTATAAAATTGTATTCATGTATGTTAAAATTATTTTTTACCCATTTTACTTTTACCCCATGGTATGGAAGGAATCTTTCTTTTATATACCCTATAAGGTACTTTTTTACTTTTCCGACAAAAGTATGAGACTAATGTTTTTTTTAACTTATACGGCATGAAAGGATTTATACAGTTTTATAAAGCCTTATTTTCATGAATATTACTCAAAAATATTTCATGACTATTTTCAACAATATCCTTTTCTTTTAAAATTTCTTGACGTTTTGTGAAAAGAAATTGATTTTGAAGAAGAAAGGATATTTTCCTCAAGAATTCATTTCATGTGTTTTATCAAAACCTTTTTCCATCTAAGATGACATTATTTCATATTTTTATGTTTCAAGTATAAATTATCTATGATTTACATGGTTTTAATTTTCTTATTATGAAATGATATCCATTTCTTTTATATGGATTATGTGATTATGGGATGATGTTTATGAAACCCATTTTATTTATTTGGTTATTGTGAATGATGTATGTTTATTTTGTGGCACAAGTAAGAATGATTACATTATGATATGGGTGGGACCTATATCTCCCTCCAATGCATTGGGTAAAGATTTATATCTCATGAGATAGACATGGCTGGAACGACAAGTTAAACCGGTTCAGTAATACAGGACTGGAACGAGGAGTGAACTCGATTTAGAAAGGGACTTTGTCCACTAAGATGGTCTTGGAAGTAGTGCCTTGGCTAATATGGAAATCATATCATGTGCTTAATGGTTTCCCTAATTACATGTTTTATTCCCATGCTATTTTATCGTTATTAATGTTTCTTTATGATCTATGTCATACGTACTTCCATCTTTTATGTCATTGCTCAAACTTTTGATGTTTAAACATTATGTTCATGATTTTAAGTTCAAATGTATATGGTATGTTTTATTTTATCCATGATTACCCTTACTGAGCATTTGAGATCACCCTTTTTATGTTTTCTTTTCCCCAGGATATAAGGAAAGGTTTTAGGTAAGAAAAAAAAGGGGAAGATCTTTATAGGAGATGTTAAAGATCTTTCACCACGATTAGATGATTACGTTCCAGGTTTCCAAAGACACTAAACTATTACGGTCCTTGTGTGTCTGTTTTTGTTATGTATTAAGTATTCCACAAAATTAATTTAATGTCCATGTATGTCAAGCTTCGGGTCTCTATAGTTGGTATCAGAGGAAAGGTTTAGTCAACCTTTGGAAACTAGGATGCGAAAATGTTAGTGATATCCCTAGAGATATTTCTAAGGTATGTCTAGGGATGTCCCTAAGGATAAGTATACGTATAGGATATAGTCCTAGAACTACGGTAACGATCTTAGAATTAACCTAAGATGTTAGATATTGAGGGTGCTCCCCCTTTACTATTTTGTTTTCCCTAGCATGATTTTTTCCTCTCGCACTATTCTTTTTGTGTTTTAGAAAATGGCTGGAAACAAGAAGATTCATGATAATGGAGGAGATGACGGACAATGGAATGATATTATTCATGAGAAACCAAATGAAACGGGATTTGGAAGTCCAAACATCATTATTATTCCTAATCAGCAATCTCATAATATGATCAATAATCTCAACTTTGGTAAGTTTCCTGACTCAGATAATAAGAGAAAGATGGAGTTTCATGATGATCATATAGGAAAGAAAGTTCAATTTCCCTGATGTAAATCATGTGGGAAGAGGCATCGGGGAGACTGTTTCAAGGGAACTGGAAGATGCTTTGGGTGTGGAAAAGAAGGACACAAATCCAGTAAGTGTAAAGGAAAAGGTTCAGTTAACACTATGGATGAGGATAATGGTATTGCTACGACATCAACAATGGTTAAATGTTTTAAATGTGGAATGTACGGGCATTATGAAAACCAATTCCCTAAGGAAATGTCTCATGAAGAGAATAAGTATGGCTGTATGGGTAGTATTTATGTTGATGATGATGAAGAGACTACAAATGATATGTGAGATGAAATAAATTTTGAAGCTCGGTCAATGGTTTAAGAAGGTAGTGGAATAATTACATGTTTATCAAGTGTAATGTTGTATAAGTAATCTCATGGTACTATGGAATAAAGAGACATCTAAGTATTGTTACACTGTTGTCTTTCCTTGAGTTTTGAAAGTGTATGATTAATGGTACCAGTATCCATGAAAGGTTATTCAGATATTTTTGGAATGTAGATGATATGTTCATAATGAAGGGATAAGGAGAAAATTAAATGTTTGATAATATTCATGAGCTCATGACTGATATAAGGAGAATGTTATATCATGGTTTGAGTATATAGAATTTTGAGGATTTTGGTATGTGGAAAGTCTTAACTTTTAACTGCATTCATGTTTTCACTAAGGTTCAATGGGTATTCATTTTTCAAGAGAATACATGATTAAGGCCTTCGAATGTTTGGAATGTGACCAACAAGACATATCTTATGATATATGGGGATCAACGATGGTATTAAATCTCTGGTAATCATTTTCACTATATTATGAGAGTGGACTGCAGTATTATGGATAATCCTAAAGATTAGAATGGATTATGTTGGACATAAGTTAGTATTGTTTAAGGATAGAAGTTTTTTTGATATTATTGATGGGATGTTATAGTAATATAATTTTAGAAAAAGGACAACCTGCAGGACGGGCGACAGCCCATCGCGTCGGACAAGGCTGTGGGAATCGAACCCGCAACCGAAGTGCGACTGGCCTTTATCGCATACCAATGGCCTACAGGAAGTCCCTGCTTAGTAGAAACTAGTTTTATTTTATTAAGCGGTATGATATATGAAGTATAAGTTCATTTTTGGAAACATATACGATTAATCTTACCATATAATGGACTTATACCTTTTTCAAGCCTTTTTTTGAAACAGATGGAGTGAAACATCATTCTATTACATGATCTGCTAACACATCACGAATAATAAATTCAACTTCATTTCTTTAAGGGATGAAGTGGAAATTGTTCAATTCACGAACAACTGTTAGATTATACCAAAATCATGTACGTTTTTCTTTTAATTCATCAACTTTAGGGAAATGATATTGAAAATCAAAAATGTTTTCCTAGTGACCTTATATCTGATGAATCAGATGGTACCTTAGATCATGACAAATCTATGGCTTTGTGATTGTTGGGTATTTCATAGCCATGTTCTCTACCACTCGCCATCAGAACCTGACGGTTAGATTTATCTTCCATATCCATATTTTCACCTATGTTCTCCTATATGGAAACCCAATGATTAGTTAATTTGGGTAACCGTTATGTTTCATACGTTAGTTTTTAAAGATAAGTTTTGGTATTCCTTTTTACGATGTGGGTTTCAATTAAAGAAAATTTCAAGTAGAAAACCATTTATTACCCCCGACGAATTTCGAGGGCGAAATTCATTTTAAGGGGGGTAGAAATTAACACCCCGAGATTTTATGATAAGTATTATTTTTAATTTATTTGATGTCATGTGTTTTATGCTACACCATGATTATCATGTGCTATACGCAACACCGTATTAGCTTGCAGTATACACAACACAATTCTTGGATCGTGTTATACACAATTTCAAGTTCGTTTGATAATAGTCATTCTACACAACATTGAGTGTATATATATATATTCAATGTATAAATGAAATATTGTTGGATTTTGTTATACACAACAACAAATTAGTCTTGCACAACACTCAACCCTAACTTTTCTTTCATTACACGCAATCGCGACCTTCCTCGGTAGCGTGTGTAGTGCGCAATAATGGGTTTCACTAAACCATGATATATGGTTATAATATTATTATAAACTAGCCGTTATGAATAGTATTAACTACATTTTTAATTTTATAACATTATTATTCATCTTATACATTTTCTAGAACATGGTATGAGAACAAAATAAAATTTTTCGGGTAAAATAAGTATTTTTAAAAAAATGTAGTTTTGCCGCCTTTTGATGGCGCACCCATTTTAAATATAATTTTTGGGAAGTTTATAAGTTAAATTTTACAAAATAAACTTATTCTTTTGAATCATGATATAAAAATTTACATTGGATATAGTTTTGATATTTTTTTTGATAACTTTCATATTTTAATGAATAGTAAAAACACGCTATATTTTAATTAAAAACAACTTTTTTTCATCGTAATAATTTATATGGTTAAATTATAATATTGAATGGTTTTAAAGTATAAATATAATATATTTTTACCATTTAATATAATTTATATCATTATAATTTATTTTACCTTGAATTCGTAGGTTAAATCAATTCAATCTTTTGGAATGTTTTAAACAAAAACCCGTTTTATTTCGACAACGGGATTAATTTTAATTTAATTTCTGAAAATTTTGTGTATTGAATTTCGAAAAATGGATTCCATATTCAGAATCAGTGGTTCCAAATTATGTTAATAAGCTACTTTTTATTTTTGTGCATTATGAATAGTAACTACGGTAAAATTTATTTACCATAGTTAAAGGTAAATCGGGTAATTAAGGGTAAATATAAGATTATAAAATTATCCTAACACCTTCCAAAATCCTACTGGATGTCTAAATGTCGACCCATATCACCTAAGGGTCAGATTAGAATCATTTTATGGACTTTTGACCATGAAAATAATTTAAATATTATTAAAACCAAAGAAAGTGACAACATGTCACTCTCTTAAATCTTATAAGTATAATAATTTTAATTTAGTGATAAAAATCATAAAACATCGAACATAAATAGTCTCCAGAAATATAATAAAATTATCTACATCATGATAATTTATTTATAATTTTTAAGGATTAAATAATTGTCATTAATGGTGATACGTTAATGATGCAGAAATTATTTATTAAGTGAAAAATCAGTAATATAGTTTTTATTGAAATAATAATACCCATTAAAAGGCCCAAAAATCTGACCAAAACTTATTGGTAGTGTATATATCTACCATAATCAACCAATAACCTAATATATAACCGTTTTGAGTCTTATAAAAGTGATTATGACACTTATATTATTTTATTTTAAATGATGCCAAAGTTGTCATATTCATAATTTAATAAATATAACAATTTAAATATTGTGATTTTAAGATGATAAATTCGAGTAAAAGTTTTATTCTGAGAGGTAATAGATTTATATTCATCATAGGATTTTATTTTTATTTTTTCGCAACAAATAAGTATATTAAATAATTATACAAAAATGTTTTAGTAATTATTTTATTAAGAGATAAACCAAATAAATGGTTTTAAAAATAAAAAAATAAATATTATATGAACTATTTAATGTTCTCCACTAATTTTATAGACACATATGACATTTTATGAATCTATTAAAGCTTTTAGTTCGAACATATATTCTATATTTATTTTATTTAAATTCAAATAAATGAATATTGTCAAAATTGACACTATTTTTATTTTATAAAAATAACATATTATAAAATTGTTTAAAATCACAAAAATATTTAAAAATTATAAATTTAAATTTATATGGTCTAAAATGTTATTCACAACAAATAAGTAATTATTTTTTATAATTTAAAATTTAGAATGTTATTACCACAAATAAAATTAAATTGATTAAATAAGGATAAATCAAGTTGATAATGTTTAAAATAAATTCCTAACATGTCTAAATTTTATTGGTTGATGATATTACAACCCTATATTATATAATAGTCGAATATTATTCATTTTTGGAGGTTTTTAAGTGGGGTTAGATTTATTATAATTTAATATTTTTAAGATTTCCAAAGGTGCCCCTCTCCCCCTTTATAAAAGGGCACCTACTCCCTCTTTTCTTCACACCACTTTGAGCCTTAAAGCTCAGCCAAACCCTGCCAAATTCTCTTCTCAACTTCCCTATAAACATTTTATAGGACTTAGTCTACTTCAAAGACCAATTTTAGTACCCTAAGAGGAAGATTCAAAGAGACGTGTCAAAGAAGAGGTAATATCCGTTACCGATTCGTTCAATTTTCTTTCTTCTTCAACTTCTTCTTCTTTAGTTTTTTCATTATGATGTAATAACATCAGTATCACTCATATACTTATATGTTATTATAAGTATGAAACAACCATATTTCACCATCTATCCATCCTACGGAAAATGAAATCACCGTGCGTACGTACGTACAGAATACAGTCTCCACGCCGTGGTGTAATCTATTTTAAAACACCACCTTACTTGGATGGGTATAATGGTGAAAGTAATGAATATATAGGATTATTGAAAAGTGATATTTATTCTGTAATATTATGCATATGCTTTAATACAGTTCGACGATCATGGAAATGATATCATCGCTCGTGCGTACGTACGGAATACCGTCTCCACGACGCGATGAGATTCACTCTCCATGATAACCATTCAAGAATGATTATAAAGTATATATAATAAGTAACCATGAAATATATGACATAATAATACTACTGGAATTATTTATATATATTTTTATGTCATCTACTTAATTCCATTCAATTCAATAAGGAAATGAAAACATTGTTCATGCGTACGTACGGCCTACCGTCTCCATGAATGGTGTATTTCTTTCTATTTATCGATCCATTATATATATATATGTATATTCTGAATATATATTATATATAAATCATGTTTTAAATTCTAGATGTAATTAATCATGATCTAAGTAATCATATGAATAATTACAAGTTAAAACATGAACGACAAATGAGACGATTTTACCCAAAACGCTACTTTAACATGCATTTACGAAAGAACGGGTAATATAAAGTCATAAGTGAACCATATATAATATAATAACAATGAATATGATTCTGTAATAATTCAATGACATTATTTAAATCATTATACAGGAGGTTTGGATACGTAATAAGCATATCGGACCTAAGGTAAGGGATAATTCTACAAATCTCATTTTCATCCGAGATTGCTTATTCGTAAGTGTTTACTGGGGTTATTGCTATCATCCATGTCCATGTTTTATTAAATTGTATTCATGTATGTTTAAATTCCATTTTACCCATTTTACTTTTACCCCATGGTATGAAAGGAATCTTTCTTTTATTTACCCTACAAGGTACTTTTTGACTTTTCCGACAAAAGTACGAGACGAATGTTTTTTTAACTTATACGGCATGAATGGATTTTTACAGTTTTATAATGCCTTATTTTCTTGAATCTTCCTCAAAATTATTTCATGACTATTTTCAACAAAATCCTTTTCTTTTAAAATTGCATGACATTTTGTGAAAAGAAATTGATTTTGAAGAAGAAAGGATATTTTCCTCAAGAATTCATTTCAAGTGTTTTATCAAAACCTTTTTCCATCTAAGATGACATTATTTCATATGTGTATGTTTCAAGTATAAAGTATCTATGATTTACATGGTTTCACTTTTCTTATTATGAAATGATATCCATTTCTTTTATATGGATTTTGTGATTATGGGATGATGTTTATGAAACCCATTTTACTTATTGGGTTATTATGAATGATGTATGTTTATTTTGTGGCACAAGTAAGAATGATTTCATTATGAGATGAGTGGTACATATATCAACCTCCAATGCATTGGGTAAAGATTTATATCTCATTAGATAGACATTGCTGGAATGGCAAGTTAAACCGGTTCAGTAACACAGGACTGGAATGAGGAGTGAACTCGATTCAGAAGGGGACTTTGTCCACTAAGATGGTCTTGGAAGAAGTGCCTTGTCTAATAAGGAAATAATATCATGTGCTTAATGGTTTCCACAATTACATGTTTTATTCCCATGATATTTTATCATTATTAATGTTTCTTTATGATCTATGCCATACGTACTTCCATGTTTTATGTCACTGCTCAAACTTTTGATGTTTAAACATTATGTTCATGTTTTTAAGTTCAAATGTATATGGTATGTTTTATTTAATCCATGCACACCCTTACTGAGCATTTGAGCTCACCCTTTTTATGTTTTCTTTTCCCCAGGATATAAAGAATGGTTTTAGGTAAGAAAAAAAGGGGAAGATCTTTATGGGAGATGTTGAAAATCTTTCAGCATGATTAGAAGATTAAGTTCCAAGTTTCCAAAGACACTAAACTATTACGGTCCTTGTGTTTTTTTGTTATGTATTAAATATTCTGCAAAAGTAATGTAATTTCCATGTATGTCAAGCTTCGGGTCTCTACACACGAAGCTCTGTAGGAGCCATCCAATACGCTTGGGTGGATATCGGTGTTGTCCTGAGGTACATGTCAATGTAAATGTCCACCTCTCTGTGAGGAGTTAGACTCAAAAAATCATCAGGGAAGACATCCACGTACTAGTCCAACACTATAGGATAACTCAGACTCTCCATATCAACCGCTCTGAGGGTAAGGATGGCCAACTGATGAGTGATCGGCTGCAACCTCCTCCAGGTAAGTCCATCTTGTGATGAAAAGGCTCCCTTCTTATCGGTGAAGGTTTACTTGATCCCTTCCCTGTGAAAACACCGCACTTTGCACCTAATACAGTCAATCTGATCATAGAATGTAGATAATCAGTTCATACCCAAGATGATATTTCAAGGCCTTGACGTCGCTACTAGGAGATCGCAGCCAAATCTCTCACCTCCTATAGTAAGCTCGCACTACTGGAACTAGTGCGTAATCATTGAATCGTCTCTCGTAGGAGTCTCTAGCCGTACATATTAAGCCAAAGGATCCGTCGGAATCTCCGAGCTCCTTACGAGGGTAGTGACAATAAAATAATGATTTTCATATGTTTCTATATGTACTGCAGCTATGGTGGAGTAGACACATATCGTACCTCATCTCATCTTCGAAGCGCCATGATCATAGGCCTCACCTGCTTGGAGATGAGATCTCTCTTGTCCTACTTCTCCCTGTAGTTAGGGTGGACCTCCTAGTGGTGGTGGCAGTAACATATTAAATCATCGCCCACTGCCAGCTACACTACCATCTCATCTGCCATGTCCGAAAGCTCCCTACAGACCTCCTCGATCAAACCTCTATCTCTGCCTAGGTGCTCCTTCAACTATCTGACGATCATTTGTATGGTGGGTTAGATAGTCGAGATCCATGTGACCCTGCCTCCACATGAGAAACACAACCTATTCCTTGCATGAATGGAACTATCTCCAGTACCTCACATAACCGATCCTAAGCCATGCGTTCATCCACCTGTAGGTATTGTCCTCTCGGACCTCTGTGACATATGTTTGTGATCGGCTGCAGAAGACTTCGATATGTGATGACTGGTGGTGGGTCTCTCTACTGCTGACTGGTCATCAAGAAAACTCTCCACTAAGAGGTCTCGCTCTAACACCCCTGCCTGCATCGTGATGCTGAGACAAATCATCGAAGCCCTGATCTCCCTCCTGAGTCCCTCTTCAAAGGTCTGGGTCCTAAAGAATGGGTCCCTCACCATATCAGTGGAGTAGCGTGAGAGGTCAGTGAACCTCACTGAGTACTAATCCATAGTCATACTACCCTGATGCAGATGATGAAGCTCCTATATACGCACTGGACGAAGAGTCGCTGGGAAAAAACTCTGCCTAAAATAGGCTCTCGAAGTCTTCCCAAAGAAGCATCACCTCATCGTGAAACTTGAGCATCAAGATCTACCATATAGCTACTATTTGCTATAAAAGACAGACAACAAGGATCACCATGAGATCAGCTGGTGTCCCTAACAGTCAGAACACTGTCACCATGCCCTCCAACCAATCCTCAGCTGCCTGTGGGTCCGTCTCTCTGCTGAAACTCGGTGGAATCTGGCACTAGAACTCGTGCAAGGCACTCAAGTGGTGTGAAACCTCTTATACTAGGTCCAGTGACATTAGTGGCCCAACGGGTAATGGTGCTGCCGGTTCCTCCACTGGTGCCTCTACTGGAAGAGGGCCCTGCACCAATGCCTCATAGCTCGGTGGGCTATCAGTGTGTACTATACCCGAAACCCTTGCTGGCTATCTGTGTGGAGGCATCCTGAAAATAATTAGGTATTCCACAATCATTAAGTTATACCTGTTGAGATGACTCAAAGAGATAAAAAAGAAAACACTTGAAACAGACACGCAATTTGTGTTTTCATGCACTGAGTCGGAAATCAGAAGTCAGGGTCCTGGTGTATGGATACGTCAGTCGCCGCACCAACACTGGATTCCCTAAACTGATAAAAAAAACTTAATAACATAACACTATTGATTTTAAAAAGATCAAAGTCATATGTTCTGTGGTAGAACCAACTCCTTTGATACCAATTTGTCACGACCCGTCCCCCGGGGCCCATGTCGTGACTACCCCAAGCCCGCCTTCCATAGGCTAGGGGACGGAGACTAGCACCAAAAGCTGTATTCCCAAAATCTGGGAAGGCATTGAATCTATATCCTGTAAACACAAACAACCAAGCACACAACAAGATACAAACACAAGTAAACTATTTAGAAAAAAGAGTGTTGAAAGTAAGAGGGGCCGGAATACAATCGCAACAGTAAATGTACAAGCACAACTGAAATAAAGTACAACTGAATAATGATAAAGACAGTTATTGGGTCATCCTTTGAGGTTCCTACCTAAAGGTTATATACAGTTCACCTCCTCAGCACTCCACTAGCACCCGTCTCCTCTACGTACCAACAAGCCGTATGGTCCACCTTCGGGCATAGTCCAGTCCTAGTACCCTCACCCTCGATCGGCGTTGTCCGTCGTCTACACCAAACACAACAAAGTGCGGGCATAGCTCACGTAGGGGTGAGTATAACGATACTCATTAGGGACCCTGATACCCTCAAGGTCTCACAAAATCCACAAAGGATAAACCAAAAAGAATGAAATCAACTAAAAATCCTACTTAGGTATATGCCCATACATATATATAAGTTATCAAGTATACCCATCTAAATCATGAGGAAACACAGGGTCCAACCCAAAAGTCCAAGCTCAACTGTTCCACAAAGGATAGAATACCACAAAGGTAAGTACCACACCGGTACACCACACCGAATAATACCACCATGTTATTACCATGAAGGAAAGTACCACATAGGTAAGAACTAAACTCACACAAGGAATAACTCAGGTACAGTCATAGAGATGATTAGATGTAACTACTAATTAATCTTACTCTGTTAAGAGGTAGACCCAGGAAGGATCCTAAATCACCATCAGACCCACAAAGGATCATAGTACATCATCAGACACACACAAAATCCCAGTACCTCGTTATACCCACACAAGATCCTAGAATGTCGTCAGACCCACACAATATCCTAGTACATCGTCAATACATCGTCAGACCGACACAGGATCCTAGTACATCATCATTACGTCATCAGACCCACACAGGATCCTAGTACATCCTCTGTACATTGTCATACCCACACATGATCCTAGTATATCGTCAGTACGTTGTTAGACCCAAAAAGGATCCTAGTACATCGTCAGTGCAACGTCAGACCCACACAGGATCCTAGTACATCGTTAGTACGTTGTCAGACCCACACAGGATCCTAGTACATCAGCAGTACCTCATCAGACCCACACATGATCCTAGTATATCATCATTACGTGATCATACCCACACATGATCCTATTACATCATCATTACTTCGTCAGACCCACACATGATCCTAGTACATCATCAGTACATCGTCAGACCCACACATGATCCTAGTACATCGTCACATCCAACTACATGGTACCCGCACTAACCTTTCTCATCTCCGGGAGAGTCCGCTCCTCAAGCTACTGGTCGATACTCCAACTACCATGAAGTCCCATGATGAAGTATCTCAATGTTCCACCACGTCATAGGGGTCTCAACTCCGCAGATGATGCTTTATACAGACACCCGGTCTGTAAGTTATTATCCTTAATCATGAGGGCCCGGTTGGATTCATTCTCTATCCAACCCTATAGTACCCCAACAATATCCAAAACTAGAGTGGGTTGTACTAAAAGGTTTGTCTCGCTCCAAGGTTTCTGGTTCCATAGAAGGTTCGTCAAACAGATGGCCGATGCCAAAGTTACGGCCAAAAGAACGTATAGGGTCGGAATTGGTCTAGGTCTGGTTCGACCCAGTCGGACCAACCCGACCCACTGGGCGGCCCATGGTGTGGCGGGGCAGCTGTGGCTGGCCGGATGGCCATCCGTCCTCTCTGCGCAGCGTGACCGTGCATCTCACCTTCGCCAGCAGCCGACTAGGTTTCTGTCACAAATATTTCGTCAAAAACCACAAGGGATTGCGGAGAGGTTGGGCTATGTTCATTTGGACCACACCCTCCACGTTAGAGCGGTAGAAAGCGGTTCACAACTTTTGAATCACAAAGAACATCAAGAATGGGTAAGGGAGGTATTTAAAACATCAAACCCTACCTTTATTGCTTGTTGACGTTGGTGAGGAGAGGAAAGGGGTGAAGTCGATGACGTTGACATTTCCTCGATCATCGGTTCGTTCATCGTTGGAGATCCTTCAATAGAGATCTCTATTGGAGAAATATTCGTCAAAGGAGAAGTGTTCTTCGTTGGAGAATGTTTTTCCAAAGTTCACCCCACTCTCCCCCGTTCCAACTTATTAAATTAACTCTATCAATTTAATTTATGTTGGAATAATGAATTGTTGTCACAATTAATTGTACCACGGTGGTATATTAAATTTGGAGGAAGTCAGTGGGTTAACACTTCATTAATGAGGGAGTTCAAGGGGTTTATCCTATTAAGAGGGTTCACGTGGTCCCCACCTTTAGGAGGTCAAAATGGGGGTTTTAGTTCAGGTGGTCCCCACCTCATTAACATTCACATGGGAGGTTTCAACAAACAAAAAATTGAAGTTTATTTTATTTTATTTTTTCATTTCCACAAAAAAAAACAAAATCTATCTTTCACCCTCGACCTACTACAGTCAAGGTGAAGGAGTCCTTAAGATAATATTGTCACTTCGAGTTCAATGGTGCCCTCAAATTTCAATTCTGAGCACAAGATTAAAAGATACAAAAAACTCACTCGTATGTTTACTGAATATACCCGAAAAAAGTTCATAAATTCATTTCGGGCATACTAGGCCTCAGAATCATGCACCATATATTTTCAAGGACTCGTAAAATTCCCATATTGTTAAAAAAAATTACATGGAAATTCTGGGTTTTTACAAAACTCATCTTTGATGATCTGGACCCAGCAGTGAGAAACTATTAATTTCAGTAAATTTGTGCATCCATTTTTACAAACCCTTGAACTATTTCTAGCCCCTATAGAAGTAGATCGATCATTTGTAGAAGTATAAGAAGGTGAATCAATAGTTTTATGAGTGTGATACCTCAATAAGTATTTTTATTGTACTTCTTAGAATTTTGTATTGGAGCAGTTATTTTTTCTGCCATTATCGTACAAATAAATGTAACAATCGATTAATACAAAAATATAAAAATAAAACAATGATATATAAAAGTAAATAAAAAATGAGAAATAAACAAAAAAATGTAAAATAAACTATAAAAATTAATGATCGATGAAATTAGCTAAAAAAATTAAAAAAAATTAAAAATGAATGGGTGAATTAAAAAAAATGCTCCAATGCATTACACAATTTTTCATCAAAAAATAATATTTTCTAATTATATTATTTTATAATTTTTTTTCAATTTTATTTAATATATTTTATTAAAGTTAATTTTATCTTGATAATTAACAAATACATAAGTTAATGGTAAACACGGTAAAATAAATAAAATAATATAAAAAACTATTTAACTTATAATTTGTAATTTGTTTTAATAAAGAAAAAAATTCAAATTTATAACATATTATTAAATTTTAATTAGTAAAAAAGTAATAAATTTATATTACGTAAAATATTATGAAATTAATAATAGATTTTTTCCTAAATTATTTCTTCATGAACCTTCCATATGGAAAAAATCATGTGTATAATTTTCTTATAAATATTTTCTCACTAACTACATAATAAGAACTTGGTGATTTTTGTTCTTGGAACACGAAAAATGAATTTATTATACAAACACCAATACACTATGATTCAGTACTACAGTTCTATTATCTTGACCTTTCAATTGAAATGTTTATACATTACTGTCATACCAAGACAATGTTATAAAATATAAATTTGGAACTCCCACAAGCCATCTCTATATTTCTAATGCATATGATCTAATTTTCACAGTCTGTTTAAACCATGAGAAAATGTTTGGTTATGATCATTCAAAATCCACACATATTTCTTCTTTGGATAATTTTTTTAACAGATTAATATTCAATGTTATATATGATTGGATGTCATCAATACTATTCAAGATATATGAATCTAACTTCTTTATCTGTTCAGTTGCTAACTATTTTATATTCAATACACATATCCCCTTCACATATTACTTACACATTCGTGGTGAGATGTAAGAAAACTTATATCCTCTACTATAGAATAATATCTTGTAGAAAACTGTCCAACCTCCACAGAAATATATTTCTCAACTATAGTGGATCTAGGTTGATATGGATTATTAACATATCCATTTAATATCGTTTAATATATTTTTCAAAATTAAAAATCTATAAAACAAAAATTTTTTGAAAATATTTATTTATTTACCCAAATGAACCATTAGATTGATCATGATATCCAAAAAGATAGAGGAAAATACATTTCTACTTGTCAAAGTATAGAAACCGTACCATTCTTCAAATTTTACAATGAAATAATATCAATCCCTTTTATTCAAATTTAATTGAAAAAATAACACACCTTTGGGATAATCATTATTATATTGATGGTTAATATTCCACACAATGAAACCTGTAGGAGCTATTGCATCATGATTTGAGAATATTGTGATTTCTTTCTTATTAACTTTAGATCTTTTAATTACACAATTTTATTTAAAATTTGATGAATAACCATATGGAAAATTGATACCATGGAGACACTGACAAAATTTTTTTTCTCCATATTAAATAATGTATGAAAAGAAGGATGGTATGTTATTATTCCATATAGAATAGGAGGTAATACCAAACTTACTCCCATTGAGAGTAATTCCAAAACTTTATTCGACCAATATTTTTTATTACTGTTAATATCTACTAATTATATAATAAAAATATCTCTTATATTCTTCTCCACAAGGATTAATTAAATATTATACTTTTTATCATGAAATATTCAATATGGTTGTGTAATATATATTGATAGTTTCTTACAAATATTGCTATCATTACCATATTTAATTCCTTTCTGATTGTGAGATCATTATTTTTCACCCTCTCAAAATACTGATGGGTGGACAATGTTTTTTAGAGAAATATAAAATTCTTATGTATAATTTAATTCCTCTCTTTATATTAGATAAGAGAGACTAATAGAAAAAAAAATTCTATGACCCATGAATACTATTTTTCTTCCTTGTTTTAGTTGATAATATGAAGTTTGTTGTTTACAAATTGTTCATGATTTATGCCTCATAACACTATATCTAGAAAATTTTCCATATTCTGGGAAGGCATCTATAGAAAACATAAATATTGCATGTTGTTTAAAATAATCCATTTTATAATAATTATACATCATAATACCTTACTCCTATAAAATCTTCAAATCAATAGTTAACAGTGAAAAGCAGACATCGATATAATTTACTAGATATTCTGGTCTAGTGATCATTAAACTCAACATGAAATATATATTTATTAATAAAAAATTTAAGAGATAATTTTTAAATTAAAAAATAAATATGCTATGAAATATGTGTTGTACTAATTATTTTATATGGATTTATACTATTTCTGAACTATCCAAGTCTAAAATTTCTAACTTCATTTAAGAATGTTGGAAGCTATTGAAAAATGTTCTTACACTGTGGAAAATCAACTGGGTGATGTAATTTTCTAAAAAATACCCACTCATTAGTATGATATGTTTTTTTCCATATTTTGAATGTGTAAATAAATGTTTCAGGTAGTGACATGACCCCAGTTACCTAGAGTCAGTGCATTATTACATAACATTAGCATGATACAAGGAATCATGTCTTGAAAGACTGATCTGTTTAGTAGACTTGGAAGTAATAAATATATTTATACGTTTTACATTACATCATGAAATAAAAACATCAAAAACATTTGTCCCGTTTTGAACACCCTTAAATCCTTTCCTAATCCCTACAGGTCTACCATAAAATACTTCTTCATATCCTAGGAAAAATGAAACATATAAAGGTGTGAGCTCAGATGCTCAGCAAGGATAACAATATAGTAGAAAATTTCATAAATAAGCATAAAAAATTAAGGCAATGTATAAGACTAAAACAAAAGCCTTTTAAACTTAAACTTCAGCATAATATAGGAAAGATAAAATCAAATAATTCCACTTACTTATTCACATTGATATTCTACCATTTGAATAATCACAAGCAATATCAATAGCCACATTCATAATGATGTAATTAATAATGTTATAATTCATAACCACATAGTCAAGGCCTTGTGCTAAGACTACAAATAAGATTTCTTAAAGGCCTTGTTCCAAGAAACTGGTTTGTCTCATGATACATACTGACGCATCGATGAGCTATAACGGCCTCCACCCATCACTTACTAAGTCCAATGCATTCCTCATATGAAAAGGTTTATACATAACATAATTATTCGTATTAAAACAAGAATACAAAATGTTAATACTTTATCCATAATCCAAGAATGGTGTAAAAAATAACACATCCATAGTCAAACATATTACTAAACTGTCAATACAATATGGAAGTTTTGTATCATAATAAATCAACTTCAAACAAGATTAAAATCCATCATAGGATGTTGACATAGATGAAATCAAAACTTTTTTAGAGAAATATCTCTTTTTATTTTCAAAAAATTTAAAAGTAATATATTTATAAAAGAAAACTTTTATTTCGAAAATATTCTTATAAGCTTGTATGAGAAGATTCGATGATGATATAATGGCACAAAATAACCACAACCGCCTTATAAGTTAAAAAAAGACATTCATACCTTAATTTTTTTGAAAATTTCATAAAGTACCTTGTTTGGAAAATGGCGGAAAGATTCCTTTCAAAACATATATTGTCAAATACGGTTATAAATGACTTTAACCCATAGTATAGTAAATAGTAAATATGTTTTTAAGTGCATTTTTAAGAAAACATGGATGCATATGATAAAGAGGTCCCAATAGATACTTACGTATTAACAACCTCAGATAAGTAAAGAGATTGTAGAACTACCCCTTACCTTGTACTTTTCCTTATTCAATTTTATGTTAAACTCCCGTATAGTAGTTAAAATATTGTTATTAAATTATACAAGAACTATATACCTAAATATGATATCATATATGATCCACTAATATTGCTTTGTTAATAATATTTCAGTAGTATCATCGTTTCAGGTGTTATCTAATTCATTTTCCATTATATTCTTGGTTACATAAGCCATGTTTGTTATGAATAAGATGTGTTTGATTCATATATATAATGATATTATGTTCATAAAAAATATTTTTAATCAAAAAATAAAAATCATTCTTGAATGATTATGATGGGGAATGAATCTCACCGCATTTGTGGATAAGGTAATCCGTACGTACGCACGAGCACCTATATCATTATATTGATGGTAAAATCATTTGTAATTGGATGGTTTATCATATATACAGAATCATTAACATGTTATATTTATTATTATATCATTTATACTCATTATTATACCCATCCAAATATTGAAGTGTTTGAATAACAATCTACACCTCGACGTGGAGACGGTAAGTCGTACATACGCACATATGGTGACTTTTTCATTTATAGGATGGATAGAATAATGAATATAGTATTTGTTTTAAAAACTCAATTTTGTCAATATTGACACTATTTAGTATTTGATTTTTGTGAAAATTATAACATCATGATTACTTAGAAAAAATTATTTAATCAACCCTAACATGTTATATTAACCTAGAAAATTAGTGGATTTCATCAAAAGTCTCAAGTTACATTTATTTGGATATTTATAATATCAATTATTTTAATCTTTCTTTAATAAGGCAATTTCTGCATCATCATTATGTCATAAATAAATTAAATTATTTAATGTCTAAAACTTTTAAATAAAATACCATTATGTAGGAAATATTTTTAGATTTCTAATTAATATTTATAGTCAAATTTATATTGATTGTAACCTTATATTAAAAATTGTTTAGTTTTTAAAATTTGAGCTTAACTCTTTTAATTCTTCCTTAAATAAAATAATAATAAATGTCCTAATCTAATCCAAGTGTGACAAAGTGATAATATTTTATTTATAAGGTTCTTTTTGGTCAAATTTCACTTGTCCAATAGAATTAGGATATATTTTAGGGTAATTATAATATCATTTTAACCCTTAATTACCCTATTTACTTTTAACCATGGAAAATAAAAGTAAAAAGTTACTATTCAAAAAAATTATTTTTATCTTATTGAAACAAATTTTACATACTTATGTCAACTGGGTCTCTCAGATTTTTGAAATTTATCTCATAGAAGTTGTAAAATTATGTTTTATGCAAATTTTCAAATGCTCCTAGGAGGTGGATAAAAGACGGTAAAAAGTTCAACAAAATTTTTATATAAATAAAATTATTATAACACGAATCCAATGAATTAAATCGAACATATATATGTATTTTGTGTCTATTTTGACCTAAAATAATCTTAAATTAAATAAATAATTATTTAAATAAAAAATTTGGTTTTAACAAATAACGCAGTGTTTTTCATTATTCATCAAAAATCAAATGTTTTTAGAAAAATACCAAAAATTCACCGTATTCTAATTTCGATATTCTGAATTAAAAAATGAATTAAATTTTGGAAAATTAAATTTAAAAAATTTCAAAATGTGGGTATTACAATTCATAACGACTTCTTTGATTGTTCGTAGTGTATTAGAATCTCGAAGTTGCGTATAATGAAAGCTATTGCATTATTCAAAGAAAAATGTACCATGGAAGCTTGGGGTGTTACATTTAAAATGAGTAATTATAGGAAGATACCAGAGTTTCTTAGAAGGAGTCTCTATAAATGATAAATCATCCTATTAGTTTTCTTTCAACCTATACTTTGACATCCCACATTAAGGACACTCTAATAGAAATACATATTTCTTATTAAATTGAACTAAACTATTTGGATTGGTATGAATTTATTTTTAATAAAACCCCATTTGGAATAATTTTTTATTCTCTTTAAAATTATAATCATTAAGATTTTTGTCTTTATGAATTACATATTTCAACTTTTTTTGAAAAACTCTAAAATGATTTTTAATCCATCCATTTTCACCATCAAGTAAATTAATATTAACACCATTAGTAAAACCATAAATTCAGTAAAATGTGGATAAAATTATTTCTCATCATTATAATACAAACACTTATTTATTGACTCATTCTCAATTTTCTCTTTTTCAATATGAGGAATCATTTATTCAATATGATGAGACTTAACATATTGGAAACCATCATCATTAATATATATAGAATTCATCTTAGTTTCACCATAAAAAATCAAATGGCCATAAATAATATTAAAACCCTAAAAAATTAAATGATATTTAATCTCTATTGTTTTTAAATTCTTTATTTTGAAAAATTTCAGTGATGGAGAAAAAAATATATTTTTTGAAATTTTTCATTTAGAAAATTCCAAAAAAAAAATAATCAACACCCTCATCATATTCATCAATTTCTCATAGTGTGGTAATCTATCTTTAACTCTATATATTTTGATAAAAATATCAAAAATTGAATGTAAGTCGTTATATTTTAAAATTAGATTTCAAATCTGCTTTTAAAAATAAATTTTTAAAAAAATTCTAAAAATATTTCAAAAAAAGAAATAAAATATATTTGATGAAAAAATGAAAAATTTGAACATATTAAATAATAATTATTTAATAAACTAGGAAAAAATAGGAACATAAATAGCGATTTACCAATTAATAAATACCTAATATGTGTGAAAAATCATAAATTTAAGTATAATTAGCGAAGATAAAGAGACCTAAATTGAAAATTGGAAAAATAAATAAAAATAAAAATATCTTGGATGCATAATGAATATAAACAATAAACACAACACATAAATTGATATGAGGACCGATGTGATTGAGAAGACGATACCAATGATAAAAATATACAAGTGACATCTAATGATGGGTAATGGTGGTGATGGATTCCAATTGGAAGAAAAATGGATATATATGGAATATTAGAACCACAAATATAAATGAAAAGGCATTAGATTCAAGAAAAATAAATACAATAAAAAACCCATAAATTAAAATTCTGATTGCGATGATTGATAAGGCATCACTAATGAGAAGAAGGAATAAGCAAAGATAGGTGATGGGTGATGGTGGGCGGCATGTGGTGATGGATACCAACTCAAAGATAAAGCAATATAAATATAAAATTAGAACCACAGATACAGATGAAAAAATCTCGAATGTTTAAAAAATAGAAAAAATACACAAAAAATATAAATGGAAATATGAATTGAAATGATTGATAAGGATATGTGAATGAGAATAATGTGAAAGGAATGGTCGAAGACCAGTGATGGTGGGTGGTGCATAGTGTTTGATGAAAAATGAAATATATTCAAGGTCGTGGATCAAAGAAAAGAATTATTTTTAGTTAAGGATTGACAAGTAAATAGATCTGAGGCCACATAATGATAATTATAAAGGTTATGGTTAACTACATGATAGAGAACCCTAATATATTATGGGAGATAATGAAACAAAATTTAAATATCTCAACCCATAATTAAATTTATATTGTTTTTCCATGTATGTTTCTTATAACCTATGTAGAGAAGAATCCTTTTCACATTGGTTATTGGAGAACCAACATTAATATATAGACTTTTAATGTATTTTATTTTCATAAACGATGTTAAAAGTATCACGCTTCATCTTCCATATCATTTATTTAATAACCGATAAAAATATATGAGTCCTTTAGCATCAGTTATTGATGAATCGATGTGAAAAATTATATTATTTTATTTTGAACATTTATTTAAATATAAAAAATGTGAAAACTATCTTTTCATGTTGTTTAATAATAAATTAACATGTGAATAATCATATTTTAATTTTCTATGACTATTATAGATAACCGACCTTAAAAACATGTCAAGAAAATTAAAATTTATAGTAATGTAAGTTCAATACTCTAAAAATATGAATATCTTCAGTGTGGATAAAATAGATCATAAATACATGGAATATGATACTTTTTCTTTATCATGATTTTACTCATCTCATGATAATATGCATAAAGACACATTTATTCATCCATATTTTTGACAAAGAGAACAGGTGTATCCCCTAAAAATGAATTGGGGTTATAAAATCCTTATCCAAATTTTCTTGTAATTTATTTTTCCAAAACACTAATTCAATGGGAGACATTATATATGAAATAATTGATATAGGAAATGATCATGGTATTATTTTTATTTAAACTCAAAATCACACTCTTGGGGAAGCCCATATAGTCATTCAGAAAACAAATCAACATTTCATCGTCCAATAGGATTTTCATTTATGTTGAATTCCTCCCCAATCATTTGAGTCAAAATACACTAGTTTTTGGGTATGGTCACCCATATTATATATATATATATATTCCATATAGTGTTCATAATAATACTTTCTTCAATACATAAAAATATGATGATTTGGGATATGAAATGAGAAATATTTATCCGAATAATCGAGTTTTCCTTTATATAGGGAAAGGCAATCCATAACCAAATTTAAGTAAAATTCAACAAAGGAAAGAAGAATTTGATCTATTGGAATTACTCCCCAATAAAACACAATCAGAGAAGATTTATAAATCTTATATGTGATCATTATGCCACCAAGGGTTTCATTAATAGTTTAATATCTATTTTTTGGGAGTTGATTCCATATTCTTTGAAAAAATTTGTTATATAAAATAAAATTACAAAATAGAATAAAATAAGGTACTAAAAGATATTTAGAAGAGGTAATGTTTAACACACATCACTTAATTATCATGTTCAACCTTAGAGATAGTGATCATGAATAAAACTCCTTATAATATTGGTTTGAGAGGTCTCTAGTGCCTATTTATATCATTGGACCAAGGGTTGAAGAAATGATTCACATAACATCTAAAATCCCTTAACGTGAAGCATTATAGTGTGTGTGGATAATTAAGTGAAAGATTATTCTCTTTTTTTTCCTTAACAAACCTCTTAGCCTTAGTTTGATAGTTATGGGAATGGTGTTTAACTTTGACACATTTGTAACACTTCACTGACCTCTTTATATAGTTACATGAGTTCTTTATCCAACATTTATTACATGTTGGAAATAAGTATTTCTTCACACCCTGCGTCTTATTATCGATGCATCCCTGATACTCCAATTTCCTTTTCATTTCCTTGAAATATTGGGAGGTTACATTTTACATTTATACATTAAGATAATATTGAAAAATTTCTTCATATATATTTAATTATCTCATGGATAATTCCCATAGAATATTGGTCTTTAATTAAGTGAATAAGTGACCAATTATTTAATTAGTATCATAGGTGAAACCTAAATAATACTTCCTGAGTCTTGTGAAAGTTTATTCACATCAGCCTATATATTCATACTATTTTTGGTAAAATTATAATTATTTTCACTCAATTTCAATGTATCGGGTCCTCGAAAAATACTTAGTGAAAAATCTATTCTTGAAAACATCCCCTTATATAAATTCCACATCCTCCTTTTCCATGGTATTGAAAATGGGACTCTACCACTAGTATGCATCACATTCTAAATGATAGATTTCCAAAACAACCTTATCATTTTCTATACACTAGAGAATAAAAAATTTGTTTTCCATTATATTGACCCACTTCTCTACAACTATTGGATTAGAAGACCCTAAAAAATAGGGTGAATATTTTATCATAAATGAGGCAATAATGGTTTTCTCCCTCCTTAGTTATTTTAGAATAAAAACAATATATGTTTTTTTCTAATTGATTGATATAGTTGGGGGATCAGTTCCTTATGGTTTTCCATTCCACCCCCAATATGATTAGGTTTCTCATTGGGAAAATCTCATATTTTCTATTTCACACATTGCTAACTCAGTTCATTCATATAACTGCCATTACCATCACTTAATGAAACATATATTATGATTATATATAAATTAATTAACATACATAAAAGTTAACAATAAACATAAATTTTGGATTTTACAAATGACTTGCAGACAATATAGTTTTAAATTTAGGTTATTCGTGGTTGGATTTATAACTGGACTAATAGTATGTATTAAAATCCATTATAATTATTTAAAAAAAATATTGTGATTTACCAAATTTTATCCCATGGGATTATTAAACCAGGTGTGTAGTCAGGATACTTATTTGTGTACTTGGAAATTATTTAGATACTAAAAAACACACCCTCATTAAGTTTAATTCCTTAAGGAACATATATGCTATAATTTTTTTCACTTTACGTATCATGTTAGGGATGTAATTTCTAGGACTTTGACAAAATCTATACTTTATCAAACAACATGATGTTATCTTATACTTATACTCATCCTTTTCTTTTTTTGTAATGTCATTTAAACTACTATATAAAGAATAATTAAACCCAAATATGATATAAAATAATGAAGCTCATACTAAACATATATTTAACAGTACTATAATCGTATGATTTATATAATAAATCTCAGAAATAGTCACACAATCAAAGTTCCTAAAAGTATATAGTGTTGGATATTTTCTACATAAACATCTCATTTTATTCAATTTCCAAAAATTTCTTCACAATCAAGATACTAAAATATCTTTTATAGAAATATTAAATAATATAATCATCTTCATAACATGGGGAGTGAAAATGAAAGAATCAATAAACAACTTGGTTTCACAGAACAACCATAGTCACAATAAAACCGTTGTTTTTAAACCCATTCTTCCCATGATTATGTGAACAAACTCAATATTTCCACACCTTACAATGTGAGCAATCCCATTATTTCCATGAATCTGTGAATAAAGTCATCATATCCATGCATGACTATATCATGAGATATAAAAAGAAATCAATTTTTTTAGGGTGATAAGTGAAGTCATCCATCATCATCCATACATATGTGTTCCAAGTAATAAAAAACATCATTATGTCTTAAAGAACCCATATAAAAATGGATGATCTTCTTAAACTTATAAATTGTATAACATTAAGATTTAATATATCTTGATATCAAATAATTGAACACCCAAAATAATCATATAATATAATATAATATATGGTGAATCATTAAACAAAAATCCATTTGAGATAGATAATTTTATGATAATTAATAGAAAATCATCAAAGTAAAACTTTTTAAAAGATTTAGTATTCATCCTTATAGAATTCATAGTAACATGTATCTTTTCAAAAGTCTCTATTTAAATAAAATTTTTAAAGAAAAACATCCTTGGAAATATTTTTGGATAAAAATCTATTTTTTTGCAATAAGTAACATGATTATAAAATAGGGGTAGTAAAATTATTAAAAGTGTATATAGCTCAATGAAAAAATTTTATTTACTAAAAACATTACTTTTATCATTGATTTTGATAGAAATTATTTGACCTCATCTATAATGAACATAACTATGACTCTTGGTAGAAAAAATTAAGATGGTGTACATTGGGTTTCCAATTATAAATTAATGTTAATAATAAAAAATATATAAATCTTTCAATTTTATAAAACTATAGGTTAACTAAAATTGTAGAATTATATAATTTAATTATTCAAAAACCTTCTTGAAAGAGGTATCATGTATCAACTAAAATAAGTTTTAAAAAATGTTATCTTTTGAAATTGTTTTATTAAAATAAAACACAATATATATAAAACATAGATGAATACAAACTATTAGAGTATGAATTTGTTTTATAATTTATAAACCAGGTACACTTAATTTATAAAAATAGTTTAAAAAGTAAATTAAATTACAAAAGAAATAAAAAAGGTATTCAGTGTTGATATGGGACCTAATAACCTCTGCATAGAAATCACCAAATACTAATAATTTTATTATAAGATAAACTGATCCACAACCTAAATCGGGTTTTACAAAATAATAAAAATCCATTCTGGATTTATAAAGCCTTTTCAAAATTCATCAAGGGATAATGAAAACATCAGTCATACATGACCTCTTCCACAATTATATGTGGGAGAAAAAAATAAATGATTTGGAAGAGTGTGTGTATTAATATATATTTTATTAAATAGATGGTTCTAAAATATAATATGTACAATACAAAAATTCAAATCAAAAGTTAAAAAAATTACATAGTAAGAGAAGGTGAAGAGTTTTCTGAAGCAGAGTTTGTTGTTAGGTATATTTTTTAGGAATTTATTATCTTATCATAGACTTATTTTATTTAGAAATTTTTAATAAAAATTTTCAGTTTTTCATAAATGAGTTTTCAATGGTATAGTGAGAACAATGTGTTACAGATGTTCAAAATAGAGTAAATGTTATTAGTTTTCTTTCAAGAAGAATTATAATGTATTTATATTCACCGAAGTATATGAATCATATTATTTATTCAATGCATATTATGAATTTTAAATTCATTTTAAAAAAACCATCCATTGAGTAATTGTCATTAAGACCATCATAATGTAGAAAAATCTAGTTCACTAATTCTTTTTTCTGATGACAATTAATTATGCACAGAAATGTAATTGTATTATTATCAATAAAATTATAATATAATGCTTAAAATTTCGTGATGGCCATTTTAAATTTCCTCGTCAATATTAATAGTGGTTTCAATTTACCACATTAGCATCCATGTTAGCATTGACAGTTTTTTTTCATACTTGGTACTGTCCTATTTTCAGTATGATCACACATTTGTTCTTAATATTGTTCTATTTATACTTGTGGTCGATCCAAAATTTTGTCTCATCATATGTAATTTTATATGGTCACTTAATATTTTATTTTCAAATTCATATTTCTCATACCATCTAACCAAATGTATTTATGTTCACTCTATTAGGCATGTTTTTAATCCAATACCTTTGAAACACAGACCATGTCAGTCACTTGATATATAGTGAGGTGATTCAATTCTTTCTTATAGTATCTTGGTTCCTTTTTCATAAATTCATCATATTTGATTTGGTGGTTTTTCAAACCATCAGATATACCATACAATTGATTTCATATATAACAAGATATTCATACTTTTCAATAAAATGAGTATACATCCATAAAATAGAAAATAGATTTGAAATTACATAAACATGATTTTTGATTATTAAAATAAGTAATTTCTATAATAAGCCAATGATGTACCCCTTTTGATGATAGAAAATCTTGGAATAAAAAATTATTAACTGAATTAATTATTAGGAATTATAATATATTTAAGAAATTGACAGTAAAAAATAAATCAATGGAAACTAATAATATTTGATTCCCTTAACAATCATATTGGTATGACATAAATTTTATTCCCCCTTTGGGATTATCAAAAATAAATAAAATAGTGTTAAAAAAGAATAAAGTTTCAATAAAAATAATAAATAAAATATTGTAATAAGAATAATATTATATTTCATTTAATGTTCAAGAATGGTACATATTCTGTATCATAGTCAAATAAAAATTAGAATCTTTATGATCTAAATCTCTAGAAGTGGAAATGGGATCCTTCCATTTTCTAAAATAATGATTAAGAGAAAAATATTGAGGAGAAACAAGAGTTATAAGAATGAGGGATCATTTTAAAATAGAAATAACATGGCCAAGTGATTGGGAACGAGTAAGAATGAAGGGGAATATGGGAGGCATAGTTGAGGTAAAGGTTGGAACAAAGAAATATGATAATTTACTTATTGAAATGGAAGAAGGTATGGGTTAAGGTAGTGAAGTAAGAGACAACATATTATTATTTTGAACATAAATATATAGTTCCAAAAACTATATAATGTCTATTACATCACTTGTTACATGCTCTATCACTTGATTAAACTCATATTTTTATAACATAAATTGAACCGGTAGAGGATTCATTACCAATAAATTCTCTATAATGGATTTCAAAATAGATTCCCTAGGTGTATTATTCAAGTCTACAGCTAATGAAAAAATTGTATATTATCATATCATTTGGGGAAAATCAATTTCAGATAATTCTTTATTTTGCCCTTGATTATATCCTAATCTCAATTATACATGGTTGATTCTTCTTTAATAAAATAAAATTGATTTTCACCATGAGTAGAAATATCCTTTTATACTTGATTTCTGCTACCGTTATCACAGGGAAAAACAATGTGACATTCTTTTTAAAATCACATTTAAATCAGGACCTTATCAACTCAAAATGAAGTAGGAGGATAAAGATAATATTAAGTAGAGATTCATGGTTGATAAGGGTTTGTAATCATAGAAATATAAATTCTATTCATGGTATCTAACAAATATATTTTATTTTCTTATAGAGGTCCTAAGATACTTCTAAAACCTTCAATTTCCCTTTTAAAGGAACAAAATTTGTAGAACATATTGTTTGAATTGAGAAATAACTGTGGGGAATTTCCACACAAAAATATTGACCAGGGAATAAAATATATTCCTCTAACTAAAGATTATTAAATAAGATAATACTAAATATTTTTTTACAACTATGTAAGGTAATTATTAAACTAAATGAGATCTATAGAAGTGAGGTCTAAAAAAGGGATTGAATAAGGTTCAACCTCTTGATATGAAATAGTTATAATCTTAGTAGAATCAGATTAATGGAAGAAACATGCAATAGAATCCCAATAATGGGCATTAATCTCATTAATATGCCTTCATGATTATTCTATGGATGAGAAGACCCTGTAAGTTCTCTCAATTTTCCTCAAAAGGCCTAAAATTCTTCACTATAATCATCCATGTAAATTACCACAGTCCGTGGAGAATATTCATAGAGAGACTCCTCTAGAGAAAGTTTCTCATGAAAATATTTAGTAGACAAAGGGGTATCCAAAAACATCAATAGATCTTTAAAATATTAAGGTCTCACCGGTCTCTCTAAAATAGTTGTAGATGGAATCTTTGGATCATCTAACACTACTACTTCTTTCCTTGATATAACAACATCAACCAATCCTTTAGTATTTTCATCATTATCTTTTCTATACCAATTTTATGTATTGTTTTTATTAGCTTCGTTAAAATTTTATCATCTTACTCATTATTTCCATTTACCTCATCGAGTGTGGTTACAACTAAATCAAATAAACGATTATCTATTGATTCATATTCTTTAGTGATGGAGATTAATAATTGGGACCTCCTCCTAATTCCAATATAGGTGGACTCTCCAATAGAAATATATCCATATAGTTATCAATTTTTGAATCTATAATAGGATTTCATAAAAATAGTTAACATGAAACTCCCTCCCCTAGAGGAGAAAAAATTCTCTTATTGATTAAAAAATCAAAGTTATCTAGGGATATTTTTAGATCTAATTAAAAATGCCTGAATCCTATGAGTTTCATAAGTAAAATGAACTTATTATTCCAATGATTATAACATAGCATGAACTTCACTAACTAGATTTTTTTATAATAATTTTTTATAAGCTTTTATATATTCTTCATCCAAATCAATGGAGTCAAGGATTCATATTCATTATAAGAATAGTTTTCCTAAAAAGAATCATATGGTTCTAAACCAAGGTCCACTAAATCTATAAGCACAGAAGGATGATAAACTGTCTTGAATTTTTAATAGAGTATCTCCTCATTTGATATCCACATAAACCTCATATAATTCCAGATCATTTTCATTATTATAAAAGTTATCAAATTAAATATAACACTGTTTGGTATTGTCATGCTTTAAACATCTAAAGGAACTAAGTTTCACTATTCCAATAACATTTAAATGAACTAAAAGTTAGGAAGAATCTATAATATTATTGATGATTTAGTCTACTCCTACTTATTTATAATTAAAAATGATAAATACTAATATAAATGTTATGAATAATCAAATATAGAAAGAACTAGTCATGATACCTTATAGAACTAAAATCTCATTTTATTAGGAAGATAGAGTGATGAATTATATTAGAAAAATATTAAAATTTTCACTTAGTTCATTCAGAAAATGTTTATAAAGGGGTTTCATTTTGTAGTTCCTCTAGTAAATTTTTCAATTTTTAATTGAGGATTGTTGAAAGGGTAAGAGCTTTAGTAGTCCTTGTATTATACTATATAATGGACTCTCAAACAGCCAACCCAAAAAGTTAAGGTGAACTCACATTTTTGGCCATCGACTAATGTTTGAATCAATTACATATACTATATAGCTTCAAAGACCATGTTGGTATAAAACTCTCTTAAACGAAATTGATAGAAAGGTTTATTTTTATCTAGAGACCAACCGATCTATTTCTGTTGTCGTATAGATCTCTAGATCAAAGATAAACTAGTCCTAAACCACTATGCAGAAAATTCTCATTCAGTTATAACTTATCATTGAAAAAGATAGTGTTTAAATTTATTTTTAGATTTTTTTGAACTATATTTTGGTCACTTTGATAGAATAATATCCTCCAGAAGAGCTCTTCATCTATAATAACTATAGTTAGAATACAATACATGAGTTTGTGTTTCGAGAAGGTTCAAGAAAGTGAGTTTGAAAAGAGGGTTTGGTTTGAGTTAAAAAATGTTTTATTATTTGATTCTTATTTTATAGATTTAACATTTAGGTATTTCACATGTACATTAATTAATGGGATATGAAAAAACACAAATAATATATTTATAAAATATGTATGTGATATTTAATGTGAAATAATGAAATAAAATACAGAAGAAAAGTTGTATTTATTTCTCTATTGTGAGGATAAAGATTCAAAATCTTTATTTTGAAACTCATTTACATGATCAATTAGTATGGTTTTAATGTTTTTTTTCTATGATATTATATGGATTTAGCATACTTAGAAAAATTGGAAATGGATTAAATCTTATGAGCATAGAAAATCACCCATTTATATTTCGAACAAAATACCAATATAACCTAACCATAATTTTTTACCATTAAACTAGAAACTCTATATTGTAAAAAAAATCCATTCGATCCATCTCTAGGGGTTGAAAAGTTTAAATTTCATTCTTCAGTTTGAACGACATTTGTTTCTTTTTCATTTTTTATAGGGATTATATTCTTTCTCTACTTGTAATTATAATTTTGGTAAGTCCTTTACTAATAATTTCCCTGTATTATTTCTATGTGAGTTTATATTTCAATTTCTTGGTATCCAATTCCAAGTTCAATATTATTTATAAAATACACTTAGAAAATAAAAAATTTAAAAAAAAATAATGAATTAAAATTTATTGAAAAATCATTATAATTAAACAATTTATTAAAAACTAAATAATATTTGTAATGATGGATTTTGAAATAATTATTTTTAAATTTATCATGGAAATACTAATAATATAGATGTGATATTATAATAAGATTATATTTTAAACCATCTATAAATAACGAATAAAATATAAAAACATTATTAAAGTTTATGATTTAAGTGAGATAATTATTTTTCTTTTAGTATTTCCATCAAAGGTAACATGCCCAATATCTTTATTGAAATGAATATTGAAACTTGAGTTGTACCTAGACATGTTTCTAAAACATACTATATATGGATAATAAATATATTTACTGGTACTCTTCATGAAAGTTACCTATAGATATGTTTAAATAAGATGTGATTTTGGCACCCTTCTTTCTTAGGTTCAATATTATTAATAAGATATTTATGAATCCAAAATTTTTCAATTGGTTACTCATCAATGGATTATACACATTTATAAATTAAAACATTTGTAGGTCCAAAATAATAAAAATATCTTAGAGACTTGGTAGAAATATTTCTTAAAACCAATTTATGCTTATAAATATTCTGTTTTCATGGTTATTAGTTAGTTATAGTAGTATACTTATTAGGTTTTTTCTGAAAAATCCTAGTAAGTGTTTCTAAACCATTTTTAAATATTTCAAGATTATTTTTCAACTGGAATATTGACATTTTATTACCATTTTTTCTTTAAAAATTGATTATTTTTATCTTTTTGTGTGAAGAAATCATATTTTGGATGAATATATAGAGCATTCTGTTTATATGGAATATTATATTTAGGCTTAATTTAAATAAATATTTCCTCTATTATTTTATACTATAGAAATAAATTTTCACTTATCATATTATATTATTTTATTTCCTTCTAAAAAAATTAGATTTTCTTTAGGAGATACTAGAAAAATATTCGATACCTCATATGCGTTTTTATGAAGCAAATGTTGGAGATATTATTTTTATCGTATCTTCTCATTTCAGAATAAATTGAACAATATTTAGAGTCACTCCAGGTGGATATCATAGAATTTTTTAGTTTCTTTCCTTGGTTCTATTTCCTTTTATTATATTTTATATTAGGACATCCTACCTTGTCATGTCGTTTTCTTTTCACTAAAATTAAGAAATTCCAATAGTGGAATCATCATTTTTTCCAGTCTTTCCACTAATTTATTGTTTTGATAAAATATTTCATTGTAATTTGATTTCTTAACCAAATTACTCATCCTATATAATTTATTGAATCATATGACTATGGGATCCACTTCTTATCACTATACATGGGTGATTAATAATTACTTTACATTACACCATTGATCAGTTATTTTAGATTTGATTCAAAATCAATGAAGTCTATTTACTTCATCGTTGGTTCATCATATTATTGAAAACCTGAAATTACTCCCCATACAACACATGACTTCCATTAATCACTTTTACTAATAGTGTACCAATGTCACAAGATTCTATGATGGAAACTAAAGTTCCACTTCATCTCTTATGTAGTCATCTTATAAGTCACATCACTTGTTATTTTTCAACACATTTTTCATAGATGATGCACTACATTCAAAATACCATTTAATATATGATACATATTAGAAATTTATTTTATAGGTTTCATATTAATGTATGGTATTTAATAGTATAAGTACATAAATACATTTATTTAATATTTTATATTCCCTAATGAGGCATAACAAGAGTATCCGATATTTCAAAATTATTAGAACAAGTATATATTCAATTAAACTCATATTACACTCATGAACAATATAATGAACTAATTTTATTATAGTTTGAATAATATGTGGCTTTTATAGTATCATCACATGGGTTTATATGAGTTTTGGATATTTCATATTTTTCTAAAATTTCATTGAAATATCAAATAACATGATCTCTATATGGATTCTTATATTGAACTTAGATAGAGAATAGTTAGTACCATTAAAATAAAGATTTTATTTGGTAGAAGATCCTTTATGAAAATTACTATCCTTTAAGGTATTAATATAGAACTAACTTATTTTAATATCTTTTAATAAAACTAGACCATATAAAAAAGATTTTTTTAGGATGCTTATATACCAAATGTTATTCCCAATGGGAAAATTAGGAGATTAGGGGGGTGAATTGAGTTTCCATTTAATGTGTTAGTTTAAAATATTTAAAACATATATCCCCCAATTTAATAAAACTCCTTGTTATCTAAAATTGTAAAATTATAAAATTTTATCATCCAATTTTTTTCTAAAATACAGGATCAAGGATTAGCTAAAATTAAGTATAAAAAGCTATATCTGTTGAAATTATTTTAATAAAAATAAATTCAATATATAAAACATATAACAAATTAAACTATCAATTTAAATTTTTTTATATAGTTTAGAAAACAGATAGAGTGAAGTTCTAGAAACCAATTAATACAAAATAGATAAAATCAAAACTAAAAAAATAAGGGGTTTATCTAATGGAAGATATATTCCCCTCCACTTTGGAATCACCTAATTCAATGTAATTTGTTATTAAAAAAACTAAAACACAACCAAGATCAGGTTTTACAACAACATATGATGATTTCTAGGATTCATAGATCATATTCTAAATTTCTTCACATGATAAAGAAAATCCATGCCACACACAACTTCTTCAACAATTATACATGGGTGAGAAAATAATTTTTTGGCAAGAGAGTGTCTAGCACTGTATAGTTCAATATAAGATTTGGTTCTAATATATAATATGAAAAAAGTATTAATATAACTGAAAATTAAATAAAACAGAGTAAGAGAGGGTGTAATGTTTGGTGCCCAAAAAGTATGTTTTTTTTGTTTTTTTGTATGTATATATTAGCATACCATAGTATTATTTTATTTAGATTATAAGTGTAAAGACATTCACTTATTATTAGATGAATTATAAATGGTTTTGTGAGGGGAACATGTTACATATTTTCAAAATATGGTAAATTTTATTTGTTTTTTCATTTGGGAAGAATTTATATTTGTCTTTATTCATGTGAGTATATACAAAATCTTATTTAAACTATAGATATTCAGTATTTTAAAGACTTTCCCTAGAAAAAATCCTTTAAGTAATAATCATGAATATATATGTATTTTAGTAGAAAACTCTAGCTCATTAAATTCTTTTGAAGTTATTTAATTCTATAAAAAAATTAGTTTTGTTAGTATTAATAAGATTATAATATAATACTCATGGTAAATTTAATGTTTTATGTCTGCATTGATGGTCATTTCACATTTCAATGTCAAAATCCATGTAATAATTTATAGCTTATTCTATACTTGGTATTGTTAGAAATCTCTTATAACTGATCATTTGTTTATATGGTCGTTCTACATAAACTTATCTTTGATCCAATATTTTTTCACATTTTGACTATTTCTCCATAGTTTCTTCAATTTTCATTTTAAATTTTTTATTTCCCATGAGGTTGAGATAACAATATTTTTTACTCTATTAGGCATGTGTTTGATCTAATACCTTTGTAACAGGGACCAAAATAATCACTTGATAAAACATGCGATAGTTTAGATTTTTTTACGATCACATGGTAAATGTTTTAAAAAATCATCACTGTTTAGCAAGTGGTTGTGTGGTCGATCAAATATACCATATGTTTAAATATTCATAATTTTCTAGAAATTTAATTTACTTCTATAAAAACTAAAATAGATTATAAATAAAACAAACATGACTTTTGATTATAAAAATATGGAATTGATGGACTAACTCAATAATAGATATCTTAATAACTTATCTCTGAAACATAATATATCCATAATGAACATTTTATAATTATTTTATAACTTTATATTACAAATGTAATGAATGATTATATTTTATTTTCTTTATTAGGTTTTAGAAAATTCAGTTATTAATTTCATAAAAAAATCAGGAAGACGTGATCAATTCTCACCATGTATTTTAAATTTAATCATTCCATGATCATTAATGATAGAGTAATCAATTTTTCAATAATTTCTTAAGTCCCAATTTTATTATGTGAAAAAAATGAATACACATTCTGAACATAAAATTTAAGATGAATTTTTTAGTTGTTTAATGATCATGTGGTTATATATTAATTAATAATTTAAATAAGATTAACACATTCATAGAATAATTACAAAATATTAAATATATCATTATTTTATGATATTTCCATTTTTATATAACATAATAATTTTTACATATTTGTTATAACTTCATTTACATAGGTGGTTAATTAATCCGAAAAGTTAAATTTTATAATGTTTTCATGAGTATGGTAATGTATTCATATAATGATAATAAAAAAAAGAAAAGGAATAAAAATGTAAATATTAGTATATATCCTATGTAAATACATTATTCTAACTATCTAGGATTTGTCATGATAAAATAAATTCATTGTTCATGGAGAAGATAGTTTATCGTACATATGATTTGAAATCCCATTTATCAATGAATCGATAACAAGATTGTATATAAATAATTTTCATTTTAGAATAGTATTTGTAACATTTATAAAATATTTATTTATAAAATCCATCCTGATATAATAATTTAGAGGTCATGATAAAAAATTAAAGACATTGATTTTTCAGCTGGTAGTCCACACCAATATTTGATTGATGATATTTTGTCTATTTATTAGAAAGAAACCATTTAATAATTACTTTAATGTTAATAAAATGATATTTTATCATACTAAAGATACTTATTTAATTATATTAATAAGGATAGGGAAGGTTTGTATACAATACTTTAATAAGGAAACAATAAGTAGAAGTGGATACATATGTTGGGGAGATTAAATTCTTCTAGGAATTATCCCCTGAGAGGAAGGCCTTATGATAACTAATAGTGACTAGATTTTTTTTGAAATGGAATATGGTTCTAAAAGGATACAATTTTTCAATTTTCAAGTCTAAATTTAATGGTAAGGTTTGTTTTGATGTGGTTGAAGTGTTTGTTTTAATAAGTGAAGATAATTGTTGTTTTGGAAGTAACCCTTACATTTTCAAAAATGTAAAGTTACTATTAAGGATTCTACGGCCACAAAATTGATTAAAGTTGGGGGAATGTATTGTGGGCCAAAAATCACCTCAAACAAATTATTTTAGATAACCATTAGTGTTTTATGGTATTTTATTATCACTTTTTATCTTTTAACCAAATTTAATTATAATTTTGTAATTAATTTTCAACCATTGTAAATAATTTTAATGAAAAAGTTTGTATTAAAATTTTTAACTAATTTAAATTTTATGATTTAAAATTTTGAAAGAATTTTGTGAAATAAAATTTCCAAAGGTTTGAAAATTTAATTTTAATATTTTCACACATAACATGTAAAAATAGTTTTTAGAAAAAATGTGTTTTTAAGATTATAATTAATGTGCATGACATTATTTTAAAAATTATAAATTTTATTGAAATGTATTTTATTGTAAATAACAAAAAGAAATTATGATACTTTCATGGAAATAAAAAACATAATCTCACCATTATAATACATGATTCAAAGAAAATATTGAAAGCTATCTATATTAAACTCAAATTTTAATTTAATTAAAACAAATTTTGGACATGGGATTGATAATATAAAATAATAGTTAACAATGAACATTTTTTATTCTTAAATACATATTTTTTTGTGTAAAATATTTTTTAAACCTTTATGATATAATAAGATATGTATAATATCAAAAAAATTATAATTTTCATAAAAATTATATTTTATTTGGTATATATAAATCATTTCATATAAAATTCAAAAATACATACCTTGAAAATTTTTATATGTTGAACTAAAAAATGAATTTTATTTTACCAAATTTACATAATAAAATATCTAAATTTATGTTTTTATAATAAAATACATATTATAAATAAATAAATTTTATTAAAAATATACTTTTTCAATATTAACACATAATAATTATTTAATTAGTAAGGTTAATATATTTTAATATGTTACCGTAATAATAGTTTTTATATCATTATTAATAATGTTCATTTAATATGTTTTGGTTTATATGTCTTGGGTGCAACGTGTCACTCAAGTTCCAAAACATAACATAAATTTATAAGGTGTATCAATTAAGGGTGTTTACATTAGATGAATATTATTGAGATAATTTAAGAATAACTAAACACCTCATACATAATTATTTTTAATCAATTATAAAATTCATAAAAAATATGATTTAGAACACTTAATGTTTTTAAAAGGCATGTTTTCATAGAATTAGTTTTTTTGTATATATTTAATTTTCAACTAAAAGATAAATTTTGAAATTTTGGAAGTTTAATTTTAAAAAATAAAAATAAATGTTGAATTAAACATATAAATATTATCTGAAGTCTATGTTCTTATATTTTTTTGAAAATAATATATTTTTAGGTGAACAATAAAAAAATAACAATTTTGATAATTCCATTATTTTTATGAAGTTATTTTAATAAAATAATGAACAAAAACGTTTTTTAAACCATTTTTATAGAATAATATATATTTAAAAATTCAAATAAATCATTTAAATGCACTATATATAATTTATAAATCTTATTATTTTTGTTTTGAATGTTTAATTAATATTTTACTCTAAAAACTATTTGTTATTAATTTATATTTAATATTAGTTTTCATCACTTATAATATATATATATATAAAAGTTTTGATGCTTTAGATCAAAATGTTCATAATATATATTATGATAAATTTATTTTTAATGAGTTCATGTGTGATTATTAGGATTACATTTAAGGACTATGATAATAGTAAAATAGTTATTTTCAAAGATTTTTTTTGTTGATACTTTTTAGTTATTTTATTATCAAATGAAAAAATATATTATCAAAAATGATGTTAATATATTTTTTTAAACCTTATTTTAATATATCATCAATTATTTAATTTTTAATCAATACTTAATGAGATTAATAACACCTAATTGTGAAAACAAATTTTTTTTTCTAAAAACCAATTTTTCTTTATATAAAATGTTGTAATTTAAAGTTAATTTACTTATAATTTATTAATTCAATAATATTATATTTGGATTTAATATATGTTCAAAAAATAGATATTTTTTATATAGGTTTTAGATTATATTTTCTTTTCCTAAAATACAAATTACTATGATAAAAAATTGTTACCGAGTTTAAAAATGTAAATGGTAAAATCTAAAAATCATGTGGTCAAAGACTCAATACATGTTAAAAACATGATTTAAAATAATTTTATTGGGTTTATTGACCTTAATTATCCCCAAAAAACAATTATTTTTTTCTTTTGGAGCCATTAATCGTTGAATGATGTCATTCTATTTTTGAAAAAAAAAATTATATTAAAAAACGTTCAATTTTCTTCACTTTGAAAACGTGTAAAATGCCACCCATTCATGAAACCCTCATTTTTTTTATAAATTTACCCTTAATTTTTTTTTCATTTTTATCCTCCTATATATGGATCTAAATTTCATATTCCTCAGGGTTTGAATTATTTAGAATAACAATTTTTTTCTAAGAATACTTTCAAGATAATTTTTAAGGTCTCAAAATGAGTATTACTTAATCCATAACAATTTAGTCATAAGTTTTATCTTCCAAAACAATCATAACCATATTAATATAATGATATAAATATAATCACTATATTTAACTACTATTATGTTAATGATATAACCATTATTTACTCTTTCCCATCCACTTACAAAAACATAACACTTCTGATCACACGTTTGTGCGGTCTTACACCTTTAGGAGGTGATGTCTTCCATTTTTACTACCAGATCTCATATCTGGATATAAGGTTTAAACCCAATAATAAATGTTAAATATATAATACATTTATTATTATTAATATAAAAACTATAATCCACCTTCATTCCCTCTCATTATTTTATAAATAATGATGTTATCCGTGAATTGGGCGGACTATCTCCTCTATGAAGTAACATTTTTTTCCTTTTGGTATTATTTTGATTATTTATCAAAAAAAATTCATATATGATTCCCAAAATTAACAGAATATTATCTGTATAATTATTCCACTATTATAATGATATTATACATACTCACTGATCGAGTTTTACCGTGTTTTTTTGGGACGATTTAACCACCTACATGAAGGATGATATAAAACTATATCATGGATAAATATGGTAATATAAATATAAGTATTATTAAAATTTAATATGTAAATAATTTTTTATTATGGTTTTGAAAATTTTATATTACTTATTTCACTTATATAAAAATATCATCTTTGATCGCAAAAATTACGTAAATAAGAGGACACTGATTCAATTTTCACTAAAGAGAACTAAAACACTTATCTATTAAGATAAGATATTTATAAATCGATATCAGTTAAATAGTTATATACCATAAATTATCTATGAATTATGTACATATTATTGAATAATGGGAATATATATTGATACTATAAATCAATAGTGAAACATTGAGAATTACGAACACCCAATAATGAAAATAAACCATAACTATATATTATATTTATAATAAATTACAACCATTTATGATTATAAAAGGTTATAAATATTAATATGGATTTGAAATATGTGATTATGATATTTATTTTTGTTATACATTAGGCTATATTGTGTTTGACTAAGCATGAAAACATGGTAAGAATTTCTTTGTCACAATTTAAAATCCTTGAGATATATTTGATATTGCATGCCATATTTTATTATATATGTTGCATTAAGTACCATATTTAATTTAATTTTAATTAATATATTTAATTTAATTATATTTCAATGTTCATTTCTAGGTAACTCTCTTATTCATACAATATAATTAACTAAAGTGTTTTTGGAAACACAATTCTTATTCATTGAGTTATTATGGTTCTTCTTGAACTTATTCCATGTAAGATTGTAAAATTATGCACTTTGATATTATCCTGTGTAATTTTATATTATATTTCAAGATATTTATAATTATAATGAATAAAAACCTATTTAAATAACTCTTACTTAATGAATATTGATATGCATAAGGGATTTGGTTTACTTGAAATCCATTTCTTTGAGTTAAAATGTAATACCATGAGAATAATTATTATTATATTGATAAAAACAAATATTTGTTATCCCATAATATTTTTAATACTTTATCTATGATGAAAATTATTTTTTCAAGTAAAATATACTTTCTTGATGTGTTTCATTTTCATAAATGTTCTATGTTTTTAAGGGAAAATATCTTATATCCTTTAAAGATAATTTTTTCACTCCTTACACATTAATTATTCCCAAAAATATATACATTGGTTATTTTTAAATACAAATATTTATTTACTCATGTGACCAAAATATATTTAAGTTCTACTTTAAAATGGTAAATTTTACATCCTCTTTAAAATTCGGTTTTTAATAAATGTATTTCAAAATATTAAAAAGGGTTTTCATCATTTCAAGATAAAATATTTCATCTTCCACTGCAAAATAATTTTTGATAAACAATATGTATTTTAAAATATCTATGATTTAGGATTATCTTATAAAATAAAAATTTTAAAAAAAATCACTTAATCATTTTAAAAAAGAAATTTTAATGTCACTGTACCTTTAACTATTGCAAAATTGAGGAAATCATTTTCTAGAAACTATTTTACGAAAATTATATTATTTCTTTATATATAAGGGATATATTTACATTGAAATACAATTTCAATTATTATATATCAAAAAAATATTTTGAAATAGTTTTTTATGGTGACTAAATTTTGGGTATTAACCATTTCCATTTTTGAAGACAATTGTTTTGAAACCAAATGGAAATTATATGAAACACATTATTCCTTCAATTTTTTAGAAAGTGATGAATAATTATTTCTAATTAGAATAAATATATATAAATGATTGATTTTTGAATTCATATATCACACTGTAATGAATTAGGTAAGGTTTTATATCACTAGATATGATAAATTTCTTTGTAAACATAATGCAGTAATATATTTAAGATGTTTGTTGTATGAAAATAATGAGATAATCATTTTCGAATGTGTAAGGTGTGATAATTTTGTGGAAGTTATTTCACATATTTTAAATGTGAACACGATTCAAGATTATATTTTAATATATTTATTATGTAAAAAATATGCATGGTGTTTTTTCAGATGTTTTTTGTGTGAACATGATTCCCAAACATTTTTTCACAAGTTTTGTGTGTGAATATGATGTGTGAATATTTCTTTTAAATTTGTAGTGTGAATTTGATTTAGGAATATTTTTTGTAACATCCCAAGTAAGTAATGAATATTAGATATTTTTATCTATGTATACTAATTAATTTGATAGTGTTTTAGAGGCTTAAAATGAGAATAAATCTAATCTTAAGCCTGGATTACACTAATATTTTTAAAAGATTGTTTTACTGCCTTTTGATGGAAAACCATTTTTAAATCAAACTTTTGACAATTTTATAAGATATATTTGAAAAAATAAACTTATTATTTATGATTGGGACATTGAAATTTACATTGGATAATTTTTTGGTAAATTGCTGACAATGTTCATTTTTTAATGAATAGTGAAAATACTGCATTTTACATCAAAACTAATTTTTCATCTAATTTAATTATATTGTTAGATTATCTTTTTAATTGGTTTTAAAGGTAAATTAGAATATATTTTTACCATTTAATCCAATTGTGGTCATTGGAATAAATTTCACCTTGAAATTGGACTTAAACTTGTGTCAATCTTTAGATAGTTATTGTTTCATAAAAACACGCTATTTGCTCTGACAGCGGGAATTAATTTTTAAATTAATTAATGTTACTTATATATTTTGAATTTTGTAAAATTGATATCATTTTTGAATTCGGAATATCAAATATATCTTAGGGTGAAGTTTTGGTATTTTTCTGAAAAGCTTCAATTTTTTATGAATAGTGAAACCACTATGTGGTACTTAAAAAAACTGATTTTTCGTTTAAATGAAATTTTACCAACTATGTGTTTTGAATTTCAAAAATCCGACATGCATGGTTGTCATTAAGAAGTAAAATTTGGTTCAATGGGATTAAAATAATTTTTTGGTGAATTGTAACTTTTAAGTTTTTAATCGAGATTAGAGGTAATTAGTGTAATTTAAGGTAAGAATAATGTTTTAATAATATGAAATGAACATTACACATGTCTTACCCTTATTGTATGTGTAATTTCCGACCAACAAAATCCATGGGTCGACTTGGGGGCCCCATTGAGCCACGTTGGAAGGAAAATGACATTAATATCTTTTTACTTAATGTTAAAGTAAAAAAGTCACAAACATGAGTTGTTTTACTAAAACAATTTTTACATGGGGTTATAAAAGTCATATTTTTGACTATAAATATTAATTAGAAATCTAAAAAGATTTCCTACATCATGATATTTTTTTATAATTTTTCAACATCAAATAAATTAAATTATTTATGACACCATGATGATGCAGCGATTACCACATTATTTAATGATTTAAATAAAAAAAAATATAATGTAAACTCTAAGACCTATACTTGTCAAAAACTTATTTTATGGGTATATTTCGAACCCTTATCACCTTATCCTAGAATTATATCAATGTGAGACCTTTTAAACCCAAAAATAATTTTATAATAAAGTATCCTTTTATATCTTTCCAAGAGTGCCCCTCCTCTCCTCTTATAAAAGGCCCCCACCTCTACCACCTTACCCACACTTTCAAAGCCCTTGGCTTGGGAAAACCCTGCCCATATTGTCTCTCCACATTCCTCTCTTACTCCTAGAGCCTCACATTGGGCAGAAGTCTTCCCAAGGAAGCCTTTGAGCTCAAATCAAAGAGAGTTACCCGATTTTAAAGTAATGTCTTCACTTGTGTTCTTTTGTTTTATTTTGCTTCTCCAACCCCCTAAACTCTTTTTATTCATTTCTTTTGTAAACAATATAGTATCTTAAATATACTAGGATGTTGTTATAATAAGCATTCGAGCTACACTTACACACACCTACATCTAATGGTTAAAGAACATATTGTTTCTGTGGATGGCGAATTTGTGCCTCACGAAACGATGATTGTTCAATATTCTTCTAACACCTTAAAAGTTGGCCATTAAGATGTCACTATATTTATATAATATATATAATATATTTATGTTTTCCTTAAGCTTCAGTATTTTTCATTTATGGCATACCTTTATGGATTCCATTATGGGTATACACGATATCTTCATTTTAGGAAGTTCGGACTACCGCCCCCTCAAAGTGATTTGATTCGTTAATACCATATGTGGTACGTATAAAGGATAGATTTAATGATACTATATATGATACCATACTGTAATTATAATACTGTTATGTATCATTATGTTTTAATTTCATTAAAGTATGAGATAGAAATGAAAGTAGCGTTCATGCATATGTACGGCTTACCGTCTCCATGAACGGTGCATTTCATTTCTTATCCCCAAATGTAACGTACTATTATAAGTACATATATATAATGGATATATATGATTTATGTTACATCTAAATGATGAATATAATTCTAGAATAAAAATATACATATCTCTCATTTAGTTTTAATTCCATTAATATGACATAGAAATGAAAGTAGCGTTCATGCGTACGTACGGCTTACCGTCTCCATGAACGGTGCAATTCATTTCATACCTATAAATGCTTATTTAATATTATAAATTCATGTATATACTGGATATATATTATATATATGGCATCTACATCATTAATATCATTCTTGAGATAATGGATATTTGACTACGTGAACAACTTGTAAATAAAAGAAGTTCATTTTTGACTCAAGTACCAATGATCATTAAAACAACCGTTATAAACTTAAATAATAACACAGTGTTCATGACATGGTAATAAATGATAGAAAATGAATAATGAACTTGAAAAAGGTTCTTAGGAAAGTAGAAATTAACTCATGTTTATGATTCCGGAGATTAAAGAACGATCAAGTCAAGTCGGATACGAGGTAAGGGAACTTCTTAAACCAATTTCTGTTCTTTGGGTTAATCTCCTACTATCAAATTATGTCATAATATTATTATGTCCTATCTTGTATTTGTACTTTCTTTATGTGTAATTATAGTGAAAACACATAATAGATCTATTTTACCTTTGTATGGGACTTCGTCTCAATCTCCCTTCATTGAGGCATATTTTGTTTTATACACAACCTTCTTTTATACGGTGTATAAACCCCTTTGACTTTTACGTTTATCCAAAAGTCATATTTTTTATACGAAGCGCTTTACTAAACGACAAAAGGGAATGTTTTTTTCGTATGTATGCGGCAACAACGACTTCTCCGCCATCGTGACCATTATTTGAGTTTCAGCTTCCTCTAAAAGCCATACCTTTTTTTAAAAGAAAAATAAATACCATGTTTTACTTTTCTTTTATTTTGGTACTGAAAATGGTTTTCATAATGTTTTATTATATCAATGTGTTGTGTTGATATCTTGTTATTGAAATGTGGAAATGATATGTTTCCTTTATGAATTTTTTATATGATACGATTATGTTATGGTTCTTGGGAATTGTTAAGAAGACGGGTTGTTCCATGATAAACTAAGGGCGAGTGAGCTTGATATAGCTCTCCAATGCATTGGGTAACGTGAATCGGTTAAACGTTGAGGTTCCTCTGAAGAGATTTAGGGAATATACTATGATGGGTATTCCAAATGTAACCAAGAGGGTTACTCCCTACATAAGAATGTTATGAATGCCTCAAGTTTCCTTTATGTCTTATGATTTCTATGATTTATTCATGATTTGATGATGTTAAAGTGATTATGTTTTATGGGTAAAGTATGATTTCATTCTTATGTATATATGTACTCATGTTTCCTTTCCATATTTTTATATCCCTTATTGAGATTTTTATGCTCATCCCAAGTTTTTGAAAAAAATTTCACAGGTCAATGGAAGGGTACATGATATGACGATAATGTTAAGGAAGTTTTAAGAAAGAATCCATGTTTTATTTTAAATATGTTCCCATTGTTGGAAAAAATGAATACTATCATCTATTGTAACCACTTTGTTTAAATGTGGGATGTAATGCATGTTTTATGATCTAATTCACTAAAACTCTAAACCTGAAAATATTCGCAATGTGTAATCTTGTAATAACTCAAGATTAAGTATGGTTTAAGGATGGGGCCTTATAGTTGGTATAAGAGGTCAGTTTAGATAACTTTAGTAGTTATACTTATATTAAATGATTATCCAAAAGTATTTTTTTTATGGTCAAATTGAAAAGATATAGCATTTGAATATTACCATGTTGCTTCATCTAAGACATGTTTGTTCAGAATGGTTTTCCACAGAGGAAACAGGGAAGTAGTGCTAGGAAGGCATACAGAAGGAAGTAACCTTCCGAATCAGCATCCTGAGATGGTCAGAATTGGAACTGAGCAGTTTTTTGCAGTAATGGAATAGTTGAATCAAGTGATAAATGGTGGTGGTATAAATGCACGAGATCATCCAGATCAACCACAGAGGAACATGTCAGTGGTGGAACATTTCATACATCAACATCCCCCATCAGTCAGAGGATCATCTGACCCTGTGCTAGTTGAAGGGTGTATTAAAGCACTGGAGAAGATTTTCGATGTCGTGGGGTGTTCAGACAATCAAAAGGTTAGTCTTGCTATTTACTGTTTGGAGGGTAAAGTAGATCAGAGGTGGTCGATGGTTAAAAATATCAAGGACGCTGATGAGGTTGATGATCTCGACTAGGATGAATTCATAGGTATGTTTCTTGAGAAGTATTTTCCTAAGGCTGTTCGACTTAGGATGGAATATAAATTCTTGGAATTGAGGCAAGAGGAAGACTCAGTGGCTGACTATGAAGAAAGGTTCACTTGATTTGGAAATTATGCTCCAAATTTTATCTGAGACCTTGATAGTAAAATCAATCATTTTTACTCAGGATTAAAGCCAAAATATCGAAGGGAATTAGCTTCTCGTGTGTTCAAAAGTTATGAAAAGATTGTTCGATGTGCTGAGAAGGTTGAAATGGAGTTTTTCGATGATCAAGTGTTCTATAAAAACCAACAGAAGAAGAGATCGAGGTGGCAGGAGAAAGGAAAGAATTCTTCAAAAAAGTCTGATGTTAAGAAAACTAAGTTTCCAGTTTGGGATAAATGTGGTAAAAGGCATGCTGGGGAATGTCTTCTGAATTCTAGAAAGTGCTACCGATGTGGTAAGATGGGACATAAGGCTTGTGATTGCACTGAAAAAGATCAAGGTGAAGGTAAGACCAAATTTGATTCACAGTTAGTGAAATGTTTTAAGTGCAATGAGGTGGGTCACTATGCAAATGAGTGTCCGACAAAGAGCTTGAGTGATGGGAAGAAGTTAGACTACAAGAAGAAAGGGGTGGTGAAATCCTTTGTAACTAATTCAGTAGATGTCGGGCCATCAAATGAAGTTGTATCAGGTACTTTTTTTTGTTTTTTTAGATTATGACAGTGTGTTGTTTGATTCGGGGTCTACACATTCTTTCATCTCTGAAACCTTTTCTAGTAAAATGGGAATTCCATCTCAAGAAATGACTCCTGAACTTGTGGTAAAAACACCTGGGGGAAATTTTGAGGTAAAAAAGAATTTATAAGAATATTCCTATCCTTATCCATGGAAAGAACCTACTTTCAAACCTTATTGTTTTACCTCTAGTAGAGTTTGATGTTATCCTGGGTATAGATTGGCTCTCTATTTACCATGCTAAGATTGACTGTAGAGATAAAAAAGTTTATTTTCAGAAAGACTTTCAGTTTGTGTACAACAATGAACCCTTACTCTTGATAACTTATCAAGAGGCCGAGAAACTTGTAAAATATGGAAATGAATGTTACCATGCACATATTGTTGAAAATAAGGGAACTGTTCAGATTAATGATGTGCCAGTGGTAAATGAGTATCCTGATGTTTTTCCTGATGAGTTTCCTGGAATAATACCAGTCCGGGAAGTTGAATTTACAGTTGACTTAGTTCCTGATGCTAAGCCAATTTCAAAACCCCCTTATCGAATGGCTCAAATTGAACTTTTAGAGTTGAAGGATCAATTTCAAGATTTATTAGAGAAAGGTTTCATTCGACCTAGCACATCACCACGGGGTGCTCCTGTTTTATTTGTTAAAAAGAAAGATGGTTCAATGAGACTTTGCATTGATTATAGATCCTTGAATAACATCACTATTAAGAAAAAATATCCTTTTCCTCATATTGATGATTTGTTTGATCAGCTCCTGGGAGCTCAATATTTTTCAAATATTGACCTTAGATCGGGGTACCATCAGTTGAAGGTAAAGGAAGAAGATATTCCGAAGACTGTGTTTCGTACAAGATATTTCCATTATGAATTTGTATTAATGCCTTTTGGGCTAACCAATGCACCTGCTGTATTCATGGACTTAATGAATAGAATTTTCCATGTGTTCTTGGATAAGTTTGTGGTGGTTTTCATTGATTAAATTTTGGTGTTTTCTAAAAGTAAAGAGGGGCATGAAATACATTTAAGGGTTATTTTGAAAACCTTAAAAGAAAAGAAATTGTATGGTAAATTTAGCAAGTGTGAGTTTTGGTTGCAACAAATTTCTTTCCTTGGTCACATTGTTTCTAAAGATGGGATAACTGTTGATCCTGCAAAAACAAATGTGGTAGAAGAATGACCAAGACCCACAAATGTAACCGAGATTCATAGCTTCCTTGGTTTGGCAGGATATTACCGAAGGTTTGTTAGAAATTTGTCCCGGTTATCTAGTCCATTGACTAAGCTGACTCGGAAGGGTGTCAAGTGTATCTGGACAAAAGAATGTGATGATTGTTTTCAGGAATTGAAAAGAAGATTGCTGAATGATCCAATTTTGGCACTGCCTTCCAGGAAAGGGGAGTTTGTTATCTACATTTATGCTTCATTGAAAGGAATTGGTTGCGTCTTAATGCAGAATGATCAGGTAATTGCTTATGCTTCACGACAGTTGAAAACTCATGAGGTTAATTATCCTACACATGATTTGGAATTAGCTGCTGTTGTTTTCGCTTTAAAAATTTCGAGGCATCATTTGTATGGAGTAAAGTGTGAAATATATACCAATCGCAAAAGTTTAAAGTATATATTCACTCAGAAAGAATTGAACATGAGACAGAGTAGTTGGCTAGAATTAATCAAGGATTATGATTGTACAATTCATTACCATCCAGGAAAAGAAAATAAAGTGACTGATGCTTTAAGTTGAAAAAGTAATGCTTTATTAACAATGTTGCATTTGGAACATGATCCTTTGCTTAAGGATTTGATGAACTTTGGCATAGAAGTTATTGGTGCAGGATGTCCTTCTGTTTTGTTTCAGGTATCAGTGAAATCTTCTCTATCTGACAGAATCAAGAAAGCACAAAAGCAAGACAGTGAGTTGCAGAAAAAGGTAGAGCTGGTTCAGAAGGGTAAGTTGCCTGAATTCAACATTGATAATGATTGTGTTTTGAGATTTGGGAAGAGGTTGTGTTTGCCTTGTGATTCACAGTTGAAGAGAGAGTTGTTATGTGAAACTCATAGTTCTCAGTTTTCAGTTCATCCTGGCAGTACTAAGATGTACAGAGATCTGCGGGAGTATTACTGGTGGGATGGAATGAAAAGAGATATTGCGGATTTTACTATGAAGTGTTTAACATGTCAACAGGTTAAAGAAGAGTGGTAGTTACCGAAAGGGATGCTTCGGCCTTTACCAGTGCCAGAGTGGAAATGGGAGAATATATCCATGGACTTTGTTGTGGGATTACCGAAGACATCTCGAGGTAATAATGCAATCTGGGTTATTGTTGATCGCTTGACTAAATCTGCTCATTTCCTTGCTATACGAGATACTATTTCCCTAGATCAACTGTCCCGTTTGTATCTTAAAGATATATCCAGGTTACATGGAGTTCATCTCTCCATTGTATCTGACTGTGATCCCAGGTTCACTTCTAACTTTTGGAAAGGCCTTCAGAATTCGTTGGGTACTGAATTAAATTTTAGTACAGCTTTTCATCCTCAATCAGATGGGAAATCAGAACGAACAATTCAGAATTTTAGGATATACTACATGCTTGTTTGATGGATTATCAGGGAAGTTGGGACCAACATCTTTCTTTGGTTGAGTTTTCTTATAATGACAGTTTTCATTTCAGTATACAGATGGCACTATTTGAGGCGTTATATAGGAAGCGGTGTCGAACTCCAGCTTTCTGGGGTAAAGTGGGTGAACGGAAGCTGATGGGACCAGAATTGGTAGAAGAGATGGCAGAAAAAGTTTAGTTGATTCAGAAACACATGAGAACAGGACAGAGCAGACAGAAGAGTTATGCGGACAACAGGAGGAAGGATCTCTCTTTTGATGTAGGTGATCATGTTTTTCTCAATGTCTCACCATGGAAAAGTGTGATGCGATTTGGTAAGAAAGGAAAGCTGAGTCCAAGGTTCATTGGACCATATGAAATTCTGGAGAAAGTTGGATCAGTTGCTTTTCGAGTGGCTTTACCTCCGAGATTATCTCAGGTACATAATGATTTTCATGTGTCGATGTTGATAAAGTATATGCCAGATCCATCTCATGTTTTGAGTCCAGAGGTAGTTCAGCTGGAAGAGAACCTATCTTATGAGGAAAAACCAGTCCAGATTCTTGTCCATAGGGATCAAGTGTTACGAAATATGGTGATTCATCAGGTAAATGTTTTGTGGAAAAACCACATGGTTGAAAAGGCAATATGGGAATCTGAAAATGCAATGAGGGCTAAATACCCCCACTTATTCGATAAATAAATACATTGCGGGGACGCAATTTTCTAAAGGGGGGAAGGATGTAACATCCCAAGTAAGTAATGAATAATAGATATTTTTATCTATGTCTAATAATGAATTAGATAGTGTTTTAGAGGCTTAAAATGAGAATAAATCCAATCTTAAGCATGGAATACACTAATATTTTTAAAAGATTGTTTTAATACCTTTTGATGGAAAACCATTTTTAAATCGAACTTTTGACAATTTTATAAGCTCTATTTGAAAAAATAAACTTTTTATTTATGATTGGGACATTGAAATTTACATTGGATAATTTTTTGGTATTTTTCTAACAATGTTCATTTTTTAATGAATAGTGAAAATACTGCATTGTACATCAAAACTGCTTTTTCATCTAATTTAATTATATGGTTAGATTATCTTTTAAATTGGTTTTAAAGTGAAATTAGAATATATTTTTACCATTTAATCCAATAGTGGTTGTGGGAATTAATTTCACCTTGAAATTGGACTTAAACTTGTGTCAATCTTTTGATACTTATTGATTCATAAAAACACGCTATTTGCTCTGACAGTGGGAATTAATTATTAAATTAATTAATGTAACTTATATGTTTTGAATTTTTTAAAATAGACATCATTTATGAATTCAGAATATCAAATATATCTTAGGGTGAAGTTTTGGTATTTTTCTGAAAAGCTTCAATTTTTGATGAATAGTGAAACCAATAAGTGGTACTTAAAAAAACTGATTTTTCGTTTAAATGAAATTTTACCACCTCTAAGTTTTGAATTTCAAAAATACGACATACATGTTTGTCATTAAGAAGTAAAATGTGGTTCAATGGGATGAAAATAATTTTTTTGTGAATAGTAACTTTTTAGTTTTTAATCACGATTCGATGTAATTAGTGTAATTTAAGGTAAGAATAATGTTTTAATAATATGAAATGAACTTTAAACATGTACTACCCTTATTGGATATGTCATGGATTACCACGATAATACATGGGTCAACTTGGGGATCCAATGGAGCCACTTTGGAAGGAAAATGGCATTAATATCTTTTTATTTAATGTTAAAGTAAAAATGTCACAAACATGAGTTGTTTTACTAAAGCAGTTTTTACATGGGGTTATACAAGTCAGATTTTTTACTATAAATAGTAATTAGAAAGATAATACAATTTACTACATCATGATAATTTTTTTATAAATTTTAGACATTAAATAAATTAAATTATTTATGACACCATGATGATGCAGCGATTACCACATTATTTAACGATTTAAATAAAATAAAAAGATAATGTAAAATCTAAGACCTACACCTGTCAAAAACCTATTGTATGGGTATATTTAGAACCTTTATCACCTTATCTTCTAATTATATCAATTTGGGACCTTTTAAATCCCGAAATCATTTTATAATAAAGTATCCTTTTATACATTTCCAAGAGTGCCCCTCCTCTCCTCTTATAAAAGGCCCCCACCTCTACCACCTTATCCGCACTTACAAAGCCTTTGGCTTGGCCAAAACCTGCCCATTTTGTCTCTAAACATCCCTCTTTTACTCCTAGAAGCCAAAATTTGGGCAGAAGTCTTTCCAAGGAATCCTTTGTGCTCAAATAAAAGAGAGTTACCCGATTTGAAGGTAATGTCTTCACTTGTGTTATTTTGAGTTATTTTGCTTCTCCAACCCCATAAACTCTTTTTATTCATTTATTTTGTAACAAATCCAGTATCATAAATATACTAGGATGTTATTATAAGAAGAATTTGAGCTACACTTACACAGACCTATATCTAATGGTTAAAGAACATACTGTTTCTGTGGATGGAGAATTTCTGCCTCACGAAACGATGATTGTTCAATATTCTTCTAACACCTTAAAAAGTGGCCATTAAGAAGTCAATATATTTATATATGATATATAATATATTTATGGTTTCCTTAATCTTATGTATTTTTCATTTATGGCATACCTTTATGGATTCCATTATGGGTATACGCGATATCTTCATTTTAGAAAAGTGCGGACTACCGCCCCCTCAAAGTGATTTGATTAGTTAATACCATATGTGGTATGTATAGAGGATAGATTTAATGATATTATATGTGATAACATACGGGTATTATAATACTATTATGTATCATTATGTTTTAATTCCATTAAAGTATGAGACAGAAATGAAAGTAGCGTTCATGCATACGTACGGCTTACCGTCTCCATGAACGGTGCATTTCATTTCTTATCCCCAAATGTAATGTATTATTATAAGTATATATATATAATGGATATATATGATTTATGTTACATATAAATGATGAATATAATTATTGAATTAAAATATACATATCTCTCATTTAGTTTTAATTCCATTATTATGACATAGAAATGAAAGTAGCGTTCATGCATACGTACGACTTACCGTCTCCATGAACGGTGCATTTCATTTCATACCTCTAAATGATTATGTAATATTATAAATGTATGTATATGCTGGATATATATGATATATATGGAATATACATCATGAATATCATTCTTGAGATAATGGGTATTTGACTACGTGAACAACTTGTAAATATAAAAAGTTCATTTTTGACTCAAGTACCAATAATCGTTAAAACGACCGTTATAAACTTAAATAATAACATAGTGTTCATGAAATGGTAATAAATGATATAAAAGGAATAATTAAATTGAAAAAGGTTCTTAATAAAGTAGAAATTAACTCATGTTTATGATTTAGGAGATTAAATAACGATCAAGTCAAGTTGGATACGAGGTAAGGGAACTTCTTAACCCAGTTTCCATTCTTTGGGTTAATATCATACTTTGAAATTATGTCATGATATTATTATGTCCTATCTTGTATTTGTATATTATTTATGTGTACATATAGTGAATACACGTAATAGATCGATTTTACCTTTGTATGGGACTTCATCTCAATCTCCTTTCATTGAGGCATATTTTGTTTTATACATAACCTTCTTTTATACGGTGTATAAACCCCTTTGACTTTTACATTTATCCAAAAGGAATCTTTTTTATACAAAGCGTTTTACTAAATGACAGAAGGGAATGTTTTTTTCGTACGTATACAGCGAAAACTACTTCTTCGCTGTCATGACCATTATTTAAGTTTCGGCTTCCTCTATAAGCCATAACTTTTTTTTTAAAAGAAAAATAAATACCATGTTTTACTTTTCATTTATTTTGGTATTGAAAATAGTTTTCATAATGTTTTATTATATCAGTGTGTTGTGTTGATATGTTTTGATTGAAATGTGGAAATGATATGTTTTTTATGCATGTTTTATGTGATACGATTATGTTATGGTTCTTGGGCATTGTTAAGAAGACGAGTGGTTCCGTGATAATCTAAGGGCGGGTGAGCCCGATATAGCTCTCCAATGCATTGGGTAACACGAAGGGGTTAAACGTTGAGGTTTCTATGAAGAGATTTATGGAATATACTATGAGGGGTATTCCAAACATAACCAAGAGGGTTACTCCCTATGTAAGAATGTTATGAATGCCTCAAGTTACCTTTATGTCTTATGATTTCTATGATTTATTCATGATTTGATGAGGTATGTTAAAGTGTTTATGTTTTATGGGTAAAGTATGATTTAATTCTTATGTATATATGTACTCATGTTTCCTTTCCATATTTTTATATCCCTTACTGAGCTTTTTTTGCTCATCCCAAATTTTTGAAATGTTTTTCACAGGTCAAGGGAAGGGTACATGATATGATGATTGTGTCAAGGAAGTGTCAAAAAAGAATCCATGTTTTATTTTAAATATGTTTCCATTGATGGAAAAAAATGAATACTATATTTTATTGTAACCACTTTGTTTAAATGTGGGATGTAATGCATGTTTTATGATCCAATTCTCTAAAACTCTAAACTTGAAAAGATCCTCAATGTGTAATCTTGTAATAACTCAAGATTAATTATGGTTTAAGGCCGGGGCCTTATATTTTTTCACATGTTTTTATGTGAAAATAATTTATTCATCTTTGTTCCCATGTTTTTATGTGAACATTATGTGGGAATCTCTATTCAAAAATTTTTCAATACACATGGTTAGGCCAATTTTTTTATATTTATATATTTAAACTGAATGTTAGAAATCCATAACACATTTCTATGATTATGTTTCATGAATTTTGTTGATTATATCCTAATTACATACTCTTTTTATAGGGGTTATGTTTATTTATTTTTTTGACTTTACCTATCATTTTTGCATAATTTTTAGTCAACTCTTATTGTTCCATGTAATTTTTATTATAAATTTACCCATTAATAAGTTTTATCATATGATTATGATCTAACCCTTGATGACATATTGAAAAATTTACCTTAATGAGAATTTGATTTGAACCATTTCTTATGTTTCTCTTCTAGAGGTTATGAATATGCATATAATTTTTGAGATGTGTAGATGGGATTTTAGTATATTTCAATTATGGAGGAATGATCACAGGTTTTATAAGTTCAGTTTTATATGTAATTGGACCTCATGGAAACTAAACCATCAATTCTTGTAATTGTAATATTTTTGGGAGATTTAATGAATAAGTTATGTAAATGGTGTAAAATAAAGATCTGTTTATATTTTTTCATTATATATGGTATCTGAGAATATTTTACTTATTTTTTGTTAATGTTTTTTATATTATTGGAATTAGTATGAGATAATTTTGTGAAAACCATATGGATAATCCTTAGGGATAAGTTTATGAGTATGATAAGATCATAAATTTTTTATAAAGTAGACATTGTGTAGTTTTCTAGTAATTATGTCCCTGTGGGAATAATATCAAGTGGGTATGGATATGTCATATATTCCCTATATGTACACAACCTTAAATATTATATAATATTGAGTTTTTAATCAAAAATTATTTTTCATTCCTAGTTTAGGTTTTTAAGGTTTAGAGTTTGAGAAAATTATGACATAAATCACTCATAAAAAACCATATTTTACAATGTGGACAAATTTGATTAGTTTACTTTTTTCCCACAATATAAAACATGCAAAAAGAAACACATTTACTTTTTATGAAAAGTATTCCTAAATTTTAAATTGACTTATACTTTATTCTCACCCATCATAAAACTATGTTAAAAAACAATTTAAAATATAATATGCAGACAAAGTAATTAGTAAGGGACATAAAAATTAAAAACTTTATTAGTCCTGTGAAAAAATATGAAAACACATAAAATATATACCTTCATAAAATTATTCATTGATAATATAAATTAAATCATTTTCACATGAAAAAAATTATTTCTCTATGAAAACATTAAAACTCACAGTAAAAAATTGGGAAAACATTTCATCCAACTTAGTGTATCATATACAAAACTAATTTTACATGACATTTTTAAATAAATGAAGTCAATTAAAATACATAAGATAAAATACACCTTTAAACTCCATACATTTTTCCTTTGAAGATGATGAATATTACCTAATTATTTGGGAAGATATAATGGGGATTACACCTCATATAATATATATCAATCTCACCCCTATTCATGAGATATAATGAGCCTTAAATAATTGTATAAGATGTATCATAATTACCAGTTTCTCCTTTATAATTGTAAAGTACCATATCATGAAGAATATTTTTTATGATTTCTCATTTTCATTATAAAAGCTTTAAAAAATCTTTTTTACCCATATGGAAAACAGTTGTAGTTATTGAAATACAATTTTCTTTTAAAACCCCATTTTCAATAAAACAATACCATCAACAAAGGGAAAGATGATTTTTTTATTTGAGGAAAGATTAAGATATTTTAAAATCATTTCAACATAAAATAAATGTTAGGATGGAAAGAAATTGTTTTGACACCATGTATGTTAAAAAAAATTCATTTTTCTTTTTAATTGAAAGTCAAAATATTCTATATAAAAAAATTTAAATATTCCATTTGAAAAAAGTTGATGTAATTTAAAAAAGAGACATAAAATTTCATTTATAATTATTTAATCTCCATAAAACACATTAATAAAATAATTTTAAGAATATGGTCATTGAAGATAAATTTTTATAAAATAAATCTTCAAAACATTTAAAAATTTATTTTTATAGCAAACTATCTATCACATAAATCCATTAAGATAAATAATTTTAAATATCGTTAAATATAAAAAATAACCTTTATCATACACTTAATATAAATTTTCTTGAAACATTTATAGTAACAGGAACATGAAAGAAAAGAGTTGCAAGAGAAACAATAGAAGTTGATTTTTCTAAAAAAAACATTACTTGACTTAAGTTATACTCGTCATATAAGTTCGGTATTTTCATGAATAATAAGATTATATTAATTATTTACATTACAAAAAACCTTTTTCAATTTTATTATTTCTTATATTATTATATAATGAATTACTTAATTAATTAAATTCACATTGGATGTTTTGACGACATTCATCACATATGTCCTAAATAAAATTATTTGGATAACCATGGTAAAAGTGGCCATTATTCCCTAAAATCTAAAATAAAAATTATGAAATTATTTTTTTGTTTATACATAAATTATAATATTAAGAAAAATAATTAAATATGGTTATGTAAAATGAACAAATTTACAATCATATTGAATATTGGTTGTTTATGCACATGGGTATCTTTTCTATTTTTTAACGATCACTATGGAAAGAATATAAGTCTTATTTTATTATTATATAATGATAAAAATATCATAAATAAAATATTATTTATTTAATAAAATTATATATATCATCCTTCTGATTTTTTGATGAAAAATGAATCACATTGCTTTGTAGATAACTAAAAGAAAAATACCCTATACCAATATTTTAGAACCATTGATATATGTCTCCAAACCATTAATATGGCCTATAATAATGGTTTGGAGGACCGTTGGTTGGTTTGGTGTTGGGATAGGTCTATACCAAAGAGTTTTGGAAAAACTGTTTGTATAGGTCATATGAAAAACCTATACCAAATATTTCATAAAATCATTGGTATGTGTAATTCAAAAAAAATCGTCTTGGTTTTGATCCAAGAACATCCCATTTATAATACAACGACCTAACCACTAATGCATGATGACTTTTATAAACATATTTTCATAAATATATACATGTATTTTCATAAGTATGTTAAATTTTTATTTATTTAATGTTACATGATGAAATATTCCATAAAACATATGTGTACCGATACAAATAGTTTTGCTAATCGTTGGAATATGTTCTTTGTTTTTAATGTTATACCAATGGTTTTTGACAAACCTTTGGTATGGGTGGGTCACAATAATCGACCTATAACATTGGTTTTAGTCCAAATTATTGGTATAGGTCCATATAAGTGGCCTATACCATTATTTTTTAATATATCATTGGTATAGGTCCAGATTAGTTACCGATACCAACAGTTTGGCCAAAACCATTGGTATAGGTCATATTTATAGTAGTGGAGGTGGTAGTCCACACGTGTGCCTAAACACTATTATCATTTTTATGTGATTGAAAATTTAATATAGTGGGTGATATATTAATTATATAGAATGATAAATTTTTAATGAATATAATATATAGTCAAAACACATTTAATTATAACTCACTATTGGGGGAGGTGATGGAAAAAAATTACATCTGTTTATGAGGTGGTAATCCTCCCTACAAAAGACATATAGTTTAATCTCCCATTTGATGGAAGAGGAGATCAATATATGTTATAAAATTAAAATAATAATAACAAAATAAATTGAATATACTAATTTTATTATTTAATCATGGTTGAAGATCATTTTAAAGAGTTAAAAAATAAAAACAATTGGTTTAGAAATATAACTATTCTTTAGAAAACTTTTTAATGTTTACACCTAATGATTTTCTGGGTATGTTTTTTTGATCAATCCAAGCCCTCTTATACATGGGTAGGGATGTAAAAATGTTAATTGGGTAGATATTGGTTGAAACAAAAGGTATTTCAAGTATGAAAGAGTGAAGGTTTCCTTTTATATGTGATGGGAAGGGAACTCTTGGAATTTAAAAAATATTTAAATTATTATAAATCAATTTTCATTTTAAAATGGATAAAAATTTATAATATTACAATATAATATAAATATGGGTCTAAATTATCTTATAAAATAAATATTATACAATTTTTGGTGAAATTTCCACCCTTATTTTCTCGAATTAACCCATGATAATCGTTTTTGACAATTACCCCATTATTAATACTTTTTACTATTTAAGAGTTAAAAGAGCTACTATAAATGGTTAAATGACTAATAAATAGACCTTTAATGATAATATCTTCCATATCACAATCATGATTAAAGATAAAATATTTTTAATAGTTTTAAATAATTTAATAAAATATTATTTATTATATAATATCATTAATGTCAATTTAAACACTATTCAATTAATTTGGGCTTACAACATCAATAAAAATTTAGATTTAGAAAAAAAACCATTATAAAATCCTAAATATGTTATAAGTATCTATAATATTTGTTCAATACCAAGAATTTCTTATATTATGTTACTTTTAATATTTTTAAATAATTTATTTTAATTTTCTTTTAATTAAATAAATATTTCATCAACGTTATATAATAATGTAAAGAAGATATATAATTCTTGATTGTTATAAATAAATTAAAATCTTAAAAATAATATCATTATTCATAAAATAACCATTAATATCCATTCAAATTTTTATTTTTTCTTTCTTTGAACACATAAGATAAATTTAAAAGCAAGTGGATGATATTTTTCATTTTTCATTACATAAAATATTATATAGGTCAATTTAAAGGAAAATTTCTACATAAACAAATAAATATTGATAATAAGGTTATATTTTCTAAAATAAATTTAACTAATAATATTGAATATGGAAAATGGGTCCTTATCATTTAATTTTAACCCAATTTAACTGGATTTACCCTTTCACCATGGTGAACTTTTTTTATTGTTTTTACAATTAATTAGGACCAAAAATAAAGTTGATATTATTGAATAATATTATTTGTGATCATTCAAAATATTTAATACAATTTAGCAAATTAAATCTTTATATGTGAAAGAAATCATTTTTTATGTATCTCACAATATGCGAAGAAAAATAGTTTTCCAAAAAGGACACCATTATATGTCTAAAAGTGATTTTATAGAAAGATTAAATATAATATTGATAAATATATAATTAATTGTATTTTTTCACAAAATGAAAATAATATTAATTTGGGATCCAATTGAAAATATTACGAGGCTTTAAGGGAATCAAATGACATATTTATTAAAATTGTAAATTTCACTATTTATTCAAAAAAAATATTTTAATAAAAAAAATTATATTAGGATAATTTTATATGATTATTTAAATAATTCTAAAAAAATTCAAATAAAATTTCTAAAAATTTCATAAATTAATTATAAATAAGATAATATTATTCACACATTCCTATTAAATGTTTTGGTTAATATGGTAATATTTGTTAATAATATTTCATCATTTTGTTCGGGTTAGTGTCATATTTCATATACACCATAGAACATATATTTATTTTTAAAATATTAGTGTGTTACATTATACATCAATGTAATGAATTGTGTCTCCAAAATGATTAACATGATCTTAATAATCAAATTTTTTACATTTAAAAAATACCTTTCTTGAAAGGCCACATCGAAAAAGGGTTATTAAAACATTTATTGATAAGAGAGAAACGAAATATAAAGGTCCTCACATAACTTGGAGGCCAAATAGAAAAAAAAATTGGGAGGTAAAAATATGTATATGGAGAAAAATATAACATCGAAATAATTTTATAGAGTGATAGAGATCATTGATCACAAGAAATTGAATGATCACGAGAATGTTGATGACCAAAAATCCTAAACAAAAGGGTAAAAAATAGGCCATAGATTGAGTAGAAATAAATAAAAAATAGGAATTTTTTATTTAAATATCATTTTCAATGAGTTGATGAATTCATTTACCATTTAGAAGGTGAACATATGAAAATATAATTTCGTAGTTTGTATAATTTCATTAATTAATTAATTTCCACCACAGTATCATGTTTTTCACAAAGTTATGATTATCAAAGATGAATATATATTATTCCGGAATCACTAAAATAATATTCAAATAGATAACATAATTAAATAAAAGGATAATAAGCTATTACAATTTTCTTTAGACATTAAACAGTAATTAAATGGCTAGAATATTGAAAGAAAAGTACACAAAATTAATAAACCCTCATATGATGATTTAAAAAATTATTATCTAAATAATCAAAAATACCACCCAATGTTAAAATTATATCCTTTCATATATAACTGACCATAATACTATTAATGACATTTGAAACCCAGAAATCGAAAGGATTTCGGTCAAAATTTCTACCGAGATAAATTTATCATTTATATACAATTAAAATTATTTACTCACAAATTCATATACCCAAAAAAATTATATTCTCCAAAATATTCTCATCATTTCTATAAATAACATGAATCACCATAAGGATACATTAAAATCATATATGCTTCAAAATATAATACAAATATTAGTATTAAAATAAAATCCCATAGTTTTTTACCTTAATCATATAAGTTTCTTAAAATAGTGAACTTATTAAAAAAATATCATTAATCACAAATGAAATTTTAATCCCATGGTTATCTCTATTATAAAACAGTTTTTCCAAAAATAAAAATAAAATTTATCAATAATATCATTAAAAAATCATACTAACTCGGACATCATATAGCCACTTGTAGGCATTTTAAAATTTTCACCCTTAGCTAATGGGTTCAAGGTTTGTGTAATTTCGAGATAAGATAGGTTTTCCTTTTTATTAAAAAATATCAATATAATTCTTATTATTTCCCCTAAAATATAATGAAAATCATTAAAATTAACCTTTTATATCATAGATAATATAAACCTATAATGTTACCATTTACTTAAATATTATTAAAATATAATTATTTCACAAATAATACTTTATATTGAACCTAAGGGTTACATATACCTAAACCCAATTATATATAACCCAAAATAACATTAATAATAATAAAATCCCAACACATTAAACCTATAAAGGGGTGTCTATGTCTTTGAACTTCTGATTAAACTTAATCTCATAAACCTATGATGGATTCCGTAACACCTAATTTAACCTCACATAAAAAATCACAACATAAAGACCTATCTAAACATTTCCTCTAATTCTAACTATAAGGAACCGAATTTAAAAATTACATAATCTTGATTTTTTAGTCAAGAATTCATTTTCTTATATACCCAAGGATCTTTACGATTTAATGTTTTAGATAATTTGGTCATAAAATATAAATAACCAGACCATTTTTTAAAAGTAGACACTTATGATAAGTATCAATTTTCCAAAAATATAAATTATTTTAAAAAATAATATTTTTTTTGATGAAAAATATTTTTTAATTTCAACTTATCTTCTTCTTTTTTCTTACCTATACATACACATAGAAAATACATGAAAATATGTGATGATTACTAAAATCACAGTAAGGGATATAAAATATAAGGATTAAATTAGTGTAGTGAAAAACCTAAAAGTCCACAAAATTACAACCCTTATAACATATTTATGTGAGGGTATTAGAAAATAATTTCTACATGAAAAACACCCACATTTATCTTAAATAAAAACTTTAAAACTCATAGAATGACATCCGAACCAATTTTTTTCATGTTATTGAATCATATTCAAAACTAGTTTTAAACCCACGTCAGAAATAAATAGATCCCAGTAAAATATATAACAGAAAAAACACTAGTTAAATCCCTTATTCTTATCATTGATGATAAGAAACATTTCTCAATGCATTTGAGATCCATAATGGGGATCACCCATCATATCAGCTATGTCGGGCTCAGCCCTCTTCATGTTATATAATGGTACAAAAACTATCCTATAGTATATATCTATATCACTAGTTTCTCATATTTAATTCTCAAGTACTATATTTTGAAAAAACATTTCTTCCACATTTTCATCAATAATATATTGAAAAACTCTTTTGAACCCATAGGAAAACCACTTTCAGATATTGAAATACCTATTCCTTTTAAGAACCCATTTTTAAAACCAAAATACCCAGAATAAAGGGAAAGATAGTTTTTACTGAACAAAACATTGAATATTATAAATGAATCTAAACATATAATAATGGTTAAAATGGTCGGAAAATCCATTTACATGGTATATGTTTAAAGAAAACATTAATTTTATCTTATAAAAATAAAGTCAAAACATTCCATATAAAATAAAAAAATATTCCTTATAAAACCCTTTTAAAATTAATTTAAAATAGATAAAAAATTTCATTTATAATTAATTTATGTTTATATAACTAAATTAATAATTAATTTCATGATTTTGGACAATGAAAAGAATGATTTAGAAAATAAATATTTAAAACTTTTAAAATAAGGTTTTTAAAGTAAATTTTCCCTCATATAGAACCATAAAAATATTAATTTTTTTAAAAACCTATATAGAAAGTAAAATTTGGTAAAAAATTACCTTGATCATCCGTTGAATATTTAATTTATAGAAACATTTAAAAAAAATTTACAAGGAAGAAAATAGTTGTACGAGGAACTCAAAATAGATATTTTTTTAATAATAAAGTCCATCATGTTGAAGAACAAATCACTTCTCTTTGTATAGATAGTAGTCCAAACATACACACGAACAATGTTATAATTTTTTAGTGAAAGAAAATTTATGAAAATAAATGACATATTACATTGAAATAATTATAAATATGTAAAAATATCATATATGAAATTTATATATATCATTATTACCATTCAAAATAAGAGGTGATAGATAAATATTTACATAGGCTTGTGAGGCGGTAGTCCTCTATACACATAAACAATTGTTTTGTTTCATATTTTATGGGAGAGGAGATGGATATAATTTATAAAATTAAAATAATAATATTTTATTTTATTAAAGATACTATTTTTATAATTTTACCATTGATAATGAATATTTTAAGGTGGAAGGAAAATAAAAAAAATGAAAATGCTCAGTTTAGAACTATAACTGTTTTTGGAAAACCTATTAATGTTTACACCAAAATATTTATTATGACCGTTTTATAATAATAAAATTCCTCTAGGACATGGATAAAGAAGTGAGGAATTTATTTTTATTGGTTCTTTTGAAATAATAATATTTATAATTGTGAAGGTAATAGGAGAGTTGGTGCCATTTTTATGTGAGGGAATGGAAATTATATGGAATTCATAAAGTAGTATAAAAAATTTAACTTCATTAAAATAATTTTTTATACTGAAAATAAATATTAATATTAAATAAAAACTTTATTTTTTCCTTTTTGGTATTATATAAGATATTTAAAAGAAAGAGGTTAACATTTTGTATTTTTATTTACTTATAATATTATATAGGTCTCTTATATGTTCAATTGTCCCAAGAACATATAAATATACATCTAAAGCTCATATGGGTATAAATACATTCTTCTAATAATACTTAATAAGGAAAATGGTTTCCTTGTCATTTATTTTTAAACAAATTTTTCTTGATTTAATGTTTTCCAGGGGTGATGAATTTTTACTATTTTTACTATTCGTTAAGAGAAGAAATTAATTTTTCAATATTAAATAATGTTAATATTTTTTGACTCCAAATATTGAATCCATTTTATCAAATTCAATCTTTATTATTTTAAGTTTTTCATTTTCTAAATGTCTCGTTAATTGTGATGAAAAATGAGTTTTCAAAAGACATTCCTCTTTATGTCTAAAACTATTTTGTTGTTTTCACTATTCACTAGAAAATCAATATTTCCAAAAAAAATTACAAAAAAATCCATCTTTGGATAATTTTTATATTACTATTTCAACAATTATATACTTTTTATAAAATAAAATTTCTAAAATTTTCATAAATTTAATTTAATATTTTCTCACAAAAAGCAATAATATTTTTTGCTGAAAACTAATTTTTCATGAATAAAATGACTAATAAAATTTTGGAGTCTTCTTACTACAAATTTATCAAAACATTTATATTTTGTGGGAACATTATATATATTTTACAAGTAATTTAACTATATTTATACCTACCAATTTAACAGATGTGTTATAATGTTCATATTTAAATAATAATATTTAATGGTTTGTTTAGGATCATGGTTGCATGTAAAATATTCCATTAAAAATAGATTATTTTTTAATAATTTTGGTGTTACGTGAACCATGTGGTAATCAACATGAAATAGTGTGGTTTTGTATCGATACAATCTTCAATTTGATAAATGATGAGTGGGGTTAAGACTACACACCATGCTTAACACTCTCATGAGATATGATTTCATTAATAATTTTATTTTTAGAATCCCACATTAATGATTTAAATATACTTGAATCTGATGATGATTTAGTGTTATGTACACTAGGTCAAATACCCTGAGAGGGTGGGGGGATGAATCGTTCTATGATAGATTAAAACTTCTACCCCTTCATATATTGTTTTGGAATTAAACAGAACAAACTTCACTCTTTCTCCCATAGTAATAAATAAATATAATTAAAATCATGAACATGAAAAAATTATTATACATGGTTCACCCTCTCCGGGCTACATCCATAGAGCATACAATGACAATGTGCCAATGTACCAAATCCAATAAAGCTCACTACCAATCACAAGGTTCATGATAGATCACTTATATGCCCAAGGTCACTTCCTTTACAAGATTTAGGGTCTTCTCACTACATTTCAAGGGTTAGTCCCTATGTTTCTTTATATGGATCACTACCGGGGGAAAGGATCATTGTCTTCTTCTTCCATTTGTTCAATTCTCTTGGAAGGGATCCAATCATTGTTTATAGGCATGTAGGTCCCTTTATTTTTATGGAATCTCACATCCTCAATTGTAGGTAGATTGTTTGCTGATGTCCCCTTTTCACCCATAGATGAAATACACTTTTCCACATACTGGTAGTTAGAAAAAATTATATTCAATAACTATTTAGTTCGATTCGAAAACCATATTCTTCATAAATTAACTGTCTAGTATATATGCTTCATGGAAAACCACCTCTGTATACTACCTCCTCTTTCATTGTCATGTTCCATCTCTGCAAACAAATTTTATACCGCTTCTACATACCAATTTTGTGTACCAGACTTCATTCTTCTGCACATTGCCTCAATCACGAACTACTTCTCCTTTGTGAACCACTTCTCCTTTCATATAATCCTTCTTAAGAACTACATCACCCTTTCTGGAATTCTCTGCCATGAACCCCTTTTGGACTTCACCGAATTCCCAGAGAAAGGATGTTTTCTTATGAAAATCACCCTCAGCCTGATTGAGGACATTATCGTTCATAATATAGGAAAATATATCCAAACAATATGATAATCCAAGATTTACCGAAATCATCAATGCGGGCCTTTACCACATACTACTTCTCTTGTGAACCGTTCTTCTCCATGCGGTCCATATACCACCACTCCTCCTATGCCGCAACCTAAATCACGATCACATTTTCACCAATGACACCCTTCACTGCTTCACAAATCACCTCCTTGATTCCATGAATGAAAATCTATATTTTTGTACTATAATCCTACTATGAACTGCATGGAATCCCACCAACCTTTTGGCTTTTTCAAATTACAAGCGTACACGCAAACCGTTTTCAGTTCATAGTCTACATACCGTCATTTACAGTTCGCATAATGTTGTTATGAGGAATCCTTCATTTTTTTATTTCCAAATTCATTCCACATACCACCCCTTTAATTCCAAAAATTGTGGTTCATGGTCTACATACTGTGTACCCCTCTAAAGAAATATTCTTTTTACAAAAACCAAACTCCCAATTGTGTTACCTAGAATTGCGGAAAACATTGGGAAATTGCACCACCTTAAAGACCTACATTGTAAAATACCAACCATACTCATTTGTGGTCATTAAGATTTTTTAACAAACACAATTTTACCCAAAACATTCATTTTGGACACCATGAGGTATTTTTTACAACAATTATGTTGGATAACCTCATTATAAAATGACCATATGAACCTTAGTTCAAATTTAAAGAGCAATATGTTGGTCCAATTATAAAAAGTTGAAGCAAAAAAATATCATAGTTTAAAATAAATGTTTTATTAGAGAAGTTAATCCCGGATTGAAGTTTTATAATAATATAACAATTTACTCAAATTTGATTTGATATTATCATAACCTTTTTGGATTTTAGTATTTTTATGTAAACATGATCTTTTAAATGAATTTGGGAATGATGTGTTCTTATAAACTCCTATAAAAAACTAACAAATAATATCTAGTAAAAAAATCATTAATATAAAGAAAAAAATATCAGTACATTACTATTATGTGGGAATTGATTCGTCTCCAAGTATCTAAGATTGTTATTTTAATCTTTTTTTTATGGATCCCTTATCTACTTCCTTTGGTAAATTATTATTAAAATTATTAGGATGAAATGTACTAATATAGGAGGGAGGAGAATAAGGAACCCCAATATATTGGATTATATATATATATATATTTATATATATATTTCAATATATATACTTTGATATAAACCTCCTTTCACATGTGACACAAAATTAAAATGATCTACAACACAATAAACGAATATTAATAATAATGTTTAAGAATAAAAAAACTTTGTAAATAAAAAATTATAATCAACTAGAAAATTCATACAAAAATATAATTAAGAACACTTAATATTCAAAAAAATGAACATAAATTTTTAATTGCATATATTAAAGTTATCTAATGGAGATTTTATGATATTTTTTCTAAAATAATTGATTTTTAGGTGAATAGTAAAACAACCAAGATTTTTCTAATATCTTTACTTTAATGATATTATCATTTAACAAGTGTAACTTAAAATTAATTGAAACATTTTCTAAAAAAATATATTTATAAAATTAATTAATTCATATAAAAACACTAATATTAATTTATAAAACCCATGATTATTGTTTTGGAAACTTTAGTAATATTTTACTTTAAAAACATTTTTTTATACACTTATATAAAAATTTAATTTTCATCACATTTTTAAATTAGATATAAAATATGTATTTGATATTTTAGATAAAACTTTTCATAATATTTTATTATTTATGTTTGATTTTATGTTTAAAATTATGATTACCATGACTGAAGTTAATGAACACAATAATGGTAAAACTATTATTTTCAATGAATTTTTTTAATAGTGTGTAATTATTTTATTATAAAATAAATAAATAAACTTTAAAAATTTCTTTCAGGTAAATTTTAATCTTATATATTAATATATTCTCACTTATTCCATTTTTAGTTAATATTAAATAATATTAAAAACATGTAGTGATGAAAATAACATTTTAAAAAAATAGTTTTTCTATATATTTAATGTATTAACATAAATGTTTATTTTTTGTTATTTAAAATATTAAATAAATAATATGGGGACTGAATTTTGGTAAAGTAAATCCATATTTAAAAATAATTGTTACCTTATATTTTTAATAAAATCAATTTTACATGGGTAAAAACTAGTTACCATGGTAAAATATGAAACGGTAAAATGTAAAATGTAACCAGTGAAAGAATTCAATAATGTTTAATACATGTGTAAAAAATTTCATTAGATGATTTACAGACCTTTTATAGCTTCAAAACCCATTATTTAATTCTTTCAGATCCATTTACCCTTGAACAGTGTCATTCCATTATTGAAAAATAATGGGCATTCATAAAAGATCCCTTTTCAACATTTATAAATGGGTAACAGTTTTACCACATTAGGAGACCTTTATTCCTAAAAATATCACCATAAAATATTTCTTTTTTTATCCCCATATAAATCCTTATATTTTCAAAATCATTTATTTTCAATTAGTTATCTCAATCCATTAATTTCCAAGGATACTTTTATGATAATCTTCAAGGTTCCAACATGACTATTACTAAATCATTAAACCTTTCCTCATAATATTAATCTGGAAAAATTATCATATCCATAGTAATATAATGAAAAATTTGTAATTATCATTCTGAATTGTTATTATATTAATTTTACAACCATTAATTATTCCTTCCCATCCACTTAGAAAAACACAACAACATCGATCATGTGTTTGTGCGGACTACCACCTCCATCAAGCGACCTCTTATATTTTTCACCACCTCCTATCTTATCTATAAATAACAATTTAATTGTAAAATAAATGATAAATATATAATATAATTGTGATTATGAAGAAACAAATTATAATTTACCTTTACTCCCTTTAATTAGTTTGGAAATGAAAACATTAACCATGCACTGTGTGGGTTACCACCTCAACGAAGTAATGTTTTCCATTTTCCACCTTGGGTTATATTATTTATCCAAAACAATTAAAATAATATTCCAGAAAATAAAAATATATAAATCAAATCATTACTATTCTATTAAAATGATAATATACATTATCACCAATCACCTTATAGTGTGTTCTTTTTTGGGTTGGTTTAACCACCTACATGAATGATGCTATAAAACTCTACAATGGATGAATATGTGAATATATATAATAATTTTATAATAATTTTATTTACAAGTAAATATTATCATTTGATTTTATAAAGGTTATATTAACTATTTAAATAATTATGAAAATATCATCTTTGATCATTAAAATTATAAAAATAATCAGACAACAATTCCATTTTCATGAAAAATAACATAAGCAGTTATATAAGGAGGCAAGAGATTTATAAATCACTATAATTAATATATTACATCACCCTAAATAATCTTTTAATTTTCAATATAGTATCAAGTAATTAGATTCAATATTATCTTTATATAAAGTACACAAAACAATTAGAATTAATAGCTACCAATAATAAAAAGAAACCATAACTATGTAACATATTTATAATAAATGATTATAATTTAAAATTATATAAGATTATATATATATATATATATTAATTTTAATTTTCAATAGGTTATTATAATATTTATTTCATTTATAATAAATGTTTGAATGTGTTCGACTAAGAGAGAATACAAGGTAAGGTATTCTTGGTATAGTTTTTAAATCCTTAAGGCATGTTGGATATTGTGCACCATAATTTATTTTATATAAAGAATCAATATCCCTATTGAATTCATGTACAATTATTATCTTTAATTTTATGATATTTTAATATCAATTTCTTGGTAACCCTATTTTTATTACATTTCTAATAATATAAGTATTTTTGGAAACTATATTTTCATTCATTGTGTTATGAGGTTCTTATTAAACAAATACCCTATAAATTTATAAAATGAATTTTTTTATTTTATCATTGGATTTTTTTTCTCTATTGATGTTTATTTCTAACACATAAACCCATTTTAAATGTGTCTTTGTTAATGAATTACGATATCTATAATGGATTTGGGAAACTAAAATTTCATTTCTTTGAGTAAAAATATGGATCCTTGATCATCATTCATCTAAGTTTGATAAAATATTATATTTCATATTTAATAAGATATTTAGACTTTTACCTATGATAAAAATTTGTATTTTAACTAAAAGTTGATTTCTTGATGAATTTTTGTTTTCTAAAAGTGTAGTTTTTACTAAAATTTATCTCATTTAGAGAAAATGTTTCCTCATTTCCACATTCATTATTAAAAATTTTTATCGTTTATTATTATGAAATATAATTATGTGTTTACTCATGTGACCCGATTTTTTTCAATTTCCACTTTTCAAATGGAAATTTTTCGACGTCTCTTTTAAAATGTATATTTTTAATAAAATTTATTTCTAAACTCTCAAAAGGATCTTCATCCTTAAAAAAAGTTTTAATTTTCAGCACCCATTATATTTTTAGGTATATTATATTTTTTAAAATATCTATCATTTAATATTTAAATTAAAAGTAAAAGATTAAAAAAATTCACCTTTCCTTTCTTAAAATGGATTTTAAATGTCAGTGTATCTTCATATTTTTTTCTTTATAGAAAATATTTTTCAAAAAATATTTTAAAAATTCACTACTATTTTTATCATTTTTCTTAGAGGATTTTGTAACACCTAGAAATTATAAATCAATAACATTTTATTTAATAGAATATGTGACATGAAACAAAAATCATTAATGGGAATATAACATCCCAAGACTAGACTATATGTGATATATATTAAATAATTATATTCTATAGATTAGAATGCACAAAATAGTCAGTTTATCTTGTGTTACATGAAACAATAATCTTTTTTGATAGCTTATGTTACACAACATAATTAGTTTTAATAAACAAAAATATATTAATGATAATATTATGTAAAATAATAATATAACAAAATCATTAGATTTGATGGTATGAATATGATTAACCAAATTATTAAAATATATGATTAAAAAAATAAAAATATTTATCTCATTACCAAATAATTAAAAATAAAAAAAACAATTGATTATAAATATTTTTTTTAATAAAAAATTATTATTATGTGTCCAAAGGCATTTTATGTCAAAAAATTAAATTAATTATTGTTATTGAAAGATCATAGTGAAATTTATATATCATATATTCAGTTAAATTTTTTGATATTAATTATATGTATTTGAAAGAAATGAGTTAAGAACAAATCAAATTTAATGCGTAAAAAGGTTTGTTTTTTGAAAAGAAATTTTTGATGAATTTTAAAGGGTTTTTAAAAAAAATGTATTTTGGAACTTTCTAAAATTTCATGTGATAAAATAAAATTCATTTTTGAAATGAAAATTCAAAATAATATTAGGGTGAATAATTTGGTTTTTTATATGAAGTTTCATCTTTTGATTAATAGTAAAGAATACTGTATTTTAATTGAAAATTGACTTTTAATTTAATTTAATTATAATGAAAAAATATATTTTTAATTTTATTATTTCAAAATAGTTTAATTGTTAATTTATTAATATAATTTCATTCATTGTAATTATTTTAATTTTGAATTTAGGTATAAAAAATTTGTGAACATTTGATCACTTTTCATGTAAAAACATACTTTCTCGTGTTATCTACAAGATTAATATTAAATTTAATTTTTTTATTTATGTGGATTGAATTTAGAAAAATTAATTCTTCTTTTGGAATTATAATAACTTATAATGTCAAATGAGTTTATATCTACTTTTTTCTAGAATGATCAGTGAAAATAACTTAAATTAATTCCAATAGTTAAAGAGAAAACTTGTTTATTTAGTGGTTAAACATAAAACATTTAGTGTTAAAATGACCCACCACTTTTCAAAAACGCCTATTATGTCAATATATAATCTTTATGACTTATAGGATATATAATTTATCTTTATTGGGTTATATTTACAAAAAATGGCTATAATTCACTCTTTCATAAATTCAAAAGTGTCTCACTCACCCCACTTTTAAAAAGTCTCTCCCCCTACTCTCACCTTCACAAATTAAAAACATTTTATAAAAAAAATATCTGAAAAAATAACCACCCAATGTCCCTACCCTAATTCTAGAATCCATATATTTATAACAAATCAAACATAGGAATGGATTAGTACGAACATAAAGTGGACACCAAAAGAAGATGTAATATTCTTTTAAAAACATTTTTATTTTATTTCCATATAAACCTTCCTAACTTATTATCATGTATTTATTATATATTAAACTCACTATCTTCCATATAATTAAATCTTTTTATGTTATTTTTTGGACTAACTACTACACACACATCCATTAGATGGGTTATATAATCATTTTTCTTCTGTACGGTGAACTACCGCCTCACGAACCAATGTCATTCATTTTTACATTGACACATCTCAATGTTGTGATAATGATTTATTTATAGTTTTTATATTATATTCATGATTTATATGATTATATTATTATTATTTAATTATTATATCATACATACATTTATTTGTTCCATTTTGTGAGAATATAATAACGTAGCTCGTGTGTACGATGGACTATCAGTCTGTGAGGCAATGTGATTCTTTTATGCTTTATATGGAATTTTTTTTAAAGGTTGGGGTTGAAGCCTCAATTTATTATTTAAAGAAAAGGCCTCTTTAATAATGGGTAGAGGGAGACCCTTTGATATGTATGTCATCAATAATTCATTAATAAATTTATTTTATGTTTCAAATTTAATTATTTTATCTAAAGGTATTTAATTAAGAGTTTTCATGTGGTAAATAATTTCATTACTCAATTTATTTTCATTCGGTTATATTACTTCCTCTTCATCATTAATATTATTTGATTATTTGTATAATGAATTATGAATATATAATATTGGATTATTTTTATTGGATTTAAATTTGATATAAATAATATATTCATTGGTTTAATATCACTTCAAAATTATGATCTTTCTATGGGTTTACCTCACAATTTCATATAATTTGGGTTTATTTACACATGAATTTCCATAGAAAAAATAATTTTACCACTATTTTATAAATCCTTTCATTTTATTCTTCTCTTTTTTTTTCAAGAAATTTTTTAAATACCCTTGAAATTTACCACCATTTTTTAATTTAAATGGTTTATAAAACGTTTTTAAGAAAATATTACTGGATATTTCTATTCCTTCGAAAATCTATTTTCCTCCAAAAATACGATTTCTAAAAATGTTTTCAAAAAATGTTTTTTACCTTTTCAGAATGATTTAGCAAATGATATTTCACCCATTTCAAAGATTTATAAAATTTATTCAAAGTAATAATATGTCATTTTAAAAACAATTCTCCATTGGATTTTACTAAAAATATGAAAGGAATATTTCAATCATATTATAAACAATGAAGTCCCCTAAATATTTTATTGTGAAAAAGGAATGTTCTTTTAACCTTTATGGTATATAAGGAATTACCCTCCATCATGAGCTCATTTAATTGATGTAACATTTCCATGTATATGGGGATATTTTTAATGAATTATATAAAGTGATTATCAAATATAATGATTTTCAAAATGTTTATTTAAAATGAAAATTATATTTTCATCAGAAATTTTTAAATAAATTTTTATTTTATTTCTATTCATCAATAAAAACCCCATTCTCATTACTCAAATGGGTATATGTTGAAACCATAATTATTATTTCTCTGGATTTTTTATGATTATTTTATCCAAATATATAACTAAGATTCACTTCCTTGTTTATTTTCCTAGTCATTAACTCCCCCTTTGAAATATTCACTTTCCTATGATCATTAGAGATTAAATTTTCACTAAATATCCATATTATTTTTCATTTAAATGTTTATTGACTAAAAAAACACCATTTTTACATATGGTGTTTTCATTTATAGATATTCGATTAATATGGGAAATATTGATAAATCATTATCTTTTACTCAATGCAGATATTTGATGATAAGGAACATATATCAGGAATTAAATCAATTTTTTTATATCTGAGTAATGCATTATATTGATAGTGACATGTTAACCCTAGAATGTATATATCCCCTAGATGCATCGACTGGTCTCATGAGATAAATTAGTTAGAGAAATTAAATGGGGCACTGCGAATAATTTGAAGCTTTATAGAGGATAGATGTTGACAGTAGTGATTTTCATATACTAGAGACGTGATGGCCAACAACTAAGAATTTATTTCATTCAGAATTCAGCCATTCTTATCCACGGGTTTTTTTTCAATGCTTTTATCTATAAATGTATTTAATTCTCATTATATTTATTAAATGTCTTGTGTCATCAATTATTTACCTTGATATATTGATTATTCTTTATATATTCTTATATTAAACTTTTTTAAATGCTATTTTTTGTTATTTACCTTTCCATATTGATTATTTGTATTGATTAATGATATATTCAACTGCACCTCACACTTATTTAGAATTCTAGATAACTATTATTTCATTTTCCCCAAAAATATGAAGTTTAATTCTTGAAATGAATTTCAAGGATGATGTGATTTTACTTTTTTTATGATTCATTTTCATTACACAATGTCAAATTTTTCTCATGTATGTATATAGATTTCCAAAACCACTAAATTGATCGATCCATTAGGATTTTAATACTTTATCTAGGGTAATTTAATAATGTAAGGTATCAGATACCAGCTACTGTGGTTGGGGTTTCTATAGATGGTTTTAGAGAAAGTTTAGTATAAACCTTGGGAATAATATTTTCGAACACATAGATTTGGGAACATAGCTCTAAGATTGACATTATTGATATGTATTGAAGAATATACCATTGTTTTTTAAGGTAAATATAATGTGGTTTCCTAATTAGTAAATTTTTTTCTGGATACTGAAAGTGGACGTGGTTCCAGAAACAAGGTACCAAGGGGTAACAACTTTGAAAAAGGAACATCAGGCTTAACTCAAGCATTACTTGGTACCCAAAAAAGGTCCTAATGCTTAACTAGTTTTACACTCTTAATGGGGATTCATAGGAAAATTAACCTTTGCATTACAAATCATTATAAAGGTTTTGAAAGTAAATATTAAATATTAAATTTATATTGAGTGTTTCTCCATATTTCTAATTATACATTATTTTTTAAAATTCATAATTTTTTGAGCTTTTCTAGTAAAGTACATTATTGAGTGTTTCTCCATATTTCTAATTATACATTATTTTTTAAAATTCATAATTTTTTGAGCTTTTCTAGTAAAGTACATTATTTAGAAATGACCCCTAGCGAAGGAATGGGAACCACATCAATTAACATACCCAAAGGGTTAAAATGATCATTTATTTGATGGTTTTAATTGATTTCTAATGGGACATATTTTCCCAAACATTCTCATCAAATGAGGACATATTATCATGTTCTAATAAGTCAAATAAAAAATTAATCAAGTTTTATGGATTCCAAGGGAATCAAGAGAAGAAAAGGATGTAATAGAAAACATTTTATAAAGGTAATAAAAGAAAAAGGATTTTCCTAACAATGACAGTCATGTAAGGAAACCTATCAGTATATTATTTAGAGGAAAAAAATTAATTATGTTTATATTAAAATACCACCATAATAATTATTGTATGGGAAAAAATAATTATCAAAATTTTAATGATCCAACTAAAAGGATATGGGGTACTACGAAAATGAATGACTCAAGAGTTAAAGTAATATACCATAAAATAATCTCATGGATCATGTTCAAGTTTATGCTGTTATCTTAGAATAAGGGGAAATATTAATGTTCTTTTGTTTGGATTGAATAATTATATCATTTATATATTTTATCAATTGTATCCGAATAATAATAATTATGAAATGTATAATGATTATTCTATTGTACTATTTCACTAATGATTTTAATGAATATGATGAATCATTACATGAAAAGTTATTCAGTAGAAAGTCATTGTTTTTGGAAAATACAAGGCTGGGAAAAATATAACTCTTAATATGTTCTTGATGTTGAGATATTGATGTTTTTTATAAATATATGTTTGAAATGGATAAATCTAATTTCATAGTACTAGCTTCCTTGCAAATAATTAATCATTCTTTGACAAATAATTTATTCCATCATTGATGAAATTTTGATAATTTTTGGATTTAAGGATTATGTGAACTATATTATGTTTTAATCAATTAATAATGAATCATACATTTTTTGAATAAGTATTTTTTGTTATTTAGGATATTACCTTGATAAAGAAAATACATGATGAATGAATTCACATGTTGGTATGTGTTGATTAAAAGATACATTATGTTATTTTGGGAATTGATGATAATATTACTTTTAAAATTATGTGACCATATTTATAATGTTTGGGATATTAATCTTTTTGATGTGTCATAAGGTTAACCCTTTATGAAATGGTTTAAGTTGAAATTTGGACAAAGTTTTGGGTATCATTCTATTACTTAACCATATGAATATTTATGCATATTGGATAACTTGTTCTAAACATATTGATTTTGGAAAGTATTCAGAGACATATGGAAGGACTTGTTACTATTTAATGGATTTTATGATCTATTAAATATGAATTTTAGTGCTTTAGGCTTAAAAAGGTCATTTATTATATTAATTTTTTAGAATAGGGTATGAATTGGAAATTGATAGAAGCCTAAAAAAGGATGGAATTGTGCTTCTAAAATGGATGAATTCAAGTTAGTAAAAATAATCATGAAATATTATAAACTTTAAGGATAATGTTATTAAGATAAAATATTATTATTTTTTCATCATTTATGATGTTAAAGATGGCCTTTTTTACACCTATTTTGTTTATAATTTTTTGGTTGTTAACCATCTTTCAGTCACCCATTTTCTGGTGATCAATGTATTCTATCAATCTCAATCATTATTTTGGTGTTAGTTATCTCTTACATGTCCATGTTTTCATTTCCCCCTACATTCTCATACTCTAAAACCAAGTAATTTGATTATTCCAAATGACCTTTGTACAAACCTTTCTCAATTATTAAGATGATTTTTATTATCTATTTTTTGATTTTGTGTTTAAAAAAATGAATTCGAATACATCAAACCCTAGATTATCAATATCATGTTTAAATTGTTGGGATAAAATTTATTTACGGTTGGAAGAATGTAACATCTTGAAATTCTAAATTAATTACATTTTATTCAAAGTATTATGTGACACACATCACTATAAAAGAGAGGGAATATAGAATACCTAGACTCTAATATATATATATATATATATAATATTTTAAATATATACATTATAAATCTTCAAATTCAAAAATCATTGATTTTAACTAGTGTTACATGTAACAAAAATCTTATTTGATATATTGCGTTACACGCCAGAATAAGTTTTTCTGAACAACAATATACTATTAATACCATTATTTAAAATAATAGTTATCTAATAGCCACTAAATTTGAGGGTATGACTATTATTAACAATGATATGAAAATATATGGTTTATTAAAAAATAAAACGAATTCATTCGTAACCAAATAATTAGAAAATAAAATAAAAACCAATTGAATATAAATAAAATGTTTTTTTATAAAAAACTATTATTATGCACCCAAAGGAATTTTATCATAGTAAATTAAATTACCTAATATTATTGAATGATTAAATTAAAATTTATATATTACAATTTCAATATAATGTATTCATATTCATTTAATATATTTGATATGCATAATATAGGAAAAATTCATTTTTACACAAATAAATATGTATTTCTCATAAAAGAAGTTTTTTCGCCTTTTACTAGTATACTATTTTTAAAATTGATTTTTTACACATTAATAAATTCTATGTGAAAATAAATTTATTTTTTGAATTAATAATATCAATATTATTTTATGTTTACTTTTTCATATTACTTCTGAGAAATTTTATTTTTTGATGAATAATAAAAAAATAATGAATTTTAATTGGAAATATTTTTTTTGTTTCAATTAATTATTTTGTTAAATAATATTTTTAATTGGTTTTAAATTCATAATATTTAAATTACTCGTATATTAATACAATTTATATAATTATAATCATTTTCTTATTTAATTTAGATATAAAAACTTTTTTAACTTTTGACCATTTTGCTTTTAAAAATCCACTTTCTCGTCTTGTCTTTAAAATAAATTTAAAATTGAATTTCCCACATATGTGAATTGAATTTGAAAAAATGGATTAAATATTTGGAATCATAATTATATATAATTTATAATGAGATCGATGTATTTTTTTTCAAAATCAATAGTGAGTACAGTTAAAATTAAATACAATGACTAAAGAGAAAACAAGTTTACTTTGTGGGTAAACATTGAATGTAAGGTTTATAAAAAGGCCAAAAAAAATTCAAAAAACCTTTTTATGGACCTATTTATACCTTTTAACATATATTATATAAAATTTATAATTATTGGGTCCTGGTACCTTTAATAAATAAATGGCGCAATTCACTCTTTTAAGAAATTACAAGTGTGTCACTCCCCCAGCTTATAAAAGGCCTTCCCAACTCCTCTAGCCTTATCACAAAAAAACACTTTGGATATCCCAATACCAAGAATACAAACATAAAACTTTCCTCCTACTTTCCTATATTAATTTTATTTGGAATAAAGATAAATTATTAAGTAATTATTGCAAACCTAATTGGGATACCCAAAGAAGAGGTAATGTTATTCTAAAAGAATATTTATTTTATTTCATTCCCCTCATCTTTAATTTTTTATTATAACATGACTATATATTATAATAATTATATTAAATATATTTTTATATTTTTATGTTAATTTTTTGACCTAAAACCACACACACTTCCAAAAAATGGGTTACGAAATCATCTTTCATGGGTGTGATGGACTACCGCCTCATGAACGGATGTCGTTTGTTTTTTCATTACCACCTCTCAAGAGTGTTAATAATGATTTATTTATAGTATATATATGATAACAATTATAATAATGATGATATTTTTATTTTTGAATTATTATATCACACATACCATCATGCTCTCCATTTTTTGGGAATATGATAACGTCGCTCATGTGTACGACGAACTGTCATCTTACGAAGCGAAGTGATTTATTCACAATATAGAAGGAATTAATTAAAGATGATTTCAATAAAAATATAGGATATATATGAAATAAAAATTATAACTGAATGATAATATTCCCATATATCATTTAATTTTCATTCTTCAAATATGATAATAATATGGAAAGAATGTTCATGCGTACGTACAACCTACCCCGTCCATGAATAACATAATTATGTTATTTTCACTAAATTTTATGGATTACTATAAATGAATATTTAATAATTATATAAAATATTTATATCATGGTTTATATTATTTATATGATTAAATAGTGATTTAAGTAATAGGTTCAAATAATAAAAATTCAAAACACACTCGAAAAACAAGGCAATTAAAACTCGATACAATAAAAAATGTAAGATTATTAATAAAAGGGTGATAAGATGTTGTAAAATAACCATATATGATATTATAAGTATTGATATTTTTATTTTTTTAAGTTAATAACATTCTTAAAACCGTAATATAGGAGGTTGAAGAATGTTCAACCAAAATATAGTATAATGTACAGTATTCAGTATCAATTTCATTTCATTAAAGCATACAATAATGTTATACATATAGTTTATTTTATATAGTGTATATAGTATCCCTTCGACATGTAATTTCAAGAATATATAATTTTTAATGGTATTTTACATTTCAATTTTAATTATTTCATCAAATTTGATTGAATTTAGATTAACCAAGTGGTAAATAATTTCATAACACAATTTCTTTTCATTTTGTTAGATTACTTATTCATTTTAATTAATATTCTATGATTATGTGTGTAAATAATTTGGAATATCTATTTTTCTTTTTTAAAATGGTTTTATATGGATTTTTAGTTTACACAAACAATCGATCCATTAGTTTATTTTCACATTAGTGTTATAATATTTGCAAGGATTTTCCTAAAAAATATCATTTTATTTACGATGGTTTATAATTGAATTTACATTGAAGGAAATTATTTTATCATTGCTTAATAAAGAATTTAATTTTATTATAATATGGTAATTAATTATTTTTCTGAAGTAATATTTTAAAAAATTACACTATTTTGTATTTAAATTTTTTTAGAAAATATTTTCATAAAACATGACTTCATTTCTCTCTTCGATCAAAAATCTATTTTCTTTCATAAGAAGGTTTTCTAAATATGTTTTTTTTATAGTTTTAAATATAATTTATCAATTTAATTTGTACCAATTTTAAATATTAGAAATTTTTTATCAAATGAATCATTAGACATTTTAAAAAAATGGTGGTTTTAATTTTAGAGAAAATTGGAAAGGATTATTCTTATTGGTTTCCAAAAAAGGAACTATCCTAAAATTATTATAGTGAAAAAGAAATGTTCTTTTTTTCATTTTATAGAATGTAAGGAATTTATTTCTCTAATTACCATCATTTACTTCTAGCGGCATTTTATGTTTCATGAGTTTATTTTTAAAGAATTTTTCTTTAAAATTTATTTTACAGGATTAGGATATATGAAAGGTATTTCAAAATGAAAAGTATATTTTCTGCAATAATGATTTTAAATAAAAATTATGGTATTTATATTCATAAATTATAAAACCCTTTTTTATTAGTTTAATGTGTATATATTTATTCAATAATTATTATTACTCTTGATGGTTTAAGATTTTTTTGATTAAGGATAGCATTGAAATTCACTTCGTTGTTTCATTATGTTGCCATTAACTTCCCCTGAAAATATTCACATTATTGGGACCATTAGACATTATATTTTCCCTAAATATATATATTATTTATCATTGAAATGTTTATTTCCTAATCCTTAAACCACTTTTACATATGGTATTAAATGTTTCAATTATATGATTAATTGTTGAAATATTGATAAATCCGTATGAATTACTCAATATAGATATTTTTTGAGAATGAACATTTTTCATGTATTAAATCAGTTATTTGATATATTAGAAATGATTTGGACTAGTAGTTATTGGTGGGGACAAAATTTAGATATCCTAACAATGCATCAAGAAGTCTCATGGGACAAATCAGTTGGCCAAATTAAATGGGTTTCTACTTGTAGTTTTAAAATTTCTCGAGAATAGATCTTGACAGTAGAGGTTTTTATGTTCTTGAGACTTGATGTCCAATAATTAGGGATTTATTACATTAAAAATAATGACATTATTATCCATGATATTTTATATACTATATTGTCTATGGATTCATTTCATTCTTAGTTTATTGACTACATGTAATGTGTTTTTTGTTATTTACCATTCCTTAATGATTATACCTTATCAATTCATGCAATTATGTTATTTAAATGGAAGGTGTGTTTAGTTATTTACCTTTCCATATTTATTAGGACAATTAATTCGTGATATATTTTTTTATACTTAACACTTAATGAAAATTTTTCCTTTACCTTATTTTCATTCATTTCCCAAGGATATAAAGATGAATTCTTAGAATGAGTAACAAGGATATTGATATTTTACTTTTTATATTATTTTTTTCCCCAATGTAAATGGGTATCTTGTATTTATGTTGATTCACAAAATTAGTAAACTGGTCAATCCTTTGGGATTCAAATCCTATATCAATGTCAATTTAATAATGTGAGGAACCGGATCCATGTCCGTGTGGTCAAGGTATTTATATATTTAATTACTCAAAAATTGTTTTTCGTGAATCACAATCTAAAATGTTTTTGTTAAATAATATTTTAATGTGATTGAATTTGTTGAGTTAAATTTTCTACTTTCAACACTTTCTAAAACTTGTTGTGAAAATCACAACATTATAACATAAAAACTTTATTTTAAAGGCTTAGTTTTTTCTAAATTCTTTAGTATTTTTTTATAGGAAGGTTATTTTTCCCACATTTATGAAATATATTCCATCTAATATAACTTTCTTAATATATCTAATGAATTTATTTTTTACATTTTTTGAATGAGTACTTTTTTTTACATCTTACATACCTAAACTTGGGTACATCACTCTAACCAGTACCTTTATATACATTCAATGCTAGTTTGTTTGTATATTGAAAAAATATAATTATATATAATTAAAATTTATATTTTCTAAATAAAAACATATATCCAAGTGTCACAATAAAAGGTTCTAATTTTTCCACCAAACAAACATAAAGCCCACAAATGTTTATATGTTCTCATAATGAAACTATATATATCAGTCTAATAAATAATTTTGTTCCACTAGATAAACCATATTATTTTTTCCAGAGATAATTCATAAGCATCGTAATGGTTTTTCTATGGGAAATAATGTATGATGTTAAATAAAAGATTTCATGTAATTAAGTGTTCATTTGATTCCATTGTAACCAAATTTGGTGAATGAAGAATATGGAATTTAGGGATTTTACTATAAATAAAATTTGAATTTGAGGACTTATATTTATCATCACTATTTATTAAAGAGTCTATTTGAATATTTTTGTAGAATCTTATCAATTTTTTTGATCACTTATTTAAAATTATTCATTGAGTTTTTTCTTAGTTAGTTCACTTTGTGGGAATATTTATAGATGTATTATGTTTTTTTTGTGTTTGTGGTTGTTTGTTTGATCTAGTGTGATCAAGGGATTATGATGGTAAGAATATTGAGTTAGTCCGATGTTGATGATAAATGGTTTTTATGTATAGGGAAGTATAGTTCTTCTGATCTTAGTATTGAGTTCTTCCTTACATAATGATGACAATCCCTTAAGGTTTACTGATAACTTTAAATATTGAATGTTAAGGTTTTTTACTTCCTTAAGAATGTAGGTTAGAGACTTTATATCTTTTATAATGGTTTTATAAGATTTATTTATAAATTTTTTAAAGTTTAATTTTATTTTATTTTACATGTTTCTATTTTTGTGGGGAATATAATTAATGAATTTTTTATGTTATAATATTTTCATTAACTCTGATAGTATAATTACAGAAACAATTGTTTTTATGTTTACTCTTTTTATAATGAGACAAAATATAACATCAGTTAACCAATATAAAAATGTTATAAAAATTAGAAGTTTTATTTAATAAGCTACAATTCAGCCCCCCATGTAGGTTTTTTGTGAACTCTTATAATATTAATTTTTTTAGAGATGATTTTTATGTTAATGTTTTAATTTTTTTTAACTATTTACACTAACATGTATTTTTTTGTAGGAGTATTTCTATATTTGTAAATATGTATGGATTAAATGTTATAAAATTTGAAAATATGAATCCTTTCTGTCCTAAAAAAAATTATGGTGCTTGTTTTGAGTATTTGAGGGATCAAATGAATACATTCCTTATATATACTATAGTAAACAATTTTTTCATGTTGCTAGGAAATTAAAATATTCATAAGTGTGTATGATGTTTTCTAAAGATGTGATGTTAGAAAAAAAACTTGAATTATAGAGTCATAAATGCATTCTTTTGTACTATGATTAGGAATGACTACAGTTAAATTTATTCTACTGGAGAAGCTAAAAATATGTAGAAAAAGCTTATTGTTACTCACTTTGGGACAAAAAAAGTTATTTAAACTAGAGGAGCTATGTCAATAAAATAATATCAAGAATTTTATTTTCAACATAATAAATATATTTCTATGAAACTTTATAGATTTATAAAAATAATTAATATCATAAATTGTTAGTTTGACAAATACTTGGCTAATAATTTTTTGGTAGAGAAAATTATTGTGATTATTCCTTGTGAATGAGAATCTAGAAGTAAAACATTAAATGACATTATGAAACTATGTAAGATTAGTTTGGATAATATTTCCTGAACCCTCAAACAATATATGGATTGAGAAGCAAGGGTATGTGATCTTCTTGATGACTCGCTTGAGGAGTGGGATCGAGGGAAGATTTGTGGCTGGTTTAACGAGGTGGATCGTCATCTCATTCTGAGTATCCCACTCACACCAGGGATGGGTATTGAACAGATTTTATGGACTGGGGAACCTCATGGAAGTTATTCTGTTTGTTTGGGATACAAAATGAGGGTTCATGGTTTAGCCCAGGCCTTTACCAAAAATAGGTGGAAGTGCCTCTAGTCTATCACGACTCCCCCTAAGGTGAAAATTTTTTTGTGGTAGTTTTGTGCTGGGGTTCTTCCAACCCATGACTTTCTGGTGCAATGACATTTGGCGGATGACGACACTAGTCCTTTGTGCCTCCATGAAGTGGAATCCCCTTTGCATGCAATTATTTCTTGTAATGGGGTGGAAGGGGTGTGGAATGTTTGGAGGCCGGATTTTGGTGTTTTGTTTGATCTTTCAGTTGGGTTGGTCCCAAATATTACTAAATGGGTGTCTTCTATGGAACCGAGAGTGGTAGTGCTGATATGCACAATTTTCTGGTTGGTTTAGACTCGACGGAATGAATGCATTTTCCAAATGAAGGTGACCCCTGATCTCCTATGGGTGGATAAAGCTTTGGAGTGGACGAATGGTTGGAAGAAAAGTGATGCAATGCATTTTTTGGGCCCCAATCAACGAGCGACTCCTTTTTGGTATCCCCCCCTGAGGGTTTCATCAATATTAATATAGATTCTGCTGTCTTTGCTAATTCAAGGGTCGGTATTGGGCTTATTGCTCATAACAGTTTTTTCTAGATTGTGGAAGCTCAGTGTAGGGCGATGTCTAACTCATGGCACCTTGTGGTGGCAGAGGCCTCAGCCATCCTCCAGGGGATTCTATTTTCCCGTTCAAAATTTTGGCCCAAGATTCTGGTGGAATCCGACTGTCTTGAAGTAGTGAATGATCTCTCAAAAAAAGAGGAGGATTCCCAACATTACGGCCTTGTACTGAGGAATATCTGGTCCCTGATTGATGGATTCAATGCTTGAAAATTTTCTTTTACCAAAACAGATGTTAATTCGAAAGCCCATCGTTTGGATCATTTTGGGAAATTTTGGGGTAATCATTGTTGGGTGAACTCGTTCCCTAATTGGCTTTGTAATCTTGGTTTCCTTGATCAGTAATTTATCTTTTTCTCTCAAAAATATTATATGGATATTCTAAAAAGAATCTTTAAAAAGAGAAAAAGATAAATGGTGTATTTTTTTCTACAACATCAAATGTTTCAATGAATGATATATCATCTAACAAAATTTTTTAATCTTTAATAAAAAAAATTAAAATTAAAACGAATATTATATTATCATAAAAAAGTTAAAATAGACTAGAAAATATTATCAAGAGGATGAAAATATATTTATAAAGAATTATTTTCTTTACATGTTTAATAATAATCCTAAATAAATAATTGAGATGAAATATTACTTAGAGTTGATATGATATGATTATAAGATACTATGTCATATTTGACCAGATTTTACAACGTATAAGTGAAGGAAAAAAGAAATAAATAAGTGATAAAAATATCTACAAGCACAACGAAAAGAAAAATATGAACACTATAGAATCTTGGAGTTCTTTTGGGGATGATAATTCTTCAAATAATTATTTTGATGACAGTTATGATAGTAAGAAAGATATGGGATTTTATACTGGAATTATAATGAAAAAAATTTCATAGAAAATTTATATGATAAATCCCTTTCAATTTTAACTTTAAATGAAAATTATCTTCATTATTAAGATGATGACGAATCTACTACTTATGAAGAAGAAAAATCTAGTTCATAAGAGGAAGCCTGTTTTTTTACTAAGTTTAAAATAATTGTACATATTTTTTAAGTTGTTTGGAAAAAAATTATAAAGATTAAAAAACCTTTGTAGTTAATAAGGTTTAACTTTCGAAGGAAAATTCTAAAATGGCAATACTCCCTTCAAATATATAAAACCTTATATTATATTTAGAAAGGAACGTGTATTCTAATACAACTATAGAGAATAATAATTTAGTTAAATATTTTAAATTAGAAATATTTAGTCTAGAAAAACATTTATAAAATTTTACCTCCAGGAAAGATGTTTTTGAAAAAATTGATAAGCAAATAAAGCCTCATTAAAATTACTCTATAAAAGGTTTTATAAGTGAAAAATCACATTTCATAAACAATTATTTTGTTACTAAAAACTTTCCATTTTGTACAAAATGTTTGATTGTTGTAAATTAGATGAATAAATTCTCCTTAAATATAGTACAATATTTAAGATTACATAAATCTTATTTTTCCAATTAATTGACAACTACACAATATTTAAAATTTGGGTAATATGTAAATTCCCAAAATTTTGTTATGTAACAATGCTTTACCATATATTTTATGCATTCCAAAAATCTTTTTTTTTTCAATTTTAAGAAAAATAAGAAGAGTTCCCAAAATCAAATATTTGGTCCATTGATATTGGATTTTCCTATATTATGATGGGAAACATAAAATTTTCCTTGTAGAATAAAAATTTTAGTGGTGGAAAATCCACTTTTGGTGATAATTCTCAATAATAAATCTAGAGTATATGTTGTATTGTTCTTCTTGGAAAACATTAATTAATTTTATTATTTTGGTTTTTTAATACTTAAGAAAAACCACATGACAATAAGTCAACTATGGGATAAATTTTACCATGTAAACTTAAAAATGATAACTGTTCTATTAATATATTAGAAGTTAAATTTATTTTTTCTATAGATGGACAAGAGAATCTTCACACACATAACATAGAAGACCTTAGGGGCCAAGATCTATATTGTCTTAGTGTTATTTAAGACCAATATAAGTTAAGTCATAGAATACTGGTACATTGTAATATTATAACTATATCCATACTTTCTATTAATGGACTTTTTAGATCTATTCTAAATATAATTTTTAATTCTTCAAATGTTTGTGACCCTTGTCAATTTGTAAAGAAATATAATTGAAGTATAAAATATATTAGAAAAGTTTCAACTTTTATTGATTTAAAGTCAGTTAACATGGATTTATTTGGTTTATCACAAATATTAAGTTTTGGTAATTAATACTATTTAGATTTTTTTAGTCGATTACTACATGATATACTTGTTTTTGTATTATATATAAAAAAAATTAAAATAATTTTTTTAAATGTTTTATAGCACACCATAAAAATGAGAAATGTGCACCTTTTAAAACTATTCATAAATACCTTGGTGGATAATCTTAAAATTATGAAATTGAAACAAATAACAATAAAAAAGTTATAATATATAAATTCTCAACTCTTAGACCAACCCTGTAAAATGGTGTAGTTTGAAGAAGAAATTGAGTTATTTAAAAGATTAATACAACTTTGTTGAGTGAATACTAAATTTATAAACATTTATGAAAAGATGTAGTGAGTAATACCTTTTATAATATAAATAAATATTTACTCTAGACTTTTTTTAATTAAATTATTTATTAATTTTTTATAGGATGAAAACCTAAAATTTATTTCTTAATATTTTTTGGATTCAAAGTATTCATTATTAATAATAAAGAAAAATAACATAAATTTTCTCCAAAATTTAATAAAGAAATTTTCTAAGTTGTTCTACAACTATTATGGATTACAAAATTTTGAATAAAATATATGTAATATTGCGGAAGAAATGCATGATAAATTTGGTGAAAATTTTAATTTTTTCAATCAATTAAAAACCACATCTTGTGGTGTTTTTTAATAAAACCTATTTCATCAATGTTATAAAATTATACATTTATGTAAAGAACTGAAGAACTTATTCTTGAATTTATACCTCAAAATTTAATTCAATATGTTTTTTGATGAGTAGATTTTAATAAAGATAATGAATCAGAAAATCATTTGGAGTCATCATAGTGATAATATCATTGGCGATGTGGATCAATAAGTGAAAACTTGATGTTCTATAAAAAATGAATATGAAAATTGTAATTTTTATCAGAATTTAAATCAAAAACTCATAATTGAGGCTTCAGGTGATGAAGATTGGATAAATGAAATATAGGAAGAACCCAATGATTCTTAAAGGTATCAAGTTTATACTTTTGTTGAGTGACCTAAAATTTTTTATATAACTGGTGTAAAATGGGTTTTTTAACATAAATGTGATGAAAATGGAATAATTTTTTCAAAAAAATCTACAATTTTTTCAAAGTGTTATAATCAGATAGAAGACATAAAATGTGAAGAATATTATGCTCCAATATCAATACAGTGATTTATTTCCTAAATTATAGATTATATAACTTTTCAAAATTTCACCCTTATTCAAAGGGATATGAATTGTGATTTCCATAATGGATATTTGTAGGGTGAAGTTTATATAGAACAACCACATTTTTTTTGAAAACAAAAAATATTTAGATTATGTTTTTGTTTTTCTAAGATTCTATGTACACTTAGAAATACCAAAGATCTTGGTATGAAGGATCAACTAAATTTTTATTATGAAACAGTTTTGTTAACGGAACCATGGATACAACCATTTATATTAGTGATTTTTAAAAGATATCATCACTGTTAAAATTTACGTTGAAGACATTATATTTGGATCAACTCAAGAAATCACTTATTGATTCCTTAACAAATCTTATGACATATGAGTTTGAGATTAGAATGTTGGGAGAATTAATGTTTTTCTTCAGTTTTAAAACATTTCAAAAACAAGAAGGATATTTTATGTCTCAATAAAATTATATAAAATTACTTATTCAAAATAATATAAATGATTATACTAAATATATTAGTACTGTTTTAGGGACAAAAAATATTCATTTTAAAGAATTTAGGAAACTTGTTGATCAAAACATTCTTAGGGAAATGATCAGTAGTTTACAATAACTTATAGATAGTAGACTATATTTAATTTTTTCTATATGTCTCTGTGAAAGATATTAATAATATCTAAAGGATTACAATATTAAATTTGTAATTTTTGTTTTCATCTTAATGGAAATATAGATATTGGTTTATTTTATTCTATTGGAAATGATTTTACTTTATAATGTTTTTCAGATGCTAATTTTTAGGGTTGTAAAATAGATATAAAAAAATATTTTATTACTTTTCATTTTTTAAGACAATTCTGAGTTACTTGGTCTTGTATCAAACAAAACGCTGAAGAACCTTCCCCTGATAGATCTAAATATGTGGTAGCTGGAAGTTTTTGTTATCAAGTGTTGTGAATACAACCCACACTCACTAATTTTAACACGATTTTTAGTAAAACTATGATTTTTATGTGGTAACACAAATTCTTTAGCTTTAAGTATGAACTCATTAAATCAATCATGATTTAAAAACATTTGTATAAGACACAATTTCTTTAGAGTCAAACATTAAAAAGGTAGAAATATTTTATAGTTCATTGAAACATTAGAAAAACTTGTTGATATTTTTAGAAAACCCCTGAATTCTGATAGATTTGAATATAATAATTAGAGCCTTAGAATTATCAACATAAAATTAAAATTTATCCACTTCCTATTTAAATTATATACTTATAATAATAAAATCTTCAGGGGGTAATTTTTATCAAATTTTAATTTTTTTTTTGTTTTTTATAATTTTGAATAAACATTAATTTTTTTCATAATTTTTTTTATTTATTGATAAAACCTTTAACCTGTTAATTATAATCATATTTTTTAAAAAAATGTTGTTTTTTAAAATGTCATGTTTTTCAAAATTTTAGTTTTTGTTAATTTAATTTTTTCTAATGTTTTTCAAATATTACATAAAAAGATTACCTCATAAATTTTTCTTAAATTATATAAATAAAATTTTCAAATAGTTTTTTAGACAATTTTTTTTCTAATAATTATCCCTGAACTTTTTTTATAAAATTTCATATTTTTTTTAAAAAACCATGAAGATCATATTACAAATAAAATTTATAAAAAAGGGTACAATTTTTTTCCCTGAGATGTAATCTCAAAATTCTATGTTTTAATATCAATTTTTATAATATTTTTTTAATAAGTATATCCTTCCTAGTTTATCAAATTAATTACATTTTACATTGGTCAAAATAGTACTTTTTTATATAGCACAAACTAGTACATTGGTTCATCGATCAAATAAGTAATTTTGTACATCAGTAAAATAAATACCTCATAACACTAAATAGTACTATATGTTTATAAAACGAACTTAAATAACCCTATCAAAGGAATATTTATAAATTTTAAATAAAAAATTAAAAAAATGTCTCAACTAATGTTTTTTTACTATGTTCACCAGAAAAACATCCATCATACAGAGGTAGATATGTTTTCCAAATGAACATTTTTAAATATGTAAAATGAAGAATTACATTCTACTATATAAACTTTGTTACTTATAATAGATAAAATTCATATGAATAGTAATAGTTTTCCTTAGAAACTACTAGATGAGTTTTTATAGAACCATTAAGGGGAAGAATATTTCGTTTGGTTCCATTGAAAGAACCTTAGTATAATATAATATATGAAAATTTTGGAATTTCCTATAAATAAAAGAATCATTCAAGGAGGAGGTATTTTTTTCATCACTAATGATATCAGAGTTGTTTTGAATATTTTAAAAATATATTACCACCTTGAATTACCCATTTATTTTAATTTCCTAGGGTGATTTTATTTAATGCGTCCTCTTTGTGAGGATCATCGTAAATTTGCTATATTTTATATTTTTGTACTTTTTGTCTGTTCTAGTGTGATAGAGGGACTCTAATGATTTGAATAAAGAGTTGGTAAAATACTTTTGATTGGGGGTTCCCATGGATAGGGAAATAGAGTTCTTATGATCTTAGTATATAGGGCCACCTTGCTTTTGGAAGACATACCTTTACAGTTTGGTGAAAACCGTGGATACACAAAGTTAGGAGTTCTGATTTTTTTACTACTGATGGTTAAAGTGTGGATATAATTTATAAAGTTTTATTATGTTTCTTTATAAATTTATAATGTTTTATTTTACATCTTTTACATGTCTCTATTTATGATTTTATTATGTTCAATGATTTTTTTGTAACAATCTTTTCCTCAACTCTGATAAGATAATTGTGGAAAAAACATTTTTTCCAATTAAATTATTTTAAATTACAAAAGCTCTTTGTCTAATTAACATAAATAAGGAGGTTATGTGACTGAGTAGTTTAATTTTATAAACTAAACATCAACAATTTACTATAGTGTTTCTATAAACTCTTAATATCCTAAAAAAATTAGATGTAAAACAATTAAATTCTTTAGGGTCAATTTTGGTGATACCATTTATAAATGATATAAAACTCATTTTTCAATATATAATTTATTTATGATCTGATTCATGACTATTTTCAATTATAACACATTTGTATATATTTTTAATAGTGAGATAAATATATCACCATCAAATGAATTGGTTAAAATTCCGTATCACAATAGTTGATGATTTATTGTATGAAAATGATAAGGGGATATTTGATTAAAAGTGTGCTCTATGAAAATGATGTAAAATGATTATTTCACATGTCTATCTTGTGAAAATTATAAAAAAACTCATTATTTATTTATATGAACATATTGTGAGAATAGTTTTTTATATTTTTATTTTGTGAACATGGTACATGAATCTTTGTTCACAATTGTTTTACATGAATGTGATGTAGGAATAATAGATACAAGATTTTTGTGTAAATGTGATGTGGGAAACTATTTTTACAGGTTTTTTGTGTGAACCTAATGCATGATTATTTGCTCATATATTTTCTGTGTGAATGTGATATGAGAATCTTTTTTCAGAATTTTTCTAGCTGAGCATGATGCAAGTATCTTTGTACAGAATATTTTCATTACTTATATTTTTACTATATTTCCTTCTTATTCTATATTTTAAGTGTTTGATCGATTATTCTAAGCTCAAGAGTTCTGTATAGGGCTACTCTACCTCACAAAGACCACCTCTTTAGTGATGACTCCACTTACGGTGCAAGATTTTCTCATCGCCACGGCAGAGCTGTTGAACTCGCCTCTCTCATTCACTTCAGATATTCCATGATCCCGTTCTCCTAGGGTTCAACAATTGAATCATCCCCTGATTCCTCTGGTCTGTGTCATACCTAGATAAGTGGTTTATTATAGTGGTTTCCCTAACATCACCAATTTAGTTTTAGAGTTCTTGGAGGTGATTTCAATTCACTTGAGATCCCTAATTAGAATGTTTATTATCAAATCAACCCTCAATCAAATAATTTTTACATTTATTAACGAATTTTTTGGGTTTATAATGCACAGTGCACAATGGGTTTTGGACCATAATCATCTTCTGAGTAATAATATTATGTCTTTATCTAACATTACCACTACTTGGTCTTCAAAAACTAAATATTATATTATTATTGGGTTCTTTACTTTTTTGGAAAGAAAAAATACATTTGGTTCATGACTAAAATTTCTCGATGATATGTATTTACCATCCAAGATTTCCTATATCATTACAAAATCAGTCCATATTAAAAGGTATGGATATCTCGGTCAGTCATTTTTGAATATTTATGATTAAAAAATACATTTGAAATAAGAAAATCTTGATCTAATCAATATTGAAGTTTACCTCTCAAAGACACTCTCCAAACGGATTCATGGTATATTTGTTGGGGAGTGAAGCTTTTGGTAGTGAATAACCTATGAGAAGGTGGTATGTTTCCATAATTTTTGTGTTCACCAAGGAAATTAGTCTTCATTACTATCAGTGTCAAAGGAAATGAGTCTAGATTGAATTAGAGGCTCATCCACAACTAGTCTCTTAGTCACTGAGCATGTATAGTAAAATAGAAGAGCATCCTCCATTAAGAGTCCCTACTACTTCTGTTTTCCCTTTTAAATATATTTTTCTTGATTATAGTGCCTCATTTTTTCGTTATTTTAATGGTTAGCTTCCACTATCCACTAACTATATTATTCTATTTTCCCCCAAAATCAGTTAGTTTCAATGGAAAATATCCTTTAGTGGTGAATGGTTTTCGTGGCATAGATTTTGTTTGAACATATCCTTCCTTCATTGATGTCTTTTAAGACTCGATATGAAAACTAGTAAACGTTGTTTTTTGATGTTATTCTCTATCATAGGTTGTTTTCTATATTCATATGGCTAGTGATGAGAGGAATAATTAGTATCTCCCTTGACCAAGTGTTCTTCATTAATTCGATGAAGGGAACGATGCCACTATTTTTTCTATAGTGGCCACTATGAACCACTTTTATCTCCTCATGAATAAAATAAGTGAGGTTTCTCTTGGTGTATAGGTCCACAATCATTAGAATATTACAAATAATGTTTAAAAATGGGGGATTTTTAATCATGGTATTAATCCCGACTTCTATGTTGGAAATTAATTGGATGATATATATAGTATATCTCACAACCGTATAGCTAATTACCATTTTGAAAACATGTAGGAATTTGATTTTCACTTTGAGTGTTATTTTGTTAATTATAATCCCTTTTTATGTCTTTAATTAGTGATATCATTCATTATCCTATCAATTATACTAGTGTTTTAATGGATTCTCATTCCACCCTATAATATATTTTTAAAACAAAAAAAAGTATTTCCCATAAGTTATTTTTCAAGTCAATGTTACATATCCATGACAAGTTCATATTATTATGTTCCCTGACTCATTTTTAATATATATAGACTCCAAAATTTTTTCCATGGTATATATTTGTTCCTTTTAGTTCACATGTACTTCCTTCATGATTTATAAAGAAATCTTATTATTCAATGTTGTTTTTAGAAAAAAATTTATTCCTTCCAATTTTTTATTATCTTTTTGTTATGTAACCCTTGATGACATGTTGATCATTTATTGTGAGATGTTATGATCAAATTTTGAAAATGATGAAAAATAATTATATGTTTATCTTGGGTCACTATATATTAAATTTAATACCTTAAATTAAAAGTATTCACTACAAATGTATTGGTTTTCATATATAATAAAATGTTACTAAAATTGATTATTTCATATAGGTTTGTAATGGTGATTTCATTCCCCATTCCATGATACCATGTTCATCATTACTAGATTATTAAAATTAGTAAAATTAGTTTAAATTAATGATGTAGGTAGTCTAATTTTCATTATATTGATGGTATGGATGTGTTTCACAAGAATTTAATCTACAACAAACATGTTTTGGGTAATTCATTGATTACAATTTTTTACTTTATAATGATTTTTCATTTTTATGTCATCCTTCTATAATAATATTTAGGAATAATATTATACTATAACATAATATATTATCTATATTTATTCTTTGATACTTATTCATGGTGAACATGGTGATGTGATATAACATTATTCTTGTAGTTGGTTGAATTGAGACAACCATGAATATGACACACTAATGAATGATTAAGAGTTTAGAGTTATATAATAGTAATATAATTTTCCCATAATCATAATAATGTTTATATACTAGAATTATAGTATATAATTATATTCAGAAATCCTACAGATTATAAGTTAATTTAAAAAAAATAGAGAGGAACTTAGATAATTACATGATGAATTCTATCTTACTAGAAAAGGGTTTCATAATGATGTTAATTTCCTTAAATAATAATTTATTAAGGTGTTATATTTTCATTTTAAAGGGAAATTAGATAATAGTGGAAAAATAATCGATATGGGTCTTAACTTACCTCATAAACAAAATCTGTAGATACGATTTTATTATATTTTATGAATTTTCTACTTAGTTTGATCCTCTTTAATATATTTAAACATTACCATGGTTACATAATTTTCACCATGGTCACATATTTTTTATGGAAAATATAATATTTACTTAGTTACCTAAATTTGAATTTATTGTTACATTTTTTTATAAGGACCCAACCCTATACATTACATAATCTAGTAAATTCCCTTAGAATTCACTTCTTTACATTCCCAAATATCTTTTCGGTTTATAGTTTTATAAAATTAGAAAATAATTCATATATGTCAACCCATAAGCATAAAAAGTTGATAACACTAAAAACAAAATAAATTTTTTTTATAATATAAATGTATTTAATAAGAAAAAAAAAATCTATTTGTGAAAATTCATCATAACATTCATCAAGGCATATTATTTTCTCTTACCCATCCTTAAGAACTAAGATTTTTTTTAAAACCTGGGATAATGAAAAAATAGTTATTAAGGGATATAAAAATGAGGATATATACTTTTATTATATGAATACTTATAAACATATGAAATAATTATCACAAAGACATAATTATCATCCAATATATATCATATAGTTACTTTGTTATAACATGGAATTTTTATAAAACATTAAAAAAATACCATAAATATAACATAGAAAGTTACTTACATAACATTTTAATCATTCGAGATACCTTATGATTTGTACCCCTTATGGATACCTTATAATGTAACCCTCAAATAAAAATTAGAATGTAACCCTCACGACTACCTTATAGTGTAACCATTACAGTTACACTTAGAGTAACCATACAGTTGACCTCCAAAATAAAAATACCCAATTCATTATAGAGAGATATTCATGAAAAACTATATTATAAATAATTCCCAAAAACCAGAACATAATCATAAAACATTTGTAATTTTATAAAAAATATATCTTTTAAATTTTGTAAAATAGAAATTTAGAAGAGGATTTTTAAAGGAAAGTCCTTTACAAATATCATATATTTGAAGTGTTAAATGATAAAAATAATAAAATAGGTGTGTTAAATATAAATATTCATATTTAAATATAATATAATTCAAATCAAATTCACAAATAATTTTTAGTTCAACATAATCAATGAAGTATAAGGTTAACCAAATAATTGAAAATGGGTTATGAGAACCCTTACCCCAGGTTCGTCTTACTTTAAACATGTTCAAACTTAATGTATAATGATTTAATGATTTTTATTAATATAATAAAGAATAATATATATATTTATACCTACTTATATGATATTCTCATAACATCTTTCATTCTATTTATTAATTATATTTTTTTATTTTCATTGTTCTAGGTGCATTTCTTTAATGGTTTTGAGGGTTCGTTTATTATGGGTATTATTATCACAAGGGTGAAAAATTCAATAATTTCATTAAACTATTATTTATAAACATATAAAATATTAAATGTTATTATATATCATATTGGTTATTTTATATGAGAAGGAATCATTATATAATGCATTAGTGAAAACTTTTGTTTATTTTGGTGAATTTTGATCATTATAAACCACTTTTGTTTTATTAGTCAATATTATTAATAAAAACTGGTATAAAAACATAATATAACATCTAATATGTATAATAAAATATTTTTTAACCAAATTAATGGTGTTATGACCAGACTTGAAGTCCGTAACAGAAATTTAATGCAAATCATCCATTGTGTTGGTAAATCGACACATCACATATGATGCTTTTATTTTCAGAATAAAATGGAGAGGAGAAGAAGAATGATGACACATTTTTACATAAAAATGATAAATTATAGATTATATAGGATACTAGAGTTTTAATTTATCTTGGATAAGTGTTGGTGAAGAGATTATATGAAAATAAAAATAATTGAAAAGAAAATAAAAGAAAATGAAAAAGGATTTTTACCTCTTGAATTCTATTTTGTGAGAACCTTTTTATGGCCCATGGTTATTGGATTTTGGTGAGATGAAAAGGTATTGGACGTGGGTAATAGGATTGAGAAGGTATTTTCTATGAAATTAATAAATCTAGAAGGAATTGATGTGTAAGGAAAAATGGTGGTGAGGGGTGGTATTTATAATAGAGGGGAGGGGTGCTTTCTAATTAATATATTCATTAGTTTATTAATTAAGCTCAAGTATATGAATAGTTTGAGAATTAAAATCCAATATATTAAAAAATTATGGAACTTTCAATATTTTGGGTGGACATATACCATACATTATATATGACTCAATTAATCTTTTATTTAGCTTATATCATAAATTACCATATTTCACTATTCACAAAAAAAGTATGCATATTATAAATATCCACAAAATTAAACTTAAACATTTTTAGATGTTTAGAATTAAAAAATGAACTCCTTTTTTAAAAATAATTTTCTAAATATCAAAAATTTAGTTGTTAATTAAAATCATAATTTATTTGAAAAATACCAGTGTTAAAACGATAACTGATTTTTTAAAAAATTGAAATTTTAATTAAAGTATCATAAAGTTATGCTATAATCATAAGGAAAAAAATAATAATTTATTAATATATTTTATTCAAATATGTGTTCTTTTAAATCCTTAACTTAGTTATAAAAATTTCAATTAAATATTTATGACTTAAAAAAATACAAATACTTAATTTATCATTTCCAAAACATTTATTTACTAATTCCATGATATAAATATATCATGATTAAACTTTTAAGATACATAAATTTTATTTGTACTCTCATTGGTGCTATAAGTATTCTTTTTGCTCAATTACAACTCCCAATGTCTGTGTTACTATTCCTAAGGTAAATGTAATATTCCATTAGTTTTACATCTTTAATTTATATAAACCCCACTTATTTCATTATACATTTATAAATTTTTTAAATATTTAATTCCAGAAAAAAAAATTATGTTTCAAGTAACTGGGATTCTACATACACCTAACCTTCTGGAAATTGCGTCCTCACAATTTTTCACTTACTTAATAATCTAATTAGGGTACCATTCACTCATATCATTTTCATATTTCCAGGTTGTTTCTTAATCCATGTGGTTTCTCTATAAAACTTAAACATAGTGGATTACATTATCCAGAAATACCTGCTCTCAATGATCAAGAATCTGAATAGTCTCTTCCTCATAAGAAATTTTCTCTTCAAACTGAAATACTACTGGGTTCAAAATTTGAGATGGATATGGCTTATTCTTTCTCAACATCAAAACATGAATAACATTGTGTACGTAAGATATATATAGAGTCAAAGATATTTAGTAATAGATGGGTCCAATATTCTCTATAATTTCATAAGTTCCAATTAGCGGTGTACTTATTTTTTTCTTTCGTACAAAATGCATAACATTTTTCCATGGTGAGATTCTATGAAAAACATGATCACAAACCTAAAAAAGAAATGTTCTTTCTCATATTATCTTCATAACATTGCTACCTTCTCTATGACTTCCTCATGTGCTGCTTGATCATATTCACATTCTCAGTAACTTCCTCTTCTAATTTTGGTCATATCAACTTCCTTTCTCTGAATTCATCCCAAAATACTAGATTTCGACACCGCTTTCCATATAATCACTCAAAAGGTTACATTTGTATAACTGAATGACAATTGTTATTATAATAAAACTAAAGAAAACAAATATATTGATCCAAACATCCCTAGTAATCTATTGTACTATCTTAAATCATGTTCCCCAAGTTTTTAATTTTTTACTCTGTCTATCCATCAGATTGGGGATGAAAATTAGTGATTAAATTTAATTCTATTCCCAATAAATTTTAAAGAAATTTTGAAAAAGTTATAAGTGAACCTAGGATCATAGTCAGATAGAATTCAAAGAGGAACACCATGTCACCTGAAAATCTCTTTGAGGTACAGTCTAAAAAGTTGATCTAAAGAAATATTATCTCGAAGAGGAATGAAATTTATACATTTAGTCAGCTAATAAAAAACCCAAATCGCACTATTACCTCGAGAATCCTTTTTTAGTCCCACAATGAAGTCAACTAAAATATTTTATCATTTATACACTAGAAATGGAAAAGAATGAAGCTTCCCCTATGTTAGTTTTCACTCTACTTTAACTTGTTGACATGTTAAAAATTTCACAGAAAAATAGTCAATATCTATTTTCATTCCATCCCACCAGTAATACTTTCGAAGGTATCTATACATCCTAATACTGCTAGGATAAACTAAAAATGGAGAACTATGAGCTTTAGACAACAATTATTTCTTCAGCTGGGAATCACAAGACACACAAAATCTATTTCCAAATATTGAAATACATTCTTTATCAATGTGAAATTATGGAAACATACCCCTTTTAACAAATTATACATTTTCCTATAACCCACATTATTCCATATATTCTTGCATACTTATGTATGATGCAAACAAAAACAATAACACTTGAAATAAAAAAGTGAAATTTCTTGGACCAACAACTTCCAATAAAAAATTCATGAAATAATTAATCAAGGTGTCATGTTCCAAATGTTACATGGTTAATAATGCATGATGTTTTTGAATGAATGCATCATCCAATTTGTTTTATTTTCTAGGAAATTAATTAATCATGTAATCATAATAGTTTATTAGTTAAGGACATGTTATCTAAAACATGTTTAATTTAATATGAGTGAATATAAACTTTAGAATTTTATAGTTAGTATATATCTCACATTTGGATCCATATAAATTATACTTTAAAATTTACAATGTGAAAACCACATCTGATAATTTGAAATCATGTTTGAGATAATTTAACACATGATGTTTCTGTTTTCTTGAACCATAATAAATTACTCAATCATTCTGTATTAGATCAAAACTAAGTCCCTTCAATGAAGAATTACTGTAGATGAAAAATTCACTATTTCTCGAAGGAAGAGCCAAAACTAGAGAATTCACCAATATCTCTTTTAGTTCCTAAAAAACATCACATTATTATTTGAAAAAAAATTTAACCCCTTTTGTGTTAACTTAGTTACTGCTATCAATAACCGTTCAATGTTTTTGACAAAACATTAGTAATAACCATCTAATCCATGAAAAATAGAATCCTCGTAACATTTTTATGTATTTTACATACATCATCCACTTTTTTTGGGAGGACCAATTGTTATTCAATCTATAAATACAATAATCTCGTGAAATAAAACTTATTTCAACAAAAAATCATATTTGAAATTTTTTCCATATAACTTATTTTGTTTGAGAGACTGTACGACGTACTTAAATTTTTTTCTTGATTGTAATAACTTTTTTAAAAGACCAAAATATTATAAAAAACAGAAGAAAAAAATCCCAATATTAAAAGACTATTATAGTCATAAGATCCATGAATACAATAGAGGAATTTTTCAAACCAAAGGGAATAATATCGAACTCATAATACCAATATATAGTAAGAAAATATTGTTTTGGGATGTTATCCACCTTCACCTTCTGCTGATGGTACCTAGATCTAAATTTAATCTTAAATAAATTATTAGATTCCAAGAGCTGATCAAATAATTCATTGATATGAGGCGAATGATACTTATTCTAAACAGTAATGTTATTCAAATTTCTACAATCATTCACAGTATAAAAAACAAAAATCCAATACACACCTATAAGGAAATCAAACTATACTAATGGAAAAACAACAAGGTTTACATGTAATTTCATTCTTATTAGACAATAAGAATATTCTTATAATGACTTTTTGCAGTAATATTTTCACCTAGTGTTTTATCCATCAGTTCTTGTCTAATTTATTGAGGTGAAATTTGCAATTTAATAGAAAAATTATTAGAAATAAAATAATGTTTAGACCCTGTATCGAACAAGAAATTAGAAATATATATATAAACAAAAATAGTACCTGATACCACTTCATTTGATAGCCCAACATATGTTGATATACTCTTAAGTGATATCACTACACCATTATTCTTATATTCTAGCTGTGTTCCATCACTAAGATATTTATTTGGGTAGGAATTTTAATAATGACCCATCTCACTACATTTAAAATACCTTAATTTTTTATTATAATAATTAATCTTAAGATCATTTTCATTACAATATTGGGCCACATGTCCTAACTTACAACATCAAAAATACTTTCCGTTTTTGTTAATCCATTATCCAGGGTACTTTTTTCCACACATTTCACAAAATGGAAGAATGAATTTCATACCTTTAGAATTATTTGATTGATTCCTACCCATCACTTTCCATATGGACCACTTATTCTACTTTTTTTAAAATTACATGTGATTATCATTAAACTCAATTTCTACCATCCCAAGACATCGAACATGTTTTGCGTAACTTTTTAATTCCTGATATGCTAATTACCTACAATATCTTGGATTCAATCCTGATTTAAAAACCTCATAACATCGATTATATTTTGAAAGGATTTAATAAATCCTTTAGACATCATTGTTTTAAAAGATCCATTTTAAGATAATGGGTGTTTCATTATAAAATGATCCACTATCGTCACTTTTCGTTTTGGTAGAAATGGTTGTTCTCTTGCATGGATTCCACCCCAATTTATAGATGACATCAACTAATTTATTACTATTACACAATATTAGGTACGGATTCCCACTGTTCCAGGTTATGGATTTGAAAATATATCATCCTCTCAGTTCCCTCCTTCTTCATCTTCCCAATTTCTTCTATGGAAAACCATTTAGAATAGATATATATTAGATGAAGAAACTTATTAATATTGAAATTAAATATAATTTTGACATAAAAAATACGTGAAAATCATTCTTGGTTTTCAATAAACGCCATCCTAAACTCTAAAGTTATCTAAATCGTGTTATAATACAAACTAATTGGACCAACCCCAAACATTACATAATCTAGTAAATTTTTTATAATTCTATTTTTTATATTCCAAAAGATTCTTTCAGTTTAGAGTTTTAGAATATTAATCTATAATTCATTCATTTCAATTAATAATCATAAAGGGAAGATACTACTAAAAAAATATCCATTTTTTCATAATACAATTTTTTTAATAATAAACGTGAAATCTTTTCATAAAATTTATTCACTATATTCATTTGGCATATACTTTTCTCTTACCCTTACTTAAACACTGTGATATTTTTTAAAACTCATTATGAAAATAAGAATCTCAGTAAGGGATATAAAAATAAGGAGAGAACCCATTAGTACATGAATACTTATAAACATATGAAATAACTTTTAGAAATACATACTTTCCACCCAATAATTATAATATAGTTACACTGTGAAAACATGAGAATTTCATAAAACATAGAATATATAAAAAATAAAAAAAGGAGTATTGGTACAATAATTACTTATTATTTTAACCATAATGGATACAATATGATTTAAATACCTAACAATAACTTTACAAGGCATCCCTTACAACAACCTTACAATGTACCCCCCATGACAACCTTATGGTATAACCATCATAGCTACATTTGTAGTAACCAAATTGAAAAACTCTAAAATAAAATAAAAACCAATGAATTGAAGAGATATATAGGTCCCAATTTTCATCATAAAAAATTCCCAATAACTATAACGTAATCATAAAACATAAATAGTTGTAGAGAAACATTAATATTTTTGTTTTTGAAATTGAAATTTCATAGAGTATGTTTAAAGGAAAATCCCTTACAAATATCATATATTTGAAGTGAGAATTGAAAAGAATAATGGAATATGTGTTTAAAATTTAAAAACACATAATTCATCATAATATAATATAAAATAAATTCACAAATAATTCCTTGTTCCACCTGATCAATGAAATAGAAGGTTAACCCAAATAATGAAAATTTGGTTAAGAATTCCTTTACCTCGGGTTGGTCTTACTTCAAAAATTATCAAAACTCATGAATAATGATTTATAGAGTGTCAATAATATATTATAGAACCATATTAATATTTATAATTAATCATATTATATTATTATAAGATATTTCTTCCCATTTTTTAAAAATGTTTTATTACATTCATTGTTTCTGGTGAATTTATTTTATGGTTTCCATGGTTGGTTTATTATGGATTTTCTTGTTAGAAGGTTTAAAAACTACCGAATTAAAATTAAATGTTATTAATGAACATAAATAATATTAAATGTTCCTACATATCATTTTTGTTATATGTTATGAGTATTAATCATTAGATAAAACATTAGTGATAAACACTAGTTTATTTTTGTAAATTTAGATCATTATGAGCCAGATTTTTTTGTTAAATAATGTTAAGTATAAAAACTAGATACAAAACATAATATGACATATAACATGTATAATAAAAAATTATTTGAACATATTAATTGTTTTATCACCATCCTTGAAGTTGGTAATGGAAATTGAAAACCCATCACCCACGATGTCGGTAAATCTACACATCACTGAGGATGTTTTTATTTTTAAGACAAAAGGGAGAAGAGAATAAGTATGATAATGATTTTTTGTATAATAATGATAAAATTATTGAAAATATATGATAATTTAGTTTTCATGCCTCATGGATAAGGGTATGTGAATAGAGTATATCAAAAGAAAAATAATTGAAAACAAAATAAATGAAAATGAAAGAGGATTTCTACCTATTGAATTATCATCCTTTAGAACCCCCTTAAGTCCCTTGGTTTTGGACTTTTGATGATAACAAAAGGTTTTGGAAGTGGGTAATAGTCTTGAGAAGAGATTTGGTTATAAATTAATCTATATAAAAGGATTTGATGTGTGAGGGGAAGAGGTGGTGAGGGGAGGTATTTATGGTGTAGGAGAGCAGTGTTTTCTCATTATTATTTTCATTAGTCTATTAATTTGGCTCAAGACTATGAATATATTTATAATTATCATAAAATATATTAAAATAATGGCCTTGATTTTGATATTTGGGTCTTACCAGAAAATCTAGGAACTATTGGAATCTGGTCCTAAGAAACTTAAATAAAAAAGGAAATGATCCAAGCATACAAGGGGTTATTACATAAAAGAGTGTGCATCACACCACATCTATATTCCTCCACAAGTGGGGAACAATAATCATGGGACGTGAAAGACCACATCTATCCAAGATCAATGAGTGTCTGCTTTTCCAATGAATCTTCTACCTGATTGGCCTCCCGATAGGCATGCGAAACAGCCACATGCATCTGAGCGATCTTGCTGAGACAATCAACCCACAAAGGTAGCACATGCCATGGAACCTGGAATTTCTTTATTCTCAAATCATGTAATGCATTCTAAAAATTAGATTCAATCCATATATATTCTTAATTAAACTAGACAGCGTACCTAATAACATAAATCATTGCCTTGATTTCAGCTTTGAAGGTGGTTCTAATTCCAATGGAATGATAGAAACATCCCTATACAAACCCACGAATGTTGTGGAACACTCTCCCATAACTCGACAGACCTGATACACCTGATGCGGCCCCATCAACATTTATCTTAAGAAAAGTCACAATGGGTGGTATCCATCGAATATATTTCATCATTCGAGGCTTGTGTGTCCGACATGAAACACCAAACATTATTAGAATTTGGAGATCAGAAACAGTGTTAAACATGGCACCATCTTTTACATGAGAAGAAACATAAACATCCTTGTGTACAGCCATCATACCTTGCTAGACAGTTTTGTGCACACCACCAAACAATGCTACATTCTAGGCTTCTTATATAGCTGCAATTACTACTGCAATAGCATTCAACAGAAGGTTGTGATTTTCTCACTAAATAAATTATGCAACAGATCAAACAACAAGTCCAGCACCGGCCTACATGTGTCAAACTACATCCCAAACAAAGATTCAATATATGCCCAGATCTATTTGGCCTGACTACAGTCCATGAAAACATGCTTTATGGAGTCATCATCAGACTTTCAGAGAGAACACATAGATTCCATCTAGATTAAATCCCGCTTGAGATGATCAGTTGTGGGTATTCACTTTTTCCAAATTTTCTAGTTTAAAAGGAATATGGAAGGTCTAATGAATTTCATTATCCAATCAAGTGGAGTAGTTTGGCCCCCACATATATTCCTTTAAAAATCCTTTCAATTAAACTACCCATTTCTACTATGGGTCCAAATCAATGTGTCATAATTGATAAAAGCATAACGTTTGATCTCATTCTCCACCTGTACAGGAATACTAAAGGTAGAAGAATGCATATGTGAGAGTAAACCTGAGATAGAAAAAGGGGTTGCTTCAGGTGGCATATTTAGTTCACAAAGGGGCTGTGTGAGCCACTTTGTGTTCCAACAATTCATTGTGGAGTCCCAACATACCAACCACTTGGTATCCTGCATGATCCTAACATATGAATTCTTGAGAGAGGCCCAAACCGATGATTCAAGATAATAATTGTAACCATTGAGAAGCCTCTTTGTGATTCTGTTTGAAAGAAATCAAACATCATATTCATGAGTGATCATATTCCAGGTGAATTTCCTAATCAAACCCTCATTGAAGGTATGAAGATCCTTAAGTCCAAGGCCCGCCCATCTCCATAGGCTTGATTCAATCCTTCCACACAACTATAATCAACTTTCTCTCTTGTGGTGATCCCATTGATATGAAATTATATACCATGCTCTAAAGCTTCTTGAGAATTCCTCTCGGCCATCAATATAGGGATAAGGAATAGAAAAACTTCAATGTGATCACTGATTTCACAAGACAGACCCACCTAGCCAGGGATATAGCCTTCCCTTTCCAGATGGCTAGCTGATGCAAAATACTGGTATAAATACCTTCGAAGTACTTCCTTTTCACTTTTCGCCAAAACAGTGGGACCCCAAGGCATTGGAAAGGTAGATATCCCCTCCACTCTAAAAGATACTTGAAATTCATATTCCTTTTCTCAACCGAAATTCAATTCCCAAAAATAATGGAGGACTTGTCCCAAACTGATGGCCTAACCAGCCACCTCCTCATAATGACTGATGAGGTCTTTAATAGTGGATATAGTTCTTCTTGAATCTTGACCAAGTAATAAGATGTCATCTGCATGCAATAAATGAGATGGTGAATACTCACTCACACCAGCCTTAATCTTCTTGTAAAGTCCCATTCGAGCTAGGTCATTAATACACCTACTAAGGTAATCCTCTACAATAGAAAATAGAATAATAGAAAGTTGATCACCTTGTCGTACCCCCCGGGTGCAAGGAAACCCCCCCAGGCACTATTAACAAGAAATGACAGCCTTGAAGAGACAAGTATGATATGAATCATATTCACAAACTCTTTAGGGAAACCATACCTTCTAAAGACATCCAAAAGAAATCATCATTTAAGTGTTTCAAAATCTGTTGAGATGTTAGTTCTGAGGGAAAAATTCCATTCCTTTTTCTTTTTTCTCATTAGATTGATACTCTCAAAATCCTTGAAGATGCACTTTTCAATGACCCTCTCAGGGACAAATCAAAATTGATTTGCAGTAATGATGTCATCAACCAACCCACCCATCATGTTCATCAATATTTTAATAATAAGTTTGGGTATTTTTTTCCCAAGTGCAACTGGCCTGAAGCCCTTGATATCAAGGGCATTCTCTTTCACGGGGATGAGAGAAATGAAACAAGAATTCATTCCATGAGCCACGTATGAGTGGGAGAATAAATCCTTAATGGCCTAATAAATATCATTCTTTAAAATGTCCCAGTATAACATGATGAATTTGTTAGTGAATTCATCAAGGCCTGGTGCACTCTCAAGATTGAGACATAGGAGAGCAGATCTGATCTCCTCATTTGATGGGGGACCAATAAGGAGCCGATTCAAATGGTCATCAATGCAAAGGCTAGTGTTTTCAACCATGTATTGAATATTGGACAGACCATTATCAGAGTATATTCTCTTAAAGTTCTCAATAAAAACTAGATTAATCTCACTTTACTCAGTGTAGAGGTTACCACCAATGAGGATCACCTTGATCCCTGTACGTGCCCTCTTTTCAATGTGCAATTTGTTGAAGAACTCGATGTTTCTGTCCCCATAATTTAACCATTTCACATTTAATTGATTTCTAACCAATCTTTCCTTGACCATTAAAATTTCATCAAGTCTGTTATAGGTTGTTATTTCCTCCCTTGTTAGAGTAGATTATTGCTCATGATAGATCTAAATCCTAGAAAGCTTCTCCTCTGACTGTGTGATATCCTCTTTAAGTTTTGAAAAATATTTTCAGATATATTCCCTCAGTTACCCATTAGGATTATTAATTTTTATATCAAGTCTTTGGGGAGGGCTCAAAATGGATTAAAACTTCCATGCCTCCAAGACAATTTCCCGGCATCCAGGAATCACAATCCGTCCATTGTTGAATCGGAAGGGTATAGGGGGTGATCTTGTCAACTGTGTACTTAAATCAACAACAGTTGGATTGTGGTTAGAGTGGTGTTTGGGAAGTGTGAATCTAGATACTCCATGGGTTGTTGCATGGTCATCAATGTGGACAAAGAATCTATCAGGATGGCTAGCTTATTTCCACTCTCATGTGTATCTACACAAGGTGAAATCAGAACCAGCTACGGGAATCTGATCTAGATTGCAGTAATCAATGCACTCTGAAAAATTAGCAGCAGTAGTCCAATTAAAGTTGGTTCCATTTTTCTCCTCGGGCTTCAACACTGTATTGAAATCACCCATAAGAATCTTTTTTTGATGTAGCCTCCAAGATGTGACTTTTAGTTCCTCCCATATATCTCTCCTCCAGATATAAGAAGTGGTAGCATAAACAAATGATATTAAAATATCATGTCCAGAAAATATGTAATTAACCAAAACACATTGAGGTTCACTTTCAAAGGAAGTGATAAAAATGGAATCATGCCTTAAAACCCACAGGTTGTCTAAAGAAGATGCATGTTATTTTTTGGAGACAAATATGTATCCTAGGGATCCCCATTTGAATCCCTTCTAGTTTTCAAAGAGGACCTTAGGTTCAGCAATACTGATAAACATCGGTTTGTAGGCCATAATATAATGTCAAAGGGCCCTGACCATGCAAGAATTTTCCAACCCATGACAATTACAATAGAAAATCCTCATTTTTTATTGGCCATGACTCTCATTAGAGGCCCCCCTGTTCTCTCCAATGAGGCTTTTCTTTTCCCTTTATTACCTTGTCTACTCTACCCCTTCTTCAATCCATGTCCTTGGAAAATGATGTTATGATGTTCCATCACTTGGTTTGACCTGCTGACTCCCTTCTCATTACCAATGTACTGGTTATGTGTATCAGTTGCAACATGCAATCTACCACTGGGGAAAGCATCATCCTCACTTAGGATGTCTGTAACATATATTGTGTTTAGTTTCCCCTCCACCTTCTTGGCCTTACTGTCTTCAATAAACAAGCCAACTGTGCCACCACTGGCACTACCACTGGGTGCAGCCTCCCCGGGGCAGGGTGTGGCTAATTCAGTTTCTCGGGAACCACTTACATCAATAGACATTCCTTCTGACCTACCACTGGGTGCATCAGTAGCACCCCTGGTAATAATTATAACTGACTCAGTATTTGGAGCCTTTTCCACCTTATCCAACCACAGTCTTCCACTCAGTGGCATAAAAGTATTTCTCGATGTAATAGGGGGTCACTGACTAGAGTATTCCTTTTTCAGGCAGACTTGGAGGGTGAAATATGAGTGAAGTTTTCTCTTGGATCAGAGGCTGGATGGTGAGCTATACACACATAATTTCTAATTTCATGAGATTCGGTCTAAGGTAAACCAATTCGAGTGGCATCATGATCATCCCCCGGCCAGCCAGGTGTTCCCTTCTCCACATTAGCAATGGCATCGCACTGAGGTAGGCCAACCGCCCCATCCATAGGCATTATGTCACTACAGGTGGAAGAGGTTGCGACCTGAATTGCCTCAATCGGTCCCTCCATAGCCGAGGCAGGCCCAAATGGTGCCCTACTGTGAGGTTGATCATCCACCATTTCGGTAGAAGAAGATCCCCCCATGTTTAGATTTTCATTCTGCTAAGGTCTAAGTCCATGTCCATCTCTATTGAACTTCAGGGGCTCTAGGGGACATGTCTCCTTCTCTTTCTTTCTTCTACACATGCTCCCATCATGACCCTTTATCCCACAAAACTAACATTCTTTGTCCCTCTTACACTCAGCATTCATATGTCCAAAAAACAAGAAACTCAAAGAAAACATTGGCTTGCACTCAAATATAATGTCAAGCTTCTTTCTTTCATCCCTCATTGTAAGAACCACTTCCTCAACAAGAGTACTCAACATATCAACTTTAACCAACATTCTAGAAAAATTCCCAAGCCTCGGATTGTCTGTCTGTTGATCCATTCGAATGGGGATGCCTACAGAGAATGTAATGTCCCATAGAATCCTTGGATTCCAATACATACAATTCATCTTATATATTCTTATCCATAATTTAGTTTGAGTATTATAGAAATTCATGGGATCAAAATTCTAATCCCATTCTAGCACATTCAAAAAACCAGGTCTCAAGGAGACTGTGACTTTTCACCATGCTTTCCACTTACATTCATCTGAGGGGAAGACCATAAGATAATATCCTCATCCCATCACAATCATTCTCCAATTGTCAAATCCTTAATCCTCTTCCACCCTTTTAGTCAGATTCTAAAATTTCCATAGCCTCTCACCCTTAGGGATGATGACCCTCCTGATAATTGAATACCGACAAAGGTTGACCCATTCCTCAACTTCTTCTTGATTAGATGACACATGAGAAATCTTTCCCTTCCTTATCACTCTCCCTGGCATAGAAGTAGCAAAATACAAGAAGGAATTTCCCACTGTGTTCTTTACCACTTTTGAAAAATTACTCTTTATCCGAAAAGATTCATTTGGAGAAACTACCTTGATAGCCTCATCCTTATTTTCAAATGAGAACATCTCTCTCTGACTAATAGGCTCAACAATTGGCCTCTCATCACAGGCATGATCTGCGCAAATCCCCGGGATGGGATATGAGGGATCATCTACTTCACTGGGCTTAGGGTTCTCACTCGGTTCCCCTTGATCCATCACTCCCAAGATATTTGGGTCTTATATCATCCTTAAATCATCTATGACTCAATAAATAATGTATTTATATTATATTATAAATTATTGTATTTCATTATTCACCAACAACTATGGAATTTCTGAAAAATCAGTAATATTAAACTTAAAAATGTTTAGACATGTAGAGTTCAAAAATGAACTCCATTTTTTGAAAATATGTTTCAAAATTAGAAACAAAAATTAATTTTTAATTAAAATCATAATTTATTTGAAAAATATATGTTTTAAGACTATAACTTATTTTATAACAGCTTGAAAATTATATTAAAGTCTTATAAAAATATATTATAATCCTTAGAAAAAAAATTTATGAATCTATTTTATGAAAATATGTTTTCTTTTAAATAATTATATTAATTATAAATTTATAATTAAATATTTATGAGAAAAAAAATACCAAAATTTAATTTATCATATAAAAAATATTTATTTACTTATTCCATGATATAAATATACCATGATTACATTTATAAGATACATAAATATTTTTTATACTCTCATAGATGAGGTTACTAATCTATTATCAAGATTACAATTCCTATTCGTAATGTTAATATTTATATGGTCATGTTACTATTCCATCAATATAAATTCCTTAATTTCTCTAAATATGACTTATTTAATTATACATTTACTAATAATTTGACTATTTAATTAAAAAATGAAATGAAATTATGTTATAAGTACCTAGGTTGTTACATTTTTAATCCATTAAAACTAATTCCATCTCTAAATATGAGAATTTTAAATATTAAATGAAAATGTAAATAATGTATAAAAAAACTAGTTTTATAAAAATATTATTTTTTTCACAGTAGTTATTTTCAACTTTATATCATATAAATTATGAACTAAATTAGTGTTAAAAAAATTATGATACAACATATAATGTTAATATTTTAAAATTGGTTAATTTGATTTATTATGATAAAAGCATATAATAAAAAATAGTTATTAAGAAAATATTTTTTTATATTGAAATAATTCTAAACATATCTAAGTAAAATTTATTTTTAACCATATAATAATTTAATTTTACTAATCTATTTGGATGAAAATCTTCTATATAAATTTATAAATATACCAAACCATTGTTTAATAACAATAAAAATAATAATAATATGAAACAGATAAGAAAATATATTTTTATAATGAAATATTATCTTTTTATTTTACTATTTCTTATTTGTGAATTGTTTTTTTAATTTTTAACTAATAATTACACATATTGAATATAAATTTTTAAAACATGAAAACCCAATAACCAATTTTTTTATTACCATATTCCCAATGAATATATATCCATTTACTATATATCCAATGACCCTATATATAAAAAACATATTTAATTCCTTTATATATTCTTACAAAAAAATTTAAATTCATTCATTATATTTACTTTTTTATCAATATTTCTATTTTATTTAAATTTTTTACTTATTTCCTTGTTTCTTTATGTTCAATGTTAAATATGAAACAAGGTAATTGGAATAGTATTTATTTCTAATTAAAATACATAATAAAATCATGGGGTGTAAAAGAAAAGCACTACCTACCACAAATAAAAAAAACATAAAAACAAAAAACACAAACCATCAAAAAACAACACCATAGAAAAACAATATTGGAACACTATCACTAGAAGAAACATATATCTTCCATATACTTAATCACTTCCATGGAGAACCAATCCATAAAATATACCCTCAATTTTACCCTAACCCAAACATGATGTATCTTCATCACTAACTGGAACTCAATAACTATGAAAAATTCCAATGTTTCCAAAAAGAGAAATTCAACTGAAATTAAATAAACAAATAATATATAACTAAAAACCTAGGATGATATATGGGAAATCAAAGAAGGAGATAACATCCAAGATGGGTAAAATATAAAGGTCTATAATTTATTAAAACTTTTATCAAATACCCAGACCACCAAAATATGCAATTCTGATGAAGAAAATGGGTTTCTTCAGGGTTGGTTCGATAGAATGAGTGAATGGAGGTAGAAAACATGGTGTATAAAACTACACAAAGAAGACAAGATTTTATATAAGATAGAATAATGAGATTTAACCAATGGATCTATTATCAAATTCACCTAATTCAGTAGAATCAATCTATAATATATGTTAACATACCTGATTGAAAATGGGGTGAATACTATTAGGTATGGTAAAACTATATAGAAAGATGGAAACATTAAATAAAATTAATAAAAAAGTAGAGATATGATGTTTAAGGGATGAAGTGAGAAACCTTACTCCTATTAGGAAAATAGTTTGGGAAACCTGGAAGAATGTGTCCAAAATTAAAGATGAAAATACTTTAAGGCATCACCTTAGATAGGGAAGAAAACAAATATAAAGGGAGATGAAAGAAATGATACAAGAAATAGGGGATTTAAGAAAATTAATCTCTTAAGGGAAGGAGAACAGTCTCCTATAAAAGAGTTATTTTCACTCAATCATGAAAAAATATAAATCCAATCCCTAATAAAAATTGAAATGAGACAAAAAAATAAGCAGGAATAAACTATAAAGAATTAATATTTTCACCCTATCTTCGATGACTGAAAACCACCTTGGAATCTTAGATTGTAAGATAAATCATGAAGAAAAATAATGAGGAAAAGGGAACTCTTCCCCCTCCCAAGTGGTGGTTGGAGTTTTATGGTTTTAAAATAAAAAAATTAGTTTAATAAAAAATAATATAAAAATAATCAATTCAAAAGTACACAATAATAAATAAATAGGACTCCACATGGTACTAAGTGGTGCACTACCGAACTCATAATGGAAGCTCATTGGAAACTATCCCACTAGTGTGTTCACTTGGTTCCCATTAACATTGGATTGGTTTATAAGGGGTTACATTTTTCAACCATATATAATTCTTGAACAATTCAGTCCTATGATACCTCGTCTAACCCTTCACTCATCTCACCATTATCAAACATAAACTCTAAAATTATCAACATCTAAATATAATTTTTCATGGAAATGTTTTTAAAATAAAATAACGATTAGAAGTTATTATCCCAATTTAATCACTAAAATAAAATATATAAAGCACCATTAGGGATATCCTAATAAACTGAGGAACAAATTCGATTTTATTTACGTCAAAAAATCATTTCTTTTTTAAAAAACATGAAAACATCAATTTTTAAATTATACACCATTAAAAACTGGTTTACATAGTTTGGAAAAACAAATTATTAAAAATATACTTTATATATGATTTAATATTAATTTAATTTTAAAATATTAATTTTTAAATAATTATTAAATTATAATTTTAGTTGAAAATATTTAGTTATAGTTGAATTCAAACATTTAAAACAATTATAAAACTATTTAATGAATAGTAAAAATATAATATTTATGTTACAGTCCTCAAAACCGTATTTTAATACTTATGTTGATCAGTGATAAATAAAACTTCCAATATAATAACTTAATGGTCTATAAAGAATACATCCACATACACATAATGAATTATTAAATAAAATTCCAATTTAATACACCAGTAATGGCTCATAAAGAGATCATAAATTGATAATGAAAACCTGTAATTGGATTCAATATATATCGATCCACGATAATCATAAGATAAATAATACATAAATCTATTGATTTAAATTAGACATTTTAGAAAAAGTCAGAAAACCCATGTACTGAAAGGTTCAGTGTCTTAAGGACTAGCTACAAAACCATATAATTTTACAAAACCTATAAACATTTCTCTATAACCATGCCACTTTATGCAATTTTTTATATTCCTCAAATATCATAATCATCTTTATATCTTTGGTAATTGAAACATCAAAAGGTGGTGATCTAAAATGAAAAACAAGGAAAAGGTAATATCATAAGGTATTAGATCATAGACAAGAAGAATAAAAACAGAATGAAATAGATATATCAATAAAAGTTATATGAATATGTATGATAATCATAAAACAAGATAAAATAATATAAGATCATATAAAGATCATTAAGGAATAATAAAAGATATTCCACGGCTCAAAACACGTATCAATAATATTAAAACATGTGAGCATGATATAAAATTGAAATATACTTTTAAAATAAGAATTGATGTGAATTTGTTTTATATCATGGAAATGAAATATATTGTGTATAATTGATATAAAATGATAAAAAACTTTATAATTTGGAATTTCATTATAAAAAAATGAATATGTGGTAAATATTGATAAACATGAGTGTGTGGAAAAAATATAATCCAAGAAAAACATATGTTATGAAACCCATTATACCCATTTTAATATGAAATAACTTATTAAGTCTAGGTATAAAAAGGATGGAAACCCCATCATGCCCACATATATGTGAGAATAAACATTATTTCCATTCCTTAATCTCTAATGATATAAGAACATAAAGAAAATCATTATAGTGAGATATTCGGTACCAACCATCATCATCTATACATATTTTTACGAATTAAAATCTGACATCACCATATCTTAAAAAACCAATTGAAAATGAATTTTTTTATTATAAATTTATATAACATTAACTTAAGAAATCATGGGATATAAAAAATTAATTTCAAAGAAATAATTAATAAGATAATAAGATAACGATGGCGAACAAAAAACACTTATTGGGAGATAAATCTTTGTAGAAAAATTGAACTGAAAATAAAAAATTATTACAAATATTTTTAAACATATTAATAAAATATAAAGTGTGAATTACATTGAGAAACACATTTTTATGATGAAAATGGGAATAATTTTTCAAAACATTATTATAAAGTGGTCTAAATAAAAAATTATTGAAAAAAGGATTCAAAAAGGATAATTGAATATACTTTGAAAAATTTTACTCTTGAAAATAATCTTCAATAATGGAAACATGAAAGAAAACATAAAATTTATCAAAATAAAATGTGGATCAAATGATGAAACCTTCTATTTTTAAAGTATATAAAAACCTTTTCAAAACAATTAGGGTGGGTGTGGGAGTAAAATTATCATTGGTGATAAAAAAAATTGAGTTTCCACAATGTAATGGAGAACATTGGTGGGAATTAAAAATATTTACATGGAAAAAATCTATTAAAATTAATGGGAATTTTAAAAAAACGGATTTTACAAAAAGATTAAAGTATGCATGGAAGAAAAATTTGGTGTGAAACATGATTACCAAAGAAAATAATGTGGAATATATCCTAAAATAATAGTTTATAGTAGATCAATCTTGGAAGATAATAGACCATAATGAATGATTATTACCCAAGGGAAAGAGTTTAGTCCTAAAAACCCCTTACATAATTATTCATTTTTGAATCAAAATAAATTGGGAGAATAAAAATTCTATGTATATATAAATCACATAGATTAAATAATTTATTATATGAAAATACCTTCTTGGTCCATATACACACAATTGAAACAAATAATTTGGATAAACATTAAACCCTTTCTCAATGAAGAGATTTTGAGATGAAAAATATTATGGACTTTATATCTTATGAATAAAAACCCCAAGAGATAATTAACATGGAATAAAAAGTTGGAAATCAGTTAATACAATAAAACCACGATTCAAAATTAAAATGGTTTAGGGTTTTCAATATCAAAATTTAAACACGGGTTATTCATTAAACCTCTCTCTAGGGATTCAAATTTGAGAAAAAAAACAATTACCTTGTTTCCATGAAAAGTTTGAAGAACTATAAACATTTATATAACAAAAATTTATATCTTAATATAATATTTTATAACCATATTATATCATAAAAATATTTATAATTTTCATTAATATCATTATATATATCTACATTAGTTAGTTTTTCCCTTTTTTCCACACCGGTGGTTTTCAGTTTTTCCAATTTGTAGTAGTTTTGTAGGAGTTGTGTCAATTATCATTATCCTTCCAAAGTAAATTATTCAATATTAAATAATGTTAATGTTATGAATTAATTATAATTATTATTTACTGATTAAATTTTATTCCATTAGTACTAATATATATCCTATAACATGAACCTGACAATGAACATTTTTTTGTGATTTTCAATATATGAAGGGTGTTTTATTAATTAATGTAATGAACTAGACCTATTCAAATAAAAAATTTACCCTAAGTGGCCTTCAACATGGTGATATGTAGAAAAGAACCAAAAGTATCATGTAAAATATAATTAGAATTAAAAGTAAAATTTGTAAGTAAACAATACATATCCATGAGACATAAAAGTCAAGACAAACCAGCCATACTAGATAGATAAAAAAACCATACTAAACCAGTCTCAATGTGACCTCATGTAAATCCAAATCCATAATAATATAAAAAAGATAGATGAAAAGATAACCTGTAATGCTACATCATTCACTTCTTATTCCTTGATTCCTATAAAACATGGTCTACAACCGCCAAAAGGAAAAATTATGACGTGGGAATAGATACAAGAAGGATATCACAAAATAACCTATACAATTTCTAATATCAAGAGCACACATGTTCTATCATTATAAAATAATATATTTTATAAAGACTTTTCTGATATCAAACCATTTGTTTAAATACCATTGCTTTCTATAAATGCATACCATATTCACCAAATCTTGAAATATATAAAGTATAATAGAAATACAGGTAAACTACATTTGTGAGAAAATATCCATTAAATAAACCATCATGTGATAAACCAAGTATAAAAGAAAAATCACTCTATTTAAGCTCTAGCCTATGGGAATAAATACTAGAAATAGAAGAACCATAAGCCAATAACATGTTTTTCTTAACCAATGTCAAGTAATACTATAGTATATTGATATCAAATAAGTAACCCCTACTGGTGTCGCACACACTAGGGTTACCTATGTCTATTTCCTAAAAAACAAAATGATACTGATGTGATATGTTTTCCCCAAACCATTTCCAAAATCAAGGATCACATTTAATAAAAACCCTTGGTATATCATAGAAAATCCATTTCAATGAACAACCCAAAGGGTTCAACAAGAATATATAATAATTCATGAATCAACAACAATTTTATAGATACAACTAAAATAAGAATGATGAAATCATATCCTTTATGAAAAATGAAGATTGAAAACCCATAGACATGCCTTTTATAGAAAATGAATTATAGAAAATTGAAATGAATTCATAGAAAATAATAACCGATCATGAATCTGAATAAGAAACACAGAAAACACAACCACTTTGAACAAAGGCTATAAAGAAGTTTAAATAACACTTACCAAGGATATACGATTCAATCACCACAAGAGTCGAAAATAAAATGGAGCAATACTGAAGTAGAGAGATGATCCAAAATCACCCAAAATCAATGTAGGGTTTGAGTGGATAGGTTGCACAATGGATAATGTTTTTTGGCATGTATCATTTTTAAAACTGTTGGGACTAGGGAATTCAAGTCATAAATCCCTTATATAGTGTGAAATCCCATGAATAATAAATACTCCAAAAAGTTATATCATTAGATTAAATTAAATAATAATCATTATTTTCATGAAATTTGAGGGTTTCATTGGCTGTAAACATTTCAAACCCTACACGAGAATAAATAAATATTCCTTATAATAGATTAATGTCATGTATCCCATTCAAAATGTGGTCACATCTATCTAGTAGTGTTAATCCTATTTTTCTGTAAAAATTCTCCAAACCAAAAATTATGGCTCTCAAGTCCTAAAGATAACCTTATAAATTCATTAACATATTTATACATAGACACCATTTATACAAATAATAATACAACCTTATACTTTAGTTCATTTTACCATGTAAAGTATCCCCATCCCTGTGAATCTAGGAATGCACCAAAAGAAAAAATGGAACCCAAAACAGGAGTCATAACATACATGAAGAATGTATCAGGGTGTTAAAACTAATGAATTAAATATTGTTTTATAATTATTAGAACCAATTAAATATAGTTATTTACATATTTATGTGATATTTTACAATTAATTAAATTTTCATAATCAACCATGATATTGTTTTATATCATTATTCGAGTACGTGGTCAAACTAACCTAATCTTGTACAAACATTAACCTGGTTACTGAGTATGATTTTGGATGGGTTTATTTTGAAATAATATCATAATAAATGAAGAATCATGATATTATTTTTAAATACTTTTTATGGTGAAGATTATTTTTTGATATTTGGAAAAATAATGAATGACTAAAAGAAAAAAATGAATAAATGATTTGTCATCGAGACAGTAGTCTGTATAATGCTAGATTAGAATTTTTGTTACCAAAGGAATGAAAAGAGTTAAGGTGGATAGTAAGTGATAATTTAAGAACCATTAATGTATTATATAAATTATATTAATCATCAATACCTTCATTAATACAATCCATGATAGGTGGTTATGATAAACTGAAAGATTTGCTTTGTAGAAGATGTAATATACGCACACAAAGTGATGATGATTTTTATTTTTCTTAATAAATGGAAGATATTAAATAATGGCCGTACTAATATTATGATAACATATCTATAAACTTATTAATATGATGATATTTTTATACTCTTTTTATATTTTATTTATAAATTAAACACTACAAAATAACCATTAAGACATATGTGACACCTATGTCGATATAATGCACATTCTCTTGATAAAAGACAATGATTTGTGATAGATAGTTGAATTTTTGGTGACCAGGGTAACAAGGTTATGTAAATGAATTTAATTATATTAAACATTTGAATGAGTTCATTTAATTTATAAATAATAGTGGATTATTGATAGAGTGTAAGTGATCCCCCTCTTATAAGTGCGAAAGAGGGAATTTTCCATGGAAAAGAATGTTAAGTATAGGGTACGAATGGAATGAAATGATGATTTTGTCAATTAGTTGAGGGAATATTTTTAAGGAATTTAGTTAATAATTTTGAACCTATTGGTTTTTTAACAAGGTCCAATGGTAATGTTATGTTTTTAAAATTCGAAGTACCTTAAATAGTTTTTTAAACACTTATTTTTATTAATTAATTATAAATCATGTCAATTGTTTTATTAATATAAATATAATTAGACCCTTGTTACTAAATTCCAATGCATGTAATCCAATTTTGGGATCCTTTTATCCTAATTAAATTTCTAAATAATACTAAATTACAATTTAAATCCAAACATATATTGTGTTGAAAAATAGTTTCTCTTCAAAAAATTGTTTTGATTCATTAAATGTTTTTAATATTATTTAACAATGAATAAAAATTAAATGAGTGTTAATTAATATTTATATATATATAATGAGACATCATATTATTTTTTTAATTTATAATTTATTCATATTATTTGATTAAAAATGCACAATATTGAGAAAAATATAATTCTTTGATTATTATCATTTTACAGGAGTAACTAATATTTACCAAAGGTAACTTAATCATTATTCATAAAAATTATGTGAACCTTATTAGATAATTTTGAACAGATAATTTTTAATTTAAAACAAATTTTATTTTGTTCAATTGATAAAATAATAATTTCAAATTACTAATTTATAAGGTTTTTATAATAAATTTTGGGAAAATAAAGCATTTGTAATAAAATATAAAATATAGGTTTTTAATTAAAATATGATATTTTAAAATATAAAATTATACATAATAGGAAATTTATTATTTCATGATTCTTTTTTCTAATTTTTATTTTATTTTTATATCCATGTGATGTTATAAAAGACATGATATTTTAAAAAATGGAATTTTTCACTATTCACATAAAAATTAATTAGTTTAGAAAAATTAAAAAAATTCATATTAAAATAATATGAGCCTTATAAATCCAAAAAATGATGTAAATTTTTTATAATTCAAAACATAAAATTTTAAAATATTACTTTAAAATAAAACCATAAAATATCATGAAAAACGTTTTTTATTGGGAATCTTTTTTTTATATTTACTATTATTCTAAAATTAGTTCTTATAATAAATATATAAAAATTAAAAAAATATCCATTTTAAAAAAAGTAATAAAAAAATATATTTTATTAGTTTCTTAGCTCTACAAATTTTGTTTGATTTATAAGGAGATTTTTTTTGCTCATATAAATATATATAAATATATAATTTATCATTCTCCTACCACTAATTTAAAATTATAATTTCATGGATACCTTACTATAGTCTATATTTTTTTGGTTTTTGGTTTTTCATGTGGAGGAAACCATAGAAAAGAGTATATATTTAAGGATAAAAACTCGGGTTGTCATAGTATACCCCTTTTAAACAAATTTAACTCTCGTAATTTAATTATCATTTACTTGTATGGATAGATAAAGGTGAGAAACAATAATTACCTAAATAAATATATGATTCTAAATATGATATGGAATACTATAAAACACTTATTTTCCTTAAATATTTAAAGAAAATTTATCTCAAACCTAAGAATTGATGCCCATGTGAAGGATTAGTTTTCTTCTTAGAGAATTATAGTTCTATTTGCAATAATATATGGTCATAGTTGATTAAGAATTATTTTTTCCCTATTCTAGAAATTAATGTGGAGTCAAAGTGAAGATATGACAATAAAACATGCCTTTAATAGCACTATAATGGAGTTTATTAGCAGTAGAGTATTTCTAACTACTAGAGAGCGATTAAAATCTCTGGGCATTTATCTGCGATTTTTTTAGCACTGATAAATGAACTATTTATCAAAATATTTAGTAGTATTGATAAAGGGGAACATTGTAGTGTATCGTAATAGCACACTATAGCACCAGTGTAGTGCACTATAATAATAGACTATAACACCAGAAACAATATTAAAAAGTATCATAATCAAGTACCAATACATAATTTAAATGAAATAAAATTTACATCATAAATATAAGAAAAACACTATAATATAGACATTAAGCATTGGTTTATAAAATTACATGAGTAAGTAAAAGTTATTACATACATTCAAAAACATTAATGTTTCTTTTTATTTCTCCCTAGACCTAGACTCCTGCTATGGATGAACAAACCACCCATACTAGAGAAAAATAAAAAACCTATATAAGAATAAAAATTCTTAAGTCCGTAATAATATAAAGACATAACATAAATAGAACGTGATAATTTTAAACTAAAATTTGAGTCATATCAGAAACATTGTGTATTTAATTAAGTTGCAGTTGATTCTTGCACATCACACCGTTTCTTGTTCGTCTTTAATAATTAACTATATTAAAATTAACTAAATAATTATAACAGAAAAATTACGAGGTAATTAATTATGTATTGGTTGATAGAGTGATTAGAAACCAATCATTGCTCTTTTTCTACATTTTGGTGATATGATTCACTTTTTTTTAACAAAAATGACACTTATTGAATAAAAAGACTCACTTGGAGTCAAACTAATTACACCATGCATTAGATTGAGGTGTTGATGATTCCTTCATTCCACAAAGTTTTTGTGGAACACTTTTGTATGTATAAAAATGACATGATTTCATTTTCTTGGATTAGAATTAGTCATTGTTCTTTTTAAAAAAAAATTAAATTTTAATATTGAAATAAGTACTTTGAGTTATTATGGTCACATAGTGTGTCAGTTTTACATGAGACAGATTCATATATGTCACACATGAATCATACATCATTTTCCTAAATTATGAAGACAGTATGAGCATTTTTTTCAATTTTTATTGAGTGAATCTTTTTCAAATAAAATGTATATTCTAAACTATTAACAAACAATTTGAGTCATATATTAAACATGTTTTATAATATTGAGGTTTCATAGAATAAATACATGTTAAAAATGAGTTATTTATCATTTTAAAAAATTTTCAAAACAATTTGAATGTGATTTCTCAATTTTGAGTATGATAGTTATCTTTTTTACTAAAATTAATGTAAATTTAAAATAAAAAGAAGTAGTTAGATTCATACTTGTCCCGTCCCCCTCCCACCAAAGATGACCCTCCTGAGCTGGCAATGGTGAAGGGGAGATAATGACCCCCGAGTCCCGCCTCCAGTAGGCCCCGGGTTGGCGACTAGCACCAACGGTATGAGTTTTCACAAATATGGGAGGCATTACCCTTTTTTTATTATTTTGGATCGGGAAATAGGACAAGTCAACCACCAAAAAGGGAAAAGAACAAGTGTATATAAATAAACCCAAACCAAGCCCACATGCATATTTAAACAATTTTTATAACAAGGTACAAGTACAAGGAAGCTCAAAAGTACAATGCCAAAGAAAACAAGAAAACAACAACTTCAACAACTCCAACTGCCCGACTAGTAGGGTCCCGCACGGCCCTGGTAGTCCTCCTGGAAACCTGAAAGTAAACGTAGGGTGAGCATACAAGTATACTCAGTAGGGAAACCAAAAGCTCTCGTGCACAAGTGGGGAGACACCCTAAGGTCCCGTGAGAAAACAGAAGAACCAGAAACTAACAAGGAAAAACTATCCTCCCAGCCTCACTGGTCACACTCACCAAGTAACACAAACAAGTTTAGTATATATATATAACAAAAGTATTGGGTACCCCACACCATTTCCCACTTAATTAGATGCTTCTCTTCCTAACGGCAAACGTCCTGATGCTACCAAACTCTTCCCGCCCACACACACCTGGGCCAAACCACGCATCCTGCCCGTACACACCTGGGCCTCACAACCACGCATCTCGCCCGCACACACCTGGGCCACAACCACTAACCCACCCGCACACACCTGGGCCTCATCCCTAAGGTTCTTGGGAATGGTAAGCCTGCCCGAAGAGTCTTGGGCTAAAGGTTTCCTCAAGCCATCACAGCCTCCGAGACCTACCCGAAGAGTCTTGGGTATAAGGTCACCTCAATCCATCACAGCCTCCGAGACCTACCCGAAGAGTCTTGGGTGTAAGGTCACCTCAAGCCATCATAGCCTATGGAAGAAGGAGCAGGAAGGAGCTAGTATCTAAGGGGGAACACCCTCTCCCATAAAATGGGAGTGTTCGGCACTAGGTGCTTGACATGGGTGTGGTGCGACAAAATACAAAGATACAATTATATATATACATATACCAAACACACAGCCCAACCTATGGCTTCTTAAAAAGAGAACTGAGCATGTGCCTCGGCACTGCTACCACGAATCATGCATCAACAACCAAACAATAATCCCCCAACCCCATTTAGGTTTTCATGTTTCATGCAATGGTTTAACAAATTATTACTACTGGGCAGCTATCATCCAGACAAAACCTTTCACAAACATATCCCTGCCATCCACAACCAAGGTTAGGTAAAACGCAAGCAACCACATGCCATTTCATTTACAAAAGATGATCACAACCATACAACATTCCATCATTCATTTATTTCAATGTTCCACACATAAAACCCTTTCCACACACAAAAAATTTCCGCATTTGAAAACACCTTTTACTTCAAAACACTTTTCATAATCAAAACACTTTTCATAAATAAAGGCATTTTCCACAACCAACCACTTCCCATTTCAACCCCATCGTTTACAAAAACATTTCCCACAAAACAACCAAACCACCAATAGCCCACAAAACAACCCCAACACATGCCACGTAACCAAGCCAACACCCACATGTTCATTATTCTATTTTGGTTCAACCGGGGTGATCACACAAGGGTTCTAGATTTCATTTAAAAAGTCAACTTTACGTGATTAACCAATTTCCACATTTCATGAAGTTTCCATCCATAAGAAAATACAGAAGGAGAGGGAAACATTTAATTGCGTAAGCAAAGGCCCCCAACGACTGTGATTTTCAGTAGGTAGAAGCACATTCAATTCACAAATATAATATCACAGGATATAAAAAGTAAGGTAACAACAATCACTAACTTCCCAACCCCATTCTTTAACCAGTTATTATCTTTATTTAAAGGTTCAACCATTTATCATGAAAACAAAAGGATACTCGCCACACATGATACACAAATTAGAGAGACAAAGGTGAGATCCCTACCTCAAAAGGTCCCGATCACGTTGCTTTCGACGACGTCCTTCGGTGTCCTCCGCCTTCGCCAAACCTGACAAACGCCTCCTAGGATGGAAGCTGGAGAAGGAAGGCCAGAAGGAAAAGTGACAAGTCCGGGCTTAGAAGCTTCGTCTCGTCACTACGATCCTGTGGCCGCTGACGGATCGTAATTCGGAGCTCGGACAAAGAAGTTAGAGGAGGAAGACTTCTTGATCATCCAAGAGTGTCGTCGTGCGAAGAAGAAGCGATTGGTCTAGAAATAATCCGCGACCCTTTCTTATATAGGCAACAAATAGGTAAAACAGTATGCAGCGTGTATTGATGAATACACGGTGTGACTGTACACCTGTTACGTGTTTTGACTGGTCAACACACGACACGTCACGCAGTTTCCACGCGTTTTAAAAAAACGTTAATTTTATTAATATGTGTGTTCCGTTGACCCGAGACATAACTCATAAAAAGGTATCCTTCACAGGTCATAAAATGACCATCTTAATTACAGGATTACGCTGCCGCTGACGGTTCGTCATTCCGACACCATATGAAGAAGTTATAGACTTTTTAAGTTTTGATCACCCAAAATAATAATATTATTATTTTATTATTATTATAATTACTTATTTATTTATTTTTATAACTCCAAATCAATCGTGATTTGGTCTCTTTCACGTTGGAAACAAACACTCCCTCCTTTTACATTTATTTCTCTTTTAATTTTATTCCCATTAATACCTTATAATCATTATTATAATATATAATAATAATGACTTACAAAAGAACCTCCTCAATCCCACGCCACCACAAAAGTGGCGCCTCCTTGGCTCCATGTCAACCATGCCCCACCCCTTATTGATTTCCTTTTTAATTTAACTTATTTGTTTTATTGCATTAATTTTTAAATCTTTATTTCCTTTAACTCTTTCTCTCTCCAATCTCCTTTAATGTTATTATTAATAAAATTAGATTACTATAATTAATCTCATAATCATTCCATGCGACTCAAAACCATTTCATTTAATTGAAATAAATCTCAAAAAAAATTAATATAACTTACATATTCAACCCCTATTTAATACATTTAATTTCATTAACCTCTCACACATAGTTTTACGTCATCATTGTTATTTATTGTTTTTCAATAATAATAACAATTCATCAACTTATTTTATTAACTCATCACCATTATTATTTTTAATAACAATAATATTTATGCTCATCGCATTGACTACATTAAACCACCGCGTTGGATATCTGAATCCAACCATGCCACATTAATGTCGCGTAACATCCGTCAATTTAATTATTTAATTCTATTTATTTTTATTTCACACTGATTAAATTGAAACCACTTTTATTAAATTAAAGTCATTCAATTTAATAAACCCAACATATTTTTACACCACCATTATTATTATTATTTAACACAATAATAATAACGAACTCACCTTTAATTTTATTAACGCACCACCATGCTTCCATTGTGCATCTTCATTTATTTGTTTGCAATAAATATCATAACTCATTTTATTAATTTCTCATTAATATTATGAATAATATTAATAACACAACACCTATTATTATTATTCTAATTTAATTCCAACAATTTCTCAATTAATATTAAACTAAACGCCTTATTTTTTAAATTCTTATTTAGAATTAAAACATCTTTTAATTTAATTAATCACGCACTTTATATCACCATAATAAACTGACAAATCATCTTTTAATTTTTTATAAATTCTTCTTCGTTTTTATCATTAATAATTATCATTGTTACGCGCACCGTGTTGACCACATCGATTTCAACAAAGGAATGGACCGGAGAGGTCCAGGCCATTACACCAGATACCTCTCAAAACATTCTCGTCCTCGAGAATTAAAACCAACCCATAAAAAGGGGAAAGGTCCGAACAACCACCCCTCAAGATACCTCTCAGGCCTCTTGTCATAACAAGAAACAACCGACAACCCTAATTATGTGAGTTAGGAATTCCCTCTCCTATGTCGAGATATTATCCGCTTTAGGCGGCACTGACTCGCCTGCACGGGTTTAATCGCATCCGCATTAATGCGTCTCGATTAAGGACTGAGCCTTCCCACTTCCATATATTAGGATTTTCCAACTTAAACTGCACCCAACAACGTACAACCCACACACTGCCCGGACACATGGCTTGAGGAATTCCTTCTCCCATGTCGAGATATTATCCGCTTTAGGCGGCACTGACTCGTCTGCACGGGTTAAATCGCATCCACATTAATGCATCTCAATTAGGGATTAGGTCTTCCCCTCCCCACATGATAGGGATCTTCACGTACATTTAAAGAAAAGCGGGAAACAACATGGCATTAAAAACTCACAAAAACAAGGTCCAGGCCCAGAGAATGAGCAAAAGAGTTCCAACAAAGGAGTGTGATGATCTTGAATTTAAACAAAAAATAAGTGAGGGAATTTAAGTAAAACCGGAAACATCTCTCTCGATCTCTGGCCTTGCTAGGGTTGCCACTTCTATTGCATGAAACTGTCTGTGTCCCACTCCTCTGCCGTTCTGTTGACGTCCAGGTGCCATTGTTGTTCGGTAACCAGGGAACGCCTAAGCCCAAGTAGTAATGAAAAACTCAAAGTTTTAATTATCATTTTATTTTAATTTCTTTCCCAGAACACCCAAATCAAGTAAAACACAAACATGATGATGTATGTACCTTCCCTAGGGTCTCTACCCTGCAATCAATATAGTCTCACTTGGTCATTCGGTAGGCTCAGAGTCCTTGCATCGGATCACGGGGGGCCCTAAAATCCCGTGTCCTAGCCGGTCTTCCCTGGCCTATGTCACGAACCAAGATTAACGAACACTGTTGCCCTACCATCCCATGCAATCCTCACTGTGCCTAACTCCAGACTCCATCCTATCTCTCAACCATCAGCCTCTGATACCATTCTGTCACGACCTCCTCCCACCAAAGATGCCCCTCCTGAGCTGGCAATGGTGAAAGGGAGATAATGACCCCCCGAGTCCCACCTCCAGTAGGCCCTAGGTTGGTGACTAGCACCAAGGGTATGAGTTTTCATAAATATGGGAGGCATTACCATTTTTTATTATTTTGGATCGGGAAATAGGACAAGTCAACCACCAAAAAGGGAAAAGAACAAGTGTATATAAATAAACCCAAACCAAGCCCACATGCATGTTTAAACAATTTTTATAACAAGGTACAAGTACAAGGAAGCTCAAAAGTACAATTACAAAGAAAACAAGAAAACAACAACTGCAACAACTCCAACTGCCCGACTAGTAGGGTCCCGCACGGCCCTGGTAGTCCTCCTGGAAACCTGAAAGTAAACGTAGGGTGAGCATACAAGTATACTTACTAGGGAAACCTAATGCTCTCGTGCACAAGTGGGGAGACACCCTAAGGTCTCGTGAGAAAACAGAAGAACCAGAAACTAACAAGGAAAAACTATCCTCCCAGCCTCACTAGTCACACTCACCAAGTAACACAAACAAGTTTAGTATATATATATAACAAAAGTATTGGGTACCCCGCACCATTTCCCACTTAATTAGATGCTGCTCTTCCTAACGGCAAACGTCCTGACGCTACCACACTCTTCCCGCCCGCACACACTTGGGCCTCACAACCACGCTTCTCGCCCGCACACACCTGGGCCACAACCACTAACCTGCCCGCAGACACCTGGGCCTCATCCCGAAGGTTCTTGGGAACGGTAAGCCTGCCCGAAGAGTCTTGGGCTAAAGGTCGCCTCAAGCCATCACAGCCTCCGAGACCTACCCGAAGAGTCTTGGGTGTAAGGTCACCTCAAGCCATCACAGCCTCCGAGACCTACCCGAAGAGTCTTGGGTGTAAGGTCACCTCTAGCCATCATAGCCTATGGAAGAAGGAGCAGGAAGGAGCTAGTAACTAAGGGGGAACACCCTCTCCCATAAAATGGGAGTGTTCGGCACTAGGTGCTTGACATGGGTGTGGTGCGACAAAACACAAAGATACAATTATATATATACATATACCAAACACACAGCCCAACCTATGGCTTCTTAAAAAGAGAACTGAGCATGTGCCTCGGCACTTCTACCACGAAGCATGCATCAACAACCAAAAAATCATCCCCCAACCCCATTTAGGTTTTCATGTTTCATTGAATGGTTTAACAAATTATTACTACTGGGAAGCTATCATCCAGTCAAAACCTTTCACAAACATATCCCTGCCGTCCACAACCAAGGTTAGGTAAAACGCAAGCAACCACATGCCATTTCATTTACAAAAGATGATCACAACCATACAACATTCCATCATTCATTTATTTAAAAGTTCCACACATAAAACCCTTTCCACACACAAAACATTTTTGAATTTGAAAACACCTTTTACTTCAAAACACTTTTCATAATCAAAACACTTTTCATAAATAAAGTCATTTTCCACAACCAACCACTTCCCATTTCAACCCCATCGTTTACAAAAACATTTCCCACAAAACAACCAAACCACCAACAGACCACAAAACACCCCCAACACATGCCACGTAACCAATCCAACACCCACATGTTTATTATTCTATTTTGGTTCAACCGGGGTGATCACACAAGGGTTCTAGATTTCATTTAAAAAGTCAACTTTACGTGATTAACCAATTTCCACATTTCATGAAGTTTCCATCCATAAGAAAATACATAAGGAGAGGGCAACATTTAATTGCGTAAGCAAAGGCCCCCAACGACTGTGATTTTCATTAGGTAGAAGCACATTCAATTCACAAATATAATATCAAAGGATATAAAAAGTAAGGTAACAACAATCACTAACTTCCCAACCCCATTCTTTAACCAGTTATTATCTTTATTTAAAGGTTCAACCATTTCTCATGAAAACAAAATGATACCCTCCACACATGATACACAAATTAGAGAGACAAAGGTGACATCCCTACCTCAAAAGGTCCCGATCACGTCGCTTTCGACGACGTCCTTCGGTGTCCTCCGCCTTCGCCAAACCCGAAAAATGCCTCCTAGGATGGAAGCTGGAGAAGGAAGGCTGGAAGGAAAAGTGACAAGTCCGAGCTTAGAAGCTTCGTCTCGTCACTACGATCCTGTGGCCGCTGACGGATCGTAATTCGGAGCTCGGACAAAGAAGTTAGAGGAGGAAGACTTCTTGATCATCCAAGAGTGTCGTCGTGCGAAGAAGAAGAGATTGGTCTAGAAATAATCCGCGACCCTTTCTTATATAGGCAACGAATAGGTAAAATAGTATGCAGTGTGTATTGATGAATACACGGTGTGACTGTACACCCGTTATGTGTTTTGACTGGTCAACACACGACACGTCACACGGTTTCCACGCGTTAAAAAAACGTCAACTTTATTAATATGTGTGTTCCGTTGACCCGAGACATAACTCATAAAAAGGTATCCATCACTGGTCTTAAAATGACCGTCTTATTTACAGGATTACACTGCCGCTGACGGTTCGTCATTCCGACACCATATGAAGAAGTTATAGACTTTTTAAGTTTTGATCACCCAAAATAATAATAATATTATTTTATTATTATTATAATTACTTATTTATTTATTTTTATAACTCCAAATCAATCGTTATTTGGTCTCTTTCACGTTGGAAACAAACACTCCCTCCTTTTACATTTATTTCTCTTTTAATTTTATTCCCATTAATACCTTATAATCATTATTATAATATATAATAATAATGACTTACAAAAGAATCTCCTCAATCCCACGCCACCACAAAAGTGGCGCCTCCTTGGCTCTATGTCAACCACGCCCCACCCCTTATTGATTTCCTTTTTAATTTAACATATTTGTTTTATTGCATTAATTTTTAAATCTTTATTTCCTTTGACTCTTTCTCTCTCCAATCTCCTTTAATGTTATTATTAATAAAATTAGATTACTATAATTATTCTCATAATCATTCCATGTGACTCAAAACCATTTCATTTAATTGAAATAAATGTCAAAACAAAATTAATATAACTTACATATTCAACCCATTTTTAATACATTTAATTTCATTAACCTCTCACACATAGTTTTACGTCATCATTGTTATTTATTGTTTTTCAATAATAATAACAATTCATCAACTTATTTTATTAACTCATCACCATTATTATTTTTAATAACAATAATATTTATGCTCATCACATTGACTACATTAAACCACCGCGTTGGATATCTGAATCCAACCATGCCACATCAATGTCGCGTAACATCCGTCAATTTAATTATTTAATTATATTTATTTTTATTTCACACTGATTAAATTGAAACCAATTTTATTAAATTAAAGTCATTCAATTTAATAAACCCAACATATTTTTACACCACCATTATTATTATTATTTAACATAATAATAATAACGAACTCACCTTTAATTTTATTAACGCACCACCATGCTTCCATTGTGCATCTTCATTTATTTGTTTGCAATAAATATCATAACTCATTTTATTAATTTCTCATTAATATTATGAATAATATTAATAACACAACACCTATTATTATTATTCTAATTTAATTCCAACAATTTCTCAATTAATATTAAACTAAACGCCTTATTTTTTAAATTCTTATTTAGAATTAAAACCCATTTTAATTTAATTAATCACGCACTTTATATCACCATAATAAACTGACAAATCATCTTTTAAATTTTTATAAATTCTTCTTCGTTTTTATCAGTAATAATTATCATTGTTACGCGTGCCGTGTTGACCACATCAATTTCAATAAAGGAATGGACCGGAGAGGTCCGGGCCATTACAATACTGGTCACACAATGCGTTAGACTAAGGGGAACCTTATTCCTGAACATCCCAAATGACATATGGATCATTTTACTAATTTATAAAAAAACTATGAATATATTTTATCAGTTTTGATTACATCACATGTCTCTTTTACTAAAATATCATTTTAAACTGGAAACACACACATTGAGTCATATTAGTCACATTGTGTGTTGTTTTGATATGAGACTAATTCCTAAACATAAAAAATAAATTATGAATTAGTATAATAAATTATCAATATAATCAAAACAATTTTTAGTATTTTTCAATGAGTGACACTTTTAGAACTAAAATCCAAATTTTAAAATTATAAGAGACACTTTGAGTCATATTGGGGCCATCATGTATCAGATGGAATTGTGGATAACTCTTACATATAAAAATGACTTATTTATCATTTTACTAAGTTATCAAAACATTATGAAGGAGTCTTATCATATTTGAGTATTTATTTGTCTTTTTTACTAAAATTAATTTCAATTTTAAATAGAAATATGCCTTTTGAGTCGTACCAGTCTCACTATGTGTCAGATTGAGGTTAGTCTAATTCCTATATGTCTCAAATGACATATGGTAAATTTTAAAAAGTATAAAAACAATAATAATGAGTTTTCTTAGTTTTTATTATGTCACCTCTCTTTCTTGCTAAAATTTCATTTTAAACTAGAATCATGCACTTTGTGTCATGCTAGTCACATTGTACATTTTCTTGAAATGATGCTAATTTCTACACATCATAAATAGATTATAAATCATTGTTTAAAATTATAAAACTAAAATCTTGTTGTTTTTATCAGTTTTCAGTGAGTGAAAATTCTTGAAATAAAATTTCAATTTAAACTGATGAGAGACACTTTGATTCATAACAGACACATCATGTATTAGAATGAGGTGTGGTTGATTCCTACATGTCAAAAATTACTTATGAATATTTTTCTTAAATTATCAAAATAATAAAAAAAATTCTCTTTGTTTTGAGTATGTTAGTTGTCCTTATTAGAAAAATTAATTTCAGTTTTAAATAAGAGGACATACTTAGTGTCATACCAGTCACACTATGAATCAAATAGAGATGTAGATTATTTCTAAACATCCCAAAGTGTCAAAAAATATGAAATAAAGACTTTACCATGATTTTCATTTCCTTTATTTTTGGAACATACAACACTACATATTGAGTTTATGTTATTAGAAAAAAAAAATTTGGCTAAGTACATCGACTCAATATTTAGTGTTGGCAGTTCAACAATGAAATCCAATAGAAAGCATGTAAAAATTGTTGTAAGGGAACATTTCAACTTGTTTTTTTATTATTATAGACATTTGAAAGAAAAATATTACTTTCCAAATGATCTGTGAAAAAAAATAAGTCTATATAATAATTATAAGGGAACTAATATATAAATAGTAGAAAAAATGAAGACAAAATTTATTAAATAAGTAATAGGAATTCGCCTTTACATGATGTTTTTATACATTCTCAGCCCATTTCTAGGTAGTCATTATCTCATTTTTTGAATCAAAGTCCAATCCCTCATGAGCATGAGTATCTTCAAACAAACCACCCTAAGTCAAACAAAATAATCTACCTATAGATGAAAAAAATTCTTATGTGAGTAATAATGAATATAATAAATTAAACATAAATATAAATGAATTAATTAATTATATTTAGAATTATTTTACTATGAAACATCAATATTACCTCTATTATTGAGAATAATTAGTCATTTTTCTCTTCTTATAATGGATGTTGAGGGAACTTGAAATAATGTTATAAATTCCAACACTACAGGTGTAAAAAGCATTTTAGGGAGAAGTATTGTATAGATGATTTAGTGTATAAGGGAATGAATTTTTTAAATAAATTTGGATTTTTATATAACACCTTTTTGTGATTTTTTTTGTGTATAAGGGAATGAATGTTGTATATAAACAATCATTCAGTCTCCTAATGTCTTGATTCCACTCTGTAAACGTAATTGTAATAACAAATCTTGCAGAAATACCTTATCTCATAAGGCATCCACTGTGAAAAGAGATTCAGTGACCGAGGTTGTTAATATATGATTGGTGATTGATACAGAATTCAATAGCTTCTTCAACAATATATCATTATGTAATAAAACCTTCTTTATTACTGTGATTTTTGACATGCCATGTCAAAATAATCATATACCATTCAATGGGGTACATCCATATGTAATGGAAAGGATGACATAGTTAAAACTCTTAAACAATTTTTACCATTGGGTGGACCTTTATATCAAGGGCTAAGGGTGGGAATAATGTCTCTAATCCACATAATATAATCATAACATCCTTATTCAGGATTGGAAACTTCATCAAGTATATAAATTTTTAGTACATGGGTTTGAAAAAAACATAGTCTTGTTTATGTATGCCATAAATTTTTAGGTAGAATCAATCCAAAAGTAAGAGGCATCAAATCCTACATAAAAACATGAAATTCATGTCATTGTAGTGCCCATAACTTCAAATTATTCATTTATAAGAAATTCTTGATACTTGATGAATTTTCCAGTGGATATTTTATAATATTAATGAGAAATGAAAATTTTAATTTTTCACATCTTAATAGAGTGAAATCAGCTGGAGGAAGAAAAGTATCCCCTTTACCCTTCACTGGTTACAATTATTGCCTTATTACCCTATCCGTAATTTATATTCTAGCCTAGATTATATCCATCTTCTTTTGAGGAACATTTAGTAACATTCCAATGACACTATCAAATAAATTTTTTTATACATGTATGACATCATGCAAATGTATTAAGTACAAAAAATTCATATATGGTAATTAAATGAAATTTGATCTCTTCTTCCGACCAGATTTATTATGGTCTTTGAAAATGTTTTACTGAAGAGAGTTTCAATATCTTTCACTTTATCAAATATTTGATCACCTTTTAGTGGTAACAGTATTGTACATTCTTTTATAATACAATCAAATGATATCATCCATGATCTATATTCATTTCATTGAGTTAAAAATTCATGATGTTTTAAAAACACAGTCTTCAATGAATCTTTTAACGAAAATAAGTGTATGGTTTCTTCACAAAGGGGACACCCCAACATTTATTTAATTATATATCCTGATGAATTTACACCTATATGAATGTCATTTAACTTCTCATACAACATGGCCCTCAATGTAAATTCGTCACTTCTCTGATCAAAATACCTTCTGACACATTTATTTCACATCAATTTTAGATATTTGATAAATGGATTAAAATAGACATCAATATCATTATTGGGTTTCTTTGGTCAAAAAATAAGTAAAAAAAATATATTGTATTTTCAATTTATTCATAACCATCACAATAATTTATAATTTATCAAAATGATGGGCCATGTACTATGAGTATTACTTTGTACACCAAAAGGATTTATTCCAACAATTGATAACAAACTATGAATATTTCTTGACTCATTTTGAAAATTCAAGATACCTATAATTAATTTTCATCCACTGAGGGGAATCTATAGGATGATGTAGGTTCTCATATTTAGATACTGTATCTCCATTCCATGTCAATTTTTTCAATGTTTTCTGGCATCCATATAGCCTTCTAAACCATGGAATGATGGAAATGTACCATAAAACATTCAAAGGGCTTGATAAATTTTTCTTATTTCGATCAATGCAACACTTATGTAATTTTATAAGTGATTAATGGTCCTTGAGAAACAATATTCAATTGTTTGGAAAAGCTTGTATTTTTTAGAGATCGTGAAAAATGAAATTATCAATCGTTTAACATTGTATTTTGGACATAGTAGTTCATTTAATTCTGACATTATATCATTTGTGAGACCAAGTAGTTTTTTAAAGCCAGTGTCTCTTCCTCTGTTTTCAACATTAAAATTATATAAATTCAATACAGCTGAAAATGATGAGTGTTTAGTGCAACCATTATACATCGGTATATTAGATCAAATATATAAATTCTCAAACAACTTTGGACAATCATGAAGGTCATCTTCAATTTTCATTTTCATTTCTGTCATGTGATCTCCATAATCATTTATACTGGTAATCATATTAAATGATACATAAACTGTATTATCTTCAAAAGTAGTGTGTGTGATCAATTTTTCTCCATGTTTAGTACAACATTTATAGATATAATATACTCTATTAAATATATAATGTTCCTCCAACTCTTAAAAACTAATTTTATTTGAATAACAAAAACATAAATGCCAAAAAATGATTTAAGAAGGATCATACACATTCTCTATAGTAACTGTGATGAAATATATGATGCCATATTCATAATCTTTTAACAAATGATTAGTATGCATTCATTTTCAATTCATATAAATCCTACTAGGTTCATAAAATATTCATTTCATAAATAAATAAATAAATACACATAAGATATTCATTATCAATGTGATTGTTATAGATAATTATAGTAAGGAAAACTCAACATTTTATTGTTTTAAGGTATTTCAATATGGGTAGAAGTAAATGGGTAATTGAATTTAAGATAATAATTACTCCACTATGTTAGCTTTTATCATCTGAATTAATCTAGATGTGAAAGTTGTAGACAACTATCATCCTCATCAACTTCATATCCCAAATAAATATTATATTATTTTTTTTCTTGACACTCATCCTCCATCTATTGTGGACATGCACCTATGTATCTTGAACCACTCTCAATATTATTCATCCATGGTATGACTACTAATATGTGTATTTCAAGAAAAATAAAAGATACAAGGGATGAGTCTCAAGAAAAAATTGCAATAATTCTTTTTCGTAGATGAAGTTGATGAGGATAACAAATGTACTCGATTATGTTCTCTAAAAAAATTAATGCCTACCATTTTTCATAATTATACCATTGGCACATGTTATTAACTCATGGCCTATTGAAGGAGATATTTGGGAGGCATAAACATTCATTTCTGTGATTCAAGGTGTTTATGTTTTTTGAATAAGTGACGTAACAACCTAAAGAATTATTAAATTTTTTATTAATGTTATATAAAATATAATTAATCTCCATAACTTCTCTTAATAAATATTTTCACCTTAATAACTGATATTTTATTGAATAAAGATACTTATAGACTCTATAAATATTATAGGGTTCATGAAAATTTCCTTTTATTGCCATACTAATGAATAATAATATAAAATAATAAAAAGATACATTGGTCAAATAAAATAAATAAATCAATACAACGAAATAAAAAATATAAAAAATATATCACATTACAATGGATCAATATTAAATGAGGAGTAAATAAAAAATAATATACATCTAAATAATATCAAATGAAGTATATGTAATCTTGGAAAATTCAAAAACAGCATGTGAGGTAACTCTTGACATAATTTGATTAGAACCACCTGTAATCATGATGATGAGTTACTATGATTATAACTTACTTGAGACCCACTACTAGCCTACTTTGTTAGACTTGATATAGACTTTGATACAATTAGGGACACATAAAATCTAATCAGGTATACATTTTAAATTTCTCTCATCGCTCGCTAAGATGCATAAAACACCCATTATGATAGTAATAGGAGGTATGGTCCCCTTTTTAGAAAACTTATCAATTGATAATTAAAATGACAAAAACATGTATTTTTAAATATCCTTCCAACACCCATAAATATGGTCTCTGTATTTTAAAGAGAAAAATGTTAACACATCAAAACTAATATATATAGCTTCTATAGATTGTGGTAACTTTCTATTAAAACAATTTCATGTTAAAAAAAGGCCATAACACATGATACAACAAATAATTTTTATAAAAAAACATTTTTTGTTCAATATTATTCAAAATAAAAATGTGAGAACAAATTAATTTTACAAAGTTACATAAATTTTTTTATTTCAAAATTTAAAAAAAAAACCACATTAATGGTCTCTCTTACAATGAATTTATGAAACTATGAAAAAAAAATCCTCTTCTTTATTGAATTAATACTATATATATTTCATATGATTTCATTATTACATAAATATAGGAAAAAATATTTTAATATACATATATATGAATATCTAGAAATAAATATATATTTATATGGATGTCCATATAGGATAATCAGAAAAAATGAGATAAAATTTCAGACACTTATCATACATTTTTTCAATATAATACAACTAAAACATTAAAATAAAAAAAACCCAAAAAATCATCACATAAACTTCAAAAAATTATTACATGAAATAAATTTACATTTAATAAATAAAAACCATCGCGTAATTTTAATAAACACTCTATTAGTATTGTTTTCTTTCAAAGGAAGTTCAAAAAATTTAAACATAATACACAGCAAGAATAAAATTAGTATGTTTATTTCTTAATACATTACAAGGTAATAAGAAAATCCATTAAATGGTCAATAAAAACCCAAAACCATATAAACCCCAATTAAAATTTCATTCTAGATTGGAAAGTAGCGATAGATAATGAATAAAAAGTGTTAATAAAAAATACAAGAAGACATTTCCAAACTAGCAATCAATGATTAAAGAGGAGGGGAATATTACATAAATTGTATTGAGGATTTAAATCATCTGAGGGAAAGTAGAGATCTCTCTAAAGCATGGACTCTTTTGATCCTTGGATTTGTTTGAATCGTGATTTTTTTAGCCTTGTAATTATTTGATCCTTGATTTGACATTGTATTCAATGGTGAAGAGCACCGAAAATAGGTGGATTCAATGAAAAGCATCAGATATCATGGCTGGTTCTTATTTGGTTAGGGTTTATTAAATAGATTGGGGACACTTTTATCAGCACTTCCAAAAAAGCACTGATAAAAATTTTTTTTATTACCTCTAAAAAAGTACTAATAATGTACATCTTATCAGTTCTCAAGGTTTAGTGCTGATAAATGATTTATGATTATAGTTATAAATATGATTTTTTAATATATTTATATAATTATATATATATTTATTTAATATATATATATATAAAGATGAATATTTTAAATATATTCTTTCATGAAATATATTTATTATGATTTTATAACTATTTAAATATATAATTATTTATTTGGTATTATATAGATTCTTTATTTTAAATAATATTTATGTAGTTATATATTTATATCATGATATATAATTAATAAATATATATAAAAATAAATATATATAAATATAAATATAGAAAATATATTCATTATTTAAATAAATTTATTATAAATTTATATTTATTTAAATATATATAAATATTTATTTATAATAATTTAAATACTTTTTTAAAAAGTAATATTTATTTATTTATAATGTTAAATATATTAATCCATAAATATAGTAAATATACATTTATAAATATATTTATTTATAAATATTTCTTTTCAAATACATTTTTAACATTATTAATGAATATTTAATATTAAGTGCATGAATGTTAAAAATAAGTGAAATTGAATAATAAAAAATGAGTACACTTTAATGATATTGAAAAAATGGAATAGTTTTCCTAATTAATTATAATACATGAAAAAAATATAGATATATAATGATATAAATTTAAATACATTTTGATAATATTTAAACATAGAAAATAAATATATATAATAAATTATAGAAAATGATTAACTTCCCAAAAAATAAAAAATAAATATTTTAAAAATGAATTAATACATAACAAGAAAAAAATTACCAATAAAAAAATTATATATTATATTTATCATGTTGTAATAAAATTCTAAAATGAGTACTAAAATTTGAATGAATTACATACATATTAGGGGTATGTGTTTCAGTATAAGATTCTATTAATTACATAAATATTTGTGTGTGTGTTGTATATAAAAATGCATGAATTATTTATATGTATGTTACATTAATATATCACACATTTGATATGTGTTAAATTGAAAAATGAAACGATATTCAATTATGTCCATTACTCGATGCAATTAGTCAGTATTTCTAATTCATATTAATGTTTAATTATAAACCATTCTTCACTAAATATTTGACTTATTTAATGTAAAACATAGACATATTATATGATATAAATGATATTTAGGAAATATTATATATATTCATATATATGTATATTTAAGAAATACTATTTATTGAAATTTATTATCTATATATCTTTATATTAAATTTTTTTATCTATAATAATTTATTTAATAAAATGTTTAAAATTTATGTTAATTTACTTATTTTTATTTTTTATTTTTCATTTCAATATATTTAATGTATACTATTTATTAGTGTCTACATATATATATATTATGTAAAATTTATTCATTTATATCAATAATTATTTATTTAATAAAATTTTCAATGTATTTTTTAATAAAATTATTTTAATATATTTTATGTAAATATTTAATATTATTCATGACACTTTTCAGTGCTAATAAAAGGTACCATTTACCCATGCTAAAGTAATTTACTGATAAATAGTACTCTTTATCAACATTATTTTTTTATGAATGGTACTGTTTATCATAGCTAAAAAGAACTAATAAAAGATACCCTTTATTAGTGATTTTTTCTAGTGATAATAAAGGTTAGTGCTGTTAAAGGCATTTTTTTAGTAGTGACATATAAATCCTATCTTGATAATTCAATTTTGTTAGAGGATGATATTTTGATTTTTACAAATTTAATTTCAATGAAACATAAAAATCATACCACTAAATGTTTTTCATAGAAAAATTAGTAGGGGTGGTTTCTTCATATTTTTAGTAAACATGCTAGATACAATATGGCTTATGGAATTAGAATATATCATCAAATTTTGGATGGAGGGTAAGTGAAGCTTAATTACAACTATCCTTCTTATAGACCATCATTTCATATTTTATTTCTTGTTCTCTTGTCATAGGAGGTTTTGGATTCCTACCATATATAGAAATCCATGGATTAGGGAATTAGATTGGATAATTTCTAATTTATCCACACATGAGATATTAAATTATTAGTGGTTCTATTGAATGATTTATATCTCCATTCATCATGTAAACATAACTCTTCATTTTCCTGAAACAGTATAATTTTATATAGCCTCCATTACCAGAAGTGAATAATATTCATGTCCCCTTGACAAAATTCCCTTGATTATTCTTCCGACTTTGTTGACATATAGAAGGTTGAAGATCCATTATTTCGTCTATTCATCACCTGAATTTTTAGAAGCCTTAATACTTCTCTTGTTGGGACACTAAGGATTTAAAATGTGGTTTCATTTTTAATTATGATTTATAATTTTTGGTTTGAAATAGTAAAAAACATTATCTCCCATTTTAATGGGTTAATTTTTGATATATTTACGGTATATTCCTTTACACACAATCTTACCTTAGTTTCTTTTGGTTCCAACCATCACTAAAAAAATTGTTAACATGAGTGATAAAACATTAACAATATGGTGGAATTATCATCATTATAAAAGCAATTAAACCATAAAATTTCATTTATTTCACATTATCTTGTATTCATATAATAATTTTAGTTCAACCTTTATCAATATTACCCTGAATTATGTTGGTTTAAGTTGGGTTATCTAATGTTTCTCAACAAAATATCTAAAATTAACTGAGGAATTATTCTTTCATTGTGGTTTGTAAGGAGTGTACAATCTACACAATCTTATCACCTAGGAGTAACAATCTAGGTGAAAACTAAGGTTTAACTCCCTATGCACCGGAATGATGGCTAAGATATACTTGAATAACTCCTTTTGAGGTTATTACCCCTATATAAATATATTCCAAAAATACTTCCACTTGTAGTATTTACTCATGGATGTATTTATAAGAAAACCATATACTCAAGACAATAAAAATATTTCAGGATATCATACTATACATAGACTCATCTTCCGGGTTTTTAATAAGGTTCACTAAAACTATTTCTAGAGGAAACTGAACTATTCTCCAAAAATAAAAAACTTATCACTTAATTATTTTCCAAAATAACTAAACCCTCCTATGATACAAACATTATGTGACCCATAATAGTATCAATATAAATTTTATGTTAGTATCCTGAATTTAATTACACATCTCACAAATAGTAATGAAACCCAATGACTAAAAGGTTTAGTTTCTTGGAGACTAGATAAATAAGCATCTTTTTAAAACACTTGTGATTAATTCTCCTTAACCATGCTAATATATATCATTCTCAAAACACTCCTCATGACAAAATCACCTTAAAACCCAAAGGAATAGAAAAATATAAAAGAGGTGAGATCAAACGCTCGGTAAGTTAAACTAGATACTATAAGGAATTAGCTCATAAACATATATGAGAATAAGAGGAAGACAAATATATTTATTAAAGATTATAATACTATGTTTTAAAATCCTAAAACTTCATAGATAAACATAATATCAAAAAATATCTTTATGAAATAATAAAATATATGACATGACTTAAAATGAATATCAATAAACAAAAAACATGTGGAAATGATATAAAATTTCGGAATACATTATAAATAGTCATGAACATGAAAATATGGAATCTAATAAGAATGAATCAAATCTTGTAAAATTTAAATAACATGATTAAAAACTTCGGAATGTGGTATAAATGTTTGAAGAACATGAAAATTTGGCATAAATTCATAAGAAACCTGAATGTGTGGCACAACCATACGCATAAGAATACATGTGTGAGAAAACCCATTATGCCCATTCTTATATGAGAAACCTATTATATTCGTACTTAATAATGTTAGTAAACACATCATTCCCATAGTCATGTTAACAAACCCATTATTTAAATGCCTTCATATATCGTGATATATAAAATTAAACAAAAGTATTGGAGGGTGATATAGGACCCCACCCATCCTCATCAATTCATATTTGGGATTATTAAAGTAATAAATTATCAAATATTAAATAACCCATGGAAATAAAATGAGTTTCTTAAACATTTAAATATAATGAACTTAAGAAATAATGGGATATAAATATAAAATTTCATTGAAGGTTTAATATCATAAAAACATATGTAGGGTGATAGAAATACCACTTCATTGGAGATAAAAATTGATGGAATATTTGAAGTGAAAATAAGAACGTTCTCATAAAAAATTTATACATTTTTATAAAATATAATGTGATAATGACATTTAAATACATATTTTTTAAAAGGTAAAGAGAATATTTCTTATAAATTTTTTATATAGAGTTCCTAATAAAAAATCCAAAAAAATACACAATGTTTCGAAAAGGGTATGTGAAAATACATTGAAAACTGTTACTTTGGAAAAAATATTTATTACTGGAAAACTAAAAAAACATAAATTTAATAAAAAAATGTGCAGTTTATGATAGAAATTATTATTTTGATGGGATGGAAAAATATTTTTAACATCTAGAAATCCTATATCATTAAAAATTATTGAGAAAAAATTTCTCTAAAATTAGGTAAATGAAATAAAATGGTCATTGGAGATAAATACAATTTGATTTTTTACTAGGCCCGGGAGAATATTGGTGGGAAAGAAAAAATTTAGGAATATGAGAATAATCTTATAAATTAATCAGAAATATTATTAACAAAAATTAATTTATTTTAACATTAAAATAATAAACTGAGAATAATTTTGTGTGAAGCATTATTATATTAGAAAATATGGTTCCATACATCAGAAAATAATAATAGGTTAGAATAAATCCATTGAGACTAAAAATAGGAAATGATAATTGAATATTATACACGGAAGAGAACTAATTAAAGAAAAACCACTTGTGAATTTTTTAATTTTTGAATAAAAAGGCATTGGAAGCTTTAAGATCATACTTTTATATAGATACCATGGATTTAATCCTATATTTTTTCAAAATAATTATTGAGAAGTATATACACCATATAAATATGAAATTTGTCAAAATATTCAAACATGTTTTAATGAAGAGAATTTGAGATGAAAACATTTAGGGCCTTTGTATATTTTGAACAAAAAAACAAATAGGGAATTAACGTAGGATAAATAAATGAAAATAAATAAATATTATTAATTAACTATATAAATTTAAAATTAGGTATTATTTAGACCATTATAAATGAAAAATGGTGAACAATATAAACATATATTATGGGATTCAAAATTGAGACAAAGAAACCCTTACCTTGTATCCTATTTTAGTAAAATGTTATCTAAACTTAGGTTAAAAAAATAATCTTAATATATTTTTTTACCCAAAGTAATACCTAATACAATTTTTAATTTTCATTTTCAATCATAATCGCTATATATATTAGTTTTTTTTATTTCCTCACATTTTGGGTTTACAGTTCTGAATTTTAAAAATAGAATCATAGTAGTGGTGTCAGTGCTAACTCTTCTTATAAAGAAAATTATTAAAATTTAATTAATATTAATATAATGAATTAATTGTAATTATTTATTTAGTCTATTTTTTTAATTATTACTTCATTTTATATCTTAGAAGATAAAATTGATAACGAACATTTTGTTGGTGATTTTCAACCCTCGAAGGGTGATTTATTAATTAATGTTTTAAATATTATTTTATACTTTTTTAGAAACAATAAAAAAAATTATTCCCAAAATTATTTTATTTTATGCCATTTTTTTATCAATCATGATATAACTTTATAGAATCATTCAAGTAGGTGGTTAGACAAACCCAATATTAAACATGCTTTAACATGATTAATGAGTACAGTAAATGAAGTATTTACATTAACATAATATAATTATAGTAGATGAATAATAATTTTTTTTTATTTTTTTAATAGTGAAGAAAACTTCAATATGAAAGGATATATAATTAAAAACTACAAAAAATGATTGTTTATGGAGGAGGTAGTTCAGACAAGACACGATTATCATTTTCATTACTCAATGAGTGAGTGGGGTGAAGGTGGATAGTATGTTTTCATTTCAGAACAATAAATACATATTATATATCATATATATTTAATAATACAATTATAATGTCCATCAATGATAGATTGTGAGGGAAAACTAATGTTTTTCTTCATAGAGGAGGTAATCGGCCCACACCCACTAATGATAATTATTGTTTTTATTTTCTGATGGAATAGAATAAATTATATTCTTAACATTATTATAATAACATATAAATAGACTCTTGATGATTATGTTTTTATTATAGAAGGGTTATTGTCAGTTTTTAATGGTAATAATAAGAATGAAATGTCGAGAAGGCTGTGAAGCTTGTGTTAAGACTTTAAACATCATTATGATGAAGGATTTACATTAGAAAGACATAGACCAATTTTTTGTGACCATGGGTATTAAATAATATAAAAGAATTAAATTCTAGGAATTTTCGGTATGTTTTCAAGGAAATTTTAATATAAGAGTGGAGTTTTGAGTAGATGTAAGTGATCCTCCATTTATAAGGAAGGAGGATGGACTTTTCCATGGAAAAGAATGTATTATAAAAGTTAAGAATAGAATGACCAGAAATTTTTCTGATTTGTGTTTGGGATGTTTGGTAATACATGTTGGTAATATATTAAAACCAAATAATTTTTTTAATGTCTAAATTTCATATCATTTTTCAAAAATTTGAGCCTCCTTAGATTAGTCATTTAAACACTAATTACTCTTAATTAAATTTTAATGATTTCAATTATTTTTTACATAAAATATTATTTAAAACTTATTTAAAAATATCAATGTAATAAATATAAATATTGGATTTATTTACCTTAATTAAAATTCAAAATAAGTAAAAATTTACTTTTAAGTAAAAAAATATAATGTGTCGAAAGTAACAGTTTTCTAGGAAATGTCTTTTTAATCACTAAGAGTTCTTAATATTATTTAACATGTAAAAACAATTAAATGAGAGTTAATTAATTTTTATATAATTTTAGTCATTGTATTAATGTTTTAATTTAAAATATAATCTTTTATTTTTTTTTGAAAAAAAATTCTCAATATTTTGAAATGTATTATTCCTTGAATTTGATCATTTTACTTGGGTAACTAATAATTACCAAAGGTAAATTTATCCTTATGCTGAAAAATAATGTGATACATTTTATATTATTTTTAAACACTAATTTTAAATTTTAAATCAATTTCATTGGATTAAGTTAATATAAAAAAATTAAATACAAATTTATACTGTATTTAAAATAATTTTTGAGAAAATAGTCCTTATATTTTAAAATTTAAATATAGGTTTGTAATTCATACATAATATTTTAAAATATATGATTTTACTTAAAATAAAAATATTTTATAATAAAAATATTTCCTATGATTTAGGTTATGATTATATCCATTTGATGTTAAAAAACCACAATATTTTGAAAAAGTGATTTTGCACTATTTGTCTAAAAAATATTATTCTAGAAAAATTAAAAAAACCATCTTAAGATAACCTGAACATGATGAATCTAAAAATGTTGTTAATTTTTAACAAATTAACATCCAAAATTGAAAATTTATCTTTAAAATATAATCATAAAAAATCATGAAAAACGTTTTTTATAGGGAATAATTTTTTTGTTATGTTAACTATTATTCTAAATGTAGTGAGAAATATAAATACATAAAAATTTTAAAAATATTCATTTTATAAAATAAAATTTAATCATAAAAATATAGTTTATTATATTCTAATACATATTAATTAGGATCGGTTTTTAAGTAAAATTATTTTTTATTTATTTATATTTATATATATATATATATATTAATTTATATATATTTCATAATTTTAATACCAATTTTTTTACCTACTAATTATATGGATACCTTGTGCTAGTATATATTTTTTTCTTTTATCGCTTCTTGTTGATAAGACTGTAGAGCAGAGTATGTTTTTAAGAATATTTTGGGTCATTCTAGAACACATAATTCTCACTGACCATCACAAATTTCAATATTCAAGATATCATCACAAAATATTGATATAAAACTATGGAGACAATCCCCAAGGTTTATATGTCTCAAATAATATGAATTAAATTTAATGAATTCATTGGTTCTTTTGTAAACCCATATTTTCTCTTACCCCAATCAATTTATCAAAGCGCCAAAGACTTTAAATAAAATTTACAAGATTTTTATAAACAAATTAAACACAATAAAGAATGATATAACTATACCCTCAGATAAAAAGGTGAAAATAATATTATTTAATTTTCTAGCATAATTTTAAAATCATTTTAATGTATGATTTAAATATTTTCATGAAAAAATTAACTACCATGATTTATTGAGAAAATGTTCTTCATTACTTTTATTGGCCATAACAATTCTATTTTTAGAAAATCATTCATAGTAATTATTTAAACAATTACACGTACACTATCCATATTCAAAAAATGAGTAAGTTCATTATTAAATCATAACATATAAGGAACTAGTTATCAATAATATAAGAGTTCTTAACCATCTAATTAGTCAATTATTGATTCATATTAACATAGTCATCAATAATAGATATATAATATGACACTATATATTTATTTTTAATGTATTATTTAATAAAAACATTCAATATATCATGAATATAATTTAATAACTAATGAAAAGTATATACCTATCCATGATGCAGAAGAATCGTTTACATTGAATTGTCTTTAGGAGAAAATAAAACAAACACAAAACTACATTTGGTAACTCAATGTTCCACCATAATTAAACTATATGGACATATTTATGGGTTATTTATTTACTATTTATGGGCTTGTATAATGGATATTATAAAATAATATTCCTAATAGCTCTATATGATCATAGAATCCATTTTGTAAAGGTTATGACCTAAATAACCAAAAAATTCTCTAATCACATCATCAAAACACCACATGTTCGACTCTTGATTTATACAAGATAACATAAACACCATGGGCTGAAATACATATATGTGGGAGTCAGTTTAACCGTTTTTATCATTTAGGGACTGATGCGATTTTGATGGCCAGATTTGGTATGACTTATTAGTACACTATTTAAAACCCTATGAAAATGTTTAATAATAGAAGGGATAGAGAAATTAATGTTTAAAAATTAAAGAAAATATATGTTTCTATAATTTAATAAAAACAATGTATAAATCACCTATACACCTTGTGGAAAAAGTTCAACTTTATAATGATACCATCTAAACATATCAAAAAAGACAATCATTTACTAAAGATATGGAAATTGAAGTCTAACATGTGTTATTTTCCATTTATATATTATGGATAACCCCTATATTTTGGTATAAAAAATCATCCAAAATCCCAAAATAAATCAACCCATACACTAAAATCCATGTTTTATGAAGCCAACTGCTTCATAAAATTTATCTTAATAGATCCATATATTTAATAAACTACATATATCTTAATGTTGATTGTTCAGGGTGTGTGTATAACACACCTAGTAGGCAGTCACCACCCAGCCATGACTACAAACCATACACTAAATTTAATGAAGCAAGGATTGAGAAAATATAGAACATAACATACAACATGATTAAAAAACTAATTCATCCAAGATACTGGTTATATTAAAAAAACATCCTATATTGGGTGGACCCATACCATTAAAAACCCATTTTGAGCGTATTTCTCAAGATTTGAGATAATATTGGTAAGGAAACCATGATGTGAAATAGAGTGACCCTAATAAAAAAAGTTGGGCTTACAATACCAATTTTTTGGGAAGGTTAATGGTTTATACAAGAGTCAAGACAGTAAAGCTGCACAAACCTAAGAATAGGGGATTGTGTATACTACTATTAATCTATTACGGAACCTTCCGAACAACCAACTTATTTTTTAATCAGGGTACAAAAAATACATTATTTTCATAGTGATGATATAAACCATAAAAATTATTTAGAATTATGCTATTTTATATAAAAGTGAACATGCCATCACATATAAAATTATGCAAAAATGTAGAATTTTACATACTATATAATATAATATAAACATGGAAAAAATCATAAATATTGGTTACACCAAATATGAAAAAAATATCAAGGTAAAAGAAACTTATTAATTAATAAAATCATATTAAAAATATTAGTGAAGTTAAATTAAATATATATTACCTAAACTTATAATGTAATTTATGAATGGATTAATTATTTTGAAAAATTTGAGATAAATTAAAATCAATTATCTCTGTAACATTTTCTTCTAAGCCCTTTATGAGTAATAGAGTAAGAAGGGGTTCACATACATATTCCAATGCATAAAATTATTCTCAAAGATAAATAAACTACGAAATAAACTACATTAAATTATTAAAAAACCTCTAATATAAGAAATTAGATGTTTATTCATCGTAAAATAATGAATAAAAAATGAAGGACTAAAATAACAAGATTACCATAGTTTCACCCATGAAGAATTACAATACTAGATATATTGGAGTAAACCAAAAAATGGAGATATATTTCATAATACATGACATGGATGAAGGAAGATAAGTGTTTTCTTCCATAAATCAATAAATAAAGAACAATATTGGGGAAATCACAAAGAAAAATATCTAGTAGAGAAGGGGTATTTAGACTACTAAAATATTATATGGACCAAGTTTAAAGATTTATTTTTGGGTAAAATGGGGGAATATACGATGATCTTCATAAGGGAAACCTATGAGTGGGAAATGAGAAGATGTTTTGTGTTAAGAGGTATTTAGGGTTTAAATTATAATGGTGAAATGATAATATTACCCATTATAAAAAAGGTTCTATTTAGGCTTATTTTATGTACTCGGTAAAAGGACACAAGTCAGGGGATCCAAATAAAAAAAACTATAGAACTTGACCCCTATAGGGTACCTCATACCAGACCATTAGGCTTCTAATTTAATTTATGTACCACACCCCCTTTTCTATCTTCCTCAAACTCCCCTCTAACCCCCCAAACTCCCTCAAAATATAGATTCATTCCAAAAAGTGGAAAATAAGCTAAACATTGTAGAAAATAATAACGAAGAGAAATGGATTAGTATTTTACATAATATCCAATAAATATTAACATTTATGATCCACCAATTGACCATCCAATGATATAGATATAATTTGAAAGTAATGTCCATAAAAATGAGGTTTAAAAAATCTATCACATCATGAATAATTATTTCAGTTGAGTAATATATCACCATTACATAACCCTATGGTGAATCATTTATCATCGATTCGTAACACACAATGAAAGAGTCTTTATCATCAAATAGTGTATTGGTGAAGGATTTATCACCATAATATAACCTTGTTGTGAACGATCTAGAACCATTAAATAATATCCCGATGAGTAATACATCATAAATACATAATCCGTGAGGTTTTTTTTAAGAAGATTGTGCCTTGGTCAAAAAAGAAAGCACAATTTATTGAATATAACAAAAGAAAAGGGGCTATAGGAGATGAAACATAGGCAGTTTTTTACAATCTTGATCAAAAAGTTAAAATAAATTAGAAGGAAGATCGTGGAACCAAATCATATCCTAATGAATTCCCTTGTTCTCAAGATCATCATCAATAGTGTTCTATTCCCCGAAGGCGTGAGTGGTGATATAATCGATCCCCGGGAGAGAATTTAGACATTTCATCCAAAGCGTAGTGAGGGGACCGGCTAGATGAGTCACCCCATTCCATATTTCCTGAACAATGGTGGTTGAGTCACTTTCGATCCAGAGTTTTCTCCATCCTTTTTGAAGGGAAAAATTTATGGCATGAATGACACCCATCATTTCCACTTCTAATGAAGAAGTTATACCACATTTTCCAAAGAGACAATCATGGCACTGGCCAAAAGAATCTCAAAAAATCACCCCACAGCTGGCAAGACTAGGGTTTCCTTTTGAGGCACCATCAATGTTCACATTGATCCATCCTGTCATAGGATCCTTCCAGAATACTTCAAAGGTATGTTTGGTTAGTTGATAGATTCCATCGACCTAGATTTAGCGCAGTATCTCCAAGTCTCCCACAGAGTTGCTGCAATGGCCTTTTTGGATCGAAGTAGCCTTTCGGGCCTTAATGAGTATTTGCATTGAGATTTCATGACAATTTATTATGATTGATATCATTTCTCTCATACCAGATCACATGCAGGAGCTCCGCAACGGCAGAGAGAAAGATGTTTTTTATTTTCTAAGAAGCATCCTGACCAACACATTTCATTAAAAGAGAACAGATTGAGTCAGGTATAAACCATCTGTAGTTAAAGTTGTCAAAGATATAATTCCATAAAGTAAAGGTTGTAGCACATGATAAGAAAATATGTTTAGCATCTTCTCAATTTTGGTTACATAGATGACACCTAGAGCAAAGATGAATACCAAATGTTTGAAGGCAGACCTTAGTGGGAAATATTTTGTGGGAAATACGCAAGATAAGAGTCAGTCTAGTGGGTTTGATCCAGGGTTTGTTAATATGATTTAACCATTGAAAGTTGGATTCAGTGGCATGGAAATTCTGCTGATAGAAATTTTTGGGGTCAAGAATGCCATTTGGGGCCGGCTCCCAGACAAGGAAATCATCAGAGATAGTATAAGGGTAGTTGTCAATAATTTGAGCAATATTATCTGAGAGGTCATTCTAGTGAGATTGAAAAACCACCTTTATGGTGAATCGAGTTTTCTCAGTTGTAGAATTAGGAGGAAGAAAAGAAATTAGAGGGGTTCTAGTCTAATTATCCAACCATAAATTTATGTTAGAGTCATCCCTAACCATCCATCTAGAGTTTTTCAAAATATTATGAAAGGAGTTCCTAATGGAGGGCCAAATCAAGGAGTTGATATAATTAAGATTTCCCTTATTAAGTTTATTTTGAAATATGTTATTGGGAAAGTCAAGAGAATTAGAGATATTATTGATTAATTTCTAAGTAAATTTATCCTGTAGGGCATCATTGATATATTTTAAATTTTTAATACCAAAACCCCCTTATCTAAGGGTTTATAATATGTATTCCAAGGGATAGTGACAAGTTTTCTTTCAAAAATTCTTCCTGTCCTAATGAAGTTATTTATTTAAGAATTGATTTTTTAAAGGTGCTCATGGACCACCTATAAATCATGAGAGAGTAAACCATCTTGGAGACAATGATCGATTTGACAAGAAAATTTCTACCAGCTATTGAGAGGGACTTTCCTTTCCAAGAAAAGAGGTAACTAATGATTTGATCAAAAATGTTGGTGAAATATGAGGATTTAGCTCATCCACAAAAGATAGGAACCCCGAGATAGGTGAAGGTGAAGAGACCTTCTTTGACCCCAAGGTTAGTAGTGATAATAGTTTTCCTTTAAGGGGAGAAATTTTTTCCAAAGAAAATATGTGATCTGTTCCATGAAATAGCTTCACCTGAAACCTCCTCATAATGAGAAAGAGTGTTTTTAAGAACCTGAATATTCTTTTGATCCCCTTGTAAAAACAATATGATGTCATCAGCATATAATAGGTGGGTAGGGACCCTAATATTTTTGGCAGCCTGGATGGGTTTCAGTTTATTTTGATTAACTAGTTGTGTGATGAGTCTGCTGAGGTAATCCTTGGCAATAACAAAGAGGATGGATGAGAGAGGATCTCCTTGTCTGACTCCCTTAGTGCATTTTAAGTAGTCTTTGGGTGTACCATAAACCTAAATAGAAATTGAAGTAGATTTAAACAAGGTTTGGATCCTCATGACAAAGGTATCATTAAATCCAACACTTTTTAAGACATTGAAAATGAAACTCCATTCAATAGTGTCGAAATATTTTCTAATATCGACATTGACTGCAACATTTCCTCCCCTCATGGTTTTTTTAAGAGTGTTAGTGCATTTAGAGGTAAGACAACTGTAGTCCTGGATAGACCTACCTTTTATGAAACCAAATTGATTCCAAGAAACAATTTTGTCACATATAGGAGTAAGACTATTAGCAGTGATTTTGGTAATGATTTTGAAAAGATTGTTTATTATGGAAATAGGTTGAAATTGGTGAATCTCAGAGGCATTGTTAGTTTTGGGAATTAATGTATGAAATTTCACATTAAGGACGTGAGGTAGATAACTATTGGTGAAGAAGGACCTCACAAGCTTGAAAACGTCCAAATGAATTACCTCCGAATTCTATTGATAGAAACCATTATTAAAACCATCCGGTCCAGGGGCACTGTCATATTTCTAGGAAAAAATAGTATCCCAAATTTCATGATCTAGAGGGATGCTTAAAAGAGACTCATTGTCTTTCTCATCAACCATCAGAGGAATGATATCAGTTCTATGATCAATATTGACATCTGGACCATTAAAGATGTTATGGAAATAAGAAACAACATGGTTGGAAATAGCTTCTTCAGAATCAATGAGTTTATCATTAGGTAAGATTTTAGCAAGTGGTCAGGAGGTTTTACTAACTCTTTGAAGCGAGTTATAGAATATAGTGTTTATGTCCCCATCAGAGAGCCATTTGGTCTTAAAAAGTTGTTTATGCGTGTTGTCTTTGAAAGTGAGAAATGTGTTAAGTTTTAAGGAGATTTTTATTTCATTTTAAGGATAAAATGTAAAATTATAATTAGTTTTATGAGTTTTTATTTGAAACAGATTCTATTCTAGAGAAGAAATGTCAGCATCAATTTTTTTATTTTTATATCTACACCACCCCTTGAGGGATTTCTTTAATGTTTTATGTTTGAGGATACAGGAAAAGGTATCAGGTTGATGGTTAATATTATCCCAAATAGTTTTGATGTAGGATGCACAATCTGCATCTGTGGATCAAAAATTGTTGAATATAAAAGGCAGGATAGGTTTACGGTTGTTAGCAATCAAACTGACCAAAATAGGATGATGATTAAAGTTTAGTATATGGAGGGTAATGCTAGATACATTGTCCCATTTATCCAATGTCTCCATATTCACAAAGGCTCTGTCCAATTTACTAGCTACATTCTTATTATAATGCCTTCTATACTAGGTTTTTTTTGCAACAGTAAGGTTGATTTAGACAAGGTTTATATCATCCATAGAGGCCTGAAACTCTCATGGGGATATGGATAGGTGAGAGGGAACCATTTTCTCACTGGAGTTGAGAATGACATTAAAGTCTCCCATTACAAGACAAGGGTCATAAATGTAGTTTTCCAAAACAGAGAGGTCATTCCAAAGGGTTCTTCATTCTTGGTATCTATTATTGGCATATATCGTCATGCAAAAAGTATGTTTGCCTTCCCAAATGATGTCACATGTAAATTGTTGCTCAGAACATTCGATGATATTAATGTTTTTTAAATAGGTGTGGTAGAAAATCCACATAAAGTCAACCAGGAGACCATCTTTACAAGATCCCAGAAAGTTGTAATTAAGAGAGCAGATGTTCAAAGGGTTGGAGGTGAAGTTGACTTTAGGCTCTGAAATAGAAATGATTTTGGGTTTATGTGTTGACAAAAATTGTTTCAGATCAATTAAAGTGCTAGAGTTAGCGATACTTTGACAATCCATGAGAGAATATTCATTTTACTTGAGTTTTGGGTTTGAACCCCCCTTTTTTTTATTTTCTCGATCCTTTCATTCTATGTGATCTTCTAACATATTGAGGGGAAGTTGGTTTAGGTTTTTTGGCAAGATGATTAACATTGTATAAAGTAGGAGAATCCTTGCTTACTCTAGTGTTTAAAATCTGCACAAGGGTAGGAGAATTAATAGGCGATAGAGGACGCAAGATACGTTCCTCTGTATGAATAGATATAATGTTAGCCCGCTTTGGGGAAGGTGATGAAATATTGTCAAAATTCTCTTCTAAAATCAAGTCTGGAGAAGCTGCCAATGCTGATACCTGGTTAGAGGGAGTAGGGTTTGAGGGATCAGAGTTTTCCAGGGGTGGATCATTTAATTTATTAGGTGTTTTGTGTAAGATGTATATAGAAATAGAAGGTGAAATACATTTAGACACATTCATATTTGAATCAAATCTATTATCTATGGTAGGGGTGGTAGATTTATCAGATGTAGAATCATGTAATAAAATAGTACAGTTATAAACGTGTTGTAGGGTAACGAGGTATTGGACTGTCCTTCCCACCTATGCACCACACATCCCCAGGTGAATGAAATATCACCAACATATAACCCATGTGGTGAATTATATATCAAAAACCCTACAACAACGGCTAATGAGGATTCAAATGTGAAAAAATGTATCACCTGTAGACAACACCATGATGAATAATCTTTAACTAAATAAAAATCCATTGTGATAATGATGTATCTATAGGTTAGGTTTATATTAATAACCTACAATATCTAACGGTGGATGATATACCATTGATGGAAATCCCTATATGAAAGATATACCACCATTACTAATCCAAAACTCGATAATGTACCATGGATACAATTCCAATAAAGGGTGATACATTACAAATAAATTTCACTAGGTTGATGCTATATGATCATATCAACATACCATGATTAATATGAAATTAAAGAACCCATAATAAATATATTTACATAAACTATTTATATAATTTAAGAAAAAAATCATTATAAAACATTGAAAAAACTGATGAATTAAGTAGCAACCAGCTCTTGGACCTATGTTTCTAATAACTTACTCATTACATTAAAGGTTAGGAACCCAAGGGAATTAAACCCCCCCCCCCCAAGGATCTATGAAAATAATAATTCATAAAAAATATATTTTTTACCCAAGATTTTTTATATCAAGGAATATGAAAGGACACCTGATAAGGCTTCTTATGTCATACCATAAAATAAGAAACCTATATCAGCTCTGATTTCATGTATAAGGTGTCACTTCCAAAGGGAATCGTGACCATCAATGGATGTTTACTTTCAGTACATGATTTAATAGACCAATCATGAGTTATATTTTTCACATTAATCAATTATATAAAAATTAAATGTTTTTTGGTTCCATTCTATTTAATATGAATATACTAATAAAAACCAAACATCTCATATAATATACAAACCCAAATAAAATGATAAGAATTTTTTGGCGTCACCATAACCATATTAGGAGTAACATACTTCTATAATTGAATTAGGTTACATGACATCAAAAGTTGTAAACTGATGAAGTTATTATAATCTCATAAATATGGGCATATCCCGATAGAAAAGATGAAATGATGTGAGAAGAATAGTTTTGAATTAAAATAACTATTAGCCTTACTCTTCAAAATCCCCATTGACTGAAAAAAATTAATATGAAAATTATTGAAAGATTTATAACCTTAGGGAAATAAAAATAGAGGTAGAAGAGTGTGAGTTCAGGTTTCTAGAACCTGGTAACTCACTGAGAAGATGTTATATGGAAACTAGGTGTCCAATATCCTTTCCAGAGCCACCCCTTTCTATTTGAGTCAAACATCAACCCATTATGTAAAAATCATGATTTTAGTGTTTATAACTTTTTGAAATCATTGATATTTCACTTTATTTTTGCTCTAACAATGACATAAATATAGGGGTCTATTTTAAACTTGACATAGATTATTATAATTTATTTATATATTTATTATATTCATGGGTTTTTTATTCCATATAAATATATCAGGGTGTCTGATGTAGAAATTGAGTTCTCCAATGAAACTGTAATGAGATATTTACCCAATTTGAAGTATAATCATTTTCTACAACGATTTTTAGGGTGATGCATAGTCATATAATGATTAGTGATGAAATTAAATGATTAATATATTTACTTCATTTAATTCATTTAATTAGATTTCAAAAACCCAATTCTCCTATTATAATATCTCATTATTAACTCCTCTAGTGATAGCCACATTACCTAGAGGTTTTTTTAAGAGGGATAAATTTAGTAGTTTTTGAATTTCAAGATGAATTGTGATATAAGAATTGTTAATAATGGAAACACATTCTTAATTTAATCAATTGATCATGGATGTTTGTGGAATGAATGAAGAAAAAATTGGATTACTTAATGAAATATCTAGAGATTCTTTTTTCAAAAATATATTATTTTATATTAGTCTCGAACATAGGAATCTAGAATCCATGTTTTCCATAAAATATAATCCTTGATTATTTTTTATTTTTTATTTTTTATTATCATTTATCCTTCATAAATAAATAATTTCTTAACTAAATATGAACTTTTAATTTTTAATAGTTTCTATTTTTTGATTTCCTCGTCCTTTCTATGCACAATCATCATCAATATTTTATTAGATGGTGGTTTGATTTTTTTTCACTTTTATTGTTACATGATTAGTCATGGGTTCCACAAATTCTGATGATAGGTTTTTATGGTGGATTAAAACTTGATGGATAAGTGGTGATGATAATGGAAGGCTGATGGATAATAAAATGATGTATTTTTTGTATCTTATTGAATAAATGGATTAGGATATGACAGTGATTCATTTATTTTTTGAATAACAGAAACAATATGACTTTAGGATATCCATTGATGATGGTTAACAAATTTTGTGTTATTTTAAGATGTATTGTGCTGTGAAATCAGAGAAAATGATGATGAAATTGAATTTTTTTCATGTATGATACCATTAAGAAAATGCATGACTACATGACTTGTATTTTGGAATAACACATGTTTTGTGTCTCACTAATGTGGTGAATATTATTTTTGGGAGAGTTATATATCACACGGAGGTGTGACCAGGTAACAAGATGTGTGACTCCTTCTAACCTATGTTAGAATTTACTAGGAGTACACACCAGGGGGATCTGTGTTTCTTTACACACCATGTTTGATGGCCCCAACACATGTACCCTCGAATTCACATGGATTTAATAGATGACGCACGCATAGAGTTCCTCTATGTAGATGATAAATCTTTTAGACCTAATACATACCATGTAATTCCTTTTTCTTAGGTTCGTTCCCATAGTCAGAACTTCTTCCCCCTTTATTCCTAGTTGGGGTTGATTTCTCAACCATTTGGTCTATGATCCACCTGGGTAATGAAAATTTACCCCTGTTGTCTTGGGGATGGATCCTCAATGTATAAAATCAGATTGAGTGTGTAATTTTACCCACATTTATATATTGGGGATTTTTTATCCATGAATTATATTTTCCCTATCGATAGAGTGCATATGAGGAATAAATTCTCTAATAGAGTTTCTATTTCACCCATGATCATGGGGATATGATCCTATAGGGACATACGACTGAATAATCATATAGATTCTTAATAATTATATATTAGAATATTTAGATGCTGGTATTTTTGGATGAAAATATTTTTTAAATGGTAGAATGGGATGTGTAACATTCATTGAGATTATCCAGGTGTTCTATATTCATTGCATTTATTTGGTAAGTGTTCCGGTTAACATTATCATTGACACATTACATCATATATAGTTTAGGGTGTCCAACTCAGTATGTATATACTATCCCCTAAAAGGGATCTACACACACATTTCATTTATTTTGAAGAAGATAGGATATTAGACTAATATATTGGAGGATATAGTGTGGGTGGTTCTTTGTGGTGCATTGAGTCTATAATATTGGGACTTTTGGTTAGAATAGATTTGATTGTTATAACTATTTCCCCTATACTTTTCAAGGAAGAACTACTTACTAAGATTTAGAGCCGTATTTTCATCTTCTACGTTGGTTATGTGTTTTTCTACTTGTCCTTGGATTATAGAGGTTGTCTATGAATTTACTATTATATTTTTATACATTCCTCGTTACTCTCTAAATATATATAATCTTGTGTATGGGTATAAGTGTATTAGTATGAGGCCTCCCATATATGTGTTATTCCTAGATTGTGTTAGGACCCTTCCCCTACCATATTATAAATGGGGTTGAGGTATTAATTTCATTATGTCATTCGACTAAGAGGGGATCTGGGAGTTTAGGAAGTGATTGAGTTTTATCGAGACATATACGTCCAATGTAGTTTGATTCTATTCTCTATTTTTTGATTACCAGTTTGAAATTTTATAGAATATTACTTTAGTGGTTTGAGTTTATCTCTTAAGACAAGGACCCTAGTGATGGAATGGAAACTGACATATCCATTCACAATAATTATGATAACTATACTATTGACATGGTAATCTAAGTTATTGGTTATAGAGAAAACAGTGGTATATGAATCATATTGGAATAGACAATGGTTTTTATGTCCTTCTTGTGTAAGATTCCCAGATATTTTCCTTAGACCATAATATATCTTAAATTTTTTAGGATGTCTCAACACATAAACACATTTAGAGAGAGACATAGACATACAAACATATATATCCACCCTGGATTCCTCAAAAAAAGATTGTGTTAAGGATCAGCTCAGCAATGAGGCCTCGATTTTGGGGTCTTTTTCAGCTCAGCGTTGAGGCCTCGATTTTGGGGTCTTTTTCCAGAGTTATTTCATCTGGGTGAACAACAATAATTACTTCAACCCATTGATCTATGAGAATACTCACACCCGATAGTTCATGATGATGTTTTACCTCATGATAGAAAATAGATCATGTTGGAATCTTACGATGATGACATGTGATGGTTGAGCACAATTCATGAGTTTTATCAATGTAAAAACCTTGTGTTTGGGGTGATCTTGATTCGTTTAAGGTATATGGCTAGTTAGAGACCATGGTCTAAGTATTTAATAACATTCCAACACATTCAGATCACATGCTGGTGGTCATAATGAGTCTTCCTCAAAGATAATTATGGTGACAATAGAGTATATGATGTATAACTTTGATGAGATAAATCCCTCTTGGGTCGAGTTTGGGTGTGTCTTTTTGTAGGAGTATGTTCTAGAAACTCCGAGATTAGTATACATCTGGGTAATTCTCAAGATTCTCTAGTGAAACATGTCAATGGGTGAGTACACATGAAGGTTTACCACCCTAACATGATACTATCAGTATATGTTCATGGATGCATTCTTATGGATAGGATGTTATTTCAAGGTCTATACTGAGATATTCAATTTGGAGTTGGGACCCTTTGAATCCCCACTAACACTGAGGTGTTCTAGTGTGTCTTGATAATATAGAATTTTTGGATGATTTTTTATAGATGGTTAGTGCTAGTAGCAGTTACCTGGGATAAGATAATTTTGTATTTTTTAGATGACATAGGGGTTTGGGGTCATGAAACATGAAGTATATACATATCAAGACTCAGACTAGAGTTTCTTCATTATAGGGTTTTCAAATAGATTATAGTTTTCCAAGGGAGTGGTGATGTTAATCCTAAGACAGATGATATGTCATATCTTGATATTTTTCAGACATACATGTATTACTCGATAAGCTGGTTGTTGAGAAGTTTTTAGGGAAAATTCAGGGGTACAACTCGGAAGAACTATAGTGTGCTAGTCGTGGATAAGGATTTGGTGGATTGGTATGAGGTTGTTTACTCTATAATCAATTATTCTCGCCACTACCTCTAGGATGTCCATAATAGTAATAGGTAATTGGAGGATAGGGATATGAGAAATTATAGGAAGTGGATGGTTATGACCTAGAGGTACCTGATATGATTTATGGTACAATCTATTTCTTATCCACCTTAGCTTAAATTTTTATAGAAATAATATCTCGGCCTACCTTCTTGGACTTATCCCTTATACGAGAAATATAGATACCTATATTTCTTTTTTCCCGAACCATTCTACTAGAGACTCCCACTAGTGGGGACTCTATGATCACACTATTCTATCTATAGTGTGACGTGGTTCTTAGTAGAGCATACTACTCAAATGAAAAATTTTATAGATAGAATGATACCTTATGATCCCATTATTGGAAAAGTTTTTTTATTGAATCTATGATCAAAATACATTTTTTTCTTTAGAGGATACAGTGGAAACAAATATACAAATTGAGATTATCATTCACTAGAAAAATTTAATTATAGGATAAGAGGATTGGGATCATGCCTACAAGGTTGAAGCCAATATCCCATTGATTGGATAGCTTGAATCATGGTGAAACATACTCAAATGATGTTTCAGTCCCCACTATAGTTAAGAATTACCCCAATGTATTTCCCAAAGTAATAATTATTTTACCTCCTCACCAATAGTTTGACTTCAGAATTTAATTTAAACTACGAACAATATGTTTACCTTCAGTAGAATAATATATAGCACTGATAGAGCTTCGAGAGTTGAGGGTGTAGTTGGAAGGCCTTTATTGGAATTTATTTATTAGATCCAGTTTATCCTCTAGGTCAGTATTAATACTACTCTCTAAGATGTATGATATGATCCCAATATTATTTTTGGATTATCATCACATAAATTAAAAGATCATTAATAATAAATATCATATACCAATTATCGATGACCTCTTGGATCAATTAAATGACTAGGGTGAGGTAATTCTCAATGAGTGACCTTAGGTCATGCTATCATTAGTTATGGGTATGAAAGTAGGATATACAAAAGACAACATTCTAATATTTATTTTTTCATTATAGGTACATGGTTATTCTATTTGGAATAACTAATTCCCTAATGATTTTTATGGGTCTTGTTATTGAGTAAATAACGTTGTCCTTATAACTTTTCCATTCCTTCTTGTTTTGAAAATCACAAACACTTTATACATAAGAAAAACTATATTTTACTTATCTAAGGAAAATTTTATTCCTTAAGGAAATTTACCCTTACCTATATTTTCTTATACATATCAATATTTTTCTTAAGTATAAAAATCGGATTCATACTTAAAACCTCAGAATCATATAATACTTAGATATGAAGCATTCTGTTTTAGGATCCGAATTATTGATACGAACTCTAATGAAGTTCAATTTCGAATTCTGGATAAGAACTCTAATGAAGTTCCACTCCAAATTCTGGATACGAACTCTAATAAAGTTTCATTCCGAATTCTGGATACGAACTCTCATAAGGTTTCACTCCGAATTATGGACTCCGAACTTCTACTAGTTTGACTTCGAACCTCTGTTAGTTCGACTCTGAAATTCTATGAGTTCGACTCCGAACGTCTACTAGTTAAACTCCAAACATCTACTAGTTAGACTCCGAACATCTATGAGTTCGACATTGAACTTCTACTAGTTCAACTATGAACTTCTATGAAGATCGACTCTAAACTCTTTAAGTTAGGATTCTGAATTCTAGTGAAACCAGACTCCAAATTTTCTTAGAAATTCAGACTCCGGATTTCTATAGAATTTAGGATCCGAATTCCTACAAACCAGAATCAGAATATATCTTTATTATAGACTCTGAATTCCAATTTTGTTAGACTCAAAACTTTTATTTGCTTACATTTTGAACATCAGTTTTACTTATTCTTACACTTGTTTAATTACAAAATGATGTCGGGCTTTCAGTTATTGACTAACCGTTGATTGAGTGACACATGTACAGGTCCCTCTGATATTTAAGGAAAAATATGACCATTGGTGGAGGGAGCTGACCATTTGAGCTTCGCATATAAATAAAAGATCATTTGAACTTGACAACGAATTTGACACATCTTTGAGATCTGTGCTTACATGCTGTTGAAGTGATTTCTAGAGAGAGAGGCTCTTATAAAATCTCAAGCTTCATGCAGAAAGTTTGAACAACATTTTCAAACTTTTCCATGTGCAGACTTGCTTCGTGAGACTCCGATTATTTCTGATTAAAATCGAGGTCTTATGGGGATAGGAAGACAGAGGTTCCAACACCTTGAAGTTGAGGGCTTCCTTGCTGAGGAAGAGAGAGGTGTCGACTACCTGATAGTTGAGGGCTTGCGGGGATAGCAAGAAAGACTCTGATCTCTGTATCAAGGGCTTACCCTAGTGTGGGTAAGACAGAATTTCTTTAAAGTATAAATTAAGGGACCTTTATCCAAGGTTGTTGGATACCCTTCTCTTTGGGTTAAAAGAATTATTGTTTGTTACTTGTAGTTTTACTACTTGTTTTTTCCGATGAATTTTGTATTGTTAAGGAAAGTATAACTTTCTTATAATTCCTTACTTGTACTCTGATAAAGTTAGATTATATACGCTTTAAGGTAGAATCTTTATCTTTAGCTAAAAATTTCCTTAGGTAATTTTTAAAAGGTACAATTCACACCCCCTCTTGTATCTTTGTATCTCGTTGTACTTATTCAATCCTACGTTTAGTATCACTGAGTTTATCATACTCAGAGTTATACCATCCTAACAATTGGTGTTAGAGGAGGTTCACAATCCAAATTAATCTCACTATTAGATTCAGAGGACTTTCTTATTCGTATAACTTTTGGAATTGAATTTTCGGATTCACATTTCCGGATTCATGTTTTTTTCAGATTTATATTTTTTTGGACACATAGTTCGGATTCACTTTTTGCATAGAGATACAATTTTTCTTACTTAGAACATTTTCTTTAACAGACTTATAATTCTAACAAGTTTTTGTTGAAAGACTTATATTAAGGATGGAAGGTTTAAATGTTGGTTCTATCGAAAACTTAAATCCTACCAGACCACCAATATTTTATGGTAATTATTATGAATATTGGAGAGATCGCATGAAGACATTCATTATAAATACTGGTGTTGATAACTTTTTTATGCTTACTGGTGGATACAAGATCCCTAATAAAGAAGTAAGTGCCTTTAGTAATCAAGAAAAGCATAAATACCAACTCAACTATAAGGTACATAATACTCTACTTTGTTCAATGACCAGAAACATATATAGCAAAATTTCTTCTTGTGAAACAGCTAACTGTATGTGGAAGAAACTTTAAGTTTCACATTTTGGTACATACAAAGTGATTGAGACAAGAAGAGCTATGCTGAGAGCTGAGTATCATGGTTTTAATTTTATTTATAGAGAACCAATTTGAAATGTACAGTAGAGATTCATAACCATAGTGAATATCTTACAATCAATGGGAGAGAAAGGTCTATATGATGAATCCCTTGTTGACAAGATCATTGATATTATGCCCAAAGAGTGGGAGTCTAAGAGGAAATAAGTTGATGAGAACAGGAAAGTAACTCAAATTTCTCTTGATGAATTGTTTGGAACTCTTCTTCAACATGAGACTAGAATGAAGAGAGATGATGACAACATAAAGAAGAATAATGGGAATGGTAGTTTTGATTTCACTACAACTTCAAATCACTTGAAAGATAAGACTCCTAAAAGAGTTACTAGATCAAAATATAAGAAGGTTATTATCCAATCCTAATCTAATGAGAGTGAAGTCTCAGAAAATGAGTTAGCTAATCTTGCTCGAAGGATGAACAAGATAGCTGGACAGAAAAATTTCTATTCCAGGTATAAGAATAAGGAATGGAAAGATAAGAAAGATCCCTAGGTCACATGCTATGAATGAAAGAGAAGTGGACACATAAGACCTGATTGCCCTATGCTAAAAATAAATGAGATAAAAGAAAGGCATTCTAAAAGGAATAGAAAGAAGTATTATAAGTCCAAAGCTAAGACAGTTCTGAAAGTCAACGACACCTGGAGTGCCAGTGGTCGTAACTCTTCAGATGAATCTTCTGATTATGAATCTTCTGGATTGAAGAATCTTGGTCTTATAGCAAAGATACCTATTGATAATCATTACTTTATGGATAAGGTACATAATGCCGAATATTTGACCAATTTTTCTTTAAATGCTAATGATAGTAAATAATATAACTCTTCTGATGTAGAATCTTCTTCTGATGAAGAAAATACTTTACCTACCTATGAAAAAGTTTCTTGGTTTGCTGAACTTTTTGAGATTGAGAACTCAAAACTCATGAAAAAAATTGATAAGGGAAACTCGCGGAATATTATTCTTACTAAGGAAATATCATATCTTTCTAAAGATCTTGATAAGAAAAATGATGATTTTGAAAGTATTTCAAAAAAACATGAGGAAGTAAATTCTGAGAAGAATAAACTTTCAAAAGATCTAGAAAACATATTTTCTAAGAAATATGTTTTCGATCCTAGATCTATTTTAAATATTTTCGAAGATAAGAACTTAGTTATAAAAATCAAATCCGAAATATTTTCTTTGAGGAAGTGTTTGTCAAACTTTACACTAGGTGAGGAAAATTTTGATAAAATGTATTCACAAATTCGACCTCGAAAGAATACTTCTGGTATTGGTTACACAAGTTCTAAACCAAATTTTAGTAACAATTACTTTGTTCCATAAAGTGACCCATTTTTCACAAAGTTCCAATGTGGTGGTCACTGGGAAAATAATTGTTCTTTAAAAAAACCAAATCTCAAGGATTTCAGAAGGCTTATTTTTCTAAGAAGATGTGGGTACCTAAAATTTTACTTTCTGAAATTTCCAGAACCAAGCAAGTTTGGATTCTGAAAAGAGAACTTTTTTTCATGAAAATAGGAAAATTACCAACAACAATACTTGATACATGGATAGTGGATGTTCCCGGCATATGACTGGTAACAAAATCTATTTAGAAAAGATTATCAAGACGAAAGGAGGAAAAGTATATTTTTGAGAAAATGATCAGGGAGAAATTATTGGTATGGGTAACATCATTCTTATTGGAAAAACATTTATTTAAAATGTTTTATTTGTTAAGGGTATTAAGCACAACCTCATCAGCATAAGTCAATTATGTGATGAAGGCTACCTTGTGAATTTTAGGAATGATAAGTTCTTAGTAAATAATTCCAACTAAGAGTTTATTCTTTCTGCCCATAGGCAAGAGAATGTTTACACACTAAACTTAGAAGACCTTAGGAGCCAAGAATTACCTTGCCTTAGTGTAATGGAAGATCACTCTTGGTTATGGCATAGAATGTTAGAAAATTGTAACCTTCGGAACTTATGAAAACACTCTAAAAATTTTTAGTTAAGGATCTACCAGAGCTTAGATTTGATTCTTCAAAAGTTTGTAACCCTTGTCAATATAGCATGCAACATAAATCAAGTTTTAAATCAATGGGTGAAGTCTCAACAACTGATGCACTATATTTGGTGCACATGGATCTTTTTGGTCCTACACAAACTGGAAGCATTTGGGGAAAGTATTATGTATTTGTCTTAGTTGATGATTACACTAGATTTATATGGGACTATTTTCTAGAAAATAAGTCTGAAGATTTTTATTATTTAAAAAGTTTTCGAGACCAAGTTAAATATGAGAAAAACCTTCCATTGAAAACTATTCATAGTGATCATGGAAGAGAATTTCAAAATTCTAATTTTGAAACTTTTTTAGTATAAAAGGTATTACTCACAACTTTTTAGCACCCAGAACACCTCAACAAAATGGTGTTTTTGAAAGAAGAAATAGAATTCTTCAAGAGATAACTAGAACCATGTTGAGTGAGTACACTGTAGCCAAACATTTTTGGGCTTAAGCTGTAATTACTTCTTGTTATACTATAAATCGAGTTTTGATTAGACCTATTTTTAATAAAACTCTTTATGAGTTATGGAATGGTAAAAAACCTAGAATTTCCTACTTTAAGGTTTTTGGTTGCAAGGTATTCATTCTAAATACTAAATATAACTTACACAAATTCGCACCAAAATCCGATGAAAGAATTTTCTTAGGATACTCCACAACTTCTAAGGCTTAGAGTGTTTTTAACAAAAACTCTTATAATGTTGAAGAGACAGTACATGTAAAATTTGATGAAACCGATCCTTTTGCTTTTAAACAACCTCAACCTACATCTTCGGATGTGTTATCAAATACCGATTATCAATCTTTGATAGAAAATCATTCTAATAAGGAAAATGTTCAAGAAGACAATTCTGAAACATTTACCACAGAAGATTTACTACCCTGTGTTGATGAATAAGTTTTACAAAACCCAAACCTGTCATTTCTAAAGAATCATCCCAGTGATAGTATCGTTGGTGATGTGAATCAACCTGTAAGGACTAGAAGCTCCTTAAGAAATGAAGTAAAACATCTAGCATTCCTTTCCCAATTAGAACCAAAAAGCAATGACGAAGCTTTAGGTGATGATTATTGGATTAAATCCATGAAACATGAACTAAATTAATTCTAAAGGAATAAAGTCTAGACATTGGTTGAAGGACCTAAGGAAACTTCTATTATTGGAGTAAAATGGGTCTTCAGAAATAAGAGTGATGAAAATGGAATCATCGTTAGAAATAAAGCTATATTAGTTACTAAATGCTATAATCAACAAGAAGGAATAGACTATGAAGAAACCTATTCTCCTGTAGCTAGACTTGAATCTATACGTATTTTACTAGACTTTGCAGCATTCTTCAATTTCAAAAATTTTCAAATGGATGTGAAATGTGCTTTCCTTAATGGTTATGTTCAAGAGGAAGTTTTTTTTGAACTTCCTCCTGGATTTGAAGATAAATAACATACTAGTAATGTTTTTAGACTTACCAAATTTTTGTATGGGCTTAAAAAGTCCCCACGAGCTTCGTATGACATACTTACATGATTTTTTCTTTAAAAAAACTATATTAAGGGAAATGAAGATCAAACCCTTTTTATAAATAAAGATAAGAAAAATGTTTTTATTGTTAAAATTTATGTTGATGACATTATATTTGGTTCAACTCAGTAATATTTAACTGATTCCTTTACAGATCTAATGAAATCTGATTTAGAAATGAGTATGATGGGTGAGTTAACATTTTTCCTTGGTTTTGAAATTTCTCAAAAAGTAGAAGGAATCTATATATCCCAACATAAGTATATTAAAGATCTTCTTAAAAAGTATGGTTATGACAACACTAATACTATAAGTACTTCTATTGGTACCTCAAACACACTTGATCTTGATGAAGCTGGGAAACCAGTAGATCAAACATCATTTAGAGTTATGATAGGAAGTCTATTTTACTTGATAGCTATTTTACCAGACATAATGTTTTTAGTATTCTTATGTGCAAGATATCAATCCAATCCTAAGGAATATCATTTAAAGGAAGTGAAAGGAATTTTTAACTACTTAATGGGAACCATGTATTTAGAACTATTTTATACTTCTGGAAATGATTTTGTTTTAAAAAGATTTTTGGATGCTGACTTTGGTGGATGTAGAATGGATAGAAATAGTACATCTAGAACTTTTCATTTCTTAGGAGATTCATTAGTTTCTTGGACTTGAAAAAAGAAACACTCAGTAGCACTCTCCACTTCTGAAGCTGAATATGTAGCAATTGGAAGTTGTTGTGCTCAAGTGTTGTGGAAGTAACACACACTCACAGATTATGGCTTGAGTTTTACTAAGACTCAAATTTTTTGTAATAACACAAGTTCCATTACCCTTAGTAAAAACCCTGAACATCGCTCTCATGAAAAACACATAGATATTATGCATCACTTTCATAGGGATCACACACTAAAAGGAAATATCATTCAACAGTTTATCAGAATACAAGATCAACTTGCTGAAATTTTCACAAAATCCTTACCCTCCGATAGATTTTAATACATTAAAAATAAGTTAGGAATGATAACAGTAAGGTAATCTTCCTTCATTAACTTCTTGTTAAGTCATTCTCCTTATAGTATTAAACTCCTTTTCATATGGGGAGTACATTTTTTTGTTAATCTTTCAAAAATTTTCCTAATGATTCTTTCAAAAAATTTCATAATGAGACTTTAAAATTTTTTTGTAATGAGTATTTAGAAATTTTCTTAATGATGTTTTCGTACATGAAATTTTCGTAATGGTGTTTTCGTACTGGAAATTTTCGTAATGAAGTTTTCATACTAGAAATTTTCGTAATGATGTTTTTGTACTGGAAATTTTCGTAATGATGTTTTCGTACTCGAAATTTTCGTAATGACGTTTTTGTACTATAAATTTTCCTAATGAAATTTTCATACTAGAAATTTTCGTAATGATTTTTTCGTACTATAAATTTTCATAATGAATTTTTCGTACTATAAATTTTCTTAATGAAATTTTCATACTCGAAATTTTTGTAATGAAGTTTTCGTACTAGAATTTTCGTAATGAGAATTTTCGTAAAGAGAATTTTCGTAATGAGAATTTTCATAATGAAAATTTATGTAATGATAATTTTCGTAATGATAATTTTTTTGTAGTATTATTTTTTGTAATGGGATTTTCGTAATGATTTTTTTTCGTAGTCAAATTTTATTCAAGAAGAATATCACCTATTACGAATAATCATCCTAACCAATCTGAAAGGTATGACTTCCTTACATAAGTTTTAGTAGTCATTTTTTTAGTTATTGGTAGTTTCTTTTTGTTTTTAAAAATTTTCGGATTCATTTCTTCATAAATCCGAATGTTTTTCTTAAAACCTAAAAATTTCATATTCAAGATTTCCTTGAGGATATGACTTCAACCGTCAGATCATATCAGAGAAATTTTCAACCATTAGATTGGTTTTGAAAGTTCAAAGTTCAGCTCCATCGCCTATATAAAGGGCACCCCATTTTGTGTCCCACATCATTTTCAAAGCTCTCGTGTGTCGAAGCCATGCCTCTATTCTTAAAGTCCATTCCAAATCTTTCACTGCTCCTCCATTCCGAATGTCTGTAGAATCAAATTCCCAAGATATGTCTTCGATGATGCCAATCTAAAAATGGTTAGTCTACAGGGAGAGGATAGTCCATCCAGATTTCTTCAGTGAGTATGATTCTCTAATTTCGAAGAATATCAAACTCAATGGTTGGAAAGATTTCTGTGTATCGAAACCAAGGGGTCAGGATGTTGTTTATAAAAATTTTCTTATTGAGTTTTATGAGTCTGTTTCCTTCTATGAAGAAGATGGAATAGACAAATATTATTTCAAGTCTTATTGGAGGACTTACAACCTTTTTTACACCAAGGCTGTAAACTTGGTAGGCTTATCATATGATGGTGAAGAAGAATTTTGTTCACATAAGCTACCAGATGTGCAAGAGAGTTTCAATAAGGTGAAGGCATTGAAATTCCTTGGGCTAAAAGATGATAAAACATGAAAGATTGCTCATCTCTCCACCAACAACCGGATTCTCCAGTTGTGGGTTCAAGGCATTTTCGTTCCGAGAAGAGGAGATAAGGATAACCTAAAGAAGAGTGATATCTACATCTTGGATTTCTTGGTAAATCTAAGAAAGATAAATTTGACGAGGCATGTTCTTATTACAGTTCAGAATATCAAGAATAGAACTTTGAAGGCATAGATAATCATGTATCTGGCTTTGCTTTGAATGTTGATTATTCAGTGACTTGATTCGTTCAAGGTTGCTTGCACCTCCAATACAATGATTTGTAAGGTAATGCTGATAAGTGATGACCCTTTAAAGAGGATGAAAGTTTGGTTTTCAAAAGAATCATGTGAGTTCTACGATCTGCGAGAAGAGGAGGCAGAAGCCTCTCCAGAAAATGTAGAGAAGGTTGAGAAAGTGAAGAAGGTTTATAAAAAGAAGAAATTGAAAGAAGTGGATGCTGAAGACAAGACTCCCAAAGCTAAGGAAACCCAATCTGCACCTCCCAAGCCAAAAAAATAGATATCACATCCAGATGAGGTGGTTTCTAAATGAAGAGAAGATAAGTAGAATAGGAAAGAAGGGGATCCATAGTTTGGATTAGACCCTTCTGAGGCTAAGGGCTTAAGAGAAAAATCAACGAATGAGTTAGAGAAAAAATACAATGAGAAAAAGAAGAAGAAGAAGATTTTAGAGGAAAAGATTGTTCAATCTCTCTTGAAATCCACAGAAATAGCTTCTGAGAAGATTCCCATTCTGTAAACTCTTGATGTCCAAACTTTACCAGAGACCCCTGGGAAGAAGTAATTCACTCTAGAAAAGTCCAAAGGGAAATAGTTTGTTGAGAATAAGTATAGAAAGGAGCTGGTGAAGAAGAAGTAGAAGAATAAGTTGTTAAAGAAGAAGAAGAAGTAGAAGAAGGAAGTGATGATCTGGATTACTTGATTAAACAAGTTGAGGATTATCAAGAAAAGGCTGAATCCTCAAAGCTAGTCACTCCGAGAAAGGAAGATGACAAAGATGGTAAGAAAGATAATGTCGAGGAAGAGGAGAAATAAAATTAATTTTCTGAAGAGGAAGTAAGCTATAAGAAGCACTTTCTTGAAGAAGGAGTAGAGAAGGAGAAACCAGATGAAGATAAGACAGTTCAAGTATCTGAATCTGAGGAAGAATCTCTTGATGAGGCTATTACGAAAGTTAATAAGGGGAAGAAAGTGCTTATGAACACCCCTACAAAATATGTTATAAGAAATAAGGAGGTCGGTGGTTCTTCTAGAAGGAAGATGGTTGAAATTCAAGAAGAACAATCCCCACACAAGTTATCATATTCGGAGTCATCATCACTGGGTCATGACTTTTTTGTTGAATATTTAAAGAAGTTGGTGGACACCATTCTGATATTTCCCACCATAGAATCCAGATGCCAGATGATGCAACACATTCTAAATCAGAAGTTATAATCCTTATCTATGGTGATGGATATTTGCGTAAAGATTGAAGCAAATCATAAAAATTTCATTATCAATTATGATGTCCATAGGAAATCTTGTAGCAAAATCACTTTGTGGTCTAAGAAAGTTGATGACAAATTGGATGAGTTTGATCATTTTCAGAATTATGCTAAAGATGCGTTTGACACCGAGGATGCTAAAATTAAGAATATTCATGATGAGATAATTCTTGAGCAAAGTTCTCAGAATCAACAAGTGAAAGACTTTAATGGGAAGGTTAACTCTCTTGCTCAAAATTTTATATGGGATAGAGAACTCTTGATTGAGCTCGAATAAAATACTATAAATCAAGATGAAGTTTTTAAGGCACAATCTGAGGCCCTGAAAGCTCAATAAGAAAACATAAAATATTTGGAGAAGCATGTTTAGGAGGATTAGAAAGATTTTAAGAAACTGAAAACCTTGTTGAAAAAGCTTATTCCGAAGGAAAAGGAAGAAAAATAGACTCAATCTGATATTTTGTTGCATTTGAAATTCCTTGTAAAAATTATTTCAACTCTAATGAAATTTTAGGTTGGTTGTATTGTGTGTTATTATGTACTAATGTTTCAGGTACATTATTTATTTTCCATTCCCTTAAATTCTTTTTGAAAATTACAAAGGGGGAAAGGAAAAATAACTACTCAAAAGGGGGGAAGGAAATATCTAAAATGGGGAAGAATAATTTCTAAGTGAATAAATATCCTTAAGTAAGGCAGTGTTTCTCTTTACGAAGTTTTTCATTCCCATGATAATGAAAAGTCTATTCCGGAAATTCATAATGCAATCCTTAGAGTTCCAAAGCTTAAGGGGGAGTTAGTTGTATTCATCATTATCTATGAACCAAAGGGAGATAAGTTTTAATTTCAAAGTCTAAAGAAATTTTTCTATGTCCTTATATTCTTTTTCGTAAGGTTTTTTTTGATTTCCAAAAACGGGGACATTTTTGAGTCAATATAGTTTTCCTTATGAATTTTCCATTCCTTTTGTTTTGAAAATCACAAACACCTTATACTTGAGCAAAACTATATTTTACTTATCTAAGGAAAATTTACTTCCTTGAGTAAATTTACCCTTACCTAGATTTACTTATACATATCAATATTTTTCTTAAGTATAAAAACAGGATTCATACCTAAAACCTCAGAATCATATAATACTTAGATATGGAGAATTCTGTTTTAGGATCCGAATTCTGGATACGAACTCTAGTGAAGTTCCATTCTAAATTCTGGATAAGAACTCTAATGAAGTTCCACTCCGAATTTGGGATACGAACTCTAATAAAGTTCCATTCCGAATTTTGGATACAAACTCTCATAAGGTTCCACTACGAAATATGGACTCCGAACTTCTACTAGTTCAATTCCAAACCTCTACTATTTCGACTCCGAACTTATATGAGTTCGACTCTGAACTTCTACTAGTTCGACTCCGAACTTCTACTAGTTTGACTCCGAACTTATATGAGTTCGACTCAAAACTTATACTATTTCGACTCCAAACATCTATGAAGATCAAATCCAGACTCTGTAAGTTCATATTCTGAATTCTAGTGAAACTAGACTCTGAATTTCCTTAGAAATTTAGACTCCAGATTTCTACAAAATTCAGGTTCCAAATTCCTACAAAATAGAATCCGAATATCTCTTTATTATAGACTCTGAATTCCATTTTGGTTAGACTCCGAACTTTTATTTTCTTATATTATAAACATTAGTTTTACTTATTCTTACACTTGTTTCATTACAAAACGATGTTGTGCTTTCAGTTATTGACTAACCGTTGGTTGAGTGACACGTGTACAGGTTCCTCCGATATTCAAGGAAAAATATGACTGTAGGAGGAGGGAGCCAACCATTGGAGCTTTTCCTATAAATAAAAGCTCATTTGAACTTGACAACAAATTTGACACATCTTTGAGATATGTGATTACATTATGTTGAAGTGATTTTTAGAGAGAGAGGCTCTTATAAACTCTCAAGCTTCGTGCAGAAAGTATGAACAGCTTGTTCAAACTTTTCTTTGTTCAGACTTGCATCATGAAACTCTGATTTTTTCTGATTACAATCGAGGGCTTCTAGGGATAGGAAGACAAAGGTTCCAATACCTTGAAGTTGAGGGCTTCCTTTCTGAGGAAGACAGAGGTTCTGACTACCTGATAGTTGAGTGCTTGCGGGGATAGCAAGTCAGACTCTGATCTTCGTACCAAGGGCTTACCCTGGTGTGGGTAAGAGAGCCTTTCTTGAAAGTATAAATCAAGGGACCTTTATCCAAGGATGTTGGATACCCTTATCTTTGGGTTAAAAGAATTATTGTTTGTTACTTGTAGTTTTACTACTTGTTTTTTCCGCTTCATTTTGTATTGTTAAGGAAAGTATAACTTTCTTATACTTCCTTACTTGTACTCTGATATAGTTAGATTCTATACGCATTAATGTATAATCTGTATCTTTAGCTAAAAATTTCCTTAGGGAATTTTTAAAAGGTACAATTCACCCCCCCCCCCCTCCTCTTGTATCTTTGTATCTCATTATACTGATTCGATCCTACATTTGGTATCACAGAGTTTATCATACTCAGAGTTATACCATCCTAACACTTGTGAATTGGATATTTTAGTGTTTCTTGGACTATTTCATGGTAGTTTTTTTCAATAAGATTGTCATTTATTCATAATTGGAAACTATGAATGAAAAGCATACAATTTCTTCGAGAGAATCAGCTACAAGATAATATCTCAATGTTTTAGTTCTAGATTAAATAAGTACACATTTTGGGGTACTTTATCTTAGTGTAGTGTGTATCTGTAGACCTGGTGGAGATCGATATAGTGGTTTCTTAGAATATAATTAAAAATTATATAGAGGTGAAAAGATTAAATAGATTGGTTGAATATTATTGAACATGCATTCCATGCTTCTCTATTATTTATATAACATTCATAGCTTTGACCCACAAGGGGTACCCATTTTTCTAGTTAGAGAAGTACCAACATGCCTTTAAGGATTTATGGCTGAGTTTGATGATTTATCATATTCTAATGTTCTCGGATGTGGGGGTTGATTATGTAGTGTTGCACAATTCTAATAGAGATGGTATCAAGAGTGTGTTAATATATAGGTATATAGTGGTAGTTTATAGATCTTGAAATATGAGTCCCCTTGATTATAACTATGCAACCCATTACTTTGAATAGGAAGTTGTGGTTTTCACCCTAAAGACTTTTCACACTACCTAATTGGAGATAGGTTTATTATTTATTTTGGACACATAAGTCTCAGATAAATGTTCATGTAGAGTGATATTAATTGAATATAGAGGAAATGACTATAAATCTTATAGGGCTATTAATTAATGATATTTTATACTTGTGAGAATGTAGATGTGGTGGTAGATTATCTCACTAGGAAGTCACATTCTTAGTTTCTAAAAGAGGTGTTATATTAGTAAAATTCACTATTATTATTCTTTTTGCATGGGTTTGTAATAGTATACATCTAACTGGTGATTACTACTCCTACACTTCTCTATCACAAGAGGGAAGAACAACAAGATGATTTTTTGTTTTGAGGTCTTGTGTGATCAGATATACCGAAGACATACTCCATATGAATTGTATAATGTTAGGGATAATGTTAGTTTACTTTGAGGGAAGAACGTGGTTCCAGTAATAAATTGGGTTGAGTTATTAAGAGGGATCTTTATATCTTACTTAGTGGTACATCCTTCTATGGTAAAGATCTACCCAGATATTTGGTGGCAGTTTTAATAGCATGCAATGATGTATATTATTATAGTGTTTGTCTCTTGATGCCTTAACTATCAATAAGTAAAGGTTGAGAATTACGTTCTATTAGGTTTTTTTCAACCCATGGAGTTCCCAAAGTAAAAATGGGATAGAATATCAATGGAATTTTTATAGGACTTCCAGTTTTTGTGAAAGGTTCTGAAACTATCTGGGTGGTTGTTGACCGGATCACTACGTTGGATCACCTTCTTGCTCTTAGGAACTAGAGTTAGGTAAAGTGCTTGGGTACGTTTTCATGTAGTATATCACATGACTACCTGGAGTACCCATAATTATTATCTCTAACGTAAATATCAAATTACATTTCAGATTTGGATATGTTTTCATGAGGAATTAAAGAATTAGTTAAAGATGAGCATGATTTTTTCATTCATAAACTATTAGATAAACAATATAATACATTCATGTTCTGATGAATATGTTAAGGGACTGTGTGTTGGATTCCAGCTAAAGTTGGGAGGATCGTTTGACACTAGTGGTATTTTCATATAAAAATTTACATCACTGTATAATTATAATGAATCCATTTGAGGATCTCTATTGATTATCCCAGAGTCCCCCTTTATACTGATTTAAGTTAGGGTAGACAACACTCATTGGGGTATACATGGTGTAGATGATGACTAGGGTGGTAAAGAACATTCGTAAATAGATAAGGACAACATAGAGAGGCCAGAAGTCATATGAAGATATTTTATGGATGCATTGGAATTTTAGGAGGGTCATCAAGTGTTCTTAATGATCTCACCTCAGAACGACATAAATATTTTTAAACAATGACAAAAAATATATCTAAGCTACATTATCTCATTCTAGATTCATTGATATGTTAAAATTGTTTCAAACTACACGGATTTACCCCCACAAATGTACTGAGTCCATAATGTCTTCCATGTTTCATACCTGAGGAGATACATGCATGAATTGAGACATGTACTTAATTTGGATGATCTCAACATTGAAGATATTGAGGAATGTATAGAGTAACTAGTTGCTATTAAGTATACACATGATAGAATCCCCATAAGGGGATATATTTTCCTAGTGTCTATATTTTGAAATCATAATAATCTCCAAAAGAGATTGTGGGAGCATGATAACCAGTTGCGATCTTAGTTCTGTCACTTTTTTTTTGTAATTTTTTCATTCATGGGTGAATGATATAATATTTGGTAGAAATCAACAACCCTATTTTTTGGTTCATACCCTTTGGGAATCTTTATTAATTCCCTTGAATTATATTTTGGGAACACTATAAATATTGGGGAGCATTTGTACCTTAGTTTAGAGTATTTTAATTTATTTAAATATTTATTTTAAAAACATGTTCATTATTCTCTGTTTACTAATTAGGTAATATGATAGAGAAACCAGGATCCCCATTTAGTTCAGAATGCAGGCTTCAACCAATGAAAAACATATTTTTGGTCTACCTCATGTTTATGGGTAAATCACAGTCATATGATAATGATAGATGAAATAAACTAATTTCATTATTTAATTAGTTTTTTTAAAATAATTTAATGAACACAACATATTCTATATTTATAATCTAATTTTATTTTCTCCTCCATGGTTAGTCACATATCATAGAGTTATCCTTGAGAGTGAGTGCTTCAGTGGTGATGACATCGATAAATAACATAGTAATGAGGAATTTCATGGATGGAAAATGCATTTGTCCTCTTTATCAATCGATCATGAATATTCATGGAGAAAATGACAAACACATTATATAATTTAATGAAATAGCTTCTGAAAATTTCCTTTATAAATAACCAATTCCATTCAAAGTATGATAGTTTTTTATTTTATCTAAAGTGTTATAACTATATGATTATGGATTAGTCTTCAACAAACTAGTCCATAGTCCATGTTCACCATGCTGATTAATCATTGATTACATTTTCAGTTTTTTTATTTTTATATTATACTTCATCTTACATAAATTATTAGCTACCAAATTGAATAGAACAATTGATAATGTTTCACTTTAATGATGTTTTATCTTACCCCTCTATTCAAAACATGAGCATCACTAGAATTCATTTTGTAGGTGTTTTAAGTATCCCTTATGATCTATTTTGTTGTGAAATCTTCCAGGTGTTCCTCAGATTGAGATTTAAGGTTTTTTATATAAGATTACAACAAGACTTAGATATGATGATGGAGAAATAACGAAATAGGAGAATAGATCAATGGTTTTTTTTTCAAATCTTGGGGTGTGGATGGATCAGGAGATAATGATGATCTATTTTTCCATAAATAATGATTTTAATATTTCTTTATCCCAACCATTAATAATGGTCAATTTATTATGAATTTTTTTTATCATTTTCATGGTGAAATTTAATGAAGGGTTGGTGAAATTGGAATATATGTCATGTGTGTGACCTTTTGAAGACTTCATATTTACACTATATGTAGTTTAGATGAACACACACCATGTGTATCACTGATAAAATTTCTAGGGCTTCAAGGGGAGTTAAATTTCACATGACCGTGTGATCGAGTCATATTCTATGTGACCGCTACCCATCCATGTTAGTGTTTTCCATGAATACACACTTGTGGGACCTATGTTTTACAGCAAACAATGTTGGATAGGCCACACCCTATGTACCCTCGATGGGACATCTATCAGATAAAAATAATGCAATCTAAGTTCTTCCATACTGATTAGATGTTATGCATAACTACTGTACTCTATATAAGTTATTTTTTCTAGTGTTTATTACCTTATACAATGCTTATTCCGCTTTATTCCATAGTGGAGTTTATATCTCACCGATTATGATTGGGATAATCTTAAAGAGTAGTATTTCGATCAAGTATTAATAGTTCTTGGATCTTATATTTATGAAATTAGAAATAATAGGGAATTTCGCACACATTTATGAAGAACTAATCCATTATTGGCATAATAGAATTTTTCCATTTTAAATTGCTTAAACTAGAGATGAATCTTATATTAGAGTTGTTATTTCACCCATAGTCATGGGGAAGGGGTCCTAAAATGTCATATGAGGGAATAAAAAAATTTCTTGAGGCTTATAGATCATAATCTATGAATCTTGTGTTTTTTATAGTTTTGTGTTTCATACCACACACTAGGACTTGTATCCTTCTAGAATCATATATGAGTGTTATCATTTCCTTACCTTATTAGTTATGGGTTCAATATAAAATTAACTTTGATGATTTACTTCTTCATAATTTTGAGGTTTCCTATAGTGTACATATATACTCACAACTACATGGGATATTCCCATACATGTTTTTTATGCAGATGATAGGCTTTATGACATAGATATAGGATGTCCATATTTGGGTAGTGATTATTTTTTCTTAGAGGATGTGGTGGTAGGAGTTGTGGTCAGAGTGGATTTTCATGTTTTCACGGTTGTTCCCTCTCCTTGTTAGGTTGGACTGACTTATTGGTTTTGGGCCTATATGCCCCCCCCCCTTTACATTGGTTGTATTCTATTTTACTCATTATGGGATTTTATATGTTATTATTTCATTTACTATTATAGTTTTTTACTTTCCTCATTAATTTATATATAAATTTTTAAGTTTGTGTGTGTGCATATGTACAATAGGCTATAGCCTCCCTTATGTGTGTTATTCGAACATTGTTAGAGTCTGAACTGCATGGGTAATTAGTAGTGGTCTTAAGGTGTTTATTTTGAAATGCTTCCAAATAGAGTGGGGCCCATTCGACTAGGATGTGACATGTTTTTTAGAAGATTATGTACTCGATTTTATCTATTTTTAGTGATTAATTTATCACATTTGGTTTAATACCCTTAAACTGAACCTGAACCCTTTTCTAACTCACCCAACAACTGAAAAAAAAATTAAATTCAATTAGTTTTGGTGGTAATTAAAAAAACTATACATAAAAAAATATATTTTTTCCTATAGTATATGTTTCATCATAGATTTTAGCATGACTTCATACTTATAGTGTAAAAAAAACTTTATTATTATATATCTTGGGCGATTCTTGTTCTCTTGAAAATTTATTCACTTTATCTATTATTGATTTTATTTTTAAAGTGAATTACTTATAACACCCCTTATGTGTAGATATTTCTAATTAAAATGAAACAAAAAAATCCACATGTTCATTTACTATTTTACTCACATATGTATACGACCATTTTTTAAAATCAATTTATTCTATGCTGTAAATACGCTATAATATTTGTTGAATTTCATTATTTTCAAACTTATGTCATTTTATTTGTGGTGATAAAACATGAGTTAGTTATTTAATATCTATTACACATGTTAAGATAGTGTTTTAATTTATTTTTGTCTTATTGGTTATTTTTTATTGTCATAATGTTATATAATTTAATTCTATTTTTTTTATTGATGAAAACTATAATTATTGGATAATTTTATTCTCCTATAAGAATCATTCATTTGGTTTCTATAAAATTTTATATTTTTACTATTGTGAATGTAGTTTTGGTATTCTATATGTAATAATATTATTATTATATTTTTATGGATATTGTCAAATATTAATACATTGTCTATTTTTTTAGATGGTTTTAGTAAGAAAATAAATATTTTTATATTCTAAAATTAATTTAACAATTTCTATAATTATTGTATCTTATCCCTTTGTAGGGAAATTCTTATATGACCAGGGGATCCTCACACTACACAATATAATGAAAAAAATACATAATAGTATATTTGATAATAAATCCCAATAGAAGATCTAGTCCCTAGAAAAATTCTTCACCCCCATTTAGTTTCATCCCCCAAAAAATCTACCACAATATTTTTATTTCTCTAGAAATTCCCCCCATATAATTTTTTTAACCTGAAATCCTCTAGTGAATTAAAGAATATTTAGACAAATGAGATATTACTCCAACAAACATTGCCTCACCTCATGTTTCTTCATTGATAAAATAACATTGACTCTAGTTTTTTTATTATTTTACTTTTTCAAATTTTTCTTAACTTTGTGATATCCGTCATCAAATTTTGGGAAATATCTATAATTTTTTGGTATGATTATAAAACATCTATTTTTATTATATTTTTGCATATAATATAATTTATTTTTTTAAATGTATATATATTAATTTTAAATTTTTTATTCTAGATTTATATGGAAATCATTTTTAAAATATTTCATGAATTAATATTTTTAACCATCTATATATATTTTATATTTTTTCTATAATAATATTATTTTTAATGTATTTTGAATGTCTTAGTTGATATACATATTTCTAAAAAATATTATTCTGATATAGATTAGGGAACATTTTTTGTTTAGAAGTTCATTATCAATGGTAAAACTATTTAATTTATCATATATTTATTTTTATGTACTATATAGTAATTTTATTCCATGATTTTAGTGTTTACTTTTATAAAATTGATTAATATATTAATTTACATAACTTTTATATCGCTTTAAATTTTTTTAGGAATTAAATATTAAAAAACCCTATAAATAAGTGACTTTTCATTCCTAATATTAGAGGGGTACAATTATAAATTTGGATGAAATTATTATTTTACTAAAAAAATGGTAATTTTGGGTATTTATTAATAAAAATATTCTTTTGAGTATATTTGAATTACAAAAATTATGCATCTAACGTTGTTGTGACCTTATTTATTATCATTTTTATTATATAAATAAAATAATAAATAAATTATAATGAAATAAATATTAAATATACTTTTACACACACACACATTGATAAATAGAAATATTAATTATGCTATTATAGTTTAATATGAATTATCAGGCTCCATTGACCATGGGTGGTGGTTAAGGTGACTTTTATGTGAGGTTCAATGGATTATTGGTATTTATTTATCTCATTATATTATTCTAGTATAGTTGAGATACGTTTCATGTTTAATTTCTATAATGGGATTAATTTAGGAATTATGCAAAACACTATTATAAGTTTCATTATATATAAGAAACAAACCATTACAATATATTGAGAATGGAATACAAACAAAATTATATCATAGGTTTATGTGGAGTTTACAGGGTTTTAAAGACTAATGGATTTAAATTAGATTTTATATATCTACAATTAAAAATAATATATCTATAGTGAAACAAATAAATTTTTTATCTTCGTGCGGATGGAAAAGGATATAAATAAAAGGATATATGGGTCAAATAAAAAATAAAACCCTTTTATATAATTAAAAACGATGTTTGACTTATAATGTATCAAAAATAAAAAAAATCTATCACTAAAACAATATTTTTTCTAAATTAGATTTTTTCATTTATACACATATTATATGTTTTGTAAGATCTCCTTATAAACATAGAATCATGATAAATAATGGTGATGTTATAATTAAAGATTATTCTTTTATTATGTAGATTATATTAATTGATATTCCTAGAGGTAATAATTATTATAAAAATTTTAATTTAGGTTTTCCATAGACTAGATAATTTTTTTTCTTATGTCAACTTTGACATGAGGATTATATATAGAGTAAATTGAATACAAACGTTTTTTTAAATGATACATTTCATGCAAGGTAATTTAAAATTGGAACTTAAAAGAATGTGTATTGATTTTCAAAGATAGTTATTATATGACTAAGGATTTGAATATTTACATGGTTCTGTGATGAATGGATTGAACCAATATTAAGATGAATGTGTGAATGAGATTGTTATCACTCAAGTATTTCATGCATGGAATGTTTGAGCATTGTATTTCAAATGATAGTTCTCAGGGAAAGTAATTTTGACTCACCAAATGTTGTAATGAAAATTTTATTTACATTCTATATATAATTATTTAAGAAACCCATGATAATTGGAGAAGCATCCATAGAATATGTGGTTGATTATTGAGGACACTAAAATATTTTATGAAGATATTTAAAATAATATAGAATAGATGCTCTTATTTAATACCTATAATGCTAAATAATTTTCTTAAAATAGCATGTGAATAATGGGTGGAGAAACTGTATATTAGATAGTGAACTAAATGAGGTATTATCTATGGGAAGAGCCATGTTATTGGAACATCACTAATCATTAGGACGAAGATTTCAGATGCACTATCATGAGTAATGTTCAATGTTTTTTCACCATTTTTCTTGTATTTTTATTTTAAATCACGTTTCACAAAAGACTTATCATAAAATTTTATTGTTGGTTTGGAATTTAATTTATCAATCACAATATGCTAATTGATTATTACTACTATTTTTTTATCCCATTCCTTTTTAGTTGATGTTTTTTTCTTTTCTATTGGATGATGAATTTTAATATCTTCATGATGTAGTATTGATAATTATAAAAATGATAAAAAGTGTTTTAAACATAGCCACCCATGGAGTTAAAGTTACCAGACATGATATAATAAAACATAGATGAAACAATTAGTATCGTGAATTGACCCTACACAAACTACACTCAATTAAACAAATAGAATGAATGTAACCCAAAAATACCATATTTAATAGGCAACAGAATGGGGATCAGATCCAAGTTTTCAAAATCACAAAAATATCTGTCATTAACCATTGAATAGAGAAACTTTACATCGAAATAATTTATAAAAACATATCCCAACCCCAAATTTAAGAGTGATGTAAAATAATATGCATTTCATGTCATAAAATCCAAAACAAATGTTTTATATTATCCAAAGATCAAAATTAATTATATAAAATACTATATAGTTATAGTAAATAAACAACACTAAAAAAATATATTTCTTGTTAAGAGATTTGGTTTCCCAATAAAGAAAAAAATATGTCCATTTTTTTAGAAATTAATATATAAAAAGAATGGGTGAGCATATGAATATACTCAGTAGGTTTCTCTTAAAATATTATGTGTCTCTATGAAGGGGTCATGTTATTGAATATTTTAATTATGTAATAAAAAAAGAAAAAATAACATCATTCATGAGGAAATACTTGTAATATATTTTCGTCTTCTTTCATATAATCAACACACTTTCCTAATAATTTTTTTAAAATATATTTATTTCCAATGGTATTCTATATTAAAAAATGTTAGTAAAATTTTTATTATTTTCCTCCCATATATACATCACAAAAATATAAAACTATGCTAATATCCACATATAGAAACTTCACTATAACATACTAATGGTATTTTTTATTCATTCACGGACATAACCATAAAATTTGATGTTTGGGCATCTATTCACTTATATGTACCTTATTGTTAGTGGGCTTCCACCCTCGAGGACCTCCCCCACCCCTCAAATAGTACACAATAAAAAAATAATACTTGAGCTACTACCCACCAATAATGACTTTTTTATTATTTGGTGTCTTAACATGGGTAACTCCACACCACTAACTAAATCATCTTCACCAAAAATCATATTTCCCTAGCGTATGTTTTCTAGCACATCATCTTTCTTTTACTTTTTAAATTAATATAAATGGAATCAGATCCTTTCCATTCATTGTGCCTCCCACAAAGGTTATCCATGAATATAAATATATAGTACATAAGTAGTGATTATGAAAAATCATAAACCAAAATACCCTCACACTGTGGCCACTCATAACAATGGTCTTGGGAATATAATTATAAAATGACTAAATAGTCCATATATAATATACATTTGTCTATAACAGAACATATTTACAAATAATTACATATCAAGAAACATATTTAAGTAAAATTTATTTATCTACCAAACCCTTTCATCATCTCACATTAATCTCAGAATATATGAGGCTTTAACATGTTGGGTTTTAGTGAGAAATACACTTTTACCAATGTTTTTTAAATAACTACTACACCCTATATATAAGATATTAACATAGTTTATTTGAATTAAATTCCAGAAGTTAATAACAATACACCACTTTACTTAAAAATAAATTGAAAATTTTCTTCACACATTTTTTTAGATATCCCTTATAGGTAATAAATATAGTTATTCTTACAATGTTTCCACAGGTGTCATGAATCACCTAACACATTAAATATTTTTTATCTTAATCATATAACATATTAAAACCTTTTGACTTAAATATATAGAAGAAATAAGATCCATTAATCAATGAGAGTTAAAAATTATCAAATCACAAGACATACATTCATTTATACTTTTATAAGGAATTAAACTAATTATATAAAATTATAAGAATTCTCTATGAATTGAATACAAATAAAACTTTTCACAAATATTCATACAACCTTTTATTTGGCCATGTATTATGAATTTTTGAAATATTCAGTTATGCCGTGAATATAACATTTAACTCTTTTATTACATTATAAAAATTTACTTTAATCTATTAAATCATTTTATAATAATTTTAAACTATTTATAGAAGCTTTCAATGGACTATATAGTCATGTAATTCATTATATCATAGTACATTTTCTTATACATACATAACCATGATTTTATGAATTTCACCAAATCATGGTTTTCTTTAGAAAAAACCTTAATATTGTGAAGATCACAATACTATGGTTTTCTTTAATGAGAATTTGTATGAAACTCCCACTTGTATTAAATCTTCATGTATTTTTTGTATATTAGACATATGTTACATTAGATGTAACAAATCATGAAAGCATATCCAAAATCCTTTTTTCATACCCTATAAACTCCTTTTAAAGAGGATATTTATATATAATCCTTTAGTAACATATCATTTATCTATGTAAATGGTTACATCACTTGGTAATCACCTAAATCTATAATAAAATAAAATAAAAATTACCTTGGTTTACTTATACACTTCCTCAGTTTTTTAGAATATAAGGTACATATGTTTTATCATCATACATGATGGAAAATATTATCTTAATTAATAAAATCTACTAAATGGTCAAGAACTCACCTAAATAATCCTTGATTATATCTTCCTCAAGTTTATAAAATTAAAGGTATAATATAATTTTTGATAGCATAAAATAATAATTTTTACCCCCCAATAGTATGTATCGCTATAAAAATGTACCACAACTATATAAATAACATTTTGTATGACACTTTGTGTGATATTATCAAGTGTGTCATATTGATAAAAATATTATTCAATAAAGCATGAGTAAAACTTAATACCATTATATGTGCCTCAAACCATTCTAGTATTCCCATGTTTTTTTATACCATAATTCTTTATAATAATCATAAATTTTGTATAATTGAAATTTACAATATGAGGGGTTAATTATTATTTCATTCTACGAAATATCTAACCCTCATAAATGATTAATAAAATAGAGATTCATTTTTTATATAATTATTTCTTTTTCAAATTATTGAACTCGTATAATAATATAAGAAATATCATAAATAAGTTTTAATATATACCATGAAGAATATGGAAAGTTCATAAAGAATATATTTTTATCCATTATCAAAGTGGTTTTATATTGAAAATATGATGGATAATGAATAAAAAATAGAAAGACAACCCCAATTGAAAATTCCCAGTAAGGTGAGAAAACCATAGGAAATAAAACATAGACTATACCTATAGAACTTAATAAAATATATCCATAAATAGGGGTCGTAAATAGTTCCAAATGTATACAAAAGCAAAAAACAATTGTTCAAATATGGGATTTACAGTGATATATATCTCAAATAACCATCTTAAAAAATTAATACATGAAAATAAAAAATAGACAACATAAATTTTCGTATATAAAATCAACATTACATCATCTATATCACCCGGAATCATTAAACGTATCTATTGGAATTTTCATTTCTATAAGCCTGATATCGGGGAAACATTTTAGAAATTACCACAGTTAAAATGAAATAAAATAAAAAGAACTTGACCATAATAATTAATAACCTTTAAAATGAAAAATAAAATATAAAAATCAAGACAAAACTAAAATATATAACCTATTTAAAAATATAAAAATAATAATTTATGGCCTAAAATGATCAAAAACTTATATGATCAAAATGAAATCATTTCTAATTAATCGTAAGGCATGTATAAATTCTAGGAAAACCATATGATATAAAAAATATTTGTAAAAACAAATTATGTTTATAATAATGTTATGACTTTAGGATAATCCCACTTCTTAGAAATCCTTGATAATTAAAAAATACCCATGCACCATCATACCTCTTTAATTCTAGCTGATGAATTTTTTAACTAGAACCAAAATGAAAACAATAATACAATCCATATATTAGATATCCTGATATAAATAGTATAATATATACCCATCCTTTGAACAATGGAAATATTTTTACCTAAATAATTTAATAATAATGGGGTCCTAGAGTAACCATTTTTTCTTCAAAACACCAATTTAGACCTATATTTCATTAATTTTACTAAACATGTTCTGTCTAATTCAAAAAGTATCACATATCTATTTTACTTTCTAATAAAAAATTAAACAAATATAGAATAAGAAGAAAAACATCTATGAAGAATATATATTTAGAAAATAGTGTGTTTTTTATTCATAATTATTTTGTTGAAATTGTTTACTTTATTTTAAAATTTTCATTTCTCAAAGTAATTTTTTAATGATAATTAGTGTTACATTTTTAAAAACATGTCAATTTTATTACATTTGCAATATCATCATTTTAAAAAAAATCAACAAAATTCAAAGCATATCTTTGAGATAATTTTCTAACATATTTAAATGTAACACTTTATATTAATATCATTCTTTACTAATATTTTATAAGCATCTTTAAAATTTAAAATAAATTTAAATTTGGATTATAATTATATCACCATTTATTTTTTATTCTTTAAATTTCACTATGTTTAAATATAACTATACTAACACCTTATAAATTATATTTACCTAAATTAAAATTTTAATAAAAATTATTTTACATAAAATAAATAAATTAATTTTATTTATAAGGATATTTTAAAAAATAATTCTTATTGTGCATATCACATGTAGACTTTTGTGTTTTAAATGTACATCCTTGAAAATGAAATATTTATTTAATAATACATATCATTTATGGGTGGAGGAAACTCTTTCCTTTAAATTCATTTTTGTTAATAACGTTATTCTTTGGAAGGTACATGAGAAAGGTTCCCAATTTTATTCCCCCACCCGAACATTTATAGATAAGGATAAAGTATAATATATCCATAATGGTATGTAATGTTAAGGGAGTAGAGAACATTCCATATTTTCCTTATTAAAATAAAATAAAATAAATGGTTCAAATGTAGTCCAAAAAATTAATAAAAATCAATGTGTCCACATAACCAAGAAAAACTATTACCAAAAAATATACGGATGTCGCAATGATCCCCATTAGAAAATAAAAAAAATTAAGGAGCATAATATAAAGAGAAATTAAATATCAACATATATAACAGATAAAATATCTAAGTGGGTGGTATATTTCATTCATCTCTAAATTAAAATACTTCACTATATATAATAACATATATGGTGTATATCAGTAATAACCAAATCATGTGATATTGTTCCCACAACTGAAAATGGTGAAAAAAATATAGAAACAAATATCTTAAGAATAAAATATAAAATAATTAATTTTAAGGATTAAAAATTATATATATATTATTTGATTAGTATTCATGAAAAATTTTATAAGTGTTGTGAATGAACCAAGGTTATTCCAAAACAAGACACCTGAGCTATCCATGGGATTCCCCTATGAGAACACTCAATCTATATAGGCTAGAAAAAAGTGTATAAAAATTATCTAGAATGAAATGGGAATAATTTATACAAAATAAATCAAATAAAAATATAAACTGTGACAATAAAATTCCAACAAGGCATAAATTGAGATGTCCAACAATATAATAATAAACATAAACAAAAAAACCATTATGCCGAATAGATTTCCATTATTAATAAAAATAAGTAAATTGATAGAACAACCCACAAACATCCCCATGTTCAAGTGAGTCAAGAAGAAAACACATTCATAATAAATCAAACATTGGGTGATTTGAATATTTGTGGTGCTAATCAACCTGGTAAACCTATAATATATATATGCATGGGGAAAAATTTCAGTAGGGAACCACCCACCAACTAAAAGAATTAAATTTAAAAAGAAAAGGTATTTCATAAAAGTTTGAACATACGGATATAAAAAATATGTTTTCTAGATTCCAATAATTAAAATAAGTATAAAAGTTTTTCTTTCAGACTCCCCATTTTCTCAAAGAAAAAGTCCTTTAAAATTTGACCAAAATTTATATTTTTTCAACCAAATCATGCTTAAATTATAGTTTAAATGATTTTAAGGAAAATATTAACGAATAGAATAACATAATTTCATAAATTTATTTATGAAATATAGATATATAACCATCATGGAAATCATGTTTCTAATGGTAAATATTATAGAATAGAGATAACATGGTCAACAATGAAGAAATTTCCCATTAATGGAATGTAGATATACATCAATTCACCCTTTTAAAAACACCCAGTACTACCCTTCCCAACCTAATAGAGGTGAAACATAGAATATGTTAAACTAATACACATTAAGGGCCTTCATCTATATCATAATTCAAAACTTGTGGACATGTGTACGTAAACTTCTCACATCGCCACCCATGTCTTCCAATGAAATATAAAAAATGATTTGAGCATTTAAAAGTAAAATGATACCATATAATCATATCATAAAACAACCATTCATTAATTTATCACAAAAAAATATCCTTTAACCTACAAAGGAACGTCCCCTTTAACCAATCATAACAATATGAATCAACTTCCCTCAATTAGAATTTTATTACCGACATTCATACTTTCATAATTTTTTTAAAACCTAAAGGGTAATTTCTTATGTGTTTTCATTTTCCAAAAAAAATAATTAAAATTTCTACCAATCCTTTGAATATATATTTATAGACAGCTCAATTAGAACAACTTTTTTAAAAAAAAATTATCTTTCGAATAATTATTTCTACCTAGTGGCCCTTTCCTTTTTTCGCTCTAGGGATCACTGCAAGAAGATTTCCCCTACTAATCCTTCGATCTTCCCAGCATCGAAAGTTTACTACGGAAGTCCTTACACCTTCAAATCCCACTCTGAACTCATGTTCCCCTGATCCTCTCTAGGTATAAGATGGAGCGTCACCTCATAGAGGTTTTGGGTCAGGTGCTCCAGCAGTCTATGGGTTCCCAGCTGCTTTTGGTATTGGACTTCTATTGTTATTCTTGCTACTAGTTTTCTTCTCCTTAGTTGATGGCAACATTTGGAGTCTCTAGTCTCTTATCCCTACTCTGATCTAAAGATCTTCAGTGCCTCTCCCAGTCGAATCTAGAGTGGTGGAATCTCTGAGGTTCTGGGATTTGTGGTTCTGCAGCCTTCAGTGCTCCAGATGCTTCCTGAGTCGATTTTATCATGTGAATATTATTTCTTAATCGTCATATCTGACCACTAGTTTCATTGATATTTTATTCTGAGTGGTTCCGAATGTTGGGGTTGATGGTGATGATGAAGGTGAGTTTATTCAGGGAGGTTTTGGTTTTGGTCTTCTGTTCAATTCAAATTCCCCTACCATTTCAATGGCCTTCAAATTTCTACAACTTTAAAGATGTTTCTAATGGTTGCTAATTTATGGTGATGAGATGACGATGATGTGTTTAATGTGTTTCATTGGGAATGGATCTAGGTGGATTGTGGCCTAAGATAAAGATGATGTGTCCTATTTATTGAATTCGAAATTTGAATTTGAATTTTGATGTTTCTGGGTGAATTTTGAATCCTTCATGATGTTTATGTTTATGTTTTTGAAATGTAGTATCTAGTACTATGAGGTTCCCACTGATCCATATATTGGTTTATTGAGAAAATGAAAAAAATAGATTTGCAGAAAATCGTACAACAAATCCAATTCCCCACTTTCATTGAATTATGATGAAAACATCTTTCATCGATATAACTACTAGGCCTAAGTCGAAAACATTACAATATATTTAAAAAATATGAATGAAAAATATAATATAGACTCAATATTAATGTGATAAAATGGGATTCCAAACTTAATATCCCATTACTTTTGAAAATCAAAACACCATCCCACTATAACATGGCCCCATATTCTCCGAGAAATCAATATAATTCCAATTCGAACAAAAAACAAATTAAATTTGAGGTATAATAAGTCCCTAGGTAGAAGAAATATGAAGGAGTATATTTACCATAAAAACCCTCAAGGGTTCACACATCGATCAAATTATCTAAAAATATATAATTCACCCAAAAATTCATTTAATATAAATATTTTTAGATCATAATTAGAAAATTATATTTGGATAAAAAATTTCCAACCCAAGATATCTTTCAAGGAGAAGAGAAGAAATCCCATAGATATGATGAAATTGGCTGAAGAACAGATAAATCCATTTGATTTCCAAGATCCAACACCCTTAGATATAATAAAGATTCATTTTTGAAGGAACGTAAAATAAAAAATCACATAGGGTTATCCTTAGGATTAATACCCTAACATGTAGGATAAATAATTAGGTCATTAAGATTCATTTTGGGTTTTAAAATCAATTTTTACCAATAATTGTCCGTACATAGTTTGTCCACATAGTTTGGTAAACCATGCACCAACCATATTATTGGTTCTAGACATTTGGAGGATCCACATGGTTTGGTCACAAGATTTGACTAATCAGTCACCAACCATGTGAAATTACTCTATCCCAAGATGAATAGTTCCTAGAGAAGCCTATATGGTCTTGATCAACCATGAAAAAACCATGTGACCTCCCCTAGGACCCTAAAATAATTTCACATTTTTTATAGGGAGTAGGGTTCACCATACCATGTGAAAAACATATACCACCTAAAAAACTATATATTCTGAGAAAATACACTTGGAATGGGATAAAATTTTTGAGAATCTAAAATAAATGAAAAATTAGGGTTATAAAAAATTAGGATAAGATAATTCTTACCTCTATAAGTATTTTATCACAGATTATATCACAGGAAATGCTCGATAGAGAGTAAATAAATATTAATTACTCAAGGGAAAAAATATAACCAAGGATACACTACTGAACCCAAACACCACACACACTAAAAATATAAAAAACTATTTGATGATAATTTAAATGTTTCTAAATTAGACCAAGTAATAGAATAAAATTATAAAATAACAACTCCAATGGATTGATCCATGAAACCAAGCATCCAGAGAAAACTCAAGAACTTCTATCGGAAAGAGTGATAAAATATCCAGATAAAATTAACCATGACAATTTTTTTTATAAATTTGGTAAAAAATACTCTATTACTCACTTAGTGATTAAAACAACCATAAAAACCTGATAAATCCTCGAAATCCCAACAAACAATAATCCTTAGAAATAAAACTGAAAAAAGTGTCCTGAAAATTGTAACACCTCAACAAATTACACAAAATAAGACACTAAAAGATAAAAAGAGAGAAAAAATTGGAAATTACCCATAATAAATCATGGGTTTAGATTTATTTTATAGTCTAGATTTAGTTTAAGTAAGGGTAACCCATGATCATGATTCTAGAACACCAGTTCCTAGTGAACCAACAAAACATAAAATCATAATGAGCACTAATTTTGTGTTCCTTCAATATCTACCTAATATTTCCTATGTAAAATAATTCAAAATAAATGATCCAACACAGGTCCCACTAGAAAATATATAGACAACAGTCACTTAGGCATAATCATTTTAGATACAACCAAAATACAACATGGAAAATTGCAATAAAAATAATAGAATATAAATTCACAGAAAACACTGAAATGTTTTTTTAGAGTCTGGATAATTCCATCTCTTCATAGGTCACTAATCAAAAAACAAATCACCCACCAATTCGTGTTTAGAAATTCCTTTGAAAAAAATATTACTAATTGTAGTCTCCCAACTATATTACGGATTCCATCAAATTTAACTCTTCTAAATAAATTTATAAAACTATGGGAATACAAGATAAGAGAATGATAAAAAATCCCACTCAAATAGAATTCAAGAATAATAAGATATAATCCAGAAATAAAATTGGAAATGTCAAGGCATAACTTTCAAAATTCTATTATATCCATGAAAATCCACTCAAGACATCACGAGTTCAATAGGATAAACAAATTTTATCCAATATAACTCAAATGATTTTCACATTAACATTTTAACTAATGAGTTTAACTATAGGTTCTTTAGAAGTCTTAGTATTGAGTACACCTTTGTTTAAAAAAACTACTCTATAGAATTATTACAAATGACCTATATGACCACATGGGAAATAGAACTTAGGAGTACTCCAAAAATTAGGTTTTGGGTATCCCAAATTTCGACACTAATGGCCTATAAAGTGAAAATTTCTAGAAAAAAATAGTGAGAAGAAACAACACTATATTTTGATTCCACTAATCACAGATTCCATCTTGGTACACTTACTTTTCCCTTGATGGATATTCCTCCATCTCATGCAAGGGTATGAGAATCCTCCAATGAAACTAGTACTCCTTCCAAGAATACTTCAACTATGATATCCATCTTTATCAGTTTTTAATAGGATTTTAGGTGAAAAGAAAACAAATCCAACAATATGTCTTTTTGAAGACCTTCTCTGAAACACCAAGGCATCAAAGAATCATCCATGACTTTCTAAGGAAGATATGTCATTAAATTGATTAATTTTCTTTCATATACCAAAAAACATTATTTTCTAACTAGATAGAATGAAATAAAATATCTTTTCACACCTTCATATAATTTTTGATGTATTAAAAAAATGAAACATTCATTGAAATATTATCATAAATGGTCTTTTTTGGATTAATTTAGATGATAGTATTCCACCACTTGAAATTAGACTCTACAACATGTAGTTTTTAAACATAACATTGATAGATTAATAATGCTCAAGCTACATGAATGTATCCTCAACTATATTCACCCTTGTCAACTTATCTTGAAAATCTTGTTTCTCAAAGATATAATAAATATTAATGTTTTGAAAATCCCCAATGAAATCCTCACGCTTGGGAAGGAGAGGAAGAACACTAAGCGCTAAGACTAAAAAAGAAAAAACAACTGTCAAATTAGGGCCATGATCAACAGATGATTTTATTAAATCTAAATAGAATAAAATCTAAAATTAAGAAAAATATATCATAATGATAAAATCTACAGTAAAACATCAAGATAAAAAGAATAAATTAAATAATTACCACAACATATGATTTTAAAAAAAATTGAAGTCCTATACTAAAAAAATCTAAAACAACATAACTAAATACATGTTTTCTTTAAATTAGTGAAATATATTCACCTATTTGACCAAATATAATTTTATCAAAATTATTTGAAAAATAATTTCCATTCTTTAGGATAAAAATTAAACTTACATGGAACGTCTTCAAGGAAAAGTATTAGAGACCAAAACATTAAAAAAATTACTTTTAAAACATATCTTACTTATAAACATGAATATATTCTAGTTAAACATTATTTACAACACCCTAATATGTTAAAAATAATTAACACTATAAAATTTCCCCACACATCAAAAAATTTTCTAAAAACATATCATTATTTTTAATTCAAATTATTTTAGAAACATTAATGCAATTGAACATTATTTTGAAATCAAAAAAAATTAAATGAAAAATATAATTTTATAAAATCATAATACATATTTAAAAAGTTTAAAAAAAACATAAAAATTATTCAAATACTTATAATTTATAAGATTAATTTTACGGTAACCCAAAATAACTTATAGACTATTCGGATATCACAATTCATCAATCAAACCCTTTAATTAAAAAAATTTTATTTCAAGGAAATATATTGAAACAATTATAAATAAATTTTCTTTAAGAAAAAATATATATTTAAAACCTTATTTCATATTAGATTTGAAATCAATTAAAAAATCTTGAAATTAATATGAAATTTATAATTATTTTTCATAAGACACATTATTATTGATTTAAGTGATCAAATTGGAATAAACCAAAATTTCATTTTATTTCCAAAATATTCAATCCAAATGAACCTAAAATAATAATTGGAGAAATTAAAATATTCCAGACACCGTAATTATAAAAATATCAAAAACTCCAAATAAATATAAGTTTTGTATAGTTTAGATGCATAGTTTCGTAAACTATGCATTGACTGTACAAAGTTATCTACAAGTCAACTAGTGTCAGCTGCACATTTTATTGATGGTTTAATAAATCATGTATAGTTTTTCTAAACACTATGATTTCTCTCCAAAATCAACTAAAAAATATATATATTCCAAAAATAACATAAGAATTTTGAATACCATATTTAATCAATATAATAAATAATAAATGATTGAAAAAATCTAAAATCTGAGATCAAATTTAAGACATAATATTCTCATAAATCCTTGGTAACACAAGAATCATCATGAATGGGTGGTTTTACAGAACCCTCACATGGCCGATACCATGAATTTTTTACATTACTACCTCAAAAATACCAAAAACCCCAGCAAATCAAGAAGAACCCTACTTTAATTATAATTTATCAAGTAACAACCTATTTTATCCCCTATCAGGACACTCGGAACTTCCTTGATAAATCCCAAATGGAATTAAAGATATCCATGAGATAGGGACAAGAACATCAGAATAAAAAATAACAAAATGGGATTGATTTTTTCGAACAACTATTCACATAAAGAAGGTATATATTTTAAAAAAACGAATGTAACACAAACTTTGATATCAAATCACAGGAGAATCAGCATGAAAAAAATAAACTAGAATACCATATTGATGGACTATAAAACTAAAAACTTATATAATGATATAATAACAAACTAACATCTCTATGTATATGTTAGGAAACACCTCACAAACCTCTATCATAACATGAAATCAGAGATATAGAAATATCAACTTTATTGACCAACCAGCTAAACCTATAAAATAATTAAGCATGTCCTAAAATATAAGTAGGTTACCACCCAATGAACCAAAGTATAACACTTTAAAGAAAATATATTTCATGATTTTTTTTAAAAAGTTATAGAATAAGTTTTCTTGATTACTTTATTTAAAACATGTATCAAACATTTTTCCTTGAAAATACATCATTTTCACAAAACAGTGGTGTTTTAAATGTTTATACACAATTTATATTATTTTATAAATATAATTCTTAAATTTTTGTTTTAAATTTTGTAAGGAAATTATTATGGGGATTAAGAATATAATTTCAAAATTTTATGTATAAAATATACACATATTATCATCATGTAATCAAAGGTGCGGAAGGGAAATGATCTAAAAGAGATATAATCTATTCATCAATGAATTAAATACCTCATGAAATTAAGAAAATACACATAAATTGATTACCAACCAAACAAATGGTTCTAACATTTATAGCCTATGAAAGAGAGAAACACTCAATAGGTATTCCCATGAAATATAAAATGTTAGTTTAGCATTCCAAAATAAAAATATACCATATTAAAATTTCAAAAAAAAAATCCCCATTAATTCATTTCTCTTGATCACACCTCCAAACACCCACATAAGAAAATCCTCTTTATCCAAGAATAGAAATGAATAATTATACCTCAACGGGGACATTTATCCTGAAAATGAAAGAGTATATAGTTTCTATCAACCATAATGAGACATTTTTAATGGTATTGTATTTTCCAAACAAATAATTTAAATTTAAATTAGGCCTTGGAATCATTATTTAAGGTAAAATAAATTAAGATATATATTTGGAAAACCCAAGACACAATTAATCATTTAAATAATTCAATAGAAGTGAGTTTTCAATGAATTTACTAAAAGTGGAAATATAATAGATAGTTAAAAAATAATAAATTTCCCCCCATTTTGGAAACCGACAACAAAAACATTTTCTTGAGAAATTTCCAAAACCCAACTAGGAATTTTTGTTTCTCAAATGAAGGATTATTCCATTAAGAGAATTTTTAAATTAAATCATATGAAAAGAATTCATTTTTTCCATCTTTTATAAATATCTGCAAAAAAATCATTATATGTCATAGATAATAGATATAATTAGAAAAAAGTAGAAGAAATTTAAAACCAATACTGAAATAAAAAAATTAATGATTCCATATAAATGAGAGTTGAATATGACTCCTACCTGAAAATCACATCGTTTTATATAACTATGATGTCAATCATCTATAACACAACCCAGAATTCCTTATGGAATAAATATAAGAACAAGAAAAAAACCATATTAATTCATGGTATAATGAAGATATATGAGAAGAAATGTTAATGGGTACCACATACCACAAAAACCCTAAATGGTTCAAAAATCGATCAAAGAATCTAACGATCTCTTCCTCTACCAATGATAAATCAAATATAAATATTATGAAATCTTATAAAAATACATTATATCCATTCAAGACATCCTCAATATAATATTATTTTTATATAAAAATATGTTATTTAGTTAAATGATGAAGAATGATAAAGAATAGATCCATACCTTCGATATCCAAGATATCACATCCTTATATCTCATAGGGATGTGCTCGGGAAGGATGGGAAAAGAAAAAAGTCATATGCATTTAGCCATATGTTTGAGAACTTAATCCAATTGGATAAGAATGAGGTAAATGAGAGGTGATTTTGGTTTTAAAATCAATTCCTATATTAATTAATTATCATTACACAATTTAGAAACATAGCTTCAAAAATTTTCTTCCATCTGTGTACCTAGTTATAAACACTTGTCGAATCCACATGGTTTGGTTTCATAGTTTTTATAATATATTTCCAATTATGAAAAATTACTTTATCAAAATATGAACATTTATTAGGGAAGGACACATAATCCATCTCAACCATACAGGAACCATTCATCATCCCTTGGGACACTAAAATAATCCTCACAATTTTATAGATATGGAATAAGGTCCCCCAAACAATGTGACACCAAAAACACTCCAAATTTCGTGTAAAAAACCTAAAAGTTGGACAAAACAATAGAGAATGATAAATAAAATAAAAAATAGAGTTATACGAGTTTGGGGTATATCAGTAGAGGAGCTACAAATATATCATTTTAGAGATCTTATTTAATTTATCTTTAAAAAAATAAACCAATTTGTTCCCATTAGTAATATATATTCACTAATATTATATTTTCAATATTATATTGTAATTAATTAATATGTTTTTTGGTGATAAATCCAAGACATATGATCATTATATATATCAAAATATGGTGAAATATTAGTTGTCTTCATTCTATGAGGTTTAGTGATATTACAAGTAACTTCATTAGCAGCCTTTTCCTTGGATTATATTATATGGATTAAATATTCTATATGATCACAAGAAATATCATTTTTTGAATACTAATAATTTTTTTACGTAAATATAGATCATCATATAATGTATTAATCCTTATTATTTATATATTTTAGACTCTAAATAATAAAATCCATCAACATTAGTTGGTTATTAATTTATAATAAGAAGAGGATATTCCTCATATTTTTTGTTTGTTTCTGTTATTGGTTGAATCTGAATTTTAAATCCAATATTTAGTAGAATTATTAATATTAGAAATGATATATCCCTCCTTGGATGAATTTTTGAGGAAGAATTTAGACAATATTTTTGAATAAAATTTAATGAAAAAATATTCACTTTTCCATTAATTCCAATGAGGTAGGTTTAAGGTACACATGGTAAATTCTATCATCCTAACCAGAAGGGGACACAATTTTACAATGGTATTTTTATCCCATATAATATGATTAGATACTCAAATCTTTAGGGAGACACCATTGGCATTATTCAAAGTTATTTTGGTTATTGGGGGGGGGGGGAATTAAATTTCATAATATTTTTTGTATCTAAATTTCTAGACTACTATTGATGTCTAATAAATGGGCTATGATTTCTATTTTACCCAAGATACTGAGAGTTACCCTCTGGGGAAGTTAAAATAGAGGAGCGATCCAAAACATTATAGTGTCTATAATAAACACTAGGATTTTAGAAATAGCAGCTTATATAAAGTTAAAGATCTTATTATTAATTAAAATAGAATTTAGAAGGTGTTTTGGTATATCATCCTTAACTTATATCCTTACAACTGATGATTTAATATAATTAATTTTGATTAAATAAACTTATATGTGGTACCCAAGTATTTTTTTAAAGCCCTGAGATCTTCCTCATCATTTCGGTGAATTGGGAGATGGTATAAGGGGATTCTTACACGGATTATTAGATATTCAATGTTTATAAAATATCATAGTCTATTTAATGTCATTTTTTACAATTATTTTTAGTAGAAAATATTAATGAATATATCAATGAAAATAACCATATATTTAATAAAATATAATATGAATATGTCCGGATTAGATTAACACAAAAAACATTAATGATTAAAGTCAATTCAAAGGTCCTCTTGATGATGAAAATATTTGGTCAACAGATATGAAATTTTCCAATCAATGTATATTTAAACATAGAATTCAAGGATATCACATTTTTTTTATCAGAGGCATTAGTGTTTAAATGTTTATACTTGAAGATCACTTTGCTTTTGAGGTGATTAACTTTATATTTCAAGGTAAGGAAATTGAAAAATGAATCCTAGTGAATCTCTCATTTATGAAGATCAAAAAATATCTAAGGATTGTATGTTGTAGAAAGAATGACACAACGATATCTAAGGTTGTGGGGGAAATAAATGGTTTTATTTATCTCTATAAGGGTGGTCTAGAAGTTCATTCAATCTGACATCATTAAAATTACCGTTTCAAAAATATTTTGACAAATAAATCTTATAAAACTATTTTATCATACATAAAACATGTATTATTCATTCTTTTAGAATCATGTTATATAATGTATAAATTCATAAAATATGTGAATTAAATTAACTATTGTTTTATTCAGAATATACCGTTATAGTATATATGTTTTATCATATCTCAAAAGAGAAAAATAAGTCAATATTTAAAATATTTTTTATAATTTATAAGCCCAAAATTTTTGATAACATCATTTTCATAGAATTTATTGATATTTTTATCTTTTAAAAATTTATTTAATTGAAAAAATCAGGATTATTTCATTTATTATTTATTATTAATAAACATTTTTACATGTTTATAATATTTATTTAATATATAGTATTTATGATATACCCATAATAGTATAAGAATTAAAATATAAATCATTTTTACCTAATGTGGACTCTCCTTGAAGTATATAACAAACTTTTAGTTATTCTTGGAAATGAAGTCTCTAATGTCTAGGATTGAAACAATCAAAAAATTAACCTTTCGTTCTAATACCTATTTAATGTTCAAATAAACCAAGTTGATTATTAGACCCTGCAATAGATTTCATTCTTTTCGAATATAAAAATTTACCCCAAAATATTTTCACCACATCATATAATCATAGAATTATCATATTCTTATTTTCTATCCAGATCATGTTTTATAGATTTGGTCAAATTTTATTGAACCCGTTTATATTTAAGTTCACAATTAATTATCCAAACCACTCTAAAAATGATTGGAAAATTAATTTCAAAGATGGATATATCATGGGAGTAGAACCAAACCACTCTATGTCATTGAAATAAAAATCATATTATGTACATATGTTTCGATTGAATTTCCATTGAATATTTTATATTTAAATAATGACATTTATGCTTTATATAGTTCATTAATTTTTTTCTCTTAATAAACAGTTATTAGGGTCTCTATCATCTTAAAGGAATATAGGTTTTAATGTTTCTTTTTAAAAATAGGATCCATATACATAATAACATAAGGGGTTTTATAAAATTAATCAATCTTATAGTTCAGATAAACATTTATATCTTAATATCAAACACCTTGACCATTTTTCTATTTAGAAAAGGTTTTCTCTTTTATATTAATTTTTTCTTATTTTTTCTCTAGAGAAAATTTATAAATTCTTTATACACATTCCATAAGATACTTCCATTAAGATTATACTTTTATAGTATTGATATATAATACATGTTATGTGATTATTTCAATTAATATATAATAAAAATATTTTTTATATGATTATCAAGATTTATATGTATTTAACAAAGAATCTAGTATAATATTTTCCCTCAAATTTATAGTAGTTATAGATCTATATTTCAATGTGATTAATTTTATCATTTTTATATTCGTGGTAATTTAGTTTGAAAATCTAGTCAATTATATAATATATAAATCATGTACAGTTGAGTTGAAAAATCCTTTCCAAATCCATCATTTTAGTATTTGAAACTAAATTCCTTCAGTTAAAAACATTTAATATATCATATATAAGTGTAACCTAGAGATCATTATATAATGTTTTCACTTAACTTTAAGTGTTTCCAATATCTTTCATACCTTATACAAGATGATCATGCATTCCAAAAGTCTTTAGTTAGCCTTTCATAATGTGTGAGGTCTTCACACATGTTCAATTTGAAAGGAATTAGAAGCATAGTAATTTTAATTTTTCTATAAAATCCCATGATATTATTTAATCTCTTCATACATGTTTAAAGGGTTTAATTTTGTATCCTTTATCTTTAACAAAATTAATATGTTCTGAACACAATAATTTATTACATTTTTATTCATCTACTGATTTTTTTACAAAAAAAATAATAAAATAGTATTATATATATAAATATTCAAAATTTTACCATTTATAAAGAACTCGAAAACATATAATTTAAATATATAGAATAAAATGAAACCAAAATCTATTAATTATAAATTATTAGGAAACTGCAAGAAAACATATAATTATAAAAAAAATCTTATAAACCATATCTAGTGGAATATTCGACCCAAATTTGCACTATTTATAAATAAATATACATGAGAGGGATTATTTAAATTACAATACCATTTATTAATATTTATAAACCATGGCCAACATTTACTATTGATATTATAAATAAAATAATCATTTCCTTGGTTTAGTGTAACTAAATTTTTTTTTACCAAGAATGTGACTCCTTATAATTATGATATGTTATTTACAAGAATAATTTTGCATAATTTAAACTGAAGAATATATCTATTTATTGATTAAATAGTTGATATCTATGAATAAAACAAAAATGAAATTAAAAACATAGTTCACATTTGAAATATGTATACATGAGATATATATTTATTATTTTTTCACAAATTCTAAATACATAACCGATTTATAATTTAGAAACATTATGTTTATATATAAGATATGATGTGTTCATATTTAATCATTTCCATGGAATTTAGAAAAAAAAAGACATTCATATTTAAAAATCTTATTCTATATAAAATACAAATACATAATATTCTTTTGAATATCAACTCTTCATATTAATAATGATAATATTTATATTATTTTAATATGATGTATTTTTTATTTATTTATAACAGAGATCAAATAAACAGAAACAATGTTTTATTGGTTTAAATAGATTTCTCTTATAAGAAATTTATTTAAAAATCATATCATATTTTAAGAACATATCATCAAATAAATATATCTTCATTTATAAATATATTTTTTATTTATAAGCACTTTGTAAATTAGGTCATTATTTTAAAATAAACACTTTATATTTAAACCTTAAACATATGACATGTATATTAAATGATTTTAACATAGATAGAATTTTTAAATGGACTTTTTTACATGCTAAATCCTCCCTCATATTTTTCACGCGTGCAATGGTCTAGTACAAGTGAATGTTTTAGAGAATTTTAGTTTTTTTTCAAAAAATTATAAAAGATAGACTTATTTTTTACAAACCATGATGTGGTTACTTATATTGGCAACATGTTTCAAATGAAAAATTCCAATTTTTATTTATAGAATTTATATTAGGTAGCGGATCCCATAGTCACACTTTTGAGCTATTTTTTTTTTGTTTAGTAACATCATAGTTATCATTTGGAAGTATAATTCACATACTAACCATAAAAAATTAGAACTTAAAGCTATTATTATTTTTTTATTGTGTTCTATTTTTTGAAAAAAAATCTCACGGGTGTTTCTCATATAAAACATATATGTTTAACAATTTTTATAAACATCACCATTTTTTAGAAACATTTAATAGAAAAGAAAATCATCATAAAACTAAGCCTTTTTAAGGCTAAACATTATTTGTAGTTAAAAACTCCATTTTTTATATTTTTTTCATATATTCAATAGAAAATAAATATAAGAAGCTATGATGCCAGGATTTGGATTCCAAAAGGTAAGTCTTACCCAAATATAGGGGAAATACTGTTAAAACATATGGCATGATATCCAACCATAGTATTAATAAATTTTTCTATTTTTCTTATTACATTATATATATATAGAATGTAAATTGTATTAAGACTTTCATGAATGTGTGTGACATGAATCATTGTTCAAGTACTCCATACATAATTCTTAGCATTCGAAATTTGTAGTTGAACTAATTTTAGTGGCTTTAAGTTTAACTAGGACTTAATGTCATGATAAAAGGTTTGAAATTTTACTTAGTCTATTATAATCAATCAATCCCACCTACAAATGGGAATCCACCATCATTTTCCAGTCATGACTATAATTTCAACATAAATCATTCATCCTTAGTATCTTAAAATACATATTTAATAATCACAATGATTCTTCATTATTCCCCATACTTATCCACCAATTATAAATTCTACTATGTTCCCTATATCATTAGTGACCTTCCCAATCCTACCATGAACCAATATATATTTATTCTATGGAAAAATGTTTGGGAGAAAATCAATGAGCATGCTATATTAATGAGGGAGCTAAATATTGATCCATGTTTATATTCCTATCAAGAATTAATTATTGTTATTATAATTAAATTATTTTTATCTAAGCATATTCTTTATGTATAAAGTGAAATAAATGAAGAATGATACAACTATATACTTGTGAAGAAACCGATCTAATCCTTCATGCATAAGTAAAGGAGAACCATTAGAAAGAACCAATATATTATTTCCTCCAATGGTATCCATGAGTTGAATGAATTAACAAAATCCTTAGATATTATTTCTATGAGATCCCATTTTTTCATGTTTTTTCCTTTTTAAAATTTTTATTAGAGCTATTTTATTGGGTTTCCCTTTATCGTTACAGCTTAGATGTGTTGTCTTGTTAAGATACAAAGATCCTTTGTTATAGGAAATGACCTATAGTACATGAATGTTTATTTTTATGAATTAATGGAGTCATAGTATAATTGTTTTAAATAATTTTTTAAGGGGTTTCCATGGTTTTTATAAAATTTGAGGTGTTTTCAAGCCTTTTCAGCAAATAGGTCTTAAAGTTATCTGTAGGAACATACACACAGTGTACTAGTTACATGATGTGTAACTATTTCCAAACACAATCCATGGACCTAGATCATGATGTGAAATTAAAACAAGTTGTGAATTAACTAAACATCATATAATGTTTGTGCAGGGTTAAAATTAATTTGAGGTGAAAGTATTTTTGTTGTATCCATTTAAAAATTAATTCATGATGCATACATGGATTAGACACCATGTATTTATCACAACAAGTAGTTTTAACTGTTATTTAAATTTATTATTTCCTTATTCCTTTGGCGGATCCTTGCCTCTATCAACCTAGGATGGATTACATATGACTTTGTAAGCCTCTCCACCATTTTAGATGTTCCATTTGAGTAATCAATACCTGGGGTGTAGTATTTCATTGGTTTTCCATTCTCCCACTTTATTATTCGACCATTGGGATGAAATATCATGACCTTGGTAATTTTTGGTTTTGATCTTGATCTGTTATGATCTAGGATTCTTCTTGTGGTCATTCATGCATTAATCTATGATGTTGTTTTCCATTGGAAGCATTGTGTAATCAAGGGTTAAAGTATGAGTGTTTAAATCTTGACCCTATATCCTGTTTTCAATTTCAAATTATATGAAATATTGTGATAGTGCTAATATATTTGGGAAATAATTATTTAGTTGAACATAATGAAGATAATTCTATATAATATTCTTAATTGTATTCCTCTAAATTAATTTCTATTTTCTGGAATAAATTATGGATACATGTTGGGTGGGAAGATCCTTGATAAAACAGTGCCCAAGAAATGGCTTAAATATGATTTTATCAAAACATGTGTTCCATGTGTTTTCTGGATATATATTCACTATGGAAAATGGATTATTGGATTGATTGAGTAAATAGGTAATTAAATGAAAAAATTTAATTAGAAGAATTAAAATTTTGTTATTATATGGTCATATTGTGATATACTTTCTACTGTGATATACACTTGTACTTCATGCAAAGATGCTCATATACTAGGATATGCCTTGACACATGCTAAGATTCTTTATATACCAGGCTATGCCCCAACACATGCTGAGATGCTTATATAATAGGTTGTTCCCTAGAACAATATGAGATTATTATACACTATGGTATTTAATGGAACATTCCAACATGCTTATATACCGGTCTAGGCCTTGACAAATGCAAATATTAAAATATAGATGGACTGGCCCAATTTTTTTATACCATGTGTATATGTTTGGGGTTGGCATAGTTGTGTGACATTCTTAAAGACATTCTAGAAAGGTACCTAAGTAGGTTATGATTTACCATGGGTTTATGGTTTTGGATAACATGGTTTTGAGATATTCTCATAGACATTCTGGTAGGATGATAAAGCATGTTTTTTTAGTATTTTTTTAATTATTGAAATAATTATTACACATGTTTATCACATTATTATATTCAATTATTATTTGAATGGTTGTGTTTAGACATGATGGTATTGTCGTACTGAGTTTTACTCGCACCCTATTTAGTCCACCATTTGACACTTGAGCAGATTACATGGATAGAGGTATTGGCAAGGGAAAGGGACCTTGTATCTTATTGATTATTATTGGATGGGATCAATTTTGCATATGGGATAGAATGGGATTTGGGACCAGGATATTTTAGAGATTATTAGTATCTTCATGTCTTTTATCTTTATTTTTTATTTTCAAATTAGATATATATCAACCTCAAATTACATTATTCCTCATTATTGGTATTTTTTTCTCATTTATATCCCGTTTTTGTTATCTAGTTTTTGCTATTTCTATTACTCTAATTACATTTCTATATGGATTATTTTAACTTGTATGACACTTCATACTAAGGGGTATTGTCTCCTCGTTATACATATCACACCCCCGCTACTAGTCAGAAGCCTCTGGGAGCACTTGAAGACTCTTAACCAACCCTTTTCTCCCACATAATAGAGTGCTATATCAGGGGACATTATAGAGTTGTATCAGAGGGTAGAATATTGTTTTTTATTTTCTATTTGTTTGTTATTTTGGAAAGGTATAAAGGACACTAAGATGTTTCTGGACTTGTAATGATCTTTTGCATGGGAGTTTCTAACCCTTGTATAGGGGAAATCCATGTGCCCTAGGATGGGATTAATGTTCATAATTTTATCTTGTTATTATTTGAAGTTATTTCATATTAGGGGATTCTGATATTGTGTGATGTAATTATTTCTTAAGATTTACACATGTTGCCTAGTCTGGAATGAGATTATTATGCATGGTTCTTGATATGAAAATATGGATATATAATGACATGAATTTTTCATGATAGAGACATGTTTTTATAATTGTGATATTTTTCCTATGTAGGGTATGATATGAGATATATATTATACCTAATTAATGAAATAAAATAACTGTTATGTAATTTTAAAAGACATGGGAATCTATTTTTTGAGATTTTATGTGTTAGTGGTTCTCTCTTGTAGTCACTTGTAGAGGTTTACTTTGTTGTTACCTAAAGATCTATGGTGTATATTTGTCTTTTATATAAAATTCATTCTCATCATATTCAAATCGAGTGTCAGGATAGTTGTAATTAGACTTATACTAATATAGACGAGCTTTAGAATCCTATAGTTCCTTAGGATCATATGGATGTTCGTCTCCATGATAACTTCCTTAAGTTTATGTGATCCATTGAAATACAGACTATTTGTACCATGCCTTTGATGTGTGAGATGAAAAGAGAGTTTGAGTTACCAAATTTACCTACATTAAATAGAAAAGGAATCCCTAGGGAGGATGGGTTACAGATTTAGTCAGTCCAGAATATATTCAAGTATGTCAAGACACCCACATATAAGAGAATGAATATTTTTGTATACCTGCTTCGTGGACATTCCAATTTTTGGTAGGAAATTCTAGTGTAATGAATACATAAAAAGGAGTTATCTTATATGTAATTTGAGATGAAGTTTTTTAACCAATTCCATCCCAAGTAATTTTTTTATGAAAAGGCACAAAATTTTATAAAAGTAACATAGGAGGGAATTTCAGTGTCAGACTATGCCAGATATCTCACCGAACTGTAACATTTTTCTATATATCTAGAGACTGATGAGATTTTTATGGTGATGAACTTTTTGGATGGTTTATGCTTTGATATTAGGTTTCATGTGAATGTTTTTATTTTGTTAAGTCTTGAGGATGTGATGAATCAGACACTTGTCACTAAGGGGAATATGAGAGAGGCCTCGAGCAGTGACCATGATCTTTCAAAAGGGTGAATTTGGAGATCTTCTTTAAAAAACAAGAAATGTCACTTTGACAATTTTCACTAAGGAATAAGACAACATAGTGGTCATGGATGTGTAAATTTATATAACAATCATGTCATATTGTATTGATATTATTGTGAAAAGTTTTTTCACATGTTCCCCTAATGTCCTAAACCCGCAATTGTGTGTCCTGTAGTCGGTAGGCTAGTTCATCTTAAAATTTTTTGTAGGAACTTTCCACATAATCAAAGTGTAAGGAGAGAAGTATAGGAACCTGAGTTTGGAAGGGGATCAATTATCCCTTAGAAGGATGGTAGCTAGTGTTCCATAGGATGTTACATCCAATGTTAGGGATGTGGTACCCCAGTGTAGGAATGATAGTACCAGAAAGAGGGAACAACTCAACTAAGTAAGTGTGGAGCCCAAGGAAGATGGCCTATTTAGATTTATGTTACGAAAACTACTCCAGCTATTGTGGATGAATTTCCTTCTACTATAAGATGTATGATTCTTGTATCATCTACCCTAGATTTTGTTTTATTTGATATAATATCATCACATTCATTTTTATGTTCTCTTTTTATAAAATGGTTTGGGATTGGTAGAGGAATATTTGATTATTATTTTACCATTGATACACTGTTGAGAGTGCAATTAGATAATATTAAACATTTCAAGGACTATTCCTTATATATTTTTGGTTATCGTTTCTTTTGGGAACCATTTGTGATGGAATTGGAAAGCATAAATTTGATTCATTATATGGATTTACTAGTTATATACCAGGATCATATATACTTTTACCATATGAGAGTTTCCTTTTTTCACCATAAAGAGGTATTTATTCTCACCTAGGAGAGTGTGATATTATGGCCAGTCATGCAGGACTAATTTAGTGCAGATTGGATTGTCTCATAGCTCGAATATCTGGTCCTAATCAAGATATTAGTAAAATTTGTTAGGATTATATTTCATTAGGGGCTTACTATTTTCAGGACATCTTTTCTGAAGAGTTCTATGTATTACTGCTTGAGTGAGAGATCATGTTCACGATTTAGTTGTTGTCTGGAGTAAAGATAATTTATATTTTCCCTATATAATGGAACTATGAGATCTTTAGGCGTTGAAATTATAATTGGATGAACTATAAAATAAAAGTTTCATACAACCTAGTTCTAATCCTTTGGGTTCTCAAGTTTCCTTCACCAAAAGTATTTATAGTGCCATGCAATTATTTTTGTACCATCAGATAATGAACCTAATTATGGTCAAGAATCTATATCCCCTTCCATGAAATGATTATTTATTTAATCAATTGAGAGGTTTTAAGATTATATCTAACACTGATTTGATAACAAGATACCATCAGTGAAGGGTGAGTCCATTAGAAAAAACATGGACCACCTTAAGTAGTATGTTTAGTTCTTTTGAGTTTGTTGGGATATCATTTGGTTTGACAAACAAAGTAGTAGTATTCATGTCCTTGATGAATAGTATCTTTCATCCTTTTATGTATTTTTTTTTTGGAATTTTTCATCAATGAAATATTATTGTATTCCTAGTTAGCTGACAATCATTCCCAACATCATGACACCATCTTGAGTACATTGAAAGATCATTGGCTATCGACCAAGCTAACCAATTTCAATTTCTAGATTGATAAAATTAACTTCTTGGGACATTTTATATTAGATAAAATGGTTCCACTAGGACTAGAAATGGTTTTGAGCCATTGTATATTGTGAGTGGCCTAAGAATGCCTTCAAAATTTGGAGAGTTCTTGGTTTAGTGGGTTATTTTCAATGTTTTATCCAAGACTTACCCCTTATGAAAACAAAATTGTCAGGATTAACCAAGAGTGAATTGATTTCATTTTTTCTGAATCTTGTGAGAGAGACCATGTGAGTAACAACCCAACTCACGATCTAGAGTTAGTGACAGTGGTCTATTACCTATGTTTTTGTAGACACAATCTTATGTGTGAAAGGTTTTTTTTATACATGGATCACAAGATCCTCAAGTATATATTTTCTCAACAGGAGATAGAGCTTCAACAGAGAAGGTGGGTTGAGTATTTATAGTCCTTGTACTTCAATATGGCTTATACACCAAGCAAGGGAAATTCCATTTCCAATTATTTTGATATGGAAGATACAGAGAGATGGAATAAGAGAGTATTAACATGTGTGGAGGATGATATAACTCTTTCCATAAATTCATGTAGATGTTCAAGAGTCTTAGGGATGAGCATATCTAACATTTAAATTTATTATACCAAGGATTTTCGATCATATCAAGACCAATAAATTTTCTGGGATGGAGTTCATAGATTTAAGAGACACCTTTTATTGTGTGGAGACACCATCATTATGGTCTCATTGCAGTGAAAATTTTGTTCATTTCCTTGGATGAATATGGGTTTCAATGGGCTTGTGTGAGGAGCTGACAAAGGGGTTTCATAAATCTTGTTGTGTGATGGATCTTGGTTTGACAAATATGTATCATGATATTCATATTAAATACTAGTTTCCATGGATGAATAAAGAAACCACGTGATTTGTGGTGATATGTTTCACCTATCATGAAGTGAAGGCCATGCATAAAAGGATGGTTGGATTTTTGTTACCTTTTCCTATTCCTAAATGGATGTGGGATGATTTTACTTTTTATTTTTTTGACAAGATATCCCAATACAACCTATAAGAATGATTTAGTATGAGTGATCATGGATTGGTTGATGAAGGTAGACCACTTAATACCTATTAGGGACACCTTTATAGTTCATTAATTTTGAAGTAATTACATTCATGTGATAGTTTCGTTTCTTGGAGTTCTGAGAAGTATCTTTTCAGATAAGGATTCTCATTTCATGTCTAATTTTTGGTAGGGTCTTTTGAAGGATCTCATATTGTACGTTCTATTGAGCACAAACTATCATCCTCTAGCTGACGGTCAATATGAGTGGATTATAAAATTTATGGAGGATCAATTACAAGCATGTATTATGGTTCATGGTGGTTTTTGTGATTAGAATATGGAACTTGTAGATATTTTATATATGTTTCTTCATAAAGATGTGGATGTAATTTGTCTGATGGTTTGATTGTGGGAGGTTAAATGTTTTGGATAATCATTTTTATCAGACCCAAAATCTGATAATATTTCATAGAAACTCCCAATGGTTCCTGTATCCATAACTGAGTATGGACCTTCTTTCTATATGATGTCGGTCGATTGGGGTTTCAAAACTAAATACACTTAGGAACTCACATTGGTTGAGAGGATGGGAGGTTGGAATCATTACAAAATTTTGTGAGGGAATTTTTTTCTACTATGGTACTCTCTTATAGATGTAATATATGTTCTAGAATATCTTCCTAATCATTATATTGGACCATTTTACATAATAGGTTAATCATCAGTCAAAACTATTTCTATTTCGGATACATAATATGTTTCTCCCAAAAAATTACTATAGGATAAATATATTTTATACAGGAAGGGAGATATTTTAGTGAATCTATCTATATATATCCAAGGGTCTTCATCCATTTCCCCTGATGGGTGGATCCTTATTTATTTGGATTTTTATAGTTAGGTTCTTTGGGAATTTCTACCACATAGGATGTGATTAATGTTTAGAGGATGGGATTGAGCCACTATGAGGAATCCTACAAATATAATTTATAGGAGGAATCGATGGACCAATTGTTATTTGAACCCATGAAGTTTATACTCATGTATAAAGGATATATGTGAGGGAACTTAGAGAGAAGATATTTGAGCTCGAACGTGGAGGAGGATTCCTACATATCCTAGTTATGTTATGAATCATAGTCATTATAGCTCAGTTTTCTACTCAGTCTACTGGTGGATGAGGGAGAATGGTTATACCATGAGATATATTGGGTCTTAATAGTTGAAATTTGGATAAAATAGGGGAAACTTGCTCCAAAATGGCTGATTATTAGATATCAGGCCGTAGAAATTCATCCTTCACATATGTGTTATGGAGGGAATCAGAGTTCTCATAGTTAATTATGGTTCGAGGATTACATTCTATGTTTTCTATGGATGGTAGAGACTCATGAAATTAATGATATTATCATTTCATCTCCCTAATACCACATGATCTATGATTTTTTTCATAAACAAGGAATAAAAGTAATCAGCCACATTTCATATGGATGTAAGTATCATGTGTTGGGACACCCCTTTAAGTGCTTAATAGAGATCTCGGGCCTTAGAAAGTAATCATACAAATCTTTTTTGTGATAAGAATCAGAGTCCCCATATCTCATTTGAGCTCTTAGACTTCTAATGAATGAATAATCATAAGAAACCCATGGGAATGATTGGGTCCTGATGGTTGAAATATCTGAGACATTGGTGAACTTACTCTGAGGTAAGTGTATATTTGAGCCTAGGCCTTGTAAAGGCATCCTACATATCCTAATTATATCTGGATTCAGATTTCACATATTTTAGTAGATTCAGGACTTACATTTTAATGTTTCTCTAATATTGGGAACATATCATATTATACTACTGATCAGGTCTTACATACATTGTTTTCGCTTTGTGAGGAATATGATCGTTGTAACTCCCTAATCCCACATGAGCTATGCTCGAGGTGGAAAATAATGGATGAAAAATGACCATTGTCATAACATTTGGATGAAGGAATTATGTACTGAGACATCACTTTGGATGTCCTATATAGATCTCATGATTTAAGAAGACATCCTACCTATATTATATATAACAAGAATTATAGTCATAACAATTCAATGGATCATTTCATACACCTAACAGTGGACATGGTTATCACGTCCTGGGATTCCCACTTGACTTGGAATGCTTTTCCATATTTCATGTGTTGATTTTATTCCTATAATTCCATGTTTTTCTTCATGAAATGTTAGAGGATATCTTCTGGACTTATCCCAATAAAATCGCATTATTCGGGTGACTTGTCCGAGGGACCTCGTATAATCTAGATGTCATGTATGATGTTTGGTGCATGACTAAGGATTACTTATCATGATGACATCACATGTCATGGTTGGATGATCATGGAGTCCATTGAATGATATAAATTGACAATATTGGAGGTTTTCACGTGATCTAGATAACTTGAACTAGTTCCATCATGTAGGTTGGCTGACATGTTCAGAGGGTGTTGTGAGAGTCGGTGGGACATGTATATAGTGTGTTGCATTCCTTCCTAAGTTATTCAAGTGTCATCGAGGAAGATGTATAACATTATTATAGGTTTTCATGAAAGTTAATGTGACATGTATATAGGTTTCTGCATGTCTGGGTTGACTTGTCCAGGTGTTATCATGAAATCCGATTGACATGCTCGAAGGACGTCCCAAGATCTAGATGGCTTTTCTGAAGGACATAACAATTTCCATTTTACTTTTCTATATGACATTAATATATTTATATGACATTAATTGGTGCCACTGTGTGATTTGGGATAGATTTATATAGGACATCTTGTGGTTAGATGGTGAGTCCATAGAGTTTCACAAGACCTGGGTGGCAGGCTTGTGGGGAACTATGTGACTTGATCTGACAAATCCAAGGGACTTTCTGGGATTAAAATAATATACTAAATGAGTGTCTCATGATCTAGGTTACATGACTTAGTGCTATCACCTGACCTGGGTGGTTCCGTCCAAGAACATGAGGATCATGGTATATATTCTTCACATAAGTCTCTCATCTTTTTAGTCTATTTTCAATCCTTTTATTGCATATATATTAGATATGTTTAGTTTTAGCTTATTTAATTCTTGTGTGACTGATAAGTTATGTGGGATGTCCTTCACACACTCTTCCATAATTCATTAATTTTATATATGAGTGATCAGATGAAGTTCCTATGCATTTCACATGATTTATTAGGTCGTTTCTTGGACTTTACATGACAAAAACTCTTTTCTATCATGAGATCAGCCACTCCCTTTAATACACTATTATTCCTAGATGAGCCAGTTTGAGGACCAAATATTCATTGTTTCATGATGTGTTGGGTGATTTATTGTCCCCACAACCTTGTTTATTCCTCTCTTTGCACAGCGTGTATTTTTGAAATCCAAGATGGAGTCGATGGGGGGATTTCCTGTCATGTGTTTCATGATATCCTGATATAGGTCATTCCAGGGGAGTGACATGATTTTAATCAACCATATTATGATTCCATAAACACCACATTTATTGAATTATATCCAATTAATGGTGTTGTTCCTAATCATATGGACATCGGAAGGGGCTTTCACATTTTTAGGCTACGATGTTTAAGAGAATTTGCAGGATTATGATGTAGGTTGCAAGGATTTTGTGTGAACAGGGGTGACTTGTCAGGTATCTTCAATGAAAAAAATGGATTTATAAGAGGATTCAAAATATTATCTCTTCCTACCAAATATATTTTGTAAGGTCTTATAATGAACATGAGTGAATAAAATAAATTTTACGATTGTAAGAGGCACTTGGTTCTTTTGTTCTTTTATGTCCTTGTTTATTTTATATGGGACTTTGTTCTCATGAATTTTATCGAGTGTTGTAAAATACAATAACTCTCCACATTTGTGATGTGAATAGTTATTGAAAAAGGTTTTTATGTTTATGTGTGATAATTATTATAGAAAAACCCTCCTACATGACTTTGGAGCTAAAGGAGGAGCACAAGACTAGTTGGGCTTGTCCAAAGTATTTTTCTTGACAATTGTGAGACACCCGTGAGCTCTTCCATGAGAAAGTGGACATGTTTAAAAGACATCTAATATTTCTTGTGAACTACATGGTAATATGTCACATGATTATTATGACTAGTAGCACCCACATTTTTTATAATTACTCCTTATTTCCAAGGGGTTTTAGGCCATCACCCACTGATTGTCCGTAAGGGTGTCGCATTATCAATATGAGATCTTATGATGGTGAAATCACCTTTTCCTAGTCATTCAACCCACATTATTTTGATGTTTCATGTGTTAAATGATGGATCTCAAGATGATAAACATATAATTTTGGGGACAGCCACTCTTATCACCCTTGATATGTAATGTTTTCACAGCTCTATGATGCTATAAAATGATTGAGGGTGTTTTCATGTCAAGGTATCATTCGAAAGTCTGCATGGATAATATCGATATTTTTTTCATGAATTTCTAATATCCCTATTCATATGAATGTGTTGTGAGACCAAATTTTCACATGATGGAATCACATTACATTCAAAACATCATGGAATTTAGTAAAGAAGCTAAAGAAACAGAGTCTCATGAGGATTTCACTCCTCGATCCTGAAATGCAGGTACATGGAATATTTATCTTATTTACATGGATGTATCAAGTGAAGAATGGGACTTATCGTGTGTACATGAGTATTAAATGTGTGTAGTGTGGACTCCCATACTATTATATTTGTGCATTGAGTGTTGAATTTTATTCATGCTCATCTTTTGTGGGGCATCAAATAAATTTTTAAGACATGATAATTGCTACTCATCAAGTTGTTGTCATAAATTATTTACATAATTGGGCATGTGGTAACTTAATCTGCTTCTCGGTAGAGGCAGAAGTATGTCATGTTCTTGGTTAAGTTCTCTCTTGAAAGAGTATATACACGTGGTGAATCGGCTCTCCGAATGTTAGTGTATGGAGGTCAACATCATTTCGCAAGATAGGTTGTGTGGTACCTACTAGTTATTCAACGCCTCAACCTTTTTCATGAATTATTATGTGAAGGGATATAGTGTGGTGTCACCTCTTTCATGATAATGATTATGCGATGGATTTCTTATATATTCTTTTTCTTGTAACCCCAATACGGGATCTCCATACACTGTTTTGTGAGGAAATTTTGTGTTTTCCTTCTGAAGTGCCTATGTCCCTGGAATTTTGGTCTTCCTTTATTATTTATAGAAGAACTTCCAAACTACATATGCACATCTAAGAATGGTAGTGTCTCTAATAAATAAGCTTCAACATAGATCACACCAGCATACTCAACCTAATATCCAAAAATAATGTTGAATGAAGCTATGTCTTAAAGGAATAGAAACTCTTGGTATTATATATCTAACTCAAATTTGGATTTTTGAGATCACATATATTTATAATGATATTTTGTAGTCCCATGATCCACATATAAGTTTCATTTATGAACTACAGATCATCTGAACACATATGTTATATCTAACACCCAATATGTTCACAGTTTCTTCTACTCATGTATTGTATTTGGATGTCGTGGTGATATCGCACAAAACCATCAACAAATGATATTTTTTTAGTGAATAATAAATATTTTCCTCAAATAGATACTAAAAGATCTTCTTCTTATAGAGATTAGCCCATTATTTCTACTTCACACTTGTCCAAGTGGTCGCAATGTCACTTTGCATTCCGTGTGTAACGTCCAAACTCAAGATCCACTGAAACCATCCCCCCGTGCCAGTAGGTCACATGGCCTCAAGCGTGCCCCCATACAACAGAGATTTCCTAATACTAGTGTGGGTGAAAAGGTGGTATAGTGGGGATTCTATGCCCTCTTATCAGATTGGTACATGAGATACAACAAAAAACATACATAAATAGAAGCATATAATAAATATATATAATAATAAATCATCATAAGAATAAGTAATTGATAAAATTATTATAAAATATAAGGAAATAGAGGTAGTTTTAGGTACATGGATGCAAGGAATGCCGACATAAAAATGGTAATATGGAACATGCATATACAAAACTACAAAAAACAATATGCTCTACTATAATTCTATGTTAATGATTGGTCCTCTAATATTAATATCCATATATATGCAATTCATATTAATATCCAGTAGTAGGGTTATTTTACCCATCATTACCCGTAGGGAAATAATCTTCAAGGGTACCAAAGATATCTTCAGTTGCGTGTGTGATAAAATCTTAGTAGGCCACCACCAATGGTGTTTAGATATAATCCTACAATGGTCATAATTTAATAGTATACAGGCATAAGTAATTAATTAATAACGATAATTAAACAAGTTACTGTTCACCCATGTTTCTAAATGAATGTTGGTGGATCTAACTGTTTCAGCTCATGGAAAAAATATAATTCCATTTGTTCACTATATATATATATATATATATATATATATTAATGATATATGTTTTAATGTTATATATTTCATCCACTTATATAAACCAGGTGTGTGTAGTCGTATGTGGCCATATACCTGGAATACTAGTTATTTATGGATCGAGTCTTAACTCTGACATCAGTACTAGTCAAATGAGCCTATAATAACAAGAAATAGGGTACATGACCTCATCTCAAGATGAATGGAATACTTCATTCTCATCACTCGATATGGTGAGTTTTCCATCCTATTAAAACTTGAATATGGATTGTGGCATGTAAATCCCATCATCCGACTACTATGAATGGTGTGAGATGTCATGCTCAACGCCATTTGTAAGAAACAGTTATACTTTCATACGCAACTGAAACCTTCCCATCATACAAAATCATCAATCTAAGCGCAAGTCATTTTTACAAATATTGGCATGATGAATTAACTCCCATGCATCTCATTTATCAAGCTCATTATAAACAATCTTTCACAATTCATTTAATTAAGAATGATTAAACATAATTAGGCAAGGCCATACCAACCATATAAGTCATTCTATTAAATTGATCCAACTAATTTTAAAAAATTTCTCCATCATGCATTATCATTTCCACTTAATTTATCAATTCAATTCCACATAATAAGAAAATTCAATTTATAAGGATCAAAGAGCCATTTAGATGGTTACATGATCCACAATGATATTTTTTACATGAGAAATTTCAACAATAGGATGATCCAAGAACATAATAGGTTCCTTAAGTTCTAGAAAAAATCATATATCAAAGTTAATTCCATTTTATGTTCAATCCAAAAGGAAACAAGGTGTTACAAGAAATTTAGCAATTAACTACAAGGTCCAATTCAATGTGTCACACCTACTGGGTGTCTGTATGTGTGGTAACTATCCTTTAAAATACTATACAAGGATCAAAGGATGTCTTTCATGGTGTGATGATCAATTTGATATGTAGAAATCAAGATTATGTAGAAAATTGAGAAAATTAATTTGTGGAACATTAGTAGAACTACGAGACATCAAAAATAATTGGAAAAATGATGATACCGCCTACCTCAAGGCCATAAATGAAATCTCACTCGATATCAACATCAAATTTGGAGTAGGTTGGAAGAAATTGATGAAATATTCAAACACCCTTAAAATAGGGAAAATGATATTGCACCTAAGTAGCGTGATTGATTGAAATATAAACTTGGATAGGAAGGGAGATGGTTTTAGAACATACCACGGTATATCCAATTCTTCTAATGGATCATGAATAGAACATTTGTTCAGAGAGATAGTTCAAAGACTACATTTGGATAAAATGAGAGCTACCGGAGGGAGAAGATATATTTCATCAACTACAAGGGAGTATAGGGGAATGAAATATATGTATAAGTTAAATAAGGTGGGAAATTTAATTTCACCTCAAAACATGGGAACAAGATTTAGGCCCACGGTTTGCCAAACCATGCATAAACTATGCACAATCAACTACTTAAGAATTTTCCATGAATGGTTACGGAATATATTTTCCCAATCCATGTGAAAATTATGTGGAATACCACTGCCAAAATCCTAAATTTTCTCACATGGTCTTGCGCCTAGAGTTTTATAGTTTCAAAAAAACGGTGTGGCTCCTACTTCACTTTTATTTCACCCCGCATAGTTGGGAGGAACATTTTGGACTGGGTGGCATGATTTACTTGAATAGTGAAACCCAATTATTTTTCTCATTTCTTGAACTCTGATGTAAAAAAATAATCCCTAGACACTCCTTGGACCATTTTTAGGCCTTATAGAACAGTTAAAAACATTAAACTAAGGTTTTTAATTGAAAAACAAATGATCCATACCTTTTTGAAATGACAGTGTCCTTAAAAACTTCCTTATTTAAAGATACTCATTCTTGAGTTGGTCTTTTGAGGTTAAATATGTATTAATGAAAACAAATTCTAGCACCTATTCTCATATATTTACTTCCCATTCCAAAGTATCATCCTATACCCGGTCATGATTTCACAGCACTCGTATCAATGGAACTAATCTACCTTAGAGTGTCTTAATTCTTAGAAAAACAATGAAAACATGATACTCATAAAATGAAGCATCTTCATCTACTTAAAACTCATTAGATTTGAAAAAATAAAATTGGTCTAGATAGTGTCGGAAAATATAAGATACATGAATGAAATCTAGCATAGACCTACATCTTTTAGGAAGTTCCAACTAGAAAGTCACTCGTATGATTTGTTTCACAACCTTGAATTTTATAACGAACCACTTTGAGGTCTTACCCTACCTTGAAATATGTATATGGACCAACCAGGGTGAGACTTGCAAAAAACTAGGTCTCCAACCATGAACTCAGGAGGTTTCTAGTGTCTTTTGGAATACAACTGCTATCTGGACTGATCTATCATCATGAACTTTCTAATTAATTGGACCTACACTATAGTCTCTTACATGATACATGGTCCAAGAATAACTTCTTATGATACCTCTATCAAGAACATACATTAATGATAAGTCCTACCATATAAGGCTTCATGAGGATTAATCTCGATGGTACCTTGTAAAATATTTTTATAATCAAACTCGATGAGGGTAATGTGTTTCTCCAAACAACCCCAAAATATAAGGAATCAATCACAAATAATACCCTCTAGAACCTGAATTGTATGATCCATTTTTTAATCATATGTGGGTGATATGTCATGCTCTAAAAAATATATATACCCAAGGCCTTTTGTAACCCCAACTAGAAATGTGATGTAAAGCATCTATCTCTATCAGAAAAAATATGTTGAGGAGAAACATGATTATATATAACCTTAATTATAAAAATAATTCCTAGATCATATACCTATAAGGTCTCTCACACTAGTAAAAAGTGTTCTACCTTTTTCAAATGATCAATTAACATGCATACTATATCATTACTATGAGGTGATCTGGGTAAACCAATCTCGCAATCCATTAAATGATTATCCTATTTCCACTTGGGAATGGAAAATGGAAATTAAATCCCCACAACTCTTGGATTTTCCCCATTTACCTTCTTATAGAAGAAACACTGAATTATGAATATGGAAATCTCTAGTTTTATACCAGGCCACCAATACTAGCATAATAGATCCCGATACACTTTGGTGAAATTGGGGGTGAACCACCCAAGGTGAGGCATGGAATTATCAAATCAACACCTCTGTGATGTTTTTTGGGACCCATACACTCCCATGTAAAATTAGTGTATCATCACCATCCATTATCTATCCTAAATATGTATAATAATCGGAAATGTTTTCCCTTCGGACAAGGCATTTAGGATGAGGAAGTTTCCTCATTAATATCTATTCCAAAAGAGTTGAGTTCACTACTAAGGCTAGGAGGATAGTCTGACCATGGACCTCCTGAACCTCAATGTGCATGTTTGAGAATAAGTCCATAATCCTCCATTCTCCACTAGACTACTCAACTCTCTGTGTATAAGTCTTTCATCTACGAGCTTCAGCTACAAAATTTACATTCCCATGCATGTTAGAAATAGAAAAATCAAACTATTGTGTGTAGTCAACCCACTTACGCTACCAAATATTGAGATCCTATTATGTAATGATATAATTGAGGATTTTTTCATATTTTAATATCAAAAAAATATCTCTATGTAGATAGTTTCTTCAAAAGTGTTAGTCATGTAAAACAAAAGTGAGCTCTAGGTCGTGGGTCGGGTGATTCCGCTCATGAGGAATCAACAGATGAGACCCATTCATGATGGAAAACTCCAAATCTGATTCCTTATGGGTCATAGTAAAAAAGTGTAGATCATTCCTGACTCTGGAAGAATCAATATCAATGCTAAAGTCAAGAGACCCTTTAAATCCTGAAAGTCTAATTCACAATATTCTGATCATATGAATTTTATACATTTCATTGTCAAACCTGTAATCAGTGCTACAAGATGTGATAAATTTTGGATAAATAATAATTAATAACTAGTTATCCATAATAATATTTGGAATTTAAATACAGTATTGGTATTCTATGAGAAAACTAAATCACTCGCTTTCATTGGGTCTACGAAATCTCTTGACTCCAACATAATATGACTTGAGAAGTGGAAATTGGCGATCCAACAGTGGCATTTATGGTCTTAAAAATATAGATAATTATTTCTCTATGTATTTGGAATGATATTAGTATGGTTTTAATTTTTGCATATAGATCATGAATAAAATAATATATAATAAACAATGACTACCATAAATGAATCTAGATATGGGTGGGAGACATGTTTATTAAGATCCATAAAAACTGTAGGTTCTTTTGTGAGTCTAAATGACATAACTCGGTGTTTGTATAGACCATAAATGCTTCTGAAATCTATACGAGGTATGTATGAGGACCATACATGTTCATAATGGTATCCTGAACCCAGATCTATCTTTGAAAACAATCTCTCTCATTTGATCTGATCGATGTGGTCGGATATTCTAGGAAATGGATACCGATTCATTACTGTGAGTTAGTCCAATCATCGGTAATCCACACAGAGCTAGAGGTTACCACACACATTCTAGGAAAAAATTACTAGTGAAGACCATGGAGAAGTGATGGGGATTATAAATCCTTTAACCACTATATCCTCCAACTACTTCTTGAACTCTAGGAGTTCCAAAGGAGGAATGGTCACTGTTGCTTCTATTCAAACAAACTCAATAGTACACTCTACCTCTCTCATACGAGGTAGGCTAGAAAAGTCATTAGGAAATTAATCCTTGAAATTATCCATTATATGAAAAAAAATAACTGCTTGTAACCCATTGTAATCTAGGAAAATACGGGCAATCTGACCTCTCACATCACCCAAACTCTGATGATCAGGTATTGATCATGTATCGTTCACACCCAATTCCTCCTTATGCACATTATGACCTCTCTCTCGTGATCTAAACATCAACCTCCAATGATACAAGTAAATTTTTTATTGATAGGCAACTAAAAATTCAATCTTGAGGATTATGTAAAATCCTATCACGTTAAGGATGAAAATATTCCAAACAATGAGGTAACCACATATCACAAGGGGGAAGTAATTCCAATGACGAACACCCTCTAAGCGGATACCAAATGGGGTATCAAGTACCATTACTCCATGAATGTGTCCAATTTCAAGGATAAGACATATAATAATGTTCTCAGATATATAAAGTTGAGACACATATGTGGTAGATAAAGTAGACACTAATGTGGAGGCTACTAGAATAGTAACTCAAACTATAAAAGGTCTGACACTATACTCATTTGGCATTGTCTGGACTTCTTTTAACTGGCATGTACCATAGCATGGAGTCACTCCCTAACATCCCTAAGCAAGACCTCTCTATTTTATTTGAGAATCATTATCCTGGAAATCTCTTCCTCTAACACCACATCAGCCTCATTAACATGTGGTATTCTAGCTTCCTGTCTAACGTTCTTCTATTGTCCTAACTTCAAATTATGAAGTAAGTATAGATACACACTCACTAGTAAATTATGGTAAGGTTTTGTAAAAACTATGGATATGCCCCATCCTACTAGAGCCTTTTCACTCCATATAATCATGAAATAACTAAGGATCTGTGTGTCTTTCTTCCCACACTGGTGACATATCGAAAAATTGTCAACATGAGGATCATGAATTCTTCTACCTCCATGAGTATCCTTAAAAATTATTTCTCACCTAGAATAAAAAACAAAAGATCCTCTAGGTTCTAACCCATCTAGAATCACTATAGCCACATCCCTAATGTTTTATTTTTTAAAATGTTCTTGGTTTATTATCTCGGATATATTTTTCAATAAGAATACATTGACCTTTAATTTAATGGTGTAAGCCAACCCATCCTCGAATCGAATAGTGTTCATAAGGTCATAACTCTCTAGAGTATGAGTGAACCACTGAATATTGGTGAATCAGGTAGATTATTCCATAACTAAAACACCTCCCTATTAAAATTAAATGAATTCTTTAGCTTTATAAGCACTTAGAGTTTGGGGATATAAATAGTCGTTGAAGATCATCTCTAAATCTTCCCAAACCATGTCTCCATGCTGATCTACATGAGTGATAACATCCCAACATCGAATGGAAGGATCACGTACTATATACTCTGCTATATTTACCCTCAACTCTGGAAGAATTTCATGATTCTTGAATATCGATAGGATGGATTTGAGCCATCATTCAGTAGTGTGTGGTCTTATATCCCAAGAAAAGGTAGTAGAACGATGTTGCTAGAATTCACAAGTAAACACTTCCATACTTCATGGAGTATTAATGGAGTATTTCAAGGATTCATGATTCTAAAATTCAAAACACATGACTCAGAATATATTTAATCAATTGATAAAATTGTAGATAGAAAACTAGGATAGGTATAAAGCCTTCCTATAAGAACTATCACACCTCTCTACCTTCTCCAACATCTATATCTATATGATAGAAAGAGACCATGTTAGGCCATCACAACGTAATTGATACCACACTAACCACTACTAAGGATGGTTTCGAGTCTATGTCTTTGTTTAACATTCATAGGATAACTAACTCCACTTTCAAAGTCATGTTCATTTTAATTTTTTTCTTTTTCAAATAATTAAATCACTTTAAAATGGTTGAATTATATGGTTTTCCATTCTCAATATTTAGGTCCGAAACACCATATGGACCAAAATAAGGCATCCAATTAATCTACACCAAAACACATTCTAAACCATGCGACCAATGGTCCATGGCTCAATGTGCTATCATTGAGATCTTAAAGATTCTTCTGTATCCTATTAGGGAAAATAATATTAAGTTAAAGAAAGAAATTTAATTATCAATTATGATTTCCAATCCATGTAAAGTAGATTCAGCATAATTCAATACATATTTAAGTCCCTATCATTATGAAACATGCAAATTAACACTAAAAATAGATGTGACAAGGAAAAATGCCTGTCAAATTAATATTGTTGTTCCTATTATGATGAATTTACTAATGAAAAACACTTATTTCATCATGCCTAGGTAATTAAATCATCATTTCAATAATACCAATATAAATAAAATCCAATAACAAGTGTGTCACCTAGTTAGTGAAGTTGTATCAACCGTAACAGGAAAAAATAATATTAACTGTTTCCCATCCCAGGAAATTTTGTTTTCCACTATAGATGGGTCATCTTTATCTAGAAAGAGGGTCAATTCCAAATTACTTTTAATCATAGTCTCTTATCAAATACCCAAATAGTAACAAAAAGGAAAAAACACATTTAATGACACTTTGTAACATCATGACCATGTGACACATTGTCTCAGGGCATAGTATCAGTGGATCCTCATACAGTTTGTTATAATGTGGGGAAGCTCATACATGGATAGACAATCCAAGAAGACCATTTTGGATCACAAATATCACATTCTATTTCTATCCATGAACCATCTTTATGATATTGGGTGTTTACCGAGAGGCTCTGCATTACACAATGACCTTCATATGGAATCCAGAGTAAACTACTATTTTTTTATACTCCAATAAATGTTATCATCATAAAACAAGGTGTTGTGTTGCAAGTAATATCACTAAAGACTAATAATAGTGATGCAAAACCTTGTGTTATCCTCCTTTGGGAGACCTCTATTGTCAACATGAATGTGCAACACTAATGGTTATACTAAAATACATTATCATGTCATGATCAATCATACCATAGAACACGGTTCAATTTGTGGCTTGATCCTTTAATTGAAGTGCTTCATATGGAAATCTCAATATGAAATCTAGAGTTTCCGTATGGGACACCTATTACAATAATTCAAGGGAATAGTTTTACTTATCTCCTCATGGTATCATATCAATTGTGGTTTCCTCATGTGATGGAAATGACAGTATGAGGAGTTATGTATGGTGAGTTCAATCGCCTAGTTACTCCGTCATCCAATGAAGGTGATGTGGAATATGATTCCCAACTATGGGAAACTATGTATTATCCTTGTTCAGTGGATCAGTGTTCTTGATTTATTATTTTTCAAGTGATTAATCATAATAGTCTATGGGTTTGATCATTATATGAAGTGTGGGTGCATGAAAACCAGACATCAATGAATCCCAGGGACCTAAAAATTATTAATGGCATTAGTATCAACTCTCATGGTATTAGGGTTGGCTTATGAAGGTGATAATTTATCTCCCATGGAAGAAAGATGGAATAAAATATGTAGGTTGAATATGAACCCAAATATCACTTATCCGTCATATGATGTCCCATACTTGAATAAAATAAAAAGTTCCATTTTTATTTCATTTATTTTTTGAATATTATTATTAATTGGAAACATATAATAATAATAATAATAATAATAGAACTATTATAATTATTGTAAAAAATTAACACATACAAAACATCTTTAGTATATATCATTAGTCATGTTTGATCATCCCATCACTCATAACATGAATTGTTCCAGAAAAAAGTGGTAAAAGCATAATAATGAGCATCAAAAAATTCCCCAGTTATATTTAGATTCATTCAGAATGAAAATAATCTTATTCTAAGGTAAATGTAGAGAAATTTTCCACATATTTGAACATCTGACATGATTTGATTGGTATCCCAATTAGTGTATTTTTCAATAGTGTGTCAACTTAGATATTTCAGACATTATCAAGGTAAGACTCATTACCAATAGTGCTGAGATTTGAATTAATGTTTCTTGGATCATCAATGGTTTCCATCCTTTTCAAAATAATATGTAAACATGAATGCATGGATATGAATATTTATATAATAATAGATTCTTCTCAAGAAAAAATCATGAATTCCCACCAATATGATATTTCTCACTAATATATTTTATCCAGTTATCTCGAGATAGGTTGATTCATTGAAGGATAATTTGGGTAGAATATATTTCCAAGATGGAGATTTATCTATATTTTTATGAAGTCAACGGACTTTGTGAGCATAAAATTATTTTATCTAACGACATATGATGAGCCTCACAAGATTTTTATCTTTTCCATTCTTACAGAGTAATCCACTATTGGGCAATAGTTTTTGGACCATTAACTCAAACCTTATATCACTGTAGTTTAGCGTATTTTAGGTGAGACATTAAATTACTATAGTTTAGGGTATTTTAGATCAAAACATATATTTATATACATATATATATAGTTTTGGGTCTTTAGCTCAGATCTTCTATCAATGTAGATTTGGTTATTTTAGCATAGACCTTATTTAACTATAGTTTATGGTCTTTTATCTCAAACGTTTTTATCACCGTAGATTAGAAAGTTTTAGCTTGGACCTTCTATAGTTGTAGTTTAGGGTGTTTTATCTTGGATATTTTATCACTATAGTTTATGTTATTTTAGCTCGGACCTTATATTGATATAGTTTATGGTCTTTTAGCACAAACATTGAATCGCTATTTTTTAGGGTCTTTTAGCTTAGACCATGAGTTATCATGAGGTTTGATATATTTTTTCTAGTACTTGACTGATGAATGTGAATTTTGGTGTAGACATTCCATGAAAAATCTAAAACACCCTAGGATGCTGATTTATACAATGATGTTACTGAGGCTCCTAAGGATTATAGATCTTTTCCAATAAAGAGTAGATTCCTCTAGTTGGTTGTTCAGAGCTCTATGCATAAGTAATTTTCAAACAGAGGTTTCTATACTCTTTTCCATGGGTCAAGAAATATTTATTGACATTATATTAGAGGAGGGAGAAATACTAGGGATGTTAGGTCCACCTAGATAGTTGGAATATGAGTAATGTATGTTAAAAATCAACCATTTGAGTCAGTAAAAATGGGATGGGCCAGACATGATAGAGATGTCCCATAATACCCTAAGGTTTCAGGTTCTTCCACAGTGTTTGCAGGTCTCATAAGGATTTGGGATCCTTTATTTCAAGGAGAATACACTTATTATTGGTAGGTCAAATCCCATATAAATCAATAGCATGAACAAACAAGGTTTTCCCTTCCTTTTCCCAAGATCCATGATAGATTTTTGATGACTCAAGAATCCAGAAGATAAGGTTCGGTATTGAGGGAAAGATATCCCAGAAGGGTTGGATATGGGTATTTTAAATCATGGTTCAAATTGTTCATGTCATGAGGATGGTGTGGGACAATGACGTAAGGAATGGCCTATAACACACTGAGGTGTTGAGATCTTCTACTATGACATTAGGGCTCATAAAGGATCAGAAATCCCTTTTGCAGAGTTACGCATTTGGTTAATAATAATAAGCCTATATAATGATCCATATTTGTAGATTCATAGTCAAAAAATGGTTCTGTTGAAGCTAGGTATCCTTTTCCAAGGGCTAGGGAGGATTTCAATGACCCTAGGAACTCAAATCGTGATATCTAATTTAGGGGGAATGTAATATTCAATAATGGTTAGAGTACCCAAAAAGTTGTTTTTCCACCTAGTGAACATGTTATCATGATAAGGGGATGTGAAAAATTGTTACTCTACCTTTTTCTAGGACTGAGGGTCCAACAATCATAACTCATATTTTACTGGGGCCATAAAGTGGAACCTATGGGAATTGAGAATCATTTATTTACACCCTCATTTTTGCATAATATCTATAGATTAAGTAATTATATAGAGAAGAAATGAATTTTTATCAGGCCACCCTTTTTAGTTTTTTAACTTGAAAAGTTTTGTGTCTCTTTTGATAGAAATGTAAAGTGTTTCTATTCCGATCGTTATAGTATAGAGTTTAAGGTTGTACAACTTTGACCAAAGTTTAGGCATTTTAAGGTCATGATATAAATGGCCTAATATGGGGGGATGTTACAAAATATCCCAATTAGGATAACTAGGGTCAATATAACTATAATATCCTTTTGACAAGGAGATGAAAATTGTTGTAAATTACTGCTCAAGGTTTTCAGGTCCTGAGAAATGAGACAACACAATCATACTATGGATGACCCAGAACATTCATTGGTGCAGAGTTCTACCCTTGTGATTTCAATCTCTAGAGGGTCAGAAATCCCTTTTTATAGAGGGTCTCATTTTTTTAATGACGATATGTTCATATTCAGTATCCATAGGCATATGTGAATAGTCAAAAAAAACCTCTTGAAACTGGGTGTCTTTTCCAAAGGGTCATGGTAGGTTTGTGGAAAATTGAGTTGCTCAAGACATGATGTGCGATTTATGAATATAGGTTCATAAAAGATAATAGGATAACCCTATACCCTATCTAATTTGGGTCATGATATTTTGGTCTGTTGATATGGTATGACGATGGATAGTGGTCTTCACTTTCTAACATCATGTATTGGGAACATATTTTTCGTGGAATTTTAATGTCATGTGATAAGGATGTTTTACTTATAGTATAAATTCATGTAGTAAGGTTGTATTTTTTCTCTAATATTTAACTTTATTTGTTAAGGTAGTGGTAACCGATATAAAAAATTGTTTAAGATATATTACATGCACAAGAAGACCATATGAAGATCTCACTCATACTTTAGAGAAATTATAATGTTTGACTAAATCCCAATATAGTTGGGGGATGTTCCTAGTGAAGATCTAGAACATACATAGGGATGGGGGAATATTTTGTTTTATCATGGCTGGACCCAAGGATCAGATATCCGGGTCTTACTAAGTATCCTATAAGGAAAGGAATCAAGCCACATGTAGTTCTTAAATAGAAAAAACTCTACATATGTATGACCCATATGTATAGGGTGCATTATTCCCATGTATTATTGTAGTTGGTCCTAATACTGGAGATCCAAGTTAAACTACAAAACCATATGTGATAGGAATCAAGACACATGTAGTTCTTGAAACCCATTTTGTTTAGTGTTGTGCGGAAATGACATCAGTCATGAAGTTTAACATCAAGAGGTGAGGAAATATGATACCCCTTCCATGAACTGATACACCTTGAACATGTAGGTAGATACATTCCTAGACCTCCTAGTCTCAGGTAAACTATGATCAGTGTAAGAAACAAGGATTGTAAAATTTTCCTTATAATTTGGTGGTAATCTGAGGATAGAGAACAGAATTTATAACCTTGTGGAGGATAACATAAGATATAGGATCCAAGAATCCCTAAATATATAATTAGTATAAGAATCAAGTTGTATACAGTTTTGAAAACCATTGCAGTTTAATTTCATGAGGTAAGGACATTAGTCGTGTTGTTTAACATTGTGTGGTAAGGATGTGGGAGAATGAACATGATAGAAGAGGAATGTTGGTGATCCATATAGTTTTACATCATTCGTTGAGGATGAGTGGTGTAATTTTTAAGGTCTTCCATTCATGTCACTGATATCCCTTTCAGAAATTGATATGTATAGATTATGCAGGAAAGCCTTTACAAATGTTACTAAGGCCACCTAAGCCTTTCTCAGGGTGAGAAACAAGGAAGGGAGGTTGGTTTTCTCACCATGTATAGATATTTCAAGTAAAGGACATGAAATTTTTTATGTCATATGGTGTCCAATCCAAGATATAGGATTTGAGAATCTTTATATACCTCATTTTAATGAGAATCATTCCATATGTAGTTCTAGGAATCGATCCATTTTAATGTCACACTGAAAGATCATCAGTCATATAGTTTAATGTCATGCAGTAAGGACATGGCTCACCCAATGAGAATAAAATAAAATGATTCATATTTTCCCATGAATATGATTCTATACATCACTATGTATCATGTGATGGTAGGAATCAACCCACACATAGTTATTGAATAGAGGTTCTATGCGCAGGTTTGATTCTTATGTAGGGATATGGGTGTTGTACCATTTATTGACATAGATCTTTCTCGTGTGTGCTGAATTATTGGAAATACAATGACATCCAAGTATAATAACATCATGTAGTAAGGAATTATTCCATTCATTTTAATGTCATGAGGTTCGGAAAAAAGGTGCTATGTAGATTATTGTCTTGCTTTTAGGACCTATGCCATATAGTTTAACATCTCGTGATCAAGATGTACTTGTTCAGTTAAACATAATGAAATCATGAAAAGTTTCATATAGTTTAATTTCATGTGTTTAGGATGAGGGATGAAGTATAGTTTAAATTTTTATACCTAGGAAATAAGATGTTGTTTAGTTTAATGTCTTTCTAATAAGACAAGGGTCACCAAAGGTTAATAAATATGAACCACTAGGGATCAATGAAGTTTAATGACATGTTGTAATGAAATTCTCCATAAATTTTAAAGTCATGTGGTTAGCATAAATGTGCATAGTTAAACATCATGCAACCAATACAATCATTGTATAGTTTAACATCATGTGATATGGACATATAGTGCTACACAATTTACCGTCTTACTGCTAGGATGAAAGGTGCATGTTGATAAAAATGAAAATTATTTATTGAGAAATCTTGAAATATTTGGCGGGGGTGAAACATTCCCCATCCATCATGTCTTAGGATCAATATACATTGTGATATAATTTATGTACAATATAATTCCCTTCCCATTTTGGTTCTAGTTTTGAATGATTATTTCCTGATATCATTGGGGTCTAGAGAACCAAAATCAGTTATCCTTAGAGGAAACAATAGAGGCTTACCTTTTAATTGAAAGCTCATGTGATCAGATTCAGATAGGCTTTGAGGTTGTGAAATATGAACCACATGCTATTATCAAGTCTTTCCGACTCATCCAACCACATTTTTTTATTTCTCAACATCTGATAGTTGTTCATAAATGGATATTTAAATAGTTGGCAGCTAGAATCTTATGGGATACACATACTTGGTCCCATACACTAATGAATATGATTTTTCTTATGTAGAATCAGGTGTGGTGGTATGGTAGGCCCATAATTAATGGAGGATCTAGTCTAGTTAAGAACTATTTTCTTTATTCACCATCTTCTAGAATATATTTGATAGTCTAATTGATGGCCACTATCTGTTCATTTTCTACTTCAAGATACCAAGATGAGTTATTATACTCAATGTTGTAATCCAGGAATAATTTTGTCGACTCTGTAGAATATAAGATAGTTCTTTTTCCCGTCAGTAGAATGTGAGGGACTTCTAACCTAGTTATGATATGAGATTTTACTAAGTTGATGTTGTTCTTAATCCTTTATTCTTGTCGTAGTAGTTTGTTATCCCATTTGTAAAAGAATTATGGTGTAGTAAGGATGTACTTTAACAACTTAGTTGTATATTGGGGATACGACCACACAAAAACCATTCCATGTATGACAAACGATATGAAATATTTAACTATATGTAGAAATTATGAGGGTTTATGGGTGATTTTTTCATGGATCTAGAATGAATGAAATTTCCTGGTGAATTCCATTGAGTCATATATCATAGTTTTAAAGAAGTAAACCTACCCCTTAATTTGATGGGAGATTCTGGTCCTAGACTGAAGGGAACTATAGGATCGTAGATGGAATGATCAATTATGGTAGAGATTTATCCTTATAACATTCAAAGGATGGGGATTTCATCATTTCCTAAATTTTAGAGGGGTTTTCCCCAAATATGGACCATCTCGTAGGGTAAAGTTCACTACGCCTTATTGAATCTATTCCCTTCCAATTTGGTCTATCGAGGTAGTTCAAATTCATATATAACCAATGATGGGATCTATTCATTCAGTGGTGGAAAGAGATTTATCACGCTCTAGGGTGGGTGTGACCTGATTTATTTCTTCCATATCATAGACGATGATTGATGAGACCATTCTATAGTGGGAAATAGTAAAGATGGTCTCCTCTACATTAGGGCCTTCCATGACTATGGAGGAATTTTCTAATACACCATCACAAGAATAAGGTGGTCAAAGAACATGATGTAATACTGGCTCAAAAGGAAACTATTTAGTTAGTCTCCTTACGTAGCCAGTGAGAGGGGATTGTTCTTCCTTTATATTGAATATTCACCATTGATCTTCTTCATCACTAGATCTGAATACCCTTTTGGGTTGAGGTAGGCAATATAAAACATTAGAGATAATTCCAAGACAATGATTAGGGCTTGTAATTATTCTTTGTTGTTTGTGACTAATTTGGGTAGTGAGAAATAGTATGGGAAAATTAATTTTTTGAGAAATAAATACAATCCCTTATCCAACATGATTGAGGTTTGGGTTTTTGAGTCTCTTATGGATAGGAATTCAGGAGGCACCATTAAAATACATCTCCCATGTCTATGGAGTTTCATGGGAATAGAAAACATCACCATTTAAAAGCTCGTTTTTCACTGGTATACTCTCTAGAATGGGATGGTCCACAAGAAAATCAGACAAGGATTTCCCTTTCACTAACATTTGTGATATGAACTAAATGTTTTATTGCTATATAATGTCTCCCCATTGAGAAAATTCCATGTTGGTGACGTAAAACTAATGATTTACTTGATGGGATCAATACGAAATACCAAGTGGAATTCATGGTACTATATGTAAGTGCGCATCTTATTCACTATATAGATGTGTGTGAGGTAGTTATTATCGACCTCAGAGTACTAAGTCCCAATACTTAGGATCCTTTAGCTGATGTAATATAAAATTTTCTTATTTTCTCCTTTATTATTTTTCACAATGATGATGCCCAAGGTGTATTCCATGGTGGACACAAACAAGATTAGTGGCCCCCCTTCCACTAGAAGAATCGTGACTAGTGAGTGTAGTAAGTTCTGATTGAGACTCTTGATGGCTTTTTTATAGTCATCTTCCCATTGATATGTGATTAACTTCTTCATTATCCTTGGGAACGTGAGATATTTACTAGACTGGTTGGCTATTAAACACAAAATTTTAGAGATGTTATCTTGAAGACCCCTCAATTCATTGAGATTTTTGGTTTTGAAATTGATAAAATAACACAAGTATATTCTGTTTCAACCATAATGCCACCAATGTGTACCATAAATCTAGAGAACCTATATGATGTCATTCTGAAGGAAAATTTTAGGGGATTCATCTTTAGACTATGTTGCCTCTACTTGTCAAAGAATGTTTGGATATCTATATAGTGATCACATTGCTGTCAGGATTTGACCACCAGGTCATCAACATAAAAATTGGCTATCTCTCCTAAGAAGGGATTAATGATATGATGAATGGCTTGTTGATATGTAGATCCAAAACTTATTATCCCAAATGGAATAGGATAATAGTATAATATTACTTATAGTGTTATGAAATAATTGGATTCTTTATTTTTAGGGACCATATTTATCCGATTGTACCCTAAGTACCCAACCATGAAGGAGAGGTATTGGAACCAAACAGTTTCGTTGATCAAGAGTTCTATGATCAACAATTTGAAGTCTTCCTTCTACGAATTCTGATAAAGGTTCTAAAAATTTATATAAAACCTAATATGATCGATATTTTTTTTAACGGGGATGATGTTGGAAAGCCATATTGGTTATTTCATACTTCAAAAAATGGTTCCTTTGATCAATTTGTAAATTCCACTTCTATGTTGGTACCGTGAGAGGGCTTCAATCTTCTTTCTTCCTACTTGAAACCTCAACTATCATCGGGTAAATTGAGATGGTGCATAGCCACATCTAGATTCAGTTTAGGAATTTATGTATAGTTCCAAGTGAGAACATATTTGTTTCTTCATATAAATGTAATATAAATCTATGTATCCTTGATAGGCATGTCATCATTAATCTATATAGGTCTTCTCATATTTCCATATTTACATACCTAAACTATCTGTGGGGGTGGTTGTACCTTCTCAAATGTAAGAGGGGAATTCTTGAGGCCATATTACTCTTCTTCTTTCAATGATTTTGTGTAGGAATTATTAGATCCAATAATAAATATGAGGGTATATCTTTCACCTTCAAGGTGAGAGAGGCCATAAGAAGATACATTTTAATACCCCACTTCTAGATTTATTGTACATATATTCCGTTGTTGATTTTCTTTTACACATTTGTATAAGACAATAGGGTATTGGAAATATGGGATTAGGTCTATTGCCTCAATTAGTTTTACAAGGATCACATAGTCACTTTCGACCAAACTCCTTCTATTTTTTGGGGAAATCACCAATTTCTTTGAGGATGCATCGTTTATATAAACATCCACGATTGGTTTTTTTCCTTCCCTTTTGTAGAAACATGCCTCATTATATGTGGATTTTCATGCATTGAAGGAGGAAATATCACCTTGTAGTATTCTTACATTTACATTGATGGGATATTTTAAACACTGATGAAATATTTAGTGTACCACAACATGGATATAGAGACAGGTATTTACAAGTAGAACTTTGTATACAGTGTACTGCTGGATAACCATAAACACAGTGTTAGATGCGAGATCCCCAAAAAGGATCTGAGAATTATCTTCTTGAGAGGTTATTTCTCACACTTATCATACACTTGAATCATCATATATGTGGGAAAAATTACCTTCCCTATACCCAAAATTTTGAAGGGTTCGAATCTAGATGGGGTTGATCCTAGACCCATTATCAAACAAAGCCCTTCAGATATAAACATTTTTTAGCATACAAGAATCATATCAGGGACTAATGTGTCCATGTATTACCTTTTCATAATCCTAATATGTGAATGAGATGTTGATATTGAATTTTTATAGAATAGTATCTAATATATATAATTTCTTATGAAAACTGTTGTCTTAATATCATGTGGGATTTGAAGGGATTCAACAAGTACCTCCATGAGTTCTTTTAAAAGATGAAGTGCATCTAGGATTGTGACCTAGGCTACGAAAAATGTCATTTTTATTGTACAACTGTACATTTTATGATATAGTTCTTTCATTCAAATGGTGAGTTATTTACTTACTAAGTAGATAAATAATTTGGATATTTGAGGTAGATGGGTCTGGTGCCTCAACACAGGTTAGTGGAGCATCTACTACCATTGGTGCAGGTCATTCTGGCTTCCCCGTTTTCTAGAAAAATTATATAATTATTCCTTTGCGAGGTGGTCATATAATCCCACACATCATGGAAGACTATTAGATGGTTCTAGGACACCAGAATCCCACTTTTTGTCATGATAGGGTTCTTTTATAGGATTCTTTACTACATATGTGTCCTATGTAGGGATATAAAAAAAATAGTTGGTCAGACCATACTCGTGTTTCCCTTGGTATCCTTAGTTCCTACTTATGTGACCTCTTTTCCCCCAGTCATGTTCGGGTAAGTCATAGTCAGCGGCTTAGTCATCAACAGATAATGGATCTTCCAAGTATATCACATTGGTAAAACTGAAGAAGATATCTTCATCCAATGAGGGATCAGTTTTGCGAGGTGGTACCATTGTTTCATATATTATAGGGATGAAATCTATAAGAGTGAGAGCTTATGACGGAGAAGAATATAACTCTACCAATTCTATTTCTTACTATGTCTAATGTTTATTTCCAATCATGAGAAACATACTCTATGTTTCCCTCTGAGGTTTTTAAACTATTATTGGTATGAAGAGTTGTTCTCTTAAGGTGTCATGATTTTGGTAAACTGCCTTTCGAGTCATACATTTGTTTATATTTTTCCCATGTCTGGTTACAAATTTATGCAAATCACCACTTTCTTATGAATGGGTGATGGTTATGTAATAATCATATTCTTAAGATTTATCTTACATCATATGCCCAGAATAGACCAAACTTTGGAAGATATCTTTGAAGAAGAAGAAATCATGAATCTTGTGACCAAACCTCATATGAAAAGGTATGTATTCAGGATGGTTGGTGAGGTTGAACTTATTGGAATTCGTGGGTTAGGGAATCTTGAGTAGGTTATTCTCCATGGATTCTAAGAAATAACTAGGGATATTTCATTATTAAGGATTATTTTTTATTCATACGTTCTTAAAATCCCATTTGCTCTTAATTTTAGTGTTCTTATAACATGTTGATTTTGTGGTTTATACCACTCAGTTTGAGGTTCTAGGTGGTTTGGGTCCTTCCTCGGTTCTTGAATGGGTGATACAACTAATTTTAGGGTAAGAGACGTAGTTTCTACGTTTCCAATTTTTTTATCGTATGCCAAGGGCATGAGTGGAGAACTGGATCAGGTTCGCAAAATTTTATTTTCTAGATATTTTTCTATTTATGTGAAATCATAGAACCCCCCTTCCAGATATTTTCATCATATACCTTTAGAAATTTCTTCCATGAGAGAGGGATGTTGAGTGAAAAGGTTAGACCTTTCCATCTGGCTATGAAGTCAGACACCCTCTCATTTTCACATTGATATTAGTTTTTTATGTCAATTTTTTTCTTTACTATGGAGCCAAACTGGTAAAGTAATTGGAGAAGAAGGTATTTCTATCCTATAATAGATCCTACTTGAAGGCTATTATAACAAAAAAGAGTCGACCTACTAGTTTCTTTAAAAAACACCTCACCTTAGTTGCCTCTTGTTGATCTCAGGGGGCCATCATCAGACCACATTGGGATACAATGTGTGTGAGATATTTTTATGTGTCTCCTGCACTATCATATATGGAGAAGGTAGGATTGTCGAAATTGGGTGGAGGGAATGTGTCATCCAAACATTCTGGATAAGTCTTTCTTTCAGGATGCACAGGTGTGAATAACCCTTCCATGGATTCTATTAGAGTATACAGGTACTTGTTGGAATTGATATTCTCTAAAGTTAATTCTATTTGATCCCCATCCCATCTATTGGGTGAAGGTAAGGCTTGGTGAGGTGTCCTTGTTTTTTATCTCCTTCTAATTCACATCTCAGGTGAAGGTTGAGTGATCACCTTAGTGAGGGAGAGTCTTTCAACACAAAAGAGGGAAGTCATGGTAATTTTAGACTTCCTCATTAATATAGGTTGGATGCCTAGATCCAAAGATGGTTTTAATATTATATACCACTCTTGTAGTATGATGATCCCTGGAAGGAACAATATTCATCCTGGCCTATAGATAATACCAGGTTGGAATATTTACCCTGATTATCTCCTCGCTGATTTTTCTAGGAGTTTGTATCTCATTCTTATATTGTGAAAATTGTTCCTCTAGGGAAATAAACTCAACTTTTTGGGGTGGTGACTATTTTATTTCCACAAATTATCCATTATCCTTAGTATTTTTCCTCCAAAGAGGTTTCCACTCGATAATTAGAGGTTCCATATTTTGGATCCTTATGAAATATTGGGTGCTTGTAGCCTTATTTGGTGAATCCAAATCACCTTTATCTCAAGGTAAAATTTCTGTGTTTTTTCCCTTTTCCTTAGTGTCTTGATTCAAAATATCTTTTTTATTGAAGGTGGTGATATTTGTAGAAGTATATTTAGTAATGGTGGTTTTCCCATTAATTTCAATGAAATGGGTTGACTCTACAGTACCTGTATTAGGGTCTTTCCTCAAAACCTTGGCCATATTATCACTTTTTGGATTGAATCCCAGGTTTTGTTTTATTTCCTTCACCATATTCTTCTCCATTATTGGCATGTGACTAATTATTTAAGGGGAATATCTGGTTTTGATTTCACAATGATCCACAAATAGAAGAGGATTGTCTTTTAGTGGTTGGAATATAAGGAATGTCTACCATTTATAGTTACCTCCCAATATGGATAAGACTAATTCCATTTGTGGTGATGGTGATGATGGAAATTCCCCTAGTCGTATGGTTTGGGGACTATCCATGGCCATAGTTTCCATTGATTGATATTTTTTCAAAGGATCCAATGATTCCCATTGAGGATTTGATGAATCCTAGGATAGACATTGAGATATAAATATCCCCATCCCAGTGACATGAGGTTGATTTGGAACAGCTATTGATTTCCCTATGACCGACTCAGGGGATGATGAACTGGGTGTTAGCGATTGAGATATAAATTCCCCAATCATAGTGGGATTGGGTTTGTTTTCATATGATAATGATATATATTAAATGCTCTAGGTAATTGAGAATATTAGAGGTGGAGGTGGAGGTAGTTATTTCCCCATCCCATTGAGCTAGGTCCACACCTAGATGGATTCTATAGAAGTTATTACTGCGGTCTATTTTATGTGGCACATTTGTGCTCATGTAGGAGCTTGGTGCAATAGAATCACATGAGGGGATTCAGTATCTAGCATATTTTTTCTTGTTGATTACAATCTTGGATTATATGTCTAAACTGAATTACTATTTATTTTAGGGGCCTACATCAATGACTTGTTGAATATACTCTTCTTTTTTCACATTGTATTGACTCTGTTGAAGTAGAAGAATTTAATTCTACTGATTAACTGGCCCAAAAGTTACCTAGTCCCCTAAGTTTTCTAAAGTATATAACATTTTTAGAGGATTTATATGAGGGGTTATAATATTCTAGGGATGAGGTTAAGTTTAACAATCAATAATTTTTCCATCCCTGAATAATGAGGCATGTATTGGATTTAGAGATTAGTTACCGAAGAGTTTTGATGGAATTGTAGTAAGCATGCTATTAATTTATGTTGTGCATTTCCAGTTTTGAATCCTAGGCAAGGGAGATAGTTTCATTTTTTAGGTAACAACATAGTAATTTTATGGTATGAACATGGCCCTCATATCCTAGGTAAGAGAGGTTTCTATCCTTCAATATCTAACCAGTTTCCCATATATTTGGATGTAGATAATTAATTAAATCCTTCTCTAGCTCCTCAGAGATCTCATAGTCAGAATTAACAATTGGATATAACATATAGGGGAGGTTATTGTTGAATTACTCTCTCCTTATATTAATGTATTATTCCTATTAATCATACTTACATTCCTCCATTCGATCAAGCCACAAAGGGTTCTTATTTCAATCACCTACTGACCAGATTGGAGTGTTGTTGGTAGTTGATGGGGGAACAATATGCATTTGAACATGATGTTTTGATCACCACTCTATACGATGATGTTTGAGTTTTGAAAACCTCTCTTTTTGAAGGTGTCTTGATAAGTGTAATATTTCCTTGTATATAAAAGATAACACAATGGGGAGGTTATCCAAAGAGGATGTCAAAAATAGAGTCCCTACAATCCATCTCTACACTACCATTATATGGAATATCATATTAATGGTCAGTTTCTACTTCATTTGAATAGTTGATTGACCCTTTGTGTGTTGAGAATGTTTCTAATATAAACTCAAAGACACTTTCATTGAGAATATTAAGGATATAAGCCTCATTCTGCACTGTGGCCCCAATATGTTGACCTCCATTTTGGGTTTGAGAAGTGATATGATCTCACTGTATGAAGGCTTCAAGAACTTGTTGATAACCTTCTGGGGCTACAAAAATATGAGACTAATTATAAGAATATTTTTTATGAATCCAATGAAATTATTTATTATTGGGAGGAATATGAGCCTACCTCAAGTCATGTGCCACTCTCACTTTGTGAGCCTTGGTTAGAATAGGGATATGAGCTCAATCCCAAGCATTTGGAATATTCTATTGGTATTTCTTAATAGGGATATTTTCCTATTATAAATCTTGTTTCTCTCTAACCCAGGGGGCTCTGGTCAGAGTGGAAGTATGATCCTAATCTGTATATGGATTTCCCACAATAATATGTCACTAGAACAGTAGAATGGGATAAGGGATATGAACCTCCTCTAGTATAGCCTCGAATGGATGATGATGGAGTCATTCATTGGTGGAATTAATAATATTTGTCTAGCTTCCATGATCTGTAGGAATATAATAGGATGATTCCATGATAAGAATGTGAGACTATCCTAAGGCATGTACCACTCTCACTTGGTGAGAACTAGGTATAATAGGGATATGGGACCAATATTGGTCCTTTGGAGTATGTATGTGGTATTCTTCAACAATAATATGATCTCTTCCTATGGTGTGTTCCCCTCTAAATAGGTTAAACTTGACCAAAACATGAATATGGTTTTGATCCTGGGCCTTTGGAATATGTTGCCTGAGTTTTTTAATAGGCATGTGTTCTTATAATATGGCATATTGTGGTCTCAACTTGTAAGCCCCGTTTGGAATGAGAAAATGATCTTAGTTTAGTGCCTCTTGCATTTATCAGATTATGTGGGTAATCCTTCCTGATGGGAACAATAATGTTTGATTACTTTGGAGAGACCACATTTTTATTAAGATCTGAGTGTTTAGATTCACTGACTATAGGGATAAGAATTTGTTCTTGTCCCATTATTTGTACTAGTTCTGGAATATTTTGGCAGCGTTCTTTAGCTGTTTCTAAGATATAATTTAATTTCAAAAAAGTGTACATAGGAATATATGTCTACACATTCATTCTATTTAATATATACTGGAAGATATTTTCTATTGAAGTGGGGATATGAGCCCACTTCTTGCCTCCTTGTTCAATCATAATATTACATCGGACTTCTTGCATGGGGGTAGTTTTATGGTATCCCCATAATTATTGAAAGAAAGTTCCCACAGACTTGTTCGTAGTGAGAACGGATATGAGACTGCTCCCTGGATATGTCTAAATTATCATAGTGGGCTTAGTTTGTGGAATTGGGGATATGATCCCACACTTGGTTATCGATAACATTTCTTCATCACTGAGTCTTCCTTATTTCTATTTCATGGGTTTATAAGGAAACGTTTTATTGAGTGATGATTTTCATAGGCGACTGATGGGTAATTATGGGATGGTGCTAGTGAAAACATTTCATAGGTTCCCTCCTTGAAGGCTCCTAAACTGGGAGCGATTCGCAATTGAATCCTTGGTCCACCTTCATCAGATAAAAAAGGTGGTGATTGTCATGCGGTAGAGATAATCATTTGATGTGGTTTCCTATAGCAACTATAGCCACTTGATTTACTACATATTTATTTGGATTGTGCAGACCTTTTGGCTTAAACACTTTAAAATTGTCATAGGAAAACTCAATGGATTTTATTATAAACATTTGATGGTATTATTGTACCATTGAATATTCCACCCTATGATAAAGATATGTGGATGGTGAGGTCATTTTGGAGACTTATAGGGGTTACATATGTATTTGATTTTCTATAATGGTCATTGTATGAAGATATTTTGTTGGATTAGTGTGTGGTTGATGAGAAATGTATCTAAAGTGATGCAGAAAACAAGGAAAAGGTTCTATGGTCATTGAACTATCACTAGAATGATATGCACTTAAGCAGATATGCCTTGGTAACACAATTTTACATTTATTCATGATCTATCTATTATTCTAGTGTGGAATTGTCAAATCATGTATGGACATAGTTCATTAGAAACATAACTATAAAAGATCATCCATAAGATTCATGTTGGTTTTGTTAGTTTTTTTGTGTAGTTTATGAAAGAAAAAATAGACCAATGTATGATTAACCAATCATCCTTCTATTTAAGTGATTTACATCAGGTTTATGGTTTTTGTTTACATATATTATTCAAGAAAAAATGACCTGATGCATGGTCAATCGATCACCTTGTATTTAAGATATTCATGTTGGGTTCACCATTTCTTTTTTCATTGATTTTGTAAGACAAAATGGCCTAATTCATTTTCAACCAATCATCCTGTTATTTGAGAGATTCACACTGGGATAACCATTTTGATTGTGTAAATTATACAAGAAAACATTCCCCAATTCATGGTTAACCAATCAACCATTTATTTGAGAGATTCATGTCGGGTTCACTATTTGTTTCATGGATTATACAAGACAAAATGGACCAACGCATGGTCTACCAATCATCATATTATTTTATAGTTCCACATTAATTCCACCATTTTTTTTTGTTGTAAAGATGTCAATGGATTTTTTATGGTGGTTTGATTTTGGGGGGTTCAATTTTCTACACAGTCATTTGTGTTGGGATCACCATTTGTTAATATTTTATAGAAACTCACATTGGTTCATGCATCTATAACAAGGTGCATACATGCTTTCAAAAGGAATGTGGTTAGTTGGGGTATCAAACACCAAGATTATGAGGAAATCAAATTGGACGATAGGATGGGAGTTCGAGTTCATCACATCCTTTTAGGGGGAAATTATTTCATACTCAGGAACTCTCATAAGGATTTAGGATAAGATTAAGATTGAATTACTAATCCTGATACCAGGATGATTACCCTAACATGTTAGTTATAAGATAAATCTGTATCCATTCTAGATATAAAATCAAATTTTCTATCAAAATTTTCATATGTTAAATCGCATTTACACATGAAGTGGTGTCATTTAGTGAATCTGCCTACATGTATATGAAATACTTAATCCATTTCACCTAATGGGTGGCTTCTCATATGTTGGAAACATATAGCATGGGGATTTAGGTTTTTATTCCATGCATGGAGGCATTTTAATAGTTATGTATGGGATTGATCCTCTATAAGGCTTCCTATATATCCTTTTTGTAGTAGTAATCAAAGTCCACCTAGTTCAATGAACCCATACAGTTTAACATAATGTGGAAGGGATATATATGAGGGAACTTAGACACCCAATATTTGATTTTGGACCATGATAAGGCATACAACCTATCTTCGTTATGGTAGGAATCAGAGTCATCTTACTTCAGTTTACTACTCAGTCCACTGGTGGATGAGGGAGAATGGTCATCCCATGGAATAAATTGGGTCTCGATGGTCAAAATTTCCTCAAAATAGGGGGAATGTGTGCTCGATTAGATATTTATTTGATCTCAAGCCATATAACGGCATCCTACATATCATGTTTATGGAAATTATCATAGTTATTTTAGTTAATTATGGTTTGATTCTTACATGCTAGGGTTTCCATGATTAGTAGAGACTCATTACATAAAGGATATGATCATTGCAGATCCCAAATCCCACGTGATCTATGCTAAGTGTGAGAAACAAGGGATAGAAAGTAATCAGTCTCAATATATTTGGATGTTGGAATCATGTGTTGGAACACCCCTTTGATTTCATAACATAGAGTTAATGCCTTAGAAAGTCATCTTATGTATCTTACTTGTGGAAGGAATTAGGGTCATCATAATTTATTTGATCTCCCATTCTGATGATGGATGAAGAGGAATAATCATCCTATGGGAATTATTGGGCCTCAATGGTTGAAATTTCATATACGTGGGTAGATATACACTAGGGTATGTTTTCATTTTATCTCAAGACATGTAAAGGTATCCTATATATCAGGATTATAATATAAATCATATTTCTCATAGTTTAGTTGATTTAAGGCTTACAAGATAAGGCTTCCCTAATATTGGGGACATATCATATTATTCCACAGATTTGGGATTATGCAATGGGGTTGTTTTTTTTGAATAATATGATAAATAAAACACCCTAATAACACAATAGATATACTCATATTGGTAAAAAAGAGATGTAAAATTACTAGTCTCACTGTTAGGACATGTCCCAATGGGGACCATGCCAGGACTCCCCAACCCCTACACCAATAGGTCAGGGGTTGGAGAATAGTGCTGAAAAGGCATATCATTAACTTGGGAGGATATAGCCTATGTACCTAGACACACACACACACACACCTCTAATCCCATATGATTCTAATATGAATGTACAACTGAATGACCATGAATACATACATCTCAATATCCCATACATAGTATAATAGGAAGTAAAGGAAAGTAAATAAGGAAAAATAAAACCCCACCACAAAGAGTTAGAAAAAAAGTCAAATCAGAATGTAAACTAGGGAGAACTATCAAAATACCATTGAAACATAACTCGATATGTCCAGTCTCACTATAAATAGTCAAGTCCTAGTCCATCTAGGACCCTGTCAAAAGGTCAATCATCTTCACAATACATGACACCTTTGAGAAAATCCCATCCAAGGGTGAGTCTAAAAATAAAAATTAGAACGCCCCAAAACCAAAATGCATACAAAAAATTGATATTTATATATATATATATAAGTATATTTCAACTGAAAAAATAACCAGAATATCTAGATATAATCAAAAAAACACACATGCTAAAGGTAAGGTGAAAGCATTAATGCTTGATGGGGATTCTAGATTAAAGACATAACTCACATTTGGTAGAACACAATCCACAAGTTTGATAATGTCGTTGATTTGATTTTATGAGATATTTCTCATCATGTCTTGCTATAGGAAGTACATGTTGAAAGTCCAATGGGATATGATACACATATGAGGATCAAATCCAGGGGTTTACCAAAAAATCAATATAGATTAATCCTATAAGTATAGGATAGAAACCCACATAGTGTTTGTTATAATAATACAAATAACTCCACCTATGATATGATACTGAATATAGGATCTCACTATAGGCCTCATGGAAGGATTCCAATAACTCTATCCAATAATTCCTTCTTAAGGGATCGTTATCCAACAAGTATGAGGTGATTCCCTACTAACCCTCAAATATTTTATATGGAGAAAAGTCCCTATAAAAACATTTCCAAGATATAGTTGAAAAGGTATCCAAGAAAACATTTAAGGTGTACACAACATGTAGTTGAATTACACACTATTTCCCTTTGACCCCGACTCCTGGCCTTATAAACGGCCCGTGTCGATGTTAGTGTAATAGTATAATGCATGTGGTTGCCCCTATAGTTCGTCCTCTATACCAGTACATGGGTATTACCATGTACACCTGGCCAATCCATGTCAATTTGGGAGTACATGGTGTGATCTTACCTATATACCCCAACCAGTGTCGGTGTACCCATTGAGGCACACTCCACATGACAATGGAACACCCCTTATGATACTTATCATCATCCCAAGAACCTATCCCTTGCTAATAGGTACCAACATGATGTGTAATCCCATATTACATGCCTTGTTTATTGGGTATAATGACCCATAATTTACATACAATGTTATTACTTCAAAATTGAAGCACACTTATTACAACATATAACAAAACCATAGTAGGACCGTATAGGTATAGTGTCTTTAGAAACTGGGAAACATAAACAACTTGTTCATAAAGAATCTACATTGTCTCCCATTTATTTCATCATATCTAGAATCACTTTTTGGAATATCCTACTTAATACCCTTTTTCCTGATCTGGGGAAAAGAAAACATACAAAAGGGTGAGCTCAAATGCTCAGTAAGGGTAAACAAAATAAATATCAATCACATCATATTCATAAGAACATAACATTCTGGAAATCTTATCCTACAAAAGAGATCATAATTTCAAAACATGGGATAAATCATAGTAGTGAAATTTAATCATAACATAAAACTTTATGTCATACACACATAATCATAGAGAATAATTTCTTAGTAGTCAACACTCATTTCCAAGACTATCTTAGCCGACAAAGTCTATTTCTGAATCGAGTTCACTCCTCATTTCAGTCATGTATCACTGAACCGGTTTAACTTGTCATTCCAACCAAGTCTGTCTCATGAGATATAAATCTTTACCCAATTCATTAGAGGGAGATATAGGTCCCAACCATCTTATAATTATACCATTATTATGTGTGACACAAGATCATAAATCATACATCATAGCATAACCCATGTAATAAAAATGGGATTCTTAAACATCATGAAATCCTAACATAATCCATAAAAGGACTTCACAAAAATAATTTCACCATAACATAATCAAATTAATGTATAAATAGGGATATAAATAGAACTCTATATTATCTTAGAAGGAAAATAATTTTGATAAAACGCTTGAACTCCATTCTTGAGGAAAATATCCTTTCTACTTCAAAATTTTTATTCCTTTCTTAACATGTCATACAACTTTAAACTAAAATAATTTGATTAAAAATAAACTTTAAAACTTGTAAAGGAATATTCATGGAAATAATTCTCTCTGAAATCATAAAAATTCATTCATTCCATATAAGTTAAAAAAATATTTCTCTCATACTTTGGCTGGAAAAGTCAAAAATTATCTCGTACTAAAAACGACAAGAGATTCCTTTCATATCTTTTACTAAAACTCCTCCAATAGGTAAAATTGGATTTAACAAATTTTAGTAGGATAGAAATAATATTACATATTTAGGAAACATGTATGTGGATGATAAATATTCCCCAGTAAATACCAAAGTATAAACAATCTCGGCTAAAAATGAGATTGTGATATTATCCCTTAGCTTAGGTCCGATTTGCTTCGTACATGTCTGACCCTCCTGTATAGTGATTTAAATAATGTTATTGACTTATTAAAGAATCTTACACATTTTTATGATATCATATATGGTTATATTCATAGCTTCTTATTAGTAATATTTCATTGTTACTTGTTATTCAGGTGTTTATTGCTTTTTGTTCTTATGCGTGTTTTGTCGAATAAATTCTTATTATTAATTTTAGGTTATAGATACCTCATTCCAAGAATGGTATTAGTGTAATATATATCATATTTTTTCATTAAATTCATTTATATAATCATTATGTAATCAAGATCATGTAGAACGAGTCGCATCACATCTTGGAGACGGTAGGCCGTACGTACGCACGAGCGATGATATCATTCCCATGATCGTGGAATTGTATTGAAGTTTTTGTATACTATTTTAGAATAAATATCACTTTAAAATACTCATATATAGTTATTATTTACACCATTATACCCATCCAAGTAAGGTGGTGGTGGAAAACAGATTACACAACTGCGTGGAGACGGTATTCCGTACGTACGCACACGCAGTTATTTCATTTTCCATAGGATAGATAGAAGGTGAAATAGGGTTGTTTAATATTTATAATAACATATAATTATATGAGTGATACTGATTTTATTACATCATAATTAAAAAACTAAATAAAAAGAAGTAGAAGAAGAAATAAATTTGAAACAATCGGTAACAGACATTACCTCTTCTTTGAAGCGCCTCTTCTTAACCACCTCTTAGGGAACTAAAGATGGTCTTTGAAGATAACCAAGACCTCTAGGATGTTTATAGGTAAGTGGAGAAGATACATTTTCAGGGTTTGGCCAAGCTTGAAGGTTAAAAGTGGTGTGAGGAGGGGAGGGAGGAGGTGCCCTTTTAAAAGGGAGGAGAGGGGCACCTTAGGAAAAACTTAATATATTATTTTATTATAAAGTCATATTCAATTTTTAATAGCTACAAATTGATTTATTTAGAAGATAAGGTGGGGATGGTTCTAAATACTCTCAACCAATAGATTTTAGACAAGTTTAGGTTACTATTTTAACCTTATCATTTAGATTTAACTCTAAGTTAAATAATTTAACTTTTACCGTGTCTTCTTGTTTTCTTACACTATATGGTTAATAAACTTACTATAACAAGCCAAAAGAACCCCAAGTGGTTCATTTTTAATATATATAACCTTATCTAAGTAATTTTTCCGAACCTTATGTTTTTAGGAAAAGAATATAAATTAATAATATAATATTTGTTTTAAAAACTATTTTATGTCCATTTTGACACTATTTGGTAATTGATTTTTGTGAAACTCATAAAAGCATTATTAGTTCGAATAAAGTTACTTAAATAAATAATAATATGTCATATCAACCTATAAAATTAGTTTAATTCTTAAAAAGTCTCAAATTACATTTATTTGGGTATTTATAACATCAATTATGTTAACATTTCATTAATAAGGTAATTACTGCATCATCATTGTGTCATATATAAATTAAATTAAATAATGTCTAAAAATTATAAATAAAATACCATTATATATGAAATATCGTTATCTTTCTAATGAATATTTATAGTCGAATTTATCTTATGTATAACCCTATATTAAAAATGTTTTACTTATTAAACATTTATTTTCACTCTTTTAACTCCTCTTTGAATTAAATAATAATAAATGTCCAAATCTAATCCATGTGGACCTAAATAGTCATATTTTATTCCTAAGGTTGTTTTTGGTCTAATTACACTTATCCAATAGATTTTTTACATGTTTTAGGGTAATAATAATATCATTTTTACCCTTAATTACCCTATTTACTTTTAACCGTGGTAAATAAAAGTAAAAAGTTACTATTCACCAAAAATTATTTTCATCTCATTGAACCACATTTTACTTACTGACATCAACCGTGTCTCTTGGATTTTTGAAATTTTATTCACAGAAGCGGTAAAATTATGTTTTATTTAAATTTTTAAATTCTCCTAGGAGGTGGGTAAAAGACGATAAAAAGTTCAATAAAATTTTTATATATCTAAAATCATTATAAAATGACTCCAATTAATTACATTAAACTTATATAAGTATTATGTATATATTTTTACCTAAAATAAATTTAAATAAAATAAACTATTTTTTAAATAAAAAGTGTTTTTTAACCAATAACTCAGTGTTTTCACTATTCATCAAAAATTGAAAGTTTTCAGAAAAATACCAAAAATTCACCCTAGGATAATTTTGATATTCCGAATCCAAAAATGAAGTCCATTTTGAAAGATAAAATTTATAAAATTAAAAAAACTGAGTATTACTATTCATAACGGCTAGTTTATATATTTTTTAAATAATATATCGTTGTTTAGTGAAACTCGGTATTGCGTACACCGCAAGCTATCGAGGAAGATTGATCTAGCGTGTAACGCAAGCCAAGATAGTATGTAGGGAAAGATTCCTTTGGTGTTTAATATAAAATAATACATAAAAACAAAATATTTCTCATAAAATCTCAGGGTGTTACATTCTACCCCACTTAAAAAGTATTTCTCCCTTGAAATTCTTCACTTCGTAACAAACAGATGAGGATACCTCTCCCTCATCATATCCTCAAGTTCTCATGTAGCTTCTTTTAATTGGTGGTTCTTCCATAAAAAATTCACCAAGAGAGTGGTCCTGTTCCGTACGGCTTTTTCATTATGATCCAGAATCTCTATTGGTTTTTCTTCATAAGAAATATCTTGCTTCAGTGGTATAACTTCTGAGCATAGTACATGTGAAGGATCGGGTATGTACTTTCTCAGGAGAGATACGTGGAACACATCATGAACTTGAGAGAGATTCAGTGGAAGCTCCAATCGGTAAGCTACCTTCCCAACACGATCCAGTATTTTGAAAGGACCGATATACATAGGTCTCAACTTTCCCTTCTTTCCAAATCTAATTACTCTCTTCCAGGGAGATATTCGTAAGAACACTTTGTCACCCACTTAAAACTCTAGTCTTTTCTTCTATTATTGGCATTATTTTTTTGTCGACTTTGAGCTGCTCTTATGTGTTGTTGAATAGATCTTACCTTTTCTTCCATTTCATCAACATGATCAGGTCATAATAGATTTCTTTCCCCAACTTCATCCCAGCAAGTTGGAGTCCTGCATTTCATTACATAGAGAGCTTAATATGGAGTCATTTGAATACTGGAGTGAAAGCTATTATTATAAGAAAATTACACCAAAGGTAGGTGTTGATCCCAACCAGATTTGAAATCCATAGAGCAAGATTTTAACATATCTTCTAGAGTTTAAATTGTTCTCTCAGACTGACCATCTATCTGAGGATGATAAGTAGTGCTGAAACTCAACTCTGTATCCAGAGTATGCTGAAGACTTCACCAGAACTTTGAGGTAAACCTTGGATCCTGGTCAGATATAATGGAAAGTGGTACTCCATGCAATCTTACCACTTCCTTTACATATATCCTGGCAAGCTGATCAAGAGATAAATCCTCTATAATAGCAATGAATTCTGCCAACTTTCTAAGACGATCAACTATGACCCAGATAGCATTATTGCCTTTGGATGTTTTTGGAAGTCCGGTGATAAAGTTCATAGTGATTTGTTCCCATTTCCATTCAGGTATGGGTAATCGTTGTAATATCCCTTTATACTTCTGTCTCTCAGTATTAACTTGCTGACAAACCAAGCATCGAGAGACATATTCAGAAACATCTCTTTTCATGCCATCCCACCAAAAGTACTCTTTCAGTTCTCTATACATCTTCGTGCTTCCAAGATGAATAGAGAATGAAGAACTATGAGCCTCATCCAGCAACTCATTCTTTAATTATGTGATGGGAGGAACACAAACCCGATTCCTAAACCTTATTATCCCATCACAATCAAGTTTAAATTCAAGAACATTTCTCAGCTTCTTTTTTAACTCTACATCTTTTTTCTGTGCCTCTTTAATCTTCACATGTATAGATGGTTGAACATTCATTTGAGAAAGATAAGATTTTTCCCCTTCCATTATAATTCCAAGATCCATCCTTTGTAAATCCATAAATATTGGATCTTTTGTGATCCTCATAATGGATAAGCTAGCATGGTCTTGTCGACTTAACGCATCTTCCACCTTATTTTCTTTCCAAGGGTTATACTGAATTGAGAAGTCGTAATCCTTAATCAGCTCTAATCATCTTCTTTGGCGCATATTCAGCTCCTTTTGTGTGAAAATATACTTTAAACTTTTATGATCAGTACAAATATCACACCTTTCACCATAAAGATAATGCCTCCAAATCATTAATGAAAAGATTACCGCAGCTAGCTCCAAATCATGAGTTGGGTAATTTTTCTCATGGATTTTCAACTGTCGTGAGGCATAATCTATCACCATATTGTTTTGCATGAGAACACACCCCAATACCTTCTTGGATGCATCACTATAGATCAAAAACCTTTCTCCACTAAAAGGAAGTGTGAGAACAGGTGCACTGGATAACCTTATTTTTAACTCCTTGAAATTCTCTTCACATTCCTCCATCCAAACGAACATAACTCCTTTTCGAGTAAACCTGGTGAGTGGATTAGATAATCATGAAAAATGTTTCACAAAACGTCGATAATATCCAGCCAAACCAAGAAAACCTTGGATCTCAGTTACTGTTGTTGGTCTCGACCATCTTTTGATAACCTCTATTTTTTTTGGGTCCACAGATATCTCCTATTTTGAGATTATGTGACCCAAAAATGAATCTTTTTTAATCCAAAATTCACACTTGGTAAATTTGGCATAAAGGTTCTCCTTTCTTAGGGTCATTAATACAATTCTCAAGTGATCTTCATGTTCTTCCTTTCTATTTAAATAGACAATAATAAAATCTATAAAGACTACCACAAACTGATCAAGATAGTCTCTAAAGAATCTATTCATTAGATCCATGAAGATAGCAGGGGCATTAGTAAGACCAAATGGCATCACTATAAATTCATAGTGTCCATTCCTTGTATGGAAAGTCATATTTGGTATATCCTCCCTTTTGACCCTTAATTGATGATACCTAGAATGAAGATGAATCTTTGAAAAGTATTGAGCTCCATGTAGTTGGTCAAATAAGTCATCAATGTGTGGGAGAGGATATTTGTTCTTGATAGTGATCTTGTTAAGTTTTCGATAATCAATGCAGAGTCTCATTGATCCATATTTCTTCTTAACAAACAGGATAGTTGCTCCCCAAGGTGATGTACTAGGGCGTATGAATCACTTATCAAGATTTTCTTGGAGTTTCTTCTTCAATTCCTGCAACGCAATTGGGTCCATTCAATAAGGGGTCTTTGAAATGGGCATAGCACCCAGTATGAGTTCTATTACAAAATCAACTTCACGATTTTGTGGAAGACCTAGAAATTCTTCTGGAAAGACATCATCAAACCCCCATACAATGGGCATATTCTTAATCGTGAGTTTCTCTTCAACCATTTGAGATAAATAACCTTCATTTATTGGAATCAACACCCATAAGTTGGAATAAATTTCCACTGGAAGGTTATGTTCATCATTTCATCGATAGATGATCATAGATTGATCTGGAATATGAAATTTGACTTCCCTTCTTTGAAAATTGATATGAGATCCATATAAGGAAATCCAATCCATGCCAGGAATCACATAAAATTCCACTATAGGAAGGATCACAAGATTTTCAGGAAGCACTTTCCCACAAACATCAATCAGAGAAGAATTGTAAACTTTTGATGTGACTGTTGTTCCATTAGGGGTTTTCACAGCTAAGTCATTATCTAACTGCGGAGGTAATATGGAGATATGCTTAGAAAATTATTCAAAAATAAAAGATAGGGTGGATCCAGAATCAAATAAAACATTTGCTACTTTAGATTGGATGGTAAGTGTACCTTTCACCACTTTGTTATCATACTCCACATCGCCAATAGAAATTGCATGTGACTTTCCTTTTTCTTTGGCCTTAAGAGTTTGTTGATGTCAATCATCATAAAAACCCTTGAATTAGTGCATTTATTAGCATAATGCCCCATTTCCTTGCAATTGTAACATTGAAGTGTAGGAGGTGCACTCTGTGTAGCCTTCTCTTTGTTCGCATCACTAGACATCTTCTTCCCATCATTGTGGCATTCAAATGACTGATGACCTTCTTTTCCAAAATTTGAAACATTTACTTGTCCCTCTAAGACAACTCCATCCATGTTTCTTTCCAAACATTGAGCATAAGGGAAAACTCATCTTCTTTTTAGTGTGGTCTTTAGATTTACCTTTGAATTCCATTTTCCTCTTTTTATCAACCGCATATGACTGATGGGTTACTCCAATCTCCATCTCAACCTTGAGATCACATCAAACGATTTCCTCGTAGCTATTGAAATCCCTTATGGATAACTCCCTTTGAAGACTTGGTTTTAAGCCACTAAAGAATCGATCGATCTTACTCTTAGGTTAGATAATAATTCTGGAAGCGTACCTTGCAAGTCTTATAAAATTTTTTTAGTAGGTACCAACAGATTAATCATCATTTTTCTTCAATTCAAGAAACTCCTTCTCCATCTTTGTTTGAAGAACACAAGGGATGTACTTATTGAAAAATAGGTTCTTGAACTCGTCCCATTCCATGGACTCAATTTCATCCCTTTGCCTTGTATTATTAATAACATTCCACCATTTATCAGCTTCACCTTCCAAACGATATACTGCTAAGATGAATTTATCATGTTCAGAACATTGAAGAACTGAAAATATCATTTTAGTGGTACTGATCCACCGTTCTTCCACTAATGGATCAGTAGACCCACTGAATTAGGGTGGATGCTGCCTCATGAAGGATTAAACAAAATGTTTCTCCTTCCTTTGCTCATTTGGAATTCTTGCATGATTCAAAGCTTGAGAAAGTTGTGTGAGCATGGCTATAAGGTTTTTCATGAAAGCTCCCAAAATGTTTGGTTGCTCAGGGGGAAAATCATTACATTTCCCGTCACATTCCGCATTAACATGGTTCTATTGGGTTCCATCCATTGACTAAAACAAAGAAGAATAGTGTGAGCAACACTAATTATAATAGGAATACCACATAATAAAGAATAAAATTTAACACTTAAGGTCTTATCATAGGTTGTTCATGGACATTTCTAAAACACTAAGATTGTGTTCTATGCTTAGATATATCCTTAGGGTTCTTACTAAGGATTTCACATCCTAGTTTCCAAAGGTTGACTATACATTTCCTCTGATACCAACTATAACGACACATACTTTACATACATTGTTATTAATTCAAAATTGAAGCACACTTATTACAACATATAACAAAACCACAGTAGGACCATATAGGTATAGTGTCTTTAGAAACTAGGAAACATAAACAACTGGTTCATAAAGCATCTATATTGTCTCCCATTTATTTCATCATATATAGAATCCCTTTTTCCCATATCCTACTTAATACCCTTATTCTTGACCTGGGGAAAAGAAAACATACAAAAGGGTGAGCTCAAATGCTCAGTAAGGGTAAACAAAAGAAATATCAATCACATCATAATCATAAGAACATAACATTATAGAAATCTTAACCTGCAAAAGAGATCATAATTTCATAACATGGGATAAATCATAGTAGTGAAATGTAATCATAACATGAAACTTTGTGGAATACACACATAATCATAGATAATCATTTCATAGTAGTCAAGACTCATTTCCAAGACTATCTTAGTGGACAAAGTCCATTTCTGAACTGAGTTCACTCCTCGTTTCAGTCCTGTATCACAGAACCAGTTTAACTTGTCATTCCATCCATGTTTGTCTCATGAGATTTAAATCTTTACCCAATGAATTGGACAGAGATATAGGTACCAACCATCTCATAATGATACCATGATTATGCATGCCATAAGATCATAAATCATACATCATAGCATAACCCATGTAATAAAAATGGGATTCTTAAAAATCATGCAATCATAACATAATCCATAAAAGGACTTCACAAAAATAATTTCACCATAAAATAATCAAATTAATGTAAAAATAGGGATATAAACAGAACCAAATATATTCTTAGATGGAAAATAATTTTGATAAAACACTTGAACTCCATTCTTGAAGAAAATATCCTTTCTACTTCAAAAACATTTTTCCTTTCTTAATATGTCGTACAATTTTAAACTAAAATAATTTGATTAAAAATAAACTTGAAAACTTGTAAAGTAATCTTCATGGAAATAATGTTCTCTGAAATCATAAAAATCCATTCATGCCATATAAGTTAAAAAAATATTCTTCTCGTACTTTGGCTGGAAAAGTCAAAAAGTATCTCATACTAAAAACTACAAAAGATTCCTTTCATATCTTTTACTAAAAATTCACCAACAGGTAAAATTGGATTTAAGAAATTTTAGGAGGATAAAAATAATATTACATATTGAGAAAACATGGATTTGTATGATAAATATTTTCCCAGTAAATACCAAAGTATAAACAACCTCGACAAAATATTCCTTTCATATATGGTCATATTCTTATCTTCTTATTAGCAATATTTCATTGTTACTTGTTATTCGGGTGTTTAATGATTTTTGTTCTTATGTGTGTTTTTTCGAATAAATTCTTATTCTTATTTTTAGGTTATCTCATTTACAGAATGGTATTAGTGTAATATATATTGTATTTATTTATTCAATTCATTTATATAATCATTATTCAATTAAGATCATGTAGAACGAGTAGCATCACATCGTGGAGATGGTAGGCCGTACGTACGCACGAGCGATGATATCGTTCCAATGATCATGGAATTGTATTTAAGTGTATGTATAATATTTCAGAATCAATATCACTTTACAATAATCATATATAGTTATTCTTTACACCATTATACCCATCCAAGTAAGGCGGTGGTTGAAAACAGATTACACCACGGCGTGGAGACGGTATTCCGTACGTACGCACGCGCGGTGATTTTGTTTTCCGTAGGATGGATAGAAGGTGAAATAGGGTTGTTTCATATTTATAATAACATATAAATATATTATTGACACTGATGTTATTAATTCATAATGAAACACCCAAATAAGAATAAGTAGAAGAAGAAATAAATTTGAAACAATCAGTAATGGACATTACCTCTTCTTTGATGTGTCTCTTCTTAACCTTATCTTAGGGAACTAAAGATGGTATTATAAGAAGGCTAGAACCTCTAGGATGTTTCTAGGGAAGTTTATAAGAGAAATTGGTAGGTTTTGGCCGAGCTTAAAGGCTCAAAGTGGTGTGAGGAGGAGTGGGAGGAGGAGACCTTTTATAAGGGAGGAGAGGGGCACCTTAGGAAAAACATAAAATATTATTTTATTATAAAGTCATATTTGGTTTTTAATAGCTCTTAATTGATTTATTTAGAAACTAAGGTGGACATGGGTCGAAATCCTCTCAAACAATAGATTTTAGACAAGTTTAGGTTACTATTTTAACCTTATCATTTAGATTTAACTCTAAGTTAAATAATTTAACTTTTACAGTGTCTTCTTGATTTCTTACACTATATGGTTAATAAAATTACTATAACAAGCCAAAAGAACCCCAAGTGGTTCATTATTAATATATATAACCTTATATAAGTCATTTCTTCCGATCCTTGGATTTTTAGGAATAGAATAAAAATTAATAATGTAATATTTGTTTTAAAAACTATTTTATGTCAATTTTGACACTATTTGGTAATTTATTTTTTTGAAAATTATAACAACATTATTAGTTCAAAAAAATTAAATTAAATCAATAATAATATGTAATATTAACCTATATAATTATTTTAATTCTTAAAAAGTCTCAAATTACATATATTTGGGTATTAATAACATCAATTATGTTAAAATTTCATTAATAAGGTAATTATTGCATCATCATTGTGTCATATATATATAAAATTAAATAATGTCTAAAAATTATAAATAAAATAGGATTCTGTAGGAAATATCTTTATATTTATAATTAATATTTATAGTCTAATTTATCTTATGTATAACCCTGTATTAAAAATGTATTTCTTATTAAACTTTGATTTTCACTCTTTTAACTCCTCTTTGAATTAAATAATAATAAATGTCCTAATCTAATCCATGTGGAACTAAATGGTCATATATTATTCCTATGGTTATTTTTGGTCGAATTACACTTATCCAATATAATTTGGACATGTTTTAGGGTAATAATAATATCATTTTTACCCTTAATTACCCTATATACTTTTAACCGTGGTAAATAAAAGTAAAAAGTTACTATTCACCAAAAATTATTTTCATCTCATTGAACCACATTTTACTTACTGACATCAATCATGTCTCTCGGATTTTTGAAATTCCATTCACAAAAGCGATAAAATTAAGTTTTATGTAAATTTGCAAATTCTCCTAGGAGGTGGGTAAAAGGCGGTGAAAAGTTCAATAAAATTTTTATATATCGAAAATTATTATAAAATGACTCCAATGAATTACATTGAACTTATATAAGTATTATGTATCTATTTTTACCTAAAATAAATTTAAATAAAATAAATTATTTTTTAAATTAAAATTCAGTTTTTAACCAATAACTCAGTGTTTTCACTATTCATCAAAAATTGAATGTTTTCAGAAAAATACCAAAAATTCACCCTAGGCTAATTTCGATATTCCGAATCAAAAAATGAAGTCCATTTTGAAAGATAAATTTTATAAAATTTCAAAAAGTGGGTATTATGATTCATAACAGTTAGTTTATATATTATTTTAATAACATGTCGTTGTTTAGTGAAACTCGGTATTGGGTACAACGCAAGCTATCGAGGAATATTTCTCTAGCGTGTAATGCAAGCCAAGATAGTATGTAGTGAAAGATGCATTTGGTGTTGCGTATAACATAGTACATAAAAACAAAATATTTCTCATAAAATCCCAGTGTGTTACATTAGGATTCTCCAAAATCATAGATATGGTTTCCATGCTTCTTCTCCACTGTTCAGACGCCAATCTGGTCATGCATCCCTGAATATCAGGGAACAATTATGGCTAAAGAACACAAAAACTGGTTATTTACACGATACGATCCACTGCATCTTCCTCCATCACACTTCCTTCATCTCATGTTGAACCCAGATATAAAATATCAGACCCTTGCTCTATGAAATTGGTGGGCATTGATCAATTTCATAGTGAATGTTGAACTATAAGTCAATAAAGATGACATGTGGTGGAAAAATAAAAAGGGGTTAAATTAACAACTAAGTAAATAAGAAACGAACCCTAGAAAAATTTCAGGTTTCCCTTGATCCTTCATCACTAGAGTGAAAACAAAGAATGAAATAATCTGGAATAAATACTCCAAATAAATCCTCATAATAATCCCATCCTGAAATAGGCATGATCTATTAACCAATTTTTTGTTTGATTGATCTATTTTCATCATAGAAATAGAAAATAAAGAAATTAACCAAATCAAAATACTTTCTACTTTTATTAATATCAATCACTTATGAATAATAGAGTTGTGTCATGATCATTGTCGAGATCATCTAATTCCATCTCACGCCAATCACCGATATTCGATCCAATTAATTTCTAATAATAGAATCTCCTTCTATTCACTCCAATGGTTTTCAAATTTATGAATATAACCCAACAAATTTTCCATAAGATTTTATTTAGTAAATAATAATGTTATTTCATTAATGGTTAAATAAAATAAAATAAAATAATTATTTTATTTATTTTATTTATTTTATTCCCATAAAGACCATTCCACAAAATATCTACATAGATAGAAATATTGTCATGCATAGGGTATAACCTGTATTTTGAACTCAAGGGTGCTCTCAGATTTATGATCCAATCCCCCATATTGATGTTTTCCCTCTTTTTCAGGAAAACATTGAGTTTGTACTATTTAATATATTTCAAAAAATTATTATGGGAACACCATTCCTCGTAATCACACGTCGTCTCAGTACCTGATCTCAAATATAATTCATAAAATTTCAAAAAATAATAATATAAAATATATTTCATGACATTTTCCACACATTGGGACATTAAATCCCCAAAAATCCAAAACAAGTGGTTATAAAAATAGAATGTTTGTACAGAGCATGTATTTGAGCCTCCCACTCCCTCAGGCTCTCTTGAAGGTTCACATGCTTCCACTGGACATGCACTAAAGGAATATCTCACCCAAAAAGACTCATGTCCTGTCGATACTCAATATTTACTAGGGATATATCAAATCTACCTCTATCCTCAATATATGTATCAGCCCATTCGATAATGTGTCATGATTCATGCATTTATCTCTTCAACTTTGTCAAGTTAAAGATTCCATGAATCTGGTCTAACAACGGTGGTAGTGCTAAGTGGTATTCCACCTCTCCAACTCTACGAGTATCTAGAAAAGGGCCAAATTATCTTATAGATATTTTATTAGCCCAGTCAATTTCCATAATCTACATCGAGGTGAAATCCATAAGAACACATGGTATCCCTCCTTGAACTCCCAAGGCCTATAATATCTATCCCTATATGACTTTTTATGACTCTTTACAGTCTTCATCCACTCTTGGATGACCTAAACCTACTTTATAGTTTCTAGGATTGACTATAGACCCATGAATACTAACTTTCTTAGATTAGTCTAACAAATTGGTGGCCTACAGGTTTGACCGTACCACTCCTCTATTGGTGACATACCAATGGTGGAATGATAGATGTTATTATACACAAACTCCACCATTAGTAGGTGATCCTCTCAAATATGGAAATAGTTCACCATGAAATATCACAATATATCCTTTAGAACCCAAATGGTCCGCTCATTCTGACCAATAGTTTGGGGGTGAAACACTATGCACAAGCATAACAAAGTTCAAAACAACTCATGTAATCCCTTCCATAATCAATATGTGTTGTGAGAATAAAATTTAGAAATGATCATTAACGAAACTCCATGGGATCATACTATCTTCTATAAGAAGTGACACCATAAGATATTTACTAAACTTAGCTATATGATAGCTAGGAAGTGGTCCAGCTTAGTGTGGTGGTATATGATCACCCAGATATCATCATGCCCCCTGGATGTATGTGGTAAACCTGTCATTATGTTTCTGGATATTAAATCCCACTTCCATGTTGGAGCGTAATATAGATGTATATGTATATTAGATTGAACAATACAAAGGGGGTGAATTGTAGGTTTAAAAAATCTATATTAAAACACTTGGGAAAGAAATTCATTTAAAATTATAAACTAATAAAATTCACAAACAACACAATTAACCACAATTTTCTTGGATATAATAGTTATGATACGATGTAATACTATAAGTAATGTAAAAAAAATTGTATTCAAAATGAATACAATAATAAAATATGTAACAAAAGATTCATAACTGAAACAATTACAATTTAAATGAATATGAAAAGAAAGTGGAAACAAATCAATTCTCTTTCTTATACAAACAGTATTGGAAAGTAAAAGTATTACAATTCTTTTATCCTAAAGAGAAGGGTTTCCTTTGACCTGGGATAAAAGGATTGTCTTACCACCACCTTGGTAAGCCCTGGATATGATGATCAGTGCATTCATCTTTCTATCCCCACAAGCCCTCGATTTTATAGGTAATCGGTACCTCTATCTTTCAAACACTTGAAATCCCTCGATACAAAGATTGGTTGCACTGTCTGCGTATCCCCACCAACCCTTGATCATTATCACTTGATCAGTCACACAAAGCAAAACAAATCACTTATTGAAATAAAAAAACTAATAATGATCTGGTCACATTTTTTAATTCCAAGGATTTCACATTAAACAAGAGAGGAGTCACAGTGTCTCTCTCTAGAACTTGATAGAATCAAAAGATAATCAAAGTCTAAAAGTTATTTCCTCAACTTCAAATGAGCTCTTATTTATAGGCACCAGGTTCCATTGGTCATATTTCTTCCAAGGTTCCAATTTCTCGGGTAAACTTGGAGGGACTTGGACTCCGGGAATTATAACGATCGTGTTGAAACAGAAAACATGACATCGTTTTTATTAGTTTTTATCTATCTACATGACATAATTTAGGTTAAAACAAGAGATATATGGAAATGATAATCATGAGTATGATTGATATAAAACATTTGTTTTGACAAAAGAATAAAAACATGCATGTTATATAAGTAAAACATGAGTACTACTGATATTACTTAGTGCAATGAATTGATATGATGCATGTGAGTTCGATGCACAATAGTTAGTACGATAGTCTAAGTCAGTATGATATACAAAGTCAGCACAAATGACAGAGTTAGTATGATTGAAAGAGTCAGTATGATTGGCAGAGTCAATATGATAAAGAGTCAGTATGATTGATGGAGTCAGTATGATTGAATGAGTTAGATTGATTGGAAGATTCAATATGATAAATAGAGTCAGTATGATTGACGGAGTCAGCAAGATTAACAAAGTCAATACGATAAACAGAGTCAGTGCGATAAACATAATAATTATGATAAACTTAAAAAAATGTATTCAAAGTAAGTCTTTTATTTGAGAAATGAATATAAATAGATTTGTTATTTCCAAAACAAAATACATAAAAGTCAAAATAAGACTTTTGACTTAACAATACACTCTAACACCTCAATGGGTTCATCTAATCATTATGGGAATTTGTGTTCATACTTCACTTACTGACAAGTATGACCTCAAGAGACAAACTCTTTAACTTCCTAATTTATTCTTGGTAAGAAGAAATGACATCAGAGGTCCTGTTACATCATTTACACAATTGTTTATACTGCCAAATAATATGAATGAACTATCTCAAAAACTCATCTTGTAACATTAGGGGTATAATCATGCATCCTCTGAAAATAAAAACATGCTCCTCACCGTTAGAAAAATTATTAGGATATTTTCCAATGGATATATGAGTACGTTGGGTCTCATAGTCATCATCCCAAAGTTGTGACACCCTTTCTAGAGGGAAGAGCAGCATGGTATGAACCATCGGTGAGAGGTAAGATTCACTTTCATCATCCACATAGGATAACTTAAATGAGTCCAACTACTCTAATTCCACATTCAGAAAATGAATATGAGATCTCCTACTAAGATCATATGCTACCAAATTCCCCTTTCAATAAGTATAGACAATCTGGAAGTCATAATCCTAGAGGATCTATATCCAACACCTCTATCTCAAATTAAGATCCCTCTTATAGAAGATATTCTTGAGATTCTTGATATTCTTGTTATCAAAAAAGATTATAAACTGCTCACCCATCAGGAAGGGTCTCAACATATTTAGTGAAAGGACTTCCACTGCTAACTCAAGATCATGGTTCATGTTGTTCTCTTCATGTGGTATTAGCTAAATTGAACAATATGAAATCATCACCTTCCTCTACATTAAAACACAACCAAGCCTGGTTCCTGATGCTTCATAAAACACTATGTACTCTACACCATACTCTAGAAATGTCAAGATATAGGAACTCTCTAATATCTTCCTCAACTCCAAATAAAAGAAAACTTCCACTTCTCAATACACACAAAAGGCTTACCCATTGGGGTGAAAGATTTCACTAATGATGATATCATTTAAAAATTAGGTATAAGTCTTCTGAGAAATCTTTCTAATCCATGGATGCTAAGAAACTCTATTACACAGTCAGACATCTCAGAATCTAAAACTACCTCAACCATGTATGGGTCCACTACTACTCCATATACCAAGATAACATGTCCTACAAAGTGGAAACATTTACATAAAACAAACACTTAGAGAAGTTTTTGTAAACATGGTGCTCATAAAGTGTGCCCAGAACCAACCTCAATCGTCTCTCATGCTCCTCATACGACTTCAAGTACACTAAGATGTCATTGATAAAGACTATCATGAACTGGTCTAAGAAGGGAAAAAATATCTAGTTCATGTGTCCCAAGATTTATTCCGGGGCATTCATCATGCCAATAGAAATCACCAAGTACTCATAGTGACTGTAGCGACATATGAATGTCATATTAGGTATATCCTCATCTTATACTCCCGACTAGGGATAGTATGACCTAAGATAATCCTTCAAGAAGCATTGTAATCCTATAAATTGATCAGAGAGTTCATCAATCCTTGGTAGTGGATACTTTTTTTCACATTCACCTGGTTCAAGAACTATTAGTCCAACTATAAAATCAATTTCCCATCTGCCTTCTTGGAAAATAAAACTGAGGCTACACGGGTGGAACATTGGGTCTAAAAAATGCCTTCCTCTATAAGTCCTCCAAATACACCCTCATATAACAAGGCTCTAGGGAACCATCCGATATGATGGCATAAATATTGGTTCCTTCTCTAGAATTATATTAACATGGAAAAAACCACATAGAAGAGATGTAATCCCGGAACATCCATAGGGAAGACATCCCCATACTTCACCACCACAGTATGGAACTAAAAAATTATAACATCCTCTGCACCACGAGTCATGATATCAAGCTAAAGAGTAATCAAATACACCCTATTACATATGAGTCCATTCTACACCTCCTTGTCTTTTATTCCCCCAGAAAGTAAGACATGGTTTGATCATTGTGGACACACCGCATCCTCCACTAAAAATAGTCAATATGCACATGAAATATATATAAAACGTCAATACATAAGATGAAGTACTATGAGCTCATTGATTCTATAAACATATCACAACAGAAAACCTCACCTATATGATTAAGGGAACACTATCATCATAATTGTGTGATCAATATGTCATCTCTAGTAAGAGCCACCAAGTGCAAGGGTCGAGCTATGGGTTCATCTGAAATATAAAAGTCTGAAACCATATTGGTGGAAGGAAATTATTGAATATAAATTTTGTACATCATCATTGTATATATGGTATTAAATACACATATCATACCAAGAATCATTCATGGACCCTTACGGTCATATGCTTCGACCACCTGCAGCTATCCATGCCCCTATCCTCCAGTTCCCTAATCTTGGTGTGGACCAAGTAGAGGTAGTGGCAGTAAAAATTAAAATCCTATACCAATTTCAACTACACTTACATATCCACTATGATGTCCTCTACCTGAAAAACATATATTGTTCTACCACTACCTTCTCACAAAAGGCTTATCCAGAGTCTCCCAATCAGTTGTAGGGTGGGTCATAAAATCTTGAGTAAGATTTACCCTTCCATCACATGAGTAGCAGAACCTCTATATTGGATGATAGGTCATATTATATGAGACCTGAACCATAAAACATATTCCCTAAGATATCGTCCTGAAAAGTATCACATGTCTAGGTCCATATGGATAACATCAAACCCCTTTTATTTATGTCTCTACTCATGACTTCCCACTACTAGAAACTACTGGTTATGTATTCTCATCTAAGAAACTCCCACAACCAATGCCGACTCTTGAACCCCAATATAGGTACGAATTAATAGAGGGATAAAATTTTCTCAAATTTCAATACACAGTCTTCTCTCGAAGGTCTGGTCTTGAAAGAGATGATCCCAAACTATATCCAACATGTACCTGGAAAGGTAGGTAAACCACGAAGAATACTCAGCTACTATTTGGAAACCCTACTGATGTTGTAGAAGCTAATGGATACATAAATCCCTTAGAATATCTAGAGATAACTCCTTTATTAAAAGGCACTCATCATATGACTATGAAAAAGTCTCCTTGTCAAAAGACCAAGTCTCTAACCCCCACCATCTTCCTATTATGTCATAGATAAGGTTTTCTTCTAGGACCACTATTTAATCTGATGTTGTCACGACAAGATGAAAAAATTGGGTCACTATCTCAAACTAGTCCCCATTGGCCTATGGTTTGGGATTTCCTTTGAAACGTAAAGGGTCTCTATGGATGAAACTCATGATGTGCACTTAGTCTGTGCACAACATCTACTGGTACAACAGGTACCATCAACTACTCTACAGGTTTTCGTATAGTTGGTGCACCAGATGGAGGTAAAATCTCTAGAACTAGTCTCTATATTGATGCCTCATCACAAACATGATCATCTTCATGATCCTGACAATGAATCATATATGGTATACTTCATAGAGGAATCTAAAAGTAAAAAATATGTACCATGGTCATTGAGTATATCTAGAGGGAAATAGAAACCAAAAACCATTCAATACGATGTATTGCCATTTTTTTACTGTAACAAATTTTCTCATATACCAAATAGAAAATAATGTTATCTGAGGCTTGGGGTATGGATGCATCTACCACTGCCCATCAATTGATTTCTTCACCAGAAAGGTGAAATCAAAACAGTTAGCATTGTTTCACCAAATCAAATCTCAGAGACTCTATTCTATGGTAGAACTGACTACTCTAATACCACTCTATCACAACCCATCCAAAAAAGGCCCTAGACATTACTCTTGAATCCCACCTACAATAGGTTAGGGGATGGAGATTACCATCAACTAGGCATATCAATAATCTGGGAGGACTTATCCAAATTACACACACACACACACATAACTAAGCTCATACAATTATGAAATGTATAAAAAATAGAACCATCATGCCTACATACATCAATATCCCCCAACCATAGTTTGAAAAAATTCAAAGGAAATTAATTAGAGAAATGAAATCCCACCACAACGAGTTTGAAAAAATTCCAACCAGAATGTAAAATAGAGACCACTATCAGGATATTGTAGGAACACACCTCAGTCTATCTAGTCTCACTAAGAATCATTGAGTTCTGATCTAACTAATACTTTGTCAAATGGTTTATTATCTTCACAAGATATTCCACTTTGGGGAAATGACAATACTTGGGTGAGTATAAGACTCAAAAGCCAAAAATCATACAAAACAATAATACATTCATCTCTACACATGTATATGCCTACAACACATATAACAATAATATCTTGATATAATCAACAAATATATAGAGTAAAAATGGAAGTTCACAAACATAATTCCATCCTAGGATTCCAACATGAAGAATACATATAACACCCATCCGAAAGAAAACAATCCACATGCCTAATAAAACTGATGATGTCTGTCAGAGAGGTAGTGCTCACCGGGTCTTGAAATAATAAGTACACATAGAAACTTTGAAGAGAAACAATACACAGATGAGGATCACATTCAAGGACATGGGGTACACTGACAACTCAATATAGATTAACCCTCTAATCATTGGATCAACTCCCATGTAGTTTTGGTCACAATGATGCGATGAACTGAACATGGGGAATGAAGATGAATAGAAGATATCACTTTGTGCCTCACAGAAGGATTCCAAAAACTCTATCTAATAGGTCCCACTGAAGTGATCATTATCCTATTAGTAGGATGTGATTATATACTAACCATTAGAGAATGGATATGGGGAACACACCCTAATGAATAATTTCTAATAGAAATAGGAAAATGGCTCCAATAAATGATTTTTAGGTGTACAAGTAATTTAGTATGAGTACACACCATGTCCTTTTGACCCTGAGTCTTTCCCATGTAAATAGATGATGTCCATGTATGTGTAATGGTACACGATAGTTAGATGCTCATGTACTTTATCTAGTGTACATGTACACAGGCATTCCCATGAACACCTAGCCAAGACATGTCCATGTGAGAGTAAACGGTGTGTTCTAACAGGTTTTTCCTAGAAAATATCCATATACCCACCAAGCTACAGACCAAGCCTTCAACACGGGGTCATACACCGTGTGATATTTATCTTCATCATGAAACTTATCTGCCAATATGAGGTCCTCGAGTTACTTGTAATCCCTGATAACATGACATGTGGATCGGGATCTTCCAGAATCCAAGATCTAGTTTTTAAATGTCTTATCCACTTATCTGGATTCACCTCGACAGAAATCAAGGAACCATGTCAACTGAACCTTCCCAATAATTAAGAATGGGTCCCAACCACAAAAAATGATCAGAAAATGGTTCCCTGCATTGTTCTTCATTAAGTTCCAATGGAAATTAAAACTTGTTATTTCTACCATATGATTAGCTACCAAATCTACCATCATACCACCATCATGTCATGTCGATCCCAAATCTACAATATCATATTGTTTCACCACAAAACAAGTGCACAAAAATAGATTTATCGAGGTATTTTGAACCATTAGTCAATGAAGAACACTCGTGATGAATGAAAGAAATGGGGAGAAATACACAACCACAAACATGAGGAATGGACATAGTCTAATATTAGTTTTTTCCTTGATCCATCACTATTATAGTGATAGTAAAAAATGAAATAATCACAAAGAAATTCTCTTGATAAATACCTATTGTATTCCCATCCTGAAATATGAACAATCTATGGATCAATCTGCTGGTTGATTGTTCTATGTTCATCATAGAGATAGAAAATGAGGATAAAAATGAAATCTATCAAAATCCTACCTTGATTTGGATCGATCGCTGATAATTAATGGAGTTGTACCATGATAATTGGTGATATCCTTCTATTTAGTCTTTCATAGGTAACTGATCTTCGATCCTATCATCATTTATTAATAAGATATTTTAACATGATCTCTAATGTATCTTCAACAATTTGAATGGTTATGTAGATAACCCTAAAAATTATTCGTAAGTATGTATTTAAATAAAACATGAGGTAAATATTTCAATAATTAAATGAAATAATTTTTTTTAATTTTTTTTTATTTTACGCCCATGAAGAATTTTTGAAAAATGAAAAAAACCTAAAATGTTATGTCATGGATAGGGTAAAAACCACATTCTAAACTCAACTGTGCTCTTGGATTTCTAATTAGAGACCCAATTTAGATGTAATTTTACTTTATAAGGAAAAAATCATCCACATTATGTTTAAAATATTTAATATATTTAAATCATTTATTCCATGAACATAAACCCTTTGAATTATACATCGTCTTAGCACCTGGTCTCAAAAATAATCCATACAATTTATAAAAATAATAACTTGAAATATGATTAATTAAACTAACTAATTGTGGGTGTAAGACATATGTACTTATACAACCATTTTGTTGTCTAATATAGAGCACATGAATTCTGAATGAGTACTACATATCCTAGTTATAAAATGAATTAGAGTAATCATATTTCAATGGATTGGGGGCTACAAAATTATGTTGGACAAGGTTATCAAGTCATGGGATACACACTTGACCTAGAATACGTGTCTTCCAAAAATGTGTTGATTTTTTACGTGACATACCTTGAATTTATTATTGAAATATAATAGGATATCTTTCTGACAAGTCTAATGACAATCACATGATCTAGTTGACTTGTCTTTGGGACGTTTCATAATGTATATGGCATGTATGATGTTCATCACATGGCCAAGAATGACTTTTCTAGAATATTTTGCATGAAATCCTTGGTTTATATTAGAATCAATCACAAGATATCGAATAACATTATTCGAGGGTGTCTCATGATTTAGAAATATTTCTCTGGTCAATCACCAAAATCGGCTGATATGTTTGGAGGGTGTCATGATTGTAAGTTTCATTGGACTGGTGAATGATGCACATCCTGGATGACTTGTCCAAGTGTCATCATAAAACTTGTATGAGATTCCTGGAGGGTGTCTTGAGAGTCAATGTGACATAGATGAAGGGTGTTTTGTGTCCTATGTGACTTTTCTAGGTTTCATCATGAAACTCAACTGCCGAGTTTGGAGGACGTTGTAGGATCTAGCTAACTTGTCTGGAGGATGTTGGGAGAGCCAATTGACATGTCTTGATGCAGTCATTAGATTTATCTAACATGAACTAGTTCCTCCATGTGATTTGGGTGACATGTTTAGAATACATTGTAAAGTCTAGATAAACAGCTCAGGGGGTCTTGTGGGAATTGGGTGGCAAGGCTGGGGGGCTCCATTTGACTTTCTATGACCCTTCCATGGGACATCACATGATCCAAATAGTATATCAAAATAGTGTCAGATGATATGGTTGACATGAATTGGTGTTTTATCATGACCTATGTGGTTCATGCGTAGTTCATGTGGATAAATATATATTTTTTTGCATAATCCTCCCATCTTTTTAGTTATTATTCTATTATTTTATTGTATATGTCTTATATTTTTTCAGTGTTATCTTGTTTAAGTCTCATGTGACTACTCATATATATGGCTTTTCCTTCACATAGTCCACCATAAGTCATGTTCATGATCTATGAGTGATCATGAAAAGTACATATTCATGTCGAATGATCTCTTATGTTATTCACCGGACTTTACCTAATGGAAAACCATTGCGATCATGAGATCATATTCTTAGAGAAATATATTTTGATGCTTGGGTGCTTTGGTGCGAGGATTCAATGATGCATTATTTCATGTTGGGGGGATTTATAGGCCTTTCCACCCCAATTATTCACAACTTTTCATGACATGTATTTCATAAATATGGGTTGTAGTCCATGGAGGGATTTAATGCCATGAGTTTCATGAGATCCAGTTGTAGGTCATTCTGGGGGCATCCCATGATTTTCAACAATTCTGATACAATCCCATCAATTACCAATTTATTGAAATATATCCAAAAATGGGGTATTTCATAATCATGTGGGAATGCCCAAGATATTTCACATTGTTAGTCCAAAATACCGAAGGGAATTTGTGAGATCATAATGTCTGTTGAAAGGATTTCATGTGACGTGGTGGGAATTGTTAGGGATCTTCGGTAGGAAAAATATGGCATACCAGTGGGGATTTTCAAGATTAGACCATCATTTTGATGGGATTTTATGAGTTATTACTGAGGAAATGAGAATATCACGTTAATTTTATGAATACAAGAGGCTCCCTCCATTCCCTTTTTTATTTCCTTATTTATTTTATAAGGGTATAGGGTCTCCCGAGTTTTCTCAAGTGTTTTCATAGACAACCACTGTTATCATCGGTGACTCATTACATGACCAAAAAAGGGTCATATGGTATTTCATGAGCATTATTGTGGACAATACTTCTTTCTTTTTCTGAATCCAAAGTGGGATTATAGGACTGGATGGACATGTTCGAAGCCTTTTGTGTGATGATGGTGACATGTCTGCAAGCTCCTGTGTGACATAGACGAAATGTTTCTAGGTATTTTGTAGTATCTTGTGAGCCACATGGGGAATATGGTATGAGGTTTACAATGGATAGATACTCCAAAATTATTGATACTTTCCCCTCCTTATTCAGGGGTTTTAGGACTTCACCCTTCGATTGTCTGTGGGGGATGCATATGATAAATATGGAATCTCATGATAGTACACACAACTTTAGTTGGTTAGTCACTTAGATTTCCTTTTATACATCGTTTGTTCAATGGTGGTTCTCACGATGGTATGTAGATTTTTTTGGGACAATTGCTCTACTCATCCTTGATATGTCACGTATTCACGACTGTATAGTGACACAGTGTGTTTGAGGGTGCTTTTATGTCAAGACTGCATACCAAAGGGTGGATGGATAATTTCCCTAAGGCATTGAAATAATGTTTCATTACATAATCCATTAGAATGTGTTGCATGACCAAAGGGTCACAAGAGGTCCTCGCACGATGTTCAAATCTACATGGGATTGAGTAAAGGAGGTAACGTGAAAGAGTGACACAAAGATTTCAGTCCTCATTCCAATGACACATGTACATGGAATATTTATCTTCATCACATTGAGATATCATGCCCGACATTTGGATTCTAATTCACACATTAATAATACATTTTTGTTGTGTGGAGTCTAATAAGAGTGGAATCGTGAATTGAATCTTGAATGTTATTCATGATCGGATTTCATGGCACATCAAATAAATTATTTATGACATGATCATATCCATATTCCATGTTGTTTTCCTTAATTCTTCACATAACTGGGTATGATATAATTTAATCTATTTATGGGTGGAGGTAGGATCATGATATGTTCTTGCTTCAACATTCACATGATGGATTATATACACAAGGTGCATCATCTCTCCACATGATATCATACACAATGCCATATCCTTTTGAAATATAGGTTATACAGTGCCAAATGTTTACACAACACATCAACCTTTACCTGAATTCTTTTCCGAAGGGAGATAGTGGGGTCTCACCTATTTCATGAGAATTACCATACAATGGATTTATAAGATATTCTTCATCACCTAACACTTATATGGCATCACCATACTCTGTTTTGTGAGTAAAATGAGATAATTCTTTCAAAGGTGGTTGTGGCCCTAGAATTTTGTTCTTCCTTCAGTATTTATAGGAAAAGTATCGATCTACACATGCACATCTGAGAATGGTGGCATGTTCAACAAGTAAGTTTCACTTTCTATCACATTGATGTACTTACCCTGAGATCCTGGAATAATAATACATCAATATCTATCTTCAATGAACTGAAACTATTGGTTTTCTTTATGTGATTGAAATTTTGATTTGTGTGACTGAATAGCCTTATAGAGATTTCATGTAGTCAAATGATCAATATGTATATTTTCATTCATGTGATAAGGATTTTACTCAAAAAAGGGATATATTCAAAACATAACATTTTCACAGTTTCTCGTAATCATGTACTGTATATGGGTGTGGTGGTGATCTTGCACAACTCCTTCAACATATGCTATATATTTACGGTGCACTATATATTTTCATTCTATGAAGATTGCATGATCTTACTCACATAGAGATTATCCCATGATTTCTTTTTCACACTTGGTTAAGTGGTTTAGGTTTCTATCTACATCATAGTAGGAAAGATAATACATTGAAAGAATATCTAAGCATTCCATTTTGGATCACACATTTCTTATAATGTTCCTATACAAAAAAAATATTTATGACCATAAATGTCTATGGAAAGGATCCAAATTATACCATGACCTGCATATGGATTCTACAGTTCACCTCTATTTTTTCATACAATAATGAATATTATCTGCAAGATCCAGGTATTTGTGATGGAATTTAGCTCACTAAAAGGTCATACGAGTGAATAAAACCCTTGTTTTAGACTCTTTCATGGGGTATTTGTTATCCACATGAATGTTCTAGAAAAATGGTACTACTGCAACACAAGCTCATGTCAAGATCGGTCATATTATAGAACACGGTTCACTATGTGGCTCAGTCTTATCTTAGAAGATCATCATATGGAAGTCTTGGAATGAAATGAGTTGTAGTGTGGACCACCCGATGCACTGTTCTAGAAACATGTTTTTATTACACATCCCATGATATAATATCCATTGTTGTGTCTTCATGTGATGAAAATGTCATCATGAGGAGATATGTGTCATTTGAACAATCCCTTAGTTACTATATCAGCCAATGAAGGTGAAGTGGAAGACTATTCCAAGATATAGAGAAAAGTGTATCATCCTCCATCAATGGATCATCGTGCATGATGAATTATTATTTATGGTATTTTTTATAGAAAATTGTGTATTAGATCATTTCATGGAGTGTGGGTGCATGAATACATGACATCAGTGCATCCCAGGGTCCTAACAATCATTCATAGTGTCACAAATCCCTCTCATGGTAGTTGGGATGGCTTCCAAATGATTTGGTTTATCTCCCAAGGTGAAAAGTTGGCATCCAAGCCATAGTTTGAAGATGGAACAAAATATCGCTTATCCAACACATGATATCCGCCTTCTTTAATAAAATTGAAATTTCTATTTTTTATTTCATTTTTTCTATTACCATTATTATTATTATTTGGAAACACATAATAATAATAATAACTAAAATCATCCAATTTTTTGTAAATAATTTAGACATACCAAAAATAATTAGAATATTTCATTATGAATCATGATCATTCAATCACTCATGACATTCTTCTTTCCATGAAAAAATGTGTGATGCAAAATTATGATCACTAACAATATAATGTTATGATCCATGCATCAATCCAAATTGATTATTTTTAATATTTTTATGGAATTATATGTTGTTCACCTCATTTTTGGTTGGAGGTATGTGACTTAGATCTTATGAATCAAAGTCTCATATAGAAAATGTCCGAGCATGATTAGTTGTTCATGAGGCAGTTTGTTACCACATGAAGCAAGAATAAAATTTTCACTAACAATCAGGGAAGATATCTTGAGTTTGAGGATGGTCATAATGTTTGTCTTTGGGTTTAACCTATGTTTGGGAAATACCATATCACGAAATAGGGAAAGCTAGAGCCTAGGTTTGTTGAGCCGTTGGAGATAGTGGGAAAGGTCAGTCTAGTGGCACAACGATTAGCCTTTCTATAGTTCTAGTTTGAAATAAATGAAGTGTTTTTTGTGTCACAACATTATAAAAAATATATATTTACCCTTATCATGTGAAATCCATCAATGATGTCAAGATTTTTGATGATGTTTCCTTTGAGGATCATCCTTTGTGGATTATGGATCATACTGAGAAGTATCTCAGGGGTAGGACAATACCTCTAGTATGAGTATAGTGGAATCATGGGATTGTTTAGGAGGATACATAGTAGATGGAGTTTGATATGAAACCATAGTGGCTAGACTATTTTTCTGATACTTTATAGTGATTCTTGGAGAAACTCAGGGTTGAGCAATTATGAGGTGGGGAGGTTGTAAGATACCTTCTTTTTCTAGTCATGTCTCTCTTTAATATTTTCATTAAACCTAATTTTTTGGGTTTACCTTTTTCAGATTAATTTTTTGGATGAGTATTTTTGTAGAAAGAGTGCCTTTGTCGGGGTAAATTTACTAACATTCAAGGATGTATGTTTATCGGGTGTTTTCCATGGCAAAGAAGGATTTGGAGGTGTTTTTCAGCCTTCGGTGGAAACTATACTAAACTCTCTATGTAGGTAACTTAAAATACATGTACTTGTTAAAATATATGTAACTATTTCTAGATATAAGTTGTGAATAAGTTTCATGATGTTAAATGAATACAAAATGTGAAGCCATTACACATCATGTAATGTTCGAGTAGGGTTGAAATTAATAAGAGGTGAAGGGTTATTTATAGTATCCATTTAAAAATAATTACATGCCGATAATTTATCATGAGTAGAGGTTTTATGTTTTATGTGCATTTTATATTTCTGCATTCCCTTAATGAATCCTTTCCTCTATTAACCTTGTATGAATTCTAGGTGATTTTGGAAGCATTTCCTCTATTCTAAACACCCTATTTCCACAATCAATTCCTTATGAATTGTTTTTATTTAGTTTTCCTTTATCTCCCATTGTTCATTGTTGATTTTAGTCAAATTTGTTAACCGTGGTCATTGATTGTTTTGATCTTGATCTTTTATGATATTGGTTTCTTCTTACAATCATCTGCACCTTCCTCCATTTTTCTTTTTCCCTTTGTAAGTGTTGTATTAATCAATGGTTAAATGTAGGGGTTTAAATCTTAACCCTATGTATATGAACTATTGTGACCCTACTAAAGTATGTTTGAAATAGTTAATTAATTGAATATAATTATGATAATAATATATTGGAATCATCATTGGATCCCTTTGATTAATTGAATAAATGGGAAATTGAAATATAAATAGTAATTAGCAGAATTAAAATTTTGGTCTTATATAGTCATATTGTGATATGTTTCCTATTGTTATATGCACTTGTGACACATTCTGAGATCCTTATATACTAGGATATTCCCTGACACATGTTGAAATTATTTTATACAATGTTATTCCCAAGTAAATGTGGAGATTCTTATATACTGGGATCTTCCCTGAAACATGTTGAGATTCTTATATTCCAGGATATAAACTTCCACATACTGAGATGATTATATACCATTCTAGAACCTAACACATTATGAAATGATTTTATAGTGGTCTTAGCGTAATGTTTTTTTATACCATGGACATATGGTTCTCATTGGCATTGTTGGGAGATATTCTTATAGACATTCCGGCATGGCCCCAGTAAAGAAGATGATTTACCAAGGTTACATGGTTGTGGTTGGAATTGTTGTGAGACATTCTCAGAGACATTGTGTAAGGATTCCTATGTAGGTTGTTTCTGTATTTTATTAATTTCATATTCAATTAATACAAACTTTTATCGCAGTATTGTAAAAACTTCCTATTTGTCTTGTAATGATTAGACATAGTGTTGTCAACAAACTGACATTTACTCACACTATATTTGGGAAACAGTTTTCTTCCCATGTATATTACATGGTTGAAAGTATAGATAATGGAAAGGAACCTTGAATATTATTTTTAATTAGGATATTTAATGGATTTTGGATATGATACCAATATAGGGTTTGGGACCAGGGTCTTTTTGAGTTTGTTAGTATCTTCGTGTATTCTATCCTTTATGTTTTTAGTTTGACATTAGAAGCATATAAACCTAACATTACAGGACTCCTTATTAATATTTTATTGGTTTATCAGTTTTTTTCTAATTGTGGAATATGGTTAGATATATTTATATTTATTTTATAACTTTTATTTATATTGATTACTTCAGCTACTATAACACTTCATATCAGGGGGTGTAGTCTCCCTACTATACATATCACACACTTACTGCTAGTAATAATCCTCTACTGTATGAGGAGGCATGCTTGAAGTCTAATAACTAACCCTCTTTTGCCATATGAATAGTACTAATATAGTACTCTGCCTACTATAGTGTAGCACAGTATCTGCCGCTGCTACAGTACCCTATCACCGTTATAGTGACCTTCCGCCACTACAGTTTCTACCGATGATAGTTAAAAGATGTATTTTCTTTGATTTAGATAATAAATGGGGATTTGGCCCCAACCTTTAATAAATATCTTCCTAGAACAGATGTGTTAAAAAAATATAGAAATATAGAGATAAGTCATTGGGTTTTCAAAATGTCTAAATTAACACACATACGTTTAAATTATACTTTTTAAATATTGAATCTCTTTATATTGATATTGATAAATTATCTCTAGAATGGATCATTACATAAAAATTTAAAATACATTAATACTTTTATACATATGTTCATCCCTTATAAACCTTGGAAACATTCATGTAGACATTTCATTTAACACTTATATCCTTTAAAGTTTTAAAAAAATAATGGAAATATTTAAAATGTTATATTTTAATGGTAAATCATTTATAAAATATGTAAATTGGATTAATATTCAACTAGTATATTATATCAAAATTCATACATTTTGAGGAACATAATCACAACGTGATGAAATTTACTTTATCGCAAATTTATTTAGCTGAAAAAAATTATTAAATATTATAATATAATAGTTTTTCTTTTTTTATAATTCTACCATAGATAAGGGCTAATATAGGCTCAAAATAAATATACTCTTCATACATTACCTTCAAATAATAATATACACCTGCATATCATGAAGAGGGACATTGAAGAAAAACATCAAATAGAAATCCCTCTACACTGATTTCTAATTCCGTTGTGTCTAATTTTTCATAAACCATGTATAAAATATTTAAACCCCATATATTTTACCATTTGAAAGTTTTTCATTACAAGTAAGTGGAATAACCATATGCTATATGGAATTAACCTTACACAATTCATTGTATAATTTTATAATAGAGAACTAAAATTAAAGAAAAGTTCTAAAAATTTTAATGACCCCCATTCCATTGATATAAAGACATGGAAAAAAGAAATAAAAAATAATCAATGACACTTAGAAAGAAATATCACCAGGTAATCAAATTATTCTAAAAAACAACCTCTATGATGATTGACAATTCTCAATCATCATCCTAAATTTTCCTATCTCATTATTTACCCACAGCTGCTGATTTTCTCTAAAAAATGAATGAAATTATTTTTTATGAGAGAATGATATATCATTCGGGGTGGAAGGGGAATAAAAGATGATGTAGCTAAAATATAATCCCTGTAAATGTTCAAAACACAATGATAAATTTATCTCTATAATGTTTCTTTGGATTTCTATTGAAATCCTCCCATTATGCTGCTGAGTAGATGGAACCTCATATCATTTACTGAAAAATATTAATTTCTCTATAATTCCATGAGAAAATACACTATATAATATCATATTATTTATTTATAAAATTGAATTATGGAAATTAATAACATAAAAATATAAAAAATTGATTCTATTAAAAAAATTATTATGAAATAATTAAAACTACAATGGAAAATTATAAAAACTCCACCTAAGGGTAAAAATCTCATCATAAATCTAATAAATCCCTATGAATATGTTTCTCATGCATGTAAATTATGATTTACCATATTAAAGTAAAAGACACTAAAATGGAATGATGAATTTCACAAACAATAAAATATCAATTTGTTGTCTTTATAATATATACCCTTTTAAAAACTATTCTTCCTAATTTTTCTAACTGTTTTCATAAGAAAAAATAGTCTCTTAAAAAATCTCATCAACTGAAAATAAATCATTATAAAAAAACTATTTATTAAATTATGGGATAAGAAACTAATATAATTTTGATATATTCACTCTCATATGATATTTACATTAAAAAAGATATTATATACTTCTCTTTGTTATTGAATTTTTCTTTGTACTCAAGAATTTCAACTAAATACTCAAAAAATTAAAGTCTTATATAATATAATGTTGTACTAAATCATGTAAACGAACATGGAAATACTTTAAAATTATGGGCATATAAAAGTTTTCTTGAATCTATCCTAGTAATACAGTTTTGAAGAACCTATAATTTATCACACTAATATACCTTAAAACCTCAAAAGGGTAATAAAATTCATGTGAAATGTTACTTATATATACAAACCATTATTTACCGGATGAATGAGACATGCTCAGAAACCCATGATGTCTAACATGAAACACTAAAAGTTCTCTTCTTCAATATCTTTGAGATAATGACTATTTTTTTAATTTATTATGGGATTATAACTAATATATAGATGTTTTATCATGTATGTGACACCCATAATTTCATTGATATATTTATTTCAATATTTATTTATTAGTTATTTTTTAATGAAATATCAAGAGAAAATGTAAAATATATTAATTTTTTCAAGTTACATAGTCAAAGTGAATTTTTTAGGAAATAAATTATGTTGACTGTGTATATGGGAGAACTTTTGGGTAGTGGTGGTCACACATTAATTGTACATTCTTGGTGGACATTTTTTTAGTATATAATAATTCCCATTAAACCTATATATTTATATTTTTAAATCCCATTTCTAGAAAAAAAATCCGTATTTCATCTTGGGGAATCATTGGACTCATCCAAGGGTGCTTCATAAATTATCAATATCCTCTATTCATGTCAATTGGTTCTCCTCCTCCATTTCATATGAATTTATAGGTAAACCTGATATTTTTATTTTATTTCTCCTTCCAATGTTATATTATTATCTCTTTATCATAAGTTCTTTATTCATTCATTCCCTAGTTGGATGTGTTTTCCATGACATAAAAAATGTTGGCCTAATTATAATCATTGTTTTTTAAGGGTTTATAAAGGGTATCTCTCATCATAATCCCATATTTTTTTTAATAAGTTGTATCATTTTAATATTTGAGGTAGGTATTTCCATGTAACCTCTTTTTATTAATCAAAACATCTATGTTTGAGGACTCTACAATTGATTTATCAATAAACTAATAATTTATATTGAGTTTATGGTAGTTTTTAATGTTCTTCCATGCATTATTTATTTATATGATTAAAATGAGCTTTCTAGGGTGTCTGATGCTCAAATTTTGAAATAAGATTCTAATCCTCACAATGTGTTTTAAAATTTTTTATAAATAATTATTTAAATTAACTAAATCTATAAAGGGGAATTGACAGTGTTTTATTTTATATAAATATGGTTTCATGGTTTCATTTTTTTTTATTATTCGAATGGTTATATATTATATATGTCTATAGTTATTGTTAATAGAAATACTCTTTCACATATAGCCCTAACTGTTGATGGTTATAGTTCTTCAATTATTCATGTTAGGAAATTTCTATGGAATTGAGAAAGAAGGATATGGTTAAGGGGGTTGGGTTTTTCTTTTTTAAAAGGTAGGTTGTAATTTTATGTATTTTTTGATTTGAATTGGATAGTTTTATCAGTAAAAAAATGCTCATTAATGTCATCATTTTAACATCAGTTCTTCAGGAACAATATTAAAACTATCCTGTGATGAATTTTATAGTGTATTATTTAGTAATAGATGTTAAAATCCAAAAGTTAATATTTTTTCTTGAAACAGTGATGTTAAAACTCACCTGGTAATAATTTTAACACTATTTTATGACAAAACAATGTTGAATGTACTTATAGAAAACTTTTAATGTTTTCTTGAGTAGCCGAAGTTAAAAGTCTCTTTTGAAATCAGTTTTTCAAAAATAAAACATTAATAATATTGATAAATATTTATTTAAATTCCCATTATTTCATTTTACTGGTCATAGAGCTAAACAGACTTACACGGAAAAATATATGTACATTATAAGTTGAACATTTCTTATAAACTTCATGGAGATGTCTAACTTTTTATGACCATAAATTTTGATATGTAACTTCATTTTAGTTGCAAAACTAGTATAATGGAAGCTTTATATTTGAAATAATAGATTTAAAACATTATTTTTATCAATTTTTTGATAAAAAAATACATCCAAAATGACATTTAATGTTGGTTCATGAAAACCCATTGTTAAAATACCTCATAAAATACTTTTAACATTGGTTTTTTTCATGATCTAATGTTAAAATTCAATTTTGATCTAGGTTTTCCAAATAAATGATGTTGATAAAGTTAAAAATGTTTTAGATAATTTTATAATATATAATTATACTGGTTGTGGATCTAAATCGGACTTACAAATCAAAATTTAAGGACATGAGAATTCAAAATTCACTAAGTGAAGTCTTAGGGAATTATATCTTTCAGTGAACATTACTTTTGATCTATAACTTTGTTGAAGATCCAAAACTAGTCAAATCAAAATGTGAAAAATGAAATAAATCATGGATAACATTATTATAATTTCTTGAAGAAGATATGTCAAAATTGGCTTTTATCATTTGTTCTTGAGAAAATTCAACGTTAAAAGGTATTTTTTCACATCAGTTATAACAAAACCAAGGTGAAAAGAAATTATTTTCAAGTATTTTATGATAAGAAATACCTGAAAAATGAAATCTCTAAGGTAATTTTTAATATCATGGATGTTAAAATATATATTTTAATTATATTTATTATAAAATTGATGTGAAAGATAAAATTTAACAACCCATCAATACATAATTTATTTTTTTACATTGTCAAATCAAAATTTTAAATTTCCACCTAAAATTTATGATATTTTTTCCTTTTACTATGTCATTAATATGTATTGATTCTCAACATATATTAATTTCACAATTAATAATTTCGATCATTATTGTTTCCCTGACTCAACTCGTTCAATATTTATAATCAATCCATGAATTCATCATTAGCTTAATTTAATGTCTTTATGAATTTTTTTCTTAATTTATATGTTGGTTAATGATTCCTTTTTCTTATAATGATGAATTTTTCTTCCAAATCATGGTTAAACTAAAGAGATTTATTTTGAATTCTAAAATTTATTCTAAGGTGAAGCTTTAGTTGTCTCTTGATATTTTTCCTCAGAAGAAAATTATATCAACTAAGACATATACATCCTTGAAAATTTTGTCAATGATTAATTATTTTTCGATATGCGATATGGTTTTTGTGATATATTGTTATTTATTGATCTTATATTTTCCATGGATGGAGTAATCAACATTGCAATAAATATTTTTTTATTATCATATTATAATTGAATTATACCATTTTATTTCAACTTTATATGTGTAAAATATTTATTTTATCATGTGGAATAATATTTTATTGCTTATTGATTTTTGAAATTAACTACGTGTAATGATGTATGAACTCAAATAATATTTTTTGGAACAAATATTTTTAGAGTTGGTTTTTAAAAAAACAAAGTCAGAAATGATCATTAACATTTATTTATTGAAAACTGGTGTTAAAAACAATTTTTCATGTTGTTTTTTAAAAAACAGTATTAAAAATGGTATTTCGTGCCTGTTCTCTAAAAACTGACATGAAAAATTGCTTTTTAACATCATATTTTAAGTGGAAGGTAAAGATGGTATTTCACATTTTGAGGCATTTTTTAATAACCGACATTGAAAGGCATATTTACAACATCACTTTCAATGATGTTTCCTAAAGAACTAATGTTAAAAATATAACAAAACCAATATAAAAATCAATTTTTTGTACTAGTTTTCACAAAGGTACCTGAGCTTCTAAGTGAGAAATAAAAAATATTAGAAACTATAGGTATGATTTTTCAATAGTTATTGGTCCTTAGTTTCCACTTCACACTTTCAAGGGGGTTTTACAATTGAGTCTATATTATACTGTAAGAGTTATGCTCTTCCATGATTATGTTATCCCAAAAGTGATTCTCATGTGAGGAGATTGCTTGTGTTGAATAGAATATAAGCTTTTATCCCATGTTTATTACTATTTATTGTGATTTTACTTATACATTTATATCGCATTTTACACTTATTTTGGTGCATTCCCTTCACTATGATATATTATTCATTAGGAAATATAATTATTTTCATTTTAAGATCATCCTAACCACCGTGAAATTAAACTTTTTAAAATTTATTTGGTTTATAATAAATGGATGATATGTTTTTCAATTTTATTTTTAAATGAAACTCAAAAACATATTTAATAATTCTAGTTCAATATATTATTTTATGTATGACATGTAAAATTATTTATATTTATTATTGGTGGTATCCTACTGATAAAATATATAAGCCTTATATATACATACTTTTGTGCATGTTGATCTCATTTTTCCTAATGTATGCATGGGTAAGGTAAATACTCCCTTCAATAGAAGAGATATTTTGTGTGGTTTTTTAGGGTATTTTAGTTATTTCAAAATGTTCCTATATCAAAATAAATGACTTATTCTCATTTTTATCTTTTTCATTTTGAGTAATTCATGTATCTATTTAGACATTGGTTATAAATTTACACTTTTTATTTTCATGGATAATTTATTTTTATGAAATTTCGTGGATATTTTTTATGTTTTTAAACTATTTATTTTGTTTTCTTTAGTATCCATAATTTGTATGTTTCATACATTATTTCTAGTTGGAGTTGTTTTTATTTATAAAAAAATTCAGAGGGTGAAAATACCTCTAATTATTATTTATTAAAACCCCTAATTCTGGCATGTTGGGTACAGTGATTGAGAAAAAGATTTGATCAATTTAGAGAATTAAATTAGTTGAACTAGTGTGTTTACATGGTCATATTAATTAAAAAATGGTATTAAAGACCTATTTTTATATGGGGAGTAATGGTATATTAGAGATATGATTCTTGAAACCCATGATCCTGACAATAAATGAAGGGAACTGATTTTATATTAAAAATAAATTAATCAAGGGAAATATGAATTTCAACTTTAGATCTGGTCTTTTTTTTCTTGTATTTATGATATTTTATTATTTCCCCCACAATAGATTATACCCATTTTTACAAGTCACCTTAATAAAAATTAAGTTTTTCAATGGAATTAGGAGAAATCTGGAGGGTGTCGGGTTACTGTTCATAGTCTAAAAAATATTCATAGACCATGAAATCAGTTTTGGATGCCTTATGGTTGGACTTGAACAGTTATTGCATGAGTTACTAAACCATGTAACCAAACATTGTATACTGATAAATACCTATCATATATGCTTATTTTTTAATTTTTAATTTTAAATTCCATTTCATTTCATTAATTTTTAATTTGATGATTAATTGTATGTACCACCCATTTTAAATAGGTATGATTTGGTAACTAACTTGGGTGTCTTGTCATTCATGTTCAGACCTTGGGTTAGGTTGGTAGAAAAGAGATAGTTCTATTAAAACATGAAATTTATAACACAAAAATATGTATCTGTACGTTTTATCAAGACATCAAGTTATTAGGGTGTCTGAGTACAAAGTGATCTAGGATTATTTTAGGAAACTTTTCATCCCATCATCATGGGTTTAGAAGATGAGTGTTATATATGATGTATTGATAGTGATACTTCCTATTAAATCTATATTTTTTATTTTGAGTAAATTAATTTATGAAAATTAGAGTAGATTTTAATTTTTAAAATTATTAATATGCTTGGTTTTCAATAATCTAAATCATGTAGATAGATATTAAAAATGTTTTGAAAATTTTGAAGCCTTCGGTTCTAAGTGATAAATGGTCTAAAGAATGTATTATTATGATTATATAATATGTAACAAGTAAGATGTAGTATATTTTATTCAAAATAAGATACTAAAAATGTTGTTATAGTTGAACTATACATGAAATAAAAACTTATACAGAGTATTTTGCAAGTTTTCAAAACTATTGATTGGAAAAATCAATATGATGAACTGACAAAGTATATTATTTGTTATTGTTTCCATAAAAACCACACATAATTTTTGTGTGGATAATGAATTGGAAAAGGAGGAATAATGGACCCCTTGAATTGACATAATATTTGATTTTATTAGTACACTAGCATAGTTGAAGATCAATTTGGTGACCTTCATATTCAATGATCTTTCATGCCAATGGTGGGATTTGGATGTATAAGAAAAATATGATAAAGGGATTATGCGGGAGGATTTTTACGAAATTCATAATAAGGGATTCAATCTCCACACTTTCAAAATAGAAATAAAAATATAAATCATGTCTTAATGTAAGAAAAAATTTCTATCATAGAATATGATACCAAGTTTATGATCTTGGACCATTTCATTCTAGAGTGAATCCTTAATGGAATTTATCTTTGTTTCAATATTGTGACCAGAGAATCATTCCAAGTTAGAGGTCCTCTAGATTGAAGATTATATTGAGATGTTTAGTTGGTATGCATTGGTTTAAAGAGATCATTATTGTAATTATTCATAAGGTAGAATGCTAATTTCCATGGGAACATATGGGAATTTTAGTGCTGAAAATTAGAGGAAGAGAGATGTGTATTATTAATGAGGCAGAACACCTCAGACCCATATCTTTGAGTTAGTTAACATTACTCAAATATATAAAAGAAAAACATGATGTTAACAATTTATTTCATTTTTTCAAATGAAGAAACAATGAATTACACCACCAATTAATTTCCATCATTGCAGCAAGAAAGTCCGTTTCATGAAGTATTGTCATACAATTCTAAGATCTGTAGGCATAAAATGATCATATTAGCCTCATATTTTGTATGATTATATGGAATTATCCCATTAGACTAGTTTACGTCAATTGACACTAGAGAACTAGAAAATTTACAATAAAAATTTAATTGTTTATTCATAATAATAAAAATAAATTAAAATTTATCTAATGATAATAGAGAGAAACTTTTATGGAGATGAACAAGCTATTTTAACTGTGCAATCAGGTCCCTCTATGATGTGATGTACCATTCTTCCGTACTCCACTCTTATGCATATATTTTTTGATAATGGTTTTCCTCATTCTTCTATTTATTATTTTTCGGTAAAAATATTGGGACTACACATTCAAATGATTTCTCACATCATGAGTATCGATTGAACTCTTAGACAATGGGAGCGTAGTGGTTTAAAACACCAATAATTTCCAATGCCATTAATTTAGTGGAGTTTCTATGGGATTTTAATATCCTACATGTGGACATGTTTGATTTAATATTTTGTATGGATTAGGTTATGTTGTTTAAATCCCATGTAAACTATTATACTTGAAAGGTAAAATTTACATCCTCGGATAGTGTTCTTAAAATTTTCAAGGGTGATTGGGATAAAAATGTAGGTAGAGATAGACCTTTACTGATAGTTGAGATAACCATATCTATCTAGTTTTCCAAAATGACCATGATTGTAGTGGATGAAACATGGAATGAGATACTTCTTGTAATTGTGGATTAATACTTGAATATCTTTATGAATGATTTCTCAAGGTTACCACTTGAAAGGGAAATCAAATTTGATATTGACCAACTCCTAAGAGATTTCCCATTTTATTTAACATCTAAAAAAATACAAATAATATATGATAATTAATGGTTCATAGAAAAGATTTATAAAGTAAATTCTCTATCAAACTTACTACTTCACCTTGGGCTATACCAGTGTTATTTTTCTAGAAGAAAAATGGTACTCTCTACTTCTATGTTAATTATTGTATGTTGAATCAGGATATGACAAAAAAGAAGAACCCTCTACAACAAATAAATTATTTTTTGGATCAATTAAAGGGATCCATGTGGTTCTATAAAATAAATATATTCTTTGTATATCATTATATTATATTCATACGAGAGGATATTTCAAAGAAGTCATTCTAGAGTCAATATGACCATTGTGAATATGTAGTCTTGGATTTTCTTTTGATGAACACACTAAAAATTTCCCAAACTCTGAAAAACAATATATTATATTAGTATATCCATTATTTTTTTGTGGTAATTCATAATAATATTATGGTTTAATCAATAAATATGAATGACCACTAGGAGCACTTAAAAATCATACTGAGAACATTGGGAGATCATTTTTTGTATAATACTTTTTATATGTGAGACTTTTGGAATCAAGAAGTATAGCGCGTCAGGAAAAAAATTTATGGTTAAGGAATATTAGTTAACCATAAGAATATAGATGAAGTATTCTATTGGATAATACCAAATAATTTTTCTATGGAACAAAATTTTATTATATTAGTATGCTATTATAACAACTTCTCTCAATATTTCTCAAGATTCACTTCTAACATGACATTTATGATAAGGAATGTTCTTCCGTTCATATGCAATGATGAATTTCAGAAATAATTTTTTGAACTTAACACTCATCTCACCTCATCACTTATCCTAATAGTTTTAGATCCTCATAATAACTATTTTGTATGTTATGAAGTTATTGTATTCAATCTTGGTAGTGTTCTCATGCATATAGACTATGTTTTTCTCAATTGTATAAGAAAGATGTCGTATATTGAGAATAATTATCTTATGCATGACTTGGGATTTTCATTAGTTGTTCATGCCTTATAGACATGGTGGAATTGCATCTTTATTGAAAAGTTCAAAATTTACACTGACTGTAAGAGTTTGAGATACATCTTATCTTAGTGATACTTGAACATAAAGAAATTAATATGGATTAAGTAACTTTAGAAGTTCAATTTGGACTTGATATAAAAACATAGTAAATGGAATTAAGTATAATATTATCTGAATTTAAAATCATATGGTTAAGTGGTATGAGAAGGTCATATACAATTATAGCTGACGAGAATGTGTATTTATATAAAGTTAAATTAGACTACATAGGGTTATTAAATAGTTTTTATTTCCATTAAGTCTTGTTATGATCCTGATAAAGTTGTTCAAATAATCTCAAATAAATGATTGTGACTATATCACAATTATTTCAAACCTAAATAGAGAGTATAATTTTTATTTTTCAAAAGAAGTTTAAAAATATTTTTTATGATTTGGAAATCGAATTATAGTTCCTCAATGTTTTAGGTAATTACTCATTTAAGAATACCCCCATTCGAAATGGTTTATTCATCTCATTGATCAGAAGTTAGAATAATTTGATGAATGAAAATTTCTATTGGGAAGGTATGAAATGAATTATTGCATACTATGTTTGAAAATTTATTACATTTCATAAGGTGAAAATTTAACATCAAAGAACTGATGGTGTGTTACACTATATTCCTATACATGTTTGAATGTGGGTGTAAATTATGGTGGATTGTTTCACAGAACAACCTAGAATGTTATGGAAAGATGATTACATAAGGGTTTTTTTGGATTAACATACTAGGACATGAGACATTATCCCTATTATAGTATACCACACAATATAGTAATAGTAAAATATGTATATCTCAGAAGTGCTCATGTTATATTGAGTTCCTACTTTAATTATATCTGATAGAGGCCCCTACTTCAAATATAAATTTTAGAGATTATAACAATATGATATAAGTAGTCCGTAAACTATGATAATAACATATCTTCCATATAATCATGGGAAGTTGTAACTCACTATTCAAGCATTGGAATATATGCTCAGAGTGTGTGTCATGGAAAATGGTGGTTCCTGGTAAGATCATTTAGTTTTGACATTATTCTATTATTACAATGGTTATTGGGAGACAACAAATATATATTGGTTTGAATCATTTTATGGACATATTGGTCAGTATCCTTTATATTGGGTGGATATACGATGGGAATATCTGATTGTTCCAATTATTTTCAATGAGACTATGTAGAATTCCCAAAATACCAAGAAATAGATGGATATGATGCAAGATAGACTTAATCATATTCAAATAATCATCACCAACATTTTTATTTTATTGGCACTGACCACATTTCATAAAAGTGTCACTGAAAATTGGTTATAAACACTTGGAGAAATAAGGTAACTTGGCACCATGATATGTGGGATTAGTCGATCTTATTCAATGGATGGGAACTGGTTCATACCTATTAGAGTTACCGACATGATTTCATGTTGTTTATAACATCTTATATATTTATAAACTGAATAATTTTCATCATGATCCACAACATATGATCATGTGGGATGATGTTACTTTTGATTTATATGTTCCTTTTATCCAATAACTAGTATGACTTTTGGATAATTAGGAAAATAAAATTCAATAGAGATCTATATCCTTAGTGTGAGTACTATGAAATAATTTTCTGGTTGATGAGGAAACATGAGAATTGTAAAATTATATGTGAAAGTAATGTCCTACCCCATCCAAGGAAAACATTAATTCCAAGATTTTTGAGGATGGAAATCCCAATGGCAGTGATAATTTAGAAACCACAATTTTAGGTACGATGTAGTTTTATAATTGTTCTTCTATTCTTGGTTATATCTAATAAATTAGTTGAAGGTTCTTATTAGTGTAAGAGGATGATATCTTAGAGTTTGGATACTATAAAATTTTGTAGGACGCATTCATGTAGTGAATGAGTTAAACATCTAGAATTGTTTAGGGTAGATGATGTGTAACATTTAAACGGTGAATGGTTTTACTAGGTTTTCTTTTTGAATGTGAAAATCATTCATAGATTAAAATTGGTTTCTACGAAAATTAGAACTATGGAGACATGAATATCAACATAAGTGGCCCCTCAATTAATTTGTAGTTTTAATTCATAATTCATGTTATGAATCCATTAGACCAAGCTAAATATATCCATCATATGGGTGCAATAACTCTCATATTACCTCATCACTTTTCCTCTAGACTTATTAGGATTACCTAGGATATTTCTATCAAACATTGATATCCTAACTCAATTTTATAAAAATATTTTAGAATTCATTCATGAAATCAATGTTTAGTGTATCCTCTTTCTTCCACATCTTGGATGTCCATAGGTTGTTTCACATGGAACCCTAGATTGGTGTGTAAGAGAAGATCTATTGATTTGGATTTGTGGTGATGATATCTTCTTGGGTTTTGATAGAGTAACAAATAAGGGAGGTTAATTTGAGAAAATTGGTTTAGATATTTTGTGAAAATATAATTTTGTTAGGTGGATTATATCTCTCTCTACTATTCTAAAACCAGTTAGATTGATCTTTTATAATTTTTTCTTAATCTTTTTGGGAAATAAATTGTGAAATTAAATTTTAAAAATGCATGTTTGATGTGATTTAAAAGGGATGGTTTTGAAGGTTGGGTTTTCGGTTTCAATAAATGTATTATTGGAAATTAAGAATAAACAAGTCAGGGTGGGTTAGTGTTTTTATAAAATGGGTAATGAGAGAAAGTACCACCATTTAAGTGATCGTATTTATGAATTATTGGTACAATTACCACCATGAAATGGTTTCACTAATAAAATCATTATTCAAATAATGACTCACCCCTTTGGATTATAGGGATGTCCATGGATGCATGCTTCGGATGTGTGGGTGTGGAAATAAATTTTATGAAAATGATATGTAATGAAAGAAATATATTTTTAATGTTTAATTATCTGAAACCTTGTTATGGTTTTCATATAATCAATTTGTCTACCCTTATCCCTGTATGATATAATTTATTTTAATCCATTATATCCCTAATGTTTTTTATCGGGAAACCATTGGGTAATTTCTAATGAGTTTATACTCACACCCTTCTTGGGAATTTTGGGTAATTTTTAGATGTCATCTATCGAGATACATGGAAGGGTAATATCTAATACTTCTCTAGTAATGGTAATTGATGTTATGGTTTTCTTTCATAAGTTAGAGCTTGAGGGTGTTTGTATCCGGGAATGAGGTGGACACACTTTGGTACCAATTTCACTATATTTGGATTCTTAGTTGTGTGCCATTAATTATTTTAATATCTTAATCTAATTGTTCTATTTGGAATTCATTGGGTTAGGAAATTTATTATTATTTTATCATTTAGTTTTAATTGGTGTTATATTTTCTTAGTGATGTCACCTAAGACTGAAAATTATTTTTTTTATTAAGAAAACACTTTTGTGGAGAAAGTGAGAAACCAAGAAGTTTAAATTACAACCAAAAAACCCCAAAAAAGTTACCAAGACTGCCTCACCTAGCAGATACAATGTGGCTGTCACCTTCATCAATGCCTGAGCACTTGGAAATCCCAAACATGCATGGTCCCGGTCCCAATGGCAAAGCCATGTCCTCCAAGTCAAGCAATTCCAAATGTCAAGAAAAGGTGAAGGTGCAGTTCTCTAACCCCATCTGAAGCAGATCCAATCAACATTCCAGGTACATGACTTCAAGAAATCCACTCAAAACACACAAATCAAGGAGTGTAATGACCAGATCAAGACTCCCCAAACCAGACAACATAAACCAACAATTTAATAAGAGATACACCCCAACCGAGATACGATACATCACCCAATTAACTAGGATCTTTGAAAATTAAACTAAGCTTAACAGATAACATATCCCTAAATAATTGCCAAAATATAGAAGAAACATGAATGTTTAGGGATTCTAACATTAACTTTTCAAATTCCGAGGCCAGTTGATCCCATGACTGTATGTAATCCTTGATTCTAATATTCCATTTGTTGAATCCCCCAATAAGGATTAAATCATTCTAGTCAATCCAAGCATATTTTTCCTCGTTAATTGTTTCTCTTAAGGCTCTACCCATCATTAAAGTTGCCTCCTCCTCCGAATCATTGAGTAATAACACCTGCTCAGTCACTTCCTCCTCACTGCTAAGCAGTAACTCCAAATGTTTCCCACCCTAAACCACTCCAATACTGGGCTTCACTTCCTCCGAGGTCTACTTTTTTCTATTTTCCCTCCTGGCCGATCTGTTCTCCAAAGGAGGAGGCAAGTATGAATAGTCCCTCCTGCTCCTCCTCCTTGGTCTACTTCTATTCTCCTTTGTTGGAGTTCCACTTGCCAAGTGAAAATTTTCATCCCCATTACATTCATTCATATACACTCCCTTTGATTCAGGTGGCATAACGTTCACAATACCTGAGCCATCCTCAAGAAATCCTTCAAATCTGTTGCTTAGGGGTAGAGAGGCATGCCCCTGGATGTCTTGAAAATCCATAACTGAAACTTGACCCTGTCGCCCTCTCTTGGCCCAATTCCTAGACTGGGACACTAAGACACCTGCTTGACTACCTTCCTTCATACCGATCAGTAGCTCCTGTGACTGCATCTTACCATCGTGGGGTGTCCAGTTAACATCAAGGCTGACAATTTCCACCACATCTTCCTATGATTATGCACCGTCCTTCCTTGGACAAACATCCACAACCATATTGTCACAGAAACGGATGACCTGTGGAATCTGAACAGGTCTCTCTGACCCCCTAGGCTTAGCAGCATCATGACTCAGATATTCAGACTGACCATTTCCCTTATTAGGCATCTCCGAAGTAGCTGATGGATTAGCCGCACAATCTTCCAACAATGACTCCTTCCTCCCAGCCTCATCTAGTCCTCACTGTACTCCCAAAATAGCTATACTCAGTGTGTCAGTTTTCTACGTCAGGTATTCCAATACAGCATGAGCAGTTGGGTTGGATGCCATATGATATTCTTTCATCACCTCCCCTAAAGACACCCCCCGCACCAGATTTGATGTATTCTCAACATTAACATTGATTGGGGAGCCTTTTAATGGGGTCTAGTCACCCCTTTTCCCATCTCCTGGGGCATCCTGACCACCTATCAATGGGACAACAATTGCCACATCTGGGAGCTCAACAAGTCAGACACCCCCAGCCTTCTTGCGACAACCTGATTCATCATGTCCTTGTATATGACAATAGGAATATAAGGGATTCCAAGATTCATAAACAATATACTGAGCATAACTGTATTCATTTTCAATAACAATCCAGAAAATCTCTGGTGGAATTCTTGAAATATAATTTTCCTCTTCTTAAGAAAAGGATTAAGGTCATGTTGTTACATTTTATACATTTTTATAGGTATTGGTATTTCCCCATTAGAGTGGTTTTATGTTTTATATTAAGATATTGGGTTATTACTTTATAAAATTTTGTAATTAGTGAGTGAGATGATTATTAAAATGTTTTAAATTCATCAAGTGGAACTGAAATGGAAAGGATATTTTAATTTATGAAATAATTTTATAATTGTTTTAATGGTATTCTAATGATTATAAAGCATAAAAGTTTTATTTATTAATGTTATATTGTATTATTTAAAAAATATAATTTTACATGTTCAGAAGAATAATAATATGATAATAAACATAATAGTTTCTAAATTATTTTGCAAAATAATTGTTTTGACATTACATTTTTAGATATTATAAAGTAGAAGATTTTAAAATATACACTAGATGTTTTTCATAAAACAAAATATGTCTAACATTTATAATTTATCTCATTCGATAACACTAACATCATACTGTATAACTTGAACTTATTAAATGGTTTCCACCAATAAATTTCATTAATTTTAAGGATTTATATTCTATTCAATTTACTTTTTAAATTTATTACATGTGAAGGATTGATGTTTTATTAATATTGTTTGTTTTTTATAATAATTAATAAAATAGAAATGAGCATACATCAATTTTAAATCCCTAAAATAAGATTCTTAGATAATTTTTAATGGATAATTTCTATGGAAGAATAATTGGAAAAGGGTATATATTTCATTTACCATTGTCTTGTGACATTTTAATAAATACAATGAGTGAGTTTTATTTTTATGAGTTAATTATTAGTAATAAGAGGGAAATTATGAATAACTTTAAAATTTCTTAAATTTTAATCTTATATATTATTTGATTCAATCATGTTTTTTTATTTATAAAATATATAAGTTAAAAAAATTCACAAAGCATGATTTTAGTTACCCAAATCTATGCGTATTTATTGATAAATTCATATTTTAAATGATCAATTATTATAAAGTAATTTAGTAGTTTTCTAGTGTGTTTTAAAATTAGTTTTTATGGAGATATTTTGGTCATTAAAATATTATTTTAAAAACAATAAAAATTTCTAATTTATTGGTAAAGGCATTATTTTACTTTTCATGTTCATGTTCAATGTTTGAGATTTAATAAATATTTTTCATGAGAAATATGACAACCCTACTTTTTATTACAACTTAAGCATGCTTTATTACATAAAACTTCACTTGATACAACAAAGAAGATCGAGAGGTTTAGTGTATTTGGGGCTTAGGATCATTACATAAAAACTTTAAACTTGAAATACAACATCTTTTTTGAAAACTTCGTTTACATGACCACTACATTCTTTCGTACTTAGCATTTCATGGGATAACTTGAGGACATGCATAAGAAAAGGGTGAGCTATAAAGCCCAGTAAGGGAGTACACAATGAATAACATGAGGAGTACAATACATGTTAGGCAATAGGAACATTAATAGAGCATAAGAGTAACATGAACATAAAGGCATGATAAAGCATGATAGTCATAACATGGAAATGTGGCAACAACACTTAACATTGAATTAGCATGAGCCAAGGCTCATTGCACATGGAGCATGAGTAAACCCTCATTGCACTTGAAGCACGAGTAAACCCTCGTTGCACTCGAAGCACGAGTAACCCCTCGTTGAACTTGAATTAGCATGAGTCAACACTCATTGCACATGACGTATCATGATACTATATTTTACCCAATGCATTGGAGCGCTATAAAGGGCGCACCCTTCTTAAACATTTCATTTCATGCATAAGTGTGCCACATGGATCATAAAACATGGATTCATAAAACATAATCATTTATTCCATGATAAAGGAATGTGGAATTCATAAATGAAACATTATAATCAATTAGTAAATGTGCATAAAGTTGAATACCCTTGATGGAGAAATGGGCATGGTATTCACTACACAATGATATTGGCTTAGAAAATCGGTGTCATTTCGGCAGCATAACGACGTGACATAAGAATTCATAAAAATGGTTGATGAGAGAGAAAGGGGTTCCTCGTCATATTTACATGTAAGGGACATTAAGGAGGTCATATAGATACATTTCCCAACAATTGAAAAGGAATTTAGATTCATGATACAAAAGTATTGCTTTAATATAGAAGGGGAGAAAAAGGTTCCTTTCGGAATTTCGGCATAGTAACGGGTGTACATGGGAGGCATTTAATGAGAGAGAAAGGGGTCTCCAATTATTCAAACAATAAGAGGGCAGTATGGGAGAGGTGAGAAACCATACCCCAACATTCATTATTGAAATTAAAAGGGCAATACAACTTAAAGAAAATTGACAAAAATGAGAAAGGAAGAAAAAACCCTTACTTGGAAGTGTGCTTCCAAAGGCTATAGAGACGCTTGTGAGAGGATTCTTGGGAGCTTGGGGCACCTTGAGAGGATTCTAGAGAGAGTAGGTCAGAGGTTTGATGAACTAAAAGGTCTTTGAGTGAGGAGGAACTGGGAGCTTTGGTGGGTTTATATAGGAAAGGTGAGGGAATTCTTTATTATTTAGGTTTGGGACCCCTTATATTAAAATAATCCAAACCACAAACCATCTCATGGTATTTGACCATGGTTTCTGGAAAAGGAAAGTGGAAAACAATATTTTACAAGTCCAAGGTCCGAAATTATTAAAAAATTAGGGTTGCTTATGTGGAGGTGAGTCACACTCCCATGGAAATTAATTAAAAAAGGAAAAGTGTTGAATAAGTCTTGAGGGCTCCATTAATGCTTTGAAAAGTAAGTCAAACAAACCAAAAACCTCATTATTTTAATGATAAAACACATATTGGACGAACATAAGGATTATTGTATTTTATTACATCACCATTGGGTCATTATGATGTCATAAAACACATTATATATTTAAATGGTATTTAATTTTTACCCAAATATTTGACTGTCTCAGAAAATTATGAAAAATTCACCGTTGGATAATTTCGACGTCCTGATTCCAAAAATAATATTTATTTTATCTAAATAATTTTCTAAATATGTGATTTTTTACTTTTAAAATAAAAACCGACATTTATAAAAAAATTCACGGGTTTTGACAGAAATGGCTTTCAAACATTAATAAAAATTTTAATTGCATTCATAAAATTATAAGATCATTTATACTTAATAAAAAATTAATTTAATATTAATAATAATATTTTATTAAAATATTATTTAATTCAAAAATCCTTTAATTTAATAAAATATAATTCTTAATTAAATAATAACGAAAAACACCATTTGTACTTTAAAAACTAATTACAATGTATCAAAAATGACTAGAAATTATATTCATTATTATATAAAAAAATAATGTACATGAACATGGTGCTACTTATTTGTTACATAACCCCTTAAAATAGCCGCATAAGATCTAAGGGTAAGGTGCGTGATGGTGACAGACTCTTGGGGCGGCTCGGATAACATCGCTCGAGTGGTAATTTCAATCAACTTCCACTTTTTTGTAGACGATCACGTTCGAGCTTTACTTGATGAAGCTCAGCTTGGGCTTGGTCAAGGGCAAAGCCCAAAGACGCCACCTCATTTCCAAGCTCTGACAAATGGGCTTCGTAAGGGGCAATTCTACTGGATGAGGCCATCACTTCCTTTGTTTGAGTAGAAATGGGTTCGTTAAAGCCTTATATTTATACTACTCAGATGATCACTGTTCAACGGCTATAAAAGTAACGGTCACAAATCTTAACGTAAAACTAAAGAATTTGACATCTTATAAAAACATTTTTCATAAAGAAACATTTAACTGGATCAAGAGGGATTTTCCATTAATGAAACTTTGGGTCGTTACAATATTCCCCCCTTAAGAAATTTTGCCCTCGAAATTTTCCTTTTCCCACACTAAAACAAATGTGGGTAACTTAGCTTCATCATATCCTCCGACTCCCAAGTTGCTTCTTCAAACTTGTGGTTTCTCCACAACACCTTGACAAGGGGCATTGTCTTATTTCGTAGAACTTTTTCTCTACGATCTATGATCTTCACTGGTTTCTCCTCATAAGAAAGATCGTCTTCTAATTGTACCACCTCAGAAGAGAGTACATGTGAAGGGTCTGGTATGTACTTCCTTAAGAGGGATACATGGAAGACATCATGCACCTTGGCCATAGTAGGTGGAAGTGCTAGTCGATAGGCCACAGCCCCAACACAATCAAGAATCTCGAAGGGGACGATATACCTTGGACTTAACTTCCCTTTCTTTCCAAACCTCATGACCTTCTTCCACGGAGATATGCGTAAAAACACCATATCTCTGACTTTAAACTCAAGGTCTCATCCACGATTATCTTCATAACTCTTCTGTCGACTTTGGGATGCCTTGATATGCTTCTGAATGGTTTTAACCTTCTCCACCATTTCTTCGACCATTTCTGGTCCAAGCAGCTTACGTTCACCGACCTCATCCCAACATGCCGATGTTCTTCACCTTTTCCCATACAGGGCTTCATATGGTTCCATTTGGATGCTCGAGTGGAAAATATTATTATAAGAGAACTCAACTAGAGGAATATGTTGATCCCATCCTCCTTTAAAGTCCATTGAGAATTCTCTCAACATATCCTCAAGTGTTTGGATAGTCCACTCGGATTGCCCATCAGTTTGAGGATGATAGTCCGTACTAAAGTTCAGTTCAGTATTCAGAGCTTGTTGAAGACTCTTCCAAAACTTAGAGGTGAATCTTGGATCTCAGTCAGAAACAATAGATAGTGGTACTCCATGCAACCATACCACATCCTTGATATATATCCGTGCCAGTTGATCCAAAGAGAAATCCTCTCGAATAGCAATGAAGTGTGCAATCTTTGTAAGACGATCCAGAACAACCCAGATTTTATTGTTGCCTTTGGATGTCCTTGGAAGTCCAGTGACGAAGTCCATGGTGATGTCCTCCCATTTCCATTCTGGTATGGGCAATGGTTGAATCATCCCCTTATACATCTGCCTCTCTGCCTTCACTTGCTGACACACCAGGCACTTTGATGTATATTCAGCGATCTCCTTATTCATATTATCCCACCAAAAGTTTTCTCGGAGATCTCGATACATCTTTGTGCTCCCTGGGTGAATAGAGAAATTTGAACTATGTGCATCATCCAAAAGTTCCTTCTTCAGCTCCGAACTTGATGGAACACATTATCTTTTCCCAAACCGCACAATTTATTCTTCATTAACATTAAACTCTGAGGATTTTCCCTTTTTGATAGCTTCCACTTTTTCTTGGATTCCTGCATCATCCTTTTGAGCATCCTTTATCCTTTCCAAAAGAGATGGTTGAGCAATCATTTGTGAAAGGATTGATGATGTTCCCTTCTTTATGATTCCCACATCCATCTTCATCAAGTCTAAGAAGATTGGATCCTTCTCAATTCTCATCATTGATAGAATAGCTGGATCCTTTCTACTTAGGGAATCTGCCACCTTGTTCGCTTTCCCAGGGTGGTAATGTATTGAACAGTCATAATCCATGATGAGCTTTATCCATCTTCTCTGGCGCATATTAAGCTCTTTCTGTGTGAATATATATTTAAGACTCTTGTGGTCAGTATATATAACACATTTATCTCCATAGAGATAATGCCGCCAGATTTTCAAGGCAAAGATCACCGCCACCAACTCCAGATCATGCGTTGGATAGTTTCTCTCATGGATTTTTAACTGCCTTGAGGCATAGGATATCACTTTATCATTCTGCATTAGCACACATCCTAAGCCCTTCTTCGAAGCATCACTGAATACCACAAAAAGCTCCCCGCTTGTGGGTAAAGTGAGTACGGGTGCAGTGATAAGCCTCCTTTACAACTCCTTGAAGATTTCTTCGCATTCATTACTCAAATCAAACTTTACTCCCTTTTGAGTTAGCTTGGTAAGAGGGTTGGACAATCATGAGAAATTTCTCACAAATCGTCGATAATATCCAGCTAACCCCAAGAAGCTACGGATATTAGTTACCGATGTTGGCCTCGGCCATCCCTCAATTGCATCTGTTTTGGAGGGGTCCACAGATATCCCATTGCTTATGATGATATGGCCCAAGATTGAGACCTCCTTCAACCAGAACTCACACTTGTTGTACTTGGCATAGAGCTTCTCCTTGCGCAAATTCTCCAGTATAGTTCTTAAATGCTCCCCATAGTCCTCCTTGGTTTTGGAGTATATAAGAATATCATCTATAAAGACTTCCACAAATTTTTCTAGGTAATCTCTAAAGACTCTATTCATCAGGTCCATGAATATTTCTGGAGAATTGTTTAGTCCGAAAGGCATTACTATGAATTCATAGTGCCCATACCTTGTACGAAAAGCAGTCTTGGGGATATCTTCCTTCTTCACCCTTACTTGATAATATCCCGACTGCAAGTCCACCTTGGAGAAGTATTGTGCTCCACGCAGCTGATCAAACAAGTTATCGATTCTTCGTAGAGGATACTTATTCTTTATCGTGATTTTGTTAAGTTCACGATAATCGATGCAAAGCCGCATTGACCCATCCTTCTTCTTGACTAAGAGGACTGGTGCACCCCATGGTGATGCACTTGGGCATATAAACCCTTTATCCAGATTCTCCTGTAGTTGTTTCTTTAGCTCTTCAAGCTCAACAACAGCCATTCTATATGGATTCTTGGATATTGGTAGTGCCCCAGGTATAAGTTCAATTGAGAACTCAACATCTCTTCTTGGAGGAAGACCATGAAGTTCCTCGGGAAATACTTCAGCGAATTCCCTCACAATAGGCATTTCTTCAAGGGTGGTTTCTTCCTTAGACTCAATCATCTAAGCCAGATATGCATGCTCATAAGGCAGTAATATCCATGCTTGAGATGATGGAGCTAAAGGCGATTCATCTTCCTCCTGACACTTGTAAAGAATCGGGGGTCGATTCTCCATATGGAGTGTGATTTCCCTCTCCCGACAATTTATGTTGGCTCTATATAAGGAAAGCCAATCCATGCCAAGAATTGCATAAAATTCCACCAAAGGGAGTATGACGAGGTTCTCCAGGAAATTCAATCCACAGATTACAATAGGGGAGGACTTATACTCATGGGATGCAATGATTTCCCCATTTGCCGTACTCACCGACATCTTTAGTTCCATGATTTGTGGTGGTGCAGGGATTGTTCTAATAAACTTTTGAGATATAAAAGAATGCGTAGAACCTGAATCAAAAAGTATGTTCGCTATTCTTGAATGAATAACTAGCGTACCTGTCACCACTTCGTTTTCGGGGTTCACTTCTGCAGAAGTGATGGCAAAAGTTCTTCCTTATTGTCTTGGAGGTTGCTGGTTGCCTCCGATAACCCTTGGATTAGGGCACTGATTTGAAAAATGACCCGGTTCTTTGCATTTGTAGAATTGAACAACGCGTTGAGGTTTGAACGGAGCGTTCCTCTCCTCTATCGCAGCCGCGGGTCCTTCTTGCTGACAGTTAACAGCTAGGTGCCCTTCTCTTCCACACTTGAAGCATTTTCTTGTCCCCCTAAGGCAATTTCCAGGGTGCTTCTTTCCACACTTTTGGCAAGTGGGGTGCTGGAACTTCTTAGCGCCATTGGATTTATCCATCGGACAACCAGCATTGAAGTCCACCTTACGTTTCTTGTCCCCATGATACCCCTGTGATTATCCGATCTCCATTTTAACCTTGAGGGCACATCGGACAATTTCCTCATAGCTGTCGAAGTCACGGATCGTTAATGCTTTCCGAAAGCTAGGCTTCAGCCCACCAAAGAAGCGGTCAACCTTGCATTCGGGGGTAACGACAAAGCCGGAAGCGTATCGTGCAAGCCTTGTGAAGTTCTCCTCATACGCTCCCACAAATTCTTCATCTTTCTGCTTGAGGGAAAGGAAGTCCCTTTCCATCTTAAGACGGAGGGTGCGCGGAAAATATTTATCAAAAAACATCTTTCGGAATTCCTTCCATTCCAAAGCCTCGATCTCCTCCCCAGGCTTAGTATTTTTTATCAACGTCCACCATTGATCAGCTTCACCCTCCATATGATAAGCCGCCAGGAGAACCTTATCTTTTTCAGAGCATTGGAGGATGGAGAATATCTTTTCAATGGAGTTGATCCATTGTATAACGATCATGGGATCAGATGATCCACTAAAAGTAGGAGGCCTTTGTCTCATGAAGCTCTCGATAGCGACTTGTTATTTCTTAGGGGGGGTTGAAAATTCCTCTTGACCAGTGTTTCTATTCAAAACTTGAGTTAGCTGATAGAGAAGCGTGACAAAGTTTGCGATTCCCGCTCCCATTGGATTGGGCATCTCATAAGTACAATCATCACGCTGATCTTCACAACAGTTGTTAGCCCGAGTTCTCCTATTACCGGCCATTGGCTGGAATAAAAGGAAAGTTAGTGGTAACACACAAAGGGTAATCCAAAGACAAAAGTTGATTACTTATAAATAAACTTTAATCTCTTTAACTCATGAGTCTATAGGATTCAATCCAGGCTTTTAATGATCTTCCTTCTAACATATATTCTTAGGGGCATTTTTCCCTTAATAAGGGTTCATACTAAGATTGTGAATTTATCAAAACATATCCCTCGGGAGTGTCGTAACCAAGAGTGCAGCAAGGCCCATTGTCGTGCACCAGTTCCCGTTTGAGTCTAGCTCAAAGCGGTGTTTTCAGGTTTTACCCCTAGGATACATCTGTGCCAGAGCTGCCTCTACCTGCTCGTATCCAGACAGGGATGTATTTGTTTGATAAACCACTTACTTAGTATTTACCAAAACTTAGGGATGTTTTTATTATTCTTAGTCTTTTATCTAAGTCTTTACTAGGGTTTCCTAATCCCAAAAATAACTAAACCTATCCTCTGATACCAACTATGACAACCCTTCTTTTTATTACAACTTAACCATGCTTTATTACATAAAACTTCACTTGATACAACAAAGAAGATCGAGAGGTTTAGTGTATTTGGGGATTAGGATCATTACATAAAAACTTTAAACTTGAAATACAACATCTTTATTGAAAACTTCATTTACATGACCACTACATTCCTTCGTACTTATCATTGCATGGGGTAACCTGAGGACATGCATAAGAAAAGGGTGAGCTATAAAGCCCAGTAAGGGAGTACACAATGAATAACATGAGGAGTACAATACATGTTAGGAAATAGGAACATCAATAGAGCATAAGAGTAACATGAACATAAAGTCGTGATAAATCATGATAGTCATAACATGGAAATGTTGCAACAACACTTAACATTGAATTAGCATGAGCCAAGGCTCATTGCACATGGAGCATGAGTAAACCCTCATTGCACTTGAAGCGCGAGTAAACCCTCGTCGCACTTGAAGCATGAGTAAACCCTCATTGCACTTGAATTAGCATGATTCAACACTCATTGCACATGATGTATCATGATACTATACTTTACCCAATGCATTGGAGCGCTATAAAGGGTGAACCCTTCTTAAACATTTCATTTCATGCATAAGTGTGCCACATGGATCATAAAACATGGATTCATAAAACATAATCATTTATTCCACGATAAAGGAATGTGGAATTCATACATGAAACATTCTAATCAATTAGTAAATGTGCATAAAGGTGAATACCCTTGATGGAGAAATGGGCATGGTATTCACTACACAATGATATTGGCTTAGAAAATCGGTGTGATTTCGGCAGCGTAACAACGTGACATAAGAATTCATAAAAATGTTTGATGAGAGAGAAAGGGGTTCCTAATCATATTTACATGTAATGGACAGTAATGAGGTCATATATATACATGTCCCAACAATTGAAAAGGAATTTAGATTCATGATACAAAAGTATTGCTTGAATATAGAAGGGGAGAAAAAGGTTCCTTTCGGAATTTTGGCATAGTAACGGGTGTACATGGGAGGCATTTAATGAGAGAGAAAGAGGTCTCCCATCATTCAGACAATAAGAGGGAAGTATGGGAGAGGTGAGAAACCATACCCCAACATTCATAATTGAAATTAAAAGGGCAATACAACTTAAAGAAAATTGACAAAAATGAGAAAGGAAGAAAAAACCCTTACTTGGAAGTGTGCTTCCAAAGGCTAGAGAGAGGCTTGTGAGAGGCTTCTTGGGAGCTTGGGGAACCTTGAGAGGATTCTAGAGATAGTAGGGCAGAGGTTGGACGAACTCCAAGGGCTTTGAGTGAGGAGGAAGTGGGAGCTTGGGTGGGTTTATATAGGAAAGGTGAGGGAATTCTTTATTATTTAGGTTTGGGGCCCCTTATATTAAAAAAAATCCAAACCACAAACCATCTCATGGTATTTGCCCATGGTTTCTGGAAAAGGAAAGAGGAAAAAAATATTTTACAAGGCCAAGGTCCTAACTTATTAAAAAATTAAGGTTGCTTATGTGGAGGTGAGTCACACTCCCATAGAAATTATTTTAAAAAGGCAAAGTGTTGAATAAGTCTTGAGGGCTCCATTAATGCTTTGAAAAGTAAGTCAAACAAACCCAAAACCTCATTATTTTAATTATAAAACACATATTGGCCGAACATAAGGATTATGTTATTTTATTACATCACCATTGGGTCATTATGATGTCATAAAACACATTATATATTTAAATGGTATTTAATTTTTTCCCAAAAATTTGACTGTCTCAGAAAATTATGAAAAATTCACCATTGGATAATTTCGACATCCTAATTCCAAAAATAATATTTATTTTATCTAAATAATTTTCTAAATATGTGAATTTTCCCTTTTAAAATAAAAACCGACATTTATAAAAAAATTCACGGGTTTTGACAGAAATGGCTTTCAAACCTTAATAAAAATTTTAATTGCATTCATAAAATTATAAGATCATTTATACTTAATAAAAAATTAATTTAATATTAATAATATTATTTTATTAAAATATTATTTAATTCAAAAATACTTTAATTTAATAAAATATAATTCTTAATTAAATAATAACTAAAAACACCATTTGTACTTTAAAAACTAATTACAATGTATCAAAAATGACTAGAAATTATATTCATTATTATATAAAAAAATAATGTACATGAACATGGTGCTACTTATTTGTTACATAACCCCTTAAAATAGCAGCATAAGATCTAAGGGTAAGGTGCGCGATGGTGACAGACTCTTGGGGCGGCTCGGATAACATCGCTCGAGTGGTAATTTCAATCAACTTCCACTTTTCCGTAGACGATCACGTTTGAGCTTGACTTGATGAAGCTTAGCTTGGGCTTGGTCAAGGGCAAAGCCCAAAGATGCCACCTCTTTTTCAATCTCTGACAAATGGGCTTCGTAAGGGGCAATTCTACTGGATGAGGCCATCGCTTCCTTTTTCTGAGTAGAAATGGGTTTGTTAAAGCCTTATATTTATACTACTCAGATGATCACTGTTCAACGGCTATAAAAGTAACGGTCACAAATCTTAACGTAAAACTAAAGAAGTTGACATCTTATAAAAACATTTTTCATAAAGAAACATTTGACTGGATCAAGAGGGATTTTCCATTAATGAAACATTGGGTCGTTACAAGAAATACTTATTTTAAATAAAATAGAATGTCTTAAATACCATTGTTAAATATTTTAAAACATGATTTGTTTAAAATAAGTGGTGAATATTACCAGTTGATAATGTTTTGTTATTGCTTCTAAAATTTTGGTGATGCCTTATTTAGTTAGATATTATTATATTTTATGATGTATCAATTTTTTTAACTTGTATAAAAAAAATTATGGAAAAATTTGACTTTAATTAAGTTTCAAATTAATCCTCCATAGATTTCAGATATATTATAAATTATGGGTATCAACAATTGATTTTATTTTGAAACAAAAAAATTAACCAATTATTAAATTCTTTTATTATCAGGTTTTTACAAGACTCATTTGTAATTTTGAAAAAAGAAAGTATTGTTTGGTATTTTTTCATAATAAATGTTAGATAATTTTGTGTAACATTTGATATCCTTTATAAAATATAAAATAAACTTTATTTTTATTTTGAATATACATATAGGTTTTAAAAATTGTATAATATAATTTTTTGAAATTGGTATGATTTAATTTGAAAGTTATGAGTTGGACATGAACATTATTATAAAATTGGTATCTTTTTATTTGTAATGTAAAAGGGGTTTTCATAGTTGTTCATAACATTATTTTTGATATTTTAATTAATAAACATTAATGATGGAATTAATGTTTTAAATTTTTATTTTTATAATTCACTGATAAAATTATGGAATTTTAGGATCTCAAGTTATATTTTCAAATTTAGGGTCTGTTTATATTATAATAAACTATTAATATAATTTATAATTTATTTAATATGGTTTGTGATATTCATATATTATTATGGTTTATATTTGTTAAAATAATATTTTAGATAATAATTTTCTTCTTTATATAATATTAAGGATGATTATATACTTATATTTGAACCAAAGTACTGTTGGAAAGTGAACGATTGTCTACTAGACAATATTAAAACCCTAATATTAAGACTTAGATATTTACATTTAAATACCTAATAATGGTTATCAATTTTATATTTTGAAAAATGTATTGGGTTTTTTATATATGTAATCTTGTAGAGTAATTATTTTTTGATCTAGTGGAATTGAAGATTATAGGTTTACGTATGTTTGTGTTTTTATTTAGTGAGTAATATGTACAAAGGGGTGTTATTTCTATTTTATAGGCTTGAAATTATTTTATAGTGATATAGGATGTTGTTTTTTTGTGGACTATATAAGATTTATTATGTGGTACTCTACTTATTTAGGATGTTTTTAATATGTTTGGGTTTGAGGACAATATTTAGAATACATAAAAACATATATATATTCATATCTATATATCATAGTATATTTTTCTATTGGGATATGGTTTTGAAATTATGGATATAAATAATAAATATTAATTTTGAATTATATAAAAATGGACTCCTCTATTATGAAAGTGAAAGGAAACAATTTTTGGAACTATAAAATGTTTTGTTGTATATAAAATATTTTTTCCACATAAAATGTTTTTTATAGTTAAGAACTAACATGTATTTAAATTTGAACTTAATATATTTAAAAATAATAACATTAATAAGATATTGATTTTAATTATTCTCATTATGTTTTCAAAGGGTTCAAACTAAATTAAATATTTTATATTTCTTAAAAAAATTTGTATTTTGTGAAGTAACATAGTTAGAGGTGCAAGTCTGGTTTTTTCAACAACAAAAAAATCATTTGTCTTAATATTTTTATGATATTACTAGTTGATATTGGCTTATAAAAGATTAAAATTAATGTATTATATGTCTATAGGTTTATATTATTATAAATTGGGTTTGGTTGTTAGATTAATTTTTTTTCTGGTATTTGGTATTAACACTCATTTTCACTATATATAATGTAACACCCTGATAATTTTTAAAGGGTATCAATATTCGATAGGGTATACAACATGAAACACGAAGCATAAATGAACCATGAAATTATAATATATAAATTTTATTTTTGTAATCTATTTATTAAATTTGATGGTATTAATAGGATAAAATAAATTATTAAATAAATATTAAAGTCCTACTATATTTAAATTTATTGATTATTTCTTAAGAAGAAGTCACTTAATTGTTTAGTAATGTTATTTTATGCTTCAGAAATATGATTTCTTTAAAAAAAATAAACTTATTTTTTATAGAAACTAATAAAATTTATTTACTAAAATTTTAATGAATGTTTTTGTAAAAATTATATCATTTTTGAAATCATAATATCTAAAATATCTCAACATGATACTTTTTTATCTTTAAAGAGAATGATTTTTTTATTGAATAGTAATAAATACCATTTTTTATAAAATCATCATTTATTTTTATTAAAATTCTCATTATTCCTAAAATTTATTCTTAAATTAAGATAAAAATACATTATTATAAATAATCTAATTAATTATATAGTAATAAAAATTTACATGATTTCTTGGTATAAATTCAATTTTGGCCTTAAAAATGCTTTTTCTAAAAAGCAGTATTCGTTTCATTTTAGGCATTTATATTAAAATAAATTTTATAGAACATATTGTAATTTAAATTGATTATATTTAATTATTATTTGGATTTAAAAATTAAAAAAAATTAGTATCAATTTATGATATTTTTCTAAAGATATTAAATTTTAGTGAATTGTAAATAATACATTTTTTTATGAAATACGCTATCTTTTAATACATTTCCAATACAAAAATATATTTTAAAATTTTATTTAATGTATTTAATGAATAGTATAAGATAATATTATAGAAATATAATATTTATATGATTTAATATATATTAATTAGAATTTATTTCATGATAATGATGAAAACAAATTCATGGATGACGTAGTGGTTGCCCAACATTGGAAAATTATAATTTTGTGTCCTCATGATAATGGTTATGAAAAATTTATTTTCATGACTATTTTATTCAATATTTTTATATATAATAATTTTTAAATAATTATTTACTTGTAATCATGGAATAATTACCTCTTTGATCATGTTCATCCTACAAATGTCATTTTTTGGATTATGAACCAAACTTACTCAAAACACCTAACATAGACATAATAAATTAACTAATTAAATATGGAAATAAAATAAATGAATTAAATGTTTAATGGATAAGGTATTAGTCTTGTAATATTTTTCTTAGGATATAAAATAATTTATATAATTTTATTATACAAGAGTGATAGGATATATATGGCACACCTGGACCTAAAGTAAGCAATTATATATCTATTTCCATTCATTAAGGTATATTATAATGTTATGTACCTAATTTGTTTATATGGTGTATATAATTACCCTTTTAAATTTTATATCCCGAATAATGTATAAATCGTGGTAAATTACGTTTCAATTCAAATTATTTCATTTAAGGGGATTTAAATTTAATTTTACTGAAAGGTACTCGTTTTTTTTAATTCAATTTTCATTCATTAGGTTATACTTATAATTTATTGACTTTGTTATTACATTTTTATGGGTGAAATTATCTCTGAATGTTTCATTATATTTTTTCAATTGTTTTATGTTAATTTACTTGTGTATTTATAGTCACTTCATCGATTAATTTTCACTTCAAATGATATAATCTTTACCAGTGTTTTCTTTTTTCTCAACATAATTTTCCTAAGGCATGATTCTTGTAATGCACCGTCATTTACTTGTATAGTATACTTACTACCTCATGAATTAATTTTAAAAAATTTCTTCATGAATTTAAGTGTATTTATAGAGACATATCATACTATTTATTTCAATGAATTTTGGTTCAAAAGATTCCAAAGTGGTAAATGATTTATATTACAATCCCATTTCTTTTCAAGATTATTTATTCATAGGATTTGTTTAGGGGATAATATATGTTATTATATTTTTTAACCACATAATAATTATTCTCTTATATTTATGAATGTTTTATATAAATATATTTTCTATTTCCTTTCTTATTTATAAATTAATAACAAAGAAATTCATGCACAAGTGAAACGGATATCGTATCCTCTTTTTGATCAAAAATATTTCTCTTACATATATATCTTTTATAATATGTTTTAAATAATTTTATTTTATATAAATAAATGAATTCATAAAGTTATTTTACACGATCATTAATCTTCTATTAATAGGTCTTAAAAATTAACATTTTCTACATTGGTATGTTTTGACACTCCTAAATAAATTTTGAATGTTTATCTTTAATGTTGAAAACAAAAATATATTTTACTAATTTCATGATTTTTATATTAATTGGAAACTCATTTTTATATTTCTATGGTAATTTTCAAATAAATTCAATTTAAAAATATTTCATTTTTTTAGTTCTGAAAAGTAAATTTCAATGTAGAAAAGCTGATTTTCTCCAGAAAGATTTTATTTATATTTTAATGATATTTCCTATTCAACAACATCAATAACCCTTGATGTTAGTTATATTACATTGGGGAAATTTTTTAATGATACCATATTAATTCTTTATCAATATCAATTTTGATTATTTAAAAGAAATTTTCATAGGAGTCATTTATTTTTCAAATTTAAATCAATTTAGGAAAATAATAAGAATTTTTTACATGATTTTTATAATTAAATGAAAGCTCTATGTAATTTATTAATTTATTTGTTTTTCTAAATAATTAATAATAATATGTGGATCCATTATATACAAATTAGAAGTGGTTCTATTATAAACTAAGGACTGGTCGTTACTTCATTAACCAAGTATGGGTGGGATAATTATCGCCCTCCAATGTATTAAGTAGTGGTTATGTTATTCATATCATTATTTCAGAAATTGAACACATTTATTATTACACTTTTTATTGTTTTTTTAAGTATTCTATAATGATAATGTTCTAAAATTCCCAATTTGTTTTATTCTTTATATGGTATTTTAATGATTCCTTAGATCATGATTGACATAACATGGATCATGATTATATATTCCTATGAATTTTGGTTTCACAGACTAGCAAGGCCTCTGGGTCTCTGTCGACATAAATCATAATTCAAACCCCTGTGATGAATTAGATTTTTTAGTTTTTCTCCTTCATCCACAATGAACTCTCCTACTTCTCCAATGGAATCCCGCAATTTTCTTCTAGTCAGGGTTTAGAAGTTTTTTCATCTTATCCCAGGTCAGTACAAGGTCCCATGTGTCATCCTCTAGAAATCTTGGCGCTGGTGATGTCCTTTTCCTCTCTTTGAGATCTTGGCAGATTGTTGGGTTTGCAGCATACCAGTTTTTAGCACATGGAGGTCGCGCAGTACAGATATATTCTTGAGTTTTTTGTGGTTTTTCATTTTTGTAATTTCCTTATTTAATTCGGTGAAGATCGGGTTTGGCTTTATGTTTTGGTTAGTTTCCTCCTCTCAAAATTTCCTTCCATGGATGTCGATGGGATGAAGGTGAGTTGGGGTCACATCTTGGTTGATTCGATCCGGTTCATGTTGATGGATGATAAGTGAAGGAGGGAAGTGTGACTCTGAGCACAAGGCATCATGGTGTGTACTTTTTGGGAGGGTCGGTCCTGGGCAGGGTTCCCTAACCGGCCCGTTTAGAAATTTTTGTTGTTGGATATTGTCTAGATTCCCTTTTTTTTGGGACTCAACAAGGGTGTGGCTCTATATCGGGTCAGATTATGGTTCCCATTGCTTGGTTGGTTCTTATTAACCCAAAAAGTAATTTTTTAATCGAAAAAAGAAGTTTCAGCCAATATAGAATATGAAAAAGATGGGTAGAAGTTGAAAAATATGTTAATTTAAAGTCATGTATATTATTTAGTTAGGGTTTTCCTTATTATATATAATTGTATAGTAAATAGTCCTTTGGTATGTAAGTTATAAAATTGTTCATTTTTATATTATATGTTTCAGATATTTTAAACCAGTTCACATTTATTGGTATCAAAGCTAGAAATATAAAGATTATGATTTCCTCACCAGATATAGAAGTGAGGTTCCATGATTATCATAGGTAGTATGAGATAAAAGTTAAGATAAAATTAAAAATTAATATTTTTTTCATGTAAGATTAACTTATAAGTTTTGGGTACCATCATGGGTTTATAAGTTTAGGGTTGGTTAAAAGAAAAATGGACTACAAAGCCCTTTTTGGTTTTAATTGATGAGATTTTAAAATGATTAATGATATTTTTGGGGACCTTTTATTGGGTTGATCTATATGTAACCCTTAGTTTTAACATGAATTATTAATTCATTAAAATTATATTATATTTTGGTGGATGTATGTTGAAAGTTATGAGATAACCTTTGAGGTTAAAACATTATTTATTGTTGAGGTTATTAAGGGTATTTAGGATATAAGGAAATTAATTTATGGAATGATCTATGTTCATCCATTTAGTTGTTGTTGAATTTTTGAGATTATTGTATTATTTATTCATATGATGGTGTATACATTATAGAGATTATCATTACTCATGACAACCAGTTTAGTTTTTGTTAATATATAAAGGTAATAGGAATAGGTTTTCATCCTTTGATAAATTATGTGATTGAATAGATGTTGATTTTAGTTCTACATAAATGAAAAAATTACCTTGATAACTCATCGATTAGAGAATAATATGGGATTATAATGAAAATTGATAAATGAATGGTAGTATACTTTTCAAGTAAGTATATTTCCTTATGTATTTATTCTATATGGTAAAAAAATTCATTAACTCTAAGAAAAATACCCTGAAAAAAATGATATCCTATTACCTTCATTTTTTATGAACTGAAGGGTCCTTTTCACACGTCATTAATTTTTTATTTTTTGTTGATTAATATTCCCTTGATCATTCAAATTATCATGATAAATGTTCTATATCACTCTATATCATTATTTCTATATCAATATTTTCCTACTTGTCTAAATTTTCACTAAAAATTAATATTTTCCAATTTGGAAACCTAGTTATGTGTTATTCCACATGACCTCCATATTTACCACCCCCTTTTTACATGAGAAAGTTTAATTAATAGTTTTTATGATGTGGGAATTCAAAAAACTATTTTCAACTTTTAAACCCATGATTACCAGGTCCATGTTAAGACTATAAGGATATAATTTATTAAGGGGGATGTAACACTCATGTATTTTTTAAATAGTGTTATGTCTACTAGCATATACAACACATAACATTGAGTTTAAACAGACTAGGAAATTATATTATTTAAATTTTATAATTATATCATGTTAGTTAAATTAGATGATATGAATAGGATTAACCACATTATGAAGTATATATAAAGGTATTAATCAATACAAATTTATTTATTAATTCTTAGGAAATAAGAACTATGTCTTTCATTAAAATAATTTTATCATTTTAAAATATGTTTTTTTCAAAATAAAGTATTGTATTTAATTTTGAAAAAAAAATATAATTAATCTTTAGAAATTAAATAAATTTTGTTTCATAAAAATGTATTATTTTTTGAAATCGACAAATCAAAGTTTCCTTGGGGTGAATTTTTATGATTTTTCTTAAAATGGGGATTTCTTCACAAATATTGAAAAATAATTTATTTTATTAAATTATCATTTTTTTACAAGAAAATTTTAATTATGCATTAAATTATGATCTTAAATTTTGAAAATACTCTTTCAGTTATAAATAATATAATTAATTATCTAATAATATTTTTTATACATGTTTTTTGTATAAGTTTATTTTGGGCCTTAAAATGTATATTTTGAAAATAATTTTTATAATTCTATTTTACAAATTATATTAAAAAAATTAAACAAATTTTATGAATATAATTTTATTAAATGAAATTAGAAATTTTTTAAAATTCTAATTTTTTTAAGATGATAATTTTTTGTTAATACTTCAAAATACACTTTTTGATAAATATAGTATCTTTTACAATACCACCAAGACATAAATTTGATAATTTCTTAATAAACTTATGAAATAAAAATTTATGATAATATAATTCAAGTAACACATTAATTTGTTTTAATATATATCAATTAGAATTTATTTCATGACAAATATAAAAATATTTTAGGTTTTGACAAAGCGCTTGTGCAATAATGGAAAAGTCATGTTAGTGTCATAATTTGTAAATGGATAATTAAAAAGTATTTGGGAGACTTTTTGTAAATTATATAAATAATGTATAATTATTCCATGAATATTATTTTACATATGGAAGCATAATAACCAAATTTTTTATATTTATCCTATAATTTTTTTTTTGGATTATGTACCCAATATCATCAAAATCCATGAAATAAGGATAAATGATTATGTAATTAAATATTTCATTAAAATAAATTAAATAAATATTTTTTGGATATTCAATAATCATGAAAATGTTTATTATAAAATCAATATTTGATATGTGTTTATTATACAGGAGTTAAAGTATATGCATGGCATGTTTGGACTTGACGTTAAGTATTTCCAATCATTTTTCTTTCATTGAGGCATATTTTAATGTTATTGACATAATTAATCTATTTAATTTATATATTTCCCCTTTTAAATTTTATATAATGAATTATTTATACTTCATGTTACTTTATGTTTCAATTAAAACTATTTCATTCAAGGGAATTTGATTTGAATTTTACTATGTAGTAAGGGAATTCATAGTTCAATTCCCATTCATAGGTTCCTAATTATATTTTGTTGAATGTTTATGTGATTATTATCTATTAATTGATATATAAATTGTTTTATTATGTATTTCTAGTTTTATATGTGTATTTAAGTTTCGACACATAATCGTTTAATGGATAAATTATCACATAAAAATTTATGATATTTACAAGGGGTTTCTTTGCCACAATATTATTTTCCTATGATATGTTTCATATTAAAAACCATTATTTCATTGTGTTACATAATTTATGACACATTAATGAATTTTTATTTAATAATTATTATAATTCATGGGAAATACAAAGTCATATCAAACAATTTATATCAATGAGTTTTTAATTGAAATTTAAAAAAGTGATAAATGATTTATGTTACAATCTATTTTATTTTAATTACTATTTATGTTCATATATTATTTAAGGGAAATCGTATGATCTTATTTTCCAGATCTAAATCTATTGCATTTAAATATATTTATTAATTTGGTTTCCATGTTATGTTTAATTTTACTCCCTTATGTATTAAATAAACATCAATAAAGTTTTCTATAAGTTGAAATGATCTTGTAACTTATTTTAGATCAAGTATAATTCTCTTCCATATCCATGTTTCTTAAAAAAAATTCCATGAATTTTATTTCCTAAAAATTAAGTATTTGTTAATTTTATTTTACATAATATTTTACCATCTTTTAAAATGTTTTTAAAAATAAATCTATTAACATTTTCTACCTTGGTCACTTCTGAATCTCTTTACAAAAATATAAAAAGAGTGTTTAATTTTATCATTTATGGATAAACGGATTTTCAAAATACATTTAACATTAGTTTATAGGAATTTTAAATTATAATTTTTCATATTTTCTTTCAAATAAGTATCCTTTCACAATATTTTGGGAAAATTTATTTTTTAAAAGTGATTTGGAATATATAAAGGGTATTTACTCATGAATTTTTTAATGATATTTTAATGATATTTTTATTCAACAATGAAAAAAACACTTGATATTACTTTTCTTTATTGTTGATATATTTTAATGATTCCATATTTACTCATTATCAAGATTTAATATGATTTTTTCAAGGAAATTTTCATAGAACCAGTTTTTTACATGAGTTAATCATGTTATGAAAGGAAAAAATGATTTTTTCTATGATTTTTAGGATGAAATGAAATCTTTATGTACTTTATTCAAATTTTGGTTATTGGATATTATTTTTGATGATGTTTTTTCCATTAAAATCAAGGATGAGTGTTTATATTATAAAACATTTAGGGGTTGTTTTATTAGAATCCATGGACATGTGGGTTAGTTTTAACCATCCAATGCATTGGGTAATGATTATATTATATATATTGATATATTTGAAGTCATCTTTAATGAATATTCTAGTTATAATGATTTTTGAACGAGTTTTATAAATATAATATTTCAAGAAACAAATATGTTTTATTTATTCTTGATATATTATTTTAATGTTTCCTTTAACTAATATTTATACTACATAGATCATGATTATTGATTCAGGTGTCTCCTTTCACTGTTAAATATTTATTACATGTCTCATATTTAATGATATGGGTTATTTTGTGTTTTAACTCTATGATGTTATTATCATGTACTTTAATTACATAATCATACCCTTATTTATATCTTGTACTCATTATTGATGTTCCACTATAAATTATAATTTTTTACCTTACTGTGTGTTTGATCTCACCCATCAATTTTTTTTATTTTCCAATGTTACATAGAATGATGTTAAATGATATTCTTCTAGAAACGTTTCATGTGTTACAATTTTAATGGGAGACCTTAAGAACTAAATTTGGAATATCAAAAGTTAGTTATAAGTGGGTAAAATGATCATTTAAAGACATAGTTATTGTTATATTAGGGTATTTCCTAATTATATAAAAATATAAACATTAATTTTTTTATATGTATTTGAAAAAAAATTATTTTATATTTTATAGGCTTTAGCTTATTTTAATTTAGTCACATTTGTTGGTATCAAAGCTATAAATGAATACATTATCATTTAGGAAATATATATAGATGTGTGGGTCTATGGTTTTCACATATTTGTGTATCTTCAAGGTAAAGATTTTTTTGGGATATATTTGAATTTTTATCACTCAGATATATTTCATCAAATTTAAGGATTATATGTTTTTTTAGTTTTACTGTGGATTATAAGTTTATAAATAAAATATAAAATATTTTAAATAAACCTAAATTCATCTATGGAATTATTGATATGATTGGTTTTAGGAATTGAATTATTAATTTTCCTATTGTGTTATTGGATATTTTATTGTTTTTATAATTTGAATAGTTGTTTTAAGAATATGGTTTTCAAGTATAAGAAAAATATTTTTTGGTTAAGATATACTTAGATGTTAATGGATTATAAGTGTTAAAAGGACTTATATGTTATTTTTTGTTTCCAAATTAATGGATCTAAAAACTAGTTTCTATTCCTTTAAGTAAAATTAGTGGAATTTCATAGGGTATAAAGTGGCATGATTGGGGTAATTATAACACCCATTATTTCACAATAATGTATTTATATAATTTTGTATTTATTTCACTTAGTTATATAAATTAAATCATTGATAAATAACAAATTAGTGATTTTTTATAGTTTTATGATTTATTATCATTCTTCAAGAAACCATTTAGAAGATGTTATATTATAGAGGTGTGGTTTTCATAGCCAATATATGGTCTAGGTGACGATGCAGTCAGTTTTGAAAATGTCGGAAATATTATATTTTTTATTTCTAGAAAATAAATGTTATATAATTATACCATGATTTATTCTAATTTATTTTATTAAATAATTCAATGGTAATCCATATGGAATATCCTCTCTTCCACTAGATTATATTAGTCCTCCTACTTCATTTTATGTTATTAGAAAATAAAACCTTTATTATTATGACATGATTCTCCACTTTTTTTCTTATCCTATGTTCTCCCTTAATCACTTCACTATTTGGATATGGTTTCAAATACTTATGTTAGGGTAATAGTGTCTTTTGGTTTTTAGTTTTTATGTTTTATAGAGGGACTCTCCCATACTAATGCATCGTTGTTTAAAAAAGGAACATTTTTTTCCAATGGTTGTAGGTGTTTCACTATGACCACATTTAATTTTTCAAATCATTGGTCAACCCTATAAATCATCATAATTAATTATTCCATCTCTCTATACCTATACCTAGGGGTATCTTAATTGAGACACATCCACTAATTTAAATAAAAGATAATATTTCACAATTTAGATCATGATGGAAATATTTTTATATTTTTATAACCTTCCATTATTCAACTAAATTTTGACTAAAATCCCAAAACGTAGTTTTACTCATATTTTTAGCTACCACATTACCTTTTCTAGATGTATATTCATTTTTATACTATAATCATGATTAAAAATATAACCAACATTTCTGTTATAAATTTCAATAAATTTAAAAGAAGATATATCATAAAACTATATGATTTTTATATGTCATAACTTAATCATAGATAAAACTATTGTAAGCTCCATGTAATTATTTTCCTTGTTATATTTTCTATGTAATTAACTATAAAGAATCATCTATAATTAATTATATCTATTATATAAAGGCACACCTTACATATTGATGAAATGTGTCAAAATATAATTCATATGGAATTACATATTTATTTAATATGAGAATTTGAGTAATTATAAACTTATCCTTCAAACCATCAAAAGAATATTTACATTCTACCATCTCAAATAGAAATCACTTTCTTTTGTTATATGTGATAATGGATTCAAAATATGATAAAATATTGGTATGAACCTCCCATAATAATAAATTATATAATATATGTTTTTTACCTTTGAATCTTTTTTTAATGGTTTCTAGGAAATAATAACTTCAATTACCATAATTTCTATTATTAAACCTTGATTTGGAATAACATGATATAGGAATTGAATCTGACATGACATTAAAAAATAGTTATAAATTTTACTTCATAAATAATTTTTATTGAAAATATTGTACAAAACATTCATATGAATTATATGATCCTCCTTCTTCATTAAATAAAAAAATCATCAATAAAGACTATCAAAAAAATGAAACATAGGATACAACACAAAATTCAATAGTCCCATTAACACAATCGGTGTATTTATAACTCTAAATAACATCAATATAAATTTTATAATATAAAAAATCTATTTTTCAGCCAAGTATCTTATAGATGTATTTATATTTTACTCTCATTTGGTGACACCCATATTGCAAGTTTATTGCATAAAACTAAGTCACCTCTTTCAACTATTAAAATAAATCATCAATACTCTGGGGTAAAAATGATTTTTCATAACCATGATTTTAAACCACCATGAATATATAAAATAATACAAGATATAATTTTTATTATTTGAAAAAAATTAAGGGTATAATGTAGTGATACACTACAAAAAATATTTCTCTCAAATAATTTGTCATTTTGAATCCATAACTTCTAATTATTTAAAAGTTATATATGATAATCTATCATAGAAATAAGAGAAAATATTGAATATAAATCCATAAAAAGTCAATATCTTATATTAAAGTTATAATTAAAATAAATTATATAAAATCATAATTATAATCCCTCAAAACTCTTAAAATTTATTATATATTGTTTTTAGATGGAGAAATAATTAAATTCACAAATTGAGATTTAATTCTTTCTACCTCATTCAATATTTTTATAAAATGGAAATATTTTCCAAAATATTTTTTCTATAATGAGTTATTATATGTGAGTTAATATAATATCTATCAATATTAATTAAAAAAAATTATAAAAATAAAATAATGCATTCCAATAATAAAATTTTATATTTATATCATTAAATATACTACATATAAGATACCTCATGAAACCTCACATGACCTCCGTATAATGTAATAAAATTCAAATGACATTAAATATTTTCTTTTGGAAGCTATAACGCTTAAAATAAGATTGGAATGAAAAATTAAGATGTATCCCCATTATAAATTAAAATTGAATAAATAGTTTATAAAATTAATATCACAACACAATCAATCTATGGTCCCATATCCTTTGCAGATTCCAAACCCATGGGTTTACTTCTCTATAAACTTTCTCTATTAAAGCCTTACTACCATACTCTATCTCAACATTGGTTATATATTTTTCTATTAGGATCTAGAGTTAAATAATGATGTTTTCTCTCTTCACCACCTAATTTCAGTGGTCCTAAAAATTATCAAATCCACTATTACTATTGGAAATTATTGTTAGAAGGAAAATAAAACCGATGGAGTGTCCTAAAAATATTCACATTCTGCTCAATATTATTTGAAAAAACACTAAAGATAATGTTATAAAAGATAGGATTTACCTTTATAACTTGAAATGAAACATAAAATGCCTCTAAATTCACAATATGGATATTTACTAACCATAATATAAAAATGTAAATATGATGGTATTCTATATCAGTGAATAAGGATGAATTTTAATTTTCTTAAAATTAATGAATTCTTACCTATTTTTTCACTCATCGAATTTATCTACAAGGTAATAGCCTTTAAATAACTCATCCTTGTTAATAAATTCTCCCATGTCATAGAATTCATTAATATATACAAGAAATAAGTGGGAAAAATATTCCCATGTATGTCTAAATTTTTCAACTATAAAGAAATCTAAAATGATGATATATTACTCTCTCACCAATTATAATGACAGGATAGTGACCCAAGAAATCCATAAACCTCACATTGATATCTATAATGATGAAAATAATCTATTTAATAACCAATTATTTATATTTCCACTCAAATATAAGAGCCAAAATAAAACCTTTTCTTGAATTACTAATAAAATCAACTATAACCTATCATGAGCAAACCATGTTCTACAAAGAATAACATCAAAAATTGATGTGATAATTCCTATCAAAAAAGTATTCAAAAAGGAACATGATTTTATTTCCAAATATAGATCAACTAAAAATAAATATAAACATTATATAAATTTTATTTAATATTATGTATATATATACCCTTTGTACATTAGTAATTATGTTTTTGGAACTAATTATATGTCGTATTTTAAATTTTACACAACTCCAGGTCTATCCTTTGGTATACTAGTATAGGTGTTAGTTTCACCACCTCATAGTGAAATCTATACTATCATTAAAAAAATTATAATTAAACATACAAACTTAATCCCAAGGATATATATGATGAATTTTTCATAATATTATCCAATTATTTTTCACACACCAAGAATTACCCAATACTTGACACAAACAATCACCAAGACCTATACTGTATGATGTATGAATCAATATTTATAAAGATACCCTATTATTAATATAATATTATCTTAATAATTTCAATATGTTTTTTGATTCTTTGGTATAATGATAGTGTCACTTCAATTTCTATAACTGGTTTTTCTAGTCATTATTAGATACAAGATCGGTGTAATAAAACTTTCATACTATCCTATAAAATTATAAGTAGTGAATAATTGAAACATCGTCTTAAAAAAATTATTGTATACCAATATATTATAACTCAACACCAAAAGGTTTCCCACATAATATTAAAATTATATTGAGTAAAACTGGTGAATTTTTACTTAAATAACCATAGGTTTATGACTACCACAAAGGGTTTAAAATTGCATAAATTACGAAATTATCCCATATGTAGTGAAAATACATATCAATATAAATTATAAGAAGTTTTATCACAACCAAGAATACTTGAATTACTTATAATAAAATATATATATTCACATAAAAATTACCAAATCCCAAATCATAATTGGAAAAATAATGAAAAAGAGAAATAATTGATTTATAACTCATGATTTGTATAATGTAGAATAGAATGGCTAAAATATCTTCCTTGTTAATATATAAGATCACATGAATATACCACTAAAATTATACAATATTTATAGAAAAATAGTGTTTAAAAATCATGAGATAGAATATAAAAGTACTCTATATGTTACATCTCAAAAACTATAATGATTATTTGTAAATATATCAAGCTAATAAATCTATAAATGAATTAAAAAAATATAATTAAATAATCATTCAAAAAATAAGAGATTGAAGATACTTTTATACCATCCTTCATAATAAACACACATTCAAAATAAGAAAATTATCATGTCATATTGTCAAAATGAATTTAAATTTTTCAAAAAATAAATAACATTTACTCAACAATCCACTAACAATATCCCCACTAAATGAAAAAAACATGAAGTTATCCTCCAATTGAGACCTCAAAAAATGATACAACAAAATTTTTATCAACAAAAAGATACCTAACTATTATATTTAATGATTGAGAAACTATCCAAACGTAAGAACATTTTAATTGGTTATCTTCCCTCAATGAGCTCCCCGTTTTTCAATTTATGTACTAAAATATAATTTCGGAGTAGTTATCTCTCCCTAAGGACCCTGATATTATTGAATTTCCATCCTTGCATATATATGAATCTCTCCATGAATGATCATCACTATATATCTTGTTACTCCACCATGTATTAGAAACAGAAACATCATCATTATCATCACCATATTCATTATTATATTTTGTAGAAGGATTTAAACCCCACTATAAAATCTGTCTTAATCCTAAGAAATCCATGCATATAAATTAATAGGTTCACAAGAGCCTTTAACAATAACACACAAAACATAACACCTTTATACATAAACTACTCATAATAATAGTCCCCGGTAGTTAGTCACATCTCATAAACATTCCTCATATCATAATAATTTGAAAGTTCTATCATCTTTTTTTCAATTATTTAATATTGAAAATACATATTTATTTTGGACTCTCAATCCACATAATACATGATTATTTACAACTATATCTAAGAACATAAAGAGAGGTGTATCTATGTTTTAAGATAGATTCTATTAATATCAAAACTATTTTCACTACCCTCAAGTACCATTATACAGCCTCATATCATAAAGCGGGAAAAAAAGAAAATTATTAAGTATAATGATACCCTAATACATTTAGTATGATGTAATACCCAATGTAGAATAGATCATAAAATACTATTTGATCCCAATTTAATAAATTGGGAGAATTTATTTCGTTACTAATAATTGAGTAAACTATTTTTCAATGTGTAAGGAACCATGTAAATGTTCTTAATTTGACATCAAATAGAGTACCACTATATAATAATTGGTCTAGAAAGAGGTAAAAACCATGTAAAATTATAAATATCATGAAAAAAAGAACTAAAATTGGAATTCAAAATACTTAATAACCAATTTCAATTATCAAATATAATAGAAATATAATATTATATCAATTTTATATGAAAGTTTAATATTTTTTTAACATCATTTCAAATTATTCAATTAAATCACCTCTGTTTAATCATTAATCATTTATAATATCCCAAAAAAATTTCCCATCAAATATTACTCAAAAACATCATTGTGATTAAAAATAGAGTTATTATGAATCATCCATCTATTATGGTGCACCAAAATTATCAAAAATTATTATAAAAAATATTTGGGTTCATGAATCTCTTATATCAATATTAATTACAATGAATGATCCTCCATGAAACTGACAAGATTAATTTGAAAATCTTACCAGAATCATTTTCAAAAAAAAATAGGTAGGGTTAATGGGCTTAATTAATAAGTAAGAGAGGATCCAAGCATCATTGTGAGGTAATTAGGTCCATCATCCATAGAAACATAATTGTAACGCCCCGACCCCAGTTACCTAGAGTCGGTGCATTATTAGATAACATTGGCATGATCACAAGAAAGATCAAATCTCGAAAGACCGATTGGTTTAGTAGCCTTGGAAACACTAGATATATTCATAAGTTTTACATTACATCATAAAATGAAAAACTACTACAACAACATAATGTCTCCACAGTCCACACTATTATCCCCTCATAATATCCCTGCAGGTCATTCATAACTTACTTCTTCACATCCTGGGGAAAATAAAACATAGAAAAGGGGTGAGATCAAATGCCCAGTAAGGATAACAATATAGTGGAACATTGAAAATAAGCATAAACATTTAAGGCAATTCATTACTAAAACAAAAGCCTTTTAAACTTGAACTTCAACATAGTATGGAAAAAGTAAAATGAAATAAAGCCATTTACTTATTCACATGGATATTCTACTAATCGAATAATCACATGAAAAATCAATAACTTCTTTCATAATGATGGAATGCATAATGCTAAACTTTAATTTCTTTTCAAGGCCTCGTCCCAAGACCTTGGGGCTAACTGTAACCGGAACCCAACCCGGAGTGCCTCTAATAACCGGACACCAACCCGGAGTGCCTCTAATAACCGGACACCAACCCGGAGTGCCTCTAATAACCGGAGAGCTTACTTTTACCAGTCCCCAACCTGGAGGGCTTACTTTTACCAGTCCCCAACCTTTAGGGCTTACTTTAACCAGTCCCCAACCTGGAGGGCTTACTTTAACCAGTCCCCAACCTGGAACATATTTGTCCAACACATTCATATGAAGTAAAGGTTGAAATATAACATAAACATTCTTATTGGAACTAGCATATGAAATGTCAATACTTTACTCATAAACCATGAATGTTATATAAATGACACATCTATATTCAAACATATCACAAAAATTCATTACAATATGGAAGTTTTATATCATAATAAATCAACTTCAAATAATCTTAAAATCCATCAAAGGATGTTGACATAGATGAAAATGTTTTTTTAAAAAATTATTGAGAGAAATATCCCTTTTTCATGAAAACATTTTAATGTTACACAATTTAGAAAGTAAGGCATTTAAATACATTTTTGAATCAAAGTGTCCCATACCACTTTGAAACTTTTGAATGGAATTAACACTTTTAAAACATTCATTTTCATATAAATAAATCCTTACAAACCATTTTGAAAACGTGGACATAAATGAGGATGATTTAGAAGAATAAATATTTAAAACATTTAAAATGATGTTTTAGTAAAAGTTCCCTTATAAATAATCCCTTTGAAAACTCTTTTATGAAATATGGACATGGATAGTAAATATGTCCCTGTAGATACTTACGTAAAGACAACCTCGGATATTAAAGAGATTGTGAAGTAAACCCTTATAAATTTGGTAAGTTATGAAACATACAACCCATGAAAGAGGTATCATACAATTAAAATGTAAATACACATAAGGTAAAGTGTATTACACAAAGAATACAATTATGGGCAGTACATACACCACACAAAATATAATAGTGGAAATATGGCATGAATCTCACGGAAATAAAGAGTGAGATGAAAACCCCTTACCACGTTAATCAACTGAGTCGTATGGCCAAAAGTTAATAACCACCAAATTATTTACAGAATAACATGAATATAAAGATAATCATGATAATATATATCAAATTCCAGTACACAATACGCCACTTTCAGTAATTTAGTGGCGAATAATGGAAATCTCACGGAATTGAATGTGAGATAAGAAAATCCCTTACCTTGTACTTTTACATGGTTGGGGTAGGTTAACCTCCTGTATAATATTTAAATAATTGTTATTAAATTATACAAAAATCATATATATTAATATCATATCATATATGATCTTTTAACTTTGCTTTGTTAATAATGTCTTAGTATTATCGTAGTTTCGGGTGTTAACTTACTCGTTTTCTTTTATATGTTTTATTACGTAAGCCATGTTTGTAATGGATAGGTTGTATATTATTCATATCCAGAATGATATCAAGTCCTTAAACATCATTTTTAAATCATCACATGATAATTATACTTGAATGGATTTGATGGAGAATGAATCTCATCGCGTTCGTGGAGACGGTAGTCCGTACATACGCACGAGCGACAATATCATTCTTTTGATATTAAAATAATATATAAATGAATGGTATATCATATATACAGAATCACTAACATGTTATATTTATTATTTACATGAGTTACACATCATTATTATACTCATCCAAATAATAATATATTGAATAACAATTACACCACGACGTGGAGATGGTAAGCCGTACGTACGCACGTATGGTGACATGTTATTCAAAGGGTGGATAGAATACTGAATATGGTTGTACCATATTTATAATAACATCACAGTATATATATGATACTGGAGTTATTATTTTAGAATGGTAACAACAAAGTAAGAAGAAGTGGAAGAAGAAGGAACTTGGAAAAAGGGTGGTGAAATCATTACCTCTTCTTTGGTTCCTTCCATTTGATTTGATCAAAAGGGCTCCTTAGGTTGTCTTTATAATCACACTAAGGCCTCTAAGTTGTAGTGAGGGAAGTTGGGAGAGTATTTGGGCAGAGGTTGGCCGAACCATAAGGCTTTGAAGGTGTGACAAAATGAGAAGGAGGAGTGCCCTTTTATAAGAGGGGTGAGGGGCACCCTTGGAAAAGCTAGAAATATTAATTTATAATAAATTATTATTCGGTTTCTAATGGCTCCAAAGTTTATTATTTAAATGTTAAGGTGGTTATGGGTCGAATACAACTCAACCAATAGAATTTAGACAGGTTTGGGTACTTATATTAACCTTATCTTTAAGTATTAACTCTAAGTTAATTAGTTTCACTTTTACAATGTCTCTTTGTATTTTTATATAATATGGTTAATAAACTTACTATATACATCCAAGAGACCCCCAACTGGTCCATTAATGATGAACATATCATGATATAAGTCTCTTGGCCGAACCTTAGATTTTTAGGAATTTAATATCAATTAATAATATAATATTTTGTTTAAGAACTCTTTTATGTCAATTTTGACACTATTCAATAGTTGATTTTTGTGAAACTCATAACAGATTGATTACATCAAAAAAAGTCAATTAAATCAATCCTAATATATCATATTATCCTATAAAATTAGTTTAATTCATTAAAAGTTTCATATTATATTTATTTGGGTATTTATAATATCAATTATTTTGATTTTTCACTATTATATTAATTACTGCATCATCATTGTGTCATAAATAAATTAACTTATTTAATGTCTAAAAATTATAACTAAAATATCATTATGTAGGAAATCGTTTTATATTTCTAATGAATATTTTAATCTAAAATCCAACATATATAACCTTATGTAAAAATTGTTTTGCTAAAAGATATATGCTTGTGTCATTTTTGTATCCATTTTAACTTAATTAAAATAAAGTGTCCCTATCACCTACAAGTGGAACCATGGGGTCCCAAAATCGACCCAAAGATTCCTATGGTCGAACATGTATCAACAAATAATGCTAGGACACGTTTTAGGGTAATTTAGTGTTATTATAATATTATTTTTTTAACCCTTATTTACCGGATTTACCCTTAACCATGGTAAATAAAATTTTTACCGCAGTAATTATTCAAAATGTCTAAAAATAAAAGTTACCTATTTACACAATTTGAAAATACTGATTCAAAATATGGAATCCATTTTTCTAAATTCAAAACACAGAAGTGGCAGAAATTAATTTAAAATTAATTCCCGCTGTCAAAACAAAAAGCGTGTTTTTAAGAGATAATAACTATCAAAAGATTGACACCTGTTTATGTTCGGTTTAATTGTAAAATTATGTCCAATGGCCAAATTTATATTAAATGGTAAAAATATATTCTAAATATACTTTAAAACCACTTAAATTCATAATTTATCACTATTAATTATTTTGATTAAAAAAACTGTTTTTAATTAAAATTTAGTAATTTTCACTATTCATCAAAATATGAAAGTTATCTGAAATGTACCAAAATTTCACCTTAGGATAAATTTGATATTCCAAATCCAAAAATGAAGTCCATTCTAAAATATAAAATATATATAATTTCAAAAAGTAGGTATTACTATTCATAACGGCTAGTTTGTTTGGTTGTGGTGTGTTAGAACTCGAAGTTGCGTACAACACACGCTACTGTATTATTCAAAGGAAAGCGTACCGTGGAAGCTTCGGATGTTTCATTTTAAATTTTTTTTGATGTCCCCATTTAGTCAAAAAGTTTAAAATATTGTGTTTAAAAAGGTTTCACTATTAAAAGTTGATAAAAGTGCAATACTGAAAATGAATCTGTTCTAGTATTATGTCTAAGAAACTCATAATATGGATTCTAAAATTATAAGGATTATATAAAGTTTAATATTTAGTTAATACTATTCATAACCTCTTTTTAACGTCTTGTTTGGTAAGTCATGGTGTTCTTGAACTCGGTGTTGCGTGTAGTGCAAGTTATTGTATTATTTTAAAGAAATAACACACTATGAAATCTTGGGGTGTTACAATAATGATTATGATCAAATTACTTTCTTGAAAAGGAGGTATTAATAAGATTAATGGATTGATATAATAGGATAACATAGGGAAATGAATATAATTTTACAAAATGTGTAATGTGATTCTCTTACCAATACTGAACATTCTAGGTGAAATATGGTGATGGTTTTGGATGTGGTTTCTTCTTTGAAGAGGTAGGGAAAAAAATCATTATGTATTTTATTGATATTTTTTATTTATTTTTTTTTATTTCCCTAATTCCACCTTGGTCTATATATTTCATGAATCAATATTTTATTGATCCATTTTTAAATAATTTAATGCTTATCCTTATTGATTTTTACGATAATATATTCTTGGTTTTTACAATGAAATTTCGTCAATGGTCAACTTTGGATGTTCGCATTTAGATTTTCATAAAAAAACATTATTTTCTACAACACTTAGAATATATAAAAATAACTAAGGAAAAATATAAATTTCCCTCAATTAAAGTGAAATAAAAATAGTTCTATCAAAGAAAATATTATCCATCCAAATTCAAAACCTAACGATCCATCAATATCATTGGTATCTCTATGACTTTCCCATTAAAAACTTATCATTAAATTTATTGCTTGATGACACAATATTTTATTTAATAATAAGTAACCATCAACCACTTTCCTATATTATTTTATTCAAATATATTCTATTAAAAATTTATTTATTTGTATATAAAAATAATCAAATTAGAGTTATAGAAAAAATTTAATTAATTATTCAATTCCATTAAAATCAAATATTATCCAAAATATTTATCTACTATATAAAATCACTAAAATTTCCATTCATAGTAAAAAAATAATCTATAATCCAATAAAAAGCTATTATTTTTATAATTAGAGAAGAAAAATTTTTATTCTATCTATCATGGTAAAAAGATAAAAAACATATAAAAATTATACAAATATAAAAATATAAAATTTTAGGGTATCAATATGTATATATTAAACTACTCCAAACAAGAATTATTCAAAATCAAACTATGACATGTATTTGTAATTAGGAGATCCACAATTCTTGGCATATTTAGTTTGAATTCAATGATCATTACTTCTTATCTTTAACATAATTTATTGGTTGTTTTTAGGTTCAATAAAAATTCGTGTTTCCATATAAAATAATTTTTCTCTAAAAGATTTTACATATATTCCTTTTTATTTCTGGGATCAATATTGTTTCTTCAAAATTTCCCATATTAACCCACTGTTTCTTGATGACACAGAGTTTAATTTTCTCAACTTATGTAAAAATATATTAAAATAAAATTCTAACATTAATTCTTATCTTTTTTAATATAACTAAGTAAAATATATTCATTTATCATATAATTTTATGATATTTGTTTTAGTGAGACTAAGAACATTTTTGGAACGCTTAATAGTGTTATGGAATTGTGATTGAATTTTTTAAAAGGAAAAGAAAAATATATATATATAATTTATAAAAAATATATTTCTAAAAATATGTAATAAATTATAAAAATATTTAAATATTTAAATATTTAAAACAATAAATATAAATATTTATATATATATATAACTATGTTTTTATTTGTTTGTAATCAAAAAGAAAATAAAAATTAGAAAATTAAACCCAAAAAATGAAAAAACCATTTTTTTTAAACCACACAAAAATAAAAAATGAGATTTATTATTATCTTTCTTTATTTTATTTAGTTTGTTGATATATATTTCATTGTTAGTACTGTATGTGATTATTATATTCAATATGTGTTATTATTTATCCATGTCATCACTTTTTTTTAATTAAGTTATAATTTTTATATATATGTGAAATATTATAGGGGTGATAGATATAAAAGAGAATTTTATATTTATTGTGGAAATACTAGGCACTAAATATTAAAATATAGAAATGCAGATATTTGAAGATTCAGAAGAATGAAACTAAGGCAGTCATATCATATAGAGGTTACTCTATTTCCAGTTGATATAGTTACACATTTATGAGAGGACTATTAACTAACTTGGAGACTAGGAGTGATAATATTTTTGAGTTCATGGAAAATAAATAGTAAAAAAATCCCCAATATATATAATATATTGTTGATTAGATTATGGAAATGACTAATAAATTGGAGTTAAAATATAATAAAGTGGTCAATTAACCAATTATTGGGTATTTTTAAATAATATAACATGTCAAGGAACCCAAGAATAAATTTAATGTTTAAACACACAATATGGTTAATTAATTAGATTATGATATATACAGCTAGTGTAATTGAGATAATTTTGAAACACTATGAATTTAAAGAAATGGGTGTTTAGAAATTTGAAATAAAGTTGTTATTTTTTATGTTTACGTTATATATTGGTAGTGTTTTATATGCATTTAGTGGTTCTAGTGTAAATCAAGGGTTATGTAGAGAGGATGTAAAGTGTTTTTATATGAAGAAAAGGGATATAAAGACCATCAGGTGCATGGTGGAGGTTTTTTATTTATCAAGTGTTTCGATGTTAATTTTTTAAATTTAAAAATACCATTTGGTACTAGTTTATAAACATAGGGTACATAGTGTGGTATCTAAACAGTTGGATGATCCTCGGATGACCACCATGTAATTTTTGGTCATTTATAGTGTTACTGGTGTACTGGAAGAAAGTTTATTATTTAAAATTTTCATGAAAATAAATTTTTTAATGAATACCTTATTCAACCCTTAGCTACATGAGGTAGATATCTAGAGGGGATACTCCCCTTGTCATCTCCGCATTTTAAATATCATTGATTTAGAACTCTTTCTCAATCAATGAATCATAAATTTCAACATACACTTATAACAGAGAATAAATTAAGAGTTATATATTTTCATTCTATTTTATTAATATTAGATGGTATATCTTTGAAGGAATCAAGTTAGATAGTTATATATATATTTGTGTGTGTGTGGGGGTGGGTGGGCGGGTGGGTGGGTGGGTGGGTGTGTGTGTGTGTTCATGAGTGTGAATCTACGTATAATGTGTTTTATGTGAGATTTCATGTGTGTGAATGGGGGTTTCAGTTGGTCAAACATAAATTGTGGATTAGATGTTTATAAATTAAAGGGATATAAAATATAGATTATCCTATATATAAAATATATATTCTACACTTATTTTAAAGATTTTATGACAACACGATTACTATGCTACTAAGGTGAGTGAGTAATAGTTTTTGAGATAAATATTTTTCCAAAATCTAGGTTTGTAATAATTTATATTTGACTTATAATATTTTTACTTGGATGATAATATTGGGGTATATATATTTAGACCCTCTAAAAGAGTAGTGATATGAAAAATTTATCATTTGAGTTATATAGAATTTCCCTTTATGGGAAATGAGAGATGTGGATCCTTTTTTATGTCAGATTATCCTTATAAGGATTTATATTCCTTCTTAATGAAAGTCCCATTATATTTGTTTGATTGAATGATGATCATTGATGTTTATACCTTTAGGTCATCATTAGAGGAAAAGTTAAAGTGGTTAGGTTTTCTAGTATTTGTTTCTTTTTTGAGATTAATGTGAAGTGTGTTATAGATTAGACTCGATTTTTTATTTAACATTTATCTAGTTAAGAATAATAGAGAGTTCTTGATTAAGATTGTTTGAGGAGCTGACATAGACTTGGGGTGTCTAATGGGATTACTTTTTGGTTTCATTTTTAAGGTTTCATTATATTATCAATTATTCTTTGGAAGTGATTGAGAAACCTTAGTATTGTATTCTATCATTATTGAGGTGTCTTGAGACCATAGTAATTATTAATTATGGTATATATAGTCTCATTGATGGGAATACAAATGTATTTATTTTTATATGTAGGGACATGAGTTCAGTTATTAGGAATAAAATGATATATTTTTCATTATATAGGATGGAATAACTAATTGATCCACTTGATCCAGAATTATGGGTTGGTATTAGACAATATGAGTTTAATATATATGGTTTTGGGTGTGTTAAGATGTGTTATGGTTGATGTGTTCTATGTATAGAATTTATAGAATGTGATTTTGGGATTCATGATATATTATATGGTAGGTTATATCTATGAAATTATACAAGAGATGCATACTTTATTTATGTACTTTATTATTATCCAAATGATGTTAATGATTTATTCTTATATCGAGGTGATAATTTCATATTGGTGGTTATATTCCAATGATAGTAATGATTTTCTGATCCACCCCCTGAATTTTCTTCCCTCTGGTGACTTAATTTCTCATCATGAATATGTTTATATATTCTTCCCAAGAAAACTATGATAGTCATAAAAACTATGGATGAAATTTTTTTCTAGATATAACATAGATGATCATCACAGTTGAATTTGGGTGAATTTCCCCAAGATAAGTCATATTATCATTGCAATAGTGGTTAGGCACGTTATTCTATTAAATCACATAGATGTTCGTCACGAATAAGGCCAGAAATTCCTTTTAAGAGAGTACTTATATAAACATAATGAATGAGGTCAGACCCAGTGGAATTGAGGGTTAATGGAATGGTACCCATTATGTCTATATTTCTCCAAATAGATGATAGGTTAGATCCAGTAAAACATTTGATTTTACTAGTGGGCCAATCATTTCATTCCAAGATATTCAATGAAGTGGGGGGTTTTTGATATGGTGACCTGGTTAGTACACAATGACCTGATGTGATTACATGTGTGATTTTTATTACATATTTATCTATTTTATCATGAAAAAATAGTTTATTATATCAAATATTAAGGTATTTTTTGGTGGTTTCCTACTAATTTTAACTGTCACACACTATATATGGACATAATTGGACATATATTCTATATGTTTGTTATATAGGACTGGAAGCATGATATCTAATAAAATAGGTTTATGTATCTTAATAGTTTTTCAGACACGACTAATGATATGCAAATTATTTTTTGGATAAACATTGTATTTTTTATTTGGTTACATATTATATATTATTAACTCGGTGTCTCTTTATTTATCATATATATGACCTATATGTTGTTTAATGAGTTTATTTTTTAATAGTATATGGATTATATTTTTTTATCTTGATGGTTAGATGATAGATATAATTCTATTATATAATCAAATTTTTTTATGTTCATGTATGATATGTTATTTATCCATTACTTGTTCCTTGATATTATAATGGTATAGTCTATAAAAGTTTTATTATAGTCTCTACCTACATGTTAGTAACCTTTGGAATATATGGAGACACACATGGGGTTATATAAAAACATAAACTAGTTATATTTTATGTAAACATAGACAAAAACATGAAAAATAGTTATAAAAAATTGTTATTATTATTATTATTATTATATTAGGTTGTAGTATATGGTGATAGGATTGGTCATAACATATAATGGACACTATTTGTTTCCCTTGGAACACATACGTGATCAAAAGTCCAATTTTATTTGATTTCGGGATTTTATTTTTATTTTTTTTAATTTATATTTTGTTCATGTATGATTTCATAATTTTGAAATTATAATTTTAATCTTTTATAAGGTGGATATTGTTATGAATACATACATGTTATTATACAAAAAGGGTTACTAGAATTGTGCATGTATGTCTGAGATTTTGATGATCATTTTTTTGGAAATTATTTTGTGAAAAATATTTTTTTTTTAAATAATTTTTTTTGGAAAATTATTTTGAAAATAGTTTTCATTAATTTAATTATTGATTTTTTTTGTGTTTTCTTAAATAACATATTAGTGACACACTTTTTAATTGACACTGATGATGATAGTTTCATAATTCCTTCACATAGATAATATGATTTTGATATTATACACATTTATTGTTATTTTTTACCAATATTAGGAGGGTTAAATTATCATATTCCTTAGGAATATATTTTTAAATGTGATGAATGTAAGAGATATTTGTGGTTTTGGAATTTATTCCCTGAGTAATGAATGGTACCAACACTATTTATAAGGGATATTGTTTCTATTTTTTATGTGTTGATGCTTTCATAGTGGTTTATAAACCATTTATGGGTTTATATGAAGGAAAAAATAATTTATTGGGATCATTTTTAACATAAATAATATAAAATTATTGTTTTTTTATCAGGGTATGATTAATTTGATTCTAATCATATTTTTGTGGGTATATGAGCCAATATGTTTAGTAGTTAAATGTCATATAAAATGAATTTGTAATAAATAGTTCATGAATTAAAATGAATGTAGGTGAAGTTTGATCATGTGGGTCATTTTTACATATAATTATCCACATTTATAATAATTAAAAGGAAAATTTTGTTTTTTCATATTTTATATTTACATGAATAGAATACATGATTAGTTAATAAGGTATGTGTGCCTTAGGTTGATCAAAAACAAGACATGGATGAATTAGTTGAGTTATATGTTTGGGTTCTAAAAATTTTAAACTTAATAATTAGTAAAATAGGTTAGAATATGGTAATGATTGAGGAACATTGATAAAATGGTTCTTTTATGATTTTCTTTCCATTTGATAGATATAGAGAGTGTTAATTTTCATGAAACATTTATGGTAAATTCATAATGATAGTGCCAGTGGATGTTGGTTTCATGAAATGATTCTATTATATGTGATTTATATATATATATATGGGATGAATATTGGTTATATTGATAACGATATAGATTTTATGACTTGATATGTGAAATAGGGATGGAATAAAAATTTTAAAGTCCATAGTTTCTCAATAGCTTAGATCCTTGACATGGGACTCCACTATAGTATAGTGAGAGGAAATATTAAAAAGTGTGACTAGTATAAGATTTTGAATATACATTATATTATTATGGAATGATCATGGACCCCAGAGTATATTTTTTAAGAAGAATTTATCTTATCGTTCCTGAGAATTAGAAATTACCAATTTTATTTAGTGAAATGGGAAGAGATAACAGGTATATACAATAATATAGTTATCTAATTGGGGGAATGAAGCATTTTTTTAGAGTTTTAAAGGATCCACCATATGTAGTGATATGTTATATCAATATTAATTGTATAATCTCTTATAAAATAAGATAGATTATATAATTATAGAAAAAATGATATCTAAATGACAATGATTATATTTTCTATTTTTGATGTATTTATATGATGGTTCGGTGGGTGGGTTGGAAAATATTTTTTAATTTAAGGTAGTGCAACATGATCCCCATAATATCCTTATTCTATTGTATAAAATGTGAGATGGGTATTTTGGTATGGAATAAAAAGGGTGCATGAGAGGAGGTACTCTTGGAGTAATGATGAGGGAAGTCAAATGGCGGTATACGTACTGCTGATTATCATGGTTCATTAGTGGTAAAATATTATATTTTCTGGGTTAATGTGTTTGGTAAACCTAAATTAGTGGGGCTCAAGGTTTATTGTGAGTAATCTTGTATGACTGAGAATGTTGTTCCCATAAACTATATTTATAAAATGACTAGATTTTTGTTTTGTGAATTTAGAAAGGGATTTTATTAGGTAATTTACAATTTTAGAATGATGGTACCTACTTTTAATAAATTCAATTACTGATATGAGGTGGTTATTCTGACAATGGATGAGTTTTCATTAATGGGAAGTGGTTTTTGTAGAACCACATTGTCTGTAGATGATATAGAAGGGATTATAGTATTTTTCTACCAATTTTTTATAACATGATAATGAGTTTTGGTCTTCATGGTATAACATATATTAGAATTTACTTTTAGTAGGACAATGATATAGATTATACTATGTGGGGGGTCTTACTGGAAACTTGGTAATACAAATCATTTAATTTGAACGGTTATGTGTATCTGAAAACCAATGGTTAGGTAATGGATGTATCACTTAGAATATCAATGTACAAATAGTCTAGATTAATATTGTTTTTTATTATATGTATGATTTTGAATATATCTACGATGATCATATAGATTTTCTTTCTTATAATGAATAACAGAAGAATAATTCAATTAGTGATTCATGAAAGCATTTTATTTGAGGGACTAAAATTTTTATGTTATTCATGATTGTCACTCTGGTACTCTAACTTTCAATGCCTACAAATAAGGCCTCTCCCTCACCAATAGGGGAGGGGCTTAAAGAGGTTTCCAAACATCTCATTCCAAACATCAATGGAATTGAGGTCATCTTTCAAGTGATTTAACTAATTAGGGGGATCTTAAAATGATTATTTCCCCATTAAAATTAGTAGAATCTTCAAAGATGCTTGATTTTTCATGGGATATTCTCTTTGTTATAATTTCCCCACATTTATTGACATTGAAAAGCACTTGAATTCATACTAGGGAATGAGGGGGTATATTGTGGTTGGTCTATTGGGATGTCTCCAAATTATAAATCCAAATTTTAGTGAATAAATTTTTTATTTGGCATGATTCAAGGATTTGTATAAGTTTTGATAATTCCACTTCCTGATGTTTTGTTGGTTAATTATCCATTTCTTACAAAAATTTCCCACTATGTAAATAGTTTATTTAAGATCAGCTTTTTTACTATTCATTTATAGAATCATATAGTGTTAAAATTGATTGGAATATTATTTGGGTGGTTCCAATGTTCAGTTTCATGTAATTTTATGTTTAAGAATACTATTTTCTTTTGTATTAAAATTAGGATGGATATATCTAAACCCCTTCATATTTTCATATAGATTGTAATATTAATATATTTATGTTATAATAAATGGATTGTGTGTGTTTCTAAAATATGATATTGTTTATTTTTTCAGTTTCATGGGAATGGTTTGTCTAACTTGCATATGATATTTGTTTATGATGTTTTTAAAATAGTATTTTATAAAGAAATGGTTGTGGACACTTAGGATAGGGATATTGAAACTACTTTTTTCTGATCAGTGAACCTATTCCTTGTCTTGTAGCCCATGTTAAATTAGATTCCTAGTTTAAGGATGTAGTTTAGGGAATTTCTTTCTCTATATTAAAGGTGAGACCAAATTATGATAATTGTTCATATGAGATGTCTTATTCTCCACGAGGATGTTAGATTATATGTAGTTTTTTAAGGATTCATATCTCATGGGTTGTTTTGATAATGTTAAGTCATGTGATGAAGCTTCTATTTTGGCCAATGAATCTTTGATAATAGAAAATGGAAATACTATTTTATATCTGGCATCAAGTCAGTAATCTCTCAGTTTTGGGAATTAATATAATTTTCTTGTTATGAAATTGATTAAACTTGAGACAAGTACTAGTATTTCATTATAAAAATACCTTGGATATAATTATAATGAAATATTTATTTTTACGAGGCATTTTTTTTTGCAAGTTTCCCCTTTTAGAATCAAGTTGTAGAACTAATTCAAGTATTTAGGAGGAGATGAAATAATCAATACTGAAATAGATGGTTCGAACGGAGAAGTATCTGGGTGGAAGATAAAGTTTCAATATATTATGATCTCTGATGATAAGAGTGATGAATACTATATTTAAATAGGGAAAGATGGGATTTTGGATAGATCAAAAAGTTCTGGAGACCATTTTTAGGATATATATGACTATTGAGTTGTCATAAATAGTGGTTCTATTTTTTCCATTAGTTTATTAGCATAGGAACAAAATAGGACAAAACACTATGGTATACTCTATCAGTAATGGGGATACAATATATTAATAAAATGACTATTCCTAGTTTCCAAAACCCATGATCACTATATTAACATGAAAAAATGTTGACTCTATGGGGTTTTATAGGTACTTTAGGAGTTAGTCTCTGTCATCTAAAAGAGTTGGTCCTAATTCAAAAGAGACTATTGGGATTAACCCTTATATATCTAAAAATAAAAAAGTCCCTATGTTAATGAATATTGAGATCCCAAGGTTGATGCTTCAAAAAATATAAACTCTAATGGCTATAAGGATGGAATGATTTTTGGTATTGGAAACCACTAAAAGAGTAGACCATATGGTGGACTTACTTTCAAAGAGACTCTATTGGATGATGCATTGGATATTAAAGTTAATGTTATGTCAGTAGTGGAGTCCATAGAGCTGAAAACTGGGCTTAAAAAGGATAGTACAAGTATTTCCCAACATGAAAGTATGGGTACAGTTTGAGTAGTGGAGGAAATAGTATGTGTGAAATCACCTTATAATACCCTCATTATTCTTTTCAAGGTGAACATACTCAAATTGATTTTTTTAGTAAAAGAACTAAAGGGAGGTCAAATAATCATGAGGATCATAATCGTGAAATATTTCACAAAAAAAGATGTTGAATTGATTAATAATTAGGATCTCCAAGGCTTGGTCATTATATGATGTAACATTTAAACCCAAACCATAGAATGAGTGATAAGTTTGTGGTTATAGAGGGGGAACAATCGTGGAGTGGAAAGGCCATTCTGACTATAAATTGAGTGAGATGGCATGGGTTGACGAATAATTAATGGATGTTTTTAGGATTTGATTTGGTCATAGAAATGGATTTCCATGAGAAAGAGGGAGAGTTCATAGTGGTACATGAGAAATGATTGATAAACCCTTCCATAAGTGATAAGGTAGTGGGTCAATATGTGGATGGATAACTATTACATGTTCTATTGAGTAGTGGGTTGAGGTTTGGAAGACACCCTACCCTGAGTCTTTAGGTACGGGATTGGAATTAGTTACAATGGTGTGAGAATATGGGTGGATTATTGAATGAAACTGAATCAGTTATGGTCAGTTTTCAGGGGGCCTAGTAAGGACTATATTACATGATAGGATTGTATACCCCCATCAAGTTTCATAGAAGCATTATTTACACATGATAACTTATGGGGAATGTTTATTTATTTACTTTATTTTTATCAGGAATACACACACATATGAATTTATGTACTAAGAGTTCTTGGGGAGAACCTATTGAGTTATATTCTCACTCCCTATATGATAATTTTAGTGTCAGTGAGGACATTATGTTTATTTAGGTAAGAGTATATGATGTGTGTTTGATCATACTAGAGTAGCTCAGTAGGTATAATAGTTTTTGATATCTCATGGGGATTATTTTGGTTGATTTAACATATATAAGGTCCTTTTACATCAACCCAGGGGTTACCACTCAAGATCTAGTCATCTAGGCCATATAACTGAATAAAAAGTCCCCTTCCACAACAACTACTGTATCACTCAAGGTATTAAAATTTTCTTATATTGAAATGTTATTATCATAATGAGGTTCGATTCTAGGTAAATTATACTCCCTTTTTTGTTTAGCATATAATTATTATCCATATCAATTATATTCTCATCATAACTAAGAGAAGACATGTTTTCCTTGTATGAATTAGATTCAATCATAAATAAGATGTGATATATTTCTATTACATAACTTGAATACTCATAATGTTTAAGAGGAAACATGTCATTCACTGAGGTGTCTTAGAATCTAATCACAACTAATATTGGATACTAATTTATTGAGAGGACCCATATACACATCATGGGAGTTGTAGGAAATAAGGGACCTAATGTATAATCAATAGGTACACTATTTATTTGTATTTCTCCAAAATGATGACCAGATTGATCTACTTAACTATAAAGTGTTTATAATGGTTTAAATAAAATATTATCCAATATTTAGTAAAATTGGAGGGGTTAGGTTTTTATTGTCTCTAGTTGAAACACAAAAACTAAAAACGATTTTTTGTGTTGTTTACATTAAAAATTATTAAATTTATCATTGCAATAGTTGTATATTGTCACATATATTTAAGTATTTCCATGTGGTTTCTAACAGAGTTTTATCTTTATAAATTATATTTGAACTTGTGTTTATGTAAAAAAATTATATAAGAAATATAGTACTAAATAAAATCTATATATGATATTAGGTAAGGGTAGATTGATGGGTTTTGGGTAAAAGTCTAATGAGAGGTGCATGGTTTTTTAGTTGGGTACTCTTTTTAATTTTATATTTGGTTAATTCTTATGTATGATTTAACTAGTGGGCCGTCTAATATCAGTTATATGAAATTCCTATTTCACATTGAGTTCAATTATTATAGAATGTGGTGTATGTTTTATTATTATGTTGGTTAGTTATGTGACCAATTGGTTAAATTTGAAAAAAAAATCAGCTTTACTGATGATGTAATTATGTGAAGGTGAATACAATGATGATGGGATCCATGTACACATACAATATTACATATAAAAATTTCCATATTTTATATAAATATATATGGGGTTAGCCAGATTTAGTTCCTTTAGAGATATATTATATAATAAAAAATTAATTTATTATCCCCATTCATCTTGAAAAGACTCCAATTATTGGATTTTTACTCCACATTGGGTCCTCTTTAATAAGATCAACCAATAGAGATGCTTTTGAAAATTATTCATGGAAGGATCTAATCATGTATTCTTCAATTAACACACTGTCACTAAAGATATGTCCATCCATTAATTCTTAGTAAAAGAAACTTTTTCTTATGAAACCACTACCTTATCACTCATTTCAATGAAAACATAAACATATAGACATACTACGATCTTGTTTGTGGTTAGAATCCATAGTTACTAGATTTTTTCATAATACTCAACATAAACTTTTTTACTGTATATGGATTTAATTATCTTCTTGACTTAGACTAAACATATTATCAATATTAATCAAATGATCATAATATCCATTATAATTCATGTGTTCATAGTTTGAATCAGATTCTATCTCACAAAGATAATATATATTCATATGACATGACTTCAATACTCATCATGAATGTGGTAAAACATGTTTCTCAATAAGATTAATCTTAATCTTATCACAACCCAAGTTGGATATTACATTCAGGAGAGAGGTCGTTTTTATAGCATGACAAGGGTAAGAAACAATGGACCTAAGTAAAAACATTAAGGAACAAGTTTTATTTTTTATTTTCATCAATTAATGAATAAATGGATAAAGTTCACCATTTAGGATTTTTACTAGTTTATGATACACATAAAAAATTATAGTGAAAAATTAGTTGTTGTGGGGTTTTATTGGGTCATAGTTAACAAAAAATTACCTGAAATGATTACATGAGTTATTTATCATAAAAAATTACTAATTTAATCCTAGAAACATTGGTATAATATGGATTATATATGGGCCCATAATGGTGGTTTCCAATTGAGTATTATGATCACACCTTATTATTTCACCTTAGTTGACTTCAAAATGTTGTGTTAGATATATTAGATTGGATACAAGCTATACAAGAGATTAGACATGGGTATCATGATGTGTTTTGGTAAATAAGATTGAAGAGAGGCTCATGGTTTTTTTGTTGGGTCTTGTTTTCATTTATTATTATTTTTAAATCCTTTATACAATTGACCTAGATTATCACACCATTCCGTTGAATGAATTTACTATTAAAGATAGAGTCCAATGATTATAAAATTTATTTCAAGTCTCATTATTATAATGGGTAGTCAACTAACAAATGTAATGAAGTTTTTTTTCAATCAACTTTGTTGATAAAATAATAATTCAAAGGTTAATACATGGGTGATAGAGTTTGTATCTATCCAGTGAATAATGTGAAGGATTCCCATTAATTATAAGTAAATAAAAATGTAGTTGGATTCCATTGTATATAGAATTAAAATTCATCTTATAGAAAGTAAAATTAAGAGGTGATAGATTATATATGAGAAAAACATTAAAATGGGTTGATTGTATAGGTTTTCCTCAAGTTAAATAATAGTTCTAAAGTGTTATAATTTTAGTTATCAACATTTTAGAATATGTTGAGAACATGGGAGTAAATGATGGAAGGTTGATCATGTGATTGTGTAGGAAAACATTCACAAGATGAGGATAAAATCCATAAACTATGTTCAATGTTATTTAGTAACATAGCTTATTTATTGGATAATATAGCCTTGAGTATAGAACATATTGGATTCGAAGAACAATGAGAAAATACTATGGGATATAGACTAAAATTAATTGAGGTTGGGGGTGGAATTAAATGGTATAGTTAATATATTGACATAATTTTTCTTTGATTGTAAAACATTTTTCAAATATGTTAGATTGAGTTGAAAAAAAATTAATTACATAGATAATTTCTAATTCAATTGAATCCATTTGTTGGTGTTTTTAAAATGGTTAAGATATCATGAGATGTTTTTGAAATTGAACAAAATTAAATTTAATAATTATAGAATTTTAATGATATAAATTGAGAATTTTCTTTAGTCTAAGAACATATATATGAGTCATGGGATACTTCATATGAGTCTTTTTAGATATAAAGGTCGTGCGTATGAGTCTTTATAATCATTGTACGAGTCATTAAAAGTCGTGTAGATGTGAAATTGAATTTTCATTTTTTTCATTCACTCATATGGTAGATTATGTATTAGTATTTATGAATTGTTTACATGTAATTATAAGATGATTATTGGTTTTATAGCTTTGTGTATAAGTTCTTTCAATTTTAATAATATCCATATATAATATTTGTATGAGTCAACAATTATAAAAATTTATAGATTTTTTAAAACAAAAATATGTGTTCTAGAATTTAATTTTTTATATAGAAAATGATTTGGGATGAATCAAAATTTTTTAATCATGATTTTAAACCTAAAAAACACTCAAATGGCATGTGATACAAGCTATTTATAAAGTTAATGAGTTTTTTGTGAAATAAAAAAAATACTTATAGAGTTTTCAAGAAGAATTTAGATATCTCCTTTAATATTAAATTATAATAAGTGAACATTATATTTTGATAAAACTATATTTCAATTTAAATTTTAATATTTCATGTTACAAAAATTCTAATTTGGTAGAATTAATATCAATTTTAAGAGTTCATCGTCAAAATAATCCTAGAATGAATTTTCAAGATATTTTTGTAGAAATCAGATTTTATAAATAAATGAAAATGAAATATTTAATTATACCTTCTATTTTTAATAATATTTTATTATATTTATATTTAACCATGTATGAACTATAAATTTGATATAAATAATGATAATATCATTGGAGGTAAAAAGGGATCTTAATCAAAAACACTATTTTTAAAAAAGGAATAGCATATTTCTATTTTAATAAATTAAAATAATCTTTAATTTTGAATTATTTAAATTTAATTTAAATATTATATATCTAAATATAATAATTTTAATCCATATAATGATTAGTAATAGTCATATAGTTTATATAAGATCATATTTTACGTGAAAAATGCATTTTTTGAAGAAAAAGAAAATCAACACATTTTTTCAATTTATTATTAAATTATATTCTGTCACTTATATAAAATTAATATAATAAAATGGAATCCATATTTTGAATAAAAATATCTAAAATTATTTAATTTATTCAACTTAATTTATGGTCACAATTAATAGTAAAAATAGTAAAAAAATTAAATTATAATGGTTAATGTAAAAACGAGTTTACTGGGGTGGTTAACCCAAAACAATAATGCCTAAAATAAGAAAACTTGGTAAAATATTATTTTTTTTATTTATATATAAATTAAACTTATAACCTTCAAATATGATCTATCTTATATCCATTTTCATATAATTTCACTTGGCAGTATTTTAAAATTTTGAAAAATTACATATTTTTTACTCACTTCAATTATAAAATGGAAACTCTACCGCTAACTTCATAAAACATATTAAGACATTTATCTCAACAAAACCCTACCAAAATATCTCCCCAAATACCTTTTCTAGTTTCTAGAGATTATTTTTTTAAAAATCCCAACCTTATGGTCCTTAATAAGACATCTAAAATATGTTTACTAGAGAGAATGTTATTGTCTTCAGTAAGCTCTTTTTTTACTTCTTATGTTACCAAATTCAATTATTAGTTAACAATTACAATATTATAACACTATAATTGACCATATTATAATATTTTATGATGTTTATTTCATAATGATCATCTATCTCCTTCTCTATCATATGAGAAACAAAAACATCACTCATGTGCACGGCAGACTACCACCTCACGAAACAATGTAATTTGTTTTCCATTGTTGGATCACACAGATATTAATAATTATAGAAACTATAAATATCAATGATAATTATGATATAAAATTTATTAGTTAAATTTCATATATTATTTATTTTTTAACCTTTCACCCATTATTGAAATAATAATGTGTCTTAGGAATACGTTTGACCAACCATCATCAAAAAACATTATGATTCATTTTCCATGTTAAAATTTAAATAATGGTTCTAAATATGTATATAAAAAATAAATAATATATTTATAATATAAATATCATTATGTATATGATTTAACTATTTATTATTCACAATACTTGAATCTATTTTGAAAAAACAAGTTGGAAATAAACAATTCATTTAAAACATGAAAAAATGATAATAATGAAATATTATTAATGAATGGGTTATAAAATGTTATAAGAGAATCATATAAAATATTTAGGAAGCTATTATAGTTATAATATAAATTAATAACATGTTTAAAACCATTATATGTGTGGTTAAATCATTTTAAACTAATGGTAAGCATGACAATACATAATTTTTATTATGCACCTATTTACTTTTATGTGGTATATATAATAAAAAATATATATATTAAAAAAGAATAAATATTTATTTATGATGATTAATTTTTAAATCCATGTTTATTCTTTAAATGGGTAAAAATATTCATATTACCAAAGAGGTAAGGATTTATTTTACAATCTATTTTTTGGGATTTCTTTAATTTGCATTAAATGAATCTTATAATAAATTGGAGTGTACCTATTGTATGATGGTTAAAAATATACTATTTTTTATTCCTTGTGTTTAAAAATAGATTACCAGGGTTTTATCACTTGATTATCTCCATAGTTATTCAATCATGAATTCTAATTCATCTAATCCACTTCTTTTTTTTTAATGATTTTACAAAAATAAAGTAAAATGGAATAATAAATGAAAATATAATCTAACTAGTAATGAAAATAGAATGGTATTATAGGGAATGTAATTATACAAAGTGTTTTTTTCTAGGTTTTTTAATTTATCATATTTTTTGTTTAAATTAATTTTCATAGCTTAATTATGAAATGTCTCTTTTAACTATTATAATTTAAAAATATTTTGTGCTAAATCATGGATGACTAAAAAAATATAATCCACTTCTTATTATAATAAATTTTTATGACACACCTCAATATTAAAAATAAATTGATCCAGGAAATAAATTCATTATATACTATTTCATCTATTAAAAAAATCAACTCCACCATGTGAAGATTTTTTTTCAATCTAAGGGAAAAATCTTATAAAAAAATGGATAGAGTTGAATTTGAGATCCATTTTGTAGTGGATGATCATCACACCCATACTCTTAACCATCATTCACCATAAAAAGATTCAAAACTTTTAGAATTTGATTTTAGAATTTCAGAATAATAGATCCAATGCTAAGGCTAAGACTTAGGTTAGTTACTCATTTTCAAGCATGAGAGGCTATGGTGGAATGAATGACAGAGAGTAAAGGGTATAAATAAATAGATAAATATAGGGTGAAAAACTATGGAACTCTTTTTTTGAAACAAAATATATTAGTTACAAAAGATAAATAACTAAAATATAGAAGAATAAGAAAAAAAATAGTGGCTACACCATTATTAATCATGAGTTATCGATGTTCAGATACCTTGAGAGATAAACAAGATATCATATTTATAGAGGGTCGAATCCCCTCCCCTCCCTTTTTTTGTATATTTAGTATCTTATTTCTTGGTAAAATATTCCCTTTAAAAAATAATATTTTGATCATGACTGAAAATATTTGGTATTTAATTTTTTTAGACCCTCCACTATGGTGTGGATAGAAAAATTACCGAGAAACCAATTATTTCTTATGTATCAAACTTCATGGATATGGTGCATCTAAATCCTTTATAGCACAAAATTTATTCTTCTTATTTATTCAAAAAGATTCCACTACCTATATGGGATCATTTATGGAACAGTGTAAATTTAATGGCACAGCTCCCTTAGGACATTATTTTCTACAAAAAACATTACTAAATCCCCACTATGTAGTGTTATATCTTACAGTGAAACACTTTTACTGGCTTCTTTTGTTTTCCAAATCTATTTTCTCCACAATGTTTCCCAAAACAACATTATGAAATTCTCTTTAATTTTTCATGGATATAGTGAAATGTAGAACCCATGAATGAGCCTCCCCTAAATTTAGCATGAAAATGGTACTATAGTAGATAAAATGTTATAATATTAATCCTCCTTCCATATAGCCTTCATGGTGGTCAGATGAGGATCCATTGGCATGTATGGTTTCACTTTTTAGCAATGTGAGATTCACCTATGTCATCTGAGCTTCCAGATGTGAAGCATGATGATCATTTCCCATGGAAATTATTCTAAACTCAATCTCATCCTTTCCTAAAATTTACCATTTTAGTTTATAATGATTACATGGTTTGATCCAACAATGTAGGGTGGTAGAAGGTGGTGTTGAGTACAATAGAGAATTTCCATAGCATCACGGTTGTGGAGTTGAGTTGAAATAGTTTCATTTAGTTTGTTATAAATATTGTGCACATAACATGAGTCCCACATCAATCATCATTGTTTTTGAGCACTCATATATTAGTAATTTCATGGTGAAAGAAGCTGAGAACACCATGTAAGCATGGGATCAACTCCTTTATACACTCATAAAAATAATAGATTTTTCATGCCAACATACACTTCTCAAATAGGCTTAATCCCACATGATATGTGCAGTCATCCTTGTGCGTTCGTCTCTCCTCATGCCACTTAGTTTGGCTCTCCCTATAAGATTTATTATTTATATTTCCCATCTTGGGCTAGTTATGCGGTCTTTAGACCTTTGTTTATTACTAGCTATGTTTTCTAATTGTTTAAACTATAAAAATCAACACACCAAATAAAATGACAACATAAAATTCAAATGTAATCTTACAATCCACCAAAATCAGTATTTCTACTCCTATTATTTTTTATTAATTCTTAAATTTCCTTTTACCCGTAATTTAATAAATAATTTCATTACATAATATTATAGTCTATATATCATTAAAAATAAATTGATTTTTTTACAAATTTATATGAAATATGAGTTCAAAAAATACCCCCACACTTAAACGCAACATTTAATTCAAGAGAAACATCATGTTACCAATATTTAAATATAAAATAAATTAAGTAAAATTTTTATCAGTATTAAATTAAACTTTCAAGTTCAACAGAAAACATCAAATATACTTCAAATTTTTTAAAATGTCATTTAATCCATGTATCTTACTTTCTCCCTTTTTAAAATCGTGTAACCTCTCAATTCATCATTTCATGTTTCACAATTAATTATTATCAATCTTTCCTAGTCATGAAGTACATTACTTTGAATTTTTTCCTATATCACCCAAGGTATAAATTGATGTAGGTTGATGTTCATACCTTGATTTCATTCACTTTTTCATTATCCTACAAAGGATCCAAACTCTCGACATTGTAATGAAAAAAATTACCTGAATCATGAGGTTTATGGTATTAATGATATAATGACTGTATTCTATAAGGTTGCTAGGGATTTATTTTAAAAAAATTATGTCTAAAAAGATGTAGTTTATCTCTAAATCATAAATATTTATATCAAGAGTAAATGCTCAATTTAAATGTCCTCATTAATTACTACAAAACCACTTACCAAAACCCAATTCCAAGTTAATGTAAAATGTAAGCGTAATTAGTGACCCACACCTTCTTGAATATTATCTAGTTTTTATGCATTTAAAAATTCATTTTCAGATTATTTTTTTACATTTCCAAATTTATGCTTGGATGAAACCTCACATTCACCACATAACCACATATTATAAAAGCATAGGTTAGGTATTAGTGATTTATTATTTCTCAAAGTCTCTACCCATTGTTTTTACTTTTTAATTTTTTTCATTTTTTAAAATATGTGTAAATAATAGAAGTAAAATAAATGAGTCATAATCCTTTCCAAATTTTGAAAATATCACCCCCAAACTTTTTCCTTACATTGTAGTGCATTCTTCCACCATGAAAACCCTCACCACTTCACTTAAACATTAAAATATCAAGAAGAGACCAAGAGGAGAGTAGTAAGGTAATTAAATGGATTAAAACATGGCTCATTCGTATCAAGGTAAATCATGGTATATGTGGGATAAATAAGGATAAATGTAAAATTTTGCTTAAAGAACAAGTTATTTTCAATAAAAATGTCTCATTTATTTTAAATTTTGTTTTTCAAAGTCATAGATTTTTCATGTTTTAATGAAATTTCTATTAGGTGACATGCCCCAGGATCCCTAAATAAATATGCTCAATATAAAATAGAATTTATTGGGTATAGAAACACTATAGGGTAATGAATTATATTAATTTTTTCAATCCTTCATGATATGTAATAATATTAACAAATCAATTCGCATGAATTTAAAAAATATAATATTTTAAAAATTGTAGGTAAATTTCATTTACCTGAATAAACCAACTACATAAAATTATGATTCATCATATTAACATTCATCCTTTACTCTAATCATTTAATTATCAATTTTACATATTTAATATCACCATCATTGAAATATAAAACATAGAATCATTGGATTCCTAAGGAACTCATGTATCCTTTTTAAGTCAAGTAAAATAAATTTCCTATGGTTGGGATTTTAATTTCTTGTTTTAATCTCTAGATATAATTCCCGAATTATATGAAGTGAGTTAAAATATAATGATTTTAAGAAAAAAATATCTTTACAAAGAATCTTTATTCCTCATAAGTTTTTTGTTTGAGAGATAAATTGTTCCATTGTAGACCATTAAAAAAAGAAATCATATTAGCATAAGAAACATTCCCTTAAGAAAATAATTATTGATGAATCGGGATTCATCCAAAACTAATTCCAAATAATAAAATAAAAAGTTCAGATAGATAAATTAGAAATATATTCCTTTGTTTAGTCCCCCAAGTGAGCTCTCTATTTTTTACTACTTCTATAAGGCCAATACTAAATATCAACCATACTTTTTTGGTTGGTGTATTTTCATGAATTTGAACTAGAATATGGGGTATATCCAAGAATGCTAATTTTTTTGTGAGGAAGACTCCATGGATTGAATACCCCAAAAATACCCTCTTTATAGTAAGGTAAATCATTCATTGAGCTGGTGGGTTGATAGTTGGATACTCCTCCTTTTTGGATTCTATATGTGTTAAATCCTTTATACTATAAAGTTATTTCTCAATGTAAGATACATAAATTTCATATTTAATGTGATAGTGGGTATTTAATTTTAATTGAATTGAATATAAACATGAATAATCAAAATAAAAATTATCTATTTCAAGGTAATAATTTTTTTTTCAGAAAGTTCACTTAGATCTCATCATTTTATTCTATTAATTCTTGTTTAATTTGTATTTGAAGCTCTTTTTGTCCCTCGGTAGATACATATTTGTACACTTCATCTTCCTCTGAGAAAAAAACAGATTGGAAAAATATAAATATTCAAAACAACATGAGTTGATTCTAATGGATGTTTTAATAAAATAAAATAAGATATACTTTAAGATTATATTGTCTCTCTTTATTTATTTAACTGCAATCTATTTTTCAATTGTAAGGGAATCATGAAGTTTTATTTCACCAGATAGATCCATTTTTTAATGCTTCTCTAGATTTTCTTAAAGAATCGTCATTTGTATTGTCTCATATTCCTCCAAGGCTATAGAAAAATAGAGTGGGGCAGGTGATTATTCTTTTAAACTTGGGAGATCATGTTCCAACTCCTACCTTTCCAAATATCTATAAATCTAAACGAATCTTCCTTATATGTCATATTTATGTCAATATTTTAGTCTTTACCATCGATCTCTAGCTATTCATGGATTGTCTGGATAAAATCCCTATGATGGTTGGGATATGGATACTCATCAAGGAAGGCCTCAACCTTTTGAAACTGTTATATAAAATTTGGACAGACTTACATATTTGTCAAGGGAATTTGGATTGTTCTTTGGGTTTCATTAACTATCTCTAAAAGTTATTGGAATGAAATTCCTATATCTTATCAACTCACCAAGTTTTTTAACATAACTTGAAGATCACTATACTTTATTAGAGAACCATCTCATAATTGTTAACCACTTTTTCTTGATCATTAGAGTAATTATTCTATGTATAATATTAATAATTTTAGAATATCATTTTAAAATATTTTTTTGATGTTTTTACAAAAAAACTAAAATTATTTAAATTTAAATTGTATAACAAAATTAATAAACTTCTTCTAACCTTGTAAATAACACTATGCTTTAGTGTGAAGTGTTCATATGATTCTTCAAAGCAACTATTTATTTTTTTCTTTGTGAAACAAAATGGATGATCGGTTTTATATCATATAAGGAAGTTCATAGTATTACACTAACTAAGTATAATTCAACTAAACTAATTATTTTGGAATATTTTTTATTTTATGATAACTAAGAAAACATATGGATGAAATGATGAAAATATATTCTATCATACAATGTAAAAAAATGTGGTTAGATAAAAAGTACTTGGACCAAGGGTTTGGTCCCAGGTACCTTCACCATTCAAAATTGTTTTTTTAAAATTCAGTTTTAGAGGTAAATTATAAAATCCCTCTTTTCAATTAAAATCCTAAAATTAATTATTTATAAATTATTTAATTCCCAGGAAAAATAAATTACACCTCCTCTTATAATGAAGGTTGATGAAACACCTCTATCAAGAGTATGGAATATTGTTTGGTCTGGATCCCTAATATATCATTTCATACCTTGATCCAATCAACCCCATTATGTAAAGAGTATTACTTTAGTATAGGGGAGGGAAAATTTATAAATAAATGCATAGAGATAAATTATAGATCCATAACATGGTGGATTATTTCCACACATGTAATCTTTACCCTCATTCACTAAAAATATTTTAATAATTTTAATAATTTAATTTTAGAATTTGAGAACTCAAAATCATTCCCTATGTACAAGCCTTATTTTAGCCACTCATTATTGAGTGTGAGATGTCATGGTTAAAGGAACTATATAGAGAGAAGGGTAGACAGGGTGGATGAAAAGTTGGTGAAAACTGATGGAACAATTTTTTTAAAATAAAATGTATTTGTTAGAAATGAGAAAACAAAGAAACTAGGGTAGAATAAAAAAATGTATCATCGCCACTCCCAGTCTTGATATCCTGATCCTATGTTATTTTGGCACAAAAAAATATCTCATATTTATATATGGTGGAATCCCTCCCTATTTTTTCATATCTTTAATATCATGTTCCTGGTAAAATATTCCCTTTTCAAAAATAGATTTGGATATCAGCTATGGATACTGGGTATTTAATATTTGATTTATATGCACCATATAATAGTTTAGAGAGATTAATTTAGATGAGTACACATAATATATATACTAAGAACCACATGATTTTGATGAAACAAATGTCAACGATGTAGCCTCTATTCCTCTAGTTTTTTTTAATTAGCTACTTGTTATATGGGTTCCTCTAAAACTCAGTGTAAAATCAATAGAAAAAACTCCATTAAAAAATTATGTTACACGAAAACCCAACTGCATTCCCATGGTGTAGAGATATCTCTAAAAGAAAAATATTTCATCTACAAACTTTTCATTTCCAAAATCGAAGTCTCTATGTATTAAAAAAACACCACTGTATAATGCTCCATCTTTATGCATGGATTCTATGAAACATAGAACTTGTTATCACGATTAACTTATATCTAGAGTTTCCAATACACAGTTGTGCCTATAACAAAATAGGCTCCCTCAACCTTACATTTTATATTCACTCTAGTCATATAGGGATCATATTTCTATGTAGGGTTTTATTCTTCAACAAAGTTAGTGTTATAGACATCGCACAAGCTTCCAGATGTGATCCAAGATGATCCTTAACTTCAATAGTTCTCTTAGTATTGAGGTTGATATTTCTCAGTGTCACCCATAATGGTACCTGAAGAGCATATGTGTTTCACCTAAAATCTTGACCGGCAGAAGGTGGTGTGGAGAAATAGACGGAAGTGTAAGAGAAGTGAGTTCACGGAGTTGAGGTGAAACAATTTTGTTTTGGTATGTTATAAATAGTAACCACATAACATGAGTCCCACATCAAATATTCCTCATGTTCAAGTGATTTTATTTAAGTTAACCCATGGTTTTAGTATCTTATAATGACCAAGTAGTGGGGGATTGATGCCTATATAAACTCACACACGTGATAGATATGTCATGCTGACATACATGGACTCTGTTAGCTTAGGCCCACACACAATGTGTGATACTCCTTGAATGGAAAACTCTCCTCCTACAACTCAGAAGAATTACCCTCATGGATTTATTAGATTCATGTCCCATATTTTTCATGTTATTTAATTTATAGGCCCTTTTCTTGAGGGCTAGAAGAGTTGGTCCTTTTTAACATATAAAAATTAAAAAAATTCATAAAATTCACATATAAACTTTAAAAGTGAACTCCCAATTCTACAAAGTTGATATTTTTATTCATTTTATTTTAAATTAGTTCTTCAATTTCAATTAACTGATATTTTAATTAATCATTTATTCACATTGGAATGTTTTTTAAGGAATTAAAATCATTATAAAATGTTTTGAAATATTCATGTAAAAGGAGTGAAAAATCAATCCTTCAAAAAATAAATCAATTTTGTCACCCTCTAGATATTTTATAAGTTTACATATGTTCATAAGACTTTTTTTCACTTTGGAACATGAAATAATAAATTTAATTTTTAAGATAAAAACTAGTTTTATCTCTCTTTTAGAGGGATATAATATTCTTCTGTGTTCATATTTTTCAAAATTATTTTACAAAATTCCTTTTTTATCTATCTAATGATTTTTTATGGAAATTTTATGTTATACTTGTATTTTTAAAATTATTTAAATGAATATTTATAATGTTTTCCATGGGTTTTATTTTTTACTTTCTTAATAGAAATTCAAAAGTAATGTTTTTTAACCTATATGGTATTAGAAAAATACCCTTTAGCATCACTATTTTGGGTATTTAACTACTTATTAATTTTTTCAATTATTTTATAAATAAAAATCCTTAATTAAATGTTTTTTACTATTTCACTTATAATTTATTTATTTTTCAAAAGGACATGATTTCATTACAAAATCTATACTTCCATTAAACTGATGGTTATATCTTATGTATTATTAATTCTTTGTTCATTTAATTTATCGTGAAACATTCAATTTCTTATGATAATTTTATATTAAATTTATCATAAATATTTATATTATATTTACAATGGATATAATTATTTACAAAAAACATATACCAATATTTTAGTTGGTATTTTTCTATGAAATTTAATTGATCGAATGAATGAATCTTGATAAATTAGTATTATTTTTTCAATAAAAATATTTATTTAAAAGAAATATTTTTTATGAATTTAATTAATAATAAAATATATGTTGAATGAACTGAAAATGTAGTTACATCTAGTCTCCAATTATAGACATCGCCTCGATTCATTAATTGGTCTCTCTAAAAAAATCAGATGTAAAAATTAAACAGGTTTTTACTGTATACCTACCCATTAATTGAACTATCATAGCACAAGGTTTTTATAATATATATATCTTGTTTTATTATTTCATTAAATATAATTTTATTAATTTATTCCATCAAGAATTCATTTATTATTATACATCATATTATTTTATTGATATTATATGTGGATTAATTTTTGTTCTCATGTTATTGATTAAATGTCTTGTGTTTTCTGATTTTTACTATTCCATGTTAATTATACATTATTTTCTCAAGATATATTCTACTCATTTTACCCCATAATGGTAACTTTATACAAAATATATTTCATTTCTGTTCCCCAAGATATGTATAAGAAATCATTGAATGTGTCTCTAGTATAGAAAACATGTACTTTTTTAATATTTTTATATTTTATTCCTAATGTAATATGGGTATCACTTATTTATATGGATCATAAAGACTACTAAATTTTTTATCACATTAGGATGATATCCCTTTTATCTATTCTAGTGTAACTATGTAACACTGACTTTGGGTTGCATGAGTTGCAGTTGTTATAGTTTTTATTATAGAAAGTTTAGTAGAAATTTTTTGAATAATATTTAGGAAAAAATATTTTGGGTAACATAATTCTTTAATATAATTTTAGGATATTTATAATTATAGGATATTATAATACAAGTTTTGTTATGTTATATATTTTTTGGGTTTTCTATGAAATAAATCGTTATTTGGATACTACAAGTGAACATGGTTTTTCACAAATTCATCATGGGGTAATGCCCCAAAAAAAGAGTTCCTTGAGTATATCTTAATCATAATTTTGTTTCATGCTTATTGTTCCATTATTTCATACGTATTTTTAAATTACCTAGGTATATTCTTAGGTTAATTTATATTTTTTAAAAAAATATTTAGTAAATATTTGAATAATTTTTTGATTCATATATTTCCCTAATGAAACCAAGTTTAGGATTATAACATTAGCATTGCATAAATATTTAATATATAATAGTATAAAAATAGATTTATTATTATATATTATGGTCTAAAATTAAAAAAAATTATGAACTAATTTAGTAGATTACGTTGTTTAGTATTGGTTCATATTAAGAAGAATGATATCACGACTAATAGACAATGTAGAAATTTCCAATTAATAAAATCCAATATAACTAGTGTTGGAGATGAGAAGATTATAGACCTATTCGGTTATATGGACCTAGTTTTTAATAATAACCATAAAAATATGTAGAAAAAATAGGTTTCATAATATAATACACCTATATTGGATTGTTTCATGAAATAGAAGCCCCCATCATTTTTTGGGACTACTAATCCAATGGTGGGTGGGAAATGGATTAAGTCCTTAGAAATGATATTTCTATCTTGTGATATGATGAAATGAGAATGTTCATAGTTGAAACCTATTATATAAAATTTGGTGTTGATAAATGGTGTTAATTGATCAGAAATACTAGGGTGAAAGTAGAAATATAACACATGTAATGGATATCTTTTAACAATATGTTTTTCAAATATATTTATTTAATGGGAGACACATTGAAATGAATATAAATTTCCATAACTTGGGGAAAAAGAAAGACTAAATTTTTAAAAACTATGAGCATAACCTTATAATACTATCCATGAATTATGTAGACTACATACCCAATAAAAAATATTTTTTATACCATTTCCATGAAGGGATTACAGTAAGTCTCTAAAGAGCTCTAAATTCTCAAAAAAATCATTATATGATGAAGTAATATTATGCATTATCAAAATAGGGAAATATTTTTATTTATTGTATTTATTAAATGAAAATAAAGATACTAAGAGGTCATATAAACACAAATAAAAATGGAACACATGAAAGAGAAATAATAAAATGAAGAACTTTTCATCATGTGAACATATTCAAAAGAAACAACTTGGAAAATACATGATGAGCACCAGATTTTATTACAAATGTGGAGATATGGATCATACTTCTAAATAATTCAATGAAAATAAAGAGACCACTACCATTATGTGATTAAATTATAATGAACTGTGTGATTATTCAGAAATATGTCCCATGAGTGATTGGAATCTACCACAAAAAATCCAAGAGAAGAAGTATAATCTAATGAGATTTCTATATCATTGATTTATGTTCTCAATGACATGGATTTAGATAAATTAATCATAACCTAAAATTTAGAAATAAATTTATTTCAATATAGATCCTATAACATTTTTATATATTTCATGTTTTCTAAGATATTTAGATAATTTCCAAGCACCTTAAAATGGGTGTTGTGAGTCAAAACTCATAGTGTAAATAACACTACAAAAAGGATGTGGCAAGAAGTTATCATTATGGAACATAAATGTTCTCTATTCTATACCATTATTATTATTTCAATTGATGAATTTAATATAATCTTTAGAATGGGTTTTCTTTAAAAATATTATCAAAATAACTATTATAAGAGGATGAAATTATATTTTTTGATCAATGTGTCGAATTCCTTATATTTATAGAAGAGACTTTATCATCATGGTCATGTATATGGAAACCTCTATTAGTTCTTTTGAATTATATTCTTGGGAAAAATAAAAGACAAAATCCATGGATGAAAATTCTATTCTTCAAAGTGATGATATATCAATTGTATAGGAATATATTTTCATATATCCTGAGGAAATACCTAGACATCCACTATAATATTAATTTGAGTACTAAATTTATTAAATACCTTACTCAAGACCTATATTAAATACATCCTAGATAATGGATACCGTAGAATTAGTGGATTTGAATAAAAGCTATAGGATTTATGTAATTGGGGATTTTTGTTCTCTAACATTTCACCATTAGGATCTCCTGTCCCTTTTGTTAAAAATAAAGATGAATCTTGGAGGTTTTGAAATGATTCTAGATAATTAAATTTTATTAAAATAAATAAAATGTATCCACTTCCTTTCATTAATGACTTATTCTATAAACATCAAAGGGATCAACATTTTTCAAATATTTAATTACATTATAGGTTTCATCAATTTTTAGTATAGAAAGAATATAATATTAAGACCACATTCTATATGAGGTATATAAATTATCAGTTTTCATAAATTTCATTTATATTAAATAATGCGTCATATATATTTTTATATATAATGAAAATTTTATTAAAGGAATATCTTTATGGGTTTTGTGGTATTTTTTGATGATATAATGGTGTATAATAAATTCTATGAGGACTATGAGAATCCATTAAAGATCATTCTTGAGAATATTAGAAGAAAATTTTTGATTGGGAAATTTAGTAGGTGTGAATTTGGTCTTTAGAAAGTATCTTTTCTTAAACATATTTTCTCAGGGGATGAAATATTAGTAGATCATGTAAAAAAACGTAGTCAATGAAGGGTCTATACAAAAAAACTTGACCAATATATGTAGTTTCATTAGTTTGGAATGTTAATATTTTTAATTTATTCAAAATATTTCCTGATTAGAAATCCCATGAACCAATATTACATTTAATGGGATCAAGTTTGTATGAAAAAGGAATGTGAATAATGTATTGAATAATTAAAGGAGATATTGGTCAATGCTATGTTTTTTATAATCTAAAATCATAATTTTATGGATCTGATATATATAGTCATGCATCGAAGAAGAGACTATGTTTTATCCTTATAAAAAATTGATAGAGTTATTTCATATGCATCAAGGTAGTTTAAGACTCAAAAAAATTATCAAACTCATGATTTTGAGTTGGAAATAGTAATATTTTCTTTGAAAATATGGATCCACTATTTATAGGGTTAATGATGCAATATATACACAATCCATAAGATCCTAAAATAAATATTTTCATTAAAATATATCATCATAGGGAAAAGGTAATGAATCTAATTACTAAAGGATTATTATTTCTCATTGGACTTCCACTCAAGGAAGGAAAAAAAGTTATCAAGTGAACTGAGTAGGAATTATCATTGAGTCCAAATCAAAATTATTATTAAATGGTATCTTATTTTCAGTGATCAGGGTACTATAGATTTAGGAATTCTTTTTTAAGGGTAGAAATCACTCTTTTTCTAAATGACTTCCAAACCATCATTGTTAGAAAATATATAAAGCACTCAACCTGGTGATAAGACTTTTCATGATAAAATTAATGTCGTGATTGATGGGTAATTAGAAGATTTAATTTCTAAAGATGGAATTATGAGATTTCAAAAGAGAACATGTGTTACATCTATGCCTAAACTGCAAATATAATTATTGGATGATTCTAATAATTCAAAATTCTATATACACCCTAGAATCACTAATATATTGGGATTTGAGGGAAAAAGTAGTAGGATAATTTAGACTGGGGAATTGTTGGTTATGTATCAAGATACTTGGTTTATCAATAGGTGATAGCTAAGTGACATCATACTAAAGGATTCATGAATCTTATACATATTCCTATATGAAAATGGGATGATATTACTATGTTTTTTTTCATTGTGTTACCAAAGACTCTAAAATATAATGATAAAATGAGGGTAATTATTGATCTCCTTACAAAATATTCACATTTTTGTGCTATAATGGATTATTTACCTCTTTAGATCATTACATGACTCTATTTTAATGAATTTATATGACATCATGGTGAAAATATTTTAATTGTGTTAGACCATGATATCCTATTAATATCCAAATTCTAGGAAAGTATTCATAGGGTTCTTGATTTGGAGATTCATTTAACAACTTCCTATCATCCTTAGAATGATGAACTATAAGGACCTGGCCTAAAGAATTACCTATTCTGGTGCCTTTGAGATATAATTTAATTTATTATGATCCCAAGGTTATTTTTGATTTATATTATTAAGGAATTTGGATAAAATCTTACATTGTAAACCAATAAATTATATATGGAAACTAATAATTTTATCCATTTTTTCAAAATTTGAACATTTTAAAACAAAAAATGATTTATTTTCATGAAAAATCTTCATGAATCTAAAATTTACTTCTTATTTTCCATTACAAATTTCTAAAACCAATGAAAAACATTTTAAAACTTGGGATGAGCACAAAAATTAGAGTAATTAACATAAAAAAGAAGAAATTATTTAATTCAATGAAAAAAATTAAAACCCCTTAAATAATTACCCTTCTATAAATGTTTATTGATATAATTATGTAAACCATTTTCACATGAAAAAAACACTTTAGCTGAAAGAAAATCATTAAAACCTAGTGTAAGTAAATGAAAAACTATATTGGATATATAAATCATCACATTCATAACCAATTTTAAACCTATATTAGAAATAACTAGATCCCAGTTAAATCTAAAAGAGGGACTCTTCAATATCTCCCTCTATTCTTAGAAATACAAGGTATATTACCCAATGAATTGTAGAACTGTATGTGCACACCCAAAGCTATAATGGGCTCAGGTGCTGAAATCTAGGTGCACCCAACATACAAGCTATATAGGTATCATCTATGAGCTATAATGGGACTCAAAATTTCTTATAAGTTGTTTCAGGATTACCTATTTCACATATAATTATCATGTAATTTATCATGAGTAAATTATTATATGCTTTCACTTTTCATCATAAAACCTTTTAAAAATCCATAAAAAGTCATATAAAAAACCTATTCATCTTTAAAATACCATTTTACTTTAAAAACAAATTTTCAATACCTAAATACCTTGAACAAGGTAAATAGGTCAACTCATTTAATAAAATATCATCAAAAATTTCTTGATGAAAATAAAATTTCCATTTTAAATACACTAATTTTAAAGATAACACAACTATGAAGGATTAAATTATTTAAAATGAATCATACTAAATTTTAAAGGATTATTCGAATAAAATATTAATCATGCTGGTGGAAAAAAAATTCCCCTACATTATATGATAAAAAAACATTTGTTCTTTTTTTTAGAAAAATCACAAATTATATCATTTGGAAAACAATAAAAAGATCATTCCAAACAATTTGTTAAAAATTAAAACTTCTGTTAAAATGAATTAAAAAAATTAGGATAATATTATAAACATTATTTAAAATATATTCAAGAATTATTTATATGGAATAAAAATATAGTTTTAAGGGAATCCTTAAAATATAATTTTTAAATGAAAGTCTCTTACCTTGAGTCTGATTTGTCAGGTATATTCATTGCCTTCCTAAATAATAAAAATAGGATCATTATTTAATTTATTAATAAATTTATTAAAATTAACTATTTATAATATATCTTATTTAATTTTTATATACAATTACTTAATTTATTAAGTAAATTTAGAATATTTTAATGATATTCCATTTATATGTCCAATAGGACTTCTGTATGTTTTCTTATGGTCAAAGGGGAAACTATTCCATAATCCATATAATAACATTATTAAAATAAATATCAATTTTATTGATTAATTGTAATTTTAACTCAAAACATTAAATATGGTTATAGAAAATGAACTACTTTAAAATCATGGAGATGATTGGTCGTATGTACGTAGGGGTAACATTTCAATTTTTCAATGATCATTATAGAAAGAAGGTAAGTATAATTTTATAATTATATAATGATGATGAAATCATATATAAAATATTAATTATTGAAATATACTTATATATATTATCGATGTGATGTAGTGATGGAAGATGAATCATATCGTTTCGTAGAGCTTGTAGTCCCCACGTACGCATGGAAAACGTTATAAATTTTCGGTGCATGGAAAAGTAACAATGAAAATTATAAATTATTTTTTAATGATAATAAATATTTTATGAATATAAGTTATAAACCTTAATTCCATCATCATAATCCATCCATGAGAGATGGTGATAGAAAATTAATTAAATTAGTTCACGAGGCGGTAATCTATTGTACTCATAAATGATGGTTTTGTTTCTTATTTGGTGGAAGAGGAGATGGATATAGGTTATGATATTGACGAAATGACATATCAGTATATAAATTATACTATATTTTTTATTTTATCATGTTTTAACGATGTTTTTGGTATTTGGAAGAAGAAACAACACTAAAACATGTATATGAACAATAAACATATTCATTGTAAAACCTCCTTTTCTTAAAATCATAAGAAATATAATATTGGTATTCTTTATAATCCAAGACCTAAATAATGTGGGGAGGGATTCTAGGAGGGAATTAAGATAGGTATTTTCTAATTTAAAGGGGATTCCATGTTAATAAATGCCAATAAAAGGTTTCATTTTACAAGACAGGGGAGGGGGACTATGAATTTATCAAAATATTTAATTAATATAAATTAATAATTAATTCCAAATTGATCCAAATAAATTTATTTATAATATAAGATGATTATATATCAAATAAAATCATTAAATAATTTTAGGAAATGTTTAGGTAACATTTTTACCCTATCCATTTGGTTTTAACCCCTCTAACTCGTACCAGGACAACATTAATTTTTTTCTCTTTTAGGGTCAATATAGATAAAATAAAATTTAAATTTCACATAAATAGGATATGATTGATATATTAAACCATATCCTAATCCCATGGACAAATTAAAGTTTTTATTAATTTTATATCATTTTATAAAATATTATTTACTATAAAATATCAATAATATTTATTTTTGGAACTATTCATTACTTTGAATTTAATAATATCACGAAAACATATAAAATTGGGAAAAATATTTTATTATTTATCAAATATGTCATTTTCATCTATAAAATTAATTTTTTAATTTATTTATCTCAAATTATATTTATGTTAATATTTCTCATACCTATTATATGAATATTCCATTAATTGATTAATTAATACATCAACTTTATACAAAAATTTAAGGAAATTATTTATTTTCTAAAAATAATAAATAAATTAACATGATAAAGATAAATATTATTTCTTTCAGAAGACTATTTATAGCCAAACAAATTCTCGAAAGAACACCATATTAAAAATATAACACTTATTAAAAACAAGAGTATAAATGTTTGACTTTTCTTAGTATAAAATAATATGGAGGCCAAAATATAATCTTATTAGACCCAAAAGGTCGTAAATTTGACCATGGGATGATAATGAAAAATATATAATCATACAATATTATTTATGTATGTATTTTTATCATTTGATAGTTCCTGTCATTTTTTCCTAAATTGACTGATTTAACCTTTTCCATTTTAAATAAATTACTATGTTTATTATTCATATTGAACAAAACTAAAAGGGACATATTTAATAAATTTGGGCCCACTAATTTAAAATTTGAAATATATTTTCCAAAATTGTGAACATATAAGTTTCTAAATTTAATTTAAAATTAATATGCAAAAATTCAATAATAAATGTTTTGTGGGAAAATGCCCTTTTTAAACACTAAATTTTTTTATACAAAATTCATGAATAAAATAAAATTAAAATATATTAATTTTATAATATTAAATCAAAATTTTATGTTTAATTTTAAAAAAATCCAAAATATAATTTTATCTTGTAAATACTTTAAAATAAATGTTAGTTTTCAATAAAAATAAGTATTTTTACTATTCAGTGAATAATCAATATATTTAAAAAAAATTATAAATAAATATTATGATAAATTTTAAATTATGATTTTAAAATGAAATTTTTTTTACATTAAAATTCTATAATATGAAAATTAAAATTTTAAATAAAATCGTATGATAAATGAGATTAATAAAAAAATTCCATTTAGTATTTAAAAATTATTTAATATATATATATATATACACACATTATTTAAGAATATTAGTAAGTACTATAATGATTTATTTTATAATTACCTAGGTTTTAACATTCCACCCCCTTTGGAAATTGTATCTTTGTAATTTTGAACTCATGTTTGATAACCAGGGTTTGATATTTCACGATACCTTTGTTAAAAACCTACATTGTAAAGATTTTCAATAAAGGATCCAATAAAAATGAGGTGAATTGAAGTATCAAGGACATATGGAATGACAAATAATAGGTTTTCAAGTCAGATCACATAAGTGGGAGTTGGAAACATGGATATATAAGACAAAAATAACTCCGAAGAACAGATTGAGAGTGATGGAGAACATACTCATGAAAAAGATAACCACCACAAAATATTAAATATATGATGGGTTAAAATTATATTTATATCTGTATAATAAATTTAAATAGATACCAGTTTTTTCTCAAAATCCATTTCACAATGTTGAGGAATCAGTTTTTGACCTTAACTAATAACATAAGTAAATAGACTTACATGAAAATTATAATTTATTCTTTAATAAATTTCCACCACAATCTCATATTTTACCCAAAATGATGATTATTCATGATGTTTTTTTATCTCAAGCATTACAATCGAATTCTGAACATCCCAAAACACAAAAAATGGATTAAATTATATTCATCCAATATTTAAGCATTAACCAAAACCAAAATAGTTAGATGATGACAAGATAAATTCCAAAAATGAGTAAGCCTTAAAATAAATAAAAACTACTTTAATATTTTCAATTTTATAGTAATAACCAAATTTAAACATAGATAATTAGATAAATAACTAACCCTAAAATTACAAAAAATATTCTGGAATAAGATTGAAACTAAAAAATAATAAGGATTTGATCAAAGAGTCTTCCATAATTTTTCTTTATTTATCACCATATAACATCAGTCACTCTTAATATCTCATACCAAAAATGTAATTATCGAAATAAAATAATCTCTAAGATATTTTAATATTTTCTATAAAAAACCAGAATCATCATAAATTCACAATAAAATCCTATATTGTTCCATAATATAATTCAACCTTAACCCCCCAAATGAAATCCATTAATATTGTATTTACCTTGATTCTAAAAAGTTCAAAAACATTATAGTGATCTCCTTATGAAATAAAATTATTCATTGAATCATTAAATCATTTTCCAATCCTAGTGGTTATCTAAACTAAAAATATATATTTCAAAAATCAAATTATTCTTCATCCATAAAATTGTTTAACTAAAATAAAAATGACCTACTAACTAGGACCCCATGTAGGATTGTGGTAGGCGATGCACCCTTGTTGCCATTTAGATGTGGGTTCAAACCTCATGACCTTGCTATATTTTATGGGTTATCACCCGACTTGATGATTTTCCTTTTTATAACATTATATTTATTATATAATTCCATGAAATGTGAGAACCAAACTCAAAACTTTCCCCAATGTATTCAATATTTATGAAATGTTTTAACCTTAATGTTATCTCATACCATCTATTTTTCATTCAAAAATGTAATAACCTATAATTCCCAAAAAATCTTAAAAAATATTAGTATTCATATTATAATTTTATAGCTTAAATCCACAAAAGGGGTTTTTAAGACAATGAACTTATGATCAACATTAAAATAATAAACTGATGATGGTATTCATAACTCTTAAAATACCCTCTGATGAAAACAATATAATATATAATGTTCTATAAACCCTCTTATGACTCCAGATGTAAGGACCCAACCTTAATAATTACATATTATTGTGTCTTTTCATTGGAATAACTTTCTTACAATCCCAATGATATTTTATGTTTATAGTTTTATATAATTTGGAAAAATATTACAAAGAAACCCATACATTAAAGGTTGACATATATACTACGTATCTATTTTCATTACAATATAATCATTTTAAGGAAAAACATTATTTATTTTCAGGAATAATATAAATTACTTTAAAATTAAACTATTATATTAATTTTATCATCCTTAAAACAAGTGGAAATCATTTTAAATCTTGGGATAAGGGAAAAAATCTCAGTAGGGAACATGAAAGGAATAAATCCAATAATTTAGTGAAAAACATCAAACCCCATTAAATAGTTAATTTTATCTCAATGTTATTTAAGATAATGAAATAAATCATTTTCACATGAAAAGAAAAAAAATAACTCTACTAAAATCATTAAAACCCACATAAAGAAATAAAAAAAATTGGCAATATAGAACCTCGCATTCATAAACTATTTTAAACCTATGTCAAAAATAACTAGATCCTCATTCAATACATAGGAGAAACCCTTGAGTAACTAAATTCTTATTTAATATACATACATTGTACATTATCAAATGCATTGGAGATCTATCTAAGCACATCCAAAGATATAACTTACTCTCTCAGAAATATCTGGGTGCACCCAACATATATGATATATTAGGTTCTTCTATGTGCTATAATGGTACTCAAAAATTAATATAAAATTATATTGGGCTCACCTATTTCATATATAATTCTAAAATTTAGTTTTATGAATAAAAAATTTATGATTTCACTTTTAATCATAATTTATTTGAAAAACACTTTGAAAACTGTATGAAAAATAATTCAGGATATCAAAATTCCATTTTATTTCAAAAACCAATATTTATTACCAAAATACCCAAAAAAAGGTATATAAGGGTTTCATATGAATAAAACATCAATAAAAACATTAAGTAAGATGATAAATTATTTTTTTATTAGGATTTTTATTTGAGTTAAACATATTTATATTGGAAAATATTTTCTTTAAATAGAGCCATATAGACATGTAAAAGAATCGTCATATTAAATATTATTCATAATGGTGAGAAATATTTCTCACTACATATAAGTTGAAATAAAACCCTTTACACTTTTTTGGGAAAAATAAAAATGTACCTTTAATGAGAAATAAAGATTCTAATAAAATATTCTTTAACAAATTATAACATAAGTGAAATGATATTAAAAAATCATAGTATAATTCATCGAGATGGTTGGTTGTCCATGTGTCGTAATATCCTAGAAATTCTATATAATTTTATTAAATTATATGGAATTATTTAGAGAATAGGCACTTTAACAACACCTAATTTTGAGGCCCAGTGATCCTATAATATAATTTTAAACAATTCTTAATGTTAATTTATGCTAAAGTGTGATCAGGTTTTTCTAACATTTAAATCAATGCTCGGATCAAAAATATGAGGGCACCATTTAACTTAGAATGTCAGGATTTTTCAAGAAAGGGTTTAACTTCGACTGACATGGGTTTTCTGGAAAAATTAATATTCAATGTTTTCTGAAATCAAATAAAATAACTTAAAAAGTTATTTTATTTTATTTTCCAGTCGTTGTGCGATGACACTACGACACTACAGTGAGGAGACAAAGTGACGATGATTCGTATGATAAGAATCTCATAAAAGACTAATACACATTCCATGTAACGAGGAATTAAATAAAGCGTAGTAGATATACACATTCATTAATGAAATAGTGTAATGATGTTATGACGCAGTGTAACAGAAACACTGTGACATGTTTTCTTTTAATGGGTTAATGCCTTTGAGAAATGAGGAGTAAGCGATGGAATTTATCTAAAGAACCTATAATGATAATTCCCTCCAATGATGAAAGAATAATGATGGGGAATCACCAATGAAATTGATGCACCTCAAAAAATGGGACCAGAGAGCGTCAAATACCAATGGAACTTGAATACCCATAGATGGATTGCTTCAATGATGAACACCATTGAGGAAGGGGGTTGTTATTGTTTTGGATTATCATTTCCCATTCTCTATTATAAAATGACTAATACTGATCAAACCACGAATAGGTTGACCTATGGATCACTCGTTAATGTGGTAGGGTGCTCTTTTATGATGTTTTGCATCGTGAATAATAATAATTATTGGAATCTTGATCCTTAAACCGCAAACCTCCCCCTTGTTTCTAAACCACTTATGTGGAGGGTGTAGGATGACACAAACAAGTCTGGAGCCCATTTTTATTGTTCCTTCTTCATGGATGAACTTTCGAAATAGCTGAAGGAGGATTATGATGCCTTAGTAGAGATTTCATAACCCCACAGAATCCAGAGGCATGGATGGAACAATGAAAATTCCACTAGAAGCAGACCTCGTGGTCCAAAAAAGTTCCCATTAGTGGGGGCCAGAAGCAGGTGGCGGCATGCCACGATGGTACGCTGAAGGGACCATTGTGACCAGCTTAGGCTGCAGTGAGAAAAAAGTGATTGTCAGCTAAGCCGACCGCTAGAAGAGGGATGTCTCCCCTCGGTCGCGTTGGTGGAGCGGACCACAATTGGGGGCTGCGGCTTCTCATGGAACACGGTCCCCTGACTAAGTGAAGAAGACCTGGCTAGCCGGATTGGCTAGCAGCATGCCAAAGTGCTCGGACACACTACTCATATTAGATAGAGGAGGAACTCGTCCGCCTATGGCAGACCTGGGAGGGCAACAGGTCGGATCCCTGCCTAGTGGGCTGGACCACCGCCCAATGGGTCGGACCCCCACCCAACATGCCAGAACACCACTTAGCGGGCTAGACCCTTGCCCAGCGGGCCGGACCTTACCCCAGTGGTTCAGAACCTCCCTTAGTGAGTCAGAACCTCCTCAGTGGGATGGACCCTCTCCCAATGGGCCGTACATTCCCCATCAGGTCGGGCTGGATGAGACCGGGTTGCCGGGAGACCCATCGGGCTGGACCCCCAACTGAAAGGGGTTGGGTCCAGTGAGACCCAATGGGCCTGGCCCACTATCTAAGGTGGTTATATCCTACATGGGGGAGTTGGGGTGGGACCCACAATCTCCTAACTACCCATGTGAGGATAATTGTGAGGTGGGTCCCACAAGAGCCCCAAACCCTTTACATTCCTTTACTCCTTAACCCCTTTGAACTCCCATGTTAATTACATGGAAACTTCCTTTTGAATTTTGTAAAATTTCTACTTCCCCACTTAAATTCATGCCAACACACACTCCTTAATTACTTAATTGAAACTCTTTCATTAATTAATTAGGTGTTTGAAATTTGTATTTTGAAATGCATGGCATGATCAATTAAAATAAGGGGTGGCCTTATTTTAATTGGGTTGTCTTGTTGTGTGGAAATTTGGGGAGAGAGACTTGTGTGAAAGAATAAGGAAGCTCCTCCTTCATTAAAGAATGTCATCTTCTCTGTGAAGAACGAAACCTCTTCGACGTAGAGCACCGACTCCACGAAGAACAATGACGTGCAATCCTATTCTTCTCTCCGTGAAAAATTGGTATCAGAGGGAGGTTCTACCATAGAACTCAAGAATATGATAATTTATTCTCTGAGAAGCAATAATGTTTGGAGTATTGAGTGTGGTTATCGGTCCAGGGAGTCCATTGTTGGTGCGGCGGCTGACGTATCCATACACCTGGACCCTGACTACTGATTTTTAACTCAGTGCACGAAAACATTGATTGCATGTGTGTTTGAAAAGTTTTCTTAGTGATTACACTGTGTCAGCTCACCAGGAATATTGTATTAACCGTGGAGCACCTTTTTCTTTTTAGGATGTCCCCACAATGGAAGCCAGCTAGGGTTCCTAGTTACGTGCGAGATGGAAGCCCACTAAGCGATCAGGCCTCAGTGCGAGGCCCCATTACAACAGAGGCACCAGCGGTACCTCTACCTGCTGGGCCACCGATACCACCAGCCCCAGCAGTGGAGAGTGCATGCTGCCTGAGTGCACTGCACGAGTTTCAGCGATAGTGGCCGCCCAGGTTCCGCAAAGAGACGGACCCTCAGGCAGCCGAGGATTGGCTGGAGGCTATTGTCCGAGTCTTCAGATTGGTAGGGACACGAGAAGATCTTATGGTGATCCTTACCTCCAGTCTCCTGCACACAATAGCAGGTATATGGTGGAGCCTGATGCTCCAGGTGCACGACGAGGCATCTCTACTTTTTACGGACTTCGAGTGCTTCTTCCTCTTGGAGTTCATTCCATCCACCCTCTATGCGGTGCGCATCCAGGAGTTACAACAGCTGCGGTAGGGAAGCATGACAGTATCCCGGTACTTGGCGAGATTTACTGAACTCTTGTGCTACTCCACGTACATGGTATGGGACCCATTATTCTGGGCCCAGACCTCGGAGAAGGGATTGAGGCATGAGATCAGGGCTTTGATGATCTCCCTCAGCATTCCGATGCAGGCAGGAGTACTGAAGCGAGCCCTTCTTGTGGAGAGCTTCCTTGCTGAGCCTACACCAGCTGTGGGGAATACCGTAGGGTGACACGTAGCAGATTCTTCTACAGTTGGAAGTAGGAAGATGTCGCAAAGGTCCAAGAGGACCTGTCCATCAGGTGAGCGACCTCAGTATACTGGTTCGGAGGTACGGGGAACACGCAACAGAGCTAGTCATACGAGAGGCAGGCAGTGCTATGCATGCGGCGGGCAGGGCCACATGGCTCGTGACTGCCTGAACTGCCATTCAGAGGAGCAGAAGACGGTTGAGGGACCACCTAGGAAGAGGTATTGGTTCGCCATGGAGGTCCGTAGGGAGCAGGAGGATGAGGCAGAGGAGGTGGCCGAGCAGTAGGTGGTGGGAGACGCTTTAAGGATCTACCACCACCACCACCAGGAGGTCCACCCCGACCACAGGGAGCTGGCAGATAGAGGTAGGCTCAGCTTCAAGCAGCGGAGGCTTACGACCACAGCGCACCTGAGATGATTCGAGGTACTATCTATGTCTACTCCACCCTTGTTGTATTTCTTATAGACATAGGAGCGAGTCATTCTTTTATTTCCACTCCCCTTGTTCGGAGCTCAGAGATTCCGACAGAGTCGATGGCTCGATCCTTACGGCTAGAGACTCATACGGGAGTAGACTTGACGATTACACACTAGTTCTGGTAGTGTGAGCTTACTCTAAGAGGTGAGAGCTTTTGTTGGGATCTTCTTGTATCAGCGTCAAGGCCTTAAGACATAATCTTGGGTATGGACTGGTTATCTATAGTCCATGCTCAGATTGACTACATTAGGCATGAAGTGCGCTGTATCCGCACGGACGGGACCAGGTTTATCTTCACCGGTGAGAAGTAATATTTTACATCATAGGATGGACTAACATAGAGGAGGAGGCAGCTGGTCACACATCAGTTGGCTAGTCTCATCCTCAGAGTAGTTGATGTGCGGAGTCAGAGTTTTCCTGTTGTGGTGGATCAGTACACTGACGTTTTCCCTGATGACGTTCCAGGACTACCTTCTCGTAGGGAGGTAGACTTATACATTGACCTGTACCCCAGGACAACACCGATATCCACTCCAGCATATCGGATGGCTCCCGCTGAGCTTCGTGAGTTGTGAGTACAGCTAGAGGACTTACAGGGAAAGAGATTCATCCAACCCAGTGTTTCACCCTGGGCTTCTCTAATTTATTCTCCAAGAAGGCGGATGGGAGCTTACGACTATTTTTTGACTACCGTCACCTGAATTAGGTGACCTTAATGAACAAGTATCCAATCCCGAGAGTTGACGACCTCTTTGATCAGCTCAAGGGAGCACGATGGTTCTCGAAGATAGACCTCAGGTCAGGCTATCATCAACTCATAGTTTGAGACGAGGATGTGCAGAAGACGGCCTTCAGATGTCGGTATGGCCACTATGAGTTCTTGGTTATGCCTTTCAGAGTAACCAACGCTCTAGCAGTGTTCATGAGTCTCATGAACAAGATATTCCATACTTACCTCGATTGGTTTTACGTAGTATTCATCGATGACATATTGATTTACTCAACCACTGAGGAGGAGCACGCCTACCACTTATGGGTTGTACTGGACACACTTTGAGAGAACCAGCTTTATGGTAAGCTCTTGAAGTGTCAGTTCTGGATTTGAGAGGTCCACTTCTTGGGGCACGTCATCTCGGAAGATGGGGTTGCAGTGGACCCAGAAAATATTGAGGTGGTACTTTCTTGGGAGCCACCTAGGAGCATGACTAAGGTGCAGAGTTTCCAAGGTTTGGATGGGTACTATCATAGATTTGTGCCAGACTTCTCCAGAGTTGCATCACCGCTTTCAGATTTTATAAAGAAGGGGAAACCCTTTGTGTGATGAGATAGATGTTAGCAAAAGTTCCAGGAGCTGAGACAGAGATTGACCCGTGCACCCATCTTGAGGCTACCGGAGGAGGGCGTAGGGTACATAGTTTACTACAATGCATCAGGGAACATACTCGAGTGTGTCCTGATGCAGGAGCGGGAAGTGATCACCTATGGTTCACGACAGTTGAGGCAGCACGAGAAGAACTACGCTACCCATGACCTGGAGTTAGAAGCAGTGGTCTTCGCCATGAAGATGTGTCGGCACTATCTGATGGGCGAGCGCTTTACAGTCTACTCTAACCACCATAGTCTCAGGTACATCTTATCGTAGAAGGACCTGAACCTGAGATAGTGGCGATGGCTGGAGTTCCTCCAGAAGTATGACTTTGAGATAGTATATACTCCTGGGAAGGGGAACGTAGTAGCTGATTCTCTTAGTAGGAGATTGGGCATTCAGCTACCTGGAGAGGCGACAGAGCGGTTAGGTGCTTTGCAGATATCCTGCATGGATAGAGATAGAGCAGCCTTTCTACAGTCACTCATAGTCACTCCTCTACTTCTTCAGCGGGTTAGAGAGGCACAGTGTGGGGATGTTGACTGTGAGACGTGACGTGCACAGATATCCACAGGACAGGCACCTGATGAATTTTATGTAGGAAGAGAGCACGTAATCCTCTTCAGGGGACGTACCATGGTACCAGTTGCACTGAAGGAGGAAGTGTTGAGGGAGTTTCACACTTCCCCTCTTGCGGTACATCCAGGAGTGGCGAAGATTTACCAGGATCTTAGATGAAAACATTGTTGGCCGGGTATGAAGAAGGTTGTGGCAGAGTTCGTTTCACGATGCCTCACCTTCCAGTAGGAGAAGGTGGAGCACTAGGTACTAGTAGTCTTGGTGTAGCCCTTAGAGGTCCTGGAGTGGAAGTGGGATGGGATGTCCATGGATTTCGTGATGGGGGTCCCACGTACTTCTAGAGGACATGACTTCATCTAGGTGATTGTTGACTGACTCACCAAGTCTTCCCACTTACTACCTATCAGAGAGAAGGGCTCAGTGGAGAGCTTTGGATGCCTCTATGTTCAGGAGATCTTACGGCTTCATGGTGTGCCATCATATATCGTCTCCAATCAATATGCTTGTTTTACTTCCTGGCTTTGGAAGGGGTTGCAAGAGGCTTTTGGGATGCAGCTACAGCTGAGCACCGCCTTTCATCCTCATACGGATGGCCAGATGGAGAGGACCATTAAGACACTTGAGGACATGCTCCGTGCATGTGTCCTCGACTTTGGTCGCAGCTGGGAGGATCACCTACCTTTGGTGGAGTTTGCATACAATAATAGATACCACTCAACCATCAGGATGGCACCATATGAGGCATTGTACGGCCGACCTTGCAGATCACCTCTGTGATGGACTGACCCTGGGGAGTCAGCACTCGTAGGACTAGATATGGTTCAGGCTACGATAGAGAAGGTGCAGATCATCCAGGAGCGGATGAGGACTACACAGAGCAGACAGAAGTCCTATCCTGATAGGAGACGGAGACCATTGGAGTTCAAGGATGGTGACCATGTTTTCTTACAGGTCCCACCTCGACGTGGATTACGGAGATTTGGCCAAGGCGGAAAGTTATCTCCGCTCTTCATCGGACCATTCTAGGTCCTCGGTAGGGTAGGTGAGGTGGCTTACCACCAGGCCCTTCCACCTCAGTTGCATCGGGTGCACGATGTCTTCCATGTATCTTAGCTGAGGAGATATGTGCATGACCCGACGCATATCATCAACCACGGGGAGCTGAACATCAATGATGGGGTTACATTCACGGAGCTCCCAGTGGAGATCGAGGATCGATAGGAGCGGGTCCTACGTGGACGGTTGATTACTCTGGTGCACATTCTTTGGCAGCACGGGAACCTACAGGAGATCACATGGGAATGGGAGGCTTAGATGCATGCATAGTACCCTCATTTGTTTCCTTAGTTTATAATTTAGCTTTACGGGGACGTAAATACATGAGGTGGGAGAAATGTAAAGACCTAGAAATTTCAAGTAAAATTTTTTTCATAAATACTTTGGAATTTTTCGAGTCTATAGCTTCTAACGGAACTTGATTCTGAGGCCCAGTGTGCTCGGAATCAATTTCCAAAGTTTAGCTCAGGTACGTTCAGTGAACGGATGAGTGAGATTTTATAACTTTTGATCTGGTGCTCGGAATTGAAATTCAAGGGCACCGATGAACTCCCAGCGCCGGTAATTTCTTAAGAGGACTTTTACCGTAGATGCGTTGGCATGGGAGGAGAAGTTAAAATTTGTGGATTAAATGAGAGGTGAATAAAATTGTGGGACAATTTTATTTTATTTTTTATCTAAGGTGGTTATATCCTACGTGGGGGAGTTGGGGTGGGACCCACAAGCTCCTAACTACCCATGTGATGATAATTGTGAGGTAGGGCCCACACTATATCCAAACCCTTCACATTCCTTTACTCCATAACCCCTTTGAACTCCCATGTTAATTACATGGCAACTTATTTTTGAGTTTTTTAGCCTTTCCATTTCCCCACTTAAATTAATGCCAACACACACACCTTAATTAATTAATTTAAAATCCTTCATTAATTAATTAAGTGTTTGAAATTTGTATTTTGAAATGCATGGAATGATAAATTAAAATAAGGGGTGGCCTTATTTTAATTGGGCTGGCTTATTGTGTGGGAATTTGGGGAGAGAGCCTTTTATGAAAGAAGAAGGAATCTCCTCCTTCATTGAAGAACGTCATCCTCTCTACGAAGAACGACACCTCTTCGACATAGAGCACTAAATCCATGAAGAACAACGAAGCACAATCCTCTTCTTCTCTCCGTGACAAAAAGAGGAGATGTCGCTTCCTCCTCGGCCACACTCCGACGTCACATACGAAACCTCACCCCGTGACGCCGTCTTCCTCAACGCCCGGCGAACGACATCGATTATCGAGGTAGGGGTGTGTTTGATTGGATCAATGATTTAATCTTCTTTCCTTCTTGTTTTCTTTTCTTTAACCACCTACTACCGAACTAATGCAGAGAGACCGGGCCAAACTAACACGGTCCGAATCCTCCGCCAATTTTGGTGATTGTTGGCAGCTCTTCGTGTTCATCATGTTTGATGAACAACAGATCGTTACAAGTTTGTTAATCAATGAAACGATCCAAAATTAAAGGCTCATCATCACGGTAACCTAGTATAGGTGCGACGACAATAGCGGGTGATGGTTCGGACCGTAATGGGATGGACCGTTCCTCGACCATTCTTCAAGAGAAAATTAAAAACATGTTTTCAGAGCCGATCGGAAGCTCGAGAACACCGGAATCAACTTCAGGACAATGGGGAAGCCTAGAGTCTGATGTTTCATGACAAACAAACGATCAGAATGAAGAACCAGTATCAAGGGAGGCACACAGGCTAGAGGTTTCGTTTCTGGAAAATTTCAGACTACACAGCATGTACTCCTGGAGAACACGTCGTGTTGTGCGGGCATTCGGCGGATAGGGTTTCGGATGTCAGACCACTAACACATGGTGTGTGACCTCTGTCACACGGCGTGTACTCTCCACACAGCAAGGATGTGTCGGCTACGTGAGACTCGGTGTGTAACCTAGGAATACACGGACACGGTGTGGAGTACACGGGCATATACTCTACCACACAGCCAGACATGGCCAATGGTGCGGGCTAACCCATGTACCAATTACACGGGTTGGAGAACACTGATTGAGGCCGTGTACGAGCACATTTCCAGCGTACACAGAGTCGACCCCAAAAGTTTGGACACGGCGTGTAACCATACCACACGCCATGTACATACTTTTTACACAAACAGCCCTTCGACACGGGTTGTGGTACACGGACATTACCGGGGGACTAAAGACACGGCGTGTAACCATACCGCACTTCGTGTACTTAATTTTTACACGAACATCCCTTTGACATGGGTCGTGGTACACGGGCAGTACTTGAGGTCTGAAGACATGACGTGTAACCATACCAACACGCCGTGTACTTTTTGTAAAATGTCTTGGTCATCTTGTACTCAGTGACTTGGACACATTTGTTTTCTTTATCCCCCTATTACATGGCGTACCTTTGGGATACATCAACTCTGGACTTCGTGACAGTTGATGTATTGACCCCCTTGGAGCGAGGAGTGAACCCTCCCAGAATCGAGCATGCTTTGTGCGGGAACCCTGGAGCTGGTTGCGACTGCGACGACGATGACGACTATACTTGGATCCTACATGGGCTTGGCAGCGAGGACGACTGTACATGGATCCTCTGTGGGCTCGGTAGCGATGAGGACTATACTTGGATCCTATGTGGGTTCGGTAGCAATGGTTACTATACTTGGATCCTACGTGGGTTCAGCAGCGACGACTTCTGTACTTGGATCCTACGTGGGTTCGGCAGGGGAGACGATTTAGAGGCTACATCTATCATCTCCACCCCACTTCATGAGTAGTATACCTGTGTGAGATGATTCTTGACTTTTAGTCATTATCATTGATATGATTGACTTGCTTTCCTATGTGTACTGGGTTGTGCTTTCCTGTGCGTACTGGGTTGTGCTTTCCTGTGTGGACTGGGTTGTTCTTGGGCTCGTGAGTTGGAGCCAAACTAGAATTGATGACTTAGGTATATTTATGGGCATATACCTAAGTAGAGTTGGTTGATACTTTGTGTTTGTATCTTTCCTTTTTGGTTTATCCTTTGTGGGATCTAAGAGAAATTCGGGGGTCTTGGGGTCCCTACTGAGTATCTTATACTCACCCCTGCACGGGCTAGGCCCGTACTATGTTGCGTTGGATGTAGACGACGGACAACACTGATCGAGGTGGAGGCTTGTGGAGCTGGACAGTACCCGGAGGTGGATCACTTGACCGAACGTACACGGAGCGGACGGTCGGACCTGAGGAGCCAGGCAGACTTGAAATAAGTTGGGTCAAGTCATTTGAACTAAAACGGGTCATGAGGGGCACCTGGGTTGGACCTAGCCCAGATGCAACCAGTCCCTATTTACTATATCATCAATAACATACAAACCAGGCAGCCGATTGACGAGTCGTTAGCAGCATTGGAGCCCTTGTGACAAGGAGGATATTTTATAACACTCTATTGAGGCTTTCATGGATTCTGAAATGTGATTAGTGGATTTAGGATCACTTTTCCTAGAATTAAGTGCACTATATATAGGGATCCTATGACTGAATGAGACCTGAAGACTACTGATAAGAGACCGCATGTGGATCATCTATGATGTCCCAGTGGGAAGAGGCTCTATGTGACCTGACATTCGCACAGTGGTGAGAGGATATGTGTTACCCAACATAGCCAGGCTACTCGATAGGAGGAGTACCTCTGTATAATGGCCAATGTGAGAAGGGACTTTGTGTTACCTAGCACACCCACTATGGAGAGTAGCTCTGTGTGACACAACATACCCACAGTACTCATCCGGGATGAGTACCAAAACAATCCATGGTTAAGGGGAAGAGGCTATGTGTGACATGGTAGTCTCACAGTGGGGAGTGGCTCTGTGTGATCTGGCATACCCATGGTACTGATTGAGGAGGAGTACTCCAACATCCCATCATGTTCAGTGATAAGACTCATAGTCTTTCTGTGCTTTACACTAGTGCAGGAAACATTTTTTACAGTGGCTATTTTCTGTTTTTTACGTTGTATTTTGGATGAAGTTATTACAGGAGGCGTTATAAAAATTGTTTTTTACATCGGTTATTCTAAAACCGACATAAAAATTAAAAATCTAAAGCGTTTTTCACGTCGGTTCTGCAAAAACCAATGTGGAAAACGCTTTAGAGTCATGATATACCACATCTCTTATTTAAAAACCAACATGGTATATACTTTATTATGTTAGTTATTTTATAAAATACATAATAAATAGATCCTCTGAAGCATTTATCACATCAGTTATTTAATAACCGATGTGAAAGACAAGTTTAACACATTGGTTTTTTACATAACTGACGTGTTAAACCGGTCTACCATGCGTTTTTTCACGTAGGGTAAATAATAACTGATGTGAAAACCTATATAATATGTCAATGATTTTATAAACAATGTAAAAAACAATTCCATTCTATTTGTTATGTCATTTATTTAATAACCGATATAAAAACCCATTTCCCATGCATTTTTTACGTCGGTTATAAAATAACCAACCTAATAAATAGAATGGTAGAGTTTTTTACAACGGTTATAAAAAACCGACATAAAAACCAAATTTTTTTAATAAAACCTTCGAAACAGTACTATTCCCTCCAAAAGAAGACCAGAAATAGGCAATAAACAGACCAAAACCAGATGAAAATCACACTAGAATACATACCATAAAAACATCAAAACTATACAAAAATAAGAATAACCAAAGAGAAACAAAACATTCACATATAGTACATTAAAAACATACAATGTCAACTAAAAAAATAAAACCCCTTGGACACCCCCACCCCACTGGGTATCCCCCACCCCTCTGGATAGTCCCCCACCCCTGTACACCCTTCTACCCACTTGGACACCCTCCCACACCCCTAGACAACCCATGGACAGCCCCCACCCTCCTAGACATCCCCCACCCCCTGGACATCCCCCCACCCACCTGGACACCCTCCCACACCCCTGGAAACACCTTGGATAGCCCCCCCCCCCACCCCCACACTCCTAGACAACTTCCACCCCACTGGACATCCCCCCTGGACATCCGCCCACCCCCTGGACACCCTCCCACACCCCTGGACACCCCCTGGACAGCCCCCCACCCACCTATACACCCTCCCATACCCCTGGACTACCCCATACCCTCCTAGATAACCACCACCCCACTGAACACCCCCCACCCCCTCCCCATATAGCTATCCAACCCCTGAACACCCTCCCACCCCCATGGACACCCTCCCACACCCCTGGACACCCCCCCTCCATCACTCCCCTAGATAGCCCCCACACCCCTAGACAGCCCTCTTACCTTCCTAGATAGCCTCCCACCCCCATGGACACCCTAGACCCCCCCCCCACCCCCACCCACCCACCACTGGATATCCCTCCCACACCCCTGGAAACCACCCCACCCCACTGAACACACACCCCAAGACACCCCACTAGATATCCCCCCACCCTCCTGGACAGCCCCCACCCCCTGGACATCCCCCCCCGACCCACCTGGGCTCCCTCCCACACCCCTGGACACCTATTAGACCCCCCCCCCACCCTCAAAGATAGCCCCCCCCCCCCCCACCCCACCCCATAGACAGCCATCCACCCTCATAGACACCCTCCCACCCCCTTGGACACCCTCCCACACCCCTAGAAAACCTCTGGATAGCCCCATACGCCCCTGGACATCCCCCACTCCCCTGGACAGCCCTCTTACCTTCATGGATATTCTCCCACCCCCATGGACACCCTGGACACCCCCCCCCCCACTAGACTGCCCTCCCACTCCCCTGAAACCCCCCCCCCCCCCACACACACACACACACACAAACACAACCTTGTACACCCCACTAGATAGTTCCCACCCCTGGACAACCCACCCACCATCCCGAAAACCCTCCCAAACCTCTAGACAGCCCCCCCCCCCCCACACACACTCCCATGAACAGCCCCCAGTCCCCTGGATAGACCTCCCATACCCCTATAAACCCTCCCACCCCCTAGGACACCCTCTCACACCCCTGGACCCCCCACTCCCATGGACATCACACACCCCCTAGATACCCCCCCCCCCCACATACACACACCTGAACACCGCTTGGACACCCTCCCACACCCTTGGACACCACTTGTACACCCCCCCCCCCCCCCCCACCCTTCTAGATAGCCGCCACCCCACTAGAAAGCCCCCACACCCCCTGGACAGTAATCCACCAACCTGGACACCCTCCCACGCCCTTGGACACCCTCCCACACCCCTGGACACCCCCCCCCCCACTCCCCTGGACAACTCTCTTACCTTATTGGATAGCCTCCCACCCCCATGGACACCTTGGACACCCCCCCCCCCCCCCAAAACCCCACTGAAGATCCCTCCCACACCCCTGGAAACGACCCCTCCACACTGGACACCCCCCCCCCACACACTCACACACACCTGGACACCACACTAGACAGTGCCCCACCCTCCTGGATAGCCCCCACCACCCTGTGCAGCCCCCCCCCCCCCACACACCCACCCACCTGGACACCCCCTGGAGACCCCCTGGATAACCCTCTACCCTTCTAGAGATCCCCCACCCCCCTGGAAATCCCCACCCCCCCTAGACAGACATCCACCCTCTGGACGCCCTCCCACCCCCTTGGACACCCTCCCACACCCCTAGACACCCCCTAGATAGCCCCCACCCCCACCCCCACTCCCCTATATAGACCCCACTCCCCTGTATAGCCTCTTATTTTCATGGACATCCTCCCACCCTATGGACACCCTGGACCCCCCCCCCCAACCCCACTGGACATCCCTCCCACACCCCTAGAACCCCCCCCCCACCCCCACCCTCCTAGATAACCCCCACCCCACAAGACAACCCTCGCCCCCATGGACAGCTATCCACCCCCTGTACAACCTCCCACCCCCTTGGACACCCTCCCACACCCCTGGAAACCCCCTAGATAGCCCCCCCCCCCCCAAACTCCCTTGGATAGCCCTCCTACCTTCCTGGAAATCCTCCGACCCCCATGGACACCCAGTACACCCCCCCCCCCCACTGGACTGCCCTCCCACACCCATGGAAACCACCCCAACCCACTGGACCCCCCCCCCCCCCACACACACACACACCTCTACACACCCCACTGGACATCCCCCACCCTTCTGGATATCCCCCATCCCCTGGACATCCCCCACCCACCTAGAAACCACCTGGACACCCTACCACACCCTTGGACACCCCCTAGATAGTCCCCACCCTCCTAGACATCCCCCATCCCATTGGATAACCCCCACCCCCTGGACATCCATCCACCCCCCAGACACCCTCCCACCCCCTTGGACACCCTCCCACAACCCTGGACACCCTTGGATACCCCCCCCCCTCCCATGGATGGCCCCCACTCCCCTGGACATCCCTCTCACCTTCATGGATAGACTCCCACCCCCATGGACACCCTAGACACCCCCCCACCACCACCACCACCACTAGACACCCCACCCCACACACACACACCACGTGACACCCCACTGGATAGCCCCCCTGAACAGCCCGCCCACCATCTTGAACACCCTCCCACACCCCTGGACCCCCCCCCCTCACTCCCCTGGACAGCCCCCACTCCCTTGGACAGCCCTCCCACACCCCTAGAAATGCTCCCACCCCCTTGGACACCCTCCCACACCCCTGTACACCCCCCCCCCCCCCCCACTCCCTTGGAAAACCCCCACCCCCTGGAAATCCCTCTTACTTCTTGGACACACTCCCACCCCCATGGACACCTTGGACACCCCCACCCCACTAGAACCCCCCCCCCAACCCACTGGAAACCCCCACACCTATGGACACCCCCTAGACATCCCCTCACCCCCTAAACATCCCACCCACCCCCGGGAAAGCCCCCCACCCTTCTAGACCCCCCCCCCCCCCACCCACACACACACACCCCTTGGATAGCCCCCCGCTTCCCTGGAAAGCCCTCCCACCCTTCTAGACACCCTCCCATCCCCACGAACAGCCCCCCCCCCCCCCCCCCCCCCCCCCCGCACTCCTGGACAGCCCCCACTCCCCTAGATATCCTTCCACCCTCCTGGACAACCCCCACCCCCTAGATAGCCCTCCCACCCCTGGACACCCCCCAGACCAGAATCCAAACCATAAAAACCATCAGAACTAAACCAAAACAAGAAGCATAACAAAATTAAACATTAACATGTATAAAATTAGAAACATACATTGTCAACTAAAAATAACCAAAATCCAACCAAAATGACAACCAAATAAAAAATTATAATGACAATTTTCAAAATTACATTTTACACTACAAACAAGCTAAAATTCAATCAAACCTGTAAAATAATTTGACCATTCCACTTGTAAGTGTTTGACCTCTTGAGCATTATAGTGTTGAGGGTCATCAAATAACTACAAATTAAAATGATCGTAGTCAACATGTATAATGAATAAAACAAATGAAATATTATGGAAAGTTTAAAATAAAATCTTACCAGGTCAATGTTCACTAGTGTTCCTATTATTATTATTTCATACATAAATCTTAACATATAATATCCACATTTGATGATGCCTTGTTGTTCATGAAAATTATGTTTAAATGAGTGTAAATTCAAAATATTATTTTTATGTAATACATCAAAAAGTACAAATTATAAATGGATATTTACCTTTACATTTACATTTTTGATCTTGGCACTCCTTTTCTTTGTGTCTTTTCGAAATTCGACCCATACCCTATTAGAAAATAATACGAATGGGATAAATTAAAAATTCATTATAATATATACAACTATTAAGAAATTGAATCTTACTTTTCCAATATATTCTGAAAACTTCCCCACACATCCCCATGGAAAGAGCATATCCAATAAAGTGTTTTCTCTCTTGTGAAAAAAACCTAACATCCAATGATCACTAATAAAATAAAATTTAAGGTTATTTTTTATGTTAAAATATAATTAACTCTTTTCCAGAGATATGTTTCATACCTCTCACAAAAAGGTATCAACCAACACTGTGTGATTATATTTTGTTCATGTTAGTAATATAAATCATTCTTTGTACCTCATCCAATGCACATGCTTCAGGGGAAATCAAATGTGGGTCCATGAATCCATATAAATTTGTCCTCTCATTCTTCTCACACAAGTTATAAAGATACCTAATACAAAACAGACATAAGTATACATTTTTAATAAATATAACAAAGGGAAAAGGTTTTAAGACTTACATGGAAAATATTTTCACCACATTGATTCCCAACTTATCTCCAGTAACAAGCTCCATGGAATCATTTTTCAGAATCCCCACATTTATTGCATATCCACAATCATGAGCTTCCATTGGAAACTCATAATTATCCGCCAAAAAATTTGAATATCTTGAAAATATTTTAAGACTACTAGAATCTGTATCTGATGTCATAGCCATTTGTCTTTGTTGTTGTCTATACATTACTTCTTTACCTTTGAAGTATTCCTGTAAAAAAAAATTGAAAAATATATTAATTTTCAAATGTTATAACAACTTTAATAAAAAAAATAAAATAGACGATATAAAATACATACCTATATGGAAATGATTCACAGAAGTCTGGATGGACAAATTAAAAAATGGTTGATACTATGTCTAACTATTGTCAACTCATTTATAGGTAATGGTACTCATGATGATCATTCTATAATATCTTGTACAGTGAACCTATGATTCTTTACCCTTAACTATTTATGATGAACTCTATATACTATAAAATATACCAACCCATATGAAACTATATGATGTTAAGGATTATCAAAATACAACTCGCAAAAAGTAGGAAGTTGTGGTGGAGGAGTAGGATACAAAATGGGGTCAAAAGGATGAGGTGGCAAAGTGGGAGAAACTGGTGAAGGTGAAGAATAAATAATGGGGTCTGCAGAGGGAGGTGGAGGAGTGGGAGTTGCAGTCTGAAATTGTTTTTCATGTCTGCAAACAAATACTGTACCCATGCTCTAATATTTTCCTCCATCGTCGCATTAATATTATGAACTTCAGCATCCAAGGATTCTATTTTTTTTATAAACATCCTCAATAGAAGAAGTTGAAGAACGTGGAAACACATTTCTCACTGATACACCCGTTAGATATTCTCATACACAACCAAGATGTTCTGGATTTCCCAATGCTGCAGATAAAATATCTTGCCTCCCAGTAGTTATAAATACCCCCTGTGAGCACTGCTCCTCAAGAAAATCCTGTATTAACTAATTGAACATTTTTATAATTATTAAAATTATATAAGTAATATAGTTAACTTAAATAAATTAAATATATATTACAATTCTCTTAACTACGATTCTCGACACTTTAGAAAGATATTGCCCCTTTTTCCCATTCGAGATCTCTTCTATTTTTCATGTCTATATGGGGGGATGGATGGGAAACCTCTCCAGATCTTGAGGACTCATCTCTCAGTTTTTTTAATTTATCCACCATTATTTTTTCTTCCAATAATGTATACCCTCACCGAGATAAATGATGAGGGTATACATTTTTAGATTGGATCTTCTAATAAGATGACATTATTTTCTGTAAATTAAGAATAATAAATCATTAACAAAACATTAATAATATCATTTATAAAAGAAAGCTTATAAAAGTTTACATTTCCCTTACCAAAAATGAATCTTTTCTTCTACTTTCAACAAACTTTACCCATGTGTCTTCATCTATGAAAGGATATATATGACATGGATTTTCATGACTCCTTTGACCAAAAATGAAATCAGATGTGAGGGTTAATTTTAAATCCCTCCATCTCCTAGAAGCCATCGATAATCATTTCTTCCTGACTCTTCCAGTTTTAGGAATATCAAATATCATCTGATAAATAAGAGTTAAAACATATTATACTATAAACATTTAAATAATAGGAAAACAATAGAAAAAGATATTACCAAAATTGTCTCCCACAACTGATATATTATCGCTTCGTCCAGACTTCTCAAATCATCATAAAAATTCTTACTCTGCTCAAACCCTGAGTTGATACAAAACTCTTAAAATATTTTTTATTTGGACCTCTGGGAATATCATTCTCATAAAAATCGACGAGTATCCTCTAGTCTTGGGTTTGGGAAAGTGATAAGTTTGGTAAATTTGTGCACCCATGTTAACCAACTCTTGAACTCTTTTTTTCGTAATGGGAGCACATGAGGAAGATTGGGGAACATTAAGAGGAGAATGTGAATGTTCCTCCCCAGATGTATGATCATTATGATCATCTCCAGAATCATGTGGTTGACCAACTAATTGATTTGTCATTATCCTTAAAATCATAAAAAAACAATCATTAGTTCACAAATATACAAATTAAAATATTAGAATACTAAAGTAAACAAAAAATGGAAAATTTAACTAAGTTACGTAATAGTAAACATGGTATATGGTAATCATGTTAAACAATGGTAAATATGGTAAACATGGTAGTAAAATTTTCATTCAACAAAATCAATAAATATATAATTTACATAAAGGTAAACAATAGTAAACTATGGTAAACATGGTAAACATGGTAGACATGTTATACATGGTATAAATGGTAGACATGGTAGTCAAGGAAGACATGGTATAAATGGTATACATGGTAAATATGGTACACATAGTAGGCATGGTAGACATGGTAGACATGGTAAAAATGGTAAACATGGTAATGTAATTGTCATTAGAAAAAAATAATAGATATATAATTTACGTAATGGTAATCATTATAAACTAAACTAAACAAAATTAAAGTTAAAAAACTTTTACTAATTTTTTTTAATACGCATTTTAATAAAAATAATAATTACAATATCTAACATTTTATAAAAATAGTAAATTTAAACAAGAAATAAACATATGTTACCTATAATATTATAAATTTACTAATGGATTGTTTTCCCAAATTCATTCGTCATGATCATTCCTTATGGCGCAAGACATGTCTTCAACATGCTCATCATTATGTTCTTCTAATCTTTCCATGGAAGTAGGGATCTCACATAAATCAGCATCTTCATCAAGTTTATCCCCGCCAACATATTGTTTTTTACCATATAAAATAAAATAACACTGCATATCTGATTGATCAACTGCATAGAAAATCTGTTTTTCATGTGTTTCCATTAATAATGAATCTGATATGTCTTCCAATCTATTCAGATTAACATTTTTCATTCCAAATTCATCGTGTCTAACACTTTTTTTATCGATAAACCATTTTCTGTTAAAAATAGGAACTTTAATTTTAAAGAAATCAACCTCTCATATTTCTTCAATGACTCCATAGTATGTACTTGATACAGAAATTGGGTTTTTGTATTTAGAACTCTAAAAATGCATTACTTCTACAAAAACTAATACACCACTATTCTAAACTTCACTTCTGTTTTCCTGAGACTTTTTATGAAATTTACAACCATTAATGTCATACTCAAACCATGTTATCACATTTGAACTTGGACCACCCACTAACCATCTTAATGTCTCTGATACATATGATCTAAAAAGAAAGGTGTTTTTAAACCATGACAAAAATGTTTTGTTGTGATCATTCAAAATCCAAATTTCTTTCTTCTTTGGATGACATTATTTCAACTCATTAATATGCAACGTGATATACAGTTGAGCATTAGATATGTTATTCAAGATGTATAATTCTATCTTCTTCATCTGTTCAGCTGAAAACGATCTAACTTTAAGCCACGAATCCTCTTTCCCTCATTGTTAACTCATTTATGGCGAGATAGAGGAAAACCTATGTGCTCCTTTTCATCCAAGTAGCCCATACAAAACTCTGCAACCTCCTCAAAAATATACTTTTCAATAATGGAGTCTTCAGGTCGATATGGATTCTTAACATACCCCTTCAATATTTTCATATACCTTTCAAAAGGATACATCCAACAATGATATAAAGGTCCACAAAGCTTTATTTCTCGAACCAGATGAATCATTAAATGCACCATTATATCAAAAAAAGTTGGAGAAAAATACATTTCCAATTTAAAAAGTATAGGAATTGCATCATTTTCCAAAATTTTCAAAGCATTCACATCAATCACCTTATTAAAAATATAATTGAAAAAATAACACAACTTCATTATAGTCTTTCTAAAACTGATGGGAAATATTCCACGCAATAAAACTGGTAGAAGTTGTTTCATCATGATGTGACAATCATTAGATTTCATACCTATCAACTTCAAATCCTTAAAAGATACAAAATAAAATTTATTTGATGAATAACCTTGAGGCACCTTGATATAATGAAGACACTAAAAAAAGCTAATTTTCTCCCTCTTGGATAATGTATGACAAGCCGGGGGAAGAAATTTTTGTCTTCCATTAGGAGTGTTAGATAACTCCAAACGTATTCCTATTGATATTAAGTCTAATCTTGCTTTCAAACCATCTTGTTTCTTTCCTTTAATATCTAACAATGTTCCAATCAAACTGTCACAAATATTATTCTCCACATTCATGACATCAATACTATGTTTCACTCCATGATATCTTTAATATGGTAACTCAAAAAATACTGACCTTTTCTTCCAAATATGTCTATCCTTACCAGATTTTTGTGTCTTTCCCAATGTCGCATCAAGGTTTCGCACCCTCTCAAAATACACATCACGGGATAAAGGTTTTGGAGCAATATAAAATTCTTGTGAGAAATTGAATTCCTTTATTAGTCTTCTATAAGAGTGATCCATAGGAAATAACATTCTATGACCCATGTATATTGTTTTCCTCCCATGATGCAATTGACAATATGAAGTTTGTTGTTCACAAATTAGACATGATTTATTCCCCATAACACTATATCCAGACAAATTTTTATATGTTGGGAATTTATTTATAGTGAACATAAGCACAACATGGAGTTGAAAATATTCCATTTTATAAGAATAATACACCCTAATACCATCCTCCCATAAATATTTCAAATCATCAATAAATGGTGACAAAAAAACAACAATATCATTTCCGGGTTTCTTCGGACTAGAGATCGTTATACTCAACATGACATATTTTCACTTCATACAAAATTCAGGAGAGAGGTTGTAAGTTACCAATAAAAATGGGCATGAACTATGTGTGCTACTAAGGGTTTGGTATGGATTCATTCCATCTGTGCACAACCCTAGTCTGAGATTTCTAATTTCATTTCCAAATATATGATACTGCTCATTAATTTTCTTCCATTGTGGACAATCAGTTGGATGACATATTTTTACATCACACATCCACTCATCAGCATGACATCATAACCGTTTTTCATCATGTGAATTAGAAAATAAACATTTCAAATGATGAATTTGTTGGAACCACTTTGTGTATAAGGTTGTATTTGTTGTCAATAGTTGTCAATGCAGATCAAAATGAAGGTGATCATGAAATACTCCGATGAAGTAGAGGAGTTGTGATTCAGATGATTGTTGTGCTGATCTTAAGTTCAAAGAACATGTGTCAAAGGTGATACATTGTTTACAACAATGAAGAATGTGAGGAGTAATCCATTCAAGGATGATTAAAGAAGAATGATGTTTTGCATGAAGTTGATCATGACAGCCATGCCAGAGACTTCTGCACTGATTGAATCACATGCTTTGCATGAAGTTGATCATGACAGTTGATGAAGAAGACAATGTGCCAATGATTGGAATTCTATGATTGCCGTGCAAGGATTGGAATTCTGCGATAGCCATGCACATCACATTGTCATTGAAGATGATGATGCTAAAGTTGTTCCTTCAAAGAATACATATCACAATAGTGGAGTTTGTGATAAAAGCAAAAGAGTTGCTGAAGGATACAGATCACCAAGAAGAAGTGTTGTTGAGGTGATCGTGCTTGTTGACAAAGAAAACAAATGACATACAAATTTGTTGACAAAGGAGATTCCATGGTGACATGTCGAGTTCAAGAGTTGTGGTCAACGATCTATGTTTGATTCATGAACTTCGACAGAGGAATGGATGATCTGGAGGCGGTACAAAAAGAGCAGATAGAAGGTGGCGCTGTTTCCCAGTGTTTGCCAAATTTTTGGGCCTCAAAATCGGAAAATGAAGACATGGATTGTCTGCAAAAGGAGGTTCGCACAAAAAGGAAGTAGTGCGCGAAATATAATAGGCTTGCGCGAAATACTTGAGCTGGACGCGCAAAATTAGCGGGTTGCGCGAAATCTTGAAGTGTGGCGCGCAAAACAGCGGGTTGCGCGAAATTGTATTTCGGGCAAAAGATGTTTCGAGGTCCGAATCTCGGAAAATGGCAAAGGCATGAGGTGCGCGAAATTATGGAGCAGTGCGCGGAAAATGGTTGTACGCGGAAGATTTGTATTTCGCGATCAAAGCGGATTACGCGCTCAAGGAGGGTTTTTCGCGCGGGGTCGATTTTGCCTATAAATATGAAGTGACCCTCCTCCATTCGAAGAGTTCAAGACATAGAAAATACCCGAGCTCTGGTGCGCGAAATTGAAGTTAGAAAGGGTGCTGCGCGTAAACTTAAAGTTTGCGCATAAAGTCAGATTGTGCGCGAAAAGCAAAGGCTGCGCAGAAAGTTAGTGATTGGCGCGTAAAAGGAAGATTGCGCGAAAAGTGGATTTCACGCAAACCATAGACATTGCGCGCAAGGCAGTTTCCAGGCTGCGCGTAATATTTGGAAGTTGCGCGAAAAAGGAATTTCGTGCAAACCATCGAAATTGCGCGCAAGACACCGTAAGGGTTGCGCGTAAAAATTGAGGTTGCCCGGTACATCCGGTGCAAAGTGAGATTCATCTGCGGGTGAAAGTTGGACTTCAACAGAGCATCTACATACAGAGGAAGATGCATTCCTTCATGAAAATGAAGAGACCTACAGGTCTATAAACTGTGACTGAATCCCTTCCAAGAGCAGTGAGCTTAGGAAGTGGAAGAAGGTGATCCTCTCCACCGGCAGTGAGCCAGGGGGAGTCAACGGGAGTGACCCGAGGGACGCAGTGAGCTATCACTAAACAATTGTAAAGGCAGTGAGCCTGGGACAGAGTGTCTGTACCCGAACATTTGTATCCACAGCTAGTGAAGCATAGTGGATTTAGGTACGACCGGCAACCTGTCGGCGTATACTCCTTGGACGTAGCCCTTAGTGGTGAACCAAGTAAAAATAGTTGTGTCATCTGTCTCTGCATGTGAATGTTTAATTGCTGATCATATCCATCATACAGGTTTAAGTAGTTCCTACCAACGTGGGAACAAGATCCACAACTAAAAGAAGAAAAAGTTGCCACCCTGATTCACCCCTCCCCTCTCAGGGTGTCCCGGGGTCCTACAGAATTATAGGAAGATACCAAAATACCTTGGAAGGGATCTTTATAATCTACATCAGCCTGTGTTTTTTCTTTCAACTTATACCATGACTTCCCACATTTAAAAAACTCTAACACAAATTCATATTCCTTCCAATATATCATACAGTCATTCGGATAGGCATGTATTTTCTTTTATCCTAATCCCATTGGGCATAATATTTTTTTGGACTTATAATTTGAATATGCAAGATCGTTGTCTTTTAGAAGAATGTATTTCAACAATTGTAGTAGCTCTGTAAAACTTATATCACTCCATCCATGTTCATCCTTCAGGTTAAACAATCTTAACACCACCAATAAAACCATAAAATCTGTACAAATAGGATACAATGGTTTTTCAGCATCACCATATAGACGTGAAACTGTCGGTTCTATCTCAATTTGTTCTGCTGCAATATCATGAAGAATTTCTTTAATTCCATCAGAATTACCATCTTGCAAATCATCATCATCAGTAGATCTGACATTCTTTCCTGTTTCACCTTGCCAAATCCAATGGCTATAACTCGGATTAAAACCATGACAAATCAGATGATCTTTGATCTCTCTACTTTTCCACTTCTTTATATTCAAACATTTCAGGCATTGACAGAAAAAAAATGTCACCGTTTAGAAAATTTTGTTTAGAAAATTCCAAAAAGGCATCAACACCTTCCTCTTATTCATTACTCATTTGATGTTCTGTAATCCAAATTCAACTCATTATTACCTATAAAAAATATCAAAATTATACAGATTTTTAAGATAAGACAAATATATATTTATATGAAAAATATCATAATTTGAATGTAAAAAAATTGAAATATAAAAAAACTCAATGCGTATTTAAAAAATATATGCATGAAAATTATTTTTAAAAAAAATATAGTTAGAAATAATAGTTTTAAATTCATCTCGGATCCTTTTTTCCTAAGGTACACAAAGAATACATCCTGGTGCAACTGGATACCGAATTCACCCTTCCGTAAAAAAGAAATATAAAGTATAAATATTAAAATATGTATACATTCACTACTGAAAATTACACAAATCCCAAATATTTGAAACCATTGGGATAGCCCCTAAAATCATTTGGTTATAATACCCTAACAGTTTCACACATTTTTGGAATGATGGTCGTTGCAATAGCCATATACCAATGATTCTATAGGAACCATTGTTATAGACTACCTGAAGTTAAAATATGCCAATGGTTTTAATGAAACCATTGGGATATATATATCAAGGGGGTGTACAAGGGGGTAGGGGTTATCCAGGGGGTGGGGGATGTCCAAGGGGTAGGGGATGTCCACTGGGTAGGGGGTTTTCCAGGGTGTCCAAGGGGTAGGGGTTGTCCACGGTGGTGGGGGCTGTCCACGGGGGTAGGGGTTGTCCCATGGATACCCCCAACCCCCTGGACAGTCCTCTCAGCCCTTTTACACCATCCCCCCACCCCCTAGACACCCCCACCCCCTTGAAATTCCTCTCACCCCCCTAGACACCCCCACCCACTTGGACACCACCTAGACACCACCACCCCCTTGGAGAGCCCCCCCACCCCTTGGACCCCAACCCCTCTAGACAGACCCCCCACCCCCATGGACACCCACTACCCCCTTGGACATCCCACTAACCCCCCTGGACATTACCCACAACCCCTAGACACCACCCCCACCCCCTGGACACCACCCCCCACCTCTGACCCCTTGGACACCCCCACCCCCTAAAAATCCCCCCAACCCTGGACACCCTCCTCCCACCCCCAGGACACCCCTACCCATTGGAAAGCCCCCTCACCTCCCTGGACACCACCCCCAGTCCCTTGGACACCCTCTGGACACCACCACCTCCTTCGATAGCCCCCCACCCCTCTATACAGCCCCCTCCCCACCCACCCCCTTAATAGCCCCCCCCCCCCCACCTCTAGAAAGCCCCCCCCCCACCCACCCCATAGACACCCCACCACCCCGCTGGACACCCCCCCACCCCCCGGAAACCCCTACCCCCTTGGACAGCCCACTCACTCTTGGACCCCCACCCCCACCCCCTGGACACCCCTACCCCTTTGGACATCCCCCTCACCCCCCTAGATACCCCTACCCCCTTGGATAGCCCCCTCACTCCCCAGGACACCCCCCACCCCACCACCTTGGACACCCCCACCCCCTTGGATATACCCCACCCCTCTGGACAACCCCCCAACCACTGGACACCCCACCAAGACAGTCCACCACCCCCCAAGGACACCCCCACCCCCTGGACACCCCTGGCCCCTTAGACATACCCCTCACCCCTCGTACACCCCTAGACACCCCCACCCCCTTGGGCAACCCCCCACCCCCTATACACCCCCCCCCACCCCTCTAGACATCCCCCACTCCTTTAGACAGCCCCACCACCTGGACAGCCCCCCACCCCACTGGACAGCCCCTCCCCCCTGGACACCCCGATCCCCCTGGACACCCCGACCCCCTGGAAAACCCTACCCCCTAAGACAGCCCACTCACCCCTTGGACACCCCCCCACCCCACCCCACTGGACACCCATACCCCCTTGGACATTCCCCTCACCCACTTGGACACCCCTACCCCCTTGGACATCCCCCTCACCCCCCAGGACACCACCCCCACCCCCTTGGACCTTGGACACCCTAACCCCCCTAGACATCCCCTGCAACCCATTGGACACCACCCCTCACAATCTTGAACACCCCCTAGACACCCCCACCCTCTGGACACCCCCCCCCCCCCCACACCCCCACCTGCGGGACACCCCGAAACCACTTGGACTGCCCCCCCCCCCCTCCCCAATTGGACACCCCCAATACGCGCACACCCACATGGTAGAACACACAAAAATCATAAAATTTCATGATATCACTTCCAGAGTTTATTTTACCAGAAAAGAATTTAGCATGGTATAAATTAACACCATGAATCATACCATGATATCAAGAACAAAGATAAAAAAATGACGTCTCAAATAATTCTTTTAGGTCATTGTGGAAAATAAAAAATGAAACTAAGCCATGTGAGGCTTACTTGAGTGTTGCAAGTTGGCCTGATAGATCTGGTGATAATAAAGATGAAGAATGGAGTTGGAAAAATGAGGTTGGATGGAACGACTTCAAAAAATCCTTTCTAGGTTTTCTACATGAGAGAGATGAGTTACAGTCACCTGATCAAAGAAAATAGAATGACTGAATACGGGGTGCGATAAAACATTTAAAAGATTTATCAAGTCGGTTGTTTACAACCTGACCTGATAAAATATTTTTTTATGTTTATAACATTTATTATTTAATAACCGATGTAACAAAGTATTTATCATGTCAGTTCTTTTGGAACCTATGTTATAAATTACCAAGATCCACCTTATCATGTCGATTATTTTATAACCGACTTGATTAAGCGCCCAGATTTGATATGACACGTCGGTTATAAAATAACCAACATGATAAATCTAATCTTAGTTTTTGTCACATCGGTTCTAAAATAAACAAGGTATAAAATTGATTCTCATAGATTTATCACATCAGTTATTGTATAAACAACGTGATAAATCAATTTTTATATCTTTTCATGTTGGTTATATTGAACCGATGTAAAAAATGCCGATGTGTTAAACATTTTTTCCGATAGTTTTAGATTATACCTGGTGTGAGTTGTCTTGTTTCATGATTGATATTTGTGATCATGATTTTTGGTTTTCTTGTAGATTTTTTTGTGGTCATTCCTTGTTAGTTTGGGGGTCCTACTGAGTATTTTGTTAGTTACCTTTTCATGGGATTTGCCCGCACATGTTGTGTCTCATGTAGATGACCGACGACTTGGAGGAAAACTTGGGGGCCCAGTACTAGGCGGTGTCCAGTGACCTTAGGAAGTAAGGATGTTCTTATATGTTCTCTTGAAGATAATAAATACTTACCCATTAGGTGGGGTTTTCAGTGGATGGCTATTAGTGTTCCTTTGTACTTTTTGGTTTTCTATTATTCTTTTGTTAGATTTTTATTCTAGACAATTTAACCTAGAGTTTGTACTTTTACTCAGTGGTTGTTTAGTGGCATGCAAGATAACCTTTCCAGAATTGGGACATGGTTGTGTGTGTGTGTAGTGGTACGCATGAAAATACCTCCCACATGCAGGTTGATGCCTTCGGCGCTAGTCTCCAACCCCTGTCCTTTAGGAGGTGGGCTTGGGGGATGTCACAACATGGGCCCTGAGGGATAGGTCGTGACATATGCATGAGTAATGTTACCACTTTTAAATGATTATCGTGGAAAGAAGGTAGGTGTTATTTTATCTTTCAAGAATTATAATAATTTATTAAATATCTTATTATTTATCCAAATATACTTATATATATCATCTATGTAATGTTGTGTTGAAAAATGAATCACATCTCTTTGTGGAGGTGGTAGTCCACATGTACAAATGAATGTTATTATCATTTTCCATTTCATGGAATGGTAACAAGGTAAATGGTTTATTATATTTTAATAATGATACATATTTTATGAATATAAAATTTAAACTTTAATTTCATAATTATAATCCATCCAAGATAGATGGTGATGGAAAACAAATCACATCACTTCATGTGGTGGTAGTCCGTCCTACACATGAATAATGGTTTTGTTTCTAATTTGTTGGAAGAGAAGAAATATATATGTTATAATATTAACCTAATAACATAATTTTATATTTTTTATAATATAGTTATTATTTTATCATGTTTGATTACATTTTTAGTTATGTCAAAGAAGAAACGAAAATTAAACATGTAGATGAAAAACTTTACATCTTCTTCAGAAAACCACATTACCTAACACCTTAAGACATTTAATATTTGTATTATGAATAAAAAATTCCAATATATTATTGGAAGGTATTCTATAATGTTATTTTGGTTTGTATTTGAAAAAAAAATTATATGTGTGACAAAATGAGAAGAAGATGTTCCATTTTATAAAAGAGGGGTGGGGCACTGTTGAAATTTATCAAAATAATAAATTAACATAAATTATTATTTAAACTAAAATTCCTATATATGAATTTATTTATAGTTTAAAATTATTATGGGTTTAACCAAGATCCCTTATTTTATTGATAACTTTAGTTCACATGTTTAAATTTATCATTTGGTTTTCACACTTATTTAACCTCTTTAAATTTTATAGTTATAACATGGTTTTTTACACTTTGATGGTAAATATATTTAGTATAAATTTATAAAATACCCATAAATAGACACCTATAGTTATGTTAAAAATTATTCTAATAAATTTTCCAAATTTAAAATTTTATGAATTTTATATCTTTTAATTAAATATTATTTACTATAAAATACCCATATGTCAAATTTTTAGAACTATTCATTACATTTCTTTATTAATATTAAAAAAATAGAAAATAAGAAGAAAATATTTTATTATATCTATAAAATGTCATGTAAATATATAAAATTCATTTATCACATTAATTACTTGAAATTATATTTATTTTAATATTTATAATATCATTTATTTTTTCCATTAATTATTTATTTATATCATTAGCTTTGTGAAGGCATTAAACATAATTATATTTCTCTAAAGAATAAAAATAATTTACCATGATGAGTTAAAATATATTATATTTCATAAATATATTTTTATTCAAACATATATCTTAGATATAACCATATTAAAACTATTACAACTATTAAAAAAATTGGAACATGTTTTACTTTTCATTAAATAAAATATTTTAAAGTTCATAATATAATTCATGTGGTTCATAAGGTCATAAATTAAACAATATATGATTATGGTAGATATATACTCATCATATATGATTTAGGTATGTGTTTGGGTCATTTTATAGTTATTATCATTTTATTTTTAATATGAAGTACCAGATTTACCCTTTATTGTGGTAATAAAATTACTATGATTACTATTTATATTGAACAATAATAACATGGAACTATTTACTAAATTTGGAACCAATGATTCCAAATATGGAATCCATTTTTAAAAATATAGAACACTGATGTTTCAAAATATAATTTAAAACTAAACCAGAGAAAAGAAATTAAAATTAGTTTATTTTTCGAAAAAATTCCCTTTTCAATATATAGTGTTTTTATAGTAAATTAAAGTATAAAATCCATTTCAAAACCCATAAATGGATTATTTTAAATAAAAAATAAATAATAAAAAATTAAAAATAATACAAAAACTGCATTTACCATAAAAATACTTTACAAGAATACATTTTTCCATAAAAAGCATGAATTTCACTATTTGTTGAAAACATGGTATTTTCAGGAAAATTTATAGAAAATTAATCATAAGATGACTTTGACATGATGAATTTAATAAAAGTTAATGTTGAAAAATAAATATTCTAAAATTTTAAAATTTAAATTTTAAATAAAATATTATAAGAAACTCTTTTAATAAAATCATTTTCTTTTTGATTTTAATAATTACATAATATATAAATATAACTACATAATTTAGAAAAGTTAATAAACATTAAAATAATTATTCTATCATAACTTGTGTTTTCACATTGATATTCTAAAACGGAAATTAAATCATAATAAGGCATGTTTAGATTTTAATCACATGAGTTTAATGTTATGTTGGATCATTATTTACCGTATGTACTATTTTTCTATAACAACAGCTTCCATTTAAGTATTCAAATGGATCCATTCAAAGAATTTTATGGAATGTGTTGTCGTACTCCAAAATTTTGGAAATAAATAATTAAAGGAATATTATTGTCCTAGAATATTCCAAGGAGATAATGAAAAATGAAATTACTATTAAGACTTATATTAAAGCATCTAAAAGTAAGAAAATAGTTATACAGATAACTGGAAGAATGATTTTTAATTTCAAGTGGGAGATAACATTTTATTGAAAGTATCTCCACATAAATATGTTATAAGGTTTGCAAAGAATGGTAAAACAATTCCTAGGTACATCAAACTATTGGAAATTCTAGATACAATTGAATATTTTTCTTACCATTTGGATATTCTACCAATAAATTCTATGAAACATGATGTGTTCAATATATCATTGTTAATAAAGTTAAATATAGACCCAACACATGTTCTCATATCTGAAAAATAGAATTTGAACATAATCTATCTTACTGTGAAGAGCCTATCTATATAATTGACACTGGAGAGAAGTATTAAGGAATCATATAAATAGATTGGAAAATGTATAATGGATAAATAAAAAATGGTAGAATAAATTTGGAACTATAGGATGTTATGAAGAATAACCACACTCGTTTTTTTAGAATGTAATATCATAGAAAATTTTAATGATAAATATTTTTTTGGGGAAGAATGTAACACCCAAGAATCAATTATATAATGTGAACATTATGTTTTGATAAAACTATAATACATTTTACATTTTGATATTTAATAGCACAAAAATTCTAATTTTACAAGATGAATATCAATTTTGAATTTAATTGTCCAAATTAGTTGGAGAATATTATTTAAGTTTCCCTTAAAACAAGATTCTAAGAAGAATTGAAAATTTATTATTTAACTATTAAAAAACTTTTATATTAACATATTATAATAATTATAACTAACCATGTATTTACTATCAATTTGATGAAAATAAAGATGAGTTCATTTTTTGATAAATGGAATATATATAAGAAAACTTCCTTTAAAAAAGCAATAATTTTATCGATTTTAATTAATTAGAATAATATATATTTGATAATTATTTAATTAAAATTTATAGAATATATATATATAAATTTAAATACATATAATTATGATTACTTATAATATAGTAAATGTAATATCATTTTTTGTTTGAACAATGCATTTCTTGAAATATCCTTTTTGACATGTTTTATGGGTTAATTTGTAAATTTAATTCATCCAATTATTTGGATTGAATTTGATAAAATGTATCCCATATTATTAATTAGAATAATTAATTTTTGGTAATATGGTAAACATAATTTTTTGTCATAATAAATAGGGAAACAATTGAAAAATAAATTATCATGATTAAGGTAAAAATGTGTTTACTAGGGGTTATCCTATCACAATAAGGCTAAAAACCTAAACACTTGATAAAAACATATTAGATGGTTTTATTTCTAACTTAATATTATAATATTAGGATATGATAGTTTTTTTACATTTTTCTAAAAAGGGGATGTGATATAATTGAAAATGTACAGGTGTGCCAGTCACCTCAATTAAAAAGGGGAGATTACTCCCCGAACATATTAACACATATGAAGCTATATATCTTGACTATACCCAGAACAAATTTCCCCCCAACATCCATATCAATGTTTAAATTTTATGGCCTTCCTAAAAGACCAACCCTAGGGTCCTTAATAAAATATCCAAATGAGGGTTTTCTAAGGGATGCTAATTGTATTCACTAATATCTTTATTTTTTTACTTATCATTTTATCAACTTCAATTATGTAATAATAATTTCCATGTAAATCCAATAGTATCTAATATATAATGAGATTTTATTATTCTGGAAGAATAAAATTTATTAATCTTTTTCTTTGTCTAATAGGAAACAAAACCATCGCTCATGTGTATGGAGAACTACTCCCTCACAAACAAATGAATTTTGTTTTCCATCAGAGACACACATGGATATTAATAATAATAGATTAAAGGGATATTTATGATAATTATTATATAATATGTATCCTTTAAATTTAGTATATCATCTATATCATTACCCTTTCATCCATCAACGATATGATAACATCACTTGTGCGTAAGTAAAACCTACCATCTCCAGAAAGATATATGATTAAATTTAAATGTTCAACTTCAAAGTATGATTATAAAAATTAATCTAAGGAATAAATATGATAGTTTTAACATTAAAGTTTTTGGTTTATTATGGAACTATATATTATTCACAATAATATTAACTCTCTTAACAAAATATCTATGAAAAAAATGAAGTAGTTGACACATGAAACAATGGTAATAATAAAATATTACTAAAAAAAGGGTGAAAATATTTTACAAGAGGATAAGATATGATATTATAACTACTAATATTGTGAATAATTAAGTTATCGACATGTTTAAACCCATTATTCATGGGCTTAAAAAACATTAAACTAAAGGAAATCGTTGGTAATATATTCCATATCAATTTTCATTATTTCAATAGATAGTTGATAATATGAACCTATTTACATTTATGTAGTGAATATAATAATCCTTAAATATATTTAAAATTAATAACTATTTATCCATGATTAGTAATGTTCCAATTCCTGTTAATTCTTTCATGGGGTTATGATTTAACTTTTACCACTAAGGTAAGGACTTATTTTACAATCTCTTTTTTTGGGATTTATTTAATTTTCATTGAAGAAATATTATAATCCATTATTCATAAACTACACATCTTTTATTATACTATGTACATTAAAGATTTATCATATTTTATTCAAATGTTTCCTTTATTTGTAATTTTAAATAAGAAAATAAATTTTCAATGGGGAAAAAATTTATTTCACTTTTAATCGGATATATTTTTCTTCCATGTCCATATTTTTAAAAATTGTTTTAAAAAAATATTTTTTATCATGAATATGATTTAATAATGAATTTTTATATTATATTCAATTTTTTTACTTGTTTAAGGTAATATTTGTAATTTTTCTTTAAAGTACCATTTTTTATTTCTCTATAAAAAGTGAAAAGAAATGCTTTTAATATATACGGTGTTAGAAAACATCCATAATGCCATCACTACTATGATAATTATCTTTATCTTATTTTTTATTTTTTTTAATATGAATTTTTTTCTTTTAATTTCTTTAAAAGTGCATAATCTTGTTACAAAAACAACATTTTTTATTTATCGATGGTCATATATTAAATCTTATTAATTTTACAGTCACTAAGATTCTCTAGATACATTTAGTTTCATGTGATCATTTGAAATTATATTTATCATAAAAATCCATATTATTTTATTAATGGAAATTATTATTTCCAAAAAAATGTGTACCACTTTTAATTAGGGTGTTTTATTGTGAAAATTATTTGATTGATAGGGGAATATCATGATAAATTGGTATTGTTTAATAAATATAGAAATTTATTGATATTGAATATTGGTTATAAATATAATTGATCACTAAACATAATAGGAATTCATTATTCATCTAGTAAAGTGTTGGGTCTGGTTATAGATATCCCCTTGATGCATCAATGGGTATCCTAAGACAAATATGTTTCTCAAATTAATTATGTTTTTAGTGTATTTTTATCTACTGATTAATATGTCATGGGCCAAAGATTTCACATTATTGATATCATGATGTATGATACCATGAAGACCAATATCTTGCACTTATATTTTGGATTATTAAGTGCTTATTATTAATTAGATTATTATTATGATATTTTTATGAGGTTTGTTTCATTCTTATATAATTGAATAAATGAAATGTGTTTTAAGTTATTGATCATTCCTTATTTATTATTTCTTATTTTATTTTTATAATATCTAATTTAGGTAACCCTAACAAAGGGTCTGGTATCACTCTTATTTTTTCCCATTCTCTAGAATATAAAGATGAAATCTTTGAATTAGCTTCAATGATATAGAATGTTTACTTTTGTTATATTATATAAATTATTCCTAATGAAAAGCAGATATCATGTTTGTGTTTGAATTTCAAAGACTATTTACCTTAGTATTAGATCCTTTATAACTTTTCCAATGTATGAATGTATCCTCCAACTCTTGGATACTATATCAGGTGTTTTTAAAAAAGATTTTTTTTTTATTTATTTGGTTTCTCATTAAGGACTACATCATTGGGATTTTTCTTAAATGACTGAGTTAAAAGATAGTCTTTAGAAATGATTCAAAGGAGAATAAATCAAACTGATATAGAAGGTTTGGAATTTATGTATACTAAAAGGAGAAACTTGTATGGGAATAAATCTTGACATCTGTGGGGAGATAGATGTTATACTCCTTAGTAGAGTTCATCATCATGAAATACTTTTTTATTAAACAAGAAAATGAGTTTTAAGAGGCTATGTTTCAATTTATTTATTATATATTGATGATTAAGGTATATATAGGATTATATATAACTACCTTTCCACAATATGAAAATTTCATGCTACTGTTGTATACTTTTATACAATCAATGTAGAATAATTTAATTTACTTTATTTGGAATGATTTTCAAATGTAGTTATTTTCAAATATTTCTATAGAAATAAAATAATTTTTTATTTATATTTGATAAATATGAGAACAAAAATAAATGAATGGAATTTTTGAAATATAATAGAGAAAATATTTGAGAAAATCATTGGAATTTCCCATGTGATTCTTATTAAATATAGATATATGGAGGATCTTTATATAGGTTATTCCATGTAACTTGTATAGACCATAAGATATTCACTATATATAATTGTATGATGATCTCAAAATAAAGAGGTGGATCACATATACTATTATAGAATGAATGTTTCTCGTGAAAACCTATGTGTTATACCTTGAATAATAAAAATAAATACCATAGTAGAGAATATTTATTAGTCATTTTCATTTATTATATAAAGCTATGTATGATTTTGTAGACAAAACTAGTGTTATTGAGAATAAGAATAATAATAAACAGCTATTATTGTGTGAATTAGAGACTACTTCGTGTCGAAAATGGGTGTTCCAACCAATTATATTGTCTATATATATAGTCAAGGAAGAAGAATAAGAAATTTTTTGTAACTCTATGGGGAGTTTCATGTTGTGGGAAAGAACATATCCAACTATTCATAGTTTTATCACTTGGATATATTTTGAGGTTGTGAATTTTATTATATTATAATTATGTAAGATTTTTTGGAATTTTGTTCTTGAAATTATGGATTTGATAGTTTATATGGATAATTTTTTAATAAGAATGGGGATAATGATGGAAAGAAAAGGGATGAGTTTCATGTTCTATTACTTATAGATTATAGCAATCCTAAATATCCAAAATTTTATAAAGAATATTAGTTTTTGAGTGAAATGACATACCTATATAGAATTTATGATTACGCCAAGAAGAGATGTGTTGAAAGAAGTAGAAGGATTTCAATATAAATAACAGGTAGATATTTTTGATTACTTATATAATATAGTGTTCCCTCACCTGTGTGATATGATGATACTATTGTAAATTAATATAAATAATTATATTAGAGAATACTTGAATTAGAAATCCTAAGCATAGTAATATTAGGTCCCCCATATTTTAGTTGTTCCATGTAAAAACAAATATTTTTTATTTTACTTAATTAAATTTATTTAATATATGTTTATTATACGTTGAACTAGAAATATCCAATTTTCATAATCATAAATATATGTTTAGATACTAATGGAGTTAAATTTAATATAATATTTGAAATTTTTTAAAACATTTACTACACCTAATTGGCCCCACTAAATAGTGTTTAAATTGGTATAACCATTAAAACAAAGTGGAATTATATCTTATGTTTCCCCAAATAGGATTTACAACTATTATATCAATTATATCCTAAAAGGTTATCTTTGATAGGTTCTACATGTTTTTAATGGATTTATTTAATTCTTTTTGTAATGTGAAGATTTTAAATGTAAGTACATAGGATAGAGGGGAATATTTCCATCACTATTAATAAATAATTATATTATTTAGTAAATACAATAAAAATTTAATAAAAAGGGGAAGGGATTAGAGAAATGTATCAAAGAAGAATCATGAACAATCTATCTGAAGGTATTATAAGTGGTAATTGTGTTGATTAATATATTGAATAATACTCTAATATTTAATCGTGAACAATCTATGAGGGTATGAAATGGAAAAATAAATCAGATTTTGTTATTTTTAAATTAAAGGATATAAATAGAATTTTCTTATAGGGGTTTTCATACATATTATTTAACACATAAAATAAATTCATGAGGATATTTAATGTATAGAAATGGGAATTGATGTAATGTAATAAATTCATGAGGATATTTTGGAGAATTTTCATAATGTCTCCATGACTATGAAGGATGTGAAACTGGAAGATATTGAAAATAAGATAATAGAACATGATAAATCCATAAAAGAGACACGTAAGATACACAAGGTTAAATTTTGGGAAATAAAACATAAGAAGAGAGGGAAATGAAAATATAACTCTATTAATATAGTCTTGATTGGAATTTTCTAGAGTTTAATAAGAAATTGAAAAATTATAAAACACACAATATGAATATTAATTGTTTCTTATCAAAATTGAATACATACACAAAATTTTAGAGATGATATTTTCTTATAATAAGACCCATTTTGGTATAAAGAAGATCTAGAAATAATATCATGATTATCTTAACACAATATCATTTAATAAGTCATAAAATAACCCAATACTTAAATATTGTGAAAAATATGCTTTAGCTACATGTATAGGGTACAATTTAAATACTATGTAAAACCATGTGGTAAAAATCCCAATAAGTTCACAACATCCTCAATGGTTAATGTAGGAATTTATTCAAAAATAATTTTCATAATCACTGACAAAAATTTTTGGTTTCTATAATAAACAAAAATTATTTAAAAAAGGACATAATTCACTTAAAGAAAAATGAAATATAATTTTGGGTAATTTTTGGTACTGTTATAGGTTATTACATATGAACATTTATTTCTGTCACAATATCTCACTATGTTAAATGAGTATAAGTCATGAGTTTAAATGGATAAGTGTTGTGGAAAAAGAAACACATTCTACACTAAATCAATTCCCACATAGAGAGAATGATCATTATCTAAATAACATATTTGGGTTTATATAGAACATCAATGATTCATATAATATCTAGGTCCATATTATAAAGAGTCATTTTAGGATCCAAAATAATAAAAATTAGATATTAATATGTATAGTAGGATATAGTAAAGATAAAAAAAGGTATGACTTGAGGTGTTAATTAGTGAATAATGTTTTTGAATCAAATACTCCCCAAATGTCAGTAATGAATGTTAAAGATGTTGTCCCATTATAAGAAAAAATTATTCATTTGTGGTAGAAAATTATATATGGGGATAACTTCAATAGGGTCATTAATATCAAGATGAAATATAATAATCTAGAACAAAAAAATCGATCAAACCATAAAATAGATAAAATAATTGGTTTTTTAGTTTATGAAACTCCTCATGAACAAAAAAAATTCTGAAGAGGTTTTCAAAGAATAAAAAACCAAATCCTATTGTAGAGGTTTAAAAAAGGTAAAAGTAGAATATACATATGGATTTTAAATATATTACTGGTTTGACTTGAAAATGATAAATAAATAGATATAATATGTTACCTATAATTCTAAACTTATTCCTAATATAAAATAATCCATACCTAATAATAAGTATAATAACGGGCCAAAATATTTTCTAATAGTATTTCATTATCCATTAAAAAGGATAATAAGATTTATCAATAAAAATAAGAAAATTGTCCATTGGTTGATAATGTGTAAATGTGTGTTTAAACTAGTAATAGAGATTGAATATTCTTATAGGTGGAAAATATTGGAAAATGAATGGTTATCCAAGCATGAACAGGTCCAAACATTCTAGAACTTATAAGAAAAAAGTTTTTGGGTTGAGATCAAAGTTTTAACCCTATTTATCACATTAAGGAGTTTAAGAAAGACCCAACTTATTACAATGAATTTTTTAGTCTATATCTTGAAATGGAAATTAGTGGTGATTCATGAAGACCATCCTTTCAAGGGGAGCTATCTCATAAGTGAAATTCTACCAAAGTTTCATAATTTGACATAAATTCATGAATTTTGATAGCCCATACAAATTTTATGGTTTAAATATGATTTAAATTATCCAAAAAAATTATTCATGTTGATTATTTTTTATCAATTAAGATTTTTATCTATAAAAAGGATAGGAAAACACACTACACATGAAATGTTTTGATGGTATGTTAAAGTTATTATAGGTTTAAATATTTCAAGATAAATCTATTTATCTTGTCCATAAAAGGTTAATTTGAGGCTTGACATATCATTGTGAAAAATTATGGGAACCATTTCTATCTTAACAAGAGATACTTATTTTCTAAAAAAAATTTCCCATGTAGACTAAGAATTGATTAGTTAGTGAATAAATTATAAGAGAAAATGAGGTCCACTTTTCCCTCTTGTGTGGAGGTAAAAATGTCTCCCAACAATGGGGATAATAATTATCTTTGATATTAGGGGTAGAATAATGTTTCTCTTAAATTTATTCTATTAATAAGTGGAATAAAACCATTCTGACAATGTTTATTATCAATTAGAGGGAGAAGGATTATATTGACTGTTGGGGTAAATTTGGAATTTATCACAATACCAAAGGGAGATATTAAAGTGACCTATGGTTTGAAGGTTTATTCATTTTATATTATATTTTTGTATTGAAATTATGAATGGAAGAAGTCATGAGTGATGGAGTTACTATCCAACTAATGTAAAATGTGAATTATTACATTGTATTTTAAGTAAATGAGAATGGTGTTGGATACCATGAGTTATTCTAGGAAGATTCATATCAAGGAATAGAATAGAAAAATTTAATGGATTATAAATGAGAAGCATTTTACATCCTTTTATTATAGAGATAGTCCTTAATTCCAATACAATTGTAGATTTGTGATAAGTATTGTCTACAATATTTTAAAACAATTGGATAAAAGTTTATTTAATGATAAAAAATGGATGGGGTATATGTTTTTATGATGTAAATATTGTACATAATTAGGAAAAATGATTTAAACAAGTTCAAATTTGTGTAGTTAACTAACTAGGTTATTATAGAATCCATGATAGAGTATTAATTATGAAGTTTATTGATGTAATTGAGTAAATACTCTTTGATTAAGGATGAAACTAGTTGAGTTTAGAGATATAATTTAATGGTTGAATTAATATATTAACCTAATATATCTTTAATATATATCATTTAAGGGACATTGAGATTTATTTGAATCAACATGGATTGTATCTGATAATTTCCAAATCCATTTGAAGACATTTGAAGGTATTTTTGAAGTGTTTGAGATTGAATGAGATATTTTTGAAATGGATTTAACATAACTGTATTTTATTGGGATTCTAATGAAAGAAAATAAGGAATAATATGTGTCCCAAATTCAATATATAAATATTGAAACATTGAATTTTAGTCATTTTAGAAGTAAAAAAAATACATAGGATTCATTTGACTCAATATATGAGTCATTCTACCCTATATATTAGTGACTGAGAATATGTGTATGATTCATTCACTCATATAATAGACTACATTAGAGTCATTTTGGGTTGTGTTTGTATTATTATTATCTTTATATGAGTCATCTATCTCTATATATGAATGATATCATTCTTCATAAGGGTCATGTACTATTTTCCTCTACGTCATATCATAGGAAATTTATAGTTTTTTTATAAACAAAAATATGAGTTTCTAAAATTTAATTTCAAAAGTGGAAAATGATTTAGGATATTGATAAATCCTTTATTTATGATTTAAAACAATAGAAATAGTCAAGTGGAATGTAATAAATTATGTTTTTCATGTGAATGTTTCTCTTCATAAATAAAAATTAATTTCATGTTTTTTAAGAATAATGCAGTCATTATTGTATAAATACTTACTCTATTCATCTGATGTTAAATCAGTATGATCTGACTTGAATGATTTAGTTATAAGATTATATTCATGAATGATTTAAAGGTGATAAAAAATGCCTGAGGTTGGTTTTATAGATATTTATTATCCAAAAAAATGATATTTTAAAATAATTAATTTGTAAAATTGCGAGAAGTTGAAAATAATATTATTTAGTGTTGTTAAACATCACATTTTTTTGGATTCAATCAAAAAATGAGGTAGAAGAGGGTGAGTTTAGAGATATTGATTACACACATAATAATGAAGTTTGTAATAGTTCTCTAGATATATATATTTTTTTTACAAAAATGAACCTATAAGATTATACTATATACTTCTACATATCCAATGAAGAATATTTTATTTGTAGATATTCTATAATGATTTTAATGAAAATATATTTTTGAATCCTACTATAGAAAATTAATGAATATATTTATGTATCCCTATGAATAATGATAAGGAAAATACATTAATAGGGTTATTTTTAATGCAAAGGATAATGTAATTGAGAAAATTGTGGGACATTCCCAAATGATACATCTTGAATAAAGAGATATGGATCATAAAAATAAATATTATTTATGAGACTTGTATATCATTTTTTGTCATGTGATTTTATTGAGGAATGGTATGTGTGCTTCCAAAAATTGAAAACATATATACCTCATATGGGAATAAAGAGAAGCCAATTATCCCATAACGATAAATGTTTGTGTGTGTGTGTACATACAGTCATTTCTCTAAATGAAGAAGAATAATAAAATGAACCAAATAATGCTTTGTGAAACTAAACCAACAATGAATTAAGGCTTAGTGTTCCAAACTGTTTTACATGAAATGTATATTCATGGAGGAATATGTAAAGATAATTTTTTGTTCTATAAAAATCCACATTGTTTTATAAATTCTAAACACATTTATTCAAAGTTATATCATCATGAAGTTTTTTGAAGCTTTTCATATTATTGTATACTCTTTATGTATGTTTATTCCGGGTGTTCTTCTTGATATTATTTAGTTCAAATTCTCTAATGACTAGTTTTTTATGTAAATAAGCATATATTTTAAAAAAAATTGAGTAATATGTTTTATTAATTTAGAAATAAACTCATTTTAATACCCTTTATGTTAAAAAATTAGATGAGTGTTTCATAGAAATGATATACCTAAACATAATTTTTATTCTAATTTAAGAGGATAATTCTTACAAGAACTGGCGGGATGCCAATTTAATGATCCTTTGGGACTATTTTATCACTTGTGTGATATAGTGATCTATAACCTTCTATATTTAGTGAGAGTGATTTAGGATAAAATCATCCTTGTAATGACCTATTATTTTACAAAATGTCTCCCTCTATCTAATTCAAATATGTTGGATTCACTTCTTTATACATAACACTAAACTAGAATGAAACTACAAAATATTTATATATTTAAAACATACTCATTGATTTATTATGTATGAATAGAAGTCACTAAATTGTGAAATATATTTATATTTATATTTATATATAAATTTTATTTTATATAAATCAACATAATTAATTATTCAGTTTAAGAATATATCCTTTTAAGAATATTAATTTTTATTAAAGAAAAATATTAATATTATTGTTAAATGGTTATTTAAAAAAATTAATTTTAATTTATTAATGATTGCTTTATAGTTGTATTATAAAATTTATGAATAATAATAACTAGTATTTTAATATTTTATATTCCTATAAAAACAATTTCTCATTATATTTTATGATTTTATATAATTAATAAAAAATAAAATTCTATAAATTTAATCTGAAAAAATAAACATATTTTTTGGTATTTATAATGACAATATTGTTTTATGATGATTTTATTATGTTTTTTTCAAACTGTTTTTATCTTTAAGTAAATATTTCAAAACGATGTTTTATAAAAAAAATATGTATTTTATGACATAAGAGTATATAAGTATGAATTTGAATTTCAAGAAACAATTTCTTGAGATTAAATATATTTTTTATGTTAGTTTTTAATTTTAATATATTTTCTTTATCATTTTTTAACCATATTTTACAATTCAATACATGAGTTATATTTTTTTAAAAAATTATTTTCCTACATTTTACATTTAGTATTTAAAAATAAATTGTAAAAATATTAAACATTTATCCAAATTAAATGTATTTAAAATATTAAATCATTATGTAAAAATTATATAATTTTTACCATTTTATTCTTTATGATAAATTATAAGTTACATTAGTTAAAAAACCATTTACCACGATAAAATTCAAAACGATAATAGTGACAAATCTAATGGTAATGAGTTGAAGACTTGTTTAAAGCATGTATGAATTTTTTTTTATGATTAGATTGAGAATATATTTTCCTCACTCTATTATTTATCATTTTGGGGTCACTTTTATTGTGAGTTTCTTTTTGTTATAGAATTTGTTTTGGTAATTACAAATATTCCATCCTTTATCACTTATAGAATGGAAACATCTCTCATCACTTAACACAAAAAAACCTATTTCAGATCAAACTTTTCCAAATAATTTCCTCCATATTCCAAGACACCATCAAGAGGTTTTGGTATTCTCAAAATTCAATCCCTTAAGCGATTAATCCTTTTGTAATGGGGATAATAAAAGAAGTTACGTATAAACTTCTAAAAAATTCTTCCTCATTTCTATTTCTTTATATGCAATTATTATCCATAGAATTTAATAAAAGCATACTAAAATTATATCATAAGTATTATTATTATATTTATATTTTTTTATAATTATTGTAAAATTATTAACCACCTTTTCCCTATTCCTTTATGAAAAATTGAAATGTTTGGACTACCACCTCTATGGATCGATGCACTTTTTTCATTACTAAATTTCATAGATAGTTCATGGAATAGTTTGAAAAGATATATATTATTTTTAAGATATGAATAATTTAATGTTATTAATATTTTAATGACCTATTTATTTTCTTAATGATGTAAAATCATTATAAAAGTAACCATATTAAAAATCTAACAAAGAAGGAAAACAATTTTTTTATGCTTTGTAATTATTTCATATCCATTTATTATTCTCCTATTTAATTACAATTATGATATATAAAACTAATGAACAAAAAATTATATCACTTTGTTACTGGTATAATGATGTGTAAACTAAATCGCATCATAATTTTCCACTAATCATGGAACATTCATATCTGGGTCAGTATGACAACCTACTTAAAGTATGATACGAGATTATACAATGAATGACAATGAAAAAGTGATTAATGGTATAATATTGTATGAATTGAAAAATAATTATTTATCTGTAATTACTTTAAGTTTAATTCATTGTTAAACTAAATGTTTAATAAAAAAACCTTTCACTGGTTTAGAAATTAAATGAAGTATGCTTATTTGCAAATTTATCTTCAAGGAAAAATAATGGGACACTCATAAAAGGATAGTAAAATATCATAAATACTTTTAAATGTACTATTATAGTAAAATTAGTTATATTGGAATTTTGAAATTTTGAGTAAGGATGAATATTGATAGTGTTCCTATGAAACCAATATAGACAATTAAAACTATAAACACCCAATTTGGGGCAATAAATAAAGAATAAATAATATATATGTTAATAATGATTAAAAATTTAAAAAATACAGAGTTATGAATTAATATAGTCATGAAATGAGTTATTATGATATTTCTAGTTTTTATAAAGGAATTTGGAATGAATTAATTGATTAAAAGATAAAAGGTAAGGGATTCTATCTCAGTCACCCTAAACTGAGGCATGATTTGATATTGTGCACAATTATAAATTTTTATTGTGAAACTACTAAAAATTAAATTGTAATATCCTAAATTATTTTGGATTGATTAATATTCAATTCAATTATAACACTTCCTTTCTCTAGGATATGATTGATATCTTCCCTAATATATATGGTGGTTTTAACACCCAATCTACTTTCCTGAGTTATAATGTTTATCCTTATGACCTTTCATTCATTTTAGATAAATATACCCTATTTTTTATATTGGGAGACAAATTTTGATTCAAATATTTCTTATTGATGAGTTATCATCCATCTTAAAAACATATCTTTGTTACAAATAATTCATGTCCTCTTAATCAATAGTTTCCCCTCTTTGTCAACAATTTATCTTCCCAAGAATGTTGTCCTATATAATTAGAAATATAATTATGTGTAATCTCATGTGACCTTCATATTTCCCTTCTCATATTTCTTAATAATGATTTATCATACTATTTATGACATGGGATTTGAACAATGGTGTTTAAAATCACAAAAAGGGAACATAATGATTTCTTATTCAATAAAATATGTGACCTATATAAAATATTTTTCACTATGAATGGATTTTGAAAAAAAAAATTTAAGGAAAACCAAAATAATTTAATTAAGGTCTAAATAAAAATATTACGATATTTCCTTCATTGAATATTGTATTCTCATTTTGAAATGTTCTACCCATGTGTTTCATTTTTTAGTTATCCTTGATCCTTATTAGGAAGTTTTCTACATTGGAACTCAATGTTTCGGTAATACGTATCTTTAATAAAATATGAACATTAAAAAATGTTTTAATTCCCCACTCAATTGAGAATCATTATGATATAGTCCTTACTTATACATGAAACATGATTCTAAAATATACAAATTTCTCATGTTTTTAACATGAATATGCTATATATATGGTATGTTTCTCTCATTTGGAACACATATTGAGGTATATATTATGATTATGTGATGATTGGTACCATAATTATATATAACTACAATGAATTGGGTAAATAATTATATCTCATGATATGTTATGTAATAGATTAGAGAGTGAACCTAATTCTCCATAGTATTTTGTCTGTGTTATGATAATGGTCTTAGGAGTGACACATAACTTATTTTTATGATAACATGTTTTTATGTTGTTTCTACTTGTTTATGATTGCATTATCAAATGATATCATTTATTATTCCATGATTCCATTATTATGATTTTATTATTTATGATATCATTCTGTGCATCCTTACACTTGGGATGTTCTTTATTACTATTTTTATTCATTTGATAGACTTTCTAGATAACTCTTTTCATTTATAATTTTCACCTTGGTATCCTTTCCAAATTTTAAATATCTATGATTATTATGAGTACTATGAAATTTTTTAATTAAAAATGACATATTTACATTTGATATGATGTATATATATATAATCATTAAATACTCTACATATCTAGATCCTTTATTTTTAATTATTTGAATTTTATATGAGAAATTATGAAATAAATCCAGTTTAAGGATTTTGACACTATAAACATGCACCAATGGTACATTTGAGGCATTACAAACAATGGAGTATATTTTTCTTCTATATCCCAATAATAATAAAAAGACAGAGTCACTCATTGCTTCCGAACATAGTAAAAACACATATGACAATTCTTTAGTGATTAACTTGCATATAATTAAGGTGTATGGTACGTTCAAAATTAATTATCTATTTTTATTAATTATAAATGGAGGTTAAAATACCAAAGTGGTTGAAGTTAAAATGATATTTATAATGGGACAAAATTTTTATCCTACGTGATTCTACCCATCTCACTTGTGTCCAAACCAATCTTACTAGGACTATTATATAGATCTTAGTTATAATTTTTTTTATAATCTAAATTTATTATTTTTATGGATGATTATTTTTTATTTATCATTGATTTATAAATATAATCAGTGAATAGTATCTATAATATTAGTCATAAACCCTTGTTCCAAATTATAATCTTATGGCGTACAATGAGGCATGACCACAGTTATATAATGGAAATATTTTGTTACTATTTAGGTAAATTTTTATGGCGATGTTACTATCATTTTTTAAAATAAATTTATATTAAACATGTATAATTTAGTCTCTGTAAGGAAAAATTAATTTCCCGTGTTTCCTACACAAAAAATGAGTATTTATTGGAATTTTTTTAGATGTATCTAGTGACAGAGGTAGAAATATATTTTTTAAATATTTTTTAATTTTCAACATTCATTTGGTTAAATATATAAAGTTAAAAATAGAAAATTTTGACTGAAAAAAATATTTTTAATTTTTCTAGATAAATAGGCGGAGGATGTTCCGAGAGTATGGAAGCCCAATATCCAAACCATGATATAATCTATTTTCCATAAGTAATCTACTGGAAGATACATTATCTGGAAAAAATGATCATGTAGAATGGTCTTATCCAACAAAGAATAGTGTCTCTTATAATGAGAATTTGATAGACCATAATGACCACACTAAGATGATCCTTTCATAGGTCATCTAAAAAACTTATAAAAAATTATCAAGGAAGCTTAAATAATATGAAATAAAAAATGGGGACTCAATAAATAATGTGTTTCAGACATTTTGTCATATTTCTGTGGAAGAAAATCACATATAATTTATTAATGTATGAATAAAAGGGTTACAATTCTTATTAGTTAATTTATAATATATGATTTTTTTTATCAAGGTAATATATAGTCCAATATTATAGGTGCTCTAACTGTTTATAGATGTGTTTCTCTTATTGAATAAGTTTTATAACTATCTAATTTATTTGGAGAACCTTCCAATAAAACTCAAAACCCTTTATTTTATATATATATGGAAGTAAAAAAACAAATGTATTTAGTAAATCACCAGTTAACCATCGCATACATCCATAAGATGTTTTTCTCCTTATATTAGACTACCCATACATGCTATCCACAGCTAAATAACTAAATACTACCATATCTAAAAGTGAATACTAGATTTTTTTTAAAGGGAATAGAAACTAAAACTATCTTAATATTATTAAAATAATCCCAAAAAATATTGTTTTAAGTAAAATATCATAATAATCTAGTACATTGACATTTCTAAGAGTCGTTACTTATACAATGTTCAAGAATTCATGAAATGTTCTCCATTACTCTATATATTCACTCAGGCATGACTAAGACACAATGTTGTTTGATATTTTATTAGAACAATATATTAATTAATATATTAACCAAATTCTTCTTCCTAATTATCCTCTATAATTATAACACATTAAATTTAATTATATTCCAAATTAAATGGAATTTCCATTCAATGGGTTTCATTATTTCATAAAATAGTGGGTTTTTAGAATAGGTTAATTACACTCTGACTAGCATAGAACAACACTCCTCCATATAGACTTCTTTCAAGATCCTTTTGTAAACATATTAATATAACTAATTCCTCTAAAAGATAGACACTTCATATTAATTTTTTATTCCAGATAACATAATTATAGGTTATAGTAGTGAAATAAAACAAACCATTGTTCCCTTGAATCTAAACACAAATCCAGATAACCTCTTTTAGATTTGAGAATCTTTAGTGATGTCTATATCTATGAAACCTTGCAACAGATAATCTTCTCTAAACAAAAAAAGAATAAAATTCCAATCCATTCATGTATCATATGATCCACTTAATATATTTTCAATGTTCCCTTCTATGGTTTTACATAAAATGAATTACCACTCTCTTTAGAAAGGGATTTTTTTTCTTGTTTATTTCATCGTATGCCACCATCAATAGATTTTTGATACAAATGGTGCATTCACCATGCACAAGATATCATAATCCATTTTCAATTCTTCATCATTGTATTAATTAAAGTGTACATTAAGATTGGTTGAGACAAAAGTTTATCCATATATTCAAATCATTCCAATGATCTTCCAAAAGTAGTCTATATAGGATTACGAAAATGTTACATCTCTTGTATCCCTATATATCTCCATCACCAATATTTTCTTGACTTGTAGGATATATTTCAACATAAATATTTCATCCAAATTACTCTTTATCAAATAAATATATAAAGCCTATAAAAATTCCAATAGAATTTAATCTATATAAAGAAGAAGTATGATGTAACTCCAAATATTTCATTTTTTGTGGTAGAAATAATGATAAGAGTTACTCCATGTGAAACATTAATCAACCATGAATGCATCAAAATTTCAGTTATATTACTATAGTTATTATTTCAATCCATGGTTTCTTTACTTCAATATAAAAACGAGGCCCATGTTTCAATGATCACTAAGACCCACTGATAGATTCATGTAAATCTTATCTCCCAAATCACTATAAACAAATTTTTTATATATTTTTTCTCTAAGTGGAGATCATTAAAATAAACTAAATGTATCAACATTTAGGCTTTTGTATTCTTCACTACCAATGAGGAAATATTAGATAAATTAATTCATATTATTTTTTTAATCTATTACGAACAATCCACACATTATATCCCATTATTCTAGTTTTTACCTTTAAATAGATGACCCATCTATTCTCAATTGTGTATTTCCCTTCTAATAATTCAGTCATCTCCCAATTTATATTTAGTATTAAGTAATCCATCAATTTCTTCATTTTGGACCCTTAGTACTTCATGTAACTTATTTTATCCACTTTATCCAAGAATTTGGTTTCACTTATTTTATTTATAAGTATAAAGAATATTTCACCCAAAAACCATTGATGTATTAGATAACCCTTACTGATATATTAAATTGAACTTGATATTCTCCTTTGTCTGGTACTTCCCTTTCTAGTGTTCTGACATAGGTATAAATTTATATTTGATACACTAACTTCCAAAAATTCCCCTCATGTTTCAAAATTCATTGATAATTCTTGCACTTCTTTCAATTCACTTTTATAAAATATTTTATTGATTATATCTCATCTCTCACTATCCTCTAATATTTAATAACTTTCATCTAGATCAAATTATAAATCAATAGTGAATACCTTAATATAAAACTCTCTATCAAAAAAATTGAGATCCTTACAAAAGAAACATGAAATTATTGACAACATCATGACTCCTTAAAATTATCTATCAATAATAATTCTATATTAGAGAATAAAGTATTCATTTCTATATCCAAAATTGAGACAAATAATAGGATTAAACTCATGTTTTTTCTTTCTTTTTTGTAAATAAAAACATATGAAAAAAAATTTAAAAATACTTGAGATATGTAATTATTGGTAATTTTTAGACCATAACACTTCTATTAGAATACATTCCATATGATACAATTGAATCTTTTTAGACATATTTGGGGTTTTGTTGGTTTTTTTAAACCCAAATATCATTGGAAAACCTATAATTAATCTTTATACATCATGCATTATCAGGAAAATATTGATTCATTAGTTATGGGGAAGTAGTTATTTTGGTGTTCTAGGTATAGTCTTATGTGGGAAAATCAATTTCGTTGACCAGATATTCTAAATGTTTTAACAGTTATAATCTCTATCTTTTTCAAATCTAGGACACTTTAATTTCAAACCACATTTTGGTTTAACCAAGAATATCAATTGTAAAAAAGAAAAAAAGACATAAAATTATTTATTAATGAATTACACCCAAATATACCTCATTGCATCAATGATGTGTTTAATGATGTAAAGAGATCCTCTATGAGACTTCTATAGGGTTGTCCCCCATACATCCAAGTAAATTGGTTTATGTTTCTGATATCTTAGATTCTAACCACAAAGATTGAATAAATTCTACATTTTTTCTCCATTAAAATAAACTAAAAAATTCATATATCCATGTGACTAAACATCATCATGTAACTCCATACTAAATCCTTCACATTATTTTCACTAAGGGGACAAATATTTAAATTTAAAACTCGCATATCTTATAATGATATTGTTTTTTTCATTATAATTCCATATAATATTACAGTTGGGGAGTGTGTCCCATCCTTTAATCCTTATACCACGACAACGGACCCCTGAGTAACACTCTGTAATCCATTTGAAAAGGTATTATATTTCACTCCTCTTTCAACTATACTATATGAATATTTTTCTTCCATATACATGAGATGATCATGAATCCATTTAGTCTCAATAACCCAATTTTCTCTATCTAGATATTTGTATATCTCTTTCTAATGAATTACAAGGATTTATGATTGGATCAATAAACTCTTTAATAAACTCTTAATTAAAAATTTTACATACATACACATTCTATATTTAAATATAAATATCCTCTTGATTCAACGACACATGACTCCAATGGAAAATTAAAAATTGATTATTACATAAATCAATGAAGATTAAAGAATTTGTGCTTCCATATGAATTTGTAGGGACTTAATTTCAAATCCTTCGATATTTCTTGATATTCCCATATTTATCACACTTTTAACATATAGGTATAAGGATAAGAAAACTTACCTTATAATTTTTCTCAAGATTTATCCTATGGTCACTATATACTTGTTATATGAAGTGACCTTACAATATAGTCATCATTAAAAGAATTTATTAAAGGAACATGAACTTACCTTTACCTGTGATATTTTTTTTGGATAATATTTCAATTATTATCCTACACCAATATTCTTTTCCCATTAGAGTTACTCAAAATTTTGACTATTATATCTCTTCATTTTTTAAAAAATGATAATAAATTAATTTCCCAAACATTTTCCCCAAAAGCTAACTCCTCTCATTTATGAAGTATCAATATCTTGTTGAGGTATTTCATATGATTTTTTACTATCTTTCCATCCAATAACCTCATGTCGAACAAACCACAACATTTGAGGCAATTTTTCAAGTGCAGTAGGCCTCTCAAACAAATTAACCCTGAATTTTATAATTTTTGATATTGTCTAATTCTTTCAGATTTTAAATACTATGTTCCATGCCAATGATATGTTTACTAATAGAATTAAATTCTAGTATAACATATCCCATTAACATTTGCCTATTATTTTCTAGATTTCATCCACCTAAAAGAATTTATAAATAATTTTATGTGAGTTATTATTCCATCACCATCATTTAGTGGAATATTTCATTTCCTTAAAATTAATAAATCATAATATTTCCATATTTCAACATAATATCTTCTAATAAAATTAGAAAAAAATGAAATATATATAAAACCATGGAAATAATGATAATTTTAACTAATTTATGTTCAGGTGTTCTATTAGTGTGAATCAGAAGAATTAAAACTATTTTTTTGGAATAAGATCGAATATTGTGATCAAAACTATTCCAAATACTATTTTCATGAAGTAATCCATCAAAATATATGGGATGCAGTGAAATAAAATCCTCTTGAATGGTAATTTAACACTGATCATAGTGTAATGTAATATTAGAAACTTTTACGCTACATTGACCACAAACTATCAAAATTTACATGTAGTCTTAAAAATTACATACACAACAAAAATTCAAGAAATGGAAAGAAAAAGTATTGAAATAAAGGACACAAAAAATTATATTGTTCATAAATTATGTCCAACATCTATAAGATAACATTTTAATATTTTTATTACTAAAATGACATAATGATTACAATTTTAAACCATTAGTTTTTTATACCATAATTCATTATATGGGTGATATATTGTCCTAAATTACAGGTTTTCCCACCAATATTTAAATAGGTGTCTATCCTATTAAGTAAATTACACTGGCATCTGATCATTTTGTAGAACATTTATCTTAAATTAAAAACCCATCAATTCATATAGACAGCACAACCTCAACCACCTCATCCACTGAAACACTCATGGACTTTACCTTACACACATTGGTATTTGTGGTCTTCGGATTAGACTACCAGATGCACTAATGTTTCCTTATACTTGTATCTAAAAATCAAATAACCAAAATATAATCCACTTAACTCTTTTTATAGGTAAACATAATGTAAATTAAAATTTTCTTCACATTCCTAAAGTAGAATAATATAATAGAAATAATTTTCTAGGTATATATTTCCATCCCAATAGAGGAAACATACATTCTTCCCTTGGGTACTCTAATCCATAATTTATTCATTTATTCGAAAATGGTATGTGTAAAGTGAAATATTTTTTTGGTAATGGGGATCTTAATAGTTAATTTTTAATTTTTTAGAGTAGAGTTTTCCTCTTGATAAAATTGAGGTAATATTGAGAATTTTCTATGATGAGGTGTAGTGGATAAATCATCATTTGATGCATGAAAGAAAATAAGACACACACTCAACACAATATGCGCAGTTTCCAGTGAAATTTATTTCAAAACATGAAAAATGTATCACTTCCTGAGAAAGAATCCAGGGATTATATAGTGTTTCATTTTTATTAATTTATATATATATATATATATCATTTTATTACATTATTATTTTTTCTTTCTTTATTTTTATTTTATAAAAAATAATACACATCATTTATAAGATTCTATTTTTTAGGAAAATAATTAGATTTCAAGATAGGGAACCTCACCCACATGAATTGAGGATGGGTGATATTATATTAAAAGATTTATTCTCTACATTATCGTTTTACTAATCCATTCATATACAAGCATAAAAAAATAAATTTTTCATTTTTTCACTTTAATAAATAACATATAATATATGATTTATGGTATGAATAAGTAAATTATTGGGTTAAACACACTTAATGTTTTTTATATAAATTTTATAAAGTTTAATTTTGGTTCTTTATAACCATGTTATGATTAATTAAATATAACAAAAACCCCCTAGGTGCCACTGGAAGGTACCCTGGGCCCAATTAGCCATATGCCCTCAAGTGAATCTCTCCAAATGCAAGAGGCTACTGAATAGAAGTGAAGTTCTAGGGTGTGAATGTGGGGATACTATGCCCTCTTACTAGAGTGTAACACAAAAATATATCAATGAAAGGTAAATAGTAGAATCATTAATAATAATTATATGACAGATAACCAGTAGTAATATGCATCAATATCAAATGGAATCTCGTATACAATGATGATGATCATTCACGTCACATGTCTCTAATAAAGTAGAGAAATAATGTTTATAAGGAAGGTGTAAAAGACAGGGAATAGAATTCAAAAAAATCCAAATTCTATCCACTAGCATCACCATCCTCATCTTGGTCTCATTCTTTACTCCTAAAAAATCATTGAAAACATGTGGTAAGTTTCTTTCCCTTATACATTCCTTTAATCATATAGTCTGTCTGAGTAACCAATGGTAGCACAATCAGGGTATAAGATATAATTCTAGTATGAAACCACCAAAGGACTATGACATCTAGTCTATAAATATATATAACAATAGTGTGTAGGAAAAATATAACAAGTAAAGGAAGTTCTCAAAATTTAATATCTTATATGTTCAGGTTCTCTCTCTATAACCAATACATTTAATCAGTTTAATTTAAAAGGTAAGTATCTTATTTAACAATCATTCCTATGTTATTTATAATAATTCTCAATTAACCATTTATTCCCATTTAACTATTATTTCATGAGACCTAGTTTATATCATGACATGCCCCATGATAACACGATCAAGGGTACCTAAAGAATACATTCATAAATTATAAAGAAGACTAATTCCAATCATGTTGTTTGTCTTGGAAGATAATTCATATATAATATACCATTCATTATTCAATTTGGAAGTTGAACCTACCCATGTAATTCCTCAATTAGAATACATGTGTCACTCTAGGTGTAACATAAACCAACACCCTACAATCCATTCTATAGAGAACCTCTCATGAACCCAAGTATCACTCTAGGTGTAGTATAAATCCCCAGCCATTCATGTTCATCCTTAGAGGTCCACCAATAGATCCCAAGTATCTCCCATGGAAATATAATCAAATTCCATTTGATCCCATTAGTGGAATTTTCATATGAATCCATGTATCACTTGGTAAATAAATCAAGCCTTAGAGTCTATCATTGGTAGTCTTCTAAGGACTTCAAGTATCACTGAGGCATAATAAAGGTTCAATCCAATTGTTTCAATCCATGGTATCTATCATTTGAATGATTTAATTATTCAAAGGTGACTCAAGGCATTGGAAAACTCAGAAGTCTTGCCTCTTTTATACTCATGAGGGTATAAGAATTTATTCAATGATTTAATTATTCAAAAGTCAATACCATAATCAAAACAATCTAGACCTAGACACAAATGGTGTAGAGAATCACTAGTAATCTATTAATAATCAGCCATTAATTATATTACATGGTAAATTAACTTTAATAAGGTAAATCAAACTTAAAAAATCTATTTCACACCCAAGGAAAATGGAAAGATCATCTATCCCTTCTTATTAATTCATTCAATTACAATTCATCTCAAATTGAAATTCAATTACTAAATCAATTCACATTTTACATCCCAAAAAAGGGGTAATGAGAAAACCCAAAATAATCCAATTCCAAAATCCAACCAAAGAGGTTTAATTAAATATCAACTCCCATGTGGGGTTATTATACATAAAGGTTTGTAACTAATAAACATTCATTAATGGCCCCTTTAATTTCATGGGCATTACATAATAATCTAATTTATGAATTAAAATCCATTCAAGGTGATTCTCAAAATTTGGGTTCATGGAAAAATTACATATATAATCACTCAACATTAAAAAAATCAACACCACCTACCTTAGGTCTTTATTTGATAGCTCATCTAGTATCAGCTCCTGATTCAAATTAGATTGGGAGAAATTGAAGAATAGATAAAGAACCTATTAATATAAAAAATTTATTTCACCTAAATAGTGAAACCAAAATCACAAAAAATGAATAATGAATAAAAAAGAATTGATAACTCACCTATATAGATCCAACGAGATAAGAAACAATTGGATTAGATTCCAAATGGAGTGGATACCTCAAATCCCAGAATAGTCTTCAAGGGAGCTCTCAAGTAATTGTTGTTTCTTTGTGGGAGAACAAAGAGTGAAAATATAATTAGGTTTTATGAATTAATTAATGGAAAAATGTTTATTTTACCCAAAATATCTAGTTTACATGGTTTAGATGCACATTTTGACAAATCATTCCCCAACTGTGCACTGTTATCTATAAGAAGGGGCATAGTGCACAATTTAACCACATAGTTTGACTAACCATGCACATACTGTGAAAATATAAGTGGTCAAAATTAAATAGGTTGTCTTATGGATAGGCGGAAAAAATCACATGGTTTGGAAAAATCGTGTTTCATTCCCCTACTATCTTCCCATACCTCTCATGGTTTATCAAACTGTGAGGCCTAACCTACATGGTTTGAACTCACCATGCACCATAAATATTTTGTCCCCGAACTCGAGTTTCGATATCAGTATCTTCCCTAGAATCCCTCATTACATTTATGAACTCAAAGGTCATGGATATTAATTCATTTTTAATCATTTAAAATGAGAATGGATTGAATTAAAAGGATCCATACCACAATAAAGAATCAGATTATTAATTACTTCCCCCTATAAATAGGTTCATCAATGAATTTTCCTTCCAAGGGTGGTGAATCATAATCTATGAATAACTATGGACATTGTGATCTTACAATGGCCTCTCACTTCTATGTCCCATCCTATACTCAGCAATGCTTCCATTGTACCCATAATAGAGGAACCAACTGGCCTCAGAGAACCTTCATGCTATCATCCATAATATATATATAATGCTCATCATATGACACATCTTCCTATAACTCAATTCCCTAAGAATAAAAGGCATGTGACATGTTTGAATAATAGTGGTGTAACTGAGATACATGGAAGACATTGTGCATGGTCTGGTACCTCTAATATAACTGCATCTAATAGGCTACCAGTCAGACTCTCTCTATAATCTCAAATGGCCTAATAAATGTTCTGAAATCTTACCGTGTATCCAAATTATACTATGTCCTAGCTCTGGTGAAACAAGTATGAAATCCCAATCACTGACCTCAAAAATATAGGTCATCTATGGAGATTGGAATCAGATTTCTAATGAGACTATGCAATATCCATCTGCTTACGAATCATATGCAGCTACACTTTGGTTTCCTGAATAAGAAGAGGTATAATCATAGCTATCTCCCCTACTTGTAACTAACATGGTGGTGATCATCATGACCTACCATACAATGCACCATAAGGAACCATCTTTATATTATCATCAAATATATTATTGTAGGAAAATTCAATCATGAGTATATGCCTCCCCCAAAAACCCCTAAAATCTAGGATGCATGCTCGCAGCATGAACTCAAGAACCTAAATCATATGCTATAACTAGCCATCTGTCTAGGGGTTATATGTTGTTTTCAAAATTACCTTTTTACCTAACATCGTCTGTATCCCTTTCTGAACTGCGAAGTAAATAGAGCATCCCTCTCTGAAATGATAGAATATGGGACCCCATGAATTTGTACTATCTCATAGATATAGGACCTCTTAGTCTCATTCATAGTGATGTTCTCCTTGATTAGAAATAATGGAGAAACCTTCATGATCCTGTCAACAAAAACCCATATAGAATCTTTATCTCGAGGTGACCTTGGTAAACCTACCATGAAATCCATCATTACGACATTCCATTTCCACTCAGGAATGTGTACCTACTATGAAAGTATATATAGTCAATGGTGTTCCGTCTTCACCCATTGACTTGTGGAGAATCACATGAATAAACCTTATATATCTTTTTTTAGACCAATCCACTAGTACTATCAATCCTGGATATAATCAATTTTATATTAGGGATGTCGTCATAAAAGAACAGTCGAATCCTGATCGACCAAACCGAAATAGGGAAACATGGTTTCAGGAAGATACTACAATCCCTTACACCAGACCATCATAAACCATGGTGATGTGTTTTATATATAGGTTCCATTAGATTATACACATGAACTATAAGGAAAAAATGTCAAGCTACTTTGACTAACTTTTCTAAAAAAACCCCGGCATAGACAAGTGATGTATTACAAGATAAAATACAATGCCTTATTCCAAGGAACCACATGCTCAAAATGAGTAAATTCACTATATTTCATACCTGATGTCTAGTTAAGTTCCTTTCTCAGACCACCTCCTAGTTATTTAAGAATTCATGCCATAATAAGACCAATGGTGTAGTCTAGTTCCTTCCCACCGGAATCATTACCCTTTTAAACATTTCCATCGATCTCCACTACAAGTCTGGGATAACCTCAGATTAATTAAATTGGAGTTTAAGGAACTAACCAAGGTATTCTATAGTCTATTTTTACAAGTGAGTTATTTGTACAAGCCAAGACATACACATCAGAATATCGACAGACATAGGGCAGCCTCTGGCTGGTGGTAAAGTCATAGGAAAATTGCTAGTGTCTAAGAGTCCATCCAAGGTGCTCCTACATGGGAACCCAAACATCACTCAAGACTAACCAATACTTGATAATAACCATACGTCCAACATGATACACTGATAGAAATCAATTATCTAGACCAAAATTGTTTAGTCATTAGCATGGTGTTTGATAGAAACTCTCTCAGTGCATCAATGATTATGTCATGATATGGTAAATGCTCAACACTAAGTAGAATAAACTAAGAGGATTAAAAGTATACCAATAATATCAGTCAAACCACTATTGTTCGACTTCTTGAAGTATTATTGGATTCACCTACCAACGCTTCATCAACCGATCCACGATGCTTTCGCCAACCAAGATATTCCATGATCATTAAATATTTACCACCGAAGTTAATCCAATACAAAAAATATTTCTCAAGGGTCCCATAAATAGCCAACCACACCTACATCATGATTCTGAGTAAGAACCGAAACACAACACTAGAATTGACACAATGATTCCAACATTAGAAGTGTCTTAGACATCGAAAAGTGAGACTGAAAAGATGCTCAAAATTGCGCTAGATCAGATTCAAATTAAACATATATGTGTCACTCCTCAAAGTAACTGTCACCATGTCACGTCATTAGGAATGTACTCCGATCCAAATTAACCAACATTTTAAAACACTAGAGTCTCTAGAGAGTTCTCTCGAGCATTGTGATAAGCATGTTCCTTTAACACCTAGGTCATAGTACTTCGGAGATGACCTTAGTACGTACATAACATCTCAAGGATCAATGATTTCACTGAGCTAAATTAGTTTTTCATATCATTTAAAACCTCTATGGATACTATGTATATGAACACATAGAAGCTCGAGGTTTTAGAAACAAGACAACCATCCATGATTCTGTCCACATGCTTTTTGACCTATGCATCCAAGTATCAGTTAGTCTATAAAATGTATTTAACCTAGATTCATATTTCCCCAATAACCATTAATCTGGATGACAACATACCATATTTTACATCACTATAGATAAGTAGAGGGTCACGAGACCTCCTAACTAGCTGACAATTCCCTAGGCATGTCTAACCTCTTGAAACTAGGAATTACTCGATGCTCATGCCTGTAATAAGGTTTAAGGATACCATGACCACCAATAAAAATAAGGTTTTAATTAAAAATATAGAAGTCATACTTTGGAAAACAACACCTAAATGACACCAAATGATAAAAACATACAAAATCTAATATGGAACTTAATCTCTTAGGTTGCTACCTACCTTGGACATGTCCATTGAAAATGAAATGTGTTAACCCATAACGAGTTCATGCATATAGTATTCACTATGCTTATGATCATGTCACTTAATCTGCTCATATAAAGGAAACTACCTATAGAAATAACTCTTGTTTCCATTCCAATAACACTCAAGGGAACGTTCAAATTACCCTTACTTGAGGGTTTAAATAAAGGACACCAATTCATGTTCTATTTTTTAATGTCGTTACTTTGAGAAAAAATTAATATTTAAACATTTAAATGGTTTTAAACATAAAAAAAAGAACAAAAAATAAAAAATCATCACATAGTACCTTATTTAACGAACACATTAAAGAAAAATAAGAAATTATAATCAAACATCCCTTTCTAAAGCATTAACTATTTATTGACATCCGGTATTAATTTGGAAATTCATCAAAAAATCATTTAAATTTATTTAGGTTAAGGAAAACTATAAGGGTCCCTTCAAACCAAAATATGTTCTTCAGAAATAAACCCAATAGAAATTGTTTAATTATCTAGCTAATATAAAATAATAATGACTCATCTAAAAATAAATATTCCCCAACTGAAATACCGGATCCAAATGTGTATTTTTGAAGAAAATAAAACTACTTTGAAAATAACAACAATAAAATTCATAGCTGGGAAGTGTAAGATTCATTAGAACCCTCCTCAAACAAAGTAATACCATAGAACCTTATTTTAAATCCAGTATTGTAAAAAAGAAGAGTTAATAAAACCCACTAGAGAAACTTCCTCTTACCCACTCAAAAGATGGGTCTATGTCAAGTCTATGTTTAACATTTCAATTTATCATTTAATTTACATAATTCATTTATTAAAAAGGTTCAACCAATGGTTAACCAAGTTCCAATTCATGAGTTTCCATAACACATCATGAACCAAAATTTGGTGTCCATATAATTCTTACCATATTAGATTCACATTGAAATATTGAATCAAAATCCTCATAATCTTCCAATACATAGGGGGGCATATTTTTTTGAATTGAAATATGGAATCATGTTCTTTATCCACTAAACAATATCTATCACAATATCATGTGAACATGAAATGTATCCTAAGTGGAATGAAATAATGCATAGAATGTGATTTCAATAATTTTCTTAAAATGGTGGATGAGATGGAATAACATCATCTTAACGAGTTGCAACAAAAATAGAACTCTTATTCATATGAACAATAACATCACAATACAAGTTCATAACCCAATGGTCGAATCAAATCAATTATAATAGTCAAAATATAGAAAACAAATATTTCATTTGAGGTAATTTGGATATTTCTAGTATGTGGGTTAGCTACGCCTAGGAACCACTCATTACCTAACTCCATAACTTCTTATCCCTATATATTTTCCCCAAATAGTAATGAAAATTTGAAAATAAATATCTCTCATACCACTTTGTATTGTCCCAGACCCAAATGACACTCGAAGGTGTTTCGAGCCAGGATAGCCACATGATATCAAGCACATATCCCTAAATAATAGATGCTACCAACTAGATGTGATGGAATTGGGTGTGTCTGTGGGGAGAATATTCTATTTTACCAGAGTATAAAATAGTAGGATATTAGTAACAGATTAATAGTAGAAGTAGTAATATCAATCCAAAAATAGATAACCAATAGAAAGAGAAATCAATATCAAAAGGATTCAAAGATACAATGATGATGATCATGCTTATCATGTGTCTCTAATATTACAACCAAAACATGTATACAAGGAAGGAATACAATACATGGAACAGAATTAAAAACATTCTGAGATTCTTCCACCAGAATCATAAACCTCATCTTGGTCTCCTACACCCCTACTCCTAATAAATCTACAAGAACCTATAGTAGCGCTCTTTCCCTTATTCATACCTACAATCGTAAATTCTTTTTGGGTACCCAAAGGTGACCCAAACAGTGTGTGAGATATAATCCTAGTACGAACCCACCCATGGTCAATTCCACACAGTCAATGAATATATATAAAAACATTGTGTAGGAAAAATATAACAAGTATTGTATGTACTCAAAAGTAAACATCCTATATGTCTAGGTTCTCTCTCTATATCCAATTCATTTAATTTTTTTAATTTAAAAAGTTATGTTTTTGAGTTAATATTTCTTCTTGTTTCATTTATATGAATTTTAAATTAACCATCACTACTATAAAATAGGTCTTTAATAGCGCAAGAAATGACCTTTGTCAGCACTAGAAAGTCACTAACTAAATGAGAGATGTTAGAATCCTATGATGTATATCAGCACTTGTAAAAGTGATAATAAATGGACATACTTTAGTATGCTATTAAAAAATTGTAGCACTAAAAACACACTAGAAACACACTATACATTATCAAAAACAATCCCTAATATATAATTTAAATTAAATGAAATTTACAACACAAATTCAAGAAAAACACTATATTATAAACATTTGAAACATTGGTTTATACAATTACATAAATAAAAATTAATACATACATTCAAAAACAATCCTAAATATCAATTTTACCACAATTTACATTGACATTATTTTTCTAACTGCCAACACTACATGATTAGTTTCAAAAAAACCACCTCAACAATAAAAGAATCCATGTATATAAGAAGAAAATTATGATGAGTAATACAGAAAGAAATAAATTAAATATAAATATGAAATAATAAATTAACTCTATGTAAAATGATTTTACTGTGAAAATATCAAGATTACCTCTTTGATTGAGTAGTGGAGGGAACAAGAAGGAAAGTGACAAGAATAAAATGTATTGTGGGATAAGAAGTCTATGGATGTTTTGTTGCATAAAGGGATGAAAGATGGATAGAGAACCCCAAATCAAATAAAATAATACACCTATATAAGAAAACAATTACTATGTGAGTAATAGTAAAAAAATAAATTAAAAATACATATGAAATAGCACATTAATTAAATGGAAAATTATTTTACTATCTGACTAAAAATCAACTTTTTTATTATCAAAACACTTTTGAGGAAAAAAGTGAGAAACCACATAACCATTAAAATAAAGAAAACAACCATGAAATGGATTATCCAGAACAAGATTATAGGATCTACCCCTTCCTAGCCAATACAACGTGATGATAAGTTTTCACTATTGAATGACCACTCGGCTAGCTGTCTCGTGAGTAATTGCACGGGCCTTGTACCGATGGCAGATCCATACCCTCTCGAACATCCAAATCCAAATGGTATGCAAGGTGAAATATTTTTAATCTAAACCTCATCTAATGTAGACCCATGTAGTGTCCTGGTTGTAGAGAAACCCAAAAATTCAATAGAAAATCAATCCGCATCTTTAGCACATATCACAGAACCAAATAAATTCAATTCTTACAGAAAACCGCCCAATCATTGCAGCACCGTCATTCATGATGAATTCATATTACATCTTTATCATAAGTCCATCTTAATTTATACATGAACATAGCAGTGCAGCCTTGACCAAATTAGTAGAATCATCCCAAAAAGAATAGAATATTCACACACCAACACTAAACCGCAACCAAGACAACAAAGCTAATGAAGACATCACCATTTACGCCAGACCTCATGGAAAACCAAAAACCAAAGCAAGAATCCCAAAAATTTGTAGAACCAAAACCAATACACAAAAAAAACCAAATCTGAAATCAAAGTACAAAATAAAAAATTAAAGATCACGAAACATCACCATGTCACAGCATTGTTTCTCTTATTGAAAAAGTGGTGGAGGTAACTAGACAGAAAGTGATAAATGAACCATTATAGTGGTGAAAACGTTTTATGGGAGAAAAATCATGAATGTTGGAAGAGCACCCCAACTCGAACAAAGGAATCCACCTATATAAGAAAAAAATTATTATATAAGTAATAATAAAAATAAATAAATTATAAATATATATGAAACAACATATTAATTCTATAGAAAATTATTTCATTTTGAAAACATCAAGAATACCTATGTGATTGAGTAAAGACAATGTTGTTTCTTTTCATTGAAGGGCTTGAAACATGGAAAAAAATGATAGCCCATTTGGTGATTGTTTTTCCCTTTTTAGTTTTAATGGTTTTAATAGTCAAAAATCATGTAAAATCATGTTCAATTATTTCAATCATGTTTATTTAAGTTTAAATTTATTTAATTATAGTTATCTATGATCAAATATATATTTAATACATTATTTTTATATTCATGTTATAAGATAGTTAAAATAGAAAAATTGGCTAAGTATGAGTCACTGACACTGATAGAACAAGTGTGAAACCAATAGAAGAAATGTCTCACTAACAGAATAAATGTCTCACCAATAGAATAAATGTCTCACTTTTAGAATAAATGCATCATAGATGGTATAAATGTCTCGCCGATAGAAGAAATTTATCCCAGAAAAAAGCAATGTCTCATCGACAGAAATAATGTCTCACTGATAGTACAAATAGACTCACCGATAGGAGACTCACTGACAGAACAAAATGAGTCACTGACACATTAAGTCACTGGTATATCGATATACTGATAGAATGAATTTCTGATAGAATTATTCACTAATACCAACAGAATTACTCACTAATATATAGATTCATAGACATAATTACTTACAGACAGAGGAGTCACTAACTAACTGTTTGAATTTTATTGTTTTGAAATTATCTCTAATGGTCATATTTGAGTGTTATAATGCTACTGATTAAAATAATTATTTTTGAAGACAACATTAATGACTATGTTAGTGGACAGTATGAGGTACAAGGTACATCCACATGCTTATTTTAGGATACATAATATAAAAGATAAAGCATGTGAGCTAAAAGATATAGAGACATAGACATACATGAGGGGACTCGCACGAGCACTCATACTGAACCACTGGACGAAAGGAATAAGAACACACAAATAGGTTTAATTATTTCTATATGTAAACAAAATGAGGATTTTTGTGCATAAAATTATTAATCATCCTTGCAGTAAACAAACAATAAGGAGTACAAACCCATCTTCCTAGAAATCCAGAACAGAAAGCTTCACAGCACTTTATTTTCAATGTCTGTTTCTATAAGAGTTCTCAAACATCGCATCTACTACATCCAAAGAGTCCGTATCTGCATTTCATAACACTCATATCCTTATAAAATATACCTTTCTATTTTTTCTCTTTTTGTGTATTTTTATTACATGTTGAGTAGTGTGTACATCTATTTATAAGACACACACTACCTCCTATACTAAATTAGAGAATAAAAGATATCCTCACCCAAAATTCATTATAAACCTATTATATCCTACATAAAACCATTTTAGAGGTTCTATGTGACATAGTTTTTTTAGTCACCACGTAGAACTATGGTATAGGTCTTGTGACCGGAATATTTTTTATACTATTCTATAAACCCCGATCCTGGGTGTAGATTAATGATTTATATATATCTCCAAGTGGTAGGTGATCACCAAGTAGAGAGTACTAATTATTAAATTAATACTAAACCTATTTTATTAATACATTGTCTTTTTACATTTAGTTTAATCTACTTTAACTCATATTTTATAAAAATATATTTCACTTTGATATTTATTCATGGATAGTATTTATAACTCGTTTGGTTTTGTAAACTAATTTGAAAATTTATTTCAATATTTTAGGTTGATGTAATTGATAAGTAATCAATCTTTTGAGAAATTAATTGAACATTAAAACTATTATAAATTTACTACTTCGATTAACTAGCTTGTTTTGTTTTGGATGTGAGGTATTCTTTCAAATAATGTTTTTAACAAAAAAAATTATAGGAACTCAATTCACCCCCCTCTTGAGTGTCATAATCTTAACAATATTTGGTATCATATGATTTTTAAAATCCTTTTCAAAACAATTCAACAATTATTTTTGTTATGTTTTATAGATCTCTATATTTATATTAGTTCTAAATTTTTATCTCATTAAATTATAGTCTTTATCTTTTATTATGGATAATAAATATGTTGGTGATGCTACAAATATACCTCTCTACATTAATGGTACAAATTATACCCAATGGAAAATAAATATGTGAATAAACATAAAAAGGATCGGGTTTTATATTTTCACATTAATAAAATTTATGTATGAAATACCAAATATTGAAATAAATACATGGAGTGAAGACATAAAAACCACTTATAATAGTAACTGTAATGCTATGAATTCCTTATATTGTTTTTTAAGAGATGAAGAATTCAATAGGATTTTTACATGTAAAACAACCCATGAAATTTGGGATACTCTAGTTGTTTCATACAAAATAACCACTAATGTCAAAGAAATGATAAATTACACATATACTTTTAAATATGATAACATTAAGATGAATCGTGATGATCCTATTTCTGATTTGTATCTCCTGATCACTAAAATTGTAAATAATATGATATCTCTGGGAATGGAAGTTACTACTAAGTAGAAAATCATGATAATTCTCAAATGTCTTCTAGACTGATAGAGAGGAACCTTAGTGTTAATTAGACAATCATGTGATATCATTAAGTTTCTAGTTAAGGATCTGATAGGAAAGTTGATTATGTATGAGGAATAATTAAAAGTCAACAAAGAGGAGTAGTATGAACCAAATATAAAGTTAGTGGATTTCAAAATAATTACTTCCAAACATAATGAAAAATAAAGGATTCAAACTCGCTCTAATAGTATAAGTGATGAAGTTTCACCATCAAACATTCACAAGGAAATGAATCAGTTAGCCTGAAGGTTTATGATGTTTTATAGAAGGAATAAATTCTTTAATAATCCTAGATACAAAGGTAAATATGATAATAAGGGGAACTGAAAAAATTATTGAAAAAGGAATGATAACTCAAATGAAATAGTTTTTTATGAATTTAAGATAAAAGTTCATGTAAAGGATGGTTTTAATAAGTTATAATACAAAACAAATATGAGGACAATGATAAAAGATACAAAGAGTCATTGAAGGCCAACTAAAGTGCTTATGAGGATAGATACAGTGAATTAGAATCATCACATAATGAGAAAGGTGACATGGAAAACATGTGTTTCAGGAAAAAACCATTAGTGGTAACTCTTGTCTCTCCTGTACATAATTATTATTAATCTACAGATAAATGTTATTCTGAAAATATGACTAATGTGGAAATATTTTAATATCTTAAAATTCATAAATATTCATGCAATTAATTAAAAGATAAATATATAGAATTAAAGAAACCACATTCTCTAACCTCTACTGTTAATCTGATATAACCATATAAAAGGGAAAAATTATCAATTTCTTAAAAAAATTATCTTAAATTGTCTAATGATAAATTGAAAAAGTATTTTGAAAATATTTCAAATGGAAAAGATATCCTAGTTCAAATTCTTAGTAAACAAGTTTCACCCAAATAAACTAGTGGTATTGGCTATCAACCTAGAAAAAAAAAATTTAATCCAATTTTATATCCAAATATGGTAAGTCTAGTTTTTTCCTAGTTTTGGAAGATTTTTTGCAAGTTCTAACTATGAAATATCTTCTAATATTTCTTGTTTTTCTAGCCCAAATAATGTCTATTTTTGAAAAACATTACAAACTTTGTATAGGAAACCCATGAAGCATATTGTTTTTGCTCTAAACTTAGATTCCTTAGTTTCTTAAAAAATTTCATACTTAAGTGTCATTCATAAAGAGACTTGGATTTGGAGTAGGAGATTAATACATTGCAATATTCATTCTCTTAGAAATCTTACTAGTAAAGGACTGGTTAAGGATCTACCTAATCATGAGTTTCTAGATGACAAAGTTTGTAATCCTTGTTAGAGGGGTAAACAATATAAAATTTCATTCAAATCAAAGAAATAAGTTTCTAATTATCAACCTCTTGAGTTAGTTCATATGGATTTGTTTTGACAATCTAGATTTTGAAGTCTAAATGGGAAGCATTGTGTCTATGTTCTTCTAGATGACTATTCTATATATACTTGGACTTTCTTTCTAGCTCCCAAAAGTGAAGCTTGATCTAATTTTAGAAGCTATTCTAGAATAGTAGAAAACCTAAGCGGTCTTAGAATTAAATCCTTGAGAAGTGATCATGGCCTTGTGTTTGAATACCAAGTGTTTGAATATTATATTTCACAAAATGGATATAGTCATTACTTATCTACTCCTAGTATGTCCCCAATAGAATGGTGTTGTAGAAAGAATAAATAGAACCTTTCAAGAGATAGTTCAAACTATTCTTAGTTAATATGACTTACCTGTCTATTTTTGGGAAGAAGTTGTCAGTAAAGATTGTTATATTATTAACAGCATCTTAATCGGACAAATTCTTAAGAAACCCCCTATGAGTTGTGGAACAATAGGAAACCCAATATTTGTTACTTCAAAGTTATTGGTTAAAATATCTATATCTTTAATATAAAAGACAATCTTGACATGTTTTCATCCAAAAGTGATTAAGGAATATTTCAAGGTTTTTGAATCTATGGTATAGTATATAGAGTGTTTAATTAAATAACTAAGTGTTTGAAAGAATCTGTACATGTCAAATTTGATTAAATAGATCCACATGAACCCAATACCTCCTAATAAAATATTGTCGATGATGTGATAAATGTGGGAAAAAATGCTAAATATTTTGACCCTACTGTTAAGAAACCTGTGAAATCTTTTAGTTCTGGAAATTCTCCAGAATTTAGTCATGATGAACCCGGACCTATTGAAAAGATAAAATTAATAGACGTTTTTTTTCTAGACATACATTAATTCTTAAAAAACATCCTTAAAATATTGTAGTTAGAGGCCTAGATAAAGGGACATAGAATAGAGCTTCCATGAGAAATCAAGTTTAACATAAAGCTTTCCTATCACAACTTGAACCTAAGAACATCAATGATGCAATAAATAATGAATTTTGGGTAATGTCTATACAAGAATAAATAAATAAGTTTGTAAGAAATAAATTTCAGAAACTATAGATAGACCCATAAACATCTTGATCATAGGCACTAAATGAGTGTCTAGAAATAAAGTAGGTGAAGATGGTAATATTTTGAAAAATAAATTAAGATTTGTTTCATAAGGATATAGTCATGAAGAATATATTGACAATGAAAAAACTTTTTCACTAGTTTCTAGACATGAGGCCATTAGAATATTTCTTTCCAATGTAGAAAATCCAAATATCAATCTATATCAAATGGATGTTAAGAGTGAATTCTTAAATTATTATATAGTTGAGGATGTTTTTGTTAAAAATATTCTAGTTTTAAAATACCTTACATTCCAAATAATGTTTTTAAATTAAAAAAATCATTATATGGTTTAAATTAACAAAATATTTATTGTTGAGGATGTTTTTCTTATTTCCAATGGTTTTAAAAAAAGGTATAGTTAATCCTACCCTTTTTATAAAATGAAATTATAAAGATGTTTTAGTAGTTATAATTTATGTAGATGATATAATTATTTGGATCTTATAAAAAATATTTATGTGTTGATTTTTCAAAAATGATGAAAAGTGAATTTGAAATGAGTTTAATGGGGGAACTCAAATTATTTCATAGATTTCAAATCGTTCAAAATAAAGAAGGTATTATTTTAAATAAATGTAAATATACTAAAGATCATTTAAAAAGGTTTTTCTTTTATGGTACAAAAAGTAGTGATTATCTAATGAGTACCACCTATAAGTTAGATCATGATGAAAATGATAAATCTATTGATCAAACAAATTAAAGAGGAATGATTGAGATTTTACTATTCCTAACTGCTAGCATGCCAGATAATATGTTTCATGTGTGTATGAGTGCATGTTTTCAAGATGACCCTAAGGAATATCATCTAAATGTTGTTAAGTTTTTTTTCAAATACCTAAAATATAAAACTAACTTCGGATTGTTCTATCCTAGAAGAAAAACTTTTGATTTAGTGAGTTATTTTATGCTAATTTTTTTGGTTGTAAATTAGATAGAAATAGAACCTCTAGAACATGTAACTTTTTGCGCATGTCTATATTTTCATGGTGTAGTAAAAAAAATTTGCATTATCTATGATTTAAGCTAAATACATATCTAATGGTAGTTGTTGTGCTCAGATTTTGTGGGTGAAACTCACTTTACAAGACTATAGATATCAATTCAGACATTTCCTTATAAAAAATGATAATACAAGTGTTATTAACATCTATAATAATCCTTTTTCTTATTCTATAACAAAGCATATTGTTGTAGTACATCACTTATCAAAATTTAATTGTCATGAAGGTGATATAATACTAGAGTTTATTGGATCTAAACAATATCCTGCTTACATATTCAAATATCCATTAAACTTTTAACGAATTAATTACATCAAACATGAATTAGAAATGATTAATTTATAAAGACCTTATGTTGATAACTCTTTGAGAAAAAATATTTGTAGATGTAATGCTGAAACTAAAAATGTCATGTTGAAAATGTCATGATGACACTGACACATTTATCATGACGACACTTGGTTATGCTAACACTGACACTCTGTCATGCTGACACTGATAGTGTCACATCAATATTGTCATGCTGACACCGATAGTGTCATGCTGTTATTGTCATGTGGGCATCGATAGATCCCACTATTTTACCTATTTTATATTTTAACCAAAAATAGGTTGTTTCATTTATTTCTTTGAACCCAATTCACGAATTTATGATCTCCAATACCCTAAATGATAAATTTTGTTTGATCCAATCTATTTCTTACACTATCAATTTAACCCTTATACTCCCCAGTCATTTCCTTATACCCACGACCTTTCACCTTCGAACCTTCAACTAAACCATCAGAAATGGAAAGAATGAAGTGTGCACTCGAAATAGTATCTAGAGATGATTCTCATTCTACTAAAAAGAAGAAGAGAGAATCTAGTAAGTCTCATCCTATCGACACAGCTTCTGTGAATCATGTGGTAACACTATAGAAGGTTTTTTTTCACAAAATGGCTATTAGAGAGTATTTCTCCTTTATTAATGACACTGAAAACCCAAGGATGGTTGGACTAGTTTTCAAATAATTAAATGCCCTTTTACCTGAAGCTTTTTCATGAGTTCTACATGAATATTCTGTTTTTTGTGGAAGGAAGTGAGGTATGTAGGGTTAAGTTAGTTGTAAAAGGAAAGATAATTTCATTTTATTCTAGGCATTTGGATGAATGCCTTATGGTACCTCAGGAGGTAATCTATGATGACTACCAAGAAAATTCTCCACCAGCAAGTGATATGTTTTCCTTTGAGACAACTATTAAAGAGATGACTGGAAATGAAGAGAATAGAAGACCAATAGCTACAGATTTAGATGGTGAATGTATTTAAAGACCCAAAATATTATTAATGAAAATTCATCTTGATCTAATGAAATGTATTATTATGTAAATTGGTTATATAAAATATGAACTTCCTCGGTTTTATAATTTTGGATTTAAAAATAGCCTTAAGAATTGTTATCATTTCTAATATATCCATTGAACAATGATCAATTGATTAGTATAAATATTGGGCTTTGAAAAATTCAATTTACTCATACAAAGGAAGTGATGGAATCATCTAGTAGAATTTCCCCATATGGAGCCCATTTTTGTAGCTCATAAAGGATATGGCATCAATAGGCTTCACTCTTTTCCAAGACCAAGTCGAGCTTTAACATGTTAATCTTGAACAGAACTGCCTACAAAAAAGTGGAATGAATAGAGATTACCACCCAAGCGATGTTATTTGAGCCACCCCAAGAGTCTATCACCATCGCACACCTTATCCTTAGGTCATATGTGGGTGTTATAAGGGGTTATGTAACAAGACCCTAACTCTACGATCATGTTCATTATTTTTTTTATAGAATAAAGAATATACAATAATTTTATTATTGTTATTTTGTAAATATTTTTTAAAGAACAAGTAGTATTTTTTGTTAATATTAAATTAAGAAATATATTTTTAGGAATTAATGGTTTTTTGTAATTTAATAGTATTTTAATAAAATTTTATTATTACTAAATTAATTTTTATTTAATATAAATGATCATATAATTTTTATGAATACAATTGTAATTTTTGTTATGGTTTGGAAACTATTTCTGTCAAAACCCATGAATTTTCAATAAATGTAAATTTTTATTTTAAAAGTGAAAATTTACATATTTAGAAAACTATTTATATAAAATTAATATTATTTTTGTAATAAAGATTTTGAAATTATCCAACAATTAATTTTTCATAATATTCTATCATGGTCAAATTTTTTGGTAAACATTAAGTACTGTTTAAATATATAATGTGTTTTATAACATCATGATTACACAGTAGTGATGTAATAAAATACTATAAAATATATTTTTAGAAAATATATTTTTTTCCATTAAAATAATGTGATTTTAGTTTTCTTTGATTTATTTTATGGTTCCTTAGTGGACCCTCCAAGACTTATAATACATTTTAACTTTTAAAATTATTTCATTGAGAGTGTGACTAACCTCTATATAATTAATCCTAATATATTAATAAGTTAGGAAATTTTCTTTATAAAATAATGTTTTCCACTCCCCTTTTTCAAAAACAATGGGCAAAAACCATGGGTTGGTTTTTGGTTTTGATTAGTTGAATGTGTGGTGTTCAAAACCTAAATAATAAATAATTCCCTATCTTTTCTTATATAAACCCACCCAATATCCCACTTCTCTTCACTAAAAACCCATGGATCACGTCCCTACCCTTCCCTCCTCTCTCTAAAATCCTCCCAAGTCTTTGGGATCACACATCCAAGTATGGGATTTCTTCATTTATCATTTTTGTCCAAATTTTTTTATGTTGTTATGCCTATTTATTTTCAATTAAAAGTGTTGGGGTATGATTTTTCACCTCCCCTATACTTCCCACCTTATGTATGAATGATGAGAGATCCCTTTATCACTCATTAATTCCTCCCGTGTACACCCGTTACAAGGAAAAAATTCCATAAGGTATTTTCTCCCTCCTCATTTTCATTCAAGAAATTTTTTTGTATTATGAATCTAAATTACATTAAATATGCTGAGACATGTGTCTATATGACCCCTTACTATGAATTTCATGTATATATAATGATACACCCCTTTCAATCTCATCAACCATTTTTATGAATTCTTATGTCACGCCATTGTGTTATTGAAATTGCACCGTGATTTTCCAAGCCAAAGTCATTGTGTAGTGAATACCATGCCCATTTCTCTATCAAGGTTATTCACCATTATGAAAATTTATTTATTGATTATAGATTTTCATGTATGAATTCCCAATTCCTTTATTATTTAAATATTGAGGATGTTTAATGAAACCATTTTATATGATCCATGTGGCACACTTATGCATGAAATGAAATGTTTAAGAAGGGTGTTCCCTGATAGCGCTCCAATGCATTAGGTTAAGATTAGTATCATGACATGTTAAGTGCAATGAGGGTTTAATCATTATAATTCATGTACAATGATGTTTTACTCATGCTCCATGTGAAATAAACCTTGGATCATGATAATATCATGTTAAATGTTGATGTCACATTTTCATGTTATGATAATCATGCTATATAATGCCTTTATGTTCATGTCTTTCTTATGCCCCATTGGTATGACTATTTCCTAAAAAGTATTATATTCTTCATGTTATGCCTTTTTTACTCCCTTACTAGGCTTCATATCTCACCCTTCTCTTATGGATGTCCTTGGGTTATCCCATGAAATGCTAAGTACAAAAAAAATGTGTGTGACCATGTAAAAGAATTTTTCAATAAAGATGTGTATTTTATGTTTTAATTTATTACGTAATGTTCCTAATACCCAAATACACTAGACCTATAAATCTTCTATGTTGTATCAAGTGAATGTTTTATGTAATAATTTATATTTATGTGTGAAATAAAGAGTAGGATTGTTATAGTTGGTATCAAAGGATAGGTTTAGTTATTTTCAAGATTAGGATTAGAAATCCCTAGTGAAAGCCTTAAGATAAGACTGAGTATAATAGAAACATCCCTAAATTTTTTTGAGTATTGATTAAGTGGTTCATCATCAAAATATAGCCTTGTCTGGATACGAGCTGGAAGAGTCATCTATGGAATAGATATATCTAGGCGTAAAACCTGAAAACACCGCTTTGAGATAGACTCAAACGGGAACTGGTGCATGACAACAGGACTTGATCCACTCTTTTTTATGACACTCTTCGGGGATACGCTTTGTTAAATTCATAATCATAATAGGAACCATTATTACAGGAATAAAAAAATTCCCTTAATAATATATTAGGGTAAGTAGATAATGGATAACATAGATTGAAGCTTATAAATTAATAATTTAAGGAAATAAAAGTAATTTATAAGTTTTTTTTGTATTTGGATTACCCTTTATGTGTTACCCCTAACATTCCTTTTATTACAGTCGATGACTAGTAATAGGAGGACTTGGGATAATAACATATGTGAAGATCAATGTGATGACTATTCTAATGGGATGCCCAATCCAATGGGAGCAGGAATTGAAAACTTTTTCATGATACACTCTCAGTTAACTCAAGTTTTGAATAGTAACATGGGTCAAGAAGAACGTTCGACCCCCCTAATAAACACCAATTCACAATATAGAGCTTCATGAGAAAAATTCCTCCTACTTTTAATCGATCATTTGATCCCTCAATTGTCGAACAATGGATCAAATTCATTGAAAAAATTTTATTCATCCTTCAATGTTCCAAACAAGAGAAGATTTTTCTGGATACTTATCATATGGATGGTAAATCTGATCAATGGTGGACATTGATAAAAAATACGAATCTTGAAGTGAAGATAAAGGAATTGGAATCGAAAGATTTTTGAAAATGTTTTTGGATAAATATTTTCCTCGCGCCCTCAGAATTAAGATGGAAAGGGACTTCCTTAAACTCAAGAAAAAAATGTTGATGAATCAATTGGAGCATATGAAGAAAAACTTCAAAAGTCTTTCACAATACGCCTCTAGAATTTTCATTACCCCCAAATGAAAGATTGAATGCTTCTTCAGTAGGCTAAAACTAGTCTACATAAATACCTAGAGATTCGTGACTTTGAGAGCTATGAATAAATTGTTCGTTGTTCCCTAAAGTTCGAAATAGAGATCGTTGAATCTTAGGGGTATCATGGGGTTAATAAACGTAAGGTGGAATTTAATTTTGTCGGTTCGATTGATAAATCCAACGGTGCTAAAACAATCCATCACCCCACTTTCCAAAGGTGTAGAAACAAGAACCCTGGAAATTTCTTAAAGGGGGTGAGGAAATTGTTTAGGTGTGGAAGAGAAAAACACCAGGACTTTAACTACCTATAAGAAAAACCTGTGACGGCAACAAAGGCGAGGAACACTCTGTTTGACCATCAACGTGTTGTCCATTGCATCAACTAAAATGAACCAGGGAACTTTTCAAACCAGTTCCCTAATCCAAGGGTTTTCCTAGGCAACCAACAACCTCCAAGGTAGAAAAGGAGATCTTTTTCCATTACAACCACTAAAGTGAACCCCAACAATGAAGTGGTGATAGGTACACTAGTTATTCATTCAACAATAGAGAATATGATTTTTTATTCTAGTTCTATGCATTCTTTCATATCCCAAATGTTTAGTAGAAAAATCCCCACAAAACCACACATCATTAAGTAAATATGTTAGTGAGAATGAAAAATGGAGAAATCATTGCATCCCATGAATATAACTCCTCCCCTGTCATAGTTTGTTAATTGAAATTCCCAGAAAACATCTTCATAATCCCTCTGGTGGAATTTGATGTAATTCTTGGCATTTATTTTATTTCTCTATATAGATACTAAATAAATTTTTGTGAGATGGAAATCACTCTCTATATGGATAATCGACCCCCCCCCCCCCCCGATTATATACAAGTGCAAGGAAGAGAATGAATATTCTTTAGCACCATTATCTCAATCATGGATATTACTACCCTGTGGGAGAACATATCTTGCAAATATGATTGATTCCAAGGAATCAACCATCCTTGAAGACATGCCTATTGTGAGGGAATTCGCGAAAGTGTTTCCTGAGGAATATTTTGGTCTTCCTACAAGAAGAGATGTTGAATTCTCAATTGATCTTATAGTTGGGGAGTTCCCAATATCCAAGAATCCATATAGATTAGCTACTATGGAGTGTGAGGAGTTGAAAAAGAAACTACATGAGAATCTAGATAAAGGTTTTATATTCCAAACTGATTCACCATGGGGTGCACCAGTCCTCTTCATCAAGAAGAAGGATGGGGCAATGTTCCTTTGAATTGATTATAATGAGCTCAACAAAATCATGATAAAGAACAAGTATGCTCTTCCAAAAAATTACGAATTATTCAATCAGCTATGTGGTTTACAATAATTTTACAATGTGGATCTGCGGTTGGTATATTTTCAAGTAATAGTGAAGAAGGAGGATAGCCCCAAGATATCTTTTAGTACAAGATACAGGCACTATGAATTCGTAGTAATGCCTTTTGAAATCACTAATGCTCCATCAATGTTCATGGACTTGATTAATTGAGTCTTTAGATATTACCTTGAAAAAATTTTGGTAGTATTTATAGAATATATTCTAATATAATCCAAAACCAAGGTTGGAATGAGGATAATCTCAGCACTTTACTAGAGACTTTTCGAAAGGATAAGCTCCATGAAATGTATAACAAGTGTGATTTTTGGTTAAAGGAGATTTCATTCTTGGGTCATATCATCCCAATCATTGGGATATCTATGGATCCCTCCAATATATCTAAAATTGAGGTATGTATGAGGCCAACATCAGTAACAGATATTCGTAGCTTCCTGAGGTTAGCTAGATATTATTGTCTATTTGTGAGAAATTTCTCATGATTTTCCAACCGTCTTACCAAGTAACTCAGAAAGGAGTAATGTTTTCTTAGATTGATGAATGAAAAGAGAGCTTTAAGGAGTTGAAAAGGAGGCTTATCACTACACCCATTATCAAACTACCCACAAGTGGAGAAAATTTTGTGGTATGTAGTGACGCTTTGAAGAAGGTCCTAGGATGTGTGTTGATGAAAAATGAAAAAGTCATTGCCTATGATTTAAGGAAATTTAATGTTCATGAGAAAAACTATCCAACGCATGATATGGAGTTAGCTTTAGTAATCTTCGCTTTAAAAATTTGGCAACAATACCTCTTTGGGGAGAGGTGTGAATTATATAAGAATCACAAATGGCTCAAGTATATATTCACACAGAAAGAGTTGAACATGCGCCAATGAATATGGTTAGAGTTGATAAAATACTACGACTACTCAATCAATTACCACCCTGGGAAAGTGAACAAGGTGGTGGATTCTCTAAGTAGAAAGGACCCAGTGATTTTATCATTGATGAGAATCGAAAAGGATCAAATCTTCTTATATTTGATGAATATGGACATTGGAATCATAAATAAGGGAAAATAATCAATCCTTTCACAAATAATTTCTCAACCATCTCTTTTGGGGAGGTTAAAATATGATAAAAAGGATGATGTTGGAATTCAGAAGAAATTGGAAACTATAAAAAAGGGTAAATACTCATAGTTCAATGTTATTGAATAAGGAATTGTGAGATTTCTGTCTTGACTACGTGTTCCATAAAATCCAGATTTAAATAAATAACTTTTGGATGATGCACATAGTTAAAATTTCTCCATTCACCCAGGAAACTGAAAGAAGTATTGAGTTCTCTGAGAGAATTATAGGTGGAATAAAACGAAGAAGGAGATCATTGAGTATACATCAAAGTGCCTATTATGTCAACAAGTGAAAGCTGAGAGTAATATTTCTAAGGGGATGATGAAACCATTACCCATACCAGCATGTAAATGAAAGAACATCACCATGGAATTTATCATTGGAATTCTGAAGACGTCCAAAAAAACAAAGATATCTGGGTTGTTGGGGATCATCTTACAAAGACATCACACTTCAATACAATTCAATTGGATTTCTCATTGAATCATCTAGCACATATATACATTATATTATTGTTAGGCTGCATGGATTACCACTATTGATTATATCTAATCGAGATCCAAGATTCACCTCTATGTTAAGGAAGAATCTTCAACATGCTCTAAATACTGAGCTAAATTTCAGTACGTCTTATTATCCTCAAACTGATGGTCAATCTGAGCAGACTATCCAAACACTTGAGGACAGGTTGAGAGCATGCTCAATGGACTTAAATGGAGGATGGGATCAAAATATTCCTCTGGTTGATTTCTCATACAATAACAGTATCCACTCAAGTATACAAATGGCTCCTTATGAATCCCTTTATAGGATGAGGTGCAGAACACTGGTAGTTTGGGATGAATTTTTGGAGAAAAAAATCCTAGTTCTAGAAATTTTTAAATAAATGGTGGAGAAATTTAAGACCATCTAACAGAACATTAAAGCTGCTCAGAGTCGACAAAAGAGCTATTCAGATAATCATCAAAGAGACCTAGAGTTTGATGTCAGAGACATGGTAATCCTCTGCATATCACTTTGGAAAAGATTTATGTGATTTGGGAAGAATTGAAGTCTTAGTTCAAGGTACATTGGACCTTTTGAGATCCTTGATCACATTGGAGTAGTGGCATATCAACTAGCACTCCCAACAAACCAGTCTCAAGTACATTATGTATTTCTTGTATCACTCTTGAGAAAGTACATACCTGAACCATCATATGTACTTATTCCAGTGGTGGTACCATTGTATAATGACCTCTTCTATGAAGAGAAGCCAATGAAGATCATATATCATAGGGGGAAAGTTCTATGAAACAAGACAATGCCTCTCGTCAAGGTCTTGTGGCAAAACCACATGTTTGAAGAAGGAACATGGGAATCAGAAGAAGTGATGAAGCATAGTTACCTTTATCTCTTTTACTATGGTAAAATGAAATTTCAGAGGGTGAAATTTTTGAAGGGGAAATATTATAACGACCTAATCTTTTATTAATGAAAATTCCTCTTGATCTAATTAAATGTATTTTTAGGTAAAGTTCTTATATAAAATATGTACTTACTTTGTTTTATGTTTTTGGATTTCAAAATACCATTAAGAATTGTTACTATTGCTAATATAACCATTGAAGAGTGATCAATTGATTATTATAAATATAGGGCTTTATCAAATCCAATTTACTCAGACAAAGGAAGCGATGATCTCATCCAGTAGAATTTTTCTATATGAATCCCATTTGTTAGAGCTCAGAAATGAGGTTGCATCACTGGGATTCGCTCTTCAACAAGACAAAGGCAAGCTTCAACACGTTTAGCTCGAATGGAACCACCTACGGGAGAAGTAGAAGTTGATAGATATTACCACACAACCAATGTTATCTGAGCCACCCCAAGAGTCTATCACCATTGCACACCTTACCCTTAGGTCATATACTGGTGTTATAAGGGTATTATGTAACAATACCCAAGCACTATGTGTATGTGATTTATTTTTTTTATATAAAAAATAATATACATTCATTTTATTATTGTTACTTTGAGAATAGTTTTTAATGCACAAATAGTATTTTTAGTTAATACTCAATTAAGAAATCTATTTTGATGAATTAATGGATTTTTGGAAATAAATAATATTTTCATAAAATATTATTATTACTAAATTACTTTTTATTAAATATAAATGATCAAATAATTTTTATGAATACAATTATAATTTTTATTAATGTTTGAAAACTATATTTTTCAAAACCCATGAATTTTCAATAAATGTCACTTTTTATTTTAAAAGTGAAAAAAAAATATTTCTAAAACTATTTAGAAAAAATGAATATTGTTTTTGGAATCAAGATATTGGAATTATCCATTAGTGAATTTTTCATAATTTTCTGTGACTGTCAAATTTTTGGGTAAAAATTAAACATCGTTTAAATATATAATGTGTTTTATGACATCATAATGACCCAATAGTGATGTAATAAAATAATATAAAATATTTTTCAGCCATTATATTTTTTACATTTAAAATTATGTGATTTTAGGTTTGTTTGATTAATTTTATGGTTCCTTAGTGGACCCTCCAAGACTTATAAAACATTTTAACTTTTAAAATGATTTTGTTGACAGTGTGACTCACCTTAAAATAAGAAAGACAAATATTTTAATAATTTCGGACATTTTCTGTATAAAATAATGTTTTCCACTACCTTTTGGAAAAAATCATGGGCAAAAATATTGGGTTGGTTTGTGGTTTTTATTAGTTTAAGGTGTGGTGTCAAAAACCTAAATAATAACAAATTCCATATCCTTTCCTATATAAACCCACCCAAGTTCACACTTAACTTCACTAAAAACCCTTGGATAATGTTCCTACCCTACCCTTCTCTCTATAAAATCCTCCCAAGTCACACCAAGCTCCCAGGAAGCCTCTTTCTATACCCTCCCAAACCTTTTGGATCACACTTTCAAGTAAAGGATTCTTTCCTTTCTCATTTTTGTCCTAATTTCTTTATGTTTTTATGCCCATTTTTTTCAATTAAAAGTGTTCAGGTATGATTAATCACCTCCGATATTCTTCTCTCCTTATTTTTTAATGATTATATACCCCTTTATATCTCATTAATTCCTCCCATGTACACTCGTTACCGTGCCGAAATTCTGTATGGGATTTTCTCTCTCCTCATTAACATTCAAGAAATTATTTTGTATTATTAATCTATGTTACATTACATATATTGGGACATTTTTCTATATTACCACCATAATTTCCATTTCATGTACATATTATGAGACACCCATTTCTATCTCATCAACCATTTTTATGAATTCTTATGTCATGTCGTTATGCTGCTGAAATTGCACCGTTATTTTCAGAGCCAATGTCATTGTCTAGTGAATACCATGCCCATATTTCTTTCAAGGGTATTCACCTTTATGAAAATTTACTTATTTATTATATAGTTTCATTATGAATTCCACATTCTTTTATTGTGGAATAATTGATGATGTTTAATGAATCCATGTTGTATGATCCATGTGGCACATTTATGCATGAAATGAAATGTTTAAGATGGGTGTGCCCGGATTGCGCTCTAATGCATTAGGTAAAGATTAGTGTCATGATAAATCATGGGAAAGTAGGGTTTACTAATTCTAATTCAAGTGAAATGATGGTTTACTCATGATCCATGTTCAATGAGCATTGGCTCATGTTAATATCATGTTAAATGTTGATTCCACATTTCCATGTTATGATAATCATGAAAAATCATTCCTTTTTGTTCATGTTTATCTTATGCCACATTTTTATGAATATTGCCTAACAGGTACTATATTTGTCATTTTATTCATTTTTTACTCCCTTTTGGGCTTTATAGCGCACCCTTTTTTTATGCATGTCCTCAGGTTATCCCATGCAATGAAAAGTACAAAGGAATGTGTGTGGTCATGTAAAAGAAGTTTTCAATAAAGATGTGTATTTCATGTTATAAGTTATTATACAATGTTCCTAATCCCCAAATACACTAGACCTCTAGGTATTCTATGTTGTATCAAGTGAATATTTTATGTAATTAATTATGTTTAAGTGTGAAATAAATACTAGGGTTGATATAATGTTGGTTGGTGTTTAATTTTATTCATCCCAGGCATTGTCATATGAAATGGGAATTTGAATCATTGAATTATCAAGATGTATAATTGTTGTATTCACTAAATTAAAGAGTTAAGGTCAACCTGGGGAGATATCTAATATTTCATATCAGTGAAATTATTAAGCCCTATTACAAGACCAATTACATATTCTATCCAAGGATGATATTTTACATGTTGCAAGTGAAAGGTTGTGTGAGCGAAGATGAGGAGAATGTTTCTACCTATAGTGGAATATTTTTGAATAATGAAATTTTCAAAAGAATGAAGATTGATTGGAATCCCTGGAAGAGGTAATTGATTGTATATAAGTTGAATGTTTATGAAAATTTTAATCATGTTGATCATCCATCTTGGCCAAGAGATGTAGCTGATCCTTTTCTATGATTAGATGAAGAAGATGAATATGATGAGGATGAAGAAGATGAAGTTTAACCATCTATGGAGAAATTATCTACTCTATATGATAGGAGTGACCCATATATTGTTGAAATCCCAAGAATAATTACCTATGGACCTCCCATTCTACATCTTTCTCTGTGTTCAAATGAACCAATTTTAGGAGATGATGAGGAGACAAAAGTTTCAGGATGTTTGGTCTATGAGAGAAAGTGTAGTGGTTCTAAAGAGGATTCATAAGAAGAATAATAAGGAGACAATGAAGAAGAAGAATCCATATGAGAAAGTGACTCTAGAAATGAAGAATAAAAAAAGGCAGTGGCTCTAGAAGTGAGAAAGAGGAGAATGATTAATATAATGGAGATGATGAAATAGTCGAAGAAAATATAAGTGAAAATGTCTCTGATCATCCTAGTGATGATCAAGATATATCCATATAACTAAGTGTTCCTATGGACCATGGAAAGAATGTAGACCATTCTGGTCAGGAAGAATCTACTACAAGGGAATAAGAATAAATAGTTCAAGTTGCCTATATAGTGGATGCTCAGTTAGTCTCTACACCATAGTTAGTTTATGATAAAAGAAAACATCATGTTGAGGGGGATTCCTATGAAATAAAAACTAATGTTGGGGTGGATCATGAAGCTAAAAGAGTGAGATTTGACACTCTCACCCCTTTGGATGATGATGTCATGTTTGAATGGGAAAGGAATCATGGATATATATCTATTGGTTCAAACAATGAAGATTTAGATAATGAGGTGTTTGAGCCTGTTCCATGAGACTCAATGGCCTAAATCCTTTCATGTGATTATGTTACTAAGAAAGATTTTGAGATTTTTAAAGAAGAAGTATTATCCACTGTTATGGAATATATTCACACTCAAGGTGTATCAATTACTACTCAAAGTGATGAGTTAAACTCTTTAAATGATTTTATTAAAGATATTATACAATCTATGCACGCTTCTCCAACTCTATTTCATAAAGTTAGATTATGTGAGGCTGATTTAGTCAGAGTTTTAGAGAAGGTTATAACTGAGATTCAACTAAACATAATTTAAATGGTTGAAACATTTTTTTGAAAATAATACGATTCATGCTAATGAGATTAAAAAATGTTTTTCTTACATAAATGGTTTAACCTTTCTGTATAAACGATATTCGGAGACAATGATTAAATCTATTAAGGAGCACACCTCAACTCATATTGTTCATTCTACATCTACTCAGCCTTCTCAATCTTGGGATAGTGAACTGGTAAGATCTGTAGTTCGAGAAGAGATTCAATATTTCTTTAGTGATTTTGGTCTTGAAAGACTTCGAAAAGTTGAAAAGAACTTTGATAGTGTGCATGATATGGTCAGATTTTAAACTAAAGAAGAATCCGATACACTGTAATAACTCACAAAGAGAATTAATTCCTATTGCACAAGAATTTACACCAAGAATCAGCTGACCATCCACTTTAAATATTTTGAAGAGAATCTAAAGTTTCCCCAAATTACTCAATAATTTAAAAAATTAGGAAACTAAAGTGATTCACACCTCCTCTTGAAATGTTCATGGTGAAAAAAGACAATTTTGAAAAGGAAATGAAATATGGTGGGGAGATAATCACATATTTCATTAATCTGTTGAATCCCTACCTCCATTTTCAGATTGAAGCTATAGTGGTTCTAACTAATGCACCTCTCAGACCACCTCTGACCACTTCAGCCTCTCCTGGTACCTCTTTTCTACCTCATCCTTAGTCTATGTTAGTTTATCATGTTTTGATCCAGATCTCTCCAATCATCATAGAGTAGATCCATCCTTGTGCTTCATCCAAACCTAACCTTGCATCTTTTGTTCCTGAAAGAGTACATTTTAATCCCATCATAATTCATTCAAACCCTCCAATCAATCAACCTCCAGCCACTTAATCTTATATTAATCCTTATGACAAGGGAAAGGACAAACTAGATCCCAAGGTGTAGTTTTGATCACTTTTTGATAGGGTTTCTTGATTTTATTTTTGTTTTATTCCAATGACTGTGATTTAATTATTTATTAAGTTCACTGATATTGAAATTATATGTGTGTGTTATGTCTTTTTCTTTCTTGATTTATATTTTTTCATCTCTTTATTCTTTTATATAATCCCAAAATGGGATAAAAATAAAGGCATTATTTATTCTTTCCTTAATCTCATTAAGATAAAGGCAGAGAAAATATAAAGGGGGATAAAATTAGGCATTATTTATTCTACATCTAAAACATTTCTCTTTTTTGAGAATTTTTTTAAGAAAATAAGTAATAGTAGATTGTAAGTGGAATTATCATATTAATAATCAACTAATTTTAATTTATAATTCCATGAATTTTGATCATCAAAAAGGGGGAGATAGTTGTCCTATAGGCGATTGTTGGCCCCTCTCTAGTTTTAATGGTTTTAATAATTAAAAAACATTTCAAATCATGTCTAATAATTTAAATCTTGTTAATTTATGTTTAAATATTTTTAATTATGGTTATCTATGATCAATTATGTATTTAACACATTCTATGTATATTCAGGTTATAAGGAAGTTAAAACAGAAAAATTCACTAAGTATGAGTCACTAATAATGATAGAAAAAGTGTGACACCGATAGAAGAATTGTCTCATTGATAGAAGAAATGTCTCACCGATATAAGAAATGTATCACTTATAGAATAAATGCCTCACTGGAAGAATAAATTTATCACTGGAAGAAAAATGTCTCACTGATAGTAGAAACTGACTCACTGATTGATGAATCATCGGCAGAACAAAATGAGTCACCAAAGCATTGAGTCACTAACAAATATAGATACTAATAGAATGACTCACTGATATAATGCATCACTAATACCAATATAATGACACACCGATATAATTAGTCACTAATATCAATGAATGATGGTAGGAAGAACATCTCTAATTAACATAATATTGTTATAATCTTCTCATTCATCATAGAAAACTTCATCAGTTCTACAACATTACTACATATGGATTTCGAAAAGATATAGGGTCTGGTTAATCTTTTTCATACATTTTGAGTCAGAATATAACAAAAATCAACATCCATTAAATATTTTATCAAAACATGAAATGTGTGTTATTTTAGTCCGTGTATCTTAAAATTAGTCAGGGACATGACATTCTTGATATTTAACGAATACCCATGTTGAAATTTTATAATAGTATGGAAAAAAATATAAATTATTTTTTTTTTGGATAGAGTGAAATATACTGGAGGAATAAAATTCATACTTTTTCCCTTTACTACTGCCAACTCATCCCTTATCCCCATTTCAATCAATTCCAACATTGCCTTGATCCGATCTTTTGTTTTTCCAGAAACATTTAGTAACATTCCAATTACATAATCATAAACATTTTTTGATATGCATGACATCATGAAAATTTATGACATATAAACAATTAAAATATAGTAATTCAATGAAAATTGATCTATTCATCCATCCTAATTTTAGAAGGTGTTTCAAAAATGGTTTACCAAAATCAGTGTCAATATTTTTTATTTTTTTGTATAATTGATCGCCATTACTGGAGATGATATTTTTCCGTGTTCAATATTCCCATTGAATGATGTTGTCAAGGATCCTTATTTATGTCTTTTAGGTAAATACTTCCAATTTCTTAAAAGTACAGTATTTGAGGAATGATTCAACCGAAGTGATTATGTGTGTTTTTCACAAATGGGACACCCCAATATTCCTTTAATGCTATAGCCTTATCAATTCCGATAAATGGGGAATTTATTTATCTTTCCATAAAACATGGAACTTAATGTGTAGTCTTCACTTCTATGATAATCATACAATGTGACACATGTATCTCATATCAATTTTAGATCTTCGATCAATGGATTCAAATAAACATCTATATCATTACTGGGTTACATTGATCCAGATATAAGGATAAACAACATAATGTATTTTAAATTCATGCATAACCATGGAGGAAAGTTATAATTTACCAAAATTATGGTCTATGTAATGTGATTACTACTCTTTATACCAAAATTATTTATTCCATTTATAGATAACGCAGTATGAATGTTTCTGAGATCATCTCCAAATTTAAGAAACTCGTAATCAATTTTATTCCACTAAGGAGAATCTAATGGATTACGTAGGTTCTCATCATTAATTATTGTATATGCATGCCATGTTTATTTTCATATGGTTTTCTTAAATATATATAGTCCTATAAACTATGGAATGATAGGAATGTACCATATAGATTTTAAAGAACTTGATTCATCTTTCTTGACTTGATCTACGCCACACTTAGGGAATTTTATGAGTGATTCATGGTCCTTGAGAAACAACAATTAATCATTTGGAAAATCATTCATTTTTTAAGAGATCATGACCATTTAATGTAACATTGTTTTAGTGTCATATATTCAGAATTGTAGTTGATTTTTTTCTTGTAGCATATCTTTCAAAGGACCAAGTAATTCTGTAAATATGGTGTCACTCCTTATAACAGATTTCAAATTATATAACTTCAACACTATTGAAAATTTTGTGTATTTAGTACAACTAGTATAAAATGGTTTTGTTGAAACACCTATTTAACTTCTCAAACTACATTGTACAAACATGAAGGTCATCTTTAATTTCTTTTTTCATTTCTTCCATGTGATCTCCTTCATCTTTTACAAAATCATTCATATAAAATGATTCTTAAACCATTTTATCATCCCAATCTATGTCAACATTTATTTTTTCCTCGTGTTTAATCCAAAATTTATGGCTTTGATATATTATGTGACTAATTAGATGTTCTTCCAACTCTTCTAGACTAATTTCTCTTGAATAAAAATAGTGTAAACACGTAAGATTTTAGAATTGTCGCCAGCATGCTCTCTTGGAAATATGATAAACTATTTAACTAGATATTCATACTCATTTTTCAAATGATTAGATTGCATAAATTTTCAGTTCATATCCATCCTATTGGGTTCATAAAATATTAATTTTATACAATATATAAATAAATTCAAATAATATATTCATTATCAAAAGTGAAAGTTATAGTAAATTATAATAAGGGAAGTATGGATCATTTGAACTAGAATTTTTGAGGGCCTAGATATTCTAAATCCAACAATATAGAATGTTCAAATTTGAAAAAACACAGGGAAATAATGGCAGATAATAAATGATATTATCACTAAATTGTATAGGTGTAAACAGGAAGATGGATAGTGTAATGAACCTAGCCTGAATTACCCAAAAAACACCAGGTCAGATCATCTTATGACCTCTAGAAAACCTCAAACTAACTAAAGAATAGTCTGATCTTTGGGTGAAAAAACCAATAAATGGGAGTTGGTCCCCCCCCCCCAATAGAAACAATTAGTACCAGAGGTCGACCAAAATTCTAGCATGACCCTTGTGTTCAATGGACATGCAGACCCAAAATCATCATTATCTGATATAGGCATGCCTTTTAGACAAAAAAAATTATGGAAATAAATGATGCAATAGCTATATATACACACACACATGTCAAGATAGTATGAAAAATCACTTATAGTATATAAGAAATATCAAATAGATAAAAACTTGATATTCAAACATAACATGAAATATAAAGTCACCATAATGATTCAAAAAGTGAAGGCTTGATGTGATAAAACCTCATGTTCTTACCAAGGGATAACCCCTTTGGATATTCTCCATATAAAAACAAAAGAACCATAGTGAATTATAAGAGGAACTAGATCCTATTATAGGTATAACCAATAGATGAACATATATCACTCCACTAACTTGGTTCCTAAAAAATAGTATCTAAAGATTCATGTCCACTAAGGTGTCCATGAAAGGTTTCAATATATATATAATCATTATGGAACCACAAATATGCCTCAAATTATTATTCAATAAACAAGAACATACATGAAAATTTTTTCCCATGCGCTTAACTTGGGTGGTATGGGTGGGGAGGGTTTGGGGCGTGGTCATAGGGTCAAGTCCATGAGCTAGCAATTTACCTCTATTTTCTTTTTTTCATTGTGTTCCAATTTCACCATTTTACCAAAAAAATTAAAAAAACATACATGAAAATATCTACACATTTATATACATATATGAAAAAATTATTTAGAAAGAAGATATACAACATAGTAGCAAAACAACAATGAATAAATCCAAGGTTCAGTGTCAGATATAATGAGTTGTTCATACAGCGGTACTCAACACAAAAAAGGGACCAAAAATCATTCTATAAACAACAGATAACAAAAAAAATTGTAAACAACGTATCATAAAAAATCATAGATGAATAAATCAAAAATGAAAAAAATATACAAAGAAAATAAGAAGTTCTACCTCATAAGGTTGAAGAAAATATGAGACCCTCTTCTGAAACCGTAACGTCAATCAAACACCAGATGTCGAATGAGATGGTGAAGCAATTGTAGGTAGTCAATTTGAATGATTTGACCTTCAATTCACTAAGGAGGAGCACCGACAGCAGGTGGCTTCCATGGAAAACTTCTGTATCACGATGGGTTCACAAATGGTTAGGGGTTTTAAAAGAGATTAGGACACTTTTATAAGTTCTTACCAATAAGAGTTGATAGGATAAATCATTATCATCATTAGAGTTATAGCACTGATAAATATTAATTTTATCAGTGTTTTGTTTAGAGGTGATAAAGCCTATCATTATCACTGCTAAAAAAGTGCTGATAAAGATGATTTTATCAGTCCTTATTACTGAAGCAATGATAAAGGATTTATAATTATAATTATAAATAAAAATTGAAAATGTTGATATATAATTAATAAATATATATAAATATAAATGTATTACATATATTCTTTTTAAAATATATTTATTATAATTATATAATTATTTATTTAAATTATAGAAATCTTGTAGAAAATAATATTTATATCATTATATATATTTATATAATTATACATATATATATTTAATAAATATATCTAAATATAAATATAGTAACTATAATCCTTATTTATGTCAATTTATTATAAATCTAATAATTAATTAAATATGTATAAATATTTATTTATATTTATAAAAATACTTTTAAAATTTATTTATTTATTTGTTATTATAAATGTATAAATGTATAAATATAGTAAATATACATTTATAAATACATTTCATTATAAATATTTTTTTACATATATATTTTTTAAATAATTAATTAATATCTAATTCTAAGTTCATGAATATTTGTTAAAAATGTGTGAAATTTAATAAATTAAGAAAAAGTGCACTTTAACAATAATGAAAAATAGATAAGTTTTGTATGTGTGTATTTTAAAATATAAAAATTCATTAATTATGTATATGTTAAATCAATATAACACACCTTTGATCTATATTAAATTGAAAAATTGAGCAACATTCAATTATATGATGAATACTATGCATTTAGTCAATATATTTAATAAATATTAATTTTTAATTATCAACCATTATTAAATAAATATGTGACTATTCAATATAAAATGAAAAAATATTTTTTAATATATAAATCATATTTATATACATTAATATATATCTATATATTTAATATATATAATTTTATAACATTAATTATTATAATTATCTAATAAATAGATTTTTTAATATTTAATAAAGTATAATCACTCAAATAATTTTTATCAATAATTATTAAATTAATTAAATTATTAATTTTTATAAATAAATAAATTTTTATTTTATTTTTCTTTATTTAATTATGTCATTTTTTTATTCGGACCATTATCAACACCAAAAATGCGCTGATCGAATAAATTTTTATTTTTTGCTAAAAATAAAGCGCAAATAAAGGGTACCATTTATAAGTGATAAAAATAAAGCACTAATTAAGTATACCCCCTATTAGTGCTAATAATAAAGTGATGATAAAGGGTAGCCTTTATCAGTGCTAAAAATAAAGTTTTCATAAAAGGTTAAATTTATCAGCGTTTTCTTTAGTGTTGATAAATATTCTATTTATCAGTGTGTGTTTTCTATCGCATATAAATATAAGTGTTGTTAAAGGCCTATTTTTTAGTAGTTAATTCATTCTCATTTAAATATTAAGGCTTGAGACCTATCATGTAGCTTGGAGTACCTTGTGAATACATGATCAAGGATGCCTAAACATGCCATCCATAGATTATAAACAAGACTAAATCCAAGCATGTGCTTTGTCTTGGAAGTCACATCATATAAACTATATAATTCATTATTCAATTTTGATCTTGGTCCCATCTAGGTAATTATTATGTTTTAATCCATGTAATACTCGAGGTATAACATAAAATAAGACCCTATGAGCTCGTTCATAATGAACCTATCAAGAACCTAGGTATTGGTCTAGGTGTGGTATAAAGTCACTACCATTCAAGTTCGTCCATAGTGGTCCATTAAGGGAGACCATGTATCACCCATGAAAATACAATCAAATTCACTTTGATATTGTCTATTAAATTCCCATATGAATCCATGTATCACATGTAATTTAAATCAAGCCTCAGAGTTTTTCCTTGGATGTATACTAGTGTGTCCTATTATCACTCATACATAAGCAAGGTTCCAGCCAATTGAGTTGGTCCATGGTATTCATCATTTGAATCAATGTGTCATCCAAGGCATATCAAAATTCAATATCATTAAATATCATTTAATCAATTTTCATTAATTATTTCAAGGTCAACAATAAGAACATTCGATTAAAACCCACCATATAAGGTTACTCATGGCATTATCCAACTCAGAAGGCTTTCCTCTTTTCTTATCACATGAGAATATGCATTCATTCAATGATTTAATTATTCAATGGTCAAAAACATAATCAAATATATCTAGAACTCACCTCAATTGGTCGATAAAATCATGGCTATGATTATAAGGATTAGCCATTAATTATATTACATGGGAAATTCACTTTACAAGGAAAGTCATGATTCAACAAGATATTTCATAGCCAAGGCCATGGGGATGGTCATCCATCCCTTCCTATTAGTTTATTCAATTACAATTCATCTAATATTTCAATTTAGTTCAAAAATTAATTAACTATTGACATCCCATGAAAGGGGTAAAGGTAACATTCTAATGCATCTAATTCCAAAAGTTTCCTATTGTGGTTTAAATCAATATCAACTCACCCAAGTGGTGATTATAAATCAAGGTGTTTAAGCTATAAAAATTCAATTATGACCTTTATAATTACATTTTCTATACCTATAAATCCAATTTCATAATTAAAATCCATTCAAGGTGATGCCCAAAAATTGGGCACACAACACAATTACATATATAATCACTCAAACATAAGAGAGAAACACGTGACCACCTTCCTTAGGTCCATAGTATATTTCTTGTCTAGTATCAGCTATTGATTCGAGTCATGTCGGTAGAAAACTAAAGAGAAAATGAAGAAATTATTAATAAAAAAACTATCTTTCACCTAAATAGAAAATACGATATCCATAAGAACAAAAAATGACTAAAAATGAATTAAGAGATCACTAATTTAGATCAAACAAGACAACTGATGCTTGAATCAGAGTCTGGACAAAGGAGATACCTAAAATCCCATAACAGTCTTCAAGGGAGCTCTCAAGGTATTAGGTATGTTTTGAGATAGAAGAATGTGTGAATATAGAATTAGGTTTTAATAATAAATTAAGGAACAAATGTCCATTTTACCCAAAACATCTGGGTCACATGGCCTAGGCACACGATTTGACAAATTGTGCGCTAACTGTGCATTATTTTCTATCAGAAGGGAAATTATATATAGTTTACTCACATAGTTTGACTAAAAACATGAAACCCATGAAATTTTACACTTTCATAATTGATGATGTTGTCTAATGTATGCACATCCCAAATCTCATTATTTGTTCTAACCATGCGACATTCCACTACTCTCTGCCTATACCTTGCATGATTTATCAGACTAGGTGGCATGCCCTGCACGGTTTTAACTAACCATGTGCCATGGATTTTTCTTCCAAAAACATTGGTTCTAGGATTTGTATAATCCCCAAACACCCCTGCCACCTTAATGACATCAAAGGGAACACATATTGGGCTATTTTAAACATTAAAATTGAAAATTGGTGGAAATATAAGGATATATACCACAAAGAATAATTAGGTTCTTACATTAAACAGGTTATTTAAATATTAATTGTTTTCATTTGGAATATATGGATTATATGGATGACATTATACATTTGATTGAGAATTCATGGATTGGGTGTATTGATGAGAATTTAAAAGTTATTTTTTAAAAAATTATTTTTTAGATATTAAAATGAAATGGAAATTTGATGTGGTAGATTGATTATGTTATGTAGTTAATTTTAAATTTTCAATAATGAAAAGGGATCTTTTGTAATGTCAAATATTTTTTATGTATTATTTTTAAATATTATATGGAATTAATTAGAGACCAGTATTTGTGACGACATACGATTCTGAGGCCCGAAGTTTTTGAAATTAATATTTGAAATAAATTAAACTTTTAAATAGTGTGTATAGAAATTTTTCCTGAAATTGTGGAATAAAATTTAAATGGGTGCCTGGATCAGAAATATCAGGGCACCATTTTGTTTATAATAGAAAATTTACGTTAGTTGAGGCCTAACCCTGACTGGGGTGGGTCGACTGTAAAAGTTAATTTTTGAACATTTTAATGGAAATAATATAAATTAATAAATTATTTTATTTTATACATTTTAACAAATCAAGGATGCGTTTTATATTTTTAGAAATGCATGATCCTAGGGTAAGGCTCATAACCATGGAAACCTCCATTGGATGCTCTACATCTTTGGAGAGGATCCACCCTTGGAGAACAATCAATGAATGAAGATGAACAACAATGTGTGGATCATTGTGCAGCAAGATCAGATCTCACCGACGATAGTGGAAAATCCACCCTTCTTCAACAATTGATGTAGGGGTTGATATTTTTATTTTTTTTTCCCATTCTTGGATTTAAACGATGAACACATATTATCCAATGAATATGTTGACCCCCAGATTGTTCATTCTTGCGGGAGAGTCTGATTATCAGGTTTTATTTTTTTGAATCCATATCATATTTGTTTCATTCTTCTTGATCCTTTTAATAAAAGTTGATCAACACTATAATGAACAATGAATAAGTTTATTTCTTCATTTTTTTATATGAATTTATTCTCTCCTTTAACCCTATGAATTCTTCGTTTTCTAAGTGGGTTTATGAACAATGGATCGTTGCACATCTTTTTTGAAGCGTAATGATACCAAATCAGTTATCTGACATCATGATGACTCAAAAGAGGGGTGACAATAATGGTAATAGATGATCGACATGGTTCATGAGAAATGTTTCTTTAATCATTCTTCATGTGGATAATCCAAAAAAGTTTTTGGAGCCAAACGAAGGTCCAAAACCTACTGAATCGGATTTTTGGTGATGAAACAACCCTGTATATTCAATTTTAAGGAAAAATAATGGCAAGATCGATAATTAGAGGACCACCTAATGTGTACTGGTGAAGAAAAACATTTCTGGAATTTCCAAAAGAACATAGCATGTATCCCAAAGAACATGGAATGTGGGAAAGGCTCAGTGGTGGCTAGGTTTTTAGGTTACAAAGAAGAATGACATGGCATGTGCCACCTATCACATGGTGTGTGGATCCTTACATGTGACTAGAACTATATCTCATAAAATGAATAGACATGAGATGGAGTACATGGAATGTACTCTACCACACGACTAGACTAGGCTAGTTACATGGGTTACCCTGTGTACTGGTACAAGGGTTGGTAGACACGGGTTGAAACTGTGTACGGGCACATGGCCAGTCTACCTAGAGCGGCCTCCAGATAGTAGGAAACCACTTGTAACTCTTCTATACATTGTGTCTATTTGTTTCTACATGACATGATTTTTTTGACATTTACCATTGTACACAGGTTGTACCTGTGGTGAAAAGACACGACATGTGACCCTTCTACATGCCATGAACTTTATTTTAGATGGTTTGATCTCCTTGTCCACTATATCTTGGAAATTTTTAATTGGGTTTAGTTCCCCCTTTCTCATTCCCCTAAAGGTCTGGAATTATCTCTTTTCCACAAGATTATGACCCCTTCACCAGGATATTCTAGATAGAGTCAGGAATCCCATCCAAGAGGCCCAGAGCAGGATCCCCTATCCATTATTGACCCTCTATAGAGTCAGGTATCGGTGCGACCATTCCTACTGGATGTCAATAATCTAATTATAAGGTGAATTTAGATGATTCATGGTATATTCCAAGGCCCTATTAGTGATCCTCATGCATGTATCATGATCTTCCCACCCAAGAGTGAGTTCTCCCAGAATGAGTGTGTATGTTCTCTCTTCAGGTCTATCAGTGCATCTATCTCTTTCATGAAAATTACTATTGTACAAAACTTCTCTGAAGGACTTCAACAGAGCAATCACACTTTTGGAGTGAGTTCTCCTAGATGAGTGCTTCATGGAATATTTAAATTGAATCTATAGCATGGGTGTATGGTAGTTGTGACTTACCTATAGACTACGGGTCTAGGTTTGGAGTATATATTGATGTTTATCTTGATATATTTCATGTATACATATACTATGTATAGATTAATGTTCCATTATATTGTGTGTTGATTTTTGGTTTTCAAGGTCTCCTACTGAGTAATGTTATAGTCACCCATGCACAGGCTTTTCACGCGGGTGTTGGTTCTTGTGAAGACGAGCACCCTTTTGATGGAGTCCAGGGTGGACCAGGACCAGGACCAACCTTTTGAGCTTCCCTATATGCTAAGGTGTTATTTTAGTGTCTATTAGTGGTCACAGTACCATTATTGTTTATAGGATATACTTTTTTAGTTTTCAAATTCTTTCATTTGGTGGTCTTATATTCTGGCCTAGTTACTTTTCCACACTTTACTTTCTGTTGTACATTTGTTTTGGGGCTTTTTTGTATGCTTTCATTTTTTACTTAGTGGTTTTTTTACATTTCAGTATTTTTGGTCTTGGATATGTTTATTTGGGTACAATTACATAAAAATTCCTCTCATGTTAGTGATATTACTAATCAGTTCTAGTCACCATCCCATGGCCTATTGAAGGTGGTCTTGGGGAGTTGTGGCGTGAGCCCCACTGGGACGGGTCATGATAGAGTGGTATCAAAGGTGGTCAGTTCTACAATATGACTAAGTGTCTGTGAGATTTGTTTTGGGAAACAGTGTTAAGTGTTTCATGTTCATCTATCAGGCCAGGGACTCCAATGTTGGTGCGACGATAGACATATACATACACTAAGACTCTGAAAACCTACTTTTCAACTCGGTACATGAGAACTCTAGTTTCATGGAAAAAATGGTACATGCATCATATAGTAATGGGTTTCAGTTCCATGTCCTTCTTGAGTCATCTATCGGGATATACTCAATGGTCATGGTACATCATGCTTTCGTAATAGATTCCTCCACGATGCCTACTAGATAGGATTCAACAGATCGATCACAAGGTTGATCCCCTCAGTGACGACGCATCAATTAAGGGTCCGGTTCCCTAGTATTTACCTCCAGGTGTTCCACCAATTGTAACACCACCAATAGATAATCACATGGTACATTTAGTACCAGAAGATGAGGATTGTGGGCTGAGCGCACTTCACATGTTTCATCAGCAGAAACACCTAAGGTTCTGAGGTGATCCCAATGCACAAGGGGCTGAGTACTGACTTGAGGAAGTGGCCCAAGTTGTTCGACTAGTCAAGATACAATTAGATCATATAGTGGTCTTTACAGTGATACTTCTTCACATTTCAGTAGGATTGTGGTGGTGTTTAGTTATCTGGTCTTATGATGAGGAGACCATCTTGTGGGTCGAGTTTCAAAACATTTTTAGAGAAGGTTCTCACCTTTAAAGATAAGGGAAATGCATATCCACGATATTTTACATCTACAATAGAACAACATGTTAGTATCTAAATATTCAATGATTTTCCCCAATATCTCCAGGTACTAGATGGTTGTGGTGCGTGATCAGTTCTTTAGGGCTCATGCCATCGAGAAAGGTCTTCTTAGAGACATTTATGTGTGTGTTACCCCTCTAATAATTCCTACATATGATAGAGTTCTTGAGAAAGCTTTGTTGGTCAAATGTTTCTTGGATAAGTGGATACACCTGACAATTACCAGAAGTGGGAAAGTAAGAGAATTGAATTAGATAGTAGGGAGCTGGCGTCAGCCTCAGAAACATGGATGTAGAAGATATTAAAATAGAAAGACCTAGAGTATAGGGTGTGTAGTTTAGGGATCACAGGGTTATTCTAGTGTTTTTGGAGAGAGGTGGTGTTATTAATGCGATGATTGGGGACATCTTACTAGAGATTATTTAACCCATCATACTACAGACAAGATGAAAGTGGGTAGACCACCGAGGCAGTGATGACGAAAAGAGAAAATAGATCAGTGGGGAAGTAGTTGAGGTAGAGAAGTTGTGAGTGAAATAGGAGGTGGTCAACACTTTAACATGTTAGCACCACCACCCCTATATGGTCCATGCTATGTTCATGAAACTGTAGTATAGGGGCAAGGACAACTGCATACAGTCGAGGCATAGGACCCCATAGATCTAGGAATGATTCGAGGTGCGATAAGTGTCTTTTTCAATTTAAGATTCCTTTGATATACATAGTTTTAATTCATTCCATTATTTCCGCATTTATTATTTAAGACTCATAGATTCCTACGAAACTGTTGACTTTCCCCTCACGTATAGATACTTCTACTGGAGGAGACCTAATGATCACGCACTGGTGTCCACAATGCAACCTGGATTTTAGAGGTGAAAGTTTCAGTTGGAATATCTTGGTAGAGACATCGAGGCCTTATAATGAATTTATTAGTATGGATTGTGAATCTTCAATCCATTATCAGATTGTCTTTTTAGTATAAGGGTGTGGTGTTTCCACAATGATGGAACGAGGTTTTCCATTTTTGGTGAAGAGGAAACCTAGGATGTACATGATGAACTCATGCATTAGTGGGGGGAATCTGATTTTTTATCAATTGATAGGAATGAACCTAAATGAAATGGATGTTATTAGTTTCTAACAGTAGTGGTGAAGAGTGAGGATTCTTTCCTTGAAGGTTTCCTAGGATTACCTCCTCACTGGGAAATAGATATATATATTGAATTTCATCATGGGATGACACTGATGTCCTCACCAGTATATCAGATGGCTCCTATAAAACATCGTGAGTTGAGGATGCAGTTGGATGTCTTGTAAAGGAAGGGATTCGTAAGTCCTAGTGTCTCACCCTGGGTGGGCCTAGTTGTTTTTCCAAGGAAGTAGATGGAATCCTGAGGTTGTATATAAATTTCCAGAACTTGAATCAAGTGACCATGTAGAGAAAGTGTCCACTACCAAGGATCAATGACCTCTTCTATTAGTTAATATGGGAATGATGGTTCTCGATGGTTGTCCTTAAATCAGGCTATTACCAGTTGTGAGTACGGGACATAGATATAATGAAGAAAAAATTTAGACATCATTACAGTACCTATGAATACATTTTTATACCCTTTGGAATGATGAAATCCACATCATCTTTCATGATAATCTTGAAATAAACCTTCTATCTTAGACTGGTTTGAAATAGTCTTCATCGATGATATCCTTGTGTACTTTGAATCTGAGTAGGAGCACACGAGACACTTAATCATGGTTTTGGACACACATAGAAAGCACCAGTCTTATGGGAAATTCTCTAAGTTCCAATTTTAATTTCTAGCGGTCCACATTATGAGACATTTTGTCTCATTGTAAGGAGTGGCAGTGTACCTGACTAAGGTTGAGGCTATGTTAGCATGGAATCCAACGACGAGCGTGACAACGGTGTGGATATTCCATAGGCTGGAAGAATCTTAGAAAATATCCATCACTAAATTCTCCAGGATATCATCACCGATGACATATTGGATCTGGAAGGACCATCCTTTCGTATGGATAGAAAAGTGCGAGAAATATTTTCAGCAGTTGAGGTAGAGTTTGACGAGTGCCCTAATCTAGAGGTTGTTGAAGAAAGGTGTCGATTGCATAGTTTTCTGTGACACATCAAGAAACAAGTTGGTTTTTGTCCGAATGTAGAGGTTGGGGATGGTTTTATATGGTTCATGCTAGAAGAGGCCACATAAGAAGAACTGTGTGACCCATGATTTTGATTTGGCAGTGGTAGTCTTCATGTTGAAGATGTGGTGACACTACCTGATGGGTGAGCAGTTTATCATCAACTCTAACCAGAAGAGCCTCAATTAAATCTTCTCATAGAAGTATTGGAAGATGAGGTAGAGGCAACTGATGGAGTTACACTTTGATTGTGACTTTGATATCGTTTATACTCCTGGGAAAGGGGAACTTAGTGGATGATGCTCTCGGTTGGTGATCGAGTTTGAAGATATTGAGAGAGGTGTCAAAGCAATTGGAATATCTATAATTATCCTTTATAGATAAATATAATGCAAATTACCTTCATTTGGATAGTCATTACCAATCCAATCAGGCAATTAGTGAAGGATTCAAAATATGGAGATGTCGAATACAAGTCTTTATGTGCTTATTTATCCATAGAACAATCTCTTGATGGATATTCCCAAGGTCCGGAGCACGTTGTTCTTTTCAGAGGGCGCACAGTTATACCAGTGGTGTTTCCAGAGGAGTTTTTGAGGGAGTTTCATATATCCTCTTTGGTGGTACATCCTAGAGTGTGAAAAATGGACCAGGACCTATGATGTTAGTTCTGGGGGACTGGAATTAAGAACGTAGTGGAAGAGTTTGTTTATCCATACCTTACATGCTAGTAGATGAAGGTTGTGCACCAAGTTCCAGTGGGACTCTCTCACCCTATAAGGGTTCCAGATTCGATTTAGGATGGAATATTGATGGAATTCATGGTGGAATTTCAATGAATTTCTAGGGTACAATATTCCAACTGGGTATTTATTGATCAACTCACCAAGTCGTCCCACTTCCTAGCTATTAGGTAGAAGAGTTCAAAAGAGAGTTTGGGAAACCTCTATATGAAGGGTATAGTTCATCTTTATAGATTGACATCAATTATTGTTTCATATCATGATACTCTTTTTATATACTAGTTGTGGACGGTAATTAAATGATATTTTTGGGACTCAGTTATGCTTGATCACAACATTCCACCCAAAAAAATGGTCATTGAAGTTCAAGGAAGGAGACTATGTGCCCCTTTGGGCCTCACCTCGACCTAGGTTGCGCAGAGTTGGTCGGGGTGACAATTTATCTCCAAGATTCATTGGCACTTTTTCAAATATTTTATAGAGTTTTTGAGGTGGCATACCACATGGCTCTACCACCTCAGTTACCTTGGGAACACGATGTCTTCTATATGTCATGACTAAGAAGGTATGATTCTGACCCATCACGCATTCTCGATTTGGGAGAGCTATACATCAAGGATGGAGTGACTTTTTTTAAGTACCCATTGGAGATTAATGTTCGGTAGAATTGGATCATTCATGTTTGAATGATTACCTTCAGGCATTTCTAGATGCAGCACCTAAATTTTTAGGAGAGCATGTGGAGCGAGATGCTCATATTCGTATGCAGTACCCACATCTATTTGAGAATCATTTTGTTTTTTTTGGGACATAAACCCCTAAGGATGATAGAATTTAATGTCCCAAATTTTTGGTGTATTATTTTTAAATATTATAGGGAATCAATTCGAGATCAAGCTTTAGGACGGCGTGAGATTCTAAGGCCTGTATTTCCTAAAATAAATGATTGAAATAAATTAAACATTTAAATAGTGTGCATAAACAATTTTCTAGAAAAAGTGGAATAACTTTTAAATGGGTTTCTAGATTAGAAATATTAAGGAACCATTGCTTTCATATTAGCGACATTATATTGGGTGATACCTAATCCTAACCAGTACAGGTCAACTACAAAAGTTATTTTTTTGAAATTTTAAAGGAAATAAAACAAATAAATATTTTATTTTTTTTAACTAATTAATGATGCATAGAGGTTTTTATGGTTTTAGATAACCAGGATCCTTGGGTAAGGTTCATAACCATGGAAAAATCTCTTCGATGCTCTAGATATTTAGAGAAGATCCACCCTTAGAGATCCCTCGACGAATGACGATGAATGAAAATGCATGGATCGTTGCGTAGAAAGATTAGATCTCACTGATGAGGACAAAAAAATCCCACCTTCATCGACAATCGATTTTGGGATTATTATTCTGATTTTTCTCATTCTTGTATTTAAACGATGAACACAGGTCAACCCATGAATATTTTGACCCATATATCATTTGTTCTTGTGGGAGGGTCTGATTATCATGTCTAATTTTGGGAAATCCATTTCATATTTTTTTATGCATGATATTTCTAATGGGTTCATATCAACACTATAATGAACCACAGAGGCGGCTCATTCATCAATTTGGTATTTGAATTTATTCCCCCCTTTGACCATGTACGTTATTTGCGTTCTTCAAAGGGTTATGGATGATAGATCGGTGCCCATCTATTTCACAGTGAAACGATCCCATATCAGAGATATGACATCTTAAAAAATATATGTAAGTGATACTCTGATGGAAGTGGATTAATTGACATGATTCAAGAGAAATCAATATTCAACAGTTCTTATTGTGGTTGATCGAAACAATTTTTTGAAGCTGATTGAATTTCTGAAACCTACCGAATCGGCATTGTGGTGAAGAAACGACCCTAGATATTCAATTTCAACTCAAAAAATGTTTGGATCGAGAATAGGAGGAATAACATAGGCACTTCAGTGAAGAAAAATGGTTTTGGAAATTTTTGAAGAACACGGCATGAATCCCAAAGAACATGGCGTGTGGGGTCGGCTCAGTGGCGGCTTGGGTTCCGGGTAACATAGAAGGATGACAGGACATGTGACACTAGTCACATGGCATTTCGGTACTTACGCATGACTCGAAATGAATATCAGATGATACACAGACACGGGTTGGACTACATGGAATATACTCCACCACATGGCTAAACCAAGCCAGTTAAATGGGTTACCCCATGTATCGGTATACGTTTTGGCCGACACGGGTTGAAGACGTGCACGGTAACATGTCCAGCATACACAGAGCATCCCCCAGATAGTAATACATTGCATGTTACTCTTCTATAAGTTGTGTATATTTTTCTTATACCTGACATGATATTTTTGACATGGGTCGTTGTACATGGGTAGTACTCGGGGTCATAGGACATGGTGTGTGACCCTTCTACACATCGTGTACTTTCTTGTACATGGATTGATCTCCTTTTCTGCTGTATCTTGGATAGGTTTCATTTGGGTTAGTGACCCTAGCTCATTCCCTTGAAGGTCAGGTATTGTCTCCTATCCACAGGATTATGACCCCATTAGTAGGGCTTTTTGGACAGAGTCAGGAATCCCCTCTGATAGGCCAAGAACAGGATCCCTTATCAATCCTTGAAACTTGGTAGAGTTGGGTATTAACATTTATAATTATTTTGGACATTAATCCAATATATATCAGGTGAATTTGGATGAGTCCTGGTATAATCCAGGGCCCTATATGTGATCCTTATCCATGTATCTTGATCTTACCACTTAGGAGTGAGTTCTCCCAGAATGAGTGCATATGTTCTCTCTTCAGATATAGCAGTTCATGTATCTCTATCATGACACATTCTAATGAAAAACACTTCTCAGACGGACATCATCAAAGTTATCATACTTGTGGAGTGAGTTCTTCCAGATGAGTTCTTTGTAGACTCTTTAATATGAATCCTTATCATGGGTATATGGTCATTATGACTTACCAATAGGCTACGAATTGGGGTTTGGAGTCTATCTAGATATTTATATTGTTAAATGTTTTGTAGACATATACTATGTAGAGCCAACTGTGACTTTTTTTTGTATTTCATTGTGGTTTTTGGGGTCTCCTACTGAGTATTGTTATACTCACCCTTGCACAGGATTTTCCTGCACGTGTCGTGTCTTGTGCACACAAGCACCCTTTTGTCGGAGTCTAGTGTTGACCAGGACCAGACCTATCTTGGTGAGATTCCACACAATTTGAGGTGTTACTTTTTTATGGAGTAATAGTCTCAGTATATTTCTTGTTTGTAGGTTGGACTTTGTAGTTTGCAGACTTATTCTTTGAGTGGGATTTTATTCTATCCCTCTTACTTCTCCACACTTTACTTTTTATTGTAATATATTGGTTGGGTTTAGTTTTATGCATGCATTTTGTTCCTTAGTAGTTTTTTTTTTACATTTCATCATTTTTGGTCTTAGATTTATGTGAAACTGTACATGTACTTACGCAATTCCTCCCATGTTAGTGATATGCATAATCAGTGCTAGTCACCAGCCCCTGGCATATGAAGGTAGGCTTGGGATGCCCCCACGTGGGTCCTACTAGGACGGGTCATGACATAATTAATGTTTAAAAAAATCAATACAATTTTATTAAATTATAATGACAAAATAAAATTCAAAAAATTATTCACTTTTGTTAATACTTGTTATAATAACACACTTATTATAACCAATTGTCTCACGGTTGTTTTTTATTGGATTATTTAGTTTCAATTAATTATAATTATTATTTGGAATGATCAAATTTCATTTTTCCCCTCACATTTGTGCCTTGAATTCAAAATATAGTGTTGTTGGGAAATTAATAGTTGTAATAATGTGTTTTGATTATATTAAATTCATTTTATATAAAAAATGTATAAAAATAGGGAATAAAAAAGGTGTGAGTAATAAATAATACATGTGATTAGTTATATAATGGAGTTAAGGGTTATGTGTTACATATCTCAAATGTGAAATATTAATTGTAAATAAAAATAAAAATATTAATTATTGATTTGTCTAACTAGGTACTATTTGTTAGATATATTAAGATTATCCGAGAGGGGGAATTATAAAAATCCAATGAGCCCATACCCAAGTGGTAAGGGCTCCTGCTTGGCATTCAAGAGACCCATCTTCAAAACCGGGTGGAGGCGAATTTCTGGGGGGTACTGTAGCAGTACTGTAGCAGTACTGTAGTAGGTACTCTAGCAGGCACTGTAGCAGGCACTGTGCAAGCACTGTAGCAGGCACTGTAGCAGCCGGACTATTCACCTGATTTGGGTTTTCGGGCCACCAGTTTGGGCCTACGGGTCTCAGGGCCTTCGGTCCATCAAAGGCCTTTGGGCCACAGGGCCTTCGGGCCATTGAAGACCATGAAGTAGCCCAGTTCACATAGAGAAGGTCCTAGATGAGGATCAGAGCACCAGTAGAAGTCAACAGAAGCAGAGATAACACTATTGGATGAATGAGAGGGTATAGCAACCGCCATCGGGACCAAGCACCGTGCAGCTTTGTACGGGGAAATGCTAGCTAATCAGTAATGTAGGTGGGGAGCTAAAGGAAATCAATGATGCAGAAGCTGGGGAGGGGATGATCTGGTGGGCTGGGCCTACGGGTCATGTATTGGGCATGGTATGCCTCTAGTCCTTTGGGTCATGTATTACAGGTCATGTTGGGACTTGTGCCTTGGGCCTACGGGTCATGTTCGGGTTCCCCTTAAACCCTTAAAAGGGGGATTATCTATAATAAAATAAAAAAAGCCTTCAGGCCATTCGAAGGTTATCATATATATGAAATGTTTTTCTTATAGTATTTTGACCTTAATTTTCGTTTGATTTCCTATAATAATGTATGAATATAATAAAAAATTTAAACATTGATATACTGAAAATGAAATTATAATAATGATAATTCATGATAGAAATTAACTGATTTGGGGAATTTTGAGTATATATTTTATAATCTAATTTTTAAAATACTCATGCATAGTAAATTTTTTGTTGTAGGGTGATAAATTGGTCGATAAAATTCAAAATCAATTGAAAATTATATATTATAATGGAGTATATACATGATTAGTTAAATAGACCTATTTATTTCAATATACCTACCATGAGTATCATTCATTATTATTTCAACTAATAATGACTCTGAAACCTTCCTACAATGAACTTCTCTCTAGTGACCATGAGTCCCCATTCATGGTAAGTTGAACCAAATATAACAGATTGGAAATATAAACATGAATTTCATAGCCTAATGGTACCGTAACATAATTTTCATAGTAAGTTAAATATTCCATGAATGACTATCAAAATGATAGAAAAAAAGGATTAAAAGGGTGTTCAATCGACCAAGACTATTATATAATTTTATAATAAGTTAAAATTAAACATGAACTATAGATGTTACCTAATTTTCATATGGAATACTTTCACAAGGGTGGGTGAGGGGAGGTTTAGATCATATTATTTGAACTTAAAAAACAAAATTTTGTTAACAAAAGTAAAAAAATTTACGAATAGAAGTTGATATGAGAAAGAGATATAAATATTCTTATAGATTAGTGGAGCTCCATTACAAATGTGTTATAGAAAAATTGTATAGCAAAGGTTTGGGAAACTCATTAATCACCTAAAATAATGTATACATTGAATGAATTTTCCTACATATACTTGATAATAGATAAATGAAATACACATGGAATGATCACCATAATCAATAATATTCATTGGGGGAATAAAAATATATCATAAATCCATTATTTTTTTATTGATTTATAGAGAGAATCTTGGAGAGAGGAGTTATATATAGTGGGAAGAGAATCATGTTGGGCTATTAGTAATAGAGAATAATTATTTATCACTATTTTTTCATTATATTAGGAGACTTCTAGGCTGTGTAACTTATGATGTTGAGATGATGATAATTTTTAATACTCAAATTCCTGAATGCATGATATCTTTTTTTATTATTAGTAATGAATTTTTAATTTTATCACATTTTAGTTTGACATAGTGGGTGGTTTAAGGATCATGTGGGGAATTCCATATCATGAAATTATAATGATGACCTAAATCCTATATTATAGAAGTTGCTAATTTATCAATGGAGAAAATAGTTTGAATACTTATTTAAATAGAAATTTTATTACTGAATGATGATATGTTGCCTAAATAGGGCCAACCACTTTACTAAGGATCCAAAGTGTTTATTGGTATAATATTCAAGGGATTGAATTATAATTCTATTTAATATTAATTAATTTAATTAAAAACATTTGGGATTCAATTATAATGAACCTATATCAAAACAATCTCATTATTATTTTGTCAAAAACCATGTCACTATTGATTTCCTCCCACACACTATACTCTATCAATATTTTAATACGTAGAAAAGGTTAAAATTTGTGTAATACAATCCATGAAAACTAACTTTTCACTTTACATTTAGATAATAAATCTTGAATTAGTGATTAAAAATAATATTTACTCATTGATATCACCAATAAATCATATTTTATTGTACTATAATGGCCATGTGCAACTATAGGGGCCATGTGGACACAACATCACATGCCAGAAATGTTTTGAGACTTTTTAGGGATAACTGATGTTTATTAATTGATTACATTTTTATCATATATATATATATTCAAAATATTATATTTTACCATCACTAAATAACCAATGATTTGATATATTAGTTTATTTCACCTCAATTATTGATATATTCACTAGTTTTGTAGATTTATTTCAACTACAATATAATTGAGTGAAACTTGAATTTGTTTATTAACTAAGGTTGAGAGGTATTTTAATTATAATTAAAAAACTATGAGTGACAAAGAAGGGATGAATTTCACAAAAAAAAAGTAACATATTGTATTTCTATGGTTTTTTTATTCCAAATTTTATAATAATGAAGTGTCACAAGGAATAAGATATTTTTATTTTCCATGGGTGGTTGTAAGCCCATATTGCATTATATTAAAAACTAATATAAGAAAATATAAATTAAGATACAATTATTATAGTATCTATAAAATCATAATGAAATCTTATCTGATGATGCACTTTTTTGTCATTAAATTCTTGAAAACTATTCAAATTGTGAAACTACGTGGAGTTTTTCAGGATTAATTAATAATGTGATGTTTTCAATATTATATGAAGTTTAAATATATGAAAAAGCTATTACGACCAGACTAAAACTCATTTGGTTCTTGAGAATAAATTAAAATTTCCTTAATTAATATATTTTATCACGTACAATTGAGAATGAATTTGAGAACAAGGATTTATATCTTTTTACTCATGAAGAATGAGCCTTTTCAAAAATATTAAATATTGATTATATATTATCATAAAAAAATGTACATATAAATAGTTTCCACCATCATTATTGCATAATTTTCTTATAAAGGATTACATTCAACTAATCATACATTTGTTGATTCAATAATTTAGGGTTATTATGATAATACATCAAAACAATTCAAACAAATATTAAACATACTATCTCTGAATTCAACAAAAAAGATGGTAAAGGGAGGATAGATATGGAAAATGAATTAACCACCATAAATTATTTGTGATATTTTATTATTGATCTTCAAAATCAAATAAAAAAATTTATCTATATAATACAGTGGTATAAAAAGAAATTATATTATTATAGAATGTATTTTCACGATGAAATGGATTTTGTAAAGTTTAATATTCCATATAAAAATTCATCATATCAAGTTTAAGAAATAAATTTAATTATAAATTTTGTAGGATGTAAACCTATAAAAATGGAAATAAATTCATCTATACATAATCAAAATTGTAAGAATCGTCGTAATTTTACATAAAAATAGTACTCCAACGACAAAAAAAAAATTTATCTTAAATTTCAATAACATAATCAATATCTATACTTGGAAATAATCTAGAAAGAATCTTATAGGAAAAAATATTCATGTTTATCACAACTTAATAATATAATTGATAATAATTTTTTAATTTTAAAAAATATTGTGACCAACTATTTGCATATAGATATTTAAAATTTAAAAAACATCCCATGAAATTTAAGATAAATGTATGCAAAATTTTAAAAAACATCCCATGAATGTATACAAAATTTAAAATTTAAAATTTTTCCATTAAAATCATAGAATAAGATATGTGTTATAGGGTAGTCTCTAAGTACCACACAATTCAGTATCATAAAAGTATTTATATAATGTACTACTTGAATTGATAAAATAATGATTTTAATGGATGAATAAAATCAAGAAATTGATGAAGTAGATAGAATAAAATATTAATAGCCTTACATTAATAGTTTTAAAGAAGTACAAAATTTAAATATTGAAAAATAATCGACATAGTCAAATTATCCCAAGATAAATTAGAATAATGGCCATGGAAGGTGGATAGTAATGTTATGTTATTATGGGAAGCTTATAAAACTGATGTATATTTTTATGTGAGTGATATTGATATGAATAATAATAAGGTTAAAAAAATTAATATACATGTTTAACTTTTTTATAAAAATAGATTCATCATTTCGTTTGTTAATTAATTAACCGAATTTCTATTATATCTAATTTTTATAATGAAAAAAAAGGTCAAACAATAAGAATATAGATGTTTTTTCGAAAATGAAACTAAATTTGGAATTTATTGTTATGGATTATAAGAATAAATGATAAAATATAATTTATTATGAAAATTTAAAATTCCATATGAATTGGTGGTAAATAAAACCTTTACATTTTAATATTTATTTGCATGTTAGTGCCAACTCCATCTCCCTAATAGTTTATAAGTATGTTGAAATGGGAGATATTAATATAATAATAGTTGTTTTAAAACAAGATTAATGATCTTTAAATACCCTAAATTCTTGTTTGAATATTTAATGGAAATAATTGTTATGTTTTTATGTACTTTAGACATTCTAGTTCATAATATAGAGAAAAATAAGGAGGTTGTATATATACTTTTGAAAACAACCCTAATAAAGGGAGTCACTCTCAATGATATTTTTAAAGGGAAGTAGGCTTTCCTAGTGGGAACAGAGAAATTGGTTCTTATTTTTTTAATATGTGCTCCATAAATACATATTGTATGATTTAATATTTGTTGATAATTTTGATCAAGAAGATAACAGTCAAAATCTTGGTCTATTTAACATTGAGATGTTCAAATAATATGAAATAATTGAATACATGAAAGATGAATAAGTATCCATTAGAGATAAATTGTTCCTTATTATAGATGGGTATTAATTTAATTCATATGGGAAAATAGTATAGTAATTTGGAAAAATTAAGAAATTTTTTAATCTAGTTTTACCAGAATCACATTCAATAAAGTTATATAATCTACAAACTATATTAAACCATGGTAATATTATTAACAAAAAAATCCAATAATTAATCTAGATGATTTTTAGAAAAAACTATAAGATATATTATTGTGATTGTTAAATAAATACATGTTCATCATTTCGTAGATAGTATTATTAATTAGTGGGATAAGCATTTATATATTAATGAAAATAACTATGAATAAAAAAGATATTAAGGAAATTGTTGAGTTCTAAATGAGGTTGCATCCAAAATTGAAGGAAGTTTCTTTGGATGATGTTATCAAACTATTATATGCTGGGATCATATACCAAAAATCAAATAGATTATGGGTCAATACTCCAAACATGGTCCAAATAATGATGGAATTTCTTTTTTTTAATATATATATATATATAATTATATATGGAAAATAATGAGATATATGATGTGTATTGATTACATGAAGTTTAATCAATAAAAAAAATATTACATCTAATTTTTATTATTATAACGATTTAATAGATTTTAGGTCATTCATAATTTTTATTTACTATTAGATATTGAAGCTATAATCTTTTACTAACTGAACTAATATATTGAAAAAATTAAAATTCACATATCTATATAAGTCATTTTCTTTTAATTGAATTTCAATTATGTTATGGGGTGTGGTAGTTATATTCTTATGTTTTATAATGTTATATTTTTATATGGGGGATATGTTAATTGAAGTACCCCATTAATGATTTATCTATGTATGAAGTATGATATAAAGACTCCTTATATAATCTATATAAATTCCTGGAGGGATATATAGAGATAAACTCATTACAAAACTAGGTAAAATTCAATTTTATAGGAGTAAATGGAATTATTTATGGACACATGATATTATAAGATTTTATTATTGTATTAAATGACAAAATTAAACTGACTAATACACTGTGAAATCCAGATTTAGTGAAGGTAGTGAGAGTTTTAGTGTTTGTATTTGATTTTATATAATTTTTATTAAATATTTATAAAATATTAAATGGTAAATACATACACGCTTAGGGGAGGATGTAAAATTAATATTTGAAAAGGGGTTTTCAAGATTTTGATATATTAATGAGTGTGTTAATATATACACCCATAATCAAAATACTAGACTTTATGTTAACTTTTGAGATCATTTGTGATTCTAGTTATGGGTTAAATACTAGGATAGAGAAATTATCATTGATGATATAGGATTTTTTATGAAAAAAAATTACTCAATGATGTTAAACTAAATAATATTACTATAGATATGAGAATTTTGTTTTTATTGTATTACATTCAGAAATACAATCCATTTATTATCAGGAAATGTTTAATATTTTACACATGACATTAAAATTTAAAATATTTTCTCCACAATGTAGAAACTAAAAGAAGATGGGAAAGTATGATCTTTATTTTTCAACAAATTACCTTTCATATTAAGGGGGAAAAGTGGCTATAAATAAAGTGTAAAATCATTTATATTAGTTAGGTGATTCAAGGGAATATATTTTTTACCTAATTCATGGTGAATTTATTTATGGGTAATTGTTTAAAATAATTATAATAAGATTTATGTAGTTTTTAGAGATTTATATCTATCATGAAATGATATCAACATCTATGGGAAATTAATAGAATGAGAATTATAGGTTTAAGAATTATATGAATAATTTTTCTTCAAGGTTTTTTATTTAAAAATAGTTTTCCTAGAATTTTATAGAAGTGTGTGTAAGGAGATTAATTTCATTCAATTCAAATAGTGTGAAAAGTTTCAGTGTAACTGACACTAGTATAAAATACCATAAAATAATCAAATGATAAAACATGAGGTTGATATTATTTGTTTATGGGTATTGGAATTCATGGGTACACTTTAACAATCTTATGGAAATAAATATATAATTATCAATTTTGATTATTTATTTAAGTTTTTTATTTTATTTAATGAAAACAATACATGAGTGTTTCATTAGATAAATGTTTGTGGAAATATATATTATATATAAATATGGTGTTTCTTGAGACATCATATATGATTGAGGTATTCTTTCCAAATTTTTATTTTTGATCACTCATACCATGATAAGGTTACTAACACAGAGATTGAAAAATATCACCTAAAAACTAGTGGGTAGGCCAAAATCTAAAAACTTCATTAAAGATAATTATTGATATGATAGTATATAATTATAAGAAATATAAATTATTGTGTTAATAAAGTTTTTTTGTTATAGAACTACATATTAAACATTAATTGGGATCTCTCCATATAAAATTATAGTGTTCTATACCTTTCTATCTATTTCCATTTTTTGATTTAGATATCGGATGTGTTTGTATGATTTTTGAGGAGTAGAGATGTTTTTGGATAGGGAATCTTATCTTCCAACATTAGGACATAGTGTGGTTGTTCAGGTTTCCGTATTAAGGGTTGGATATAATGGATGTAAAATGATTTTTTTATATCATGGTGTGTAGGGGGGCTCACATCCATGATGTGTATACCACCATAGTTTTTGGTGGTACTGGAGCATTAGTTATAGTGTATAGGGTTGTGTTTTGGTGTGATAGGTTCAAAGAGTTATTTGGAAAAGTAAATTATATTATTTATTCTAAAGGGAGTTTTCATCATCATATGTTCAATATTATTAAAATATTTCCTTTTCAAATTTCATGGTTATAAAATTTATTTAGGTGTCACAACATAAAATTTTTCCTTTTATGATATATTTTTGTTAAATGGTGGTAATATTTGGAAGTGTTATTTTAATTTAATAATGTTTTCATCTTTTGTTTTTATGGATAAGATAAGTGGAGTTGTTTCATTGAACTAAAATTATATGTGGGGATTCTGTTATATTTTTTATAGATGATATTTGTGGTGTGAACTTGGTTGTTAGGGTGTAATGGACTACTGGTTATATTTTGATGTTATTGTATTTTGAGTACACAATATGTAGATTTGGGTCATGATGTAACTTTCCATCGGTGATATTATATTGGGTATTTTGACCAAGTAAAACAAAGAAAGATATATAAATATCCGTGACATGATTTCTATAAGTTTGTTGGAATTAGACTATAATGGAATGATAATATGTTTTATTCCATCATGAGGATTTTTTATAGCCTTGTGTAAATTGGGTAGTCCATTTAATATATACATATTTATTTAAATTTACCTTAAACCCCAAAAAACTATAGGTGTATCATTATTGGTATTTTGGAATCCTTTAGTTTATATTTAATCACTTTATTCAAGTGATCAACTGATATAGATCTGATATGTGTTTCCATTTTATTTTCTATTGATTTTCTCCCTTATTCTTCTTCTTGGGATTATTTAAAATTTAATGAAGTGTTGGAATTGATGGATTTGAGTCATGTTATTGGTGGTAATTTCTATGTTTTAGATTTTCAAAGGTTTCCCTGAATTATTCCATCCTATTGATCATATCAATATCTCTTTATTTTTTCACAATGAATTCTTAAGCCTTGTTTGAGGTAGTGGATTCAAGAACACTCTTAATTTATGTGTGAATTATGGTAGTTTCATGATTTTTCATACTTTATATGGATTTTTAGGTTTCGTTTAAAGTATATAATTAATATTACTAATAAATTAATTGACATGATGTGGTATTTTACATGTGTTTAATTATTAATTTGTTATTCTTCATGATATTGAAGGATGTTTTTTTATTGATGGAAATTGTTATTACTATTAAAAAAAATTATTACTAAGAATATAAAACTATAATAATTTCTCAAAAATGGTTTATAATTTAGATACTAAAAATAAAATTATTTTCTCGGAATTTATATTGAATTGAAGTTTCATGCGAGATAAAATAGAGTGTGGTGTGGTCTCTACTAGGAGTTTCCTTCCATATAATTTTTTTGATGTTATGATTGTGTGGAAATTTTTGGGAATTTATTTGTGGCTATATAAAACTTATATGTGTTGGGAAAGATATTTAAGGGTTATTTTTTGGTGGTTAAAAATAGGGGAGGTGGTTTTTGATGTGAAAATATGGTATAATGGATTGCATAGAGGGAGGAAGTGGTTATTGATTCAGAATATATGGATGAGATACTATGTGGGAACAAAAAGTTTTTCGAATTTTTTATGGTGTATTATGTAATGTAGTGTGTTAAGATTGATGTAGTGAATGTTTATATTATGTGGATAGTTTGGTAGTTTCCTAGTATTAATTTAATATTTTTTGTAAAAATTAATAAGTAGTACAGGTTATGGATGGAATTGAATAACCCTAGGTTGTAAATGAATTCAAAATTATTAAACCGAATAGGTAATGAATTTTTTAAACATGGTTTATGAAAGACAAAGGATTATTATTAATATGGAATTTAATTTCATAATGAATGTAAAATGGTTCTTAAGAATAGAATTTCTTAAATTATTAAATTATGTGATTAAATGGGAATTATTACTGGTTGTTTTGGATTTTTTGTGTGGTAAATTGGATGAGGTGAGAAGGTAGAAATGTCAGAAGCTTCAAGAGGAAGATAATTGAGGTATGACTATATTTATGGGTTAAGATAATGACTTTCTGTATGAATCCATTGATATGGGATTGTGTATGGATATATATATTATGTATTTTTGTAACACCCCAAGACTTCATAGTAAGTTATCTCATTAAAGTAATTCAATAGCTTGTGCTACACGCGATACTGAGTTCGAGAGCACCACAACTTACCAAACTAGTCATTAAAAAAATGGTTATGAATAGTATTAACTGAATTTTGAATCTTATATACTCTATATAATTTTAACATCCATATTATGTGTTTCTTAGACATAATATAAGAACAAATTCATTTTTTCAGATAAAAGAAGTATTTTTCAAAAATGCAATTTTACCACCTTTTAATGGAGAACCATTTTTTAAACCAATATTTGACACTTTTATATATTAAATTTAATGAAATTAAATTCTTCTTTAGAAGAGGTACATAAACATTTTGTTTGGATAAATTTTTTTTACTTTTCTGAAAACTTTCATATTTTGACGAATAGTGAAAAATACTATGTTTTAATTGAAAACAACTTTTTTAATCGAAATAATTTATAGTGTTAAATTATTAATTTGAATGGTTTTGAAGAATAATTATATTATATTTTTATCATTTAATACAATTTAGGTCATTATAATTAATTTCACATTTAAATTTGACATAAATACGTGTCAATCTTTTGATAGTTTTTACTTTTTAAAAACCCGCTTTTTGGTTTTGACAATGGGAATTAATTTTAAATTAATAAATGCAACTAATAGGTGTTTAATTTGGTAAAATAAACTTCATTTTTGAATTCAGAATATCAAAATTATCTTAGGGTGAATTTTTGGTATTTTTTTGAAAACTTTCGATTTTCGATGAATAGTGAAAAACACTACATTATTAATTAAAACATATTTTTTATTTAAATAATTATTTATTTTATTTAAATTTATTTTTAGTAAAAATAGATATATAATAACTATAAAAGTTAAATATAATTCATTGGAGTCGTTTTATAATAAAATTAGATGTATAAAATTTTATTGATTTTTTTAACCTCTTTTACCCACCTTCTAGGTACATTTGCCAATTTGCATAAAACATAATTTTACCGTTTCTATGAGTCAAAATTAACAAATCCTAGAGACACAGTTGACATCAGTATGTAAAATTTGGTTCAATAAGATGAAAATATTTTTTGTGAATAGTAACTTTTGACTTTTATTTACCACAGTTAAAAGTAAATAGGGTAATTAAGGGTAAAAATGATATTATAATTACCATAACACATGTCCTAATTCTATTGGATAGGTTTATTTCGACCAAACACAACCTTAGGAATAAAATATGATCCTATTTGGTCTACATGGATTAGATTAGGAAATTTATTATTATTTTATTTAAAGAAGAGTTAAAAGTGTTAAATTCAAAGTTTAATAACTAAAACATTTTTAATATAGGGTTAAACACAATATAAATTAGACTATAAGTATTCATTAGAAATATAAAAATATTTCCTACATAATGGTATTTTATTTATAATTTTTACACATTAAATAATTTAATTATTTATGACACAGTGGTGATGTAGTAATTACTTTATTAATGAAAGAATCGAATAAATGGTATTATAAATAATAAAATAAATATAATTTCAAAGTTTTTATGACATCCACTAATTTTATATGTGAATATGATATTTTATTATTGATTCAATGTATTTTTTTAGAATTAATCAAGTTGTGATGACTTTCACAAAAAATGAAATACCAAATAATGTCAAAATTGACATAAATTAATTTTTAAAACAAATACTATATTATTGGTTGATATAATATTCCTAAAACTCTAATATTAATCCAAAGGGTTTAAATAATATTATATATGTAATTAATGAACCACTTTAGGTTCTTTTTTAAGCTTATAGTATTTTTATTAACCATATAATGTAAGAATACAAGAAGACACTGTAAAAGTTAAAATATTTAACTAAGAGTTAAATCTAAAAGATATGGTTAATTTGCTGACCTAAACCTGTCTAAAACTTATTGGTTGAGTATTTTTAGACCCATAGACAAATTATTTTATAAATAAATCATTTTTGAGACATTAGAAACCGAAAATGATTTTATTATAAAATAATATTTCAAGCTTTTCCTAAAGTGACCCCCACCTCTCTTATAAAAGGGTACTTCCCCTTCTCTCAAAATCACACATCCAAAGCCATTTGGCTCGGACCAAAACTGACTGAATATCCTTCCAACTTACCTAAAATAAACCTAATTTCTTTACTTTTATCATAAATCCAACCTAAGGAGCCCTTTTGATCAACTCTGAAGGAAACACCCGGAGAAGAGGTAATAATTTCACCACCCTCTTTCAAGTTCTTTTCTTCTTACACTTCCTGTTTATTTGTTATTTTATTACAAAAATAATAACTCCATTACCTTATAGATATTGTTATGTTATTATAAATATGTTACAACCATGTTTTTTATTTTATTCATCCTATAAATGAAAAAGTCACCATACGTGCGTACGTACGGCTTACCGTCTCCACATCATGGTGTAGTTTGTTATTCAAACCCTTCATTATTTGGATGGGTATAATAATGATTATAAATGATTTAAATAATAAATATAACATTTTAATCATTATTAATATATTATATACCATCAAATTACATACAATTTCATCATCAATATAATGATATTGTCGCTCGTGTGTACGTACGGATTACCGTCTCCACGACGTGATGAGATTCATTTCCACGTTCACCATTAAACAATGATTATAAAAATATATATTATTAATAAGTATGTAATATATGACATAATAATGCTTCTATATATATATATATATACTTACATATATCTTATTCACTTACTTTCGTTCAATACGAAATGAAAACGGAAACAGCATTTATGTATATGTACGGCCTACCGTCTCCATAAATGGTGGCTTAAATTTTATATATCTATCTATTATAAATATTTATATTCTAAATATATAAGATATATAAATCAAGGTTTATATTCTGGAAGTATTTAAATCATTCCCTAAATGATACGATCAAGAATAACAAGTTAAAAGACATACGATAAAGAAAGCAATTATTACCCAAAATGTTAATTTAACATGGAAATAATTATTAAATGGGTAGTATAAAGTCATAAATGAATAATTTATGATATAATAAATATGAATATGGTTCTTTTATAATATAATAACATACTATGGTCACTATATAATAGGTTAAACATACCCTCAACCAAAGGAAAGTGCAAAGTAAGGGTTAATTCCTCAATCTCATTATTATCTGAGATTGTTTATGTGTATGTTTTTACTGGGAAATATTTATTATCCATGTCCATGTTTCATAAAAGTGTTTTCAAAAGGATTTCTTTTAAGAGAATATTTAACTAAAAAATCATTTTAAATGTTTTAAATATTTATTCTTCTAAACCTTTCTCATTAATGTCCATGTTTTAAATATGATTTTAAGGATTAATTTATATGGACATGAATTTTTAAAAATGTTAATTCATTTAAAAAGTTTCAAATTAGTATGGGACACTTTTATTCAAAAATATCTTATAAATGACTTGTGTCTTTTAAAATTATTTCATAAAAAGGGATATTTCTCCCAAAGAGTTTTACTAATCATTTTCAACTATGTCAATATCTATTACTGGATATTATTCTTGATTGAGGTTGATTTATTATGATAAAAATATTCCATATTGTATTGAAGGTTTTGTGATATGTTTGACTGTGGATGTGTTATTTTTATACCATTCATGGTTTATGGATAAATTATTGACATTTCGTATGCTAGTTTTAATACGAATGTTTATGTTATTTTAAAACCTTTTCATATAAGGAATGCATTGGACTTAGTAAGTGACTGGTGGAGCCCGCTATAGCTCCTTGATGCATTGGTATGTCTCATGAGGCAAACTATTGTATTGGAACAAGGCCTTGAAGAAATCTTATTTTTATCCTCGGCACAAGGCCTTTACTATGTGGTGATTAAGTTTGGAATTATGCATTCCATCATTATGAAATTGGCTATTGATATTTCATGTGATTATTCGACTAGTAGAATATCTATGTGAATAAGTAAATGGAATTATTTTATTTATATTTACCATATTATGATGAATTTTAAGTTTAAAAGGATTCTGTTTTAGTTTTATACATTTCCTTAAATGTTTAATATTATTTTTGAAAGTTTCCACTATATTGTAATCCTTACTGAGCATCTGAGCTCACCACATTCTTATGTTTTATTTTCTCAGGATTCCAAGAATTGTATTCTAATTGATAAAGAGGGTTAAGTTAGAGGGATTAATGGCGTTCTCAAAGTATCATTTATGTTGAGTTTTATTTTCTAATGTGTAATGTAACGTTCATGTATGTAATCTATTTTCTGAGAATGCTAAACTGATCGGACTTTCAGAACTTTATTCCTTGCAATCATGCCAGTGTATTAAAATAATGCACCGACTCTAGGTAGCTGGGGTTGGGGCGTTATAGTTGGTATCAAAGGAAGTTTAGCAACAACCTTGTAAATAGATTTATATAAACCCTGATTAGAGAACATTACACTAAGATAGAATTTAATGATTAGTATAGAAGAACTTCCTATAATTTTAGTAATGTAGAGATTTTATGTATTTTCCAAGCAATACATTTCTGTCTGGATACGAGCAAGTAGAGGCGGATCTAGAAAAGATGTACCTAGAAGTGAAAACTCTGAAAAGGAGCTTCGGGCTTGACCTGGGGAAACTTGGTACATGAAAATTGGCCTTTCTGAACTCTTGGTTATGAATCTCTTGGTGGATATGCTTAGGATAATTGACATTTTCATTACAAGACATTATGAAGGATTTATGAGTAAATACATCCTCAAAGAAAATATTTTATGATTATAGATTATATGCATAATCTTTTCAATTTATGTTAGGTATTTTACAAGTTTCGAATTATGCATTGCAATTCATAAACTAACCTAGTGTATGACAATGATTAGAAATGGTGCCTAGTAGAAGGAATGAGAATTCCAGCAATACGCATGATCGAAAGATTAAGAAGGATCATATCTTTCATGGTATTAATCCAATATTTAAAAGTCAAATAGTCTCCCACATATTCTCATCATATGAATAAATAGTATCATGTGTTAATAAGATAATTAAATAATTCTCTGAGTCCTATAGATTTGAAGGTAAGTAAGAGAAGAAAATGATGGAAGAGAGAAATATGGATAAAGAGAAGAGAGGAAAGAAATATTTTTTCATATGTGATAAATATGGAAAGAATAACCTTAGAAAATGCTTGAAGGGAATGGGAGTTTGTCATAAGTGTGGAAAAAAAGGACACCAAGTACATGATCGCAAGGGTAAAAAAAGGTTTCAAATGTACAATACTTCATCTACAATGAGTTGGGACACTACGTGAATCAATATCCAAATCATTAGAGTATACCACAAATTATGTTGTTGGATATTAATAAAGTTATGATATTACCACAGATGAAGATTAATGACTAGTGTTCTTATGTTGATATTAAATAATTATGTCATTTGAGTATTGTAACAAGGGTGTAATGGTTATAGTAATTATGGTGTACATAAGGATTGTACTGCAGTACTATTTCATTAAGGACTTAAGATTGTGTGGAACCAAGAAAATTGACTCAATAATAGGTTAATTTTTTTGGAAAATATATGGTTGTGAGAAAGATAAACCTTAATATGGTTCTGATACTGAGGTAGTGATTTTGGAATAATATATGATTTATTTGGATAAATTATATTGGATATTCTTGACTACCTTGAAACTGATTAATGATTTGTATATTCCATCATTGTTGGAGTTTACAACATTTTTTGATATAAGGAGTATATCCAGTATTCTATAAGGAATAAAGGATCATGAATGTCATCAATAAGGTTTTATGGTAATTCAGGGTGATATAGTGTTTTAAAAGAATACATGATGAAGGTATTCACATGTTATTACATGGAAAAAAGATCTTCATTATGTTTACCTTCCTTATAAATTTTGGACTGTGAGTTTGGATAGAAGTATTCTCGATAAGACTAAAGGTTGGAATCGATTAAGTTTTACACTGGATACTATTGTTAAGTTTAAATTATTTCTTGAGATTGTTTTTGGATTTTAAAAAAAAGGACAACCCAGAGGTCGGGTGACAACCCATCACATCCGGAAAGGCCGCGAGACTTGAACCCACAACCAAAGGGCAGCAAGGGTGGATCACCTACCACTTGCATACGTTATTTCCTAGTTTGTATAATGTAGTTTTTTTAAAAGTCTGACAAATGAATTATAAATTCATTATTTTTGTAACCCTATACGATTAGGATAAATAAAATATTTTTTAATTCTATTATCTTTTGGAGTGAAAGATTAGTTTGTGGTAGGAATTAGTTGAAGGATGAAAATCTACTTGTAAAGTATATTTTTGTTCCTTTATTATATGAATAAATTAATTCTTAAACTTTAGGGAAGGGATATTAAAGACAAAAATTTGTTATCCTAATACCTTATGTTTTGTTGAACTAACGATATTTTAAATGAATTATAAATTCATTATTTTTGTAACCCTATACGATTAGGATAAATAAAATATTTTTAAATTCTATTATCTTTTGGAGTGAAAGATGAGTTTGTGGTAGGAATTAGTTGAATAATGAAACTCTACTTGTAAAGTATATTTTTGTTCCTTTATTATATGAATAAATTAATTCTTAAAATTTCGGGAAGGGATCTTAAATCCAAAATTTTTTTATCCTAATACCTTATATTTTGTTGAACTAACGATATTTTAAATCATCATAGATTGATGGATTTGAGGCCCTTTATTTTACACTTGTTTTTGATTGATGGCCTCAATCCCTCCCTATAAATATTTACATTTTTCTTCTAATTATGTGTCTCTAATTACAACCAATTTTATCCTAATCAAGAACATAATTTGGTGGTGACATTTTCATTTCTCTTTCCCTCTTATTAAGACTAAATTTTATTAACCCAATTTTCGATGTGCGTTTTCCACAAAAGTATTTTTCTATTTTTTTTACCTTTTATTTTAGAAGAAAAATTTCATATTATGAGGATGAAATTTATTGAATTAGAGGACAATTTAACACCCCATGATTTCATAGTACGTTATCTCATTAAAGTAACACAATAGCTTACGCTACACGTGACGCCGATTTTGAGCACACCACAACTTACAAAACTAGTCATTCAAAAAACAGTTATGAATAGTATTAACTACATTTTTAATCTTATATAATCTATAAAATTTTAACATACATATTATGTGTTTTTTAGACATAATAGTTGAACAAATTTATTTTTTAAAATAAAATAAGTGTTTTTCAAAAATGAAATTTTACCACCTTTTAACGATGAACCCTTTTTAAAACCAATTTTTGACACTTTTATATATTCAATTTAATGAAATTAAATTCTTTATTAGAATTGGGATATAAATATTTATTTTGGATAAATTTTTGGTACTTTTCTGATAACTTTCATATTTTGACGAATAGTGAAAGATACTATCTTTTAATTGAAAAAAACTTTTTTAATTTGAAATAATTTATAGTGTTAAATTATGCATTTTAATGGTTTTGATGTATAATTAGATTATATTTTTATCATTTAATAAAATTTAGGTCATTATAAGTAATTTCACATTTAAATTTAACATAAACACATGTCAATCTTTTGATAGTTTTTACTTTTTAAAAACCCATTTTTTGGTTTTGACAATGAGTATTAATTTTAAATTAATAAATTAAAATTATATTTTTTGAATTTGGTAAAATAGATTTAATTTTTTAATGAATAATATCAAAATTATCTTAGGGTAAATTTTTTGTATTTTTCTTTAAACTTTCAATTTTGATTAATAGTGAAAAACAATGTGTTATTATTTAAAACCAATTTTTTATTTAAATAATTATTTATTTTATTTAAATTTATTTTAAGTCAAAATAGATATATAATACCTATATAAGTTCAATTTAATTCATTGGAGTGATTTTATTATAAAATTAGATGTATAAAATTTTATTGAACTTTTTAACCTCTTTTACCCACCTTCTTAAGTACATTTGAAAATTTGCGTAAAACTTAATTTTAACATTTATATGAGTTGAATTTAAAATATCCAAGAGACATGGTTGAAATCAGTAAGTAAATTGTGGTTCAATAAGATAAAAACAATTTTGGTGAATAGTAACTTTTGACTTTTATTTACCTTGGTTAAAAAAAAATAAGGTAATTAAGGGTAAAAAGGATATTATAATCACCATAACACATGTCCTAATTCTATTGGATAAGATTAATTGGGAAAAAACAACCTTATTAATAAAATATGATCCTCTTTGGTCCACTTTTATTTGATTAGGACATATATTATTATTTTATTTAAAAGAAGAGTTAAAAGTGTTAAATTCAATGTTTAATAACTAAACCATTTTTAATATAGGGTTACACAAGATATAAATTAGAATATAAATATTAATTAGAAATATAAAAATATTTCCTATATAATTTTATTTTATTTATAATTTTTAGATATTAAATAATTTAATTTATTTATGACACAATGATGATGCAGTAATTACCTTATTAATGAAAGAATCAAATAAATGGTATTATAAATATTAAAATAAATATAATTTCAAAGTTTTTATGACTCTAGGTGCATATGACATGTTATAATTGATTAAATGTATCTTGTTTGAATTAATAAAGTTGTGATGACTTTCACAAAAACTAAATACCAAATAATGTCAAAATTGTCATAAATTAATTTTTTAAAAAAAATACTATATTATTGGTTGATATAATATTTCTAAAATTATAATGTTCATAAAAATGGTTTAAATAATATTATATGTGTAATTAATTAACCAATTTAGATTCTCTTTGAAGTTTAGAGTAAGTTTATTAACCATATAGTGTAAGAATACAAGAAGACACGGTAAAAGTTAAAATATTTAACTAAGAGTTAAATCTAAAAGATAAGGTTAATATGGTGACCTAAACCTGTCTAAAACTTATTTTTTGAGTGGTTTTAGACCCATCCCCACCTTATCCTAGAAATAAACCATTTTAAAGCTATTAAAAACAGAAAATTATTTTATTATAAAATAATATTTCAAGCTTTTCCTAAACTGACTCTCACCTCTCTTTTAAAAGGGTACTTCCCCTTCTCTCCAAATCACACCTCCAAATCCATTTAGATCGGAAAAAACATTCCCAAATATCCTCTAAACTTCCCTCACATCAACCTATAGTCATTACATTGATCATAAATACAAACTAAGGAGCCCTTTTGATCAACCTGAAAGGAAACACCCGAAGAAGAGGTAATAATTTCACCACCCTCTTTCAAGTTATTTTATTCTTACACTTCTTCGTTATTTGTTGTTTTTATACCAAAATAATAGATCCAGTACCTTATACATATTTTTATTCTATTATAAATATGGTACAACTATATTCTTTATTCTATCCATCCTATAAATGACAAAGTCACCATACGTGCGTACGTATGGCTTACCGTCTCCACATCGTGGTGCAGTTTGTTATTCAAACACTTCATTATTTGGATGGGTATAATAATGAGTATAAATGATGTAAATAATAAATATAAAATTTTAATTATTCTTCATATATGATATACCATCCAATTACATATTATTTCACCATCAATATGACGATATTGTCGCTCGTGCGTACATACGGATTGTCATCTCCACGACGCGATTAGATTCATTTCCACATTCACCATTCAACGATGATTATAATAATATATATTATAAATAAGTATGTAATATATGAAATAATAATTCTACTGGATATATATATAAATGTATGTATATACTTACATATATCTTATTCTCTTCCATTCAATACGATATGAAAACGGAAACACCGTTTATACGTACGTACAGCCTACCGTCTCCATAAACGGTTCCTTCCATTTCATATATATATATATTATAAATATTTATATTCTATATATATATAATATATAAATAAAGTTTTATATTCTAGAAGTATTTAAATCATTATCTATATGATAATATCAAGAATAACAAGTTAAAACACGTACGACAAAGAAAGTGATTATTAACCAAAATGTTAATTTAACATAGAAATCATTATTAAAAATGTATCATAAAGTTATAAATGAATCACGTATGATTTAATAAATATTAATATGGTTTTGGTATAATTTAATAACACACTATGGTCATTATCCAGGAGGTTAGACGTACCCTCGACCAAAGGAAAGTTCAAGGTAAGGGTTAATTCCTCAATCTCATTATTATCTGAGATTGTTTATGTGTAAGCTTTTACTGGGATATATTTATTATCCATGTCCATGTTTCATAAAATTGTTTTCAAAATTATTCTTTTTACAGGACACTTTAACTAAAAAATTTATTTTAAATGTTTTAAATATTTATTCTTCTAAACCTTTCTCATTAATAGGCATGTTTTCAAAATGATTTTAAGGATTTATTTTTATGGACATAAATGTTTTAAAATGTTAATTCCTTTCAAAATTTTCAAATTGGTATGGAGCAATTTGATTAAAAAATATCTTTTAAATTACTTCCTTTATAAATTTTATGACTTTTAAAATGATTTCATGAAAAAGGGATATTTCTCCCAAAGAGTTTTACTGATCATTTTCAACTATGTCAACATCTATTACGGGATATTATTCTTGATCGAGGTTGATTTATTATGATAAAAATATTTCATACTGTATTTACTGTTTTGTGATATGTTTTATTGTGGATGTTTTATTTTTATACCATTCATGGTTTACGAATAAAGTATTAACATTTCATATTCTAGTTTTAATACAAATGTTTATATTATGTTTAAACATTTTCATATGAGGAATGCATTGGACTTAGTAAGTGACGGGTGTAGTCCGCTATAGCTCCTCGATGCATTGGTAGGTCTCATTGTAACACCAGAGACTTTTATGTTATATAAATCATCAAAGGAATCTTTTTCTACACAACACTTTCTTGGCTTGCTTTACACGAAATCACGACCTTCCTCGATAGCTTGTGTCGTACGCAATACCGAGTTTCACTAAACAACGATATGCTATTAAAATATCATTAAAACTAGCCGTTAAGAATAGTAATAACCACTTTTTGAAATTTTATAAATTTTATTTTTCAAAATGGGCTTCATTTTTGGATTCGGAATATCAAAATTAGCCTAGGGTGAAATTTTGGTATTTTTCTGAAAACTTTCAATTTTTGATGAATAGTGAAACCACTAAGTGGTAGTTAAAAAACTGAATTTTTCATAAAACTTAATTTTACCGCTTCTGTGAGTGGAATTTCGAAAATCCGAGAGACATGGTTAATATCATGGACTAAAATGTGGTTCAATGAGATGAAAATAATTTTTGGTGAATAGTAACTTTTTGCTTTTTTTTTACCACGGTTAAAAGTAGATAGGGTAATTAAGGGTAAAGATGATATTATTATTACCTTAAACATGTACTAATTCTATTGGATAAGTGTAATTCGACCAAAAACAAACATAGGAATAAAATATGACCATTTAGGCCCACTTGGATTAGATTAGGACATTTATTATTAATTTATTTAAAGAAGGGTTAAAATAGTTAAAATTAAATTTTAATAAGTAAATAATTTTTAATATGGTGTTATACATAATATAAATTCGACTATAAATATTAATTAGAAATCTAAAAAGATTTAATACATAATGGTATTTTATTTGTAATTTTTATACATTAAATAATTTAATTTATTTATGACACAATGATGATGCAGTAATTATCTTATTAATGAAATATTGATATAATTGATGTTATAAACACCAAAATAAATGTAATTTGAGACTTTTTATGAATACAACTAATTTTATAGGTTAATATGACATGTTAGTATTGATTTAATTAACTTGGTTCGAACTAATAATTCTGTTATGATTTTCACAAAAATCAATTACTAAATAGTGTCAAAATTGACATAAAATAGTTTTTAAAACAAATATTATATTGGTAATTGTTATTTTATTCCTAAAAATCTAAGGTTCATCCAAATGACTTATATAAGGTTATATATATTAATAATAAACAACTTGGGGTTCGTTTGTCTGCTTATAGTAAGTTTATTAACATTGTAGTATAAGAACACAAGAAGACATGGTAAAAGTAAAATTATTTAACTTAATGTTAAATCTAAATGATAAGCTTAAAATAGGAACCTAAACTTGTCTAAATTATATTGTATGAGAGGATTTCGACCCATCCCCACCTTAGCTTCTAAATATATCAATTTGGAGCTATTTAAAACCAAACTTGACTTTATAATAAAATAATAGTTTTAGTTATTCCAAAGGTGCCCCTCTCCTCCCTTATAAAAGGACACCTCCTCCCCCTCTTCCTCACACCACTTTGAGCCTTAAATCTCGGCCAACCCCTACCAATTTCTCCTCTCCACTTCCCTAGAGACATCCTAGAGGTCCTAGTCTTCCTCAAAGACCAATTTTAGTGCCCTAAAAGAAGGTCTCAAAGAAGCACTTCAAAGAAGAGGTAATGTCCGTTACTGATTCTTTCATCTTTATTTCTTCTTCCACTTCTTCTTCTTTAGTTGTTTCATTATGAAGTAATAACATCAGTATCACTCATATACTGATATGTTATTATAAGTATGAAACAACCCTATTTCACCATCTATCCATCCTACGGAAAAAGAAATCACCGCGCGTGCGTACGTACGGAATACCGTCTCCACGCTGTGGTGTAATCTATTTTCCACCACCACCTTACTTGGATGGGTATAATGGTGTAAATAATGACTATATATGACTATTATAAAGTGATATTGATTCTGAAATAGTATACATATACTCCAATACAATTCCACGATCATAGGAATGATATCATCACTCGTACGTGCGTATGGAATACCGTCTCCACGATGTGATGCGACTCGTTCTACATGATCTTCATTTCATAATGATTATATAAATGAATTGAATGAATTAATATGATATATATTACACTAATACCATTCTATAAATGAGGTATCTATAACCTAAAGAAAAGAATAATAATTTATTCGACAAAACACGCATAAGAACAAAAAGTTATAAACACCCAAATAACAAGTAGCAATGAAATATTACTACGAAGAAGCTAAGAATAAGACCATATATGATATCATAAAAATAAGTATGATTCTGTAATAAGTCAATTACATTATTTAAATCATTATACAGGAGGTTTGGATGCTTACAAAGCAATTCGGACCTAAGGTAAGGGAAATATCACAATCTCATTTTTATCCGAGATTGTTTATACTTTGAAATTTACTGGGGTGTATTTTATCATCCACATCCATGTTTCCTAGATATGTAATATTATTTACATCCTCCTACAATTTTTTAAATCCACTTTTACCCTTCGGTGAGTTTTTAGTAAAAGATATGAAAGGAATCTTTTATCGTTTTTCGTATGAGGTACTTTTTGACTTTTCCGACAAAAAGTACGAAGAATGTTTTTTTTAACTTATACGGCATGAATGGATTTTAAAAACATTATTTCCAAGAAGATTACTTTACAAGTTTTCATGTTTATTTTTAATCAACTTCTTTTAGTTTAAAATTGTATGACATTTTAAGAAAGGAAAAATGTTTTTGAAGTATAAAGGATATTTTCCTCAAGAATGGTGTTCAAGTGTTTTATCAAAATTATTTTCCATCTAAGATAATAAAGGGTTATGTTTCTATCCCTATTATTAAATTGATTTGATTATGTTGTGATGGAATTATTTTTATGAATTCCTTTATCTTATATGAATTGTTTTATGATGTCACGATGTTTAAGATTCCCATTTTTATTATATGGTTTATGCAATGATGTATGACTTATGATTTTGTGGCACACATAAGAATGGTATAATTATGAGATGGGTGGGACCTATATCTCCCTCCAATGAATTGGGTAAAGATTTTATATCTCATGAGATAGACATGGATGGAACGGTAGGTTATACCGGTTTAGTGAAACAGGACTGAAATGAGGGTGACTCGGTTCAGAAAGGGACTTTGTCCACTAAGATAGTCTTGGAAATGAGTCTTGAATAACAAGAAATGATTCTCTATGATTATGTGTGTATGCCACAAAGTTTCATGCTTTAAGTTATGATTATTGTGATTACATTTCACTGCCATGATTTATCCCATGTTATGAAATTATGATCTCTTTTGCAGGTTAAGATTTCCAAAAGATATGTGCTTGTGTATACGATGTGATTGATATTTATTTTGTTTAACCTTACTGAGCATTTGAGCTCACCCTTTTGTATGTTTTCTTTCCCCAGGTCAGGAAGAAGGTTATTAAGTAGGACATTCCAAAAAGGGACTCTAGATATGATGAAATAAGTGGGAGGCAAAGTTGATGCTTTATGAACCAGTTGTTTATGTTTCCCAGTTTCTAAAGACACTATACCTATACGGTCCTTTCAGGGTTTTGTTATATGTTGTAATAAGTATGCTTCAATTTTGAAGTATTAACAATGTATGTAAAGTATGGGTCGTTATAGTTGGTATCAGAGGAAAGGTATAGTCAACCTTTGGAAACTAGGATGTGAAAGCCTTAGTAAGAACCCTAAGGATAAGTTTAAGCATAGAACACAATATTAGTGTTTTAGAAATGGCCATGAATAACCTAGGATAATACCTTATGTGTGAAATTTTATTCTTGATTATGTGGTTTTCCTATTATAATTAGTGTTTCTCACATTATTCTTCTTGGTTTTAGTCAATGGCTGGAACCCGAAGGAACCGTGTTAATGCGGAATGCGACGAGAAATGCAATGATTGTCCCCCTGAGCAACCAAACGTTATGGGAGCTGGAATGCAAAATCTTGTAGCCATGCTCACACAACTTTCTCAATCTATGAATCATGCAGGACTTCCAAACGAGCAAAGGAAGGAGCAACATTCTGTTGAATCCTTCATGAGGCAGCGTCCACCTTCTTTCAGCGGGTCTACTGATCCCTTAGTTGTTGAACAATGGATTAGTACTACTGAAAAGATATTTTCAGTTCTTCAATGTTCTGAACATGATAAAGTCATCCTAGCAGTGTATCATTTGGAAGGAGATGCTGATCAATGGTGGAATCTTATTAAGAATACGAGGCAAAGGGATGAAATTGAGTCCATGGAATGGGACGAGTTCAAGAACTTATTTGTCAATAAGTACTTCCCTCGTATTCTCCGAACAAAGATGGAGAAAGAGTTTCTTGAACTAAAGCAAAAGGATGATGAATCTGTTGGTACCTATGAAGCAAATTTTACAAGACTTTCAAGGTACGCTTCTGGTATTATTATCCAACCTGAGAGTAAGATCGATCGATTCTTTAGTGTATTAAAACCAAGTCTTCGAAGGGCGTTAGACATAAGGGACTTCAATAGCTACGAGGAAATAGTTCAATGTGATCTCAAAGTTGAGATGGATATTGGAGTAACCCATCAGTCATATGGGTTTGATAAGAAGAGGAAAATGGAATTCAAAGGAAAATCTAAAGAGCACACTGAAAAGAAGATGAGCTTTACCTTATGCTCAAAGTGTGGAAAGAAACATGGAGGGAGTTGTCTTAAAGGGACAAGTAATAGTTTCAAATGTGGAAAGGAAGGTCATCGGGCATTTGAATGCCGCGATGATGGGAAGAAGATGTCTAATGATGCAAACAAAGGAAGGGATACATAGAATGAACCTACTACACTTCAATGTTTCAAGTGCAAGGAGATGGGGCATTATTCCAATAAATGCTCTAATCCAAGGGTTGATGATGATGGTCGATGTCAACAAACTCTTAAGGCTAAAGACAAAGGAAAGTCACATGCAATTTCTATCAGCAATGTGGAGTACGATAACGATGTGGTGAAAGGTACACTTACCATCCACTCTAAAGTAGCAAATGTTTTATTTGATTCTGGATCCACCCACTCTTTTATTTCTGAAGATTTTTTTAAGGGTATCACCATATTACCTCAACAATTAGATGTTGAGTTAGCTATGACAACACCTAATGGCACAACAATTGCATCAAAAGTTTATAATTCTTCTCCGATTGAAGTTTGTGGGAAAGTGCTTCCTGAAAATCTTGTGATCCTTCCTATAGTAGAATTTGATGTGATTCTTGGCATGGATTGGCTTTCTTTATATGGATCTCATATCAATTTCCAAAGAAGGGAAGTCACATTTCATATTCCAGATCAATCTATGATCGTCTATCAATGCAATGATGAACATAACCTTCCAGTGGAAATTTCTTCCATTTTATGGGTATTGATTCCACTAAATGAAGGTTATTTATCTCAAATGGTTGGTGAGAAACTCATGATTAAGAATATTCCCATTGTACGGGAGTTTGTTGATGTCTTTCCAGAGGAATTACCGGTTCTTCCACCAAATCGTGAAGTTGAGTTTTCAAAAGAACTCGTACCGGGTGCTTTGCCTACTTCAAAGACACCTTATAGAATGGCCCCAATTGAGTTGCAGGAATTGAAGAAGCAACTCCAAGAGAATCTTGATAAGGGATTCATACACCCTAGTGCGTCACCTTGGGGAGAACCTGTTCTATTTGTTAAGAATAAAGATGGATCAATGAGACTCTGCATTGATTATCGAGAACTTAACAAGATCACTATCAAGAACAAATATCCTCTCCCGCGCATTGATGACCTATTTGACCAACTACGTGGAGCTCAATACTTTTCCAAGATTGATCTTCATTCAGGGTATCATCAATGAAGTGTCAAAAGGGAGGATATACCAAAGACGGCATTCCGTACAAGGTATGGACACTATGAATTTATAGTGATGCCATTTGGTCTTACTAATACCCCTGCTATCTTCATGGATCTGATGAATAGAATCTTTAGAGACTATCTTGATCAATTTGTGGTAGTCTTTATAGACGATATTCTTGTCTATTAAAAGAGAAAGGAAGAACATGAATATCACTTGATAATTATATTGAAGACCCTGAGAAAGGAGAAGCTTTATGCCAAATTTACCAAGTGTGAATTTTGGCTTCAAAAAGTTGCATTTTTGGGTCACATAATCTCAAAAGTGGGGATATCTGTGGATCCAGCAAAAATAGAGGTTATCGAAAGATGGTCGAGATCAACAAAAGTAACTGAGATCTGAAGTTTTCTTGGTTTGGCTAGATATTATCGACGTTTTGTGAAAGATTTTTCATTATTATCTAATCCACTCACCAAGTTGACTCGGAAAGGAGTTAAGTTTGTCTGGACAGAAGAATGTGAAGAAAATTTCAAGGAGTTGAAAAGAAGGTTATCCAGTACACATGTGCTCACACTGCCTTGTAGTGGAGAAAGGTTTGTGATCTATAGTGATGCATCCAAGAAGGGATTAGGGTGTGTTCTTATGAAAAATGATATGGTGATAGCTTATGCCTCACGACAGTTGAAAATCCATGAGCAAAATTACCCAACACATGATTTGGAGTTAGCTGCGGTAATCTTTGCATTAAAGATTTGGAGGCATTACCTTTATGGCGAAAGGTGTGATATTTATACTGATCATAAGAGTTTAAATTATATTTTCACACAAAAGGATCTGAATATGCGTCAAAGAAGATGGTTGGAGCTGATTATGGATTACGACTGCTCAATCCATTACCACCCTGGGAAAGCAAACAAGGTGGCAGATGCATTAAGTCGATAAGACCATGCTAGTTTATCCATGATGAGGATCACAAAAGATCCAATAATTATGGATTTACAAAGGATGGATCTTGGAATTATAATGGAAAGGGAAAATCTTATCTTTCTCAAATGAATGTTCAACCATCAATACATGTGAAGATTAAAGAGGCACAGAAAGAAGATGTCGACTTACAAAAGAAGGTGAGAAATGTTCCTGAGTTCAACCTTGATTGTGATGGGATAATAAAGTTTAGGAATCGGGTTTGTGTTCCTCCCATCCCTGAATTAAAGAAGGAGCTGCTGGATGAGGCTCATAGTTCTTCATTCTCTATTCATCCTGGAAGCACGAAGATGTATAGGAACCTGAAAGAGTACTTCTAGTGGGATGGCATGAAAAGAGATGTTGCTGAATATATCTCTCGATGCTTGGTTTTTCAACAAGTTAAAGCTGAGAGACAGAAGTCTAAGGGGATGTTACAACCATTACCAATACCCGAATGGAAATGGGAAAACATTACTATGGACTTTGTCACAGGACTTCCCAAAACATCCAAAGGCAATAATGATGTATGGGTCATAGTTGATCGTCTTACAAAGTCTGCACACTTCATTGCTATTAGAGAGGATTTCTCTCTGGATCAGCTTGCCAGGATATATGTAAAGGAAGTGGTAAGATTACATGGAGTACCACATTCTATTATATCAGATCGGGATCTGAGATTTACCTCGAAGTTCTGGCGAAGTCTTCAGTATACTCTGGATACATAGTTGAGTTTCAGCACTGCTTATCATCCTCAGACAGACGGTCAGTTTGAGAGAACAATTCAAACCCTAGAAGATATGTTGAGAGCTTGCTCTATGGATTTCAAAGGAGGTTGGGAGCAACACCTACCTTTAGTGGAATTTTCTTATAATAATAGCTTTCACTCCAGTATTCAGATGGCTCCTTATGAAGCTCTCTATGGAAACAAATGCAGGACTCCAACTTGCTGGGATGAAGTTGGGGAAAGAAAGCTATTAGGACCTGATCTCGTTGATGAAATGGTAGAAAAGGTCAGATCTATTCAACAACACATAAGAGCAGCTCAGAGTCGACAGAAAATTTATGCCGACAACCAAACAAAAGACCTAGAGTTTGAAGTGGGTGATAAAGTGTTCTTACGAATATCTCCCTGGAAGAGGGTTATGAGATTTGGAAAGAAGGGGAAGTTAAGACCTATATATATCGATCCTTTCGAAATACTGGATCGTGTTGGGAAGGTAGCTTACCGATTGGCGCTTCCACTGAATCTCTCTCAAGTTCACGATGTGTTCCATGTATCTCTCCTGAGAAAGTACATACCTGATCCTTGACATGTACTCAGCTCAGAAGTTGTACCGCTGGAGCAAGATCTTTCTTATGAAGAACAACCGATAGAGATTCTGGATCGTAGCGAAAAATTCCTACGAAACAAGACCACTCGATTGGTTAAAGTTTTATGGAGGAACCACAAATTATAAGAAGCTACATGGGAGCTTGAGGATATGATGAGGGAGAGGTATCCTCATCTGTTTGTTACAAAGTGACGAATTTCGAGGGCGAAATTCATTTTAAGGGGGCTAGAATGTAACACCCGAGACTTTTATGTTATATAAATCATCAAAGGAATATTTTTCTACACAACACTTTCTTGGCTTGCTTTACATGAAATCGCGACCTTCCTCGATAGCTTTTGTCGTACGCAATACCGAGTTTCACTAAACAACGATATGCTATTAAAATATCATTAAAACTAGCCGTTATGAATATTAATAACCACTTTTTGAAATTTTATAAATTTTATTTTTCAAAATGGACTTCATTTTTGGATTCGGATTATCAAAATTAGCCTAGGGTGAAATTTTGGTATTTTTCTGAAAACTTTCAATTTTTGATGAATAACGAAACCACTAAGTGGTAGTTAAAAACCTGAATTTTTCATAAAACTTAATTTTACCGCTTTTGTGAGTGTAATTTTGAAAATCTAAGAGACACGGTTAATATCAAGGACTAAAATGTGGTTCAATGAGATGAAAATAATTTTTGGTGAATAGTAACTTTTTACTTTTTTTACCACTGTTAAAAGTAAATAGGGTAATTAAGGGTAAAGATGATATTATTATTACCCTAAAACATGTCCTAATTCTATTGGATAAGTTTAATTCGACCAAAAACAAACTTAGGAATAAAATATGACCATTTAGGCTCACTTGGATTAGATTAGGACATTTATTATTAATTTATCTAAAGAAGGGTTAAAATAGTTAAAATCAAAGTTTAATAAGTAAATAATTTTTAATATGGGGTTATACATAATATAAATTCGACTATAAATATTCATTAGAAATATAAAAAGATTTAATACATAATGGTATTTTATTTGTAATTTTTAGACATTAAATAATTTAATTTATTTATGACACAATGATGATGCAGTAATTATCTTATTAATGAAATATTGACATAATTGATGTTATAAACACCAAAATAAATGTAATTTGAGACTTTTTATGAATACCACTAATTTTATAGGTTAATATGACATGTTAGTATTGATTTAATTAACTTTGTTCGATCTAATAATTCTGTTATGATTTTCACAAAAATCAATTACTAAATAGTGTCAAAATTGGCATAAAATAGTTTTTAAAACAAATATTATATTGGTAATTGTTATTTTATTCCTAAAAATATAAGGTTTGTCCAAATGAATTAGATACGGTTATATATATTAATAACAAACAACTTGGGGTTTGTTTGGCTGCTTATAGTAAGATTATTAACATTATAGTATAAGAACACAAGAAGACATGGTAAAAGTAAAATTATTTAACTTAATGTTAAATCTAAATGATAAGGTTAAAATAGGAACCTAAACTTGTCTAAATTCTATTGGATGAGAGTATTTCGACCCATCCCCACCTTATCTTCGAAATATATCAATTTGGATCTATTTAAAACCTAACTTGACTTTATAATAAAATAATAGTTTTAGTTATTCCAAAGGTGCCTCTCTCCTCCCTTATAAAAGGACACCTCCTCCCCCTCTTCCTCACACCACTTTGAGCCTTCAAGCTCTGCCAACCCCTGCCACTTTCTCCTATCCACTTCCCTAGAGACATCCTAGAGGTCTTGGTCTTCCTCAAATACCAATTTTAGTGCCCTAAAAGAAGGTCTCAAAGAAGCACTTCAAAGAAGAGGTAATGTTCGTTACTGATTCTTTCATCTTTATTTCTTCTTCCACTTATTCTTCTTTAGTTGTTTCATTATGAAGTAATAACATCAGTATCACTCATATATGGATATGTTATTATAAGTATGAAACAACCCTATTTCACCATCTATCCATCCTACGGAAAAAGAAATCACCGCGCGTGCGTACGTACGGAATACCGTCTCCACGCCGTGGTGTAATTTATTTTCCACCACCACCTTACTTGGATGGGTATAATGGTGTAAATAATGACTATATATGACTATTATAAAGTGATATTGATTCTGAAATAGTATACATATACTCCAATACAATTCCACGATCATAGGAACGATATCATCACTCGTGCGTACGTACGGAATACCGTCTCCACGATGTGATGTGACTTGTTCTACATGACCTTCATTTAATAATGATTATATAAATGAATTGAATGAATGAATATAATATATATTACACTAATACCATTATAGAAATTAGTTATCTATAACCTAAAGAAAAGAATAAGAATTTATTCGATAAAACACGCATAAGAACAAAAAGTTATAAACACCCGAATAACAAGTAGCAATGAAATATTTCTACTAAGAAGCTAAGAATATGACCATATATAATATCATAAAAATAAGTATGATTCTGTAATAAGTCAATAGCATTATTTAAATCATTATACAGGAGGTTCGGACGCTTACAAAGCAAGTCGGACCTAAGGTAAAGGAAATATCACAATCTCATTTTTATCCGAGATTGTTTATACTTTGAAATTTACTGGGGTGTATTTTATCATCCACATCCATGTTTCCTAGATATGTAATATTATTTAAATCCTACTAAAATTGTTTAAATCCAATTTTACCCTTTGGTGAGTTTTTTGTAAAAGATATGAAAGGAATCTTTTATCATTTTTCGTACGAGGTACTTTTTGACTTTTCCAAAACAAAGTACGAAGAATGTTTTTTTAAATTATACGGCATGAATGGATTTTTAAAACATTATTTCCAAGAATCTTACTTTATAAGTTTTCAGGTTTATTTTTAATCAAATTCTTTTAGTTTAAAACTGTATGACATTTTAAGAAAGGAAAAATGTTTTTGAAGTAGAAAGGATATTTTCCTCAAGAATGGTGTTCAAGTGTTTTATCAAAATTATTTTCCATCTAAGATAATAAAGGGTTCTATTTCTATACCTATTATTAAATTTACTTGATTATGTTGGGATGGAATTATTTTTATGAATTACTTTATCTTATATGAATTGTTTTATGATGTTACGATGTTTAATATTCCCATTTTTATTATATGGTTTATGCAATGATGTATGATTTATGATTTTGTGGCACACATAAGAATGGTATAATTATGAAATGGGTGGAACATATATCTCCCTCCAATGCATTGGGTAAAGATTTTATATCTCATGAGATAGACATGGCTGGAACGGTAGGTTATACCGGTTCAGTGAAACAGGACTGAAACAAGGGTGACTCGGTTCAGAAAGGGACTTTGTCCACTAAGATAGTCTTGGCAATGAGTCTTGACTAAAAAGAAATGATTATCTATGATTATGTGTGTATTCCACAAAGTTTCATGTTTTAAGTTATGATTATTGTGATTACATTTCACTGCCATGATTTATCCCATGTTATGAAATTATGATCTCTTTTGCAGGTTAAGATTTCCAAAAGTTATGTGCTTGTGTATACGATGTGATTGATATTTCTTTTATTTACCCTTAATGAGAATTTGAGCTCACCCTTTTGTATGTTTTCTTTCCCCAGGTCAGGAAGAAGGTTATTAAGTAGGATATGCCAAAAAGGGACTCTAGATATGATGAAATAAGTGGGAGGCAAAGTTGATGCTTTATGAACCAGTTGTTTATGTTTCCCAGTTTCTAAAGACACTATACCTATACGGTCCTTTCTTGGTTTTGTTATATGTTGTAATAAGTATGCTTCAATTTTGAAGTATTAACAATGTATGTAAAGTATGGGTTGTTATACTCATGAGACAAAATAGTGTCTTAGCATAAGGCCTTAACAAAATCTTATTTGTAGTCTTGGCACAAGTCCTTGACTATGTGGTTATGAAGTCTGGCATTATGCATTCCATCATTATGAAATTGGCTATTGATATTTCATGTGATTATTCGACTAGTAGAATATCCATGTGAATAAGTAAATTGAATTATTTGATTTATATTTTCCATATTATGCTTAAGTTTAAGTTTAAAAGTCTTTTGTTTTAGTTTTATACATTACCATAAATGTTTATGCTTATTTGTGAAAGTTTACGCTATATTGTTATCCTTACTGAGCATCAGATCTCACCCCTTTATTATGTTTTATTTTTCCAAGATTCCAAGATGTGTATTATGATTTATAATTAGGGTTAATATAGGGGATTAATGGAATTCAAAAAGGATAATTTATGTTGTGTTTTATTTTCTAATGTGTAATGTAATGTTTATGTATGTAGCCTATTTTCCAAGACTACAAAACTGATCGGTCTTTCGGGACTTGATTCCTTGTAATCATGCCAATCTATTAAAATAATTCACTGACTTTGGGTAACTGGGGTTGGGGCATTATAATTTTGGGGGGTATTTATTTACACACTCAAACTATTTGGAATAAAAATATTTACACACAATGGTTTTGCGTGTTTTTCCTAAACATCTATGTTTGTTATGGAACAAATATCTAGTCGCTCCCTCTCCTCTACTTCATGTTCTAGATTCTGTATAGATGAGATGATGGTATATGGTTGGGTTTATACATGAAAAGATGGGGGAATGGGGATAATTCCCATCTTGTTCATATGACACTACTATTATGGACATGGTAATGTTGTTTTGGCTATAAACTGAAAAATAATAGAGACGTTGGACCATCTAGGAGGTTGGGATAGTTCGGGTTGCGATCTGGCTGAAATCAACTAAGACGTGAGTTTTTGAAAAGAAAAAAATATTTATGGTGAACCCAACATGGGTTGGGGTAGTTCTGGATATGACCCAACATATATCAGATGTGTCTTTATATATGTTATGGGGATATAGTAATGGTGACATAGATAGGATGAGACCACTAAGACATTTTAAGTAGGGAATTGAGGAAGAGAAATCAATGGGGAAGTAGTTTTGGGATTTCCTTTTACCATATATTTTCTATAATATTTTACTATGCTTGGATTCATTATTGGGGAATATGGATTTGGGGAGGATTTCTTATAGTTTCCTTAGTAGGTTATTGTTGGTTCTATTGTTTATTCATGGACGAAATATTATTATTCTTCCATAATTTTATGAGTAGTCTTGATTTGTATCGTTATAATTATACATATATACTCTCCCATATATATAAACAACTTTTAGGTTAATTGGGAGAGTTCAGATACTATCTTGGGTATTATTATATTAGAGCTGAGAGTCATGGTTTGTGCTTCTTCTTGGGATTTTATTTTGGGTATTTTCCATTTTTGGAGTCTTTTATTTGTATATCATATTCACGAATTAGGGTATTATTGTGGTTCTAGGATTATTTTATATTATTTTGATGATTAGTGGATTTATTTATATATTACTAGGATTTATGAGATTAATGCCTTCAATTTTCATGTTTCATACCCCTGATTCTAGTTTATAATCTATGTACTATTAGAGATAAACCTCATGGGTTAGTCTCTTCTTCACTACAAGCCAAGAAGGTGTCCATAAAATGGTCATTTTTCAGAAAAAATTAATTATTGATCTTGGTTAAAATTATGGGTGGTGATATAAATAAGGAAAATATGGGTGGGTGGGGAAACAATACCAATTGAGCAGGGTGTATAATGTAGGACGAGTTACTATCTTCGATATGGGATTATATCCCCCATAATGCAACATAAAGATAGTATGTTTACTGAATAAGAAATATAATCGGTACTCATTCTCAGATGAATCACGAGGATATGCACATATATTTGGATTAATTGAACTCTTGTTTGAACTAGGGTGATTTTGGGGTAATTTAAAATAAATCCAAAAAAATAACCTTAAATAAATTCCATGATACTAGGATTGGACTCATTCTCTTATGTTTACAGAGTTTTATACTATTCATAATTATCTTGTGGATTTTATTCGTGAGGACTAGTAAGATTGTTTGGTTTACCACTGGGGGGTTGACCAAGTCAAGGAGGATGAGGCTTAGAGGAAAATTCATTATGAGATCCATCATATGTGTTTATTAAATTGTGATTGGAGTGTTTCTAATTTTTTTTCTAAGTGAAGGTTGGGAGATCTTGAGATCTACATTAATCAGATCAGAGATAGTGAAGAGTGTTAAGTTCTACTTTATGTTAGTCTAATGTGAGAAGCGATGATCTAGTGATGGATTTTTCATCTTGATTAGTGGAATGTTGTGGACGTTACATGGGATAGTTTTTAGTGGTATCTTCATATAGAGTTAAATTTTTAATGATGGGGGAAATGAAGATGTGGGATATTAACTATCTTTTATAGGGTATCACATACTTTTGGGATATTAATATGAGAATCATCAACCTTATAAACATAACCCATGATCATTTCCTGGATGAAGAGTCTAGGGTGTGAAATTTTGAGAAGTGATCTTACCATTTATTCAATATAGAGTCACTATATTTACCCTAATTATATATATTATGGTTTATGAGAATATTGAGGTTATAGATAGGATGTATGCACTACATGGATCATTTTGATATGGGAGACATCATATGTAACTCCCTCATATCACTTATATCATTATATTATATAATTTCATTTTATTTTTGTATATTTATTATTTCAAGATGTCTTGAGCCTTAAATTTTAATTATTTAGTGAATTTTGTAATATTCAAGAGTTTAACATGGTTAGGAGTAACTATACAAAATCCATTCATGGGGGTCTATCTAGGGGATGTATCATTTGGTGTGGTTGGTACATATCCAGTCGGACAATGTGAGGTCCTAGGGAATTCCCAAAAATATTTTTTAAAATATTTAAAAAATTTAAATTATATTATTTTAGAACTTTACTCTATCACATTCTCCACCCTCCTTATATAAAACCCCCTATCCAAGAACCACATTGTGTGTGTGACCTTCACTTTGAGGACACCTCTTCTCTCAATGATTTATTTTTGATTCCATCATCATGTATGGATGAATCTTCATGGTAAGGTCTCTTCCTCACATGTTTTCTCTTTCTTGTGATGTATTGTTATTCCTTGTCACATCATATCTCATCCAAACGTTTAGGTTTCCAATTAGGTTAAATTTTTTAGTTATTTGAGTTTGTTATAATTTCATATTGCCTATTTGGGTGTCCATCATGGAAGATAACATATTTCGGCTCACCCACAATAATTTTTGTGGTAGGTTTCTCTATGGAACCCCCATTGTATTACTTGACATAAATTTATTGGTTTGTTGTAAATGATTTATTGGGAATTTATAAAAAACTTATGTTGCAGTAGGCTTGAGTTAATATTTTATTATCTTTTTATATTTTCATAGGCCTTGGAAACATGCTAAGTGCTTATGTAAATGCTCATGTCTGGCCTTTAATTTTTTTAAAGTGTTATATATTTCTTTTCAAGGATTTATAACTAATTTAAATAGTCTTATTTTATTTATAATGTCTTCCAAATATCTTAAATATATGGATTGAGCTCCGGTCATATCCCAAGTGGTTGCTAGTGCCCATTTGTATTTTCTAAATCAGTTTAAATGTTTGAAATCATGCCTCATACTAATTCAATTTTAAATGGGTTTTATTTATTTTAATGACTTACATTATTATAATGTTGTGTGTTTTATCTATTTTAAAAGATTTTTAGACCTTGAGACTTGGGTTTTTTTGAAATAGGCATTAAATTAAGAATATCTATTTTTGTTAAAGGGGTTCTTGACTAAATTTGGATTATTTTGAAAGTGCTATATTAATTTAAGAATGTGTTTTTAAATTAATAGAGTTATATTTAAAATATATCTTTTAAGGTGTGGTTTTTATAAATTTGGTTATCAAATGATTTTTTATTTTTTTTAAATTATATGAATATGGAATTTCCTCCTAATATTTTTTGTTAATGCGAAATTCGATATTTATAAGAATAGATTTATACATGTATGAGAACCTGTTTGAGACATTTGTATTTATATTTTCCTACTTTGTCTTATCACCCCTTTGGGATGATTTATCTTTTTTTATTTTTATATGATTATTCCAAAATTATGTTTAGGGATGTTACTTATGAGATAATGGTAGGTTAGTGGTGAGTTATGTTCAAATTCATTATTTTTTATGAATGTGATTATTGAAATCTTAATTATTTTGACTTGGAATAGGATTCCTATAAATATTTTCGGAGATTCTTGTTAGGGAGAACCTTAGTGAAGATATTGAGTTAATGAGGAAGTGTTTACAAGATAATTTCATATGGTTAAACTAAGCAGATTAGCCTAACTTTATACTTTAAATCTTATTTGACATAAAGTACGAATGATTTAGAGGATTGTTATTATATTTGATCCTATAGATAAGGAAATTATAGGTATGTTCATTTCTATTTAGTTAGGTGGGACTTTTTGGTATGCTGATAGGTTTAGTGGTTCCTGCATGGTTCTTTGATTCCAATTAATTTATTGTATTACTATATCCTTTAGATGATTCCCATGACAACATGTTCATTTTAGAAATGTCATGATATTTTGTTCTTTTATTTAATTATAATTATCCTAGTTTATTTTACCATTATAAACACTATTGTTAAAGGGAAGAAATATCTATGGGTGAAAAAATGGGAACTAGATGTAGATTAGTTTTCTTTACTGGGGAAGGATACTAAGGGTTAGTGGGTGATTGTTTTGTTACACTTAACTAAAACATTTTTACTTAAGTATATCTAATTTGGAATTGATATTTTATATGTGGGTGAGTCATGCCATTTTTTCATTAGTTTTCTTCTATCTATTTGACTCTTATTATTTGATGAAACCATTACAAAGTGTGTTCTTATGATTCTATGTATCTAGTTTTCATCCAATAGGGATTAGTGATGTTCTTTGGGCTAGTGGTAGGATAGTTTGGTAATTCATCAATTGGATGTCCAGGTACATTTCAATATAAATGGAATCAAATTATGTTGTTCTATAAATATGTACCTAGGATATTTTATAAGAATCCCTATGTTATTTTTTGTTTCGTGGTAGCATTGAGGTAAATTTTGTTCTCATTACTCTGGAGGTTGGTCTTAAGTGGATTCTTGATCACCACCCTTCGTGACAACACAAGATATTCAATGGGAAGTGGGATTTGAATTTGGAGTTACGATTTCTTTTTGATTTACCATTTATTATGTATTTGTACTCCTTTTTATAATTGAGTTTCCCTAGTGTTGGGTTAGATTTTAGGATATGGATATAAATAGAGTCAGTGGTGTGAGGTTGGTTTTCATGGACTGATTAATCTGTAAAGCATACAAACGTCCAATATTTCAAACATTGTATGGATTTTTTATGGTTTGACCATGGTACACCAAACCATGCTGTCGTGTTAAGAACTAATCTACATATCATCTGATTTTTTTTAGACCACTCCTGAGGGATCTATAATGGTGACAGATGATTCATGGTGGGTTCTATGATTTGTTGATCATGTGGATAATTTTTTATTTATAATTGGGGTATGCCTCAATTTTATTGATATTATTATAAACATTGTTTTTTCAATAAAAAATGAGAATTATATGGAAGATTATTTTGTTTGGTAAATATAAATTTATTCTTCTTTATATAACAATTATGAATTTCATGAAATCCTTCTGGTCTGGGTGTTAATACTTCAGGTGTGTTTGTAAAATGAATTTTTTTAATGAATAGTTTACAACTTTTAGTTATAAATTGGATGATTTGTCTTTTTTTGAAATTAAAATCTGTTTTAATACCCTTTGGTTGTGTAGTTTTTAAAAACATGGAATCTATGGGTTAATTTTTAAAAAGTGATTCATTTAATTTAATGAAAAGGAAATGATAAATGGTTTTGAAATGTTTCAAATAATGAGTTTGATAATCTTGGGTAATTTCATTGTTTCACAATGTAATTTATAGTTTTTAAGATATGGATAATATGTTTTAAAATTTCTTTAGGGAGTTTTGTTCTTTTAAAATCTTGTGGGTTTTTTAGAAATAGTTTTTTTTATTTCTTTGGGAATTTTTTTTTAGAAAATTTATTTTTCATTAATATGAGTATCCTTTAATGATTGGTCCATTTAGACCTGGTCCCTTCATTTTTGTTGGGATTTTTAATGATATTTTTCAATAAAGACTGAGTTGGTCATATGTTTCATTTTTGTATAAACAGACCTCCCTACAAGGTATTATTAAATGTTGAGTGTTTTACTTTAGGGGTAGTTATTATCATGTTATTTATTCTCATTAATAGAATCCATGTGGAGTGTAAAGTGTCACTTCTAATTTTAAAAGTGTTTTCTATTTGGATTTTATATGGGTGAATAGGTTAGGTGGTCCTTGGCTATTCTGTTTCATGGATCAATGATTATTGATCTATTTGATCTATTGAGTGTAAGTGTTCTCTTAGTATGAAGATTTTTTATGAGGAATAATTATTAATTAGTTTAGAATGTTATATCCTTGAAGTGATTATTTCTAGGTTCACTTTTTCTTTTCTTTTATTTGTGGTTTTGGACCATATATCTTTTCTTACACACTGATTAAATAGTGGTTGTTCATTTTTTTTCATAGATCCTGTTATTTGTGACATTTTTACAAGGTTTAATGATTATATATTTACATAGAGTATTTTTAATGGGGTTTGATTCATTTTTTTAATGTTTAATAGCCTTGTAATAGTGATTTAAGTTTCTAGGATTAGTGTGGAAGCAATTGATATTATGTTCTAGAAAGCATTAGATTAGTTTTGGTTCGGTTCAACTTCATAGAGTTTCCTAGGTATAAGTTAATTGTTTAAATTATTTTATCCTGGTTTTTTATCCAAGCATAGAGCCCATGTTATTTCATTTATTGAGTTTTTTGTTTAAGTTATTCATTCGTTCAAAACTTTGAGATTTCATGGTTTTGGTGACCTGTTATTGCAACATTTTGGTTGTTTTGGATATTCCTCATACTTGAGGTCTATTGGGTGTTCCTTACAGCATGATTCCTTTTTAGAGACTAGATCAGTTTGGATTTATATGGATAGTGTAATATCATTATCTCTTTAAGTTTTGTGGAATTTTATTTTTCTTGCTGATACTCCTACAATAGGAGTTTTTGTATGATGCTTCGTCATTTAGATAAATTATAAATAGAAGAGGGACCTCCTTATAGTTTGTCATCATTTATATGTTCTTATTGGATACTCATGATTGATTCCTATTAAATAATTTTATCAATCATTGGGGAAATTTGGTAGATCATTTGAGGATGGATCTTGTTTGGTGTTTTTTTAACATGTGGATCTATTGAGTTGTCTCTGACCCTTTATACTTCTTATAAAGAAGAGTTTAGTTTTACTATTTTTCTATCACTCTTACATTTATTGGAGACTTTATATGGGATGAAGTTGGATGGGTGGGGAGAATTGTGACACTAGCTGTCACTTGTATTATAAATTTGTATTATTTTAAGTTTTGGGTTAATATTTTCTTTTGAATTTGTAGGACTCAAATTTTATTTTTTTGGAAATTATTTATTGACCAAGGGTTGTAAATGGTTTGTAGTAATAAATCTTGGTGGATTTGACAAGGGAACAATGTAATTTTTATGTTTTGGGGAACAAGAAATTATATTATTCAAGGTACGTTGAAAAATAGTGCATCATGGTTTTTAGAGTCCAGTGCAGGTATCACAACATCCACATGGTTTCTGAAACCATTCCGATAAACCCAAATGGATTCACAAAAATGTGTTTTAGTATATTTTAAACTATTTAGTTAAATTATTTTAGGGTAATACTCCCTCAAATCCTCCCCTTCATCTAATTTAACATCGTGTCTAAGACCCCCTGGCACACATGACCTCCCCCTTTTGGACATCCATTCCCTCTTCAATTTCTTCACGGTTCCTTCTCAGTGCATAGTTGATTCTTAATGGTCAGGTACCCTCTTCTTTTTTTTCGCATTTCCAATGATTTTTTCTTCCTCCATATTGTTACCTTAATTATCCAAACCCTTGGGTTCTAATTTTGATGGATTCTTGGTTTCTTAGGGGTTGTTAGGATTTCTTTATAAATCTTCAAGTGTCTACAATCAAATGATACATGTTCCATCTCACCTTACATCATTTTTAGGTAGGTGAATCTATGTTAACTTCTTGTATTACATGTTATAATTTTCTTTTTAGGTTTTGATTTATTTCTTATAGAGTTATGAGAATATTTTATAATATATTTGGCTGACGTTGATATTTGATTATCTATTGATCGTGTCATGGAACTAGAACACAATCCAAGAGCTTGTGTAAATGAAATTGAGGGCCCAAAAATATTATTTAAAGAGTTTTCTATATTTTTTATTTAGTATTATAATTTTATGATATTCCCTGATTTTATTTATGATAACATTAAAATATTGTAATAACTTTTCATGGGATTAGGTCACATTCTAATTGTTTGTTAGTTATCATTTTGATTTCCTAAAGTGTTTTAAAGTTATTTAAGTGTGTTCGATGATGGATATATTATAAATCTGTGCTTTTTTCATGACCCATCCTGCGGGGCCCGTGCCGTGACTACCCCAAGCCCACCTTCTATAAGCCAGGGGCTGGCGACTAGACCCAAAGGCGTAATTCTATAGAATTGGGAAGGCATTTCCTTTATAACCTGTAAACACACACACATAAGAAATCACAAAGCCGGACGAAACACCAAATAAATTGTATAACAAAAGAGTTCTGAAAGTAAAATGGTCCAGAATACAAGACCAACTGAAAAGTATAAGTACAACAGTGATATAATACAACTGAAAGATAAGGGAATATAGCTACTGGATCGTCCTCCGGAATTCCTACCTGAAGGGTAGGTACAGATAGCCTCCTCAGAACTCTGCATCCATTTGTCTCCTCTATATACCGACACACCGTATGTTCCACCTCCGGGCACCGTCCAGTCCTGGTGCTCTCAGCCTCATTCAGTGTTGTCTGTCGTCTGCAACCAACACAACACGGTGTGGGAATAGCCTGTGCAGGGGTGTGTATAACGATACTCATTAAAGACCCCGAGACCCTCAAGGTATCACAAAAACACCAACAAAGATAAACCACAAATTATGAAATCAACAGATAACCTTACTTAGTTATATGCCAATACATATACCTAATTTATCAACTGATCTGTCTCAATCATGAGGAAAACACAGAAAAACTGACTCAACTAAACCAGGATTTTATTCTAGGGGTAGTATGAAGTAACATCCCCAGACTCATTGTCGAAACCTCATCTTCTGGAGAACTCCTCCTCTATTGAGTACAGTGGGAATGTCGCGACACCAAGCGCACTTCCCACAAACCTTGGACTGCTGAGGTACTCCTCCTGTTGAGTATCGTGGATCTGTCACATCACCAAGCGTGCTCTCCACCATGGGTCTGACACTTCACCAAGCATGCTCCCCCTCGGCCTGCTGAGGTACTCCTCCTGTAGAGTACCGTAGGTCTTCCACAACACCAAGTCTCTCCCCACTATGGGTCTGCCGCGAGACCAAGGCGCTCCCCACTGGGATAGTACAGTCACTCCAAGTCAAAATGGTCAGCAGTCGTCAGGTCTCATCCAGCTACTGGGTCTTCGCACTATGCTCGCTCATCTCTGGGTGGATCCTCTCCACAAGCTACTGGTTGATACTCCAACTATCACAAATTCCCACAAAAAAGTATCACAAAAGTCTGCCACATCATAGGGGTCTCTATGTAATAGACAACGCATCAATTGGATTCCCAGTCTGTTAGTTATTATCCTTTTAGTCCATGGGGCCCAATTGGATTCATGCTCGACCCAACCTAACCATACCCCATCTCAATCCAAAACTCATTGGGTTATCACTCAAAGAGAACTTCTCACTCCAAGTTTCCCAACGTTGCTAACGGTTCATCAAACGGACGTCCGGTGCCAATGTTGTATCCAAAAGAAGTATACAGGTCGTAGTGGGCCCAGGTCTGGTACGACGTAGTTGGACCAACCGGGCCCGAACTAGCATGGGTCGACCTGGTTTGGGTCGACCCATTCCGACCCACAGGGTCAGACCCACATTGTAATGTGGCCCGGTCTTCTGGGAGGTCTAGCAGGCCGCGAGGGGCTGTGGAGCTCACGGGCACCGCAGGGCAGCTCGGCCGCGAGGGTGTCGCGAGGGTGAGGGATCAGTTTGGCCGAGGTTCCTTGAGGGGCATAGGCCAGCTCGGCCAGGGTACCGCGAGAGGCACGGGCCGGTTTGGCCGGGGTGCCGCAAGGGGCACGAGCCGGTTTGGTCGGGGCCCCGTGAGGGGTGCCACGAGGGTGCGGGGCCAGTTCAGCTGGCGTGTCATGAGGGGCGTAGGCCGACTCGGCTAGGGCGCCGCGAGGGGCACGAGCCGGTGTGGCTGGGGCACCATGAAGGGCAGGGGCCGGTTTGGCCGGGGCACCGCGAGGGGTGCGAGCCAGTTCGGTCGGGGCACCGTGAGGGGTGCGGCCGGTTCGGTCGAGGTGCCACGAGGGACGCGGAACGGTTCGGGAGGCCGGAAGGCGGCATGATCCGAGGTGGATCTTTCGGCAAACAGTGCGGCTGGGGTGGCATGGCCAACGGGGGGGCACGGCCGGCGGGTGGCGCAGCCGGCGGGTGGCTCGGCCGACGGGCGGTGCGGCCGGGGTGGCTCGGCCGGCAGGCATGGGGCCAGTTTGGTCGGGAGGCTAGAGCGTCGCGGGTGGCAGTACAGTTTCCTTCGTCGCCTTTGTCGCCTTCCTTCATTCTGAATATCACCAAAAAGAAGAACAGTGGAGGGGGTTAGGCCATGTTAGTTTGGTCGGCACCCTCCGTGTTTAGGGTGGTAGCATTTGGATCAACAAGAAAGAAGAACGATGAACTTAAAATTTACAACCTTCATGATTATTCTTTCCCAAACCAAAAAAGAAAACAAGGGAAGTATAACCGCACAAATAAACCCCCTACCTAATCGTTTGATGACGTCAACGAAGAGGGAATAATGTGAAGTTGTCACCGTTCATCGCATCAGCCACACACCTCCAATATCGAGCTCCTGCATCAGTTCATCATAGATGAGGACTTCCCACATTGCAAGAAGTCTTGATGAAGAAGGTCGAAGGAGTTCAGCGTTCTTCATTGGGGAGCACGTTCTTCGTTTGAGAGCGTAATCCTCCAAGTGTTGGGCGTCGCGTCACTTTACCAGTGCTTCGTCACTTGGTGAAGTTGTCCCAAATCCTCCTCCCAAGATCCATTTATATAATAGAGGGGAGTAGGTTGGTAATGATCATGGAATTTATGATGGTTCATTTATTAGGAACCTTCCTAAATTCCAACGACGATGTTACTTAATTTAAAAAAGGGGAAATCCAATTAACTAAGTTGGCACAATTAGAGGTATTTGCGTTGGCATAATTAATGTGGAGGAAGTAAAGAGGCTCATCTACATTAATGAGGGGGGTTAAGAGTTTCTCTCAATTATTGGGGGGTTTATTCCCAGGTGGTCCCCACCACCATAACCTCTCATGGGAGGTGATGGTTCGGGTGGTCCCCACCACCATAACCTCTCATCAGAGGTTAAGTTCTGGTGGTCCCCACACCTCAACTTTCACATGGATGTTTAGTTTCAGTGGACCCCACCTCCCAACACCCACATGGGTGTTGCAAATAAAAATAAAAATTTCATACACTTTTATTTTTATTTTATTCACACACGAAAAACCTAAAAACTAACTTTCACCATCGACCAACTATCGTTGAGGTGAAAGTCTTCTTAAGAGAATATTGGCGCTGCGAGTTCAATGGTGCCCTCATATTTAAATTCCAATCACCTATTCAAAAGTTAGAAAAAACTCGCTCGCACGTTTAATGAATGTACCCAAAATAATGTTTAGAAATTCATTCCAGGCACTCCGGGCCTCAGAATCATGTGTCGTCAATTTTTGAGGACTCTTAAAATTCCCATATATTTAAAAAAATACATGTAAATTCCAGGTCTTTACATTCTCCTCACCTCAGGCTTTACATCCCCGTAAGCCACAACTCAAACTAAGGGAACAAGTGGGGGTACGGAGCATGCATCTGAGCCTCCTACTCCCATGTTCTCTCCGAGAGGTTCTCATGATTCCATCAAACGCGCACCAAAGGTATCGACCATCCATGAAGGACTCTCTCATGTTGATCCTCAATATCTACTGCAACCTCCGTAAAAGTCACCCCATCGTCGAAGTCCAGCTCACCATGGTCGATGATGTGAGAAGGGTCGTGCACTTATCTCCTCAGCTGAGATACATGGATGATGTCGTGCACCTGGTGCAACTAAGGTGGAAGAGCTAAGTGGTATTCCACCTCGACAACTCTGTGGAGGGCCTGAAAGGGTCCGATGAACCTCAGAGATAACTTGCTACCTTAGCCAAATCTCTGAAAACCTTGTCGAGGTGAGACCCATAAAAAGACATGGTCACCGTCCTCGATCTCTAAAGGTCTCTGTCTCTTGTCAGCATACGAATTATGCCTTCTCTGTGCAGTCTTCATCTCCTCCTCGATGACCTACACCTTCTCTGTGGTAGCACATACCATCTCTGGTCCCACTAGTGCTGACTTCCGTGGGTCAGTCTAGCACAAGGGTGATCTGCAGGGTCACCTGTATAATGCTTCAAAAGGTGTCATCCCATTGGTGGAGTGATAGCTATTGTTGTACACAAACTCCAAAAAAGGAAAGTAATCCTCCCAGCTGCGACTGAGGTCGAGGACACAAGCATGTAGCATGTCCTCGAGGGTCTGAATGGTCCACTCAGTCTGACCATCTGTCTAAGGAGGGAAGTCGGTGCTCAAACGAAGCTGTATCCCGAAAGCCTCCCGAAACCCCTTCCATAGCTGGGAAGTAAAACATGTATCACTATCGGAGACAATCATCATGGGTACTCCATGTAGCTGCACAATCTCCTACACATAAAGGCATCACAATCTCTCTATTGAACCCTACTCTTTGATCGGTAGGAAGTGGACCGAATTGGTGAGTCAGTTGACAATCACCCAAATCGAGTCATGTCCCCTGGATGTACGTGGAATACCCATCACGAAGTCCATGGATATCTCATCCCAATTCCACTTCAGGACCTCTAAAGGCTGAACCAAGCCTATTGGTACCCGGTGCTCTGCCTTCACTTTCTGAAAAGTGAGGCATCGAGAGACAAACATTGCAACTGCTTTCTTCATTCCCGGCCACCAGTGATGTCATCGGAGGTCATCATACATCTTTGCTACTCCTGGATGTACCGTTAGAGGGGATGTGTGGAGCTCCTTCAACACTTCCTCCTGAAGTGACACTAGTACCATGGTATGTCCTCTGAAGAGGATGGCGTTCTCCCCACCTTCAGAAAATCCATCAGGTGCCTGCCCTATGGATATCTGAGTACGCCATGTCTCGAAGTCAGTGTCCCCATGCTGCACCTCCATGACTCGCTGAAGAACTGGGGGAGTGACTGTAAGAGACTGAAGAATAGTTTCTCCATCCTTATCCACAAATGATATCTACAACGCAGTCAGCTGCTCTTTCACCTTGCCTAGCAGTTGTATACCAGATATTCTGCTGAGTGCATCTACAACAATGTTCCCCTTCCAAGGAGTTTATATTATCTTGAAGTCATAGTCTTTGAGGAACTCATGCCAACTTCATTGTCTTTGGTTCAGGTCCTTCTGAGATAATATATACCTGAGACACTTGTGATCTGAGTACACGGTAAAACGTTCACCCATCAGATAGCGTTGCCACATATTTTAGGCGAAGACCACTGCGGGTAACTCTAGGTCATGGGTAGCATAGTTGTACACATGTTGTCTCAGCTATCTAAATCCATATGTGATCAATTCTAACTCTTGCATCAAGACACATCCAAGTCCAGTCCCTGATGCATCATAGTAGACTACATACCCTACGCCCTCCTCTAGAAGCCTCAAGATGGGGGCACTAGTCAGCCTCTGCCTCAGCTTCTGAAAACTCTGTTGGAATCTCTCCGACCACACGAAGGGTTTCCATTTCTCCATCAAGGCTGATAGTGGTGTTGCAACTCTGGAGAAATCTGGCACAAATCTCCGGTAGTATCCATCCAAACCCAAGAAACTTCGTACCTCTGTCACACTCCTGGGTGGATCTCAAGAAAGTACCGCCTCAATATTTTCTGGATCCACTGCAACTCTAGCCTCTGAGATGATATATCCTAGAAAGTGAACCTCTCGGATCCATAACTGAAACTTTGAGATCTTACCATAAATCTGGTGCTCTCAGAGAGTGTCCAGTACTACCTAGAAATTGTAGGCATGCTTCTTCTTAGTAGTTGAGTATATCAGAATGTCATCGATGAAGACCAATAAGAAGCGATCATGGTACGGATGAAAGATCATGTTCATGAGTCCCATGAACACTGTTGGAGCATTGGTTACGCTGAATGGCATAACTAAAAACTCATAGTGGCCATACTGACACCTAAAGGATGTCTTCTGCACATCTTCATCTCGTACTCTCAACTGGTGATAGCCTGATCTGAGGTCTATCTTTGAGAACCATCGTGCTCCCTTCAGTTGATCGAAGAGGTCGTCAATCCTTGGGAGTGGGTACTTGTTCTTCACAGACACCTGGTTTAAGCGTCGATAGTCAACACAAAGCCTCAATCTCTCATCCACCTTCTTGGTGAATAGAATCGGGGATAACCAAGGAGAAACACTAGGCCGAATGAATCCTTTCCCTTGCAAGCCCTCTAGTTGTGCCTATAGATCACGAAGCTCTATGGGAGCCATCTGATATGCTAGAGTAGATATCGATGCCATCCCAGGGTACAAGTCAATGTAAAATTCTACCTCTCTATAAGGAGTTAGACCTGGGACATCATCAAGGAAAACATCTACGTATTGGTCCACCACTACAGGATAAGTCGGACTCTCCACATCAACAGCTCTGAGGGTAAGGCTAGCCAACTGATGAGAGATCAGTTTCACTCTCCTCCGTGAAAGTCAATCTTGTGCTTCAAAGGCTCCCTACTCGCCGGTGAAGGTAAACCCGGTCCTATCTGTGCGGACACACCACACTTTTCACCTAATACAGTCAATCTGAGCATGGAATATAGATAACCAGTCCATACCCAAGATGATGTTATAAGGTCTCGACGCCGCTACTAAGAGATCCCAGCTAAAGCTCTCTCCTCCTAGAGTAAGATCACACTACCGGCACCAGTGAGTAATCATCGAATCTGCTCCCATAAAAGTCTCTAGCTGTAAGGATCTAGCCAACGGCTCTATCGGAATCTCTGATATCCAAACGAGGGCAGTGGAAATAAAATAATGACTAGAACATGTGTCTATAAGTACTACAGATATGGTGGAGTAGACACAAATCGTACCTCGTATCATCTCCGGAGCACTATGATCATAGGCATCAGCTTCCTGGTGCAGAGCTCTCCCTTGTCCACCAGTTCCCTACAGTCAGGGTAGACCTCCTGGTGGTGGTGGCGGTAATATCTCGAACCGTTTTCCACCACCAGATACACAACCAGCTCCTCTGCCACATCCTCCATATCCATGAAGACCACCTCGATCGAACCTTTATCTCTTCCTGGACGGTCCCTCGACCATCTGCTGATCATCCATACAACAGGTCGGATAGTCACGAGCCATGTGACCCTGCCTGTCGCATGTGTAACACTTCCCGCTCCTGGTATGACCAGATCTGTCTCGGGTGCCCCGTACAATCAATCTTGAGTCATGCCACTACTGGAAATATGAATTTTCCCAACACTTTTATACCAACGGTTTGTATAAACCACGGGTATAGGTCCCCTTTCCCAATAGTTTGGCCAAACCGTTGGGAAATCCCATTTTGAGGCCACCTTTCCCAATGGTTTTGGCTAACCGTTGGGAAAGGGTATGGCTTTCCCAACGGTTTGGCCAAACTGTTGGGAAAATTCCACTTTTTGGACACCTTTCCCAACGGTTTGTCCAAACCGTTGGGATAGGTATGACCTTTCCCAACTGTTTTCCAAAACCATTGGGAAAAGTCCACTTTGTGGACACCTTTCCCAACGGTTTTTACAAACCGTTGGGAAAGGTCATACCTATCCCAACAGTTTGCCAAAACCATTGGGAAAGGTTCCCCAAATAACAACCTTTGATCCAAAAATGGAAGGAACTATACCAACGGTTGTCAAAAACGTTGGTATAGACCTATACCAACGGTTTTGACAACCGTTGGTATAGTTCCTTTAAATTTTTATCAGATATTCTTACCGAGAACATTATATAAATCAAAATTTAAAATAATTATGACAATACATATATATATTTATGTAATTATGTTCACAAAGGTCAGGTTAGGTTAGTGGTTAAATCATTCCTTGATAAGCAAGGGGTCCTGGGATCAAATCCTAGCAAATGTTTTTTTTTGAAATACATATACCAACGGTTCCATAACCGTTGGTATATATTTTCATATTAATTATACCAACAGTTTCCAAAAACGTTGGGATAGGTCTATACCAACGGTTTTCCCAAAAACTGTTGGTATATACCTATCCCAAAGGCTTACTTGGCAACGGTTCTCCAAACCTTTGGTATAGGTTAGTTTTCTAGTAGTGTGTGGTCATCCACCTGTAGGTCTGTTCCTCTTGGACCTCTGTGACACTTGTCTTATTCCAACTGTAGAAGAATCTGCTACGTGTTTATTGGTAGTGGGTCTCACTGCTGGTGACTTCTCAGCAAGGAAACTCTCCACCAAGAGGGCTCTCTCTAACACCCCCGCCTGCATCGGGATGCTGAGTGAGATCATCAAAGACCTGATCTCTCGCCTGAGCCCATGATCGAATGTCCAGGACTGAAGAATGCGTCCCACACCATATCGGTGGAATAACATGACAGGTCAGTAAACCTTACTGAGTACTGAGCCACAGTCATGCTGCCCGGTTGCAGATGAAGTAACTCCTGAATGTGCACTACGCGAAGAGTCTCTGGAACAAACTTTTCCCTAAACAGGCTCTCGAAGTCTGCCTAGAGAAGCGTCACCTCATCTTGGACCTGAAGCATCAAGCTCCACCATCTGCCAGCTGCTGCTTGTAGAAGGCTGGAAACAAGTATTACCATGAGGTCTGCTGATGTCCCTACGAGTCGGAAGACTCTCACCACAGCCTCCAGCCAATCCTCAGCCGCCTGTGAGTCTGTCTCTCCCCTGAAACTGGGTGGCCTCTAGTGTTGTAACTTTTGCAATGCACTCAAGAGACATGAACCGTATGCTACTGGGGATGGTGGGATCGGTGGACCAATGGGGAATGGTACCGCTGGTGCCTCTGCTAGTGACTCTACTGGAAGAGAGCCCTACACTGAGGCCTCGTCACTCGGTGGGCTATCAGTGCGTACAACTCTCAGAACTCTAGCTGGCTGTCTACGTGGATGCATCCTGAAAAAAAAAACATGTGAGCTACGATTAAAAGTTATACCTAGTGAGTTGAGCTGGTGAGTTGACTTAAAGAAAACTTTTGAAAACACACATGCAATCAGTTTTTTCATGCACTGAGTCAGAAATCGGTAGTCAGGATCCTGGTGTATGGATACGTTGGTCGCCGCACCAACACTGGACTCCCTGAACCAAAAAACCGCACTCACTACACATAACACTATTACTTCATAGAAAATATCAGAGTCCTATGTTCTGTGGTATAATCAACTCCTCTGATACCAATTAGTCATGACCCGTCCCTCGGGGCTCGTGCCGTGACTACCCCAAGCCCGACTTCCATAGTCCAGGGGATAGTGACTAGCACCAAAGTTGTAATTTCCTAAAACTGGGAAGGCATTGCCTTTATAACCTATAAACACACACATAAGAAATCACCAGGCTAGAAAAAATACCAAGTAAACTATATAAAAAAAGAGTTCTGAAAGTAAAAGGGGCCAGAATACAAGCCCAACTGGAAAGTACAAGTAAAACAGTGATACAATACAACTAAAAGATAAGGGAAGATAGATACTGGATCATCCTCCGGGATTCCTACTTGAAGGGTAGGTACAGATATCCTCCTCATCACTTCGCATTCATTTTTCTCCTCCACGTACCGACACGCCGTATTGTCCACCTCCGGGCACCGTCCAGTCCTGGTGCTCTCAGCCTCAGTCAGCAATGTCTGTCATCTGCAACCAACACAACAAGGTGTGGGCATATCCCGTGTAGGGGTGAGTATAATGATACTCAGTAGGGACCCTGATACCCTCAAGGTATCACAAAAAAACTAACAAGGAAAAAACACAAAGTATGAAATCAACATATAACCTTACATAGGTATATGCTCATACATATACCTAAGTTGTCAAGTGATCCATCTTAATCATGAGGAAGACACAGAAAAACTGACTCAGCTCAACCAGGATTTTATTCTAGGGGTTGTATCAATTAACATCCCCAGTCACATTGTCAAAACCTCAGCTGATGGAAAACTCCTCCTCTATCGAGTACAGTGGGCCTTCCATGACACCAAGCGTGCTTCCCACTAACCTTGGATTTCTGGGGTACTCCTCCTGTCGAGTACCGTGGATCTGTCGCGTCACCAAGTGCACTCCCCACCGTGGGTCTGCCGCGTCACCAAGCGCGCTCCCCCTCGTAGCCTACTGAGGTACTCCTCCTATCGAGTACCGTGGGTCTACCGAGACACCAAGGTGCTCCCCACTGTGGGTCTTTCGCGACACCAAGGCGCTCCCCACTGGGCTAGTAGAGTCACACTAAGTCAAAATGGTCACCAGTCGTCAGGTCTCAGCTAGCTACTAGGACTTCGCACTATGCTCGCTCATCTCCGGGAGGATCCTCTCCACAAGCTACTAGTCGATACTCCAACTGTCACGAAGTCCCATGAAGAAGTATCACAAAGGTCTGCCACATCATAGTGGTCTCAACGTAATAGATGACATGTCAATCGGAGGCCTGGTCTGTTAGTTATTTGCCTTTTAGTCCCGGGGGCCCAGTTGGATTCATGCTCGACCCAACCAGACCATACACCATCTCAATCCAAAACTTAGTGGGTATCACTTAAGGTGACTGTCTCTCTCCAGGGTTCCCAACGCCACTGACGGTTCATCAAACGGACATTCGGTGCCAAAGTTATGGCCAAAGGAAGTATATGGGTCGTAGTGGGCCCGGGTCCAGTCCGACCCGGTCGGACCAACCCGGCCCAACCTGGCATGGGTCAACCCAGCTCGACCAGCAGGGTCAATCCTGACCCATAATGTGTCCTGGTATGCTGGGAGGTCCAGCAGGACACGGGGGCCGTGAGGGGTGGCGGAGCCCGCGGGTGACGCAGTGTGGCTCGGCCGTAGGAGTGTCGCGAGGGCACGGGGCCAGTTTGGATGGGGTACCATGATGGGCGCGGGCCAGCTCGGCCAGGGCACTGCAAGGGGCCTGGTCCAGTTCAGTCGGGGCACCTCAAGCGGTGCCGCAAGGGGCGTGGGCTGGTTCGATCGGGGTGCCCTGAGGGGCGCGGCTGGTTCGATCAGGGGGCCGCGAGGGGCGCGGCCGGTTTAGTCGGGGCACCGTGAGGGGCGCACCTAGTTCGATCAGGGTGTTGCGAGGGGCGCAGACCATTTAGGGAGGCCGGCGGGCAGCGTGATATGGGGCCGCTCGGCCAGCGGACGGTGCGGCCGGGGCGGCGCGGCCGGGGGGTGGCATGGTCGGGGGTGGCACGGTCGGTGGGTGGCTCGGCCGGTGGGGGGCATGGCCGGAGGGCGGCGTGGCCGAGTTGGCTTGGAAAGCGAGCGGCAGGGCCAGGATGGCTCGGCTAGCGGGCGCGGGGCTGGTTCGGCTGGCAAGTCGGAGCGCCGTGGGGGCGCCACGGGTCGTGGTGGCTGCGGGTGGCGGCATCATTGCCTTCGTCACCTTGGTCACCTTCCTTCATTCTGAAGATCACCAAAAAGAAGAACATTGGAGGGGGGTCGGGCCATGTTAGTTTGAACCACACCCTCCGTGTTTAGGGTGGTAGCATTTGGCTCAACAAGAATGAAGAATGATGAACTTCAAATTTTAAAACCTCTACAACGATTCTTTCCCAAACCGCAAAATAAAACAAGGGAGGCATTATCACGCAAATAAACCACCTACCTGATTGTTTGATGAAATTGACGAAGAGGGAAGAAGGTGAAGTTTTCATTGTTCATCACTTCCACCACACACCTCCAATCCTGAGCTTGTGCGTCGGTTCGTCGTAGATGAGGATGTCCCACGTCGGAAGAAGTCCTGAGGAAGAAGGTCAAAGGAGGTCGGAGTTCTTCGTTGGGGAGCGTGTTCTTCGTTGGAGAATGCTTTCTTCGTTGGAGAGCGTAATTCTATATGTGTTGGGAATCACGTCACTTTTCCAGTGTTTCGTCGCTTGGTGAAGCCATCCCAAATCCTCCTCCCAAGCTCCATATATATAGGAGATGGGGGGTATGTAGGTATCGATCATGGAATTTATGACAGTTAATTTATTAGGAACCTTCCTAAATTCCAACGAAGCTGTTACTTAATTTAAAAAAGGGGCAAGCCAATTAACTGAGTCACAATTAAAGGTATGTACGTTGGCACAATTAATGTGGAGGAAGTCAAGAGGGTCCTCCACATTAATGAGGGGATTGATACTTTCTCTCAATTAAAGGGGGGTTTAGTCCTGGGTGGTCCCCACCACCATAACCTCTCATGAGAGGTTAAGGTTTGGTGGTCCCCACACCTCAACTTCCACATGGAGGTTTAGTTCCGATGGACCACACCTCCCAACACTCACATGGGTGTTGCAAATAAAAATAAAAATGTCATACACTTTTATTTTTATTTTATTCATACATGAAAAACCCAAAAACTAACTTTCACCCATGACCAACTATCATCGAGGTGAAAGTATTCTAAAGAAAATATCAGCACTGCGAGTTCAACTGTTCCCTCAGATTTCAATTCCGAGCACCGGTTCAAAAGTTATAAAAACCCACTCGCACGTTTATTGAACGTACCCAAAATAATGTTCAGAAATTCATTTCGGACACTCCGGGCCTCGGAATCACGCACCGTTAATTTTTTCAGACTCGTAAAATTAACATATATTTAAAAAAAATACATGGAAATTCCGGGTCTTTATAGATATTTATTATAAATTATTTTTTAAAAAAAAATTGATGTGTTGGACCTCTTTTGTAATGATTTTGAAGTCACCGCGATTGGGGTCTTTTTAAATGGCCATTTAATTGGGAATGCATGATTTTTTTAAATTGGGTAATTATGACCATTTAGTTTCCTTTAGCAGTAGTTTTTCAATTTTATAAAGTTATTTTGAATTGAATTGGTTACATTTTAATGTAGGATTTCAATTTTTTAATTTAATTTTAAAAGGATGTTTGAAATGTCATTATCAAATGATATAAATATGGCATAGCCACCCAAAATTATTTTGTGAAAGAACAGTTGGAAAATTATGAAAATTGTTTTTATACATGAGTGAGATTGTATTGGAGCACCATGTATTTTTATTTTATTGTTGTGTCTTGTAACCCCTTAGGGTATGACTCATATAGATATTCATGTGTATATTATTATTATTATTATTTTATTTTTCAAGATTCTATTTGTTTTTGTGTGTGATTTATTTATATATTATTTTTTTAATGCATTTGATTATTGATTCCTCACCAATTTTGACTTTTCATGGGAGTCATAAGAGTATTTTATATGATTTACGTAAATAAAAACCCTAATAGAGATAGTATATTTATAAGAAAGTCTTTAATTTATACCTCAATATGGTTCAAAAAAAAGGAGTAGCAATATTTTATGATAGAAATATTATTTCACTCCATCGAAAAATTAGTTATAGGGAGATTATGTTCATAAATATCATGGATTAAGGTTTTATAGATATATTTTATTGGAAGTTTGATGAGACTTTTTGGGAAATTTATAGGTTTAATAGTTCTATAATAGGTTATTTGTCACCATTTGAGGTATTTTATTAAAATATACTATGGAAAATTCCCATTATGTGAGATCCTTTTTAAAAAAATAAATGGATTTTATATTATTTTTATGTTATATTTCTCCAATTTCATTTGGCCATTGGTACCATTGCTTTATTTTATTCTTTGGATTGTATTTTCTTTATTTCATGGTGCTTATATGTCACTCATTTATCACATTGTTAGTGTGATTTTTTATATTCAAAAGGGTTATTTTCATAAGGTTTAAAGTTTTAGTTTAATAATGAAAATGGATTTTATTTTCTTAAAATATATTTCAAGAAATGGTTTCCATTTAAATGGATTGTGAAAAAGTATTTTTTATATTATGCAAAGAGTGGGGGAAAATATTTACTTGGTTTTTTTCATTATTTAATGGCCCATTTACTTACTTAATATTTTAATTTAAAAAAAATTAATCATTATTGTTATAATATTATAAAGAGGGAAGGTTGTGTTGAATTGAGTATATGATATATTTCATATTTTCTTTTCTAAATAATTTGAAAACATACTCTATAACTTATGTTTTGAACTTTCACTTATAAAATATTTTAATAAGGGATTTCCATGCATTTTTGGGCTATGGTGGACTATATAATCCATGTGTTTTCTCACTTATATAATCTTAGTTTTAGGTTCTCGGTTTTGTTTCTAGATTACCAGGAGAGAATTGATGTATTGTGGTATGTCTAATTTATTTTTGGATTCCCTTAATCTCATTATAAAATTAGGATTTATGGGGTACCGATAGGGCACTATCGGTGGGTTCAATTTCCTTTATTGGGGTTAGAGATTGGGGTGAGTAAAGGGATTATTTGTTTACATTTATTTGATATTTACTTACTTATGAATATATTATTTATATTGAATTTACGTTATGTATATGAGACATTCCATATTTTCATTAGTATTTTTATAATTTATTTTACTTTTATTATTGGGTGAAATAATTTAAATTTTTTTTTGATTCCCTAGAAATATTTTCCATCCCATGTTGATCAGGAATGTCCCTCTCATCTGTGGAGTTCCAGTTTAACAATACATTCAATTGATGAACCGAGTTACACTATTACATAAAATCTCTTAGAGAATAAATGAGGATAATATATAATAATTTTCACATATACCACCAAGATTTGGACCCAAATAGTTCTAAACCCATTAATTTTAATCCCTTTTTAATGCATATAATGGTTTCAATGAATCCACAGATGGAACAATGTCAGTTTGTTTTATTATTGGATGAAATGAACATAAAATATATTAGTTATTGACTTTTTTGGTTATTACCCTTGTATGGGATGTTATATTACTTCTTATCCCCTATAACAATAGTTTCCTTAGAGGTTGTATTAGCAGTAGATACAATAAGCATATGTTCCACTAAGAGAATATAGAGTTAGTAGAGGTTTGAACATTATGTGCAACATATGCAGGTATATTGATTTCAGTATATCCATGGATGAGGTCTTTATTATTTGGTCATCGATTATGGGAATGGGATGTCTGACTTCATGGGGTTCCAAAACTAGCTCGATTAAATATGTTATTATAAACCATATTTTTATTTTATAAATTAACTTGTTATTTTTTATTTTGGAGCATCAGATTCATCTATTTCATCCACTATGGTCTATTATCAGGGAATCAAGGTATAAATAATTTTAGTTTCCATGGTGTTTATTACACTAATTAGTGGCGATACAATCTTTCTTCATGTTTTCAAGGGTTTTAATCCAATTATGGGTCAAAATTAATTATCTAGTAATTTATTCAAATTGATGATACGATAATATAATTTCATCTCTTCCATTAATTGGTTGTATTACATGAATGTTTTCATATATTGTTTCTAGGGTAGTTTGATCTTATGTGATATGGAGGGATAATGTGTGGTATTTTTTGTTATGTGAGATTATCAGATGGGGCATATGCATTTGTAGATTTATTTTTCATATTTAGATAAAAAAAATATCAGGCTAAGAAGAGATGTCGATGGTATAGTTTCCCTTCATAATCAATGAGTTACGAAATTTATTTTTCAATGTGGTTTCAATTATACCCCATTGAAAAGATATCAAGTTCGGTATGATGATAAAATTGGGATCCACCCCAATTTCAAGGGCCATTAATCATATTAATCATTTCGTGCTATAGATGTTTTGGATTCATATTGATAATCTACTTTTGAAGTCCATCATATGGTCTAGTGTATAATAATTTGGTACTACAATGTTATTCACTAATAGGTTAGATAGTTCCTTGTGGCTATGTAAATACTACCTATTTCTAAATTATGTAGTATTCAAGAACTGATACAATTTATAATATTGATGATTTTTTTACAAGTTGAAGGGAGGTATCAGGTGTTTGAATATTTACTTTTCACCTGGATATCACTAGATGAGGTTAAAAGAGAATTATATCCTATATTATAACATTTTATGTCTATATAGACACTTTGAGTTTATAGTTATTCCATTATCTTCCCTGAACACACAATATGATTTTATGGGACTCATGAAATCTGTATTCCATGAGTTTCTTGATTAATTCATGGTAGTTCCCGTCAATGAAATTTTCATATAATATATATTAGATAAAAATCATGTTGATTATATCATGTATATTTTACAACTAATTTCACACCAAAAAATCTATGAAATACTATCAAACTACATGATTTGGACATGTGAGGTGAATTTCCTTTGGTATGTGTTGACCAAGTTGGGATTGGAGTTTGATCCTTAAAATATTGAATCATTTTTTTATTTTTATGTAACCAATGAAATTGTAGATTTTCATTGATTCTTTGTCCACATAAGTTAATAATATTGGTTCATGTATAATTTCTTTTGGATTTTGTCCTTGTTTATATCCTAGAAAAATTTGTATTAATAGATTAATTAAACTAAGTTATGTATGGAATCATTCAACTACAAAATGGAGAAGTTGATAAAAACTACCTTTCTATAGTTTACAGAGGAGGGAGTAATGTGTGGATTATTATTGGATTCCTAAAATCATGGGTTGGGTTGCATCTTGATTAATTATAAATAAATTACATCATATATGTCTATAAAGTTACATTCCCATGAGAATAACTATTCCAAACATGATCTTGAGATGGTCTTAGTAGTATTTAGTCTAAAATTATGTTGGAATTAAATCAACGGTGTAAATTATTAGTATTAGCACATCATAATATCTGAAGTTATATATTTTATTACTTGGATTGGAATCGATAGAAATAATGTTTTATAGAGTTATTATAAGCTTATCACTCTATGATCACCTTCACCCCATAGAAATTAAATGCTCAAACTGATGTGTTTAGTATAATATGTAAAAAAATATGTTATACTGGATTCTAGAGATTCTTGGAGGGGATGTATAATATTTTAGATATGCTTCTTGAGGTTTAGTAGTCACTTTGTTGTGGTTCTCAGTTTCAGAGGACAATAAAATCCTCATTGATACAGAAGGTGGAGATGTTTTATTAGGGAGACTCAAAGTAATTTGTGATTTAGGACCATGTCATTTTTAGTTATTCTCAATAGGGTTTGTCATAGAGAAAATAACTTCATATAAAATTTCTATGGAGGTTATTTTCTAATAAATATTGCATTAGTAGGTTAACCATGAGTTCAATAGCTTGATGTCAGCACTATGTCTCAGGTTATCAAAGATAAATCATGCATTGGAGAGGAAATTATACCAGTTTGAGATGAACCTATCATTAGTAAAGTTTATTTTGTGATTATTATCTTTCCGGTAGGTAATAGAAAATCATTGTATTCTATGTGGTTTTTATATCTATTGAAATCCCCTAATTATAAATGATAGGAAATTTCAATAGATCTCATAATTGGTTTACTAAAAAACTAATGTAGGCATGATTATATTTATATTAATATTTATTGGTCGAGAAAGTTAGAGCATTTTTTAATGAAAAATGATTTAGGTTCCCTGGATTTTCTGGTCAGTAGACTTTTCGATGAGGTGGTAAAAATTCACTGGGTGATAAAGGTCATCATTTAAAATTAATATCCTCATTTAAAATCATTAGATAAGTGAGTTCTCCAACATTATTTTGGTTATCAAGTATATCTTATTAATAAATACCATACATTGATTTGTGTTAAAACATAGAAAAATATTTAGACAGTAGATGATATACTATGTGTGGTTGTCTTGGATTTGAATGGATCATAGATTAATCACTTTCCCTTATATCAGATCTGATATAAAAATAGAAAACACTCTTCTATTGGAATGGATTTGTTCTAGTGGTTATATAGGTTTCCTTGAAGATCCTATTTATACTATATTGAGTTTGGGAAGTCATCATTTATTGTATTAGATGTAATATAGAATATAAAAGAGAGGGTTTAGATGATTTCAGAGAAGATGAATGTGACACAGGACTAAAAAAAGTCATTTGACTATCAGATGAGGAGACCACTATTTCTTTTAGTTCTGGATAGTTCCTTATTGAGGGATTCATATCATCATTATAAGTGGTGGGTTTTTTTAAGGAGAGTAATTTTTTACATGGTTAATTGTTCCTTTTGAGGTGTTGCAATAAATTAGTTATGTTCCATAGAGGTAGATGCTTCCCCCATTTCAAGACTAGGTTCATATAGCATTCCTTGTATTGTACCTCTATCATTATATCCATGATGATTTTTTTGTTTTTGGTTGGGGAGAGTTCAATGTGGAGGATAAAATACCATTCTTTGAGTGGTTGGTTGATTTCCTCTATTTGTATTATATGGGAATTCATTATTTAGTTATTCCCTTGGCATGAATCTTATTGATGTATGGGGGTATGGAATATGTACATGGGAATGTGTTTTATAAATGTGACCTCAGTATACTAATATATTTTGAATCATAACCTTCACTATTTATGGGATATTTGAATTTTCATTGAATTAATGAGAATTTCTTACAGTTTCTTTTAAGATTTTTTTCATATAGTCATGTTGTATTCATTAATAGCGGTGTTATTATATTGATGAGGTATCTTCTAAGGACCACTGGTTTGTGGCATTTTTTCATTTTACATAAATTTTTTATTTAATTATTTAGGATGACAAATTATTTAGTGGTATTAAATGTAATTACTTGTAATTTTTATAATCAATAATTTATGTGATTTAGTTTTTGGAGTTTTTTTAAAGAGTTCGAAGGAGGGAAGGCACTGCTGGAGAAGAAATATCAGTTGGTATTAAAAGTTTTTATAGTTAATTTTTATCTTATCTGGAACATGTAGGTATGTTTTTTAATTGAAAATGCAAGGTAGGATTTTCATAACTATGTCTTGGTTCACCAGATTTATTATTGTTGCTGGAGGTATGGTTGTAGAGTGATGGTTTCATTTAGAAATTTGAAAATGAAAAAATGTTTTGTATTTTGGGGGAGTATTTTCTTTATCATAATATTGGAATTATTAAAAAGTTATTTTTATTAATTGTTTTATTCATAGATCATCCTTAGATGTCATGGTGTGATGTATTGTCTTTGATGATGAATATTGGATTAAGGGATTATGATGCATTATTTTACCCTTATAAGTTTTCCTTTTCTAATTTTATGGTTGTGTAATAAAGGGTTGTTTCATGGTGAATCAGTGTAATGTGGGGTTGTTTTATGAGATTTTTCAGAGATAAGGGTTACTGTGTGACATTAGTTTTCATGGTATGAGGGTCCAGAGGCTATATTTATGTGGTTCTATTTTTAGTGATGTCACACCTTGGAGATTTTGGTAATGACCGACCATCCATCATTCATATTTAATAGGGAAAGTCGATTGAGTCTAGAATGTGGAAGATATGAGGACCCATGGTTCAATTTATGGTATTTTGGTGGAATTAGACCATTATAGAATAACCATGGTCTATCACTCCTCAACCATGAAATTTTATAACTAATTGTAAATTGGGTAGTCTCATCGGCATCCTTTTATTTAATTTGAAATATCTTAGAACCAATGTGATTAAAGGTATGTACTTAAATGTTTATAAGAATTAATTAATTATTTAAAATCCCTATTCTTATAGAGATCATATAATAATAGTATTTGGAGAAATCCCATCTTTCTTTATCTTGAGTTTTTTAGTTCTTCTTCAACTAGGGAGGTAGTGGACAAAGTTGGAGGGTTGGATTTGATGGATACCAATTTTGTTATTATTTGGTATTTCTTTTTGTGAAATTTTATTGGGATTCCTTAAATGTTTTTAAATAGTTGATCATTTATTCCTTCATTTTTTATTTTTCATCAAATTATAATGCTTTATTTATGGTAGGGGATTCAAGGAATCTATTTTTTGACATGTTAATTGTTAGAGTTTCATGATATTTCATTCTATTAGAGGATATTAAGAACTAATTTATAGAAAATAATTTTTTTTACTAAAAATAAAGTTTATTTTAAGGGGTTTTTGAAACGTGTTTACTTGTTTCTATGTTATTAATCAATATATTAATGCTAATTTGTTGCTATTGTTAGAAATAATTGTCATTGTTATGATTATGTACAATTTCTATCAATATAACACTAAAATCATCTCTCATAAAATGTAAATAATTTAATGATGTTATATATACATATTTTATGGGATAATATATTGAAATGATGTTTCTTGTGAGGGAAAGTGGAGTGTGTGGAAGGTTCTATAGAAAGTTCATTGTAATGTGTTTTTTGTTATATTTTGATTGTGTGGACATGTTAAAGAAAGTTTTTTATAGAATGGGCTATGATGTGTTGTGAAGTAGGGTTATTAATTCCTTTTAAATGGTTGAAATTATAATAGATGGTTTTTGATGTGAAACGATAGTATGATGGATTGTGTAGAGAGATGATGTGGTTATTTGTGTGAAAGAGACATATCGGTAGTTATGTCGGAGCAGAATATATTATATGTTTATTATAGAATATTATGTTATAAGGTTTGTGTGGGTTGATGTATTGGATTTTTTTTGTGATATGGTTTATTCAAAAATTACCTAGTTATATTGTAAAATGTCTATAAATTTTAAAAAAATTAAAATTGTTTTGTCTAAAATTACATAACCACGTGCTTTAAATGAATTTATAATGCTTTAACTAAATAAGTAATAATTGATTTAAATATGATTGAATGGGATATCATTAAAAATAAAATTTAGAGACATAAATAATGTAAATTAGTGAGTATTAAATAAATATATTAATTGTAAAATTTTGTTATTAAGTGGGATTTTTGAATTTTTTGATGTGGCAGTTTTTTGTGAGGAGGTTAACTTTTTGATAAGGTAGAAGTGGAAATGGTTTCTAGTTGAATTTTTTAGAGGTATTTAAGTTCTTATGGGATATTATAATATTTTTTTTTTATGAAACTATTTGTTCGGGAATGTGTTTGGCTATATGTAAGACATATTTTCTATGTTATTTCTCTATAAACCCACCTTTAGTCAAATAACATTTCTAACATCTAAAGGCTATGGGTTCTAGGGTTTTCACCTAAATATATTTGATGGATATGGAATGGATGGATAAAAATCTCTATATCCCACTGTATCCAAAAATGTAATGGTTTATATAGTGGTATATGGTGTGGGTTGTTCCTGGTAAGAGTAGGGTGAGGATTTAATGTCTGTTATGTTCTTGATACCCTACTGTGAATGATATGGTTATGTTATTTTGGTTTTGAACCGATTATGACATGATTGTTGGACCATATTGGATATTGGGATATGTAGAGAAATGTCTTAACCCACATTATTTAGTACATGAGTATGTATACTAGTGCTAAAGATTATGTTGGACTCCTCAATGGTTGGGATAATTATTGATGAAGTTTGACATTTATTATATGTTATTTATTATATGATATGTGTATTTTTATTTGATAATATGGAAGGGATGAGTGCACTATGACGTTTGAAATTAGGGAATAAGAGTGAAAAATAATTGTAAAAGATATTTTGGAATACCTTTTTAAACATTCACACATATTACATTACTATACTTGTATGTGTTATTGGGTAACCAGGCCTTTGTGATGATATGTGATAGTTTCATTGTTAGGTGCTTATTGGTTCTTGTGTTTATTTACTTAAGCATAAATATACCTCCTCTAAATTTTTTTAAGTGGTATTATGGAGTATCATAATAAATATACATTTATTCTCAGACCAATATCTATATAAACTATTTTTTTGATTTTTGGATGAGTTTAGAGACAAATATGGGAATTACTAGCTTGGATCTAGGATTAATGGTTAGTAAAATTTCTTGGGATTTATTTATGGAATTTTCCCTTTCTTATATAATTATTTTCATACTATTTTTATGAATTGTGATATTATTTTGGATCTTGGTTTATTTTATAATATGGTGTTGATTGGTGGATTTTTTTTATTCCAAGAGATTATATGTGTAAATCCCCCATTTTTGTTTTTTATACCCTCAGTGCTAGTCTCCATCCTAGGTCCTATTGTGGTGGGCCTTAGTGTTAAGTTTTATCTTCCCTAGATGATTAAGAGGGGTTTTAGTGGGTTTGGGTTGTAACCTGACTATAAATTAGGGTAGACTCCCACCCAACTATTGAGATTAAACCTAAATTATTTTAGGTTGTATAGATAATATACATAGACTACATGGAAACAACTTATAATATAAATTTATATTATAATGTATTAGAAGATATAAAATATGAATTCTATGTGAATAAAAATGAAATGACAATTGAAATATAAGGTTTTTTATTATATAAGGATATAATAATGAAAATTCAAATAAGGATAGGAAGTATTTATGTTCTGTTAGGGAATTATGATATTTTATAGAAAACATAAATAATAGTTTTTTGAAACTTTAAAGGTATTATATATTAATAAAAATTGAGCTTTGGACATCATTAGTAATGAAGAAAGAAACATTTTTGGTTAATTTTAAATGAATAAAGAATTATTTTCATAGAATACAAGTAGTCTAAATCCCCACAAAAATTATAAATATTTAAGGATAGAGAAGTAATTTTAAATAATTTAAAATAAGTGCTCATATAAGGAAAAACAATCATAAATTTTTTTAATTTTATTTATCATTTTAAAAACAAATTAATATTCTCAATAGTATGTATGTTACATGAATTTAATAGGATTTTATTAAAGATGTATGCTCATGAAATTAAATTAAATGGTAACTCACAAAATGAATATAGAATGGTAGAAATGAAATTATTTTATTATCCTATATATCATAAATTTTTTATCCTTAAGTTCATTGTTAAGTCATCCATTAAATTTCCTTACTTCTTTATATAATTATAATATAATGAAAATCATGTTTGGATGGGACTGGAGTGTGTAATGCACCATGATTTATGATTCACCACACATTGGTGAATTGTTTCTATCAAAATATTAGTTAAAACTCACATTAAATATATTGACTATTCTATTTATAGTATATACACACTAAATAATATTTTAATAGGTTTTATTAGAGTAAAATATATTCATTTTGGAACATGATTAATGAAATTTTCTTCAATTAGGTTGTTTACTAATAAATAAAAACTCATAAATGATATATCCTAAACAACATATTGGATGAGGTCATTTAAATTATTATAATGTGAGTAATAGGAAGGACTAGAAGATAAATTTTAATAAAAAAATGTATCCCACAATAAGATTATAAAAATTTATCGAAAGAAATAAAAGATTATAAATACAATCCCCACCCCAAAACTTGGAATATAGTCCACCCTTTTTAGAATGAAGGGGTATCATCTAATGAAATACTGGAATGAACCTTAGCTTTTCTAGAACTAAAATAATCACTATGTCCTCCTGAATTTCACAGGACTCCATCAAATGGAATGTTAGATATAGAATACATGAAATGTGAGGGAATATCCCATGAAGGGGTGAGTATAGATATACCCAATTGGACACACCGAAATAGTCAAACATAAATCATTTAGAGTATTCGACTATTCAATAAATTGGGATTTCAATCAAGATATATGACATAATGATAATAATAAATAAACATATATATAGTGATAACAAACTCAAAGTATCAAATATCACAACCATCACTTCCGACCACATGATTATACTTGAGGCCTCAAGGTAAATTTAATCAGGGTGGAATCTCTCTGGATTTGGGTGCACTTGTATTAGGAACTTTTTATCACTTTATGTATTTTTTTCATAATCTGGTTGTGTGATATAGTTCTATGCATTCATTGGTATCAGTTGTGTTGTTTTATATTTTATCATTGTGTGGTATTAGAGGTGTGTGTATGCATATTGGTTCTTAGACTAGGGCCTCTCATATGTGGTATATTCAAACTCAGCACTGGTCTCTAGTGCCTGGCCTATTTGAGTTTGGAATGGGGTTTTTACACTCATCTTATCACCAACAAAGATAGAACTAATTGGAAGATTCATGATACAGTTGTATCAGATAATTTTCTTCAATGTTATGATTGATTTTTAGAGGTTCTATAGATGTGAGGATTGGTTTGGGATTTATGAAAATAATGTAAATGTGTTTAGTGTTTGTATTTCTGGATATAGACTCTAGTTTTACTAAAATGGATGATGTATCCATTATCCAAAACATTAATTTCCTCTATGTTTACTTAGTACATATATCCATAGGTTAGTCAGAAAAACATTGGTGCATGCATCATATAAGAATGGGTTGTGTATTCAATGTCCTTTTGAGTCATATTCTAGATATACTCTTTGAACATGGTTCATCTTGACTGTTTTAGGATTAATAGATAAATATTTCCAACTAGTATTCCACAATGAAATCATGAGGATGATCTCTCGAGTGATGATACTTTAGTATATGGTCTTATATGGGAGGTAGTGTCTTCATGTCATTGTCTAGTTCTTACAATACCAAATGATCATCATATTGTACCAAAAGTACCAACAAATTATTTTCACAGGTTGAGTACACTCACTGAATTTCAAAGGTAGTGACAGCTTAGATTTTGGGGTGAGTCAACCCCCACAGTATCTGAGGACTAGCCTGAGGTAGTGACATGAATTTTACTCTTAGCGAGGATACCTTCATATCATATGGTTTTACTTATGAATAATATTATTCATGTCTCTATCAAGAGATGATGGAGTCTTGTGGTTCAGTAACCTGATGTTACAACTCTCCCCTGGTCATATTTTGAGCATCTCTTACGAGAAGAGATCTATCCATCCATGTTGCAGTCAGTGCACACTCATGATATTTTAGATTTTTATCAGGCGAATATGACCATGGAAGAGTATTAAATAAAGTTCACTAAAATTTTGATATAATATCTATATATTTATTGAGATCCATTCTCCATATAATATGATTTTTAGTGGGGATTATGATGATATATCAGGGCCAAAGTGAAATATCTTTTCATTCCCACCTATACTGGTGTAGTTGAAAATACCTTGGTAGTGGAGAGATTCCTGGAAGAGTAGACACTATTAGTGGGTGAATTTAGTTTGAATGCAGGTTTTGATACCTCATTAGCTAGTATCTGATGGTAGTCATTGGAATATAATTATGATAGAAAATTTAGGATATGATCCCAGTATAGAGGATTGGCGATTCAGGGCTCTCATGATGGCTCAAGTCATCCTAGAAAGATGATATTATTGTCTTGTGATAGATGATGTTATATTTATTGAGACTGTATGACCCACTATACATATGATTAGGAAATGTTTAATGGACCTCCTAAAAATATAAAACAATAGGAGAAGTGATGTGTGAAGGGTGATGATAATTTCATAGGAGTAGGAAGAGAAGTCGAAGTTCATAGGTGGTTTGAACTGTTTCCATCACCACCACCAAGTGGTCCACTCTTGGCACATGGTGTTAGTGGCCATGGATGAAGAAAAACAATAAGAAGTTGAGGCCTATCACCCTAGGAATCCTAGGATGATTATAGGTATAATATGTTCATTATATATTTTATATTTAGTACTGGTAAATGCATTCATGATTGACTCTTTTCCTTCCACTACTCTGGTTCAAGGTGTAAAGATTCTCATTGAGAAATTAACACAAAACTTGTGCTTTGAGACTCCAACTAGAGTTGACTCAATGATCACATACTTTTAATGATAATGTGGCATGATTCTTGGAGATAATATAATCACATGGGAAAACTTTGTAGTAGCAAATATTCCTTATGGTGTATGGAAATATCATTTATAGTTCATTATTAGATTGAAAAATTCAGCAAGAAGATGTGATATATTCCTGATAATGGATCGATTCTTTCCTTTATTGGTGAAAATGAAAACCAAGAATAGTAGGATGAGTTCATACGTAGTAGGATATAGTTGATTACTCACTGGTTAGATAGTATTTTCATTATAGCAATGGATGAAATTGGATTTCATCTTCCTTTAGTGGTGGAGGAGTATGAGGAAATCATTCCTAAGGAAACGCTAGATTTTCCACCCCATCATGAGGTAGAATTATTCATTAACTTGCACCCAAGGGAGAAATTGATACCTATACCAACATATCAGATGGATCACACAGGGCATCATGAGATGAGGGTGTAGTTAGATGTCTTATAGAGTAATGACCGGATTGTACCAGGTGTTTCCCCTTGAACCCTAATAATGTTTTCCAAGAAGGTGGATAGATCTTGAGGTTGTGTGGGGATTATCGATTCTTGAACTAGGTGACCATAAATAAAATGTATCCACTACTGTGAATTAAAGGCCTATTTTATCAGTTGGTTGGGCTGAGATGGTTCTTGAAGATTGACCTCAGACTGGGATATCACAAGTTTCTTGTATAAATGAGGACATACAGGAGATAAAATTTTGATGTATCTACCTTCACTATTAGTACATGATCTTAAATTTTAGCCTGAAATCCCTAATTAGTGTTCATGGGACTCATAAACTTTATCTTTTATCATTTCTTAAACTGGTTTTTGGTGTTATTAAGTGATGATATCATAGTGTACTCAGTGTCTGAGGAGTTCATGAGACATATGAGGATGTTACTAGGCATACTCTAGGAGAATAAACTTTATAGTAAGATCATAAATTTTTAGTTATGGATTCTAGAGGTATAATTTATTGTATATATCATCTCAAAATAGGGTGTAGAAGAGGACCCGAAGAAGATTGAGGTAGTGTTATATTAGGATGAACCAAGAAGCATGATGTAGGTGTATAAATTTCGTAGGTTGGAAGGAAATTAGAGTATATTTATTCCTAATTTCTCCAGGACATTGATACCTTTGATTTCATTGACTAGGAAGGGAAAACCTTCCTTTTGGATAGAGAGGTTCCAATGATATTTTCAAGAGTTTTTTAATTGGTTAAAGAGTGGTCTCATCAATATATTACTATATGACGGTGTTGAATATGTAGTATTTCTGATTCATTAGGGATTTCAAATGGTTGTGTTATGATGTAGAGGAAATATGTTATTTTCTATGGGTTTCAACATTTTATACCTCATGAGTAGAAATACATGAACCATGATCAAGAGTTGGATATGGTAGTCTTTACTCTAAATATATGGATACAATACCTCATGGGTGAGTTTTTTATCATCTATTATTACCATAATATTAAAATTTATATCTTCTCTTAGATGGATCATAACAAGATAAAGAGGGAATGTCTAAAATTCTTCAAGGTTTATGACATCGATATATTTAATACTACCAGAAAGGGGAATGTTGTAAAATCCTAAGATTTTATGAAACAACTTATTTCAAAATATTTTAAATTATTTGGTAGATTTAATTACATGAAATACAATATTTATCTTAAATTAAATTCAACATAATGGTTATCTTGCATAGAAAACAACATCAGGTTCCTTTGATTACTTATGTTACACACAAGCCCGAGTCTTACCAGAGAACAATATACTATTAATAATATTATGATATTTATCACAAAACCATTGAAATTTTGGGAATCAATGATATTAAATAAATTATGATATTATATTTTACACATTTTTTTACAATTAATTCATGGGTTACCAATTACTTGGAAATGAAAAGATATACCAATTAAAAATAAAGGTTGTGTTTTAATGAAAAACTATTTTTATGGCCATAATGGACTTTTATCATAAAAAACTAAATTAATCACTATTAGTAAAGTAAATTAATTAAATTTATAGGTTATATATTTAGTAAAATGTTTTTATATTCATCCAATAAATTGTTTAGGCATAAGATAAGAATAAGCCATGTGTTATGCTTTAAACAATATTTTTCTAAAAAATAGTTTTTATCTTTTAAATGCCACACCTATTATAGATATATTTTTTTAACACTTAAAAAATTTGAATAAAAATACTCCATTTTCTAAATTTAGAAAATAAAGTTTACTTTGGGTGATTTTTTGGTATTTTACTTAGAAGTTTCATTTTGGGATAATAGTAAATGATACTGAATTTTAACTGAAAACCAAATTTTCATCTAATTTATTTATAAAGTAAAATTATGTTTTATATTTTTTTTTAAAGTATAAATAGTTAAATTTTATATTTATTTACCCAATTTAGGTACCTGATATCATTTTATATTGAATATAGATTTATAAACATAGGAAACATTTGAACATAATCACTTTAAAAACCATCTTTGTCGTCCCATATACGACACAAATTTGAAATAACTTATAGACACTATGTGACTAGAATTTGGAAAAATTGATTTAATATTTTGAATAATAATAATTTATAATACATAATATGTTTGAATTAATATTTTACCAAAAATATTAGTGAATGAAATTAAAATTAATTACAGTGTTTAAAGTAAAATTGTGTCTACTTAGTGGTTAAAAATTAATCATAAGTGAATAAATGACCTAGAAACTTGTAAAACCCCAATTTTATGGTCTTTATTCAATCATATAATCTATTTTATCTAATTTTTATTATTATTGGTGGAAAACTATGTAAGGGATACTTCCCAATTGTGTTTACTATTTTATATTTAAAATAATGCAACTCCTCCTCCACTATAAAAAATAATTCACCCTCCCCACTTAATCGAACCTATCAAGGACATTTTCTCATACATACCTTAAACAATAAATCTCTAAAAAACAATTATTTTATATTATAAGATTCAAATTTGTCAGAAATCAAACCAAGTAAGTCCATTTGTTGAAACCAAAAGGAGTTACCCAAAGAATAGTCAACATTCTTCTACAAGCACTTTTGAATTATTTATTTCTCTTCCCATTAAATTCTAATTATTCAATGTTTATATAATAAAATCATTCTACTCAATATAATAATATTTTTTATGTTATGTTTGCTACCTACATCTTCGTATACTTCCATAAAAGTTACACATAATAATCATTCATGTGAACAGTGGACTACCACCTCATGAACCAATATCGTTCGTTATTACATTACCTCCTACCAAAGATAGTAGTAGGGATGTAATTACTGTATTTATATTATATATTTGTTTTTTATTATGTCTTTATACTTCATTAATTTTTATATAACACATACCTTAATTATTTCCATTTTATGGTGATATAATATCTTTATTTTTGGATATGTGGACAACCACCTCCTCAAAGTGATGTAATTCTTTCATGATTTACATGGAAAATATTGTGGATATGTTTAAAAAAATATGTGATATAAATTACATATATGTGATATTGATGAAATTATTACTATTATATAAATATAATATATAATTTACTTTATAACATTTCACACACTAAAAAAGTTCTAAAGATGTTCATGGATGTGTGGACTACTGCCTCCTCTTAGCGATGTGAATCCTTTTACATAAAAATAATTCTATATATAAGTATATATGATTACATAATATGGTATTTATTATAAAATTATCATTCTTTAAAGTTAAATGTTGCAAACCTTATTTCTGTAATGATCATTGAAAAATGGGAATGTTGTTCCTGCGTACGTACGACCTACCATCTCTGTGACTATAATCACTGTTAATATTTTATTACCATATTTCATGATTGGTTTTAAAATTATAATAGATTTTTATATATGATAATTATTTAATGATTATTATTCTTTATTTTTTCAAATAGTGATCCCTTTGACCATAGTTTACCCGCAAAACTTATTTTTGGAACATAAACCTAATTTGGTCAAAACACAGAACATAAAATTATTCGTTTAAGTATTAATATACAATATAGAAATATGAAAAATAAAAGTAATGGTAAACATGAATAAGTGATGAATAAGGTAACTAATTAACATAATTTTATTATTATGGAATATAAAGACACACATGATAAGTAAGACTCAAGGTAAGGGACTTCTCTCAATCTACTTTCATTGAGGAATATATTGATGTTATTCACATTTATTATTTTATAAGGTGTATATATATTTCTATGGACATGTTATACAATTAATTTAACTATTATCATGATATTTAATGTTTTCACTAATGTTATTATTTAATGAGTTATATGATTCTTGTTTTCCTCAGGTTGTAAGGGATTTCATCTCAATATCTCTTCAATGATTAATAGTTTGATGTTATACACCCACCTTATTTTATGAGGTGTATATACAAACCATTTTACATATAAAAACATGAATTTCTTTATTCTCATGTTTTTTAGTGTTTTTTTAAATGTTATTATTTCATAGTAATTTTGATTCAAATATTTCTATTCAGTTTGAGACATTTTGATTTAAAAACAACTTTTTATATGTTTAAAGAGTTAATTTTAAAATATTTTCCACTATGTAAATATTCTTGATATTTTTTAAGTTTTTAAATATGTAAATGGTTAATGATGTAAATTTTATGCCTATATTGAATTTCATTCAAATGTTTTCAAGAAATAATATTTTACATGTTTTATACAAAACATTTTGACAAATGAAAAAGGTAATGTTCTAATATTAACCTACATGGTAAAAATAAATTTTGCACTATTGTGACCATTATTTTATTTTTTATTTTATTTTAAATATTTCATGTTTCATTTAATAAAAACCCCTATTAATCTTTTTGGGTATTTAGTTATTGAAAATGGGTTTCAAAAGAAAAATTGAATTTTTTAAAAAAATGTGTTTTTAAAAGAATAATGGTATTTTTATCTGAATGTGGTTTTATATGTGTTTAAAAGTGTTTTTAAAAGTGTTTTATAAAAAAATATTTTAATAAAGTGTCGGGTGTGAATTACATGATAGGGTGGCCAAAATATCACTAGGAAAGACTGTTACACCTTAACATCGAGTGCCTCAGATAGTTCTATGAAAGCTATTTACATCATAACATGGGGTTCCCCAAATAGGACTGGAAAAAAATGTTATAGATTAAAATGTGTTTTCCCGTGTAGTGATTAAAAATTTCATTAAAGATTAACATGGGGTGGCCTAGATAGTAGTGGGTGAGTCCATTATAACTCTATAATGAATTAGGTAATGATAATATTGGAAATCATCTATATGGTTATTCTAAAAGAAAGGGTTTTAAATGAGTTTTAAAATGATTTTATAATTATGATGATCTATGTCAGATAAAATATTTTTAATTTATTGCAATTTATTTTAGTGCTTTTATTTGAGAAACATTTGTGATTTTTTCATGTGAAAATGTTTTAATTCATTTTCTAACAGAACAATGAATATAAAGGTAAATTTTATATACATTTTTCTATTTTTACTAAACTAACAATTCCATTTATTTTTTAGTTCAATTACCGAGCTATTTTTTGCATTGTAAGGTTTTAAAATGTTTTCATAGTTATTAAGGATGTGTATTGGAAAGTAAGAAGTCGATTTTAAAGTTGTGGAGACTTACTATGATAATAATTCATGCATTATTTTAAAAGTTTTATGTTTTGGAAAAAACGATACTGATTGGAAGTGTACAATTTATATGTTCTATTTTTTATATATATGATTTGTTTTCTAATTATCTAAAACTATAAATCTAAAAAGATATTAATAGTGGAGGAAATTAAATTCTTGACTAAAACTCAAGATTATTTAATATTCAAGGGAATTTACATATATATAAAGTGGTAGATTATCTCAATAGGAGATCTTAATTACAGTTGTTGACCAAGGATTTAGAGCAGTTAGTGTCATTATAGTTGTCCGTAGTTGATGAAGATAGTCAAACTTATCTGCAGTCAACGTTTTTTACTCATAACATCATTATAATGACATAATGTCTTGTCATGGGGAAACCTATTGTGACACCTTACTTGAAAAAATATCCATTGGTCATGCTCATGATATATTTTCAATAGGTGGGGTGTTCATTATTTATTTTAGAGGGTGGATGGTGGTTCTAGTGATGTTGTGTGAGTAGGTGATGGGGTAGTTTAATACATTCCATTTAGATCTATATATAGGTGTGGAAAATATATACCAAGACCTTCAGAATATATTTTGGTTTCCATGCATGATGAAGTGTGTGGGATATTTTGTCTCTTCATGCCTTACTTATCAGCAAGTGAAGGATGAGAAACACATTATAATAGATTTAACTCATCCAATTGAGGTTCCAGAGTGGAAGTGGGATAATATATCTATAGAATTCATGATGGTATTTCCGAAAACATTTATAATACATTATTCCCTCTGGATGATTTTATATCAACTCACCATGTTGTCCCACATCCCAGATATTTGAGACCAGAGTTCTATAGAGAGCTTGGTATGTTTTAAACCAATATGGTTAATTTTCACCATGATTATCAAAATGATTGTATGAGGCCATTGGGACTGAATTTCATCTAATCAGGGTGTTTCACCCCTAGAATGTTTCCTTGAATGACCAGACTATTATGGTTCTTAAAGATATTATTAAGGCTTATATGTTAGTATTTGGTCATATTTTGGGAGATCACCTACCATTAGTCAATTGTTTTTACAAAAAACATCTACCAATCCACCACCATGATGTAACCATTTGAGGCATTGTACCAGAGAACATGTAGGTATCCATTATTCTAGACTAATCTATGTGAGTTTCCAAGAATGGGCCCAAATTTGGTATGAGATATCATAGATATGGTGCATATCATCAAGGTGTATATGAGGACCACATAGATCCATTATAAGTATTGTACGAAATGATAAAGGAGGCCTTTTGAATTGGAGGAGGGAGGACATGTATTCATGAGGGTCTCAAATCAATTCGAATTTTAGATATTTTTTCAGAGAGACAGGCTATCTCAGATATTCACGATTTATTTGTAGACACTACAAATTGTCTACATAGTGGAATACCTCCAGACCTACCACCATAATTAGATTTGGTACATGAAATCTTCCACATGTTACAACTGAGGAGGTACGTGTACATCTTGTTGTGTTTTATGGACTTGGGTGAGCTAGACATCAAGTTTGAAGCTAATTTTTTGGAGTATATTCTGGATATCATGGATTGAGATTAGAATATTCTTTATGGGTGAACTATTCCCATGGTGCATGTTCATTGGAAACTTAAGATACTTTTAGTGATAATCTTGGAGAGAGAGACAAAAATTATATTTTATTATCTATATCTCTTTAGGTATTTGTTTTCTCTTTTCAAGATGAAAACCCCTTGGGTGGGGAGAATAAAACATCTTTGTTTCTCCATTAGAATGATTTAGAATATATCTAACAATATTTTCAAAGACATCCACTGAGGCAGCGTGAGAATCCATGACCAAATGAGCCTGTTATTGATATTATAAAAATATTAAATATATTAATATCACACAAACACACAAAGTTTTCATAAAATAGTGTATTAACTCTTAAATGGGGATTTTGATGGGAAATATAAGACATCCTCTGACCCCAAAATGTAGTTTTACATTAGGAACATTATAACATTTGTCGATGATGGGAGTTTTGATAATGTGTAGTCTTGGATGAAATTAAATAATAAAATAAAATAAATATATTTATGGTATTATGTTTTGAAGGCGTCACCTAATTAATCTCTATAAATATATTATTATGGTCAATTCCTAGGTTTATCTGTATAAACATGAGAATTTAGATAGAGAGAGAGAGAGATTTGGAGAAAACCTTAGTGATCAATGATGACAGATTGATGATCATTTTTGGTAAAATTGTTCTAGGATCTCACCAATGATGATGAAAAATATTTGATCTTCCTCAGTGATCAATTAAAACCAAGGCATTGAATTTTTTATTGTGTTTTATTTCTCCATTGTTTATCCCACAACCAATGTGAATCAATTCTTCCAATAGTTTGATCAACTGGTTGATCATGCATGCTATTTTTAGTTTATTTCTTCTTAGTATTTAAGGGAATTGATTTGTTTATTGTTTGTAATATTTTTTAATAATTCAAATGGAAAATAATCTTGTCCAACATAAATAATGGATGAGGTTTGTTTCTCATTTTCATGGTTGTGCATTTCACCAACATTTCTATGCATTGTTCATCACCATCAATTTATTTGGAAGACATATTGAAAAGTACATGATATTTTATCAATACTCAATCATTATTCGATGGAATGGATTAATATAATGGGTTAAATTCATAATCAAGGGTGTAACAAAGGTGTAGTGATGGAGGATGATAGAAGTGGTATCAGATCACATGGGTGGTTCATGTTCTTCATGATTTTATACATGATGATGGAGTGATGTGATGGTTGATGATTTTTGAGTGGTTCAAATGCTAAAATATGAATAACATTTATGAAAAGGGGTGGTCAGACTAAGATCCACATATTATAGTGAAGCTAAAATATGATTTGGATATGGAAGATGTGTGCATGATAGTGCCTGTGAATTTCTATTGTTTATGAGAAATTATTGACTATAAATATTGTTTCCCATCTTATACGACACTAGGATATATGTACTAAGAAATTTAGCATACTCTATTTGAAATGTTTCACTATCCATGTGACCCGGAGTCAATGGTTCAACATGTGTCCTGAAGGATACATGGGCATGGTCATGAGTAGGCATGTGGGCACAAGTAGAGTACCTATGAATGACTCGATACTCAAACAAGACCCAGTACAATGGCATGACTACAGTATATGGGTATGACCTGTAGTAAAAAAGAATTCATAGGTCTACACAGGAATGGGATTGTAGTATGTTGAGTGCAAATATTAACTATTCATTACATGTACACCTCAATGACATGTTTTGTATATAGACGTATACATTCCCTTTGAAACAGTGAGACAAGGGTGGGCCTAGGGAAGAAGAGACACATCATTTACCCTCAATACACACCATGTACATTTTATATGGAAGTGTGAGGCCCTCCATTTATTTAGTATATATAATTCTCAATTGTGTGATATCTCTTGTACCATCCCTATGAGGTCACAATGAAACATTATTTATTCAACATAGGATTATGATTCCCTCTACAGGTTTTATTTTTTATATAGATTTTGATATACCACTATGATTAATAAGGTGGGATCATCTATTATATTCTTTATAGGTGGGGTTTATAGTATTAGTGTGACCACAATGTGTAGGGATTCAATCCCATATCTAACAGCTTAACCTTGTAGGTTTGAAGGCATCCCTAAGTTGTCCAAGGTGTGATCCCCTATCCAGATAGTGGGATATTTTGACATATGACAATAATATCTTGGTGAGGCTAAATGATAATGGCCTCTCAAATGAGTGTCTATAGTAACAACATATATCATGTAGTGATTCCTCTATAATGAGAATTACCTTGAAGCATAGATCAGAATCCTATGGCTAGAATTATTGGTTGAGACCTTTGAGACTTGGAGTCTGTTATGAGTATGTTTGAGTTTTGTTTTCTTATTCTTATATCTCATATCATGATTTAAATGCCTATTTATTTATGAGATGATTACTTGTGATGATTTATGTTTTTTTATTTCATAGTTTCTAATATGGTATTATTATACTAATCCCTAAAAAGGAATCTTCCAATGAATTTCAAATCTCATATAGGAAACCATTCATTTGATGGATTCATGGGTGTACATGGAGTAGGTGGAGCTTTGTATTAGGATAGACATACGAAGGTTCTTTATAAGGTAATATATAACAATAGTCCCCTCCTTCTGATCAGGTTGGACTCTATTTCCTATTTTGAGTGGGTTTTAATTTGGATACTTTTATTATGTTATGTACATTATCCATACTCAGGTTGTGGGATATATTTTTATATATACATTGGTATCATTTTTTATATTACTGGGCTTAATGAGGTTGGAGATGTGTGTGTGTATACAGGTACATAGGCTAATGACTCTTATATGTGGGATATCCCCACTCAGTGCTGATTTCTACCCCAATCCCATTAAAGGTTGGATTAGGATTGAAAAAATTATCATATCGCTGACCAAGAGAGCCTTGGAGGGTCGGGTCATGACATCTAATTCTGGCCCTAAGGAGGGAGAAACCTAGGAGACCTAGTGGCCAACTGGGTAAAGGGAGGAAGATGAGGTTTAATGAGTGTTTAAAATGATTTTCAACTTAAGGATATTTGTATTTCATTGAATTCTATTAAAAATAAGTCATTCTATGTATCTAAAATATACCATAATCGACCAACCAATTCTACCAATCCATGAAGGTATAATATGGTTGAATGAACATAGAAATGACAATATTCTTAGATTAAATCCTAGAAAATGTCAAGTGAAAACCTCTCAAACACTATGAAGAAGAATTTATTCTATAGATTTGAGTTAAGTAATCAAGAATAAATGAAATTTAGAGGCTTGATTAACACCTTTTTTGAATTGTAGCATCTTTTGGGTCCACAAGGAGACACACATTCCATATGAGAAAAAGAACATGGTAGGGACTGATGAGTCTAAATACATAGAAAAATAATGAACCAACCCTACCTAAATAAGAATATTATTATAGAAATAATTGCAGATGAAGATACCCATATTGGTTAGTTTGAAGAATCAATGATCATTCTCCTCAGTCAGGAGGATACTATTAATGATTTTATGATTATAATTAGTGAATACCTGATAAGAGAGGCCCAATATAGCCTTAGTTTCCTTGAAGGTGATGTTGGGCCTTGGGTAGTGAGGGAAAACAATGAATTTTCAGTATATTAACTTTTTAAAAAATGAGGTCACTTTAACTTATAACCCATTTCATGTTATCAGAAATAATGTGAAGAGATCTACGGATGTTTATTGGATATGTCAATAGGTGATGTATTTGATAGAATTAGAGATATAACATAGTTTCTAATCAATAAGGAATCCAAAAAACGAATCCCCAAATAGGAACCATATGAGATATCATTTAAAATATGTTAGCATAAATGAGTGTGTGTGAAAAATAATAGAAATAAATTATATACATATACTATCTAGGAACTAAATATATAGTGTTTTTTTAAATTACATAATTAGTATTATTATTATTATGGAATTATTGTGGATTTAAATAACTTAGTTCCTAGATTTATCGACTGAATCTGGAATAATAATAATGCATATAAAATTGTCTATTAAAAAATTGTGTTTTATTTTTATTTTGATCAAATAAATTGGATGAAATAGTGACTACACACTCAAATGAAAAATTTTAAGTTAATTTATATTATTAGTTATATAGTGGTGAGTGAATAGAGTGTTAGCTTGGGAAGTGGAGTAATGACAATGAGTGATATTTATTTTAAAAGGTGTTTTCAAGTTAAAATTTTGATTAAACTAAATCCTTTACATTTTAACAATACTGAATCATGGGTTGGATTTGAGATGAAATGAATTATTGATGTTTTTTAGAGTAATCACCTAAGGAAAACTTAATGATCAAGTGTGGGGTAGTGTAGTTATCATTAATATTTATGGTTTTAAATTTTCTATTATGAGTGTAATTTGTGTATGAATATTTGTTATATTTTATAAATACTATAATAAATTGGTATTTTGATATATTTTGATGAAAATTATTATAATGATTTTTTAAGTTATGATTTAATTGTTTCAATCAATTTCTAGTGTATAATTTTAATGATTATTTTTATGGATACTTGTGGGTTGTAATTTTTTAATTTACAGGTGGATATTTATTTTAATATTTTCCAAAATAGATAAAAAATATTGTCTGTAGAATTTTCTTCAAAGTTATTTATACTAATTTTGACCTTTTATCATTATTATAATGAAAAAAATCATAGTCAATTTAAATGACAGTAACTACACCACCTAATTTTTATAAAATACTTTAATTTGATCATAAAACTCTATTATTAGTAAGTTTAACAGACAATGAAAAGTATGAAAAATGTTATGTTAATATAAAAAACAATTAATCATGAACTCTTATACACAATATGTTGAACATTCCATGAAGTAAGGTAAACCAAATTGTAAAATATCTGAAAATTTTGGTTTAAATGGTGGTGAATTTTCTTAAATCGTATCCCATATTAAAGTTTAAATTTAATTATAAATGTGATATATGATCTATGTGGATGAAATTAATAGTGGGAGGGAAGTTTTTATATAAATTTTATAACTATATTGAGAAACCATATAATAAATTATATTTATAGAACTTAATATATGGAGATAATTGAAAAGTATAATTTATTAGAGGATCATGCAAACATGGGACTATTAAAAAAAGTTAGTGCTTGTTTTTAGAGAAAATTAATAAGTTTATAGAATACTGTTGAATTTGAATGAATATTTATATATAGACAAGATTAGTAAAAAAATAACAAATTTGGAACTATCTCAAGAATCAATAATATTCTTATGTGAACTTAAAGGATGGATAAATTCATTGGGGGACTGATTTATAAAGGGTACCTATGGGTGAGGAGTTTTAGTTAGTGTGGATTAGAAAAAAGTGTATCAGTATTAGATATTTCATTTTTAAAACAATTTTTTCTATATATAATAATCATGTTAGGAAATTCAAATAGAGGTGTTAGGGTTATGTTTGGGTGATGATAAAATTTATTACACATGTTATTGAATGAATTCTATATTTTTTTAAAATGGTTCTAAATTAATAAATTTTTAATTGATATTAAGGAGTTTGTGAAGTAGTGAATGTTTAAGTCCATCATGGAAAAATTAATTCAAGTCATGAAATGGTTATAAATTTTATAAAAGTTGAATTCACTAATTCCCTTTTGATCGGAAATTCTAGAAGGACCTTGGGATTCAATAGGAATACTATGAGATTATCAATGAAATAACTAGTGGATTGTGTGATCATGATATAAATGATTAATTAATCCTATAAGGGACCTCTAGTATTCAAAAATAATAACCCAGACTCCCCATTGTTCTATCATTATTATCTTAAAAATTTGAATGTTTTAATTTCTTCAATAATACAATGTATTTTCTATTTGTTAATAAATATAATACTATAAAATTAATCTAAATAAGTCTAAACACTCTCTTTACACTCCATATAATATTAGAAAACTATAATTATTGATTTGTAATATTCATTCCCTAAAGATATTTACATAAGTGAGAGTTTAAAACGATTTTCGGATTTCTTACTTAATTATTAATCCATTAAAATTTGTTTTGGGCACTAAAGTGATAAAATAAAATGAAAATTAGTAAGTTCATTTTTTTCATAATTTTCAAAAGGATCAATTATTATTATGGATAAATTTTTATTTTATTTTTGAAAAATTAATTTCCTTTTTTCAATTTAATAAAATTTTAAATAAATTATTCTGATATTATTTTCAATACCTATTTTTATTTTAAATATTTTTTACATGTTATTAATTTCAATTTTTCATTATATAAATTAATATTAGAATAAAGAATAAAATAATTAAAATTAAATACAATTATACATAAACAAATATATAAATAAATATATTGAAAATGTTCTTATATTTGGGGAACAAGAGAATGGTTATCTAACTATGTAAGTAAATTATCATATGGAGATAGTAAATTTTCTTTCTATTGTTCAGAATTAGAAAGCTAAAACATATAGAAAATACATGATGGCTTTTATCATAGGAAACTGACATTCATAAAATAATTTATCTTATGAATATAATAATAATTCACAGAATTCAATTATTATGCATATATAGGATATTAAATTATTAAGAATTATTATCCTATGAAATAGTAAATCTTGATTTTTTATCTTACACAACCTAGAAGTCAAAGTTATGTATTTTATTTTCTTACAAAGATGGTTTATAAATCATATTATAAGGAAAATAATATCAAATGATTATCCTATAAAGATTAATCTATCTTATGGATTTTCATAATTATACTCACATCAATGATATAATCTCTTGATAAGTAAATTCAGGCATTTGATTACATCACATATAGTGTTGCATATATAAAAAAATATCAACTTATAAATGGTTTTTTTTCTAATAAAAGAATGATCTGATAAAGATGTTTTCTTCCATACATTTCATAGAGGTTCATTCCATATTTAAAAAATAAAGACACATTCCACTAAGAACTCGTCCTTTAAACATTTTATATGATTACTAACATAAAAATTGTAACTATAAAATTTATTAAGTTCAAATTCGAATGTGGAAACATATATAGAAGAGTTTTCTACTGCAAGAAGTGGAGAAGTTTACAAATCAAAGGAATAATTTTTTATTAAAATCATATTGATATATAAAAAAATTTATGATAATATACAGTTTCTATGATTAAAATATAAAATTTTGTTACTAAAATAACTTTAAATATAAACATAAAAAAACCCTATACTCATGAAGTTTCTTCATATTTTTTAGTTTATAATTACAACTTTTTAGGGCAATATTTTATAGATTTCATTTACTCATCTCTATTTCTATAAGAACAATATTTGATTGAGTGTGATAAATTTTTAGATAGATCTTTTAAAGGGAGATATAGGGTGAAAGATCTTGGAACTTTATAATAAGTAACAATTTATTTCACAACTATAGTATCCTTTAGAAGAAAGACTAGTATAGTGAAAATCACAAAAATCATGGAGTATAGTGTTAGTGGAGTGGAAAAGGGAATTTTGATTCCCCAAACCACTATAAATATATATATTTTTAACTTCTTCTTTTTTTTAACTTCCTTTTTAATGAATAGAATATATCCCACGTACCTTGAAGCGGGTGGTTTTAAAGTTGTGAAAATATTTCAATAACTCAATTCACCTCACTCTAGACTATTCACATATACATTCTACGGTAAAAAAAATGGTATCATAGACCATGACTCTTTAGTTCTCAACTACTAATGTTTGATGTCTAATAAACATTTTAAAATGTTTTATAGGGATGATAGTAGGGAAGTTAAATAAATTGTTATAGATCTATCTTTTAATGGATAGAATTATGGTTTCTGGAAGGACTGGATGATCATTTATTTAAAAAACCATAGTCTATAGGTTTATCTCCAATCTATGAATCCTAATGAAATTAGAAATAAAAAACCAGAAACCTAGAATTTTGATACCAAATATATTTATGATTTAAAAACTATAGAAAAAAATAACTTTATTTTTGGACTAGTTAGAGATGAGATTAATTGAGTTTTTCAATGTTAAATAACCCAAATATTTCTAGGATATTATAGTAGTTTCTAATGAAGGTATAGGATATGTTAGATCTCTCATATATGAAACATATAATATGGTGTTAATTACTTTTATAATATTGGAAGTAGAATATATCACCCAAAAAATGCAATAATTACTAATGTGGACAATAATATTTCTATATTATGAGCACCATTACTTAACCATATCAACATCAAAAATTCATATAATTTTTACCAACATGATGGAGTGTAATATTATCTTCCATTAGAAAATATACAGAGGTAAAAAAAAATTAAAATATAGGATTTCATTCTATCTATTATAATATATATGGAAAAATGGACATGAATATCAAGAACACATATTAGTAAAAAATGAGAATACGTCATTAAAAGTTTAAACCTAAATATATGACAAGAAAATAAAAGATACTCAAATAGCTAAGTCATTTGATGAAAATACATCAATTAGAGCTACTCTAGACATGGAACATGCACACCTTTCTATAAAGTTAAGGAAGTTTAATAATAAGAGAATATTTTTTAAGAAGCACTTAAATATGTTCAAGAAAAACATTGGAAAATATAAAGACGTAAGATTATTTGTATTCCAAAAACATTATACACATCGAGATAGACCTTTCTCAACTATATGAAAGAAATAAGTCTACAAAAATTATTTCTACAAAGGTAGATAAATGATGAAATCCAAGAATTATACGAAGGCCGCATGGATAACATCTTAATATTCTATTGATTATACATCTTCAAATACACAAGATTAAGTGTCTAATATGATAAACAAAACATGTTTTTATGTTACATTTAGATGAGTTACACTATTATTATTCTTATGATCATGTGTTTGTGTTTTGAAAATAATAAATTCTCTAATAAATAATTAAATGAATATTATACCATCTTGGAAACTATGTATGAATGTATGAAAAAGAAAAAACATCCCTCACAAATTATTATAATAAAACTATTATGTAAGAGGAAATATCAAATAAAAAAATTATATTTGAAACTCTAGCTGGAAGACACTACTTCAACGTGTATTGAATAAAGTAAAAAAATAATAGTTTACTAAAAATATTTTAATGATATTAAATATATGATATATTTATTTATTGAGGTGGAATAATAATTAAATAAAATAATTTTTAGAAACCACCCCAAAAAATAGAAATACTTTTTTATAGAAATTCTGAAATTACCAAGATATAGAAGAGTTATTTTATATCATGTTAAAAAAATAAAACCATGTCTAGTATTACTTTCATTCACTGTGGAATAAAATTTCATTTTCCAAATTAATTCAATTGATGAAATCTGAAAATGTGTGGAATAAAAAAGGATGTTATTTCTAAAAAATTATCTAATTCTAAATATAATTATTGAAAATGAAAATAGATATGGTTTTTCAAATATTTTTTTGTGACCATCCATGAAACCTATAGTATTTGGGTCCCAAAAAATCTTATTGTTTAATTTTTTACTTTAGGGAATTAGATACATGACTATTAATAGAAAATGGTTTATAGATGTTTGATTTTTAAGGAACATGAGTGTATATTTATCTAACTTTCAATCATTATATAATATCGATGCATGTTATGTCACATTTGGTAACAAATAAAAATGAAACATATTTGGCATTGGATATGTTATATTCCCAAAATATATCCATATCAATAATTTAATCTATACCAATTGCATAAATTGGAACCAAATAAATTTTTATCCAATTTTTAATGATTTTTATTTGGATGTTTTTTCTAAAAATGCATGCCAAGTATTAATGTAAAAGTATCTTAAATTTACATCACCAAGAATATATAATTCATAAATTATAGATCTTAATCTTTTGTGTGGGAAGAATCAAAATTGATTGAATACTGAAGTAAATGAATCATGGATTTATAATAGAAGACTTGGACATTGAAAATTTTATTCCTTGAGTATTTTAACCGCAAAAAAAATTTATTTATGATTTTTCTAACCATAAATTGGATAAAAATAAACTATGTGATGCATGTCAAATAGGAAAGAAACCCAATTCATATTTTAAAAAATTAAAAATCTTTCCAATGATAGAAACCTGGAACTCATACATATGGACATGTTCAGACATTGTTGATCTGAAATCATTGCTAGGAAATACATCAATTATGTTTTGGTTGATGATTTTTCAATATTTACTTAGTTTTACATTTTGATATTTCAAATTGAGGCTTGTTTTTTTTCATTAATTTTGATAAAATTGGGAAAAATTAAAAAGATTCCAAATTTGTGTAGTTAAGAAGTGACCATGGAGGAGAATTTTATAATCATGAATTTAATTAATTTTTCAATAAACAAGGTATTAATCATACTTTTCTCTCCTAGGTTACATCAATGATATGGTGTTTTTTAAAGGAGGAATAATACATTGCAAAAAAATATAGAAAATTTTTATTTGAAAATAATATTCACACTAATTTTTGGGATGAAATAATAGATATAGCATGGAATGTAATTAATAGAGTTCTAATAAGTATTATCGTAAAAAACTCCCTAAGTATTACAAAATAATAGGAAACCAAATATGAAATAATTTAATATATTTTTATGTAAGGTTTATATATTGAACATGAAATAAAATATTGGAAACAATGTTCCAAAATATGACAAAGGAATCATCTTATGTTATTCTACTACTTCCAAAGATAATCGATATTACAACAAAATGTATAGGATTATTGATGAGTCAAATCATGTGAAATTTAATATAAGTGATCCTTTTTATCCCAAAATTACTTAAGTTTATGATTTAATTTATTATATTAAAAGCATGAGACTTGAGAATCATTCTAACATTAAAAATGATGATGATTTGGAATGTGAGTTTGGTGGAAAAAATCCTCACAGGGTTGATACTACTTAACTAGAAAGTGTTTCTAGGACAACCAAGAAACCTGAAGCACAATACACCAAAATAAATTATATAATGTTTATATAAAGGACATATGACTATAAAAAATGTTGTAAATATTTTATAATTATTTTCCTATTTATTTAAGATAGATACTAGAAATGTAGAAGAATCCTTAGTCGATGACAGTTGGGATTGATAAATGTTTGAATAGTTAAACTAGTATAAGATGAACAAGGTATGTGAATTAGTCGATAGACCCTCTAAGTAGCTTGTTTTTAGAATTACATTAGTATCTAGGGAAAAATAGGATGATGATAGTGTGATAAATAGAAACAATGTTTGGTTAATTAGAATGGTTATAATAAAGAAGAAGGAATAGATTAGGAAGAGACGTTTTCCCCAATATATAGGTTATAATCTATTATAATTATACTAATGTATGCATCTCATGTGAATTTTTAATTATATAAATGGTTCTTAAATCCATATTTGTAAATTTATTCTTAATTTATAGAGTTTATGTTGTATAACCTACTTTTTTTTAATACCCTAATTTTCAAAATTTTATTTATAAACATACCAAATATCTCTCTGGTCAGAAAAAAATAACTAGAGCATAGTATGAAAAATTAATCTCTTTTATATTATCAAATGGTTTTAATGTGTGATTGTTATAACCCACTCATTTGATGAATATTTCATCAAAATTTAGTTTATTATTAAAATTTATGTTGATTATTTTATTTTTGAGTCAACAAATAAAAAATTGTGTAATGATTATTCAAAACTCATGAAAAATAAATTTTGGATGAGCATGATGGGTGAGCTAAACTATTTCCTTGTATTTAAAATATATAAAAAATGAACTGATAATTATTTTAAAAAATAAATAAATACTTGATTTATTTACAAATATTGGACTTGAAAACAATAATACATATTCAACCCTATGAGTTCTAACATTAGACTCCACTTCGATGAGGTTGTAAAACTAGTTGACTACAATTTATATTGAAGAATAATTGGAAAAATTATTTTTCATACTATATGTTTCCTGAAAAGATAATTTTTTTAATATTTATTTATTCCACGTTCTAATCTAATCCAAAATAGTCTCATTTAAATATAGCAAAAAAATTATAAGGTATTTAAAAGGAACTCTTTCCTTTTCTCATCACTTTCAAAAAACCTATGATTTTAGAATAAATTTTTATTATAATTTTGAATATATAGAGTCTTTTTTAGATAGGGGAATTTCCTCAGGAAACTATCATTTTCTTGGTAGATCCTTAGTATCAAAGTCTAGTAAAAAATAACACTCTGTAGAATTATCAACTGCTGAAGAAAAATATATTGCAAATATAAGTAAAAGTGCATAAGTGTTTTAAATGAAACATTCCCTGATGGATTTTGTATGGGATTTAAATTGTTTTCCAATAAAATTTGATAATATAGGTCTCATAAACATTTCAAATAATCAGATAAAAATTCAAAATAAAGAACATTGATCTGAGGCATAATTTCTTAACAGATAATGTAAAAAAATTATATCAATTTAAAATGTATTTTTATGAAGAATTAATTAGAATATATCTTCACATAACCTTTTCCTGTCTAAATATGTCATTTTACTATATCCAAACTATGTTTTTTAAATTTATATAATTCAATTTTACATATTTTTTATTCTAGTTAGTGTGAATTTGTATTTAGTAAATTTATATTTTCTTTATTTCATTATATATTCTTCCATAATGTTTGATATAGTATTCAGATCCTAATATGACATGTACACTAGTTTTATCAGGATTACCTTAAAATCCCACTACACGACACTACGGTTACCTAAAAATACAAGAAATCAATTCAGTCACACATACAAAACCATTATAAACCATATATCCTTCATCTCCATTTTATCCAACCCTTTATTCCATAATAATTTTAACCTTAAAACCATCTTCAATAGTGAGAAAAAATATGTGGAGGATAGTGATAAATCTAGTACTTCCATGAACTTATGTTATATTCGAAAAGTGTTAAGTGGAAGAGTTATTAGTTTTTTTGAGTTGTATGGAATCGACATGTTGCACAAGAAATTTATTAATTTTCTAGGATGGGAATATGTGATCTTTATGAAATGAAAATATTTAATCTTTGATAATTATGTTCAAGAGTTTTCTAAAACAATGATGTTTCACTTTGGTGATATTAAGGATTAGGCAATTGTAAACATAAACCAAAATGCATTTTCAATATATTCTATTGTAATAGTTGAAGTCTTTTGATTACCTAATGATGTTTATTCTGATTTTAAAATCTAATTAGATTCAATAGATGATGTGAGACCTCTAGAAATAATGATTTATCTACTAGGAACACTTGATGTAGAGAAGAATATCATGATATATTTAGAACCAGAGAGAGATGTTCTTTTTATGTTTATTCAATATTAAATTTTATATATAAATTTTGAGTTTGATAATATATTATTTCAATATGTTTCACTATTTTCTATTAATTTTATTTAAAATCATGTAAAATTTTGATGATATATAAGGAATTATATGCGAAATATCAAAAAAAAAGTGGTAAATTTCTATCATTTTATATGGTTGTAAACCCTTATTTTAATAAATTATTGTGTGTTACATAATTGAATACAAATAAAAAAATTACAAGTCTAAAAATTTTATATTTTAGTGTATTAAATTATTGTGAATTCTTCATGATTTATTCTATGAGTATTTATTTCTAGTTGGTAAAAAATACGAGACGGAGTTAGACCAAGATAATGTTCAAATGTGTCTGCTCATGTATCAATTGCTACTGCTATTCCTGAATAAGCTACTATAAGTATGGATACTACATTCGAATAACACATTGATTGTATGAATGTGATACACCTACTAGAAAATGAAACTATTTTTGATAGATAAAAAAGTGTTCTTGGTTTAATTTTGGAATAAATTCAAACCAAGGATGAGACCATTCCATATGTTTATTTAGGAACATGTAAGGTGATTGAAACCCCTACTATAGTATCAATTTAGCCTTATGTTTCACCCATTCCCACAAGTAAATAATTCCATTATAATAACCATTATAATTTAGTCAATATCATTATAAAAAATACCATCTCTATCATGTCTGGAGAAATCACTCTTTCAATATTTCACCATCTCCTGAATAATGTAAAAAATTCAGAAGATAGTCAAAAGATAGTCTGTTAGTTTTATCAATCAAAATGTTGTTGATGATGAATAAGAATAATTTTTTTATGTATATAAAGGAAATATTATTTTTGTGATAATAAAAATGATCCCATTATTTGTAAAAGCATCTTATTTTAGATAAGTACATCATGTTGATGAAAATTAACAAGTAGATGAAAATTTTATTTTAGATGATTATTTTAGTACATAAGTGAACCAATTTTTTCACTGATTCATTAAAATCATATGTGTCGTTAGATTCATATTGTATATCTAGATTATTCTGATGAATGATCTCATTCAAGCTATTGTGAGATGATTATAGAAGTAAATATTCTTAGAAATCTATTGATCTTGTCCTATGAGGATTTAAGGACTCCTCATTTACAAGAAGTATCCAAAATTTACTTTTATTATTCAATGGTTTTAATTCAATACATTATTGTGAATGTTTCAAAATATTCAACTATAGAATCCTCATGTCTGATATATTTGGATCAGGCTACCAAAGAATTAAATTTGGAAGGTATGCCTTAGTAAATTTACACATTGACTGTTGTTGTAGCCTCTATACAGTGTGAAATTTTCTCTGGGTAGATGTTATGATATCTTGAAGTAATTTTGGTAAATATCATAAGGATAAAAATTATTTATTAAGGACAGAGTGTGAATAATTTAGGTTGGTTCCCTTTTAGAACACATGATACCAATATTTTTACTAGGTTAATAAAAATAGTTAGATTATTGTATAAAAACATATATTTTATAGAACAAATATTTGGAAATATGAATCAATTGGTTGTGAACAACACGACATCTGAATATTATTATAAGGAAGAAGAATATTATTTTTATTATCCCAATTAGTGTCAAATTCCCTCTTAATGTAATGGAATTATAGTTGGGTTATCAATTTTTACTCATGTCATCAGATTATTTGGGTTGTCTGATAATCAGATTCAAGTGTTGAATAATTTGGTCTATAATTTTACTAACAATTGATATGTGTAGACCTTTTTGGGAATTTTACTAAAATTATGTGGAATTGTTTCAAAAATATTTTATATTACTACAAAAATGACATCATCATGTGAACTGATATGTGTGCAGATGTAGTGTATCACTTGTGAAGTAGATGTACTCTAGGTCCTTCCATATCTGATCAACATTCCACCACATCTCAATGGTTTAAAGATATATTCAATCCAACTAATATTGATTATAGAGAGATTATCATGTTTGTAAATTATGTTTCATTACATTTATCATCCCCTTCTACTAAGATAAACTTCATCTATATAGATCTCATTGATTTGGCTCAAGCTCCACAAGTTTATATGATGATCCAGTATAGCTTAGTAAGGATCACCCATGGATTCTAGATGGGTAATATAGGATATTTTCTTACCTTGGGATATTTCATTGGAGAATGTGATGATTATCTTATACCACCTAATTACTGGTCATCTAACCTCAATCTTATAAAACACCACCTCCAAAACATCATCCCACACCACATGACTAACGTTTTTCCATAATTTATATTTTTAACTGATCATGTTTTCTCAAAATCATTTTAATGGTTACTTATTTTTTATCTAGAATTATTTTAATGATTTTCTTTCAATTTTTAAATTTATTAATCATATTTTTATATGTTTCTCTTTCCTTATTTCTATAAAAACATTTTAAATTCTTTTTATTTTATAATAATCACATATATTATTCATATTCATATAATAATGATTTAAATGTATTATTTTTACATAATTAATTGGTTATTTATACCCCATTTTTTTATATCATAAAAATTTGGAGATGTGAGCCTCAACATTATCTTCAAATTAGTTTTTGGACTAAAGGAACACAAAATTTCATGATTTTAATTTTTAATATAATTTTGAAATAAAATATTTTTGTAGGATATTTAATTATGGGATTTATTAACATAAAGAAGGCATATTGTTAGATAAACTTTAGTATTTCAACATATCAAGTTTTTATTTCTTTCAATATTTCCAATAATCCTTGTTTTTTTACTAACACGTTTGTCTTAATTGTTTCAAAACATTATGTTTATATATTCTTGAGGATTTTTTGTTTATTGGTGTATAAATTCTAAATGATTTTATCATTCATAAGCATAATGATATTTATTCTTCTATAATTTAGTGGTTTGTTATACAAATCTATATCATGCTGAAATTTATCAAACACGTGACAAAATTATATTATGTGGATGTTTTTTATTTGTGCTATATTCTCAATCTACACCAAAATAACTTAATCTTTTAGAAGACAAATGTAACAAGGTTATCTTACTATTTATGTTAGTCGTATTAAAGTGATTGTAAATTATCTTCCATAAGATTATAATAAGAATACTTAATTGAAAATTAAATGATGTTTTTTATCCTAGGAAAAGGACATCAATAGAAGAATTTATCTTATATACATAAAAGGGATCCATGGAAGTTGATTATCAAACATTGGAATAATATTATCTTATGAAGAATAATTTTCCTAAATAATTATAAATCATTATTACTTATATTATAGAATACATAAGTCAATGTTCTATAGTGTATTATCTTATGAAGATACTCTACAAGTCATATTTTCTATCAAGATTCATTCCATATTTTTAAAATGATACATGTCATTAATAACCTATCTCTTAAATTTTTCAGATGATATTCACTTGAATGTTGTGATTATAGAATGATATTAAGTTCAAATTCAAAAGAGAACATATATATAAATAATTTTTGAACTGAATTAAGTAGAGAAGACTATATCAAAATGAAATGAAAAATTATTCAAAATATCTATAAATAGACCACATTTGAATATGATCTACAGTTAATATGATTAAAAGATTATTCTTCTGAATCAAATAACATCAAAGATAATCTTGAAAATATCACTTATTATCTAGATGTTTCTTTATATTTTTTCTATTTTATTATTGAAATTATGTGTTTCACCATTTTCCAAAATTAATTTATTTATATATATTTCTATTTTCAGTCAATTTGATTTAGTGTGTTATGATATGAAAATGTCTTATAATGGTATCCCCAAGTTGAATGATCTTGGGCCATTGTAAAAGGTAAAATTTTCATGAATAATCTAGGAACCCACAAAAATGTTCGATACAGTGAAAATCACTATACATATAGATTGGTGTGTTATTAGAGTGGACTAGATGATTCCAATTTCCCAAAACACTATAATTGTCTTATGATCGATATTTTTTTCCTTTGTGATTTTATTTTCCAGTACCTTTTTTATGGAAATGATTGGAACCTACAAACCTTAAAACGGATGGTTTGAAAGTAAATAAAAATTTTCATGATCTCAATTAACCCCCATCTTGAGTATTTTATATCTATACCTTGGGAAAATAGCTATGGTGACTATGAGAGTGATGTTTAATCAATAGAATGTATTTTTCAATGTTTTTTTATGATACATTATTAGTGAGACAAATATTCTTATTGGATTTATTTAAATGCATGGTATACTCTAATAACAATTGGGATCATTGTATTAATTATCTATAAATTCTATATAAACCTAATTTTTATGAATAAATACAAGTTAGAATAGAAATTAAAACAGAAGCTTGATGACTTTTTATTATAGATCATAGGGAACTTCCATGTTCTTTAAAAAATTATTCTCATTGATTTATATATCAATATCTGAAATTATGAAAATATACTTTCATCATAATAGTTTACTGATTTTATTTAATTTTTATTCTCTCTCGGAATGGGCACACTACTATTGTTGGGATAAGTGGATTAGTGGGTCTTAATATTTTATAATTTTTTCCACATAGAAATTAACATTCGTTGCAAATAAATGAAATATAAACACAAATATTTAACTCACTATTATCCATATAAAATTAAATATAAATCATGAACAAATAATGAAGTTATTTATATGGTTTCCCCCCATGGTTAGTGACTACAACCCTTCTCTAATTGGTTTTAAATATGATTCATATATTTTACACAATTGTATAAATGTTGTTATATTTTATTTTTAGAATGTACCGTCCAACACCAACCATATACAATGATAGATTTTAATCCATTAAGAAAAAATGGTAGGTTTAAATAACGTCAACCCCAATAATTATGATCTTCCTATATGAATTCAATATATATAGAATTAAATAATATAACCATTTGAATAACGTCAACCCCAATAATGTTTTATATAAAATATTTTTTCTAAATTTCACATCTCTTGCAAAAACTCATTCATCTAGTTCTTCATCTTCTTCTCATTAATAGTTTGATGAATTATCATTAACTTATATGTGTTTATACTCTCAATTCAACTCTATCATCAGGCCTGAATATATCACTTTTATAACTATTTATATGATGAGTTCCCTAATATCACACCTGAATAACTCACCTCATATTGCATCATCAATAGTATGAAATGAATTTAACTTAAAATAATTTTTTTACATCTGAGATTCTATGGGGATTTATTAACCAAGTGATATAATGTGAACCTTGGAATATTTGCTCATTAAATGGTTCATATAGTTAGGTGACCATAATCATGGAATATTTGACTCCTCATTTAATCGTTATCTATAGTGTAATTATATAAATACCCATAAATGTAATATTTCTCATTTTATCTGATAAATAAAATTATTTTCAAAAAATAATTCAACTTGGATCTCCCAAAAAATTAATTTAGATATAAATGAATTTTTTATTTATATAAATACCCAGCACTGATATCCTTTTCATTTTAATAGTCCACCCTCATTTCAACCCTTCTATATATTTCTTTTGTGGATATGGAATACATTGTAGAGTAGAAACACTTGAAAACACGACTTTTTTAATAATTCTCCCCATTGATTTCTTATCATGAATAACAACATGTAATTCATGTGAGTATTTAAATATAAAATAGAACAACCTTACCACACATTAATTTGTAAATTATCTTAAAGAGAATCAAATTTAATAGATTTGGATTTTTACCACTATTGGTATTTTCTTGATAAATATATTTGACTAACTTCAACTGATTTGAGAAATGATAACTATTTTTATTTTTCATAAATTTTAGCTTGAATCGTAATTAATATTTTTTATTAATCCTATAAAGTTAGATTTATGAAACATTAGATTTATTTATCTTATGAAAATTAAATGTAGTATTCTTACAATTTTTATCCATCATACATCTAAAAAATTCACTAGGTTACTAAATTTTATTAACTCAGTACAAAAAAAATTAATCTAAATTATAACAAACTTTTACTATAAACCTATATATGTTGCTAAAAACACACACTTAAAATATTGGATTCAATACAAAATGAATTTAATCAATTTTAGAAATAGATAAAATCATTATAAACAACCCAAATTGAGTAATTTACATACCCAATTACATTTAGGTATATATTTTGTGGTAAATAGGGAAACCATCATGTAAAAAACCTTGTTTTTATTTACAAATTGGAAATTTTTTCCAATATAACCATATTTTATTAATTAATAAGAAGATGTAAACATCTATGAAAAAAAATTTGATACATTACACACTTATATATATATATAATCTATATGAAAATTCTTCATAACATAGGTAAATTGAAACATAATATGTGTAAGCTCATAAACTTTGTAACGTCGAACATGGTTGTTAACATTAAATAATCGTAAGAGATCATATGATGATCATATGGGTATATGAACATAATCAATTATTATGGTAATAACATAACAAATTTCATAAAATAAAAATTTGGGTTATAAATCATGGGTTATGGTACATGGTAATTGTACATGATGATGGGTGATCATGAGATATAACTCACACATGGATTGGGTAAAAATATAGTCATTGAATAAAAAATGTTAGAGATAACAAATTATATTACTTGAATTCAAAAGATTCTATAAATGATTTTAAAAATATATTTTTAATGATTTATTCTATGACCCATGATTTATAACCCACATTTTTATGAGTATGAAAGTTATTATGTTATGACCTAAAACATTGATTATATTCACATACCCATATGACAATTATATTGTCTCTTATTATTATTCAATGTTAACTCCCATGTTCAAAATTACAAGTTTTATAATATCACATATATTATGTTTCCATTTATCTATGTTATGAAGAATTTTCATATAGATTTTATATCTATAAGTGTGTAATGTATCAAAACAAATTTCATAGATGTTTAAATCTTCTTAATAATTATGAAAATATGGTCATATTGGAAAAAATATCCAATTTGAAAAGAAAATCAAGGGTATTTTTACATGATGGTATCCCAATTTCACAAAAACTATATACCTAAAAGTAATTGGGAAATAAGGAAACCATCATGTAAAAAACCCTTATTTTTCTTTTCAAATTGGAAATTTTTTTCAATATAACCATATTTTCTTAATTTATAAAAATATGTGAACATTTATGAAAAACATTTTTGATACATTACAAACTTATAGATATAAAATCTATTTGAAAATTATTCATAACGTAGGGTAATGGAATAATAATATGTGTGAGATCATAAACATTGTAATGTTGAACATGGGTGTTAACATTAGATAATCATAAGAGATCATATGATGATCATATGGGTATGTGAATATAATCAATGTTTATAGTCATACCAATAAAAATTTGGGTTATCAATCACTGTTCATGGAATAATAAATTAATAAATGGGAAGAGTCGTATGATATAATAATATCGGGCCATGTAAAATCAATCAATGTTCAAGAGAACCATTATAACTCATATAATATTTAGAAAAACTATATAGGTACTTGGGTCTTAATGTTTAATGTATTTTTAAAATCATTTATAGAATCCTTTGAATTGGAGTAATACAATTGGTTATCTCTAACATTTTTTCTTCAATGAATATATTATTACCTAATTCATGTGTGAGTTATATCTCATGATAACGAATCATCATGTACAATTAGCATGTAACATAACATGAACAATGCTTACAGAGATTGAATTTCATCCTAAAACCATTGGAAGTAAACAATATCATATTCTAGCTTTACTAACCTATGTAAAAGTAATAGGATTTGTGAAAATTTCATAAAAAGCATCATAATTTATCTAGATAAATAAGCATGATATTATCATTAGATTATATACCCAGTGAACAATAATAACTGTTTAAAATATTTTGATATTGATGGAAAAAAATTTATAAAATCGTTTATAAATAAATAGTGAAAAAAAAAGTCGAAATTTTCTTTTTTTCTTGAAACATAAAAAATATAAAAATTCAAATAAAATTATAGGAGAGATATAAAGAACACTAATATATATGATAATGATTTTAAAACATTTAATAATTAGATTTTAAAGAGAATAACCCAAAAAAAATTATAAATAAAACTCATTTTGAAATAAAAATCATATTAAAGAACTTAAAATTTCATGATTATAATGTTATTAATTATAAAATATGTCTAATAGGTAGTATATACCCTATATAAATTAATATATAAGAATAAATATAACTGTGACTCAATAAATGAATTTTGAGAAGTGAAACACTTGAATCTTATGTAATACTTGAATAAAAAACCACTGAATAAAGGTACAAAATATGATTCAATAAAACACATGTTATCCAAAAAACAAATATTTAAAATTATATAAAGTTTTTAGTAAGTAAATCATATAAAATTAAGAATGGATGACAACATGAAACGTGTATTAAGAAATTAAAATTGTTACCATGTATTGTTCCAAAGATGGTAACATTTGAAGTGGGAATCAATCAATGATGTTATAATGTGAAAAAAATGTAAATAAAAATAAAAAACTTAAAATACCAAATAATACAATTAAATTTTAAAACAAACATAGTCTTGGATTTACATAGTCAATAGTGAAGTGATCTAACCCAAGTAAAGGAAATTGATCTAAGAACCCCCTGACCTTGGAATTCTTCTAGGATGAACATGTTCTACAATTTTCTATAATAAAACTAGAACTATTTTACTAAAAAAACATAAGAATATTTGAACATATATTACTTGGTATCATTCAAAAATAATTATTTATTTCCTATTTGTTTACAATTTTTTTGTTAAAAAACAATTCTAATATGTTAATTGTCCCATTTTCCATGAACATTTCAATTTGGGGGTTTTTGTCCTTACACCATAGACATTTTTTCATCACTAATAGAATGGTGATGATTAATTTATATATATACTTGTTATAATTTTTTAGTTACATGTATATTTCATGGATGTTATGGTGATTAATCCCATAGAAATCATAAAAATTCAATTTTTATAAGATTTGAATACATAGAGTGAAATGATTTTATTAAAAAATATATATATATAATAAAATTATATAATTTTTATAGAATATTAAATTTATAATTAATAAGTAATATTATTATTATCAACAATTATTTAAACATGAATGATATAATTATTATAACATCGTTATGGTGGTGGTAAATACCAACAAAAACAAGAATATGCTATAAGGATCGAATGAGTAAGAATATATTATTATAGACTAATATGATCAATTTTATAGAATCTTAATGATTTAATTTTTCTTATAAAATTCATAAATTTCATTCAATAATACATATATGAAGAATAAAAAATGAGAGTAAGGGTATGTGGTTATAACATTAAAGTATATTGTTTAGCTCGTTTTAGGTACTAAAACATTATTATGATCACTTCTTATTAATATAATTAAAATAATGACCAAATTATATTTCCAAAAAGAATAATGTTTTAAAATTTATACTTATATATTCATTGCATTCCTAAAACTTTCCATGTATAACATTAAATAAATAATAAATACATCATTTCATGGAGGCAGTAGTGTCTACGTATTCATGGGTGATATTTTCATTTTCCAAAAGTTTAGATAGAAGGAATGTACATAATAGTTTATCATTATATGGTTATAATTATATCATAAATGTAATATATATATATATATATATATTATTTAATTAAATATTTATAACCAACCTTGGGAATGATGATGAAAAAAAAATAAAACACTACGTGGAGGCAACAATCGACACATATGCATGAACATCTTTTCCATTTTCAATGGGTTGTAAAGAAGTTAGAGAATTTTTATTCATGAAAAATAATATAATATAATTATATTATATATAGTGATATAATTTTATTGATATGGTTATAATCAATTTGAATGAGGATGAAGAATAAATAAACATGAAAAAAATTATTTAAGACATATACCTACTCCTTGGATATATTACTTTAGATTTCACTTTATGGTTTATTGGATTGGTATTTTAGTGAGATACGAACCTATAGGGGATGGGTTTCATATTAGGTGATTTTTGTGGTCAAATAATGGTTTATATATTGTTATAAAATTATTATATGAAAATAATATGAGAGGTTTCCTTTTATAAATGAGAGGTTTTTTACCCCTACAAATATTAAAAAAAGAGAAAATATATTTTTTTTATGGAAAGTGGCTCCAATTTAAAAAAACTAAAATATGGGTAAAATTAAAGCTAAAATATATTCATAAAATTAAATTAATAATTTTTTTCAGATATTTGGGAACCTTATCCAATAGTTTAACCCTATTCATTCCATTTTACCATTTTATTGCGGTGATAAACTTTTACCATGGTCACTATTCATTATGAAAAAAAAATTAAATGAAATATATTAAGTAATTATAAAATTATGTTCCAAACCAAAGAATACATTTTCACGGATTCAAATTCCAAATTTGGTAAAAAATTAATTTTAATATAATTTAATAAAATGCAAGGAAAAATTGATTTTAAAAAAAATCCCCTTTTGAGGGAAAAACTGATATTATATCAAAATAATGTATAATATTGATTATCATGAAATTAATTTGATTAGTATTAATAAAATTATACATACATTAACTACATTATAAACCAAATGTGAAAGGAATATTATCAATATGTGATTAAATGAGAATAAAAAAAATGTTTTTTAAAATTAAAACATTAATAAGACTATCAAAATATAAAAATAGATTTTTAAATTAAAGAATATATTTTTTGAAGAAAAATTTTTATTAATAAATATATATTTTCTATATCGAAAAAATTATATATTTTTAATTGAATAATATATCATTTTAATTTACTAAAAGTCAGAGTATTTGTATAATTAGTATTTTTCACTACTCACCAAAAATAAATAATTTATATAAAATACCAAAAAATTATATTAACATTATTTCAGAAAATATTATTTAAAAATTTAATGCAATTGTATATATTTTAATTTCTAAAATTAAAAAATTTATCTCTTAAATAAAAATTAAAAATACAGAAAACCCTCTTTTATATAAATAATAACCCATTTAAATATTAAGTGTTCTTAACATTATTTTACATCAATAGCCAAAGTGTGTTATTTTTTTTGATTGAAAAGTGTATATTTATAATACGTTTATGTTTATCTTTTATTTTAATAAATTATTATTCCATTATTTTAGTTTTGTGTATATCACACACTATTTAACAACATATCAACGAAAAAAATTATTTCATACTTCAAATATCAGTTTGTTACATTATCCCCCCTATAAATAGATTGCATCTTTGAAATTTTTATCTCATTTTTGATGGAAAAGGTTTAAAAAAATTTCATTATCTATTCCATAGAGTTGAATATGACTTAGAAAACCATTAATTTTTAAGAATCTATAATAATTGAACCTAAAAATACAGGAAAAAAATGGAATGTGGTGTTGGAAACAAATATAAAAAAGTGGAAGGAAATAAAATTTAATCCAAATCAATTTAATTTCAATTTTAAAATTAAATTAATTTATATTTTATAATAGAAAATAATCATTTTTTAAAAAATTTATTAAACCACGCATCTGCCATTACGAGACTTATAATTGTGAATAGTTTTTGAAAAGAATACCTTGATGGTTGAGAAATACATTCCTTATAAGTATCGATGGGTTTATCTATCTCTTTCATGAGGAATTATTTTACCATCAAAATAGATAATAAGAAAACATACATGATTGTTGTCTATTTCAAAAACCCAATTTTATTCTTTTTTTTAATAATTTTCAAACTCTACTTCATCTAATATTCTTAATTAAATATAACCTTGAAAAATTATTCATACATAAATAAAAAATAATCTACTTTTAATGCATCATAAGATCCAAAAAATAAATAAAAATCTATTAAACATAATTCTATCCATTAACCAAAACAAAAAAAAAGATTAGCATAAGTAAAGATAATATCTAATATAAATGGAATTATTTTTGAAAAAACAATACATTAATCTTAAAAACCACAATAATGACACCAAAAGATCATCTGACAATAAAAATATATAAAATAATATAAAAAAAATAAATCTCATTGATTAGAATGATTTAATTAAAAATAAATTAAAAATAAACATAACAATCATCTTTAAAAAACATTAATCTCTCATAATGATTGTGAAACAAATATTCCCTAATCATATCATCTTCAAAATGTGGCAATAGTTTCCCTAAATAACCTAAACATCCCTAAATCCATAGTTAAATCATATATTCTCCCAAAATATTACTCAATATTTATTCCTTGAATAATATCAACCATAAAATCACATAATTACTTTAATTATCTTTACAATGTTCCCAAAACATAGTATAGTTATTAAGAAATAACATTAATACCTTAGTCACTAAATCAATTTTTAATACCCAAAGTTGTCTTAACATATATTCCTGAAATCAAATAAGTCATTGTACCCATTATAAAATCACATATCAATCCAAATTGTTATATATACTTAAATCATTTTTTATTCTTAAAACCCATCAAATGACTCCCAAAGTGTCCTTAATCACTTTAAAATACCACAAAAAGACCTAAAAATGTATTTATACCTTTTTAATTATGATCAAACTCAAATATATTAACCAATGAAGTTGTTAACAAATCTAAAAAATTTCTCATGTGAAAACTGTCTAAATATTAAAATCTTTTAAACCCTTGTTCTATTACCAACTATAATAACCTAGACCCATACATTCACATATGGTTAAAAAACATATTATTTCAAGTATTTTTTTTAATACCAAATTAAGATACTCAATTTTAAAAATCCAAAAAAACCTTATGGAAAATCCAAATTGATTCACTTACATACCTATAACCTTATAGGTTTATTAGTTTATAGAATTGTCAATACCATCTCATAAAAAATATCATCTTTTTATCATGAGATAGGAGTTTTTTCTTTATATCCATATTTTTATATTTCATAAAAAGACATAAACATCTCCCAAAAACATTCTTCTCGCATAACAACCTTATAGATATAATATATAAATTACAATTCTTCGTAACATAGTGAAGTGGAAATATATGAAAGGTGTTTCAAAATAATCAATAAGGTTAGATAGAGGAGCAAACAATCAAAAATCAGAAGAAATAATAATATGATCATATGGGCATGAGGAAAAAATCAACATAAATAGACATAACATAAGAGAATTTATACTTATAGAAACATTGATCATCAATGATTATTCATGGAATAAATATTTGACATAAAGCTCGTGTCATATGATTTAGTAATCATGTTCCAAATAAAATTAATCTTCATTAAAGATAGCCATTATAACTAATAGAAATCATAGAAGACCAATGATGGTATATCAGGACATCATATTAAATCCCATGATATATTCATTCCTAGAACCCTTTCACTAGAAGTATCATAATTAGTTATATTTAACATTTTTGCATAAAATACAAAATCATTCCCCATTGATTCAGAGAAGTACATTTCAGTCTCACATGTTAGTATCTATACTTCCCAAGAAACATAACATAAAAAAAGAACATATATCATGCATCTAATAATTAACCATAAAGAAATTACCAATATTTATTTATAACTTGATTAACCTATGAAAATAAAATTATTTAAATGAAAATTTATTTAAAATAATAATTGTAATACATCTAGAGAAATAATAAAAATTATATATATCATTATATAATGCCCCATATGAATAATAATAATAGTCACTTAAAATGAAATTAACATATATGGACAACACTTATATAAAATATTATAGAAATATAAATGGAAAAAAAGAAATAACCATTATTTGAAAAGCCATAAAAACTTTTAGAAGAATATTAATAATTAATAAAGGAAATAGTTGTTATAAAAATAGATAAATTAAAAATTTATAAGAAAAACATTTATCTAATAATTTTTTATAGAGTAACAAAAGTGACATGTTGGGAAAAAGTTATGAAATAACCATTTAAAACATTTTAAAATAAATTCAAAGACTATGTGAAATATCTTTATTAAATGATTTTAGAAATTAAATTTTTGAAACATGACAAATGAAATTATTAGTGTAGATAAAGGGTTTAAAATTTTCGAAATAATTTATAAAAGAAAACATCTCTTTTAGATTTTAAAATTAGGAACCCCTTTGAATGAAATAACCTGAAATAGAATATAAAATTCTATAAGTATGAATATATTCAAGATATTATCTATCAAGGAGGTAGTATACACACCATATGAATAAATATACATGTATAAATTAATACATGTATCAAAGATTAAAATTTGAGAAGATAAATTCTTATAACAATAGAAATGATTGAATCGAAAGGCATAGAATGGATGAACATATTATTATTCTATAAATCCTAATATCTCCATGAATGAATATTTTGAAATAAATTCATGTGGTATTAAGTAAACCATATAAAATAAATCATGGTATGAAACATGAAACATGTCTCAAGGAATTTAAATTGAAAATAAAAACCCATATAATGACTGTAAAATTTGGATAGTGAATCCAGAAATGATTTGATTGTGTGAAAAAAAAATTAAATAGATATACAATAAATTTAAATACAATATAAACCAATCATATCTCATAACACACATTATTTGGGAATATCATGTTTAATAAAGGATTAATATAACCCAATGAAATGAAATAGAGTTAAAAAATCAATTTTCTTTGCTACCTCTTAGATGAGCACATTCTAACGCAATAAATATTAAATTTATTCATATTATACATATATATAAGAACCATATTTATGTTTATCTTTCTTAAAATAGTTTTATTTTAATATATTATTACCCATTTATTATCAATTGATTGTTAAAAAACAATGTTTATGTGTCAGCTGTCCCACTTCCTGTGCATATTTATATCTGAAGGTTTTGGAAATTTTATCATGGTTATCATTACATCAGTACTATAATTTCATTGATGATTTTATATATTTATTTCATATGATTTTTGTGTTCCATGGATATTTTGTGGAACTTAAGCAGATGAGCCTCCTGGAAATATTAAATTTTTAATTCATTTACATGTTTTGACTTTATAAAAAGAATTAATTTTATCAACACATATAAAAATATATAATACCATTACCAAAATTTTAAAATATATTAAACAAATAATTATTACCTAATATTAATATTATATATGATTCTTTAATCATTTTTGATATATTTATTTTAACACCATTCATACAGGTGGTGAAAACAAACCCAAATAAGAACATGTTATAATGAATGAATGATTAAGAAAATTTTATTTTATAGTGATTTAATAAAATTAAAATAAGTTAGAAGATTTAAAATTTTCAAAATTCAATAAATCATATTCAACATACAATATAATAGGAATAAAATTTAAAAATACATATAATAGTTTATTACTTTAAAGTGTCCCAGTAATATCATTTTAGGCGGTTAATATTTACCATGATCATTTATTGTTAATATTAATAATATAATGAAAAAGTATACATAAAACATAAAAAATTTATCAATTTAATTTTTATTTATTCATTCCACTAATAAAATAATTCATGTGAGAAAGTAAATATGTCTTTTAATAGAGATGGTAGTTCACACATATAAATGGTAGGCACTTCCATTTTCCAACGGTTTGGAGGGAAGGAAGGTAGAGAGTAGTTTATATTTATAATATCATAATTCTATAATAAATATTATATATATTCTTTAATTCCTTCTTAATAACTATTCATGTGAGTTTGTGATGAAAATGAGAGACATCGCTTCATTGAGGCGATAGTCTACATGTACACATGAGAAATGTTTTCATTTCCTAGAGGATTGATGGGAGGTAAAAAATAGGTGTTCCATAAAAATAATAAAATTTAAGTATAGTATATATATGAATGTAATTATATTAGGATGTTTATATTTGTTTTTAATGTGGGAGAAGAATAAATAAACGTGAAATAAATCTGTTAAGACTTATACCTCCTCCTTGGATATCTTTATTCAACTTATACCTTAATCCACATAGGATTGGTATTTTGGTGATTTGGGGAACTCAATTATATGTAAAGGATATTTGAGGAATGATTTGGGTAGAGAGTGGTTGAGAAAGTGTGCTCAATTATCTCTTGTAAGTATTAAGAACTTTTAAATATAATAATCATCTTTCTTAATGAATGTTTATAATGTTTACTCAAATTTCAAATATAGTATAATTTATTGTTTAAAATTTTCATTGAATGAAATAATGATATCTTTTTATAATATTTATTGATCAAATCTCATATTTCCAACCCCTTTTATCTCTTTTACCCGTTACTATGGTGATAAACCTTTACCATGCTTAGTATTCATTATGAATAAAAATGGAACATATAATTTTAACTAATTTAATCATGTTGATATAGAATATAGAATATATTATCTTAGATTAAATAAGTATATTTTTTAAAAATTACTTTCAAAATAAGTTCACAAAACATAATGAAAACTCGTTTTCAGATAAATTCCTACTTTGAGAATAAAAAAAAATTAAACCAAAATAATTTGTAATGTCTATTACCATGGAATTAATTTAATAATGTTTAATAAAATAAGGCTTTTATTACATTCAAACCAAAAAATAATGGGATGAAATATTGTTAATGCTACATTAAAAAAGAATAATGAAAAATATTTTTTTGAAAAGAAATATTACTATGATTTCTAGAATTTCAAACATAAATTTATAAGTTAAAAATAATAATTTTTAAAATAATTGTATTAATTAGTATATATATATATTTCTTTTCAAGAAATTTTTTTATAAATTTTAAATTCATTATTATATCATGATAATTCCACAAAATTGACGATATTTATAAAATTATTATTTTCTCTTATTCCCAAATAATATATATTATTTCTAAAAAACAAAACAAAACATAATATTATTTTGATATAATGATGTTAAAAATAAATTCCATTGTATATAAATCTATTTATAAAATTATGGAACCTAACTAATAAATGAAAAATAAAAAATATAAATTAAAGCAGTTTTTATAGGAAAAAAGACCCTTTTAACCATTTGGTGTTTCTAACCATATTTCATATCAATTTTTAAAGTGTATTAATTTATTTGTTTTAAAATTGTATAATCATGATTTACTGAGCATTATATTTATTTTTAGAAATGTATTAATCACTTTATTTTTCTTTTTCATATATTACATAATATTTGAAAATCTATTTACTTAATTAATACAAACTAACAATCTAGTGGTGTTTAATGAAGTTACTATTATAAAGTTTCATTTGAATCATATAATGTTCTAAATAATCTTTGAAATATTCGAGTAAATTTAAGAATTAATATATTAATCTTATCAAATTTTAGAATTTCCTTATGAGATTTCGGTTTATTATTTAAAACATTGAACTCACTCTTCATATTTTCTTATTAATAATTTTAAGTCTAAATTTATTTTAACACTCCAAGCTTCCACGGTACATTTCCCTTTGAATAATGCAATAGCGTGCGTTGTACGCAACTTAGAGTTTTAACACACCATGACCAACCAAACTGTCCACTATGAATAGAAATACTCAGCTTTTAAAATTTTATTTTTCAAAATGGACTTCATTTTTTGATTCGGAATATCAAAATTATCTTAGGGTAAATTTTTGGTATTTTTCTGAAAACATTCAATTTTTGATGAATAGTGAAAACCACTACATTATTGTTTAAAATTGACTTTTTATTTAGTTGATTAATTATTTTATTTAAATTTATTTTAGGTAAAAATAGATACATAATACATATATATGTTCAATGTAATTCATTAGAGTCATTTTATAATAATATTAGATATATAAAATTTTATTGAACTTTTTACCGTCTGTTACCCTCTTTCTAGGCACGTTAGCAAATTTGCATAAAACGTAATTTTACCACTTCTATGAATTAAATTTCAAAAATCTGAGATACATGGTTGATATCAGTAAGTAAAATTTGGTTCAATAAGATGAAAATAATTTTTGGTGAATAGTAACTTTTGACTTTCTTTTACCACGGTAAAAAATAAATAGGGTAATTAAAGGTAAAAATGACATTATTATTACCCTAACACATATCCTAATTCTATTGGATAAGATTATTTCGACCCAAATAAACATTAGTAATTAAATATGACCCGTTTGGTTCCCTTGGATTAGATTAGGACATATTTTATTATTTTATTTAAAGAAGAGTTAAAAGTGTTAAATTCAAATTTTCAAAACTAAAACATTTTCAATATATGGTTATACATAAGATAAATTCGACTATAAATATTAATTAGAAATACAAATATATTTTATACATAATGGTATTTTATTTATACTTTTTATACATCAAATAATTAAATTTATTTATGACACAATGATTATGTATTATTTACCTTTTTAATAGAAAGTTAAAATAATTGATGTTATAAATATCCAAATAAATCTAAATTGAGAATTTTGACGCATTAAACTAATTTTATAGATTAATATGACATGTTAGGGTTTATTAAATGAATTTTTATTGATGTAATCATGCTGTTATGAATTCCACAAAAATAAATTACTAAATAGTGTCAAAATTGTCATAAATGAGTTTTTAAAAAAATATTATATTATAAAATAATATAATAATCCCTAAAATATTAGGTTCGGACAAAGGACTTATATAATAATAGATTTATATATTTAATTAACCATGTGTGGTTCTCTTGTCATTTTATATTAAGATTATTAACCATATAATATAATAATACAAGAATACATGGTAAAATTTAAACTATTTAACTAAGAGTGAAATCTAAAAGATAAGGTTAATATAGTGACCTAAACCTATATAAATCCTATTGGTTGAGAGTTTTTCGATCCATTACCACCTTCTCATAGAAATAAATCATCTTGGAGCCATTATAAACCGAATATGATTGTATAATAAAATAATATTTCAAGATTTTCCTAAAGGGACCCTCACCTCTCTTATAAAAGGGTACTTCCCCTTCTCTTAAAATCACACCTCCAAAGACATTTGTATCATCCAAAACCTGAAAAAATATCCTCCCAAATACCATCCCTTCGACTTAGAGGCCTTACATTGATTAGAAAGCCAACCTAAGGATACCTTTTGATCAACTCAAAAAGAAACACCCGAAGAAGAGGTAATAATTTCACCACCTCTTTAAAAGTTCTTTTCTTCTTCCAATTCCTATTTCTTTGTTGTTTCCATAACAAAATAATAACTCCAGTAACTTATACAAACTATGATGTTATTAGAAATATGTTACAACCATATTCATTATTCTATCCATCCCATTAATGATGAGTCGCCATACGTGCGTACGTACGGCTTACCGTCTCTACGTCGTGGTGTAGTTTATTACTCAAACACTTCATTATTTGGATGGGTATAATAATATGTATAACTAGTGTAAATAAAAAATTTAACATGTTAATGATTAATTGTATATGATATACCATCCAATTATATACTATTACACAATTAATATAATGATATTGTCGCTCGTGCGTACGTACAGATTACAGTCTCCACGAATGCGATAAGATTCTTACCCCATCGTAACCATTCAAGAATAATTTTCATTTTATGATAAAAAATAATGTTTAAGAACTTAATATAATTCTATATATAAATAAAATACATCCTATCCATGACAAACATGGCTTACATAACCAATCATATAAAGTAAAACGAATCAGTTAACACCCAAAACAATGATACTAGTGAAATATTATTAACAAAACATTATTAGAAGATCATATATGATATCATATTTATGTATATGGTTCTTGTATAATTTAATAAAAATGATTTGACTATAATATAGGATGTTAATTTACCCTCAACCAAGTAAAATTACAATGTAATGGTTAATTCTACAATCTCTTCACTATCTGAGGTTGTTTATACGTCAGTATCTACTAGGACCTCTTTATCATCCACATTCGTGTTTCTTAAAAATGTATTTAAAAACATTTTTTATATTTCCTAGACTATGGGTTAAAGTTATTTATACCCTTTTTTTACTTTTTATAAAATGTTTATAACGTAATCTTTCTGTTGTTTTTAAAACAAGGCCCTTTACGACCTTTTCCACCAAATTAAGTAGAGAATGTTTTTTCAACTTATATGACAGGTATAGCTATTTTACACTATTATAACATCTTAAAAGCTTCCCTTATAATATTATAAGAATATTTTCAAAATAAATGTTTTATTTTATAATTATGTGACTTTTAAATGATTTAAAATTATAAATAGATATTTCTCTCAAATAGTTTTGATTTCATCTATATCAACATCCTTTGATAAATTTTACACTTATTTGAAATTGATTTATAATTATACAATATTACATATTGTATTGGATTATTTGTGATATTTTTGAATGTGGATGTGTTATTTTTATACCATTCATGGTTTATAGATAAATTATTGACATTTCATGTGCTAGTTTTAATATGAATGTTTATATTATGTTTCAACCTTTTCATATAAGGAATGCATTGGACTTAGTAAGTGATAGGTGGAGCCCGCTATAGCTTCTCAATGAATCGGTAGGTCTCATGAGACAATCTAGTGTCTTGGAATAAGGCCTTGATAGAATCTTTGTAGTCTTGGCACGAGGCCTTGACTATGTGGTTATAATGTCCGACATTATTCATTCCATCATTATAAAATTGGGAATTGATATTACATGTGATTACTCAACTTGTAGAATATCCATGTGACTAATTAAATGGAATTATTTGATTTATCTTTTCCATATTATGCTGACGTTTATGTTTAAAAGGCTTGTGTTTTAGTCTTATACATTTCCTTAAATGTTTGTGCTTATTTATGAAAGTTCCAGCTATATTTTTGTCCTTACTGAGCATCTAAGCTCACCCATTTATATGTTTTATTTTTCCTAAGATGTGAAGAAGTATTTTGTGGGTGACCTATAGGGATAGGATAAAATATTTAAGTGTTTTCAAATGGGATAAAATTTTGTTTTTGTTTTTATTTCATGATGTAATGTAAAACTTATATATGTATCTAGTACTTCCAAGGCTACTAAACTGATCGGTCTTTTGGGAAATGATTACTTGTATCATGTCAATGTTATGTAATAATGCACCGACTCTGGAAAACTAGGGTTAGGGCATTAAAGTTGGTATCAGATAATTTTTAGTACAAACCTTGGAAACTAGATTTAGAAAACTCTGATTAGAGAACATTACCCTAAGATAGACTTTGAGGATTAGTATAGAAGAACTTCCTATAATTTTGGTAATGTAGAAATTTTGTGTATTTTAAAAAGAAATACATCCCTGTATAGATATGAGAAGGTAGAGGTGGCTCTGTCACATATGTACCTAGGAGTGAAAACTTCGACAAGGAGTTTCGGGCTTGACCCGAGGTATCCTGGTACACGACAACGGGCCTTTCCGCACTCTTGGTTATGACACTCCTGGGGGATATGCTTAGAATAATTCATGTTTTCTTAATAAACCATTATAAAGGATTTATGAGTATATATCTCCTCAAAGAAAACATTTTTATGATTATGGATTATATCCACAAACTATTCAATTTATGTTAAGTGTATTACAAGTTTGGAATTATGTATTGTGATTCATAAACTAATATAATGTGTGCAATTGTTTATAAATGGTTCCTAGTGGAAGGAATGGAAACTTTATCGATGCACGTAATCCATGTAGGGATTTCACTCCTACTCAAGATAATTATAGTGGAGTCGCTGATATAACTGGTGTTGATCAGCTTATCACCATACTGGGACAAATCACTCGGGTTATGAATAATAACCTCACCCGTATGGAGCACCCTGATCCACAACACAGGGGATAAATGTTAGACCACTTCATGAGGAAACAACCATCAACATTCAATGGGACTATAAATCCATTTGTATCTGAAAAATTGATAAGTTCCTTAGAGAAAATATTTCATGCTTTGGGGAGTAGCAAAAGGGAAAAAGATGTCATGGTAGTTTATCACCTCATGGGAGATGAAGATAAATTATGGTCATTAATTCAAAATAAAAAGGAAGATAAAGAAGTATAGAATATATAATAGAGGGAGTTTAAAGAGATTTTCCTAGAAAAATACTTTCCATGTGACTATTGAGCAGATATGGAAAGACAATTTCTGAGTCTGAGGAAAAAAGAGGATGAGAATGTTGCAAAGTAAAAGGATAACTTTACAAGGTTAGCATGGAATGCAGTAGATTATATACATAACCCAAGGAGTAATATTTATTGATCCTTCTATGGGTTAAAACTATTTATCCATCGAGTATTAGTCACACAATCCTTCTCATCATACGAAGATATTGTCTCATGTGCTATCAAGACAGAAAAAAATTTACTAAGTATTATGACTTTAAATAAAATAAAGAGAAGAATATATCTACTAAACACTCTAAAATTGGAAATAAGGGGAAGAAGTGAAAAGTTGAATATCCATCCCGCGGTAAATGTGGGAAGAAACACCTCGGTACGTGACTGAAGGGAATGGGAGTCTGTTACAAGTGTGTAAAAAAAGGCCACCATGCTCGTGATTGTAAGGGAAAGAAATAGGATTTCAATGTCGAATGCTACAATTGTAGAGAAATGGGTAATTATGAAAATGAATATCTTAAGCTCTAAGGAAACTTACCTCAGAAAATCCCAAGGGAGCAAGTCCATGCTTATGCGATAACTACTGCTGAGGTTGAAGCTCCGAAAGACATGGTGGTAGGTAATATAATGGTTTCCTCAAGTTTATCCAAGGTTTTATTTGATTCTGGATCATCGCATTGTTTCATATCTTCCTAGTTTTCTAAGAAAATTAGATATTTTCAATTTGATTTAACAATGAAGTTGTCAGTCAAAACTCTAAATGGAAGTATCATTGCAACAAATTGTTTTGATTCAGTCCCCATTAGGGAATATAAATGTTCTTTATCTACTGATATAATATTTATAACCATGATTTAATTTGACATAATCCTTGGTATGGATTGTCTTTCAGACCATGAGGCGAAGATTTACTGTAAGAAAAAGGAGGTTACAATTTTCGATGATGATAAGGAGTACCTTATCTTTAGAGCAGAAATGTTACCACATAATTCTTATCTAGATCACCCCAATAGCTATACTAAATTCAATTATTAGGGAGAAATAGAATTAAATAACTATGGGTAAGGAAAATAATGTTCGAATATAGGACTTACCTATTGTACAAGAATATGTTGATGTGTTTCCAAAGGATTTACCTAGACGTCCTCTAGAATGAGAAATTGAGTTTTACATTGATTTAATTCTTAGTTCAAGGCCCATATCGAATACCCCTTATAGAATGGACGCTGTGGAATTAGTGGAACTAAAGAAACATCTAGAGTAATTGAGTAATAAAGGATTTATTCTCCCTAATGTTTCTCCATGGGGAGCCCCCGTTCTTTTTGTTAAAAAGTAAGATAGATCTATGAGGTTGTACATTGACTATAGGGAGATCAACGCTATAATAATAAAGAACAAGTATCCCATACCTATCTTTGATTATTTATTCGATAAACTTCATAGAGCTCAACATTTCTCAAAGATTGACTTTAGATCTAGATATCATCAGTTGTGTGTAAAGAAAGAAGACATTGCAAAGACAGCATTTTGTACCAGGTATGGGCATTACAAGTTTACAGTAATTCCTTTTGGACTGACTAATGCACCCTCTATTTTCATGGATCTAATGAATAGAGTTTTTAAGGAATATTTTTATTTCTTTATAGTGGTATTTAATGATGATATCTTTGTTTACTCAAAAATCTATGAAGATCATGAAAATCAGTTGTGCGCTATACTGAAAACCCTTAAGAGAAATGAATTATATGGGAAGTTTAGAAAGTGTGAATTTTGGCTTCAGGAGATTTCTTTTATTGTGCATATTGTCTCTGAGGATGGAATATCTCTTGATCCTTCAAAGACCAAGGCAATCCAAGAATGTCCAGCACCGAAAATTATAACTGAGGTACGCAATTTTATTGGTTTAGCAGGTTATTATCGAAGTTTCTTCCAGAATTTTTTCTGATTGGCTATCCCATTAACCAAGCTCGCACGTAAAGGGGTTAAATTTGTTTGGAAAAAATATTGTGAAGAATGTTTTGAATAATTGAATAGAATATTAGTTAATGATCCTATATTGAATATACCATCAAGGAATTATGGGTTTTTTATTTATAGTGATACTTCAAAGAAAGGACTTGGTTGTGTCATTATGCCAAATGATAGAGTTATTTTCTATTCATCGCGGTAGGTAAAAATTCATGAAAAAAATTTTCCCACTCATGATCTTGAGTTTACAGCTATAATCTTTACTTTGAAGATTTGGGGACACTATATCTATGGTGAAAATATGAGATATATAATAATCACAAGATCTTGAAGTATAATTTTTCACAAAAAGATTTCAACATGAGTCAAAGGAGATGGCTCGAGCTACTCCAGGATTATGATTTCACTATACAATACCACCTAGGAAAAGAAAATAAGGTTATAGATGTTTTGAGAAGAAACAATCATGGAGTTTTGAACAAGATGAGAGTTGAAAGGGATCATATTTTCATGGATCTAGTGAATATGTATATGGAAATAACCATGGAAGGTGAAGCATACATACTTTTTCAAATGGTTTCCAAACCATCTTTACTAGAAAGGATAATGAGTTCTCATACTGATGATGAGGAGTTTAAAAAGAAAATTAAATCTTTGAATGATGGGATATTGATCGACTTTGTATATGAAGATGTGATTTTGAAATTTGTGAAAAGACTTTATATTCCGGACATACTTGATATAAAAAGGGAATTGTTTGATGATGCTCATAGCTCTAATTTCTATATACACTCTGGTGGCACTAAGATGTATAGAGATTTGAAGGAACATTTTTGGTAGGACAACATAAAAAGAGAGACTCCTAATTATGTTTCAAGATGTATGGTTTTTCCACATGTGAAGGATAGAAGAAAACATCATAGAGGAGACATGAAACCTCTTCCCATACCCGAGTGGAAATGGGATGATATTATGATGGACATTTTCATGGGGCTACAAATACTCCTAGAAGGAATGATGTAATATGGGTCATTGTTGATCCTCTTACCAAGTCACCATATTTTCTTACTATAAGAGAAGATTTACCACTTGAACGTTTAGCAAGACTATATATTAATGAAGTTTTTAGAATTTATGAAGTACCCCTATCGATTGTTTTTTATCGTGATCCCCGTTTTACATCAAGATTCGAGAAAATTCTTCAGAAGGCCTTGGATACTGAACTTTGTTTGAGCACTGCCTTCCACCCTCCAACTGATGGAAAATCATAACGGACTATTAGAACCATAGAAGACATGTTGAGATCTTTCTCACTTGACTTTCAAGGTATAGGGGATTAGTATTTACCACTGGTAGAATTTTCCTATAACAATAGATTCCATTCAAGAATTCAGATGGCACCATATAAAGCGTTCTATGGAATGAGATGTCACACACCAACTAGTTGGGACAATGATGGTGAAAGAAAACTCATTGGCCTAGAACGTGTTGAGGAAATAATGTAAAATTTTAAGGTTATCCAAACCCACATCAAAGCATCTCAAAGTAGACAAAAGAGTTATGCCGATAACTGAAGGAAATATTTTGAATTTAAAGTAGGAGATCATGTTTTCTTGAAGGTATCTCCATGAAATGGGGTTATACATTTCATTAAGAAAGGTAAATTAAGTCATAGGTACATCGGACCTTTTTAAATACTAGAACTAATTAGAGTTATAGCTTATTATTTGGCAATGTCACCAAGTCTCTCCAAAGTTCATTATGTGTTGCATGTATCACAGTTGAGAAAATACATGCCTGAACCAACACATGTACACACCTATGAAGAAATAGAACTAGAACCAGACTTGTCTTATTACGAATATCCTATCAGAGTTCTTGATACCAGAGAACAAGTGTTGAGAAATCAGACAACTTGTCTAGTGAATGTCCTATGGAGAAATCATAAGATAGAAGAGGCAATGTGGGAACTCAAGGAACTTATGATGAAGAACCACCAGAAACTTTTTATGTAGTAATATTCTTGAAATTTATAGGACAAAATTATTTTAAGGATGGTAGAATGTAACACCCCAAGCTTCCACGGTATGTTTCCCTTCGAATAATGCAATATCTTGCGTTGTATGCAACTTAGAGTTTTAACACACCACGACCAACCAAAATAGCCGTTATAAATAGTAATACCCACTTTTTGAAATTTTATAAATTTTATTTTTCAAAATGGACTTCATTTTTGGATTTGGAATATCAAAATTAGGTTAGGGTTAATTTTTGGTATTTTTCTAAAAACTTTCAATTTTTGAAGAATAGTGAAAAACACCGCGTTATTATTTAAAACCGAATTTTTATTTAAATAATTAATTATTTTATTTAAATTTATTTAAGGTAAAAATAGATACATAATACCTATATATTTCTAATGTAATTCATTGGGGTTATTTTATAATAATATTAGAAATATAAAATTTTATTGAACTTTTTACCGTCTTTTACCCATCTTTTATGCACGTTAGAGAATATGCATAAAATGTAATTTTACCACTCCTGTGAATTGAATTTCAAAAATATGAGAGACATAGTTGATATCAGTAAATAAAATTCGGTTCAATAAGATGAAAAAAAATTGGTGAATAGTAACTTTTGACTTTTATTTACCATGGTTAAAAGTAAATAGGGTAATTAAAGGTAAAAATGATATTATTATTACCCTAAAACATGCCCTAATTCTATTGGATAAGATTATTTCAACTAAAATAAACATTATTAATAAAATATGATCCTTTTGGTCCACTTTTATAAGATTATGACATTTATTATTATTTTATTTAAAGAAGTGTTAAAAGTGTTAGATTCAAATTTTCATAACTAAAACATTTTTAATATAGGTTTATAAATAAGAAAAATTAGACTATAAATATTAATTATAAATATTAAAATATTTCCTACATAATGGTAATTTATTTATAATTTTATACATTAAATAATTAAATTTATTTATGACACAATCATGATGCAGTAATTACTTTTTTAATTAAATGTTAAAATAATTGATGTTATAAATATATAAATAAATGTAAATTGAGAATTTTTATGCATTAAACTAATTTTATAGATTAATATGACATGTTAGTATTGATTAAATGAATTTTATTCGAATTAATCATGCTTTTATGACTTCCCCAAAAATCAATTACTAAATAGTGTCAAAATTGACATAAACGAGTTTTTAAAAAAAACTATATTATTAAATGATATAATAATTATAAAAATATAAGGTTTGGAAAAAGGACTTATATAATAATATATATATAATTAATGAACCAATTGGGGTTCGCTTGTCATTTTATAGTAAGATTATTAACCATATAATATAATAATACAAAAATACATGGTAAAAGTTAAACTATTTTACTAAGAGTTAAATCTAAAAGATAAGGTTAATATAGTGATCTAAACCTATCTAAAAATTATTTTTTGAGAGTTTTTAGACCCATCCCCACCTTATACTCTAAATAAACCATTTTGGAGGCATTATAAACCGAATATGATTGTATAATAAAATAATATTTCAATTTTTTTCTAAAGTGACCCTCGCCTATCTTATAAAAGGGTACTTCCCCTTCTCTCAAAGTCACACCTCCAAATCCATTTGGATTGGCCAAACCCTGATCAAATATTCACCCAACTACCCTAAATTCGACCTATATGCCTTAATATGATTATAAATCCAACCTAAGGAGCCCTTTTGAAAAACTCAAAAGGAAACACCCGAAGAAGAGGTAATAATTTAACCACCTCTTTCAAAGTTCTTTTCTTCTTCCGCTTCCTCTTTCTTTGTTGTTTCCATACCAAAATAATAAATCTATTACCTTATATATACTATGATGTTATTATAAATATGGTACAACCATATTCATTATTATATCCATCCTATGAATGACAAGTCACCATACGTGCATACGTATGGATTACCATCTCCACGTCGTGGTGTGGTTTGTTACTCAAACACTTCATTATTTGGATGGGTATAATAATGAGTATAACTGATGTAAATAATAAATGTAACATGTTAATGATTATGTATATATGATATACCATCCAATTACATATTATTCCACCATAAATAGAATGATATTGTATCTCGTGTGTACGTATGGATTATCGTCTCCACGAACGCAATAAGATTCACACCCCATCATAACCATTCGAGAATAATTTTCATTTTATGGTTAAAAATAATTTTTAAGAACTTAATATAATTCTGGATATAAATAAAATACATCCTATCCATAACAAACATGGATTAAGTAACTAATCATATAAAGGTAAATGAATCAGTTAACACCCGAAACAATGATACTACTGAAATATTATTAACAAAGCAATATTAGAAGATCATATATGATATCATATTTATGTATATGGTTCTTGTATAATTTAATAACAATTATTTAACTATTATAAAGTAGTTTAAAGTACCCTTGACCAAGTAAAAGTACAAGGTAAGGGTTAATTCTACAATCTCTTCATTATTTGAGGTTATTTATACGTGAGTATCTACTGGGACCTCTTTATCATCCACATCTGTGTTTATTAAAAATTTATTTCAAAACATTTTTACTATTTCATAAACTATATGTTAATTTCATTTATACCCTTGTTTTACTTTTTATAAAATATTTATAAAGGAATATTTCTGTTGTTCTCCAAATAAGGTCCTTTATGACATTTTTGACAAAATTAAGGAAAAAATGTTTTTTAACTTATACGGTGGGTGAGACTATTTTCTGCCAATATAACACCTTCTAAGAATCACTTAAAATATTATAATAATATTTTCAAAATAATTTTTTTTTAATTATGTGACTTTTAAATTATTTTAATATAGAAATCAATATTTCTCTCAAATAGTTTTGATTTCATCTATGTCAGCGTCCTCTGATTGATTTTACACTTGTTTGAGATTGATTTATTAAAAAAAATATTCCATATTTTATTGGATGTTTTGTGATATTTTTGAATGTGGATGTGTTATATTTATACCATTCATAGTTTATGGATAACATATTAACATTTCGTATGCTAGTTTTAATACAAATGTTTGTGTTATGTTTCAAACCTTTCATATGAGGAATGCATTGGACTTAGTAAGTGATGGGTGGAGCCCGCTATAGTTCCTCGATGCATTAGTAGGTCTCATAAGAAAAACTAGTGTCTTGTCACAAGGCCTTGAAAAAATCTTATTTTTAGTCTTGGAATGAGGCCTTGACTATGTAGTTATGATGTTTGGCATCATGCATTCTATCATTATGAAATTGGATATTGATATTACATGTGATTATTCAACTAGTAGAATATCTATGTGACTATGTAAATGGAATTATTTGATTAATATTTGCCATTTTTTATGAAGTTTAAGTTTAAAAGGCTTGTGTTTTATTCTTATACATTTCTTTAAATGTTTATGCTTATTTATGAAAGTTTTTTCTATATTGTTATCCTTACTGAGCATCTGATCTCACCCCTTTCTATGTTTTATTTTTTCCAAGATGCGAAGAAGTATTTTATGGTTGACTTGTAGGGATAGGTTAAGGGATATAAGTGTGTTCCAAGGAGATAAAATGTTGTTGTTGTTTTTATTTCATGATGTAATGTAAAAATTATGTATACATCTAGTACTTCCAAGGCTACTAAACTGATCGGTCTTTCGGGACATGATTCCTTATATCATGCCAGTGTTATGTAATAATGCACCGACTCTAAGAAACTAGGGTTAGGGCATTACATTTACCCTTTGAAAGTACCATTTTACTCCTATGAAGTTATAAATACTCTTAGAAACTAATTCCTTTTTCAAATAATTTGGATCCCCTCAATACGGATACTCTTCCAAATTCAGTGATGAATATTAAGAAGTCATTACCTCTTCAATTTTTAGATATATCCAATTCTAAGATGACTCTTATGTAGGAAAACTTAGAAAAAAATCATCTTCAACTTCATAATTCAAAATATTTCTAAAAATAAAAAAATAAAATCCATACATTCAACAACATTTCAAATGATCTAAAAATATTTAAAATATATTTAGTAATAACCCAAAATCTTTAAATGAATATTAAACATTGTTTAAAACAAAAAAATCCTTAAAAAAATCTTAGGGAAATTAATTATTCACCTTTTGATATATTTTAAATGTCAATAAAAAATTGAAATCAACTTATTTATTTTGAAAATTCATTAGTTTTAATGAGAAAAATAAAATAAAATTTTTTCTTAAGTGAGAAGATTATAGAAACCATAGTAGTAGATTAGGTAATGTGTTTTATATAAATTTAACACTCTTTGATAATAAAATGCAGCCAGGTAATATATATATTCTTAATATCAATTCAAACATACACTTATCCCTAATTTGAAAATAACCAAAACATCAAATAAAAAACAGGAAGGAAATATAACACTTCATACTTTGAGAATAAATTGTACCACAAGATTTCCATAAGTGTTGTTATTTTCTTCTCACCCTATAACATTATAATACAAATCATTGTGTGGGTTCATTTCATAGTTCCTCGATTGATAGTGTAATTATGAACATGAAGCTTCATTATCAATTTTGTGATCTTGTCCATTGAATTTGTTTAGTAATTGTTTCTATATTCTTATCATAACTATAAATATATTCATGTTTGACATAAACATTTACCACTATTTCAAAAAAAAATGGAACCTAATATTAATGTTCTTTGAGTTTGAGTGTTGAACTATATTACATAATATATCAATGGGACTTTTACTAACAAAAGTTATATTGATACATTCATGTTTAATTAAATTTTTTTATATAAAATCACAAATTTTAGTTTGAAAATGATTTGTTTTGAAATTTATTTACCTTAAAATATAAGATATTATTTTAGTTCACTATTAAATTAAAAACATTGAATTAATAATAATGTTATATATTTTTTTGATGATTTGGGTATAGTTAATATCCACTGATTTTTCTGAAGTATATTTATTGAACAAAATTTACATATTCATATTTTATTTTCATTGTTCTCAATTATATGGGTTTTTATCCTTATTTTAAATTATCTATTATAATCTTTTGCAACAATTATCTTTCTTATTTTTCTTAGGAGATGAAAATAGAATCATTTATTTGTGTAATCTATATTCAAAGATAATAGTCCATTCCCCCATCACATATATTTCAATTTTTCACATATGTTTTTAAATTCATTATAGATATACTCTATTTTTTTATTTTAATATAATGTCATCTAAAAATAATAATCATATTATATATAAGAATCTCATTTATGTATAGGTAACTATTTACCTTTCCCTTTGAAAATTGTCTCTATTATATCAATCCATATATATTGGTTTTCATGGCTCTAGGGGATTATTTCAAACCATATAGAGAGTTTTTAACATATTAACACCATGATTAACTATTTATAAAGAAACACTGTCACTTTTTTCAATAAATAATTCTTATTTTTCACCTATATATATAAATGAAGCCTTCACATCCATAATAAATACATTTTATTCACTAATAGAATCTTCTTATAAAGATATTAAGATGGTTGTAAAAATTCCATTGGTTCAAACGTATCTACATAATCAATGAATTATAACTATGAGTGGCCTTATAAAACCATCCTAACATTATTTCTTATTATCTCACATTTCTAATTAAGTTTTTTTTCAAAAAATAATTTTATTTAAAAATAATAATTCTATGGTTTTTCAACAAGATACTGAATTAAGATTATCCCAGTATAATCAAATTATTCACTCATTTCTATGATACATGTCTCATGCTCAGAAAATTCAACAAATATTTATCACTCAACATGTGATATGAGATATTTTGATTATCTGTTCCTTATATAATTCTTATCAACATAAGTTCCCTTTAATTACCAAGAATATTCTATAGATCAATATTATTCCTCAAATTTTGATATTTTGACTTCTAAACCTCAACTAATTCGTCATCATCATCAATATATTAAAAATAATCCTCAAAAAAATTATTCTTATTTTCAACTTCTTCATCAAAAAACATTCCTAAAATAAATATTTTATTTTCTTTATATAATTCTTAATTCTCTTTTTTTGATATACTAGCTCTCCCTTGATTCTATTTAACTTAAACATAAGAGCACTCAATAGTTTTATTCTTCATTTTCATCAATAATCACTATCCTCTACCATTAGATAGGTATACCATGAAAATAAATTTATCATATTTCTTTTCCTATTTTATGACATTTTTGTTCCTGATATACATATAAAAAGGACTACAAAACTCTTCGAAATATTTCATGGTCAGTTTTTTTTATTACAACATCTCATATGATGTCATGTTTATCTAATGAAACAAGAGAATTTTTTCATAATTTTTATAAGATATTATATTTATTATCATTAGAAAAAAAATCTATGGATTATGATAATAATGAATTGATCTACCTATTTCATAAAATAACTCAATCATTCTTGATATTACACCATGCAATTAAGGGGTATAGGGTACAATATATTGATATTTGATTCATTTAATTAAGAGAAACAATCTAATATCATCACAAGTTTATTACATTCAAATACTAGATATAAGAATTTTAATAACTTCCCCCGATTCATTTTTCCATCCTTTTAAATTTTTTGAACTTTTCAACTACATCATACATATGAGTTATGAACATGATATTTCTGATATGAGTTAGATTATAAATGATTATAATTAATAATATATCATATATGGTAGGATTTTTTCTTATATTCCTACAAAAGGCAGCATATATGTTAGCCTAATTAGGTTAAATGCCTTGATATGGGGGGGTGAACTAGAGTATGACTTATCAAAACAACTTCCCCTTCGGATATTGTTTCATCATTAAACAGAACACTCTTCTCTCCCTTTATCATGGAAATGTATGAACAGAATTGAAATAATGCATGAGACCCAACAATTTTAGTTGGTTTTCCCTCACTAGGATGAATCCAAGGACCATGTAATATATATGCTCTGATGTAAAACATCTACTAATGCTCACTTACAAATTATAAGGTTTGGGATAGATCACTTCTATATCTAGGATCACTACCTTTACAATGTTTAAGGTAATCTCAAAACTTTTCAAAGGTTCGCTCCCTGAACCTCTTTCTATGGATCACTACTAATGGAAAGGATCACCATATACATCTTCCTTTTCTTACTAATATGGAATGGATCCACACATAATTTATGGACTTGTAGTTACCTTCATTTCCATTAATGAGTTGTTCCTCAATTGTTGGTATATGATATGTTCAAGTTCTATTTTAACTTGTAGATTAAATCCACCTTTTTGTCTATTGGTTGTTTGTGGAAGTTACTTTTTTGAACTATTTTAGTTCTTTTTAACTTAATTTAATCCTATATGAACTTCCTTAAGTCCTCCATGAGTAGCGTTACACCATGTGGCTTGATTTCTTTGCCACCCATGTCTTCTTATCTAGACAACCTCTTTTTAAATAGATTTCCCCTACTTCGTGGATATATTTTTCTTCCATGGATAACCTATGATACACGATACGTTTCCTTTTTTAGGCTATAGATCCTAGATAACTACTTTCAAGGAATTTATATTGTGAACTTATTTCTCCTTTGAGAAATAAATCTTCACAAACTCTTCTCTTTTGTAGAATTCTCACTCGCGCACCACTTAAGACTTCATATAATTCATCTCAGAGTGATGATTATTTTTAATTAATCTCACCCTACATAATGATCTGGTTAGTGTTATTTATAATGGAAAATAGATCCACAAAACTTGTTATCTAATTTATCCAAAACAATAATGTAGTATAACCTTCATTGTGAACTGTTATGAAGCCCATATAGCACCCTTCTTCTTTGTAGTGGTCGATGTCTTCCATAGATGAAAAACCATTTATGATAGACATAATAACCTCTTAAATCTATAAACAATGCACCACACATGAATTGGTGATACTTCCTCAAACTATATTCCTTCCACGAACTGTTTTTGCTAAACAGTCTGCATAGGCCGCTTTGTGGTACACATAGAATTTTTATGCAGAAATATTGTTTATTGATTTCTCTTCTCCATTCCATGTACCTCCATTGTGGTTGAAAACACCAACCATACTGATTCACGGTTATCTATCTTTTTCAACAAACACAATCACCACAAAAACATTGAAATGGAACCTTGAGGTATTTTTCCCAATAATGTATAATCTCATGTGATTTTGTGGACTGAATATCATTTTTTACATGAGTTTACTGAATTATTTTTCCTTACAAGTAGGTTTCAAAAATATCTTCTATATTCTAATCTATCTTAAGAAGATCAACCCCCCCCCCCACACCATTTTTAGTGATTTTATGCATACTTTTATAAACAATGTGTTGTAGTCTCGTATTCCATAACATTAATTCATATTTATTCATAATATAATAGGAATTTATAAGATCACCAATCTGAAATATATTACCACATGTTTCCTATAAATATAAATTGATTATTCCTTATTCTATGATTTTTATGATATATGAGTCTTTCTTGAATATAACCTCACTACCATAATCATGTATTTGACTGAAGCATAATTAATTGTGTCTCAACCTTTCAACAAAAATATTATTTTTTATCGTTAAGACTTATCAATTTATCTTAACCGCTCTAAATAATTTAATTTTTAGAGAGTGCTCATTTTAAATATCATTTATTGTCCTTTATTATTTTTATTATATTTCAGTATATTTGTATCAAAAATATTTTGTAAGGAACCACCACTATCAAGGATTCACGACCGGCCTCTCAAAATTTCCATCAAATAAACATAAACTGAATATAACTTGTATTTACAAGTATTTTATCATCATAAGATAATTTTATGGGAATGTTTCTCTCGATCATCTAATTATAGTGAACCTATTGGTCACATCCTATATCGATTTTTTAAATATTCAAACATATTTTTCATTGACATAATTGTTGAATTAATGTTTCTAAACCTCTTTATTTGTATATTAATTTTCATAATCACAATATTACACCCATTGGATTTATTCTTTCTCTGTGTTAATGAAATGTAGAACCATCAATGGAATTATTTATGCCAAAAAAATTGCATTGAACCCATAGTATCTACTAAATTAGGTTCATTTACATTGATTGTGACTCTTCATAGAGTGTTTATATTACTCTCCTGGTAAACACTACATTTGTTTTTTTCCATGGGTGATAATATCTTATTAAAATATGTATTATTATTTTTAAATTGTATAAGATTCCTCATCAATATTCATAACCCATATAGATTCATAAATTATTTTGAAACATACACTATATGAATTATTATTATTTTTTTTAGATTTAATAAGGGAATAATTAACAGGCCTCTTTATCCCCAGAGTTTTAACTAGATTTAATGATTCAATATTGATTTAAGTGCCATTATTAATGTCTTATTTCATCTTCCTCACTTTATTCCCGGTTGAAATAAATTTATATTATGTATTTATGATTTATTTTTATTTCATTGTGGCATTTTCTTCCAAACCATTCATAATTTTGTCCTGGTTATCATCCATTAGATTTATTTATTTATTTATTTATTCTAATAATTTCTATTTCTCTCTTCTGAAATTCATCATTTATTCCATTTTTTTAACATATTCTTTATAAATAATCATAATTTAATTCTAATGTCTGATATTTTTTTAGGATAATATTTAATTTTATATTTTAAATTTTGATCCATATATATTATCTCAATTTCTTATTTTTTAGTTCATAAATATTCATTATGTTTCACAACATGATCCATAGAGTGTTATGAATTCTTCACTTTCTTATTTTTCGAATTGGATACATTATGTTTATTATACATTATATTTATTATAATCAATCACCATTTATACCTTCCAAAGTATTTATTCTCATTTTAGATGATTTTAAAACTTTCTCAGATGTTGTAACCCATTTTTTTCTAAAACTAAACAAATGACTCATCATGATGATACTTTGTAATAACCTATGGTTTTATGAAATATATTTTTGATAAATTTATTTTATTTGATTTCTTGTGTTTCATGAAACCCCGTGTCTTAATGAACTATGAAAAACTATAAATATTATTATTTAAACACAGCCCTTATTACCAAGATATTAAACTTGGAGGAATGAATACGAAAAATATATTGTAAATATTAATAATTATTGTTTAATATAAATAAAATATATTGATAATAATGTTCTAAATTTTTGTTACAAAATTTATATGTTTTAAAAACACTATTTTATCAAAACAAATTATTGAGTTTTGTAAAAAACTAATAAAATAAATTTTTTAAAATTTCAGAAACTTTATTTCAAAAAATAAAATTTATTTTAAAAATCTTCATGTCAAAATTATCTTGTAAATAAATTTTTTGATTTTTCTAAAAATATTAATTTTTCATTGAATAGCGAAAATAATTTTTTTTATTGATACAAACATTTTTATTTAAAGAATTTTTTAGGTTTATTTAGTTTTTAAATTGTTTAAACAATAAAATTAGTTTAGTTTTATATTAATTAATCCAATTTAGGACATTATAATAAATTTCACACTGAATTTATTTATAAATAATTTTAAAACTTATGTTCATTTTTCGTTTGGAAAACATATTTTTCATCACATCTGTGGGATTAATATTAAATTAAATTTTACCACATATAGGCATATATTTTTAGAAAATGGATTAAAAATTTTAAATCACCATAATTTATATTAAATAATATGGTCACCATAAGTTTTGGTAAAACTGAATAGAAAAAACAAAAAAAAATTGCCATGGTTTTGGTTATAATATATTTATCTAGGGGTAACCTAAAACATTAAGGGGTAAAATCACCTAGACACTTTTCCGATGAAATTTTTTTCTATATTTATAACATATCACCTATAAATATCTTTAATGATCCATTTTGGAGCCTCACTAAATGTGATAAATTTTGTTACAAATTATTCATTTCAAAAATTCTATGTGTGTCCTCTCCCCCATTTATAAAAGCCACCCCCTCTCCTCTCCTCTCATATTCACATATATAAAATTGTTTTTATTATCCAATAACTACCTAAATATTTTAATTACCCCTAACTAGATCCTATATTATTTTGTGAGATAAAAAATATAATCTTGGAATTCATTATGTGAAACATAAATAGGTTCTCTAGAGAATAGGTGATGTTTTAAACTATTCAATTTTTTACTTATTAATATAATCCCAGAAAATACTCCTATATTTTTTTATAATAACACCCATATATCTCATATAATAATAATTTTGGATTTTTATTTAATAACTTATATCTATATCTTCTTTGATCAAATGGGAAAGGAAATCCTCAATCGTGTGTGTGACGGACTACTGCCTAATGAATCGATGTCATTTTTATTTCATCTTCACCTCTCACAGATTGATAAAATGATAGATTTAATATATATATATATATATATATATATATATTATTTTTGAGATTATTGTTTCTCTGGAATTACTATACAACATATACTTTCTTACCTCCCAACTCATGGTAAAATAATAGCATTACTCCTATGTACGAAAAACTACCACATCGCAAACCAATGCGATGTGTTTTTCATTTTTGTTTTCCTTGGATGGAAATAATTACATATTAAATGAATATATATGAATTTTTTAAAATTATAATACTTATATAATTATGATATCATGTATACCTTCTTACATTCCATTTTGTAGGGTATATGATAACGTTGTTTGTTTGTACGATGGACTACCACCTGCCGAAGCAATGTAATTCGTTTTTCACTTAAACTTTTCATAAAAGGTAATTATGGTAAATTTAATGAATATATGTGATATATATTTCAAAATAATTACTATTTATATTTAATATATTATTTAAATTTCATTCATTTAATTCGTCGAGAATTGGAAAGACTGTTCATGCCTAATGACAACATACTGTCTCAATGAATGGTGTATTTCATTTTCTATGTCTAAACTTTTTGTATTAATTTAAATATATATTTACATAATATACATGATATTAAGATAATTGAAAAAAATAAATTGTTTTTTGAACCATGATAATTATAATAGGACGAAAAATAATAAATCAAAGAACACATGAAAAACAAAGCAATTATTATCTAAAACATGATTTTAACATGGAATTATTCATAATCATGTAAAAAGGTCATAAGAAAATCATATATGGTATTATATATATATATATATGATTATTTAATACATGTATAAAAAATTATATTTATTATAAATTAGTTTTGAATGTTTATTATGGGTGTCGAGACTTATGGTGATAGATTTTTGTCTCAATTTTTCTTATTTGGGACATAAATTATGTTATGAACCAATATTCTTTTGTGATGTGTATATAAAAACCTTTTCACTTGTTATATTGTGAATATTAGTATATTCATGATATTTTATGTTTATTTTCAAATTATTATTTAATTATTATTATTATTCAAATGTTACCAAAGTGGTAATGGTTTGATATTTCAACATAATTGTTCATCGGGGTTGTTTATGATTTTTCTTTTGATAATGAAATATTATGATACATATCTCAAGAAACAAGTGAATTTTATTATCCTATTTTTGCTTCATGAGATTACATGTTTCCCATTTTCAATCACCTTGTGTACTCATGATTCCAAAATGATGTTTTTATTAATGTATACTTTATTTCACTTTTTGGTCGAATACCCTTTTTCTTCTATATAAATTTTTTCTTCAAATACATGAATTTTTTAAATTTTTCATAAGGGACTATTTAAAAAAAAATTACACAGTATTGAATTTTAAAAAAATTAAAATGAATCTTTTTGTTTTTTCGTAACACGATAAATTTTTCTTTTATTGAAAATGTTAAAGGAATATTTTTTAACATATGTGGAATTTTCCAATATCATGAACACTAATTTTATCAAAGATCCCTTTAAATTTTTCATAGTACAATTTCAAATAAAATTATTTTGATATTTTTTATGTTTTAATTAAGTATTTTTTTTATAGTGGAAAATATATTTTTCTCAAAAAAAATGTTTTAAATGATTTATAAATAATTATTTATAAGTTTTAGAGTTAATTTTCAATGAAAATGGTTTTAAAAACTATCAATGTTTTAAAAATTAATTTTAAATAAAGAAATGGTATTTTCATCAAGAAATTATTTAAATGATTTTTAAATATTCCATTATAAATTTATTTGGGTTTTATCCAAGAAAATAATTTTTAAAATATTTTATGAATTTTTAGTTTAAGGATGGTTATTTTCAATGAAATAATATTTTCCTCAAAAAATATTTCAATTAAATTTTATTTTAAAACTATTTATCAACTAATATTACATCATTTTATTTAACTTATTAATTACTGGTGGTATGATCCAAGGATACCATTTTAATTATTTCTTGGAATTGTTTTTTTATAATGAATTTTTTTATGAAACTCATTTCTTTTCAACGGGTTAGGCTATGATAAAATTTTTATGAAAACCATTTCCATTCTTGGTTAATTATAGTATAAATGTTTTATGATCTTTATAAATAAATTATTTTGGTTTATGTGATAGGTTGGACCTATATATTCCTCTAATGCATTGGTTGATGATTAATGTTCTATAATATTAGTGGGAACCGAAGAGGTAATCCAATGTCTGAAAAGAGGGTTCAGAATAGGTAATCCCAATCACACTTCAGGTTCTTGGTTGGTTATCCCAAGTCTAACATGATATGAATATCTTGTTGGGTAGCCTTGACATAAGGTTTTTTATGCTTATATGTTTTCCACAACACAATGTCTTATGCCAATTTTATGGTCTCATGGTCAATGATATGTGATTCATTTACTATTAATTTCTTACAAACAAATAGGATTTATTCCCTGACTCAAGTTTATGACCTATCATATAGAGGATTTGATTTTTCAAAATCTATTCACATGTTCTCTATGATCACATATATTTCTTAGGGGTGTAATCATGTTGATCATCTAAACTAGAAAAGGAGGGAACAATGTTCTATTGAGTCCATCATGAGGTAACATCCACCTACTTTTATATGTTTTTATAATCTATATATTTTTTATAAATGGATATATTCCATTAAAAATATATCTTCAATTATCTAGTGATTAGAAGATGAAAAAGTAATTTTTGAAATCTATTACTTAGTAGGTGAAGCTTCTCAATAGTGGACTCTTATCAAGAATTTGAGGAAGCATTATGAAATTGAATCCTTGCAATGTAATGAGTTTAAGATCATATAATTAAATAACTACTTCCCTCATATTATTTATATGAAAATAGATAATTATTTCCATGTTATAAAGTAGAAGTATGATGAATATAATTTTACCTATAAAGAAAGTTTTACAAGATTAGTAATATAATCCTCTGGATTTATCATTCAATCAGAATGTATGGTTGATATATTCTTTAGTTCCATAAAAACAAGTATTAAAACTATGTTATCTATTATGGACATTAGTATCTATGAATAAATAATTATATATTATATTATTTTGGATATGGATACTATAGTGATCCACCAATCACATGGTTTTGATAAGAAAAAAATATGGATTTCAAGGGAACCTCTAAAAGTCATGGAGAAAAGAATATGGTTTTTCCTTTATGGTCAAATTGGGAAGGAAACATGAAGGAAATTTTTTTTAGGGGAGTACAAGTTGTATTATTTGAATAAATGAAGGTCATTGAGTGGATTAATTATGAATTAATGGTAATATGTTAGTTAATGAAACGAATAATGATAAATCTTTAGAGAATGAACCTTTGACACTTCAATGTATCAAATGAAAGAAGTTTTTTCATTATTCTTACAAGTGCTCGAATATGAGGGTTGATGAAAATCAAAAATGTCAGTAACATTTTAAGCTGAGGGAAAAAGGGAGTCATCATGTGATCACTATTTTATAGGTGTGATGTGATAATGATGTGATAAAGGTACAAATACTATCAACTGTAGTACTGCTAATTTATTTCTTGAATCTGGATCAAACCAGTATTTTATATATAAATAATATTCTATGGGTATAAAAATACTACCTAAATGATTATATATTAAATTAGTTGTTAAAACTCGAAATGTTATAATGGTCATACCAAAATTATATGATTTCTCTCTGGTAGAAGTTTATGGGAATGTGTTTCACAAAAATATTTCATTCATCATTTGGTTAAATTTTATATTATCTTAGGCTTGGTTTGACTTTATCTATATAAATCCCACTTAAATTTATGTGTAAGTGGTTTTATGTCTGAAATTCAATACCAATCTAAGTTCAAATATATTTGTGATTATAAATTAAAACTTCTAATGGAAAGAAAATCGATTGTATGGGTTTTGATTCTAATTTAAAGTAGGTGTTTATCTGAGAAGGATGGGGGGAATTAGAATTGATGATATGGTTATCGAAATGGATCATTTTAATGTCTTTCCAAAATAGTTTACTATTCTTCCATGGAATCATGAAGTTGAGTTCTCAATATAACCCATATATGGAACTAATCATATTTCAAAGAATCCCTATAAAATTTACTTAATTGAGTTTTCGGAATTGAATAAACAAATATTGGAGAATCATGATTAGGGTGTCATTTGTATAATTGTGTCACCATATAGTTCACCTATTCTTTTTGTAAAAATGAAAAACTAATCGATGTAGATTTTCATTAAATATTAGGAGTTTAACTAGATCATGATCAAGAAAAAGTATCCTCTACCCTGTATTGATGACTTTTTAGATCAACTTCATGATGGACAATAATTTTTCAAGATTTAAATTCATTATGAATATCAAAAATCAAGGTTCAAAAAAGAGGATATACCCAAGAAATCATTCAATACATGTTTTGGTCTCTATGAGTATACGGTACTACCCTTTGGTCTTACTAATTCCCCCACTATTTTCATGGGTTTAATGAATAGATTATTTAAATATTAACATAAATAGTTTTATGTAGTCTTTATAGATGATATTATAATTTATTCATGGATAAAGGGAGAGGATGAATACCACTTGATAATTGTAATAAATATACTAAGTAAAGAGAAATTGAATTTAAAATTTAAAACGTGTGAATTTTTTCAACAAAAAGTTTCATTTTTGGGTCATATAATCTCAAGATAGGGTATATAGTTGGACCCATAAATGAAAAAATATATTGAATGTAGGCCCAGACCAACCACTGTGATTGACATCCAATATTTTCTAGGTTTTTATGGATAATATTTAGGGCTTATGGTGAATTAATCATGAATATCGAATCTAATAACAATGTTAACTCGAAAGGGGTATTTGTTCATTTGGGAATATGAATATAGGAAACATTTCAAGGAACTATATATAATATTAGTTACTACACTTATGTTTAAATTACCTTATAGCTGAAAAAGGTTTATAATATACATTAATATATCCAACTCATGATAAAAATATAGTTGAGAAACACTACCCAACTCATGATAAAAATATAGTTGAGAAAATTTTTCCTCTAATAATATGGAGGCATTATCTTTATAGTGAAAAGTGTGATATATATACTGATAAAAAAATTAAATTATATATTCACACATAAGGAGTTGAATATTTTACAAATAATATGGTTAGTGTTGATTAAATATTATGTCTACTCAATACATTACCACGTTAGAAAATAGAATAAGGTAGCCAGTCATTTGAGTTGAAAGGATCTTACCAGGTTATCCATGAAAAGGATTGGAAAATATAAAATATTTATGGACTTGAAAAGGATGGATCTTTATATACTAAATATAGGGGAGAAATACTATCTTTATCAATTATGTGTTCATCCATCTATCTATGTGAAGATTAAATAGGCATGCAATGAAGATATATAATTCTAGAAGAAGCTGATAATTATTTCTGAGTTTAACAATGATTCTTAATAAATTAAAAGTTTCCATTACTTTTTATGTGTTCCCTCCATACTAAATTTTAATGATTTTTTAGATAAATCTCATAGTTATTAATTCTCTGTACATATTAGAAGTAGAAATATTTATAGATATTGGAAATAGTATTTTTGGTGGGAAGTAATGAATAGAGATATCACATACTATGTATCATAGTGTTTGGTATGTCAAAAAGTTAAGGCTTCATAAGGGGATGTTACAACCATTACCCATACCAAAATAGAAATTGGAAAAAATCACCATTGATTTTGTTATTGGACTCACAAGAACATGTAAAGGTAATAATTCTATAGGATTCAAATTTGATCTCCTTATAATGTTAGCAGACTTAATCCCAATCAAAGAAGGTTTCTCTCTTGATTAACTTTCTAGTTCATACATTATGGTTCTAGTAATGTTTCATAGAGTACAACATTGTACTATATCTGAGTGGGATACACGGTTTAAATAAGTGTTTTAGAGAATTCATCAACAATATCGTGATAAAAAGTTGAGTTTCAAGCCTTGTATTCATGCCACTTGGCCTTGGGCCTTCGGGCTATGTAATGGGTCTCCCTCTACCCACACTAAAGAGGTCTTTGCTTTGAATAATAAATTGAGGCTTCGGCCCCAAACTTTAAAAAAACTAGGAGAGAAATTAATACCCTATAATATTTGTTGAGACCTTTTTCTATGGATTTCAATGGTGTTTTGGATCAAAACATTTCTCTATTTTAATTTACATACGCAACAGTTTTCACTCGAGCATTTAGATAGATCATTATAAATACCTCTATGGAAAGAATTGTGGAACTATAACATGTTGGGATGATGTTAGAGAAACAATTTATTAGGACCAGAACTAGAAAATGAAATGGATGAAAAGTTTATATCCATTCAACATCATATAAATGCGTCACCAATTCAATAGAATAGTTTTGCTGATAAATGTCAGCATAAACTGGAATTTGAAGATAGTGAGAAGGTTTTCCTAAGAATTTATCCAAGGAAAAATATAATGAGATTTGGAAAGAAGGAAAAACAAATCCATTTATATAATGGTCACTCTAAAATTCTTTTACTGTATATGTACTATAACTAATTAAATCGAACTTCCACTAAACCAATCTTAGGTTAATGATGTATTATATGTATCCCTTGTGAGGAACTATATACAAAATCCATCACATGTAATTAAATAATAGGTAATAACATTATAGTATGATATTTGTTATGTGGAACAACTTTTGATGATGTTGGATCGTATAATGAGAGTTCATGAAACAAGACCCCTTCCTTGGTTAAATTTTTTTTGTGATACCACCAGCTTGATGAAGCTACCTGGGAAGCGAAGGATATGAAATGAAAAAATTATACTTATTTTTTTTAATAATGTGATTTATTTGAGGTATAAATCCAATTTAAGGTTGTTATAATTTTATAACATTATATTTTATAAAATATATATTCTCAAGCAAATTAAATTTCTCTAATATCTTGCATTACACGCAAAATCATGTATTAATGAAATGTGACAATCTATGGCCCTGATTACCTAGAAATTTACCTTATATGAATGAATAGATATATATATTTTTAAAATATTATGTTTTATGTTTTTTATAAAGACATCATATTTATTAAAATCACACAAATTTTTTTATAGTCAGACGTGTTTTGGAAACACTTTTATATCAAAAATAGTTTTTGTTACTTTTTGTGAATAAATCATAAAATTAATATATAAAATCATAAGAAATTTAATTCAAAAAATAAGCCTCGTTATTTAAATATATATGTAAAAATTCTATTATGGTGAGTTTTTCAAATTTTTTTAAAAAGAGTAATATTTCTATGAATAATAAAAAATACTGGTTTTTATTGAAACCTACCCATCCATTTAAAGAATGTATGAGGATCATTTTTTTAAATGGGTTTAAAAGTAAAATTATATCAGTTATATAAATATATATATATATATTATTCCAATTTAGTTCATTGGAAAAAAATTTAATTTTAATTTTGACTTTAAAACTTTTTAAAGTTTTGAACATTTTCTCTTTAAAAAACAACTTTCTCATTGCCTCTGCAAGTTAAATTTTATATTAAAATTTTCTAATTATATGAATAGAACATTGAAATAAGTATTAAATATTTTAAATAATAATTAATTATATTACATAATAATTTTAATATAATTTTTTGTCATAAGTAATATTAAATACAATAAAAATTAATTAGCATGTTTAAGGATAACACGGTTTTACCGGGGGTCAAACTAAACAAATAAGTGGTAAAATTACCTTAATGTTTAAAAACCCCATTATCTATCCCTATTTCATCTTTATCACCTATAATATTCTATAATGACTCATTTTAGGGATTTTTTTTGTAATAAACATTGGTACAATATATTCTTTTAAAATAATCTATGGGTTTCATTTCCCCACTTATAAAATACCCCCCCTATCTTCCCATATTTAAACATAAAAAACACTTTGGTTCCCAAAATACCTAAAAAATATCTTACATACATCCTAAAAACTTCTAATATGAATTGGTGATATCCTAAATCCAATCTTGGAAGGCTTTATGTTAATTCAAAAATATTATTTGAAAAGGAGGTAATGTTTTAAACTAAGTATTTTTGTTTTATATTTTATTCTAAATACTTCAAATATTATTGAATTATTATTATTTAATAATTATAGTGTATCCAAAATAATTTTATTTTATTATGATACTTTCATAACTCATATTCATATCCTCTTCCACATAATGGGAAATGAAACTGTCAGTTTTGTGTAAACCAGACTATCGCCTCATGAACCAATGTTATTTCATTCCAACACAATCTCTCACATATGGATATAATGATGGGGTAATTTTTTATATATTATATTTATGATATTATTATACCTCTATAATTATAATAATTCACCTACCTTCTCATATACTAACCCTTTGTAAAACAATAGCATTTCTCTGGTATACAACATACTACCGCCTCATAAACTGATGTGTTTTTCATTTTTTTTTACTTGTATGGTAATAAAGATATATTAAATCAATATATATGATATTTTAAACTTAGTAATTCTTTTTTAATTATTTTATATCATATACTTCTTACATTATATTGTGTGGGGGATACAATAATATCATTCTTATATACGGAAGACTACCGCCATGCGAAGTGATGTGATTTGTTTTTCACAAACACTTTTCATGGAAGGTAATCAGTGAAAATTTAGTGAAAATTTTTTATATATATGAAATAAAAATTATTTTTTAATTTTAATAAATTATTTACCTTTATTTATTTTCATCTATTGAGAAACTTTGTTTGTATTTCATGTGCATGTATGACATATTGTCTCCATGAAAAGTGTATTTCATGTTATTTATATAAAATTTATAGATTCCTATAAGTACATATACACTGAGTATATATGATATTTATATCGAGGTTAAAAATTATTATATTAATTAACCATTTTGAATTTAACAGTACCAAAATTAAAAAATCAAAACATACATGAAAAACAAAGTAGTTATTCCCCGAAACATAATTTGTAACATGGAATTGTAAATAAAATGGTAATAAAACTTCATAAGTGAATAATATATGGTATGATTTATATATTTATGTTCATATAATATATTTATAAAAATTTATAATTATTATACATGAGGTTAAAATGTGGACAATGGATGTCTATACATAATGTAAGGGGTTCTTGTCTTAATTTGTTTACTTTGGGACACGTGATTTGTTAGGAACCTATATTATTTTATGATGTGTTTATAAAAACCATTTGATAAGATATCTATTAAATATATTTATATTAATTATATTTAATGAAATTTAATGAAATTTTTTTTTCTTTAATGGGGTATATGATTCAAAAGTTACCAAAGTGGTAAGGGTATGAAGTAATGACCTCATTGTTTATCAAGATTGTTTATTATTATGATTACAATGATGAAATATTATGAACCTTCTCTCAATAAACTTGTTACATTTATTCTCCTCTGGTTATATCATAAGAATACATGTTTTCCTTTCATTTCTATCTTATTATGTACTCGTGATTCCAAAATAAATTTTTTAAAGAAACCTGACTTTATTTCAATCATAGTTTGAAAACCATTTTTTCTTCAATATCAATTATTTTTAAAAAAGTTTTCATAAATTTTTTAATATTACAATTGTATTTATAAACTCACTTTTACCATTTTTTGACCTTTTTAAAAAAATTAAATTGAATCGTCATTTATTTTCAAAACAACATTTATTTAGAATTTACTTAAAATATGATTGAAATGTTTGTGTTAATATGTATGTAATTTACATCTATCATGTCCATTTAGTGACTTAAAGTATTATCTAAATGTTCCCATGGTTATTTTTAAATAAAAGTATTCTGAAAATGTTTTATTTTTTAAAAAATATTTATTCAAATTGGAAAGTATATTTTTTATAAAGAAATTTTGTAAATGGTTCGTAATGCTTACTTTATAATTTTAAAATGATATTATAAAAGGAAAGTATTTTGAAAATTTTATATGTTTTAAAAATGTGTTTTTTAATGTGGAAAGGATATTTTCTTCAAGAATTATATGAAATTATTTTTAATGATACCTTTTTAAAATTTTAATGTTATTTTCATGGAAAAGGATTTCTTTAATATTTTATGAATTTATATTTTTATGATTTATTATATTCATGGAATGATTTTTCAAATTATATTCTCATGTAAACATACCATTATGATCATATTATGTTGATATCTCATTTTTTTACACTTATATAGAATCTGATATCAGCCTTTCTTATGTTTCATTTCCCCAGGTTCTGTAGAAATCTATTATGTTTTATATGTCTAGAAGAATGATAGTGAAGAAGAACTTGGTGGGGGATTATATAGTACAATCATGAAGTAGTTGTTTATTAATCCATGTTTTTAAATTAACTAGACAAAACAATTATGGAATGGATATTTAGGATATGTAATGAATATTCATTTATTAAGATGTAATATTTATGCATGACATGTTTGAGTCTCGACATCTTTAATGTTTTTCTATTTGAAATTTGATCAAAAAATTCATAATTAATCCATTTATAATTCATTATAGTGGTATATTTTATTTAAAATTTACTTTTCCTCATAGAAAATTTCTTAAAATAAGTTAAATAGATCTCTTATATTATTCACATTATTTCTCTCCTTTATATTCACTCAAATATTTATCTTTTTTGTCTTTATTTTTTATTATTTTAATTTCTTGAAAAGACATAAAATATTTAAATTATTTTTAGTGTTTCTATCTACCACATTTCATAATAAATAAATATATTGTGAAATTTATCAAGTGTGGGATATTCTATATCTTAAGTGGTACAGATTATGGGATATAATCTATTTTTAAAATTCCTCTATTAACTTTTAAAAAATTTATAATCCTATTCCATTTTACAATATCTTATGATATTACTATATATTTCATTTAAACTTATAATGTAGTTATCAATAATATCATATTCACCTATTTTTATATTCTTAAACCCACTTCTGCAGAATTTCATTTTTTTTCTTCTCTAACATTGAAATTTCCTTCATTGATTCTTTAAAACTTATCCCATGTTTCGTTTTTTATTTTAAGTCACATAACTATGATGTATATATTTTATAATAGTGATATAAGAATAGTATTTTTTTTATTTCCCATTAATTTACATGTTATTTTAATCACCAGTGTCTATATTAGAGGTTCTTTAAATTATTTTAAATCCCATTATTTCTGAATTTACTAAATCCAACCTATGTAATATATTTTATGGTAACATCATATTAATCAATTAATTAACATTAATTCCATGAAATGTAGGCACATACCTACTATTAAATGAATTCATATTATATATAATTTCATGTATACAATTTTATAGAAAGTGTAACATCGTGAGACTTTAGATAATATTTATCCTTGTGTAGTTTTATTTCATTGATATATTCCAATACAGGAAACATCGAGTTTAAATATCCATGATACACTATTAAAATATTATTATTTAATGTGATTGTTATCACATTACTGTTAATTTGGTGAGTATGAATTTGATTTAATAACTAATTATATGTATAAAAACTAACTACAGAATATAAATATATGAATAAATTCTTATTAAATAATCACTCAATTTTTAGTATAATTTTTTTAGGCTTCAAAAATATGTCTTTCTCAGAATTGATTTTATTAATTTTTTTGTGAAAATGTAATAATAAATTTCAGAAACTTTTATAAATTTTTTTTATTAAAAATAATATCATTTTTTAAATTATCATATAGAAATAATATTAGGGTTAATTTTTGATATTTTTTTAAAAAGAATAATTTTTCAATGTATAGTGAAAAGTACATATTTTTATTGAAAACTGTATTTTTGATTCAAGAATTTGAAAAGTTACATTTTATTTTAAAGTGGTATAAAATAAATATTATCTCAATTATATTTTTTTAATCTAATTAGTTTCATTTTATTTAATTTTATAATTTTATTTGGTATAAAAACATTTGTATATAAAAATGGATTATTTGTGAAAAACTAGTTTTTTACAAAAATTGGTTTTCGTTATGTTTTGGGAACATATTTTGGAAATTATCTTATTCTAATTGTAGGTATTAAATTTGATAAAATATATTCCATATATGGAATCATGAGGTTCATATTTCATAAATGGTTCTGTTTTATTTATATACATTATGAATAGTAACTGCGATATATTATATCACATCAATAAAGGGTTATCTAGGTTATTCTAGGTTAAATATTTGTGATAAAACCATAATTATTCATACAAATTATTATGTGGTGAATTTAATTATACCATAATCAACTTAGGCCTTAATTTTCCTTGTTTAATGGACAATTTTCAATGAAAAAAATATTTATAACATTTAAAGAAATGGAAGTTATAAAATGGCAACCTTTTAGTTATAAATATCTCACATGTGTCCACATAGGTACAAAATCATGTTATGAACAAAACAAAACATAAATTTTCATCTTAATAAAATTATTTTAATGATATAAATGTGTTTATAATTTTTAAAAATTATAAAATTACCTTGAATTCTTGTGAAACTTTGATACAGTATTATTTTCAATTAACATAAAAAAAATAAATGATTTTTAATATACAAAAAACTAATATTATTTGAATTAATTAATGAGTTCCAAGAATTTTATAGATATATATTAAATGTTAGGGATCTTTTTTATGATTTTATTCAAATGTAACCTATGTGTTGATGTATATGAAATCTAATTAAATTAATCATTTTGTATTTAGAATTAATAGTGTTTTATCAAAACAATATTTTATTAAATTATTAAAAATTTATAAAAATATTTTATTTTACAATTATAATGTAATTTTTTTAAAAAATAATCATTCTGTTTTCATTTTTTTGTCACTTTTACATTTATATTAACATTATTAACCCTTGGTGGTTCTAATAGCAGCAAGAGCGGTTAAGATAAAAAATAATTTACCAAGAGTTTAATAAAAAATATATATATTAAAATAATATCAAAACATTAATAAATATTATTAGATAATTTTAATTAAACACCACGAAGTTTTTATTATAATTAATGACTATTTAGAAGCATTTGGATCTTGAATAGTGATATTAATTTTTAATTTTTTTAGGAAATTTCATAACTATTTCCCACCTCAATTATAAAAAAGACACCTGAACCCTCACTTATTTAAACCAAATTTTCAAAAAAAAAGGGAAAAAATAAAAATTACTCCTATAACCATACTTATACCTTTTTTGAGGTAATTATATCCTCAAAAATACTAACCATAGGTGCTTTAAGGAAGGATCTAAATGAGTTTTCAAAGAGAAGAGGTAATCGTATTACCCAACCCATTTCAATTTATTTCTCCTAAAACCACATCTAAATAAATGATATTTATCATAAAATGGAAACATAAATTTCCTCACTATACTAAAAATTAATTATTATTATTAAAATAACATTATACACCCTCTTTCACATAAAATGATATGTTAAAATGTCACTAGATCATGCATACAACTTACCATCTCCATAGAGCGATGCAATTCATTTCTCATAATTATTATTTATGTATGGGTATTATGATTTTTCTAATTTTTATATAATATATTTATGACATAATAAAACTTATTTAATTATAATATAACATATACCTACTTAACTTTCATGTTTTTGTAAAATGATAACATTGTTCATGCGTACGTATGGACTGCCTCTTCCACAAAGTGATGTGATTCATTTTTCATTTATATTTTACTTGGATGGTAATGATAACAGATTTGATGAATATATATGATATATATAATATTATAATGACCCTATATATGTGAATTATTAATTGTATTTATTTGATTCCATCTCATGAAAAAATGAAAATAGCCTTCATGTGTGCGTATGACCCACCATATCCATGAATTATGTAATTCAATTCTCTATATCAAAAATTAATGTTTGACTCTAAATATTTATATATTGAATAAATATGATTTTTATAACATTAATATAATTATGTAAAAGATGGGACCATAATAAATGTATAAGTATCGATACTTCCGAACTAAAACATTCTTGAAGAATAAAGCAGTTATCCTGCATAATAGTGGTTTTAATAATAAATTATTTATAAATGGGTAATGATATGTCAAAAATAAATCACACGTGTTATGATATATATTAATATTTTTATTTATTACATGTAAAATAAGACCATATTTATGATACAATAGGTTTTAATGTGATGAGAAAAGGTGAAGCTTGAGTTAAAGGATTTTCATCTCATTTTTATTTCTCCCAGGCACATTCCATATTCACCACTTTTTTCCATTGTGTGGTGTTTATACATCCCATTAATTTATTTTTTGATAAATATTTTATAATTTTTGGGGATTTAAATATGATTCCATTTTTATTAGTTTCATGGGGTTTACAATTAAAAAGTTACCATAGTAGTAAGTGTTTTATTTCATAATCTTATCATTATTTGAGATTGCTTATATTTTAGTCTTAGATGTGGAATATTTATCTTCCATGTACTTATTTTGTAAAAAAAAATTCAAATTTTGTTTTATTTTCTCAAAAAATTACATGAATTAATTTTTAACCATGCTTTATTTTTTTTTAAATGTTTTAAATGGAATCTTACTATGGTTTTCTGAATGAAGAACATTTTGATTTATCTTTTAAATTTGTGAAAAGAATGTTTTAATTTTTTTTTAGAATAAATGGAAATTCACAAAATCACTATGCCTCAAATAAATAATGATTAATTAAAAACTTTATAAAGTTTTTTAAAGATATTGGTTTCTTTATTACATGTGCAGTTTTTAAATTTGAAAGGGTGTTTCTCTTAAGAATAATTTAACAAAGAATTTGTGGAATATCTACTAATCAATAATAGAAACCTTCTATTATACATATGAATTATTTGTTTTATTTTCCAAAAATATTTCCCTTATTAATTTTTTTATTGGTTTATTTTTATGTTGAAAATATGTTACTGAAACCATTCCCTTTCTCTAAAAGTTATATTTTAATAAAATGTATTTAAAATATGTTAATTTTCATGAGTTCTGTGATAATGAATTATTTTTGATCTTGTGTAACACATATTTATGATTTTATTTAGGATATGGGTGGGACCTAGTTATCACCCAATTCATTGGTTAAACATTGATAATATATTATGTAAATTTATTATGTGTGACCTAGATGTCAGGTCCACATTTTTATATAAGAACCTAATTTTAATGACCAAATATTTTGTGGATCAATATTTCATGTCTATAATATCCTGAATGGACCAAGTTTCATGTCCATATTTTTATTTTTTTACTTAGATTTCATGTCAATTATATCATGTGTGGACATGGTTTCATGTCTATAAGTTTATACAAGGGTCAGATTTCGTATTCATAAATTAATGAGTGAACCTATTTCTATTTAAAAATTTTAACAAAGGTACAAGACAATGTTTATCCCATAACTACATGTATCTTTCCAATGATATTATCTTATAGATGATGATATTCGATAATTTTATCATTCATTTATTATGAACTATGAATCTTTATCGAATAAATCAATATTATGATCTATGGTATACATGGTGTAGATTTCAATTGTTAATATCTTATTATCACACCCTTATGCTCATGTAGTTTTTATCTAATCATTGACATCTCCCTTTTTTACCCTTACCTAGGATATGAGATAACCCTTTCTTATGTTTCCTTTCCCCATGTTGTAAATCATCCATTTAGAAATAATATGTCAATGAAGGTATCTAGTTATGAAAAAGTTAGTTGGGGATAATATAGATCATTTATAAACAATTTGTTTTTGTATCTATGTTTCTAAAGGCATTAGACCAATATGATTCCCACATATATTATAATTTTATGTAATTAATATTCATCTGATAAGATGTAATATCTATTTATAAAATGTATGGATCTCTATTTTCGGTATGAAAACAAGTTTTAATTTGAATTTTTAAACTAGGATGAGAAAAAAATAGTTACAAACATAGGAAATGGTATTAGTATATGAAAAAATCATAAATATTTTAATAATAGATGAACTAAGTTAAACCTATGGTTTTATTTATTATAAAGAATTTTTCTTGATTTAAATATCCAATGTATTTTTTTCATGAATATGTTGTTATCCACATTGATTATTGTTTCTCACACAATACAATATAGTTTTAGATAATTGTTAGAACCCAAAAAATCATGTGAAGAACAAATGTGATAAAAAATTCAATAGTCGTCATCATGATAAATTTAATTTCTAGAGAGATGGAATGAAATATTTTGTGACAATTATCACTCAAATCTCTCAAGATTTTGGTGGTAACATACATAATTTTAAACATTAAAATGGAAAAATAATAGAGAAGCATGTTATATAATATTTTATATGATAATTACTATTATCCTTATTTGGGCCTTCTAATAAAAAAATTTCTCAGAAATTGATAAATGTAATGGAAAATATTTTTTCCATTTTTTAGTGCTCAGAACATGAAAATGATTTCATAAGTATTTACTTTTTCAAAGGAGAAAAATATAAATGGAGGAAAATTAATATTTATGTGAGGAAATATGATTAAATTGTAGCCATGGACTGAGATGAGTTTAAGTAAACATTTTCAAGTAATCACATCCGTTATATTTTACATATAATAATAGAGAAGGAATTCTTTGAGCTTAAAAAATGATGTTGAATGCATTGGTACCTATGGGGAAAATTTGAAAAGACATTGAAGATATTATTTAGGTTTAATAATTATACCTAAAAGAAAAATTTATCAATTCATTATGGGTTTGAAACCACATCTTCAAAAGGCATTATCCATACTGAACTTTGGAAGCTATGAAAAAACCGTTTGATGTGTACTGAATATAAAAACCCTCAAGGTTTTGGTGAGAATAAAAGGAATATAGATCATCATGGGGAATATAGTGGTTTTCCACATGGATTTTAGAAAAATTTTATACCTCTTATATTCCATAGGTGTGCAATGGATCACTTAGGTGAATTCCAAAAATAAATAAGAAAATGTTTCAAGTGTGTGATGTTTGGACATCGAGTAAAAGAATGTCAATGTGATGTGAAGTTTCCAATCAATGAAATGAATGGAGAGAGTGCTCAATAAAATTTCCCACTAATACTTATGTTATATAAATTCAAATATTTTAGGATCAATTTGAATTAATTACCTAATCCATGGGATAATGAAGATAGTATAGGGAAACAAACTAGGAAGGGAAATGATAAAGGTAAATATTACACAAATTCTTCATTTTAATTGAATCGTGGTTTTATGGGAACACATATACTCTAATATATGATAGGGGATTAAAATTTTATATTTTTATATATAGTTCCTATGAAAAAATAATTCTTCAGTCAAGTTTTATGTGATTTTTAGAATTGATTATCTCTTCCTATATAGATTCCATATATATTTCTAAAATAAAATAATCATATTCTGAATCAATACATGATTGTATATTAGTTCCAAGATGATCATATACCTAGAGATGGAAATATTTTTTATAAGATAAAATGATATTTAAATAATAAAGGGTAAATTATGTCTTGGAAGCATATATGATTTTCTATGAACTTTTGGAAAATTATTAGTGAAAATAGGAGTATATATGATCAAAGTATATTCATTTTGGTATAAGACATTATGATTAATTTAAATTATTTTTATTTTTATCATGGAAGGATATGAGATCATATTATTTTGGAGTTTTATCTATAGTTTATAGTATCATAGATGACTATTTAAGGATAACTAATTTTGGAATGGGATAAATTGAAATTAAGATACTATTTTTTGAGGTTCAATTATGATTTATAATAACCTATACTAATCATTATAGTTTTGGTAAATATTTTTATTTTAGAGGAATAACTTATCGATATAATTATTTGTTAAAAGTAATTTTAGAGTGAAAATTTTATCTCAAATGTATATTTCATAGAATAAGAGATGAAATAGAAGTATATCAAAGAACAAATGAAGAGATTATTATTGTGTCATATAATGAAATCAAGTAAGTTTATTTTCTCGATGGTTTTATCTCAATAATAAAATAATCCCCTAACTTTAATAAAATTACCTAATAATGGAAACATTATCCATTTACTATTAATTAATAAGAAATAAATGGTCTCTTATCCCATCAATGATTTATAATTTTTTAATTGTTACCAATCTCTAGACCATGTTCTCAATGAGTCTTTATTAGTCTTTTTTAGTTAATATTTTTCTTCAATATCCTTGTTTTTACATTTCAACTTTGTTATACTATTTTGAAAATCATATTAGATTTATTTTGTATGAACTTCATACTTCTATTTCCCCTTATTCAGAGAATTTTTTATTAATGTTTTTATGATGAGTGTTTTCGATAATGTAATTTTCACATATCAAAACATTGATTACTAATCATAACATCAAATTGAGAGGATGGAATTTTTTAATAATGGAATAGAATATAAAACCCCATTAATTTATTAAATATTCATCATTTTTTATTTCTTTGATATCTTGTGTCACGTGTGACAACGAGTTCAAATTAACTAAGATACACTATTAAAATATTATTATTAAATTTGAGAGTTATAACATATTCATTAATATGGTTTGTATGAATATGATTAATTACATTGTTAAATATATATAAATTTACCACATAATATATATTTATTGATAAATTCTCATTAAATAATAAATAAATTTTTAGTAATGTTATTTTATTCTTCACAAATAGGTCTTCCTCAAAAATGATTTTATTACTTTTTATGATAAACAATTTTAATAAATTTTTGGATATTTTAAAAATATATTTAATAAAAATAATATAAATTTTGAAATCACCATATCATAATTTTCTTAGAATTAATTTTTTAGTTTTTTTATGAAAAGATTTATTTCTCATTGTATAGTGAGATCACATATTTATCTTGTAAACTGTATTTAATTCAATGATTTGAAAAGTTATAATTTATTTTTAAATGGTTTAAAATAATAATTATTTAAATAATATTATTATTAATCCAATTAAGTTCATTAATATCTATTTTATATTTTAATTTTGGTACAAAAACATTTTTTATTCAAAAAAGGAATGATTATGAAAAAATATATTTTATAAATAGATGTTGTTATCACATTCTTCACACTTATTCTAAAAATTGTCTTCTTCCATTGATAAGAATTTAATTTTATAAAATTTATTTGATAATTTTAATTAGGATCATGAAATTTGGTAAATAGTTCCCTTTTATTTATAGGAATACTGAATAGTTCTCATTCCACCCCTTCTCCAACCCTAATTTTCTTCCCCCATTCCTGAAAGCGTTGTTAATCCCTAAAGCCTCAGATCTTCTTGATGGACTCCTTAATCTTCAGATATCATCCTTTTAGTTCAAAGAAACCTCAGTGCTACTGAACCTCACCCTGATTTCTTGATTTAAGTAAAGAAGACCTTCCGTCGACGCATTCGACATATTTTTCTTCGCCTCATGGGATCTCCAAGAAAGGGTGACAATTGGCTTACTTGACAGCCACCATATTATGATTCTCTTTGAATTGGAGGTGGACCACATCAAAGCCTGGTCGAGGGACCCTCATAGATGCAACGAGATTCTCTTTTTCCTCCTACGCTGGTCCTTTGACTTCCATATGGAATGTGATTTGCCCTCTATAGCGGTTTGGGTAAGCTTACCCAAACTTCCTTTACCTTTTCAAAATCCATATATTATCAAAATTTTGGGTAACCTCGTCGGGAGGTTCTTATGTGCTAATAGCCACATTAAGGCAGTGTCCCATATGGTCAGTACTCGGGTCTGTGTAGAAGTAGATGAATCTCGGTTACCTTTCAAATTTGATTGGATAACTATTGGAAAGGAATACATATACAAGCAATGTGTGATTTATGAGAATTGTACTGACTTTTTTTTCATGAAACCATCTGGGACACTCTCTGGAAGTTTTCCGAAGGATACCTTCAACCCCAGAGTTGGAGACTCATCATTGGGAATCTCAGGTCTCGGCAAGGAGGGAAAAAGTTTAAAAGGGTAAAACCCTTGTGTTTTGCTGGGTAGCTGGTCCAGAACAGATGTAACTTGGTTCAAATAGCTGTTGTGGGGGACTTCAGTCACCGTTTCCTTTGGAGTAGGATGTCTTGGAGGGTGTTCGCAAGGTGTCTGAGGTGAGCATTCATGGTCCTGTTACGATGGAAGCTAAGGTGACCAAAGATAACCCAAAGGTGTCTGAAGTGTTTATAATGTTGAGGCATGATTTGGAGGTCCTATCCAGGCTATGTTTACAGGAGTATTATGATTCAAACCATGTGGAGGATCTGGTGCAACAACATAGGAATGGAGCTGCAGAGGCTAGGGTGAAACTGGTAGAAGGAGAGGGGGTTATCTCTGCCTTGGATGTGGCCAGCCCAATCAGAACTAGGGAATTTGGGGGACCTGTCCATCCAGCCAAGCCTTTGCTTCAACTGAGTAACAGGGTTGATGGTATCTCAGAAGCAGGATTGAACACTGATCCTACGGAATCTGGTGATGTTGATGGGGGCTACCAGGAGAACCACGTTGATGAAGGTTAGGGTCATGAGGAGGCCTCTATGGTTGTGGAGGATCCTCCTAGCCTAGATACCAACATACTTCAATTCAAAACAGATGACCTAAGGACAGTGGTTGAGGGTGAGGGAAAGGAAACAATTAAAGATAATGGATTTTTGGTTAGGTGTCTTCTGGTGATTTAATGCAACATTCGTGAATAGAGGAGGGGGAGTGACAAGGGGTGTAAGGAACCTGTTTCATAGAATCTCATTAGAAAGAGGGTGTATATTTCTGGGGGTGATAAAGATAATATGAGTGGCTTGGCCAACCGGTCCTATAGTGATATTGTACAAGGTGGGTACAAGAGAATTATTGAGGATGAAGGAATGTTGTTGGATGCCCCAAGAAGAAGAACAAGTAATGACTATTATTTCCTACCGCGACCAGTGAATTCCAGAGCTTCATCTAAGTGAGATCGTGCGGTGATCCTTGCTTTCAAAAAAGATAACTTGTCTAGGGAATCTCTCACTGGATCAAATGAGGAGTCGAGACCAAGGTGATAATATCTTGAGGTATTATAAGCCAAATTCTGAATGGGAATCAGTCTCTGTGGAGGAGTACTCCTTTGTTGGGTGTGGTGATGAGTATGGATATTTTGATTGGTATTGGTTGTGATGTTATGTTCTTGTCATTTTATTTCATGCTCTTGTTTTATGGTTGGTGTCAGTTGTGATCTTGTATAGTTTATCACTTACCCTCAAAGTGACTCCTCGTTTCTCACTTTTCCTAAAAGTGTTTGAAAATAAAAAAAAATTAATTTTCTGTCAAAGTAATGAAATAAACAAAGTGACACTCTCTAAATTTTAAATATATATTATGTGTCCATGTAGGAAAAAATATAGATAATAATGGAACTAAATATAAATTTTTTGATTAAGGAATTTATTTTCTTTATAGAAATTTATTTCTAATTTTTAAAATTTATAAAATTACCTTAAATTCTTATGCAATGCTGATATGATATTTTATTAATTAAAATTAATAATTAAATAAATGATTTTTAATAAACCAAAAATAATATAACTTGAAATAATTAATGTTCCAAAAATAATTTTACAGATCTATATTAAATTATGGGGAAATTGTATCATATTTAAATCAAATCTCCCCTTTATGTTGATTTATTTAAAGTCAAATTAATTTAATAGTGTTAAAATTGACATTAATGTTATTTTATCATAATAAATTCTTTTTCATATTATATAAATTTCATAAAAATGTTATATTAGACCATTAAATATGAATATGCTTAAAAAACATCCATGTTCAAATCATGCATCACTTTTCCATTTATTATAAAATTATTAACCCTTTGTGATTAATATAGTGGTTACCACTGTTAAGGTAAAAAATTATTAACTAAGAGGATAATAAAAAAGATTAGGATTAAAATGATGTCAAAACTTGTATAAATTTCATTTGATCATTTTAAATTAACCCTTGAAATAGTTTCTTCAAATTCATGACCATTTTGAACCATTTTCCTCTATAACTACCTTATTATATTTTTTTATGAAATTCCAAAAGTTCCCCTTACCTAAATTGAAAAAGGGAAGATCCTCCCTCATTTATGTAAAAAAATTTGAGCCTTATATATCAACAAAAACTACACATTAATATTCTAAACATCCAAATAAATTTTATGTATTCAGTTGTCTTCTAAAAATACCAACCATAGGTTTTTTAGGGGAGGATAAAAAATGTAGTCTCTTGGAGAAGAGGTTATCATATTTTCAAGACTATTTCAATATATTTCTTCTTAAAACTTTTATAAATATATGGGGGTTATGTTATAATGGTAACATCAGTATCCTAAATATACTAAAATGATATCATGATTATACCCTTGTTCTGATCAAATGAGATGTGAAAGTATCACTTAGGTGTGCATGGGACTTACCATCTCCACGTAGTGATACAATTCATTTCTAGACACTATATTTTTTGGATGGGAATTATGATGGTTTTAATGTTTATGTATTATAATTAAAATATAATTATATTTTTAATTATAATATAACATATACCTTCTTACGTTCTAAATATTTTAAAATGAAAACATCGTTCATGCATACTTATAGACTACCACTTCCATGAAGTGATGTTATTCATTTTTTATTTATATTTTATTTGGATGGTAATGAGGAAGGATTTGATGAATATATATTGTATAGATGATATAATAATGATTTTATATAGGTGAATTAATATTTTCCTTTATTTCATTCCATTCTTTTAAAAATGAAAACAGCTTTCATGCATATGTACGACCTACCATCTCCTTGAATGATGTGATTCATTTATCTACCTCTAACATTTATGTATGAATCTAAATATGTATATAATGAATGTTTTTTATTTTTATATCATTATTAAAAAAATTAAAAGATGTAACCATAATCAACGTGTATGGACAAGGACTACCAAACTGAAACAAGCTTGGAAAAGAAAGTAGTTATCACCCAGAATAAAGATTTTGATAAAAAAATAATAATAAATGGGTTACATGATATCATAAATAAATCATACATAGTAAGATATACATGAATTTTGTTATGGAATAAATTTATAATAAATCAATATTTTTTTATTCTGGATGTTTGAAAGTGAATGAGGAATGGAAAAACATTAGTTATAGAATTTTCATCACTCTTTAAATTTTGTGGAACAAAAGGCTTGTTCAACAGTTGTTTCCTTTGTGTGGTGTATTTACTCCCCATGAATTAATTTCATGACTCATATTATAAATTTCAAATTTATTTAAATATAAATCTATATATATCTATTTCATGGGACTTAGAATAAAAAATTTATCAATATAGTAAGGATTTTATTTCACATTCCCATCATTATTCGAGATTGTTTATGTTTAACCCTCCCTCAGAGAATATTTATCTTCCATATCCATGTTTTCTAAAAAACATCTGAAATTTTTTTATTATTATAAAATAATTTTTCAATGTCATTTTTTCTCTTTTTTTACTTTTTATATAAAATTCAATATAGAATCATCCAGTTTTTTCTAATAAGGTACTTTTTTAATTTTATTACTATAATGTGAAAGGAATGGTTTTTAACTTATATGATAAGAAATTAATTTCCTTAAATTATGAACCCTAAATTATTTGAAGATTACTTTAAATTATTTAAATGTTATTTTTAATTAAAATGGATTCTTTATTACATGCACATTTTTTAGAATATTTAAATTGTTTTTAAAATTTGAAGGTGAATTTTTATAAAGAAAGTTGTAATGACCTTATAATGATATATGTTTTCATTGATTATAATATCCCATGATACTAATTATTATTTACTGTGGTTATGTTCTAATTAAATTTTCGTTAAAGTTTTTATGGATGGTTTATGTTTATGGTGAAAAGATGTTAGTGAAACCCATTCCCTTTCTCTATGAGTTATACTTTGAGGAAATGATTATAAAATCTATTTCTTTTCCTGAGTTTAGATATGTTGAATGATTTTTGATCTTATAGAACACATATTTATCACTTTTTATATAATGGGTGTGAGTTACATCTCCCTACAATGCATTTTTTGAAGATGAATAAGTCATGAGGTAAATATGATATTCAGGAACATGATTTCAGGTTCAAAATTTTATGCATGGACATTATTTTCATGTCTATATGTTTATTAATCGACTTAGATATCATGTTTAAAATATCATTCTTGGATTTAGTTTCATGTCCATAAGTTTATCTATATAACTATATTTCATTTCTATAAAATCATGTGTGGAAAATGTTTCATTTACATAAGTTTATGTGAGGGATTTATTTCACATCCTTATCTTAATGAGTGAACATGTTTCAATCTCTACAGGTTCACAATGCTATAACCTTATGTTTAGGACAAAATTATTTTTATTATTCCAATGGTATTCTCTTATAGATCTTGTTATTTTAATATCTTATAGTTATTGTCTTATGAACTTCCAAGAATTATTCCATGTGTAAATATTATGATCTATGATATATGATGTGTGGATTTCAATTGTTAAGAACATGTTCCCACACCCTTATGCACATATTATGCTAATATGATCATTAAAATATCTCTATTTTTACATTTAATGATCATGTTATCTCTCCCTTTCTAATATTTCCTTTCCACAGGTTTTGACGAAAGGTTTTAGAAATGATATGTCTAAAAAGGATGCTAGTTATGATGAAATTAGTGGGGGATGATATAGATCATTTATAAACCAGTTGTTTATGTGTCCTTGTTTCCAAATCCACATGACCTATATGATTCTTGCATGGATTGTAATGTTATGTAATGAATATTAGTTTTATAATATGTATTTTATATGTATAAAAAGTATGGTACACTTTAGAAATACCATTAAATATATTAAAACAAATTAAAGTTCCCAAGGAGAGGGTTCCCAACTAGTAGGGGTGAATCAGTGGTGTTTACCAATTTAAAATTACCTTAACATTGAATTTAATTTTTCAGTTTATTAAAGAATGATAATCTAAAATATTTCATTCATCTTTACTCTAAAAAAATAAATAGATATAAGGATAATTCATGATGATTTTGAAAGGATCACCCCCCAAACAAGGTGATTGTATCATTCTAATGATCAAATAAAATATTGATTCATATATTTTAAACTTTTGGATTGAAGTGGTAAATAATTATTGAGAATATGTAATACACCACTCAACATATAACCTAAGATAATTTACTCTATATAAATCCATAGGGACAGTTCCACTTCCACTTCCATTTCTCATGTGTTATATATTATCTTCACATTAAAATAGATTATGATTGTAATTGATAACTAAAAGCTTCATAAATGATTCATATAAAAAATGGGAGAGATCTATTTTATTCTAATATTCTTTTACATGAATTACAATATTCCTATTGAGACTTTATAAAGATATTATGTGAGCGTGCTCATCTCTTCAATCATTTCAAGCCCAGATGAAGAACTAATGTAAATGGATTGGTCAACCTTTCACATCTCTTATAGAAACTAATTTATCTTTTTATCAATATTCTTATTTGAGTTATTCACAAAATTCTATGTCACATTCATGTTATTCCACTCTTATATGAAGTCTATATTCTGGATGTGACTTTTATCTTTTCTCAATGTTTCATGGATGTGTCCCTTAGTCTTTATATTGGACTTCTCACATCATATTTCATCTTTAAAATTGATTTGTTAATATAAATAATATATTTTCATTGCATATCAACTTCTAGATGATTCATATAATTTAATGGTACAATGAGAAATGTTTTTTACTTCCTCAATCAATGATTTGTTTCGGTATGATTCCATGATAATGTGATAGTATATTCTTAATTAACTATTGATTTTAGTATAAATCTAGAAATAACATTCACTTTATTTCTTATAATTTCAATATATACATAAAATTAACTGTAAAAATTTTTCATCTATGATCACCATAAAAAATATTAAAAAATTAACACACTTTTCAATTACAAAAATAACCAATAGTGATTCCCTCTTTAGTCCACTGAATCAAACTCGATTCACTGCCTTTTCAACTTTATTAGAGTGTTAAGGAATCCATAATAGAAAATAGTAATTGAAAAGATAAAATACTTGTAATTCACATTCTAAATTTATTATCATTAATAATAACATGATTTTTATTTTATTAATAAAATTTAAATAAATAAAGTATCACAACTATTATATTCAGAATTTTATTCTAGGTATTTTTCTTTAATAGATTCTTCTTTGATCACAATTTTAATTTATTAATTAAATTTATTTGAAAATATTCAATCAATTTGAACAATGTTTATTAATTTAATTTTTCATAATATTCTACATAAATCAAAATTCATTTGTGATGTTTAAACCACTAATATTTAGTTTAAACATTATTACTTTTTCTTGAGATTTTGTTTTTGAATCTTAGAATTTCAAACCATTATAAATAGAATAATTTTAAAAATGGTTTATCTATTATAAATTCATTACTTAAACATATGGAATCATAAGTTACTATTCTGAAGTACTATTTGACACTTAAAAATTCCTCAGTAAACTTATGATGTCTAAAAATAAAATTGTGTCTGATATTACTATTATAAATTTAGAAAATAACATTATTAAGGATGATTTTACTATTTTTATCTCTCACCTTATGATTTTGGTGTAATTGATACAATTTTTATTTATAGATTTACTTTTATAAATTACAATTTATGTCGTATGAGGTTTTGAATAAACATACAATCTCAAGCCTTATTCAATAAAATTTAAACACCTTCTTATGGAAAACATTCAAAAGTTAGTAATGAATGTGACAAAGTGACTAATATTCTCAATTTTTCTTTATCTATAGTTCTATGATGACTCTTACAAAGTCCAATTTAGGAAAAATGATTCTTCAACACTAAAATTCCAAAAATAGTTCCAATAATCACTTAATATCTTCAAATAATTCCATAAAATCTGAAATGATCTTTAAAACATTTTAAACAGCTATAAAAACATATCAAAATACTTTAATTATTATTCAAAATATAATAAAATACATATAATACAACACAAATGCTATGGGAACTTCAATGGTGAAAGTGAATAATATAAACTAACTGTTTCAAGTTTTAGAGAAAATTATTGTGTCCTTTTCTATGTTGAAAATTAACCCATGTGTTCAAGTGTATCAAAATAAAAATAATATAACATTATAAGAGTAAAATATTTATATAGTTTCCATTATACACAATATTGATTAAAAAATTAATGAGTTCAATATCTTGAAATAAAAACAATAAATTCATGGGGCCCCTAAAATTAAAAATGATTAATTTACCTTATAGTATAAATAATATAGAATAAATAGAGGTGGTCCTTAATTTAACAATTATATTTTAATTTAGACCATTGTATAAGTGTATTTGTGTAGGGTTTTACAATTTCATGATGATTATATTAGAATTATTTCATGGAATATACCTTGTTGATGTTTTGTTAAATGGTATATGACATGAACAAGTCGTTATTACTGAAACCTGATTGATTGTATCTTGATTTTGCAAGTTATTTCATGGGAATTTATCTATTTTTTTATAATATTACATGAATCATGGAATTAACCCATGGAGTAGAGAGAAAATATAGGAAAATGTTAAAATTTTATAGGAAAATAATCACACTCTTAGTTCAAGAATTTAATGTACATTAATGAAATTCTAATATATATTATCAATGGGAGTGTGACCAAAAATTATCTTCTATTAAAACTAAAATAATCATAATTTTTTATGTGGAATGATTTTGGAAATCTAAACTAATTCTATAATAATGAGTGCAACACATGAAATCTAATATAATACATTTCAATATTCTTTATAGATATGAAATAAATTTAAAAACAAAATTTAATCCAATGGTGGTGAATTCATTGAAATTATGTAATATGAGGAAACAAACCTCTTGATTATGAATGTGATTCTTGGTTGATCACTATGAGAACATATTGATATTTCATTTTTTATGAGATCCTAAAATAAAATAAACCAAAATTATTAATTTAATTTATTATGTAATATTTAAAATAAAGGATAAATATTTTTCATTTAGTGAACACATGTATAATGGAATAATAGAAATAAGTAAATTACATAATTTTATGATAAAAATCCTATGGGTGTTTACATCCTATGAATAACATATCCACATACATCATTATTATAATAAAGTTATAAGATTTAAGAAATACATATATGATAATAAAATGAAATATGACCATTATAATTGGTAATATAGCCATTGGAAATATGGATATTAGCATTGTAACCTAAAAAATTTTAGAATGTTATTTGATTATCTAAAATAATAATTATATAAAAATTTATAACACCTAATGAATGTTGAAATAATTTGGTGACTATTTTTTTATAATTATTAATCTATATATAATATCTATATGATATGTTTAATCATATAAAAATCTGTATTTATTTAATATATTCATTGTTAAGTAATGTAGAATTTTATTATTAATTAAATTTAAAATGAGTTTATATTAATATAATATATATCATATTTATAATTATAAAACCCCCTTATAAAAGTGAGACATAAAAATATTAAAATTTACCACCATTTTGAATAAGGAGTTCCATTATTTATTGGGGCATGTTAGATAAGTATTCTATAGTTAATAGTACTTGTCATAGAGTAGTGACATGATGGGTGACCTCTTATAAAGATTCCCAATGTGTGTGTAAGTGAATAAAAATCATAATTAAAAAACATGTTCTCGCATATGGGGTATGTCATGAGTCATATGAGTTACCCATGTGAATAATAGTTTGTAGTATATTGTAAAGGTGACCATGGTATTATAGGATACCCATGGGGTTAGCTATATATTTTCATGGAAAAGAGAGGTTGTATCTTGAAAAATGGAATCAGAACCAATACACTGATAGATGTGTAGATAAATTTATTTTGTTTGGGAATTGGGGTTCATAATGATGGTGTTCTTCTATGAATTAGGGAGAGTGTGACATGCCTATAATGGTGTAAATTAAAAATATTAAATTTTACTACACATTCCAATATCAAGCATCATTATATACGGGAGTTTATCTAATAATAATTTTAAAATTAATAATTCATGGAATGGGTTAGTGTTATATTAGGTAACCTCCATGTCGTTTCATTCAGTGTGTGCGAGTGAGGAAAAATACTATCATAATATTTTTTCACCTATGAGGATAATAATTTATATTATATATTACCCAAGAAAGTAATTTCCATTGGTGTGTTGGGAAAGTTAACAAGGTACTATATGAGATTCATATCCTTATATGACTAAGTTCCTAGCCTAGATAGGTTGGCCCGTGACATGAATCATCACATAAAAATTAGCTAACTATTATATCTTGTACATTTTATAAAAAAAATCTAAATATTATAAAGGTTATTTTTTTATAAATGAAATGTTTTAGGACCTCATTTTCACATTTTATACAAATAATTTTATAAAGGTTATTTTTCGTGGATTAAAATTAATTTACGGTGAAAAAAAATTTATTTTAAAATAATTAATTTCAAAACCAAACATATAAATTAATTTTGAAAATATAAATTATATTTTAATCTTTAGGAAACTATTTATTTAAGTATTTAGAAATTTTACATTGTTAATATGATATAAAATGTATGAATTTTGGTATTTATTTTTGAAAAAACACAAAAAACACTAAAATTATGAATAAATTTATAAAATAACGTTTTTAAATAATTTAAAATGAATTTAAACTATATATATTTCCAAATATTATATTCAAAAAATATATAACAATTCCTAATATTCATATATAAATTCTTCCCTCCTCAATCCATTATCCAAAAAAATAATATTTCTATTTTTTTATTTCTTAAATACACTAATATTGAGCTCCCTGTAAAAATTTTGAGAAATATAGAGGCACCAATAGATAGAATTCGATGATTGGAATATGATAATATGTGTAGAGAATTATCTTATAAATCAATTTTCATTTTACTATTCTATTTTTTTATTATATATTATTTATTATGAATTTGGTATATGAATCCTTTAATGTGATGAATCTCATAAAAGGTGTTAGTTCATTATTTTTATTATTTTCATGTTTTTAAATGATTGAATTTTTTACTTAAGAAAATTTACAGATAAAACAAAAGGAAGTGGTAAGAAGATAAAAATTGTGTATTTCAAAAAAAGGGGACTCGGTGCTCAGTGGGTGGTTACTAAGTATCTCATGGTATTTGGTGTGGGATTTATACATTTCAAATTTTATTAATGAGTATATAGTGTCCTTATATTCGGTATGTATAAGTGTTCTATTAGGTTTTCCTAAATATCAAGAATAATGATTAATTCTGTCTAATTGTTATTACTTAAAAACTATTTCATTGGGTTTTATTCTATAGAATAAAATGGGGATCCATCACCTACATTCCCTCCTCCCTCAAATATTATTTTATGTAGAATCTGAACCCTAGTTCACTTTGATTCTTCCCAATATTTTTTAATAATGTTAAATTAGTGCATGTATAGTATAATTGTTATATTCTATTCTTCTTTTCAAATATTTTTTATAGAAATGAGAGATAATTAATCTTATAATTCTCCTATGATTCAAAATTTTATATCACTTATGGTTATTCTTCATTAAATTTATTGTGAGATAATGTATTTAGTGATCATAATATAAGTATGATCGTTCTTTGATTCATATTACTATTTTATATTGAGAACTTAAACAGAATTACCAGGTTACACTTATCTTGGTTTCATAAATTTATCAAACATTGAATATTCTATTCCTTTGGATTCTCTTTTTTTGGTCTAAAAAATCATTTTTTTGGATCAATCATTTTTAATCATATTTTTATAGTGATATTTATGAAATTATAAAGGGGTTGAGTGAATACTATTCCAAAAAAAATTCATAATAATAATAATTCTAAAAGGGTTTCATTTCAAAAAAAATATTTTAATAAATAGCCTATCTTCTATCCATGGTTCAGTGTTATACTATTACATGCTCTATTAAATAAATTAATTCCATGTATTTTTTTCATTTTAACTATGAAGTCTTATATACATACATATATATATATTCCATTATACATTTATTTTATCATTCTATACTAAATATTAGACAATTGGAGCCATGAAATTTTGATATATCATATATTGTTATTTTAAATAATTAAGAAATTTATATTATTGATTGATACATATACACCAACAACATGTATGGATATATATATATATAATTTAATTTATTCATTCCTATGAGAAGATGTTATTTATGACTGATATATGTATATATATATACACACGAATTCCCCAATATATGGATTCTATTTGTTATCAATATGTAAATATGTTTTTGATGTATTGAGCTGATTTTTTATGTAACATTGTTATCAATACATTCTTAAAAAATATGTGATGATTGTTAAAGTACTCATAATGTTAAAGACATATGCACTTAACATTTAATACTTATGTTAATGATATTCGAATATGTCACATTTTTTTAAAAAATAAGTGATGTTAAACCATATTTTAATGGTTTTTAATTAATACCATTAATTTTATAATGATTACAGAATTCATTCTTGTGTTAAATGTTCTTGGAATATAATGGATAATGGAATAACACTTTGATGAGGTATTAGGATGTCACACATAGTGATTCTCTAGGTGTTTGAAGTTTGATATGATAAGTAGGATTAAAATTTTTAGATATTTTTTAGAATTTGGAATCATTTAATTTTCATAATTCATTTGGGGGAATTGAATTAAAATAATAGGCCAAAATAGGGAATGTTGGGGAATCTAATTAAAACAAAAACCACTATAGTGGATACAGGAACCATCTCAACCTCTCTTATCCAATTCAAGAGGTTATTAAGAGGATAGTGTGGGCCATTTCACATGTAGGGGTTGGGTTAACATTCATGGAAGGTCAAGGTTCGGTGTTTATAGCAGGCAATGATGCATGACCTCCCACCTACAAGGAATAATAGAACACCTTGGGCTATCACTAGCACCCATGAATATGTCAATACTTCTATGGTGAATATAATGACTAATTTATATCCTCCATTTCATCGAAACATAAAATGTTGTAATGGTCCCATAGATTCACCGTTCATTATTTAAAAAGTTAAAAAAAATTCAAACAATTTCAAGTGACTTAAATTTAAAATAATTATTTTTAATCCCATCATAATCAATTCATGGTAAGATTTTTGTACAATATTCTTCATATTCTATGGTTCAGGCTGGTTAACATTAAAATTGAACCACCTTCATCTAAGGAGATCTTGAACTTATGAGATTCATACAAACTCATAGAATCATTATAAAAAATAAAAAAAATGTGTCAAGACTATATGGTTGGATGGTGATTTAATGTGGTCTATATATGATGGAGGAGTTCATTATGTCCCTTGATCGAAAATCGATGAAGGATGTTTTTGATTAATGAAATGATTTGTGGTTCATGTGATAAGATGTTGATCATGAGTTTGTTAGGTGCTCTTAATCTAGATATGTTTGGGGTGTTATGAGGTTGGTATGAAATGAAAGGAGAACATGATGAATGTGTAGTCTGTAAGGTATATAATTTTCATTCCATGGTTTATATCTAGATACAATATGTTCTCATGGTGAGAATTCAATGAATGGTTGATCTTTTGGATACCATATAGATATAAATAACTTTAATAAGATATTAGATTAGTCTCAAATATGCATATAAATGAATGGATAATCATGATTCATAGACTGATAAAGGGATAAGATCATTCATCATTTGCTTCAAATACCCACCTTGATAGATGTAATAAGTTCTAATTACTTTGATATGAATATAACTCTTTGTTAATGGTTCATCAAGAGAATATACACTTGGGTTAGGCATATTTCTTGTAGTACATAATGTATCTTCTAGGTTGAGGTCATGTTTATCCACACTGAAAATAGGTAAAACCCTTTACTGTGCACATGGTGAGAATATTCACACCACTTAGCTAGTGTGAAAAGTATTGGTGAAATAAAATTACATGGTGCACAATGCTGAAGTGAACACTAGCTCACTAATGCATAAGGTAGAGGTATTGACAGTATGGTACTTGTGTAAAGATGGTGTCCTTTTCCTATTTGTATAAAGTATTCGTATAAAATAGTGAACAAGAATACATAATATAATAATAATATGTGGATTTGTGATGGGTGTTCACCATGATCGAATGAAATGAATTTATAGTGTGATGGTTGAGAAGGGAATATGATAAAAAATTGACAAAAGTATTGGAAATAGTGTTAAGAGAATAAATATAAAAAACATTTCAAGAGTAGAACACCTATATAGATGAGTTTTCAATAAACTAAGTAAAACCATAACATTAAATATTTGAAATGATATTCAAGACCAGAAGACTTATTAAAGTGGTTTCTAATGTTCTTTAATAATATACACAACCAAGACCTATTGATACATACTTCCCATGGATTCATATCAATCGATAAGAGGTGATGACTAATCCTAGATAATATAGAGAAATTTCTATCATTGGATAAATTATGAAGATGGATCTTGTTATTAGTGCATATAACCAACCACTAAATGCCTATAATAGGGTGTCTCAACAATTATGGAATAGGGTATTTATTACTGAGGTTTCTAACCAATTTTTGGGGAATTATATTTGGGGTGTTTAACCAAATACTCTTGTTTCTCTTACATTTATATTGATGAATCCATGTTAATGTGTCTAAACAACATTGAATGGGGTAATATTTTATGTTAAACCTTTTAAATACCATGTTGTTCTATATCCTTTCTTGCTACTAATCATAAGGTGAGGGCTTGAGATATTTTCAAGAGGATCAATGACATTTAAAATTTTTAAATTTTTAATTAAAAGAAAATAATTCATAAAATAAAACCATTGATTCATCTCCCTCTCAGTGGTCAGTCGAACATATGGTTATAAATGTTGTATCAAAACCAAGATTCCATCTAAATATAAAAAATGTGTTCATGAGAAATCTAAAATTTCAATTTTGGGAATAAAATGTAGTTTTTTCTCTTGATGGAATAAATTATTATTGGTGGAGGAATATGATGGTTCCCTACCTCTAATAACATAGCCCTAAGGTGACATATGCCTCAAATTTTGGGTTTCCATCCATTAGTAAATGTAATTTTATGAATCAATATGATAAGATGACTATAAATTCTAATGGAAAGGATAAAAATTACATATTAATTTCTCAATTAAATAATGTATATACCATGTTCAAGGGTCTCTAATCAAAAAATGAGATCTATGAAAAGTATAAAATAAGTTGTTAAGGAAGTTACAATGTCAATGAATCCTAGCTATAACCCTAGAGGATAAAAATTGGAGACATAAATATGGATAATGATAAGATCATTGATTAATACTTTATAAGTTTTGGTGAGATTTTAATTCATATTTGAGAGTTTGATGAGATACTAGATGATGCTATAATTTTTAAAAATGTTATGATTAATGTTGTTTATTGGTTTGATAAATAATATAAACCAAAAAATAAAGTTAATATTTAATAATAGATATGATAAATAATATAATATTTTCTTATAATATGTTATAGGAAACAAATTTCATGAATAATGAATATCATTTGATAGATTTTGAGTCCATGAGAAGAAAAAAATATGGATTTGGAAATTATATAATAAACTAATTTAGATATAGAGTGATATGAAGAAATTAGTGAAATAATTGACCATATATAAAGAAGATTACAAAATGGTAAGTGTAATGGAAAGGAAAAATTATTACCAATTTGAAGGAATTATGATATCATTGGAAATGTTTTCTATGATTGTCCAAAGTGGAAGGTTACAAAAACTGAATCTGATAAAGAAGAAGGAAATTTTTATAAATAGAAAAATTATAAATAGAAAAATTATAAATAGAAAAAGCATTATCCCATTTTTATAAAGATATATTTGATGATATTAAATTATAAAACCAATTCATCATCAATTAACTCTTAAGATTATTATGTCATTATACATACTGATGTTTAAAATGTATTTGATTAATCAAACAGTGATGATGATGGAGAAGAAATAACCAAGCATGAAAAGAACATAAAAGATGAGTTGTAATCATGTAGTGAGGAGATTACAGATATTAGGAAAGAAAATAAAAAAATAAAGGACCAAGTGAAGGTGGATAATGAAAAATAATATCTGTTTTGAAATGATGTAACCTATGTTAGTGAGATTAAAAAGTACAATCTTTGATAATCTGAACATGATAATTGTTCTAGTGATCTTGAGGGGAATATGAAAAAAAGTAAGATGTATTGGGGGAGAAAAAATAGTGTCTTATATTTAAAAATAATATGATTAATGTAATAGAATACATTGGAATGTTTGTTATGGTTAAAGTATAATCATTACATATCATTGAGAAGATGAGTTCTAATAGGAAGGTGAAAACTTCAACTAATAAAAATCAACTCGATTATAGAATTTCTAATATTATGTGTGAGAAAATTCATCCAAACATGTTCAGACTAATAAAATTGAGAGGCGATATTCTATATCAAATGAAAGAAATAAAATAACAAGAATACCACTACTCCTAATGTAAAAACTCAACCCTAAGAAACATTACACCAAATTTTTTTTTGGAAATATTTTATATTAGGGATGGAGATCACAATTTGGAGGTTTTTACTGGTGTTGTGTAATGTATGAGCACAAATATGATTCTTGTTGGTATAATATTTCATTTTTTAGAATGATGAATGAATAGAGTGGTAATTTTGAAGAGTAGTTACAGATAAATTCAAAGAATATGAAATATGTGACAAGATATACACCAAATATATCTAACTCAAATAGATTTTAATGTTTATAATAATTAATTCATGGTTGTGGAAAAGAATATAAAAATTCCAATGAATCCTTTAATATAATATAAATAGATCTTTTGTCTCATGTAATGGGTAATAAAATTAAAAAATCTAAAATGGAGGATTCATTCAATATTAAGACTCTCAAGAAGGGTTGTAAGAAGCCCAAAGAATCTATGAAAGTCAATAAAGAATGGTTATTGGTATTTAAAGACCAGTTGGAGATTAAAAATATAGTTTTAAAAGAATATATTGATTATATAGGTTAATGGAAAAATGTGTTCACACATAAAGAAGTTTGTATTCATCAAAATATATCTATGGATACAGATCAAAATATTTATGTAAAATCATGTGAAATGGGTGGTAATTTTGAGAATAGAAAAAAAAGTATATAACAATATTAAAAACCTATGAATATGTAATTATAAAGATAAATCATGCTTAAGGGGGAAAGGTTTCCTTCCAAACTGTGCTAGATAAAATTATTCCCCAAAAAGAAGAAACTCAAGGGAAGAATCAAGATAATAAAAACATTAAGACTCAAAAAATGACTCCAAAAAATATTATATTGCTTGGTTTTTGAAGAAATTATATATAAATGTTCAGATAAAAATTTTAACTAGAGTGATAATTATTATTAATCAAGAATATTGTTCATTATTATATTAAGTATATTTTTCTATGTTAATAAGAGTGTAATTAAAGGGTATGGATACATCCCTTGTGGGGGAGCACATATTAGTTGAATAAGTCAAACCTTTCATAGTATATTGATTGTTAAATTTCTTGAAAACATAATAAAATTTAAAAATGTGATATGACAATCAACACCATTTTTTTATTCTGAATGATTTAAAAAAAATTAATCATGGGGGAGTTGATATTTATCTAAATAGGGTAGCCATGTTTATTTTATTAGAACCTTTCTAATGTGTTTGTTCTGATGAATATAGGATAAAAATATTTTATGATTTTATTTTTTAAAAAATTGAAAAATATGAAATGTGATTTCTAATATTGGTGTAACATGATGAAAAAATTATGGACAAAATTGATAATCTTGGTTTTACACTCTTGTTTTCTACAAAGGGTAATCCTAAGTGAACATAGAGTTTTCTATTCAAAGGATCTTTCCTAATAAAATCATGTTATATAATCCTTGTTAGGACTCATCCTTAAACATTATATAATGATTAGTTTTATGTCAGGAATTCTTTCACATAAATTATTATATATTTTGTGACTATTTTTCTATAATTAAGACCTAAATTATATATAAAAACCCCATATAAAACATTCAAAAATGAAACATGTATTATTTTCCTCACATATCTTCACAATTTCTATCTTGACATCATCTTTAACCCTACTCATCATTAGAACCCTTTTTAAAACATTTCAATATCTTAGATAATCATAAAAAACATATTAAGGGACATAAAAAACTAAGAAACCATTTAGTCTACTTAATAACATTAAATCATAAGAAGAGTTATCCTTAAATATAATAAACCTAAATCTCAAAAATAATTTGTACATACACGGGAAATCATCATTTCCAAAAAAAGGTTTTCATAAGACTCGTTGTAATAAAATATAAAAGGAAAATAATAATCATGTGGGTTTATTAGAAAAAATTAGAACCCATTAAAAAACATTTTCTTAATAACATTCCTTTTTACACAAAAAGGATATTCATTACTTTAAAAAAATTCATTTTGTATTACCTTTTGAAATTAAATGGTTTCCATGAGAACTTAAAAGAATATATAGAAATTTCATATTGGTGACTTTAGATGTCATCATTATATAACCCTTATAAGAACAATTACAATTTGGATAACCATATGTTTGACTTCAAATATTATTCTTTATAGAACATAATCATTACCCCATACATTGGATAGCTATAATGGGGATCACCCTATGTATATGATATATCATGATCAACCATCTTCATGAGATATAATGGAGATAAAACCATAGTATATGCAAAAACACTTTTGGATATTTAAATTCTTATTCATTTTAAAACCCCATTTCCAAAAAAAATATTGAGAAGAAAGGGAAATTTAGTTTTTCTTCTATGAATACCTAAAATCCTATAAAGGAATTCAATAATTAGATAATGATTATTTTGATAGGGAATGATTTTGGTTCCATATAGGTTAAAATAGAAAATATGTTTTTTATATTATAAGTAAATTTATAACATTCCATAAAAAGATTCATTTAAAAAATACTTTAAATGATTAAAAATAGGCAAAAGTTCCCTTTATAATTATTTAATTTTCATATAAATAAGTTAATAATATATTTTACAAATTATGTACATGGAACAAAAAGAGTATGAAGAGAAACATTATAAATGTATTTCTAAGAGAAACTCTTTTACCTCGAGTCTAACCTATCACATACGTTACTTATCATCTTGAATAATAAATTTAAGTTACTTAGATATTTTTAAGAAAATTTTGAAATTTTAGTATCCCTTTTATTTTATTTGTTATCAGGTTGTGTTAAACTACTTGATAATATATTTTTACATCTGATGTTTTGAAGATGTTCATCTTATAATTCAAAATTTACATCAGAAGGTTAACTATATTCAGTGATGTCCTTATTCCACCATCTCTATAATTTTAATAATGAAATAATTATCATTTTTATTAATAAATATTTTTTTAAAACAAACCATTATTTATTCTAATAAAAATGAACTATGTTATAATCATAGAGATGGTAGACCACACAAACACATGTTTAGTGTGTCCACATTTAAATTATCATTATAAGAAGATGGTAAGTATTATTATATCATTATAGAATGGACATAATACCATAAATAAAGTATTATTTCATTAAATATTCTTTTCATACATGTGATGCGGTGATGGAAAATGAATCACTCCACTTTGTGGATGCAGTAGTCTGCACACATGCAGGAATGAAATTATCATTTTTTAGTGATTGAAATGTTATAGAAATTGATAATATATTAATTATAAAAATATATAAATATTTCACAAATATCATATATATAAATTAAAACCATCACTATAACTAGTTGTGTTAGGCAGTTATGGAAAACAAATTAAATCGATTTGTGAGGCGGTAATACACCGTACAAATAAAGTATGGTTTCATTAAACAATTTATTAAATAGTATATGGGATATATGTCATCCCATTAATATAAAAAATATATATGTATATATAAGTTACTTGTGTTAATATCTTGGTATTTTTGAATAATGTTTGAAGGGGGTATAATAATAAAAAAAACTCTTGATTAAGAACAATACATCCTCTTTATACAACCTCTTATGTTTTACACCAAAAGAATCCATACATTGATTTTATGATCAAAACACGGAATTTAGGATGTGGTGGGGAGAGATCTAGGGGAGGAAAGGAGAACTGGAGTCCCCCTGACGGCCGCTCTTTTAGAGATATTATTCAATATGGGATCTAGAAGGGGTCTACTGGTGTTAGACCTCCATCTGCAACCTCAACAAGGAGGACAAGAAGAGACTACTCATACCTTCTGAGTCCAATACGGACAAGATCTTCTTCTAAAAGGAATATCCATGTGGTCCTTGTCGTCAAAAAGTGAAGTGGGGTTAAGAAGGCGGCATCTATTATGACTAATTTGGAAATGCTTGGCAATCAGGTTCAAAGTGCCAATTTTTTGAGAAATCCGGAATGGGAATCGGCTACAGGAGAAGACGAATCTTGTATGTGATACGGGGATGATTGTGGTTATTATGATGTTTAATTCTATGTTGGTTTAGGTTGTTTATGTTTTTGGTTCCTGTTATACTGGATTGGCATCGTATGTTAGGCACCGGTCACCCATAATCTGGCTTTTATAAAATTAAAAAAATTATTGGCGGTGGTAGGATGTGGTGAGGGATTTAAGGATGGTATTTTGGTAGGTCATTGAGGAACCAATTTTTTTGTTGTGTGAAGAAAATTGGATATAAGGATACCTTTTATAATTGAGGGTAGGGGATTTCCTAGAATTTCTTAAAGTATTAAATTAATATATATTAATTTTCATATTAAAATGGCTCAAAATTGATAGTATGTGAAGGAATGATTATGTTGATTTGAAATCCTCTACAATAAATATTTTATATGTTTAGGTTATTGATTTATCCTTATCATTTTTTTGACATTTGTTAAACCTTTTTGACAATTAACGTGGTATTGATTTTTTTACTTTTTAAGGGTAAATAAGTTTATAATAAAATGACAAAAAATATAATTAATAGACCTTGGTTTATATATTAAACCATTTCCCATTTACAAGATTGAGTATTTGTTTTTTTGTAATTTAGAATAATTTAATAAATCATTATTTCTTATAAATATTCTTAAGGTAACTTCTGATATGATTCAATTAATTTCACTTTAAAATGATCAATGAAGAGTTTAAATTATAATTTAAAACATTCATAGAAAAAAATATGTAAAATTATCTAAAATATTTTTGGAACATAATTATTTATTCAAATTATATTTCTTTTAATTTTGTTTAAAAAATTGATTTTATTTTTCATTCTCAGTAAATTAATATTGTGTTGGTGTTGCATAAAAATTTAAGGTAAATATATATTTATTGAAAATTAAAAATAAATTACCATAACAAAAATAATTTCATTATTCTAAAAGAAACCATTAATATTAATTCATAGCTTGATTTTGTTTTCAATCACATAAGATATATTTAAAATGAATAATTTGACATTGTGTATTTTTTATTAGATAAAATATTATGCAGTTCACTATCAAGGATTTGTATCCCATAAATAAAAAAAGTATAATTTTATAATCATATTTATACTTTCATTAAATAACATAACATAGGAAAAATATTGTCTTTATGAATTAATTTTAACCTAAGTTAACCTGATTAACCCTTTTATTATAGCAAAAAAAAATTAATGTTTTTTCTACTTATTATGATCAAAAATTATGTTAAACATAATAAATAATATTAATGGTGTTGATTCAAAATGGGGAATAAATTTTAATCAATTCAATCTATATAAGTGGAAGAAATTAATTATAAATGTATCTTGAAAAGTTTGATGAAAAAACTGTATTCCAAAATAATCCCTTTTTACTTTTAAAATTACTTTTATTCCAAGATCATGTACAATATTGATTAATATGAAGTAAATTATATTATCTATAAATAAGGTTGTGTTACATTAATATATTTCCAAATTGAAAATATTGTGGTGATTTTTCAATGAAATAAAATTATAGTTTTATAAAAATTACTATTTTTTACTATAAATGAAAACACCAATCATTTCAAAAAGTCTCCAAATTCATGAAAAATATAATTTTATATTATAGTTTAAAAATGTTATTATTTTTATCAAACAAAATATATTTAAGTTATAATAATAAATTTTAATTTTTTTCATGGAAATAAATAAATGCCATTTTTGAATAAATCATATTTTTGATGAATAATGGGAATTTACTAAAAAATACTCATTACATAATAAGAATTTATCTATATGTTAATTTTGGGTATGAAATTTATATATATTTAAAAAAAATCCTATTCATTTAATAAAAAATAATTTCTAGGTTATAAAAGTCATATTAAAATAGTAATATATCATCATTTATTTAGGCATAGTGTTTCATGCCATATACACTATCAAAAATAGTTTTATTTTAAATAAATTCTTATAGTGTTACATTATTCCACCATTTAATAAATTTCATTCTATAAATATGAACATAGGCTTAGAAAATAAGTGGTTGACATGTGAAAATAAAATTATTGAGATCCTACATCGTAAAATGGTTAATAAAACATCCTCTTGAAAAAATGGAAAAAGAAATATTTAGGTTATCATATAACTAGGTTTCTAAAATAGGATAACATTGATGGGAAGTGAAAATATGGACTTAGAAGAAAATCCCAATGCCAAAATAATGATGGAGAGTGAAATAGATAATTGTTCCCAATAAATTGAATTAAAATAAAAATGTTAATGAACACCAAACCATAAACCAAAGAGTTCTGAAAAAGACCACAAATTCACGAAAAATAAAGGTAATAGTATAATATTTTCATTTCAATATCCTTTTAATAATTTATTAGAATTTATTAATATCTATAATATGAACATAAAGAAAATATACTTACATGACATGTATAATATCATCCCTTAATCAATTTCTACCACAATCTCATTTTTCTCTCCAACTGATGAGTATTATACATGATTTTGTATGCTTTATTCACTAAAATCAAATTATAGATAATCACATAGTTCCTCAAAATTATAAAAAGTTATTTATCCTATATTTAAAATTTACAAAAATCAAAATGGTCAGCATAAGGTGTGATTATTCAAAAATGACAAAACTTTCATAGTACGAAATAATACATTAATATCCAAGATAAAACTATATTCCCAAAATTTCAAACTAAGTCATTCTATTAATAACTATCCTTAAAATTATTCAAAAAATTTTGAATCAATATTTATTTCCAATTATTAGAATGATTTGATCACATATTATTACAAATAAATATAAAATATAACTCTAAATAACATCAATCACTCTTAAACTATCATGACAGAAATGCATATTCCTTAATTTCATAATCTCCATGATATGAAAATAATTTTAATAAATGACTTAAATCATCATAAAGCCACAGTAAAACATATATACCTCCAAAATATATTTCAACTATTAATCCTAAAAAATATCATAATATTATTTTTACCTTAAATGGTCCCTAAAATAAAGTGATATTATTATGAAATTAAATAAATTAGTTAATTACAAAATCACCCTTCATCCCCATGGTCATCTATAAAATAAAATATATGTTCCCAACATTAGCCTAATAATTATCTTTCATGTAGTTTATATAATATATTATTATCTAGGACATCACGTAGGTTAGTGGTAGGCATTGCACCCCTATCAAGCTTTGGTTGTGGGTTCAATCCCTATGGCCTTTCGGGTGTGATATGTTTTACTTCATAATAAAACTATATTGATACAATTCATATATCCTTCATAGGAATATGATTAACATCAATAATAATAACTTCAATCATTAAAGATCATATAAAACCAAAAGGTTATCAATACCATTAAACTTATAATAACAAAATTTGAATAAATTATTCATCAAAAAAAATTATTTAAATATAAGTTAATATTAAAAGTTACATATACCTCAAACATCTATTAAGACTCAGTAAATTTCTATTAAACAATATAAACACTCTACTACTCCACTTTTCTATGGTATGGATTCAATCTAACATGTGTTTAAAATTTTTAATACAAAGCCAACTATTGGATATTACTTAGGAGTTTAGTGATTCTCATAATACTTAGAATATATCATAATATCATTGATAAAATACAAAAACATCATTATTATGAAATCTTAATACATAAACATAACATTCATTCAACTTCATTTGAAAACATTTATCTATTTTTCAATATATTAATAATTAATACTTCATTCATGCAATCAAATATATGAATTATGTCATGATGATTCATTAAATTTAACCCAATCATGTTTCATACTTAGAACAAAAGAAAATAGTCCATAGCTTAAATATAAAAATAAGGAGTTTCTTTTTTGTTTTTGATATCCCCTTTATCATTGAGAATGATTTCCATTGTTCTAGAAATTATAAAGTCCTTATTGGTATTTACCATGCCGAATGAGATGAATGGGTTGAGATTTTGATATCAAAGAAAAGATATTATGTGATCCATTGAAATTTTGGAGACACGAAAAGTTTTTGGATATATGAAATAGTTTCTTTTTAGTGATTTCTACATTAAAAAATATTTCAAAATAAATTGATCGTGATATTTTCATGATAGTGACAATTAAATCATCTATAAGGTATAAAATGATTGTGTGAGATCCTTTTTATTTCATCTTGACAGATAATATCTAATGTTTAGATAAAAGCATAATTAAAATAATATATTAATTATTGCATGTTAAACTAAAAATAGTCCTAGAAAAGTCAATACCCATATAAATTCTATAAAAAATTAATCATTAAATCCTAAAAAAACATAATAAATTTAACATTAAATAATGATTTAACCTCAAAGGTTTTCTCACTCTTTTATGCTTACATCCCCAAAAATGTAATAACATTTTTATGAAATAATATTTTATGTTAAACCTAAGGATCACATATAATTCAACCTAAAAATATATCAAATAAAATATCATCAATAACTCTAAGATCCCGCCACTTTAAACATGATAAGGCATGTCTAAGACATTTATCATATGATCAAACTTAAACTTATAAAACCATTGCGGTATCCAAGACTCTTAATTAAATCCCACATAAAAATATCAAAATCTCTAATGTTATATAAAATTTTAATTTTTAATATTAACTTTAACAAACCAACCTCAAATAATACATAATCTTGATTTCTATTTCAAAAATTCATCATCTTACATTTTATGATATTAATAGTTTATTTTTAAGATATATATGACATAAATTTTACTTAATTGACCCATATAAATATTTTTAAAATGAATCCCATTTTTTCATGGAATATCTAAACAATTTCAATCTTAATATCCTCCTTATACCTACTCATCATTAAATCATAATGAAAACATTTTAAAATGTGGGATGAGCATATAAATCATAGTAATATACATAAAAATAATGGTAAAACCCCATGAGTATATTTTCAAATCATAAAATCATAAAAAGTGTTTTCCATTAACATAATAAACTTTGAGCTCAAAAATAATAATTTACATACACATGAAATTAATATTTATGCCAAAAATGATTAATATAAAACATTGTAAGAGAATATAAATGATCAATCATAATCATGTTGTTTTATTAGTAAAATTAAGAACCCATAAAAGAACATTTTCTAAAAAATATACATTTTAACCCAAAAGGGTTATAATCATTTCCTTAAAATAAATTATATTTAGCATAACTATTGAAATCAAATGATTTCCATAGAAAATCAAAAGAAATTATAGAATTGTAATGTAGGTTAATTGGGAAATAATCTTTATAGATCCATTAAAAGGACCCTTAAAATTGGAATAACAACATGGTTGACATCAAATATAATTTTTCAAAGAACATAATCATTACTCAATGCATTGGAGAGCTATAATGTAGCCCATCCTGCATACGATCTATACCAGTCTAACCCTCATTTAAGAGATATAATTGGGTTCAAAAAATTTTATAATTTGTATCAGGATTTCCCAACTTTCATATATAATTATTAGGTAACGTATCATGAAAAAACATTTTATGCTAGGAACTTTTCATTTTAAAACTATTGGAAAAGAATTTTAACCCATATTCAAAATAGTTTTGGATACTGAAATACAATTTCTTTTCAAAAAAACATTTTCAAAAATAAAACAGCGAGAATTAAAGAAAATTGTTATTTTATTTGCATAAAACATGAAATAACATACTCAATTCCAAAAAATCAATCAATAATTATGGGGGTGGTAAATTTCATTATCACCGTATGTGTTAAAGTATAGAAATCCTTTTTTATTAAGAGAATAAAGTCAAAAAAATTATAAAAGGATTCATTTATAAAAACTATAAAAGTAATTAAAAAGGGATATAAAATTTCATTTATAATTATTTTATTTACTTTAAAATAAATTAGTAATATATATTCAAAAATATGGACACAGAAGAAAGAGAGTTGGATGTCAAACTTTAAAACATGTTTTTCAAAAGAAAGTCTCTTACCTCAAGTCCGACTTATTGTGTACATTATTTATATTCTAGAATAATAATCCTAGTTTAATTATATACATGATTCAGAATATTTTTCAAAATTTTATCCCAATTTTTCTTATGTTATCACTTTGTATCTGATTAATTAATCACTTAAGTTCATGATAGAAATTTTGATAATATTCGGATCATATTTATAAAATGACATCAACATGATGACTATGGTCAATGAGGTCATTAATTTAGTATGCGACAAAAATTAATCATTAAATAATTATAATTTTTATAAATTAATTATACTTTTGAAAAAAAACCATGAGATGTGGTTATAAAAAATGGAAAATGTTAAAACTATGGAGACGACGGGTCATACGTACACATGATTAACGTTACCATCTTTCAACGATAATTATGAAGAGAAGGTAAATATTATTTTATTTTTATATAGTGGTAATTATATTATAAATAACATATCATTTAATTTATTGTACTTATATATATCATCCATTTTATGTGGTGAGGAAAATGAATCACATCACTTCCCAGAGGTAGTGGTCTACACGTATGAATGAACGAAGATGACACTTTTCAGTGAATGAAAAGTTAATAAAATAGATGATATATTAATTATATATAATTATAATAATTTTATAAATATAATATCTATAAATTAAATCAATCATTATAACCATTATTGAGAGGCGGCGATGGAAAATTAATTACATTGGTTCGTGAGGTGGTAGTTCATCGTACACACATATGATGGTTTTGTTTCCCATTTGGTGGAAGTGGATATGGATATATTCCTTTACATACACATAACACCATATTAGTACATGAAAGATATAGTTGTAATTAATTCATCTATTTTGATGAATTTTGTAAGGAATTAGAATAGAAAATAAACTGAAAATTCTTGATTAATAATTATATCGCTTCCTTATACAACCTCTTAAGGTTTGAACCAAAAGATTTCGTATAATAGTTTTATGATCAATAAAATGCCTCTAAGACTTTTGGATTGATGTGAGGAAGTTATTTTTTAAGGTATTGGTTTAAATAAAAGTTTTTAAAGTGTGATAAAATAGGATAGGATGCTCTATTTTATAAGAGAGTGGTGGGGCACTCATGGAATTTATTAAATTATCAAATTAATATAATTAAATTTTATTTTCAAATAGATCCAAATTGATATTATTTGAATCCAATATGTCAGGGAGTCTAAATAATCTCATATAATAAAAATTTCACAAGTTCAAGTGATTTTAAGACAATTATCATTTTGTTTTAACACATGTTAACCCTTGTTGACAATTATCACTGTATTAATGTTTTTACCCATTAGAGGACAAAAAAGTTACTATGAAAGGATAAATAGACTATAAATGGACCATGATTGATGTTATAAAATATTTCACATTTACATGGATAAATATAAGTCATTATGTATTTTTGAATCATTTAATGAAACATTATTTATTATAAAATATCATTAATTTCAATTTAAACACAATTCACTTAATTGGACTTAAAAAACATAAATGAAAATATTAAATTAGTGTAAAATAATTTATAACAACTGAAATATGTTATAAATATTTTAATAATTTTTTGAACATGATAATTTGATCAATTTATATCACTTTTAATTCTTTTAAAATCATTCATTTTATTTTCCTTTTAACTAAATAAATACTTCCCCTGAATTGGGTAAGTATTTAAGGAAATTATATCATTAATAAAAAATAGAAACAAATTTACAAAAAAAATATTGATTATTCTCCAAATAATAATTAATAATCATTCAAAAGTTTTTCCCTTTATTGACACATAAGAGATATTTAAAATAAAGTGGGTTACATTTTTCCTTTCTCTCTACATAAAATATTATATAGGATAATTTCATGGAAAATATTACCATAAAAATTTAATATCAATAATAATGTTATTAGGGTTAAAATAAATTCAACCAATAAAATTTAATATGAAAAATTGGGGCCATGCCACTTATATTTTACCTACGTTAACATGATTTTCCCTTTTACCGTGATGAAATTTTTTTAATGTTTGTAAAATTCATTATTTCCAAAAAATAATTTGAAAATATTAAATAATTTCAATGGTTACAATTAAAAATGTAGAATTCATTTTAATAAATGTAATCTCTATATGTGGAAGAAACTAATTTTATAACTATCTAGAAAATTTCGATGATAAATTGATTAAAAATATCATTTTAATCCAAAAAGTATTTTTACACCAAGATCATATATAATATTTATTTTTATATAATTAATTTATTTTTTTTATAAATAATTGGAACTTATATTATGTTTTTATCAAATTTAAAATATTATGGGTCTGTTTCAATGAAAATAATTGATAGTTTTCCCAAAATTGGTATTTTTTAATTTTTTTTGAAAAATAAAACTTTTCTAAAAAATCATAAAATATCAACATGTAATAATTTTGATATGATGGTTTCAAAACTGATTTTAATTTTATAAAATAAAATTTATAATTTTTTTAAAAATGAATTATAATATTTTTTCATGGAGAGTATTATAATCCATTTTTTAAGAAAATGTATTTTTAAAGAATAAAATGACTTCTAAAAATTGTGTGATTATTTACTAAGAATTTATCAATATATATATTTATATTTAAAATTAAATATATATATATATATTTGATAATAAATTTAATCCTATTTATACCCTCTAATTTAATATATTCGTTTTAGTAATCATATTTAGATAACAGCATTTCATTTTTTAGGATTGGGGTTGCATGTATTATATGCTATAAGATAAAGTTTTACTTTTTTTTAAAAAATATCTGGATTTTATAGTCCTTATATCACTAGTGAATAAGACTAATTCTATAAATAAATGTAGTATTAGAGTACATCGTGATAGCATGTGAATAATATTGGTGAGATGAGAAGACCTCAACATTAACTTGTTATTTCTTATCAATTAGGGGGTGAAAAAAAATCACCCATATTAAATTTAGAATTCTTAAATTATATTAAATGAAAAATCAAAATAAGGATAAGGAAGTTCCCTTCGGGTGGATTTTATTTATTTCAATATTTCATTATGTAGTTAGCATAAGGAGATGATGAAGTTTGGAGGATTGTTAAGGAAACATACTCAAAATAACATTAGATTATTGTTGAACTGCTCTAAATGTTGAAGATAACTAGTATTAATGTTCAAGACATGTGCTAATGATGTTTGGAGATAAAAAATTATATAAAAGAAAGGAATAAGTGAAGATGAATCATATTATTGTTATTTTAAATTAATATCATTAATTGTATTGTTTTTGGAAAATTAATTTTTTCTAGATGTGTGTGGAATTTAATGGGTAGTGGAAAAACACCAGGATGTGGGCTTGGAATGCCACACATATTGATTATTTAAGTGTTTAGTGATTTATATGAGGAGTATAATTATATTGGATTTATATTTTTTCCAACATAGGGCTAGTTATGGGAGCTAGTTCAACCATAGCCATTGTGGTGTCTGTAGGATCCAAATCAACCACACCTATCTACCACATGTTGCAAGGAGGAGCATAGTGAGAGATGGAGCACACATCATGGTTAGGGATGCAATTGTGTCAAGGGATAATTCATCACATGTGGAAGGAAGTGGTGGACTCCCACATGAGTGGAGACACAAGAAACCTTGGGAGAATACCAACACCCATGTAGATTTTAATACAAATATAGGGGAAAACCACTATAAATAAGTGTGTTCATTCCATTTGAAAATTATATATTGGAAGGACCCTATACATTAATTGTTCACTTTTTTAAAAGATAAAAACATTCCAAGTAGTTCCACGTGAACTAAATTTGAAACATAGGATTTCAAAGTCACTGTCTTCACCACTTGGTAGCATTAATTTACAATATTCTTCGACTATAAGGATTTATTCCACATGACTGTAACATGAAACTAAAAAACTTCATGGAGGTCATGAACATACAATATTGATTCAATCTCACAAAGGAAATGTAAAAAATGAAAATATAATGAATACCATGTTTTTATAGGCTTTATCATGATGTTAACATGTAGTGAAAGCGTTTAAAGGAAGGATGAGATGCACCTGTCTATAAGAAGTAAAAGAGTGATGATATTTATTAAGAGGTTGTTTTGTGTTTTTACATAAGATAAGTTTTTGGTTACATGATGTCGGTACACAATGAGATGAGTACATGATGCATGGAAGGTCCATGAGATCATTAAGTGAGTTTTTTTCATATTTTTCTAAAAAAATGATCTATTATCTATGTGTGTATCTGATGAATACTTGATTTCATATATAATGTGAAACCATGTACTATATGAAAAAATGGGGAAAATTATTAAAGATACATGAGGATGAATGGTCATGTATGTTTTTTGGATTGATCAATGGCTGAGCTCATTCATTATTTCCTATAAATACCCTCCTTGATCACATTTGCAAGATATAATTACATTGATAAGAAATAAAATTCTTTATAAGTGTTTATCGAGAGTAAATCCACCTGATTTTCATGCACTAATAAGAGTATACAAATAATGTTTTAGTTTTCGAGCCTATTAAACCACATAGAACACTATAAGAACTGTCTACCAAGTATATGGTGAGACGATGAACTCCACTAGCCCAACATGTGATGTGTAGGTGCATGTTTCATAAATACTGATTAGCGTTGAAGTGTATATCTCATATATGTTGTGTGAGGTAGAGGTGCATACTGTATGGTACTTTTATGAAGATGGGTTCATTTTCCAAATTGAATAAATGTTGCATAGAGGATGTTGAACAAATGAACAAATAATAATAATAATAATATGTGGATGTATTCTATTAGTTCTCCAAAGGCATGAACTGTGCATTAAAGAAGTGTGTTTGATGTGATAAAGTTTAGAAGATAAGATAAGAACCAGTACACTATCTTATTAAGATGGACTGAATGAAGATAAACTTTACAGGAGAAGAAGACTTTCATTCTTGAGTATTCAACAAATAGTGGAGACCTAGATAATTCTAGATTTAGTTTGAGTTTTGAGACCATTAGAATTGTTCAAGTGGGTGTTGATGTCCTTGAAGACTATACACAGGCTTGACCTTTTGATCTAGTGTTCATGCAGAGGGATATCAATATAGAATAGTAGTTTAAGTAACCTAGAGTGAATCATTATCTATTTATTATTGGATCAATGGTGAAGAAGGATATTGTAATTAGGAAATATGACTAATAACTAGAGGCCTTCAATTGGGTTGTATAATAGATTTATGAAGAGTATATATATAAATGGTGTGTCTAACCAAATATTAGGGAATTATATTTCTGGATGGTGGCCTGCGCTGCGGCGGCCGGCTCTCTTCGGGCAACGGCGACGGTGGAGAGGTACCGGCATCGGCGTTCTGCTTCTCTTGAAGGTTCTCGGCTCCGTCGTGGCTCGGTGTCAGCTGCTCACTTCCAGTTCTGATCTATCGAAGCAATAATAGGATGAAGCTTCCGAGAGAATCTTGATTTCGAGTGGAATCAAGCAGGAACGGCTTCGGTTTGTGCGTTTCTACAAGGATTTCAAGGTTTCATGGTGTCGCGGCATCGGTGTGGCCCTTCCCTTGGTCCCTGTTGTTTTCCCCCTCTCCCGCTCCAAATCCAGATCGATTCGGCCTCCGGTGCATCTTTCCGGTTCTTCAGCTTGGATCTGCGGCTGCGGTTTCAGAGGATGGAGCGTCGGATCGTTGCGGCGGGGCTCCAGTGATGTCCGGCGTCTTTGTTGCAATAAACGTCAGTGAGGTTGTTTATGCAGTTTTGCAACGATGGATGAGATGAGATGCAACGAGATCCTCAGACATCGATGATGTTTTTGTGTGTTATTTTACGGTGATGATTTTGTGGTGAGGTGAACTGATGTGCGTGATTCGATTTTTATGATGATGATCCTGCAGTGATCTGTTCTGATGTTCATGGATTTGAGGTTGTTCTTGTTTCGGTTTTGGGTGATCTGCATATTTTGGATTTGGATATGCTGTCCGTGATGGATCTGCGTATTTTGGGTGAATTTGCGCGTGATGGCTTGAATGTTGTGGATCTTCTGGATTCTGCTGATCTGTTGGTATGCGGCATTGATGTCGCGGGTTCAGATCTATCTCTCATTGTTGGTCCTCTCGCTTCCTGTGGCTTGGTCATCTCGGACTCCGTGTGGGCGCGTCAGTGGTTTTGTTCTGAGTGGATCCATGCCTAAAGAGGCATTTCTGGTTCAGGGCGGCCCAAATTCCCTCATCACCGATGTTCTCTTGGTGTGGTGTTGGTTCATCTAGTGCTAGGTGATGATGGGTTGGTTCTATATTTCTTGGATCATCTTCCGGTTCTGCGGCGACGTTGGTGGTGAGAGTCACGCGGAGTGCGGGATGTCTTTGATTAAAGGGAAAATGAGTTGTGTGAAGGTTTTTGGTGATTTTTTTGTAATGGTTATTGCTTTGTGGTCCTGTTGTTCGCTGTTTGAGGGTCTTGCAACAAGTTCTTCTACAAGGGTCTGCTCGAGCTGCGGTTTTTAACTTGGTCATCACAATCTGGAATTGGAAGTTTGAGAGGGTATGACATTGCTCTCGGTATCAGGCTCATGCATTCATGCACGGGACAACTAGACGAGCAGTGGTGAGAAGGTGGAAGATGTTGTTATTGTTTTTGATGTTGGTTCAGGGTTCTTTGTAGTCTTGAATGTGTTCTTTTTTCCTTGAACGTTGGAACGTGGAGGCTTGATTGTTTCAAGTCTTTGATGTAATGTTGGGTTCCCCCTCAACCCTTAAAAGAGAGTTTATGCTAATAAAAAAATTAATTTTCAGTCTATATGTGGGTTTTATTATTTGTCATTTTTGAGATATGGATTATATGTATTTGGATTATTTATTCACTCATATTTTCAAGACTATAGAAGTTGAAAATTTTTAATATAAAATAATGATAAGATGATCTTATCTTTAGGTGAGTGGTTTAAATTTTTGAAATTACTCTGTATAAATGAGTCATGGTAGTTTGACATGGTAGTTTGACAGAAGGATACACTAAATACATATTCTATTAAATAGTGGAAAAATTTCATCCCACTGTATTATATATTATACCATAGTGGTAACTTCACTTCGATGATGGTGAAGAAATCTTGGGGTCATGTGGTGGCCCAATATAAGTGAATTGGTGATCTGATACATTTTATTACATTACAACATAAGAATAATGTCTTGGGAGGATGAATTTGGAATACTAGGGTGATATGAACATAAAAACATAAAAGTTGATCCCTAAATATTCCCAGATAACAAAATTATATGGGAATCTTTTATTAGGCAAGGAATTATACATTTGAATTGATATATTATTTATTTAGGTCTGTTCTTTTTTGGTTTGATTCCTCATGACTAGGTGTTTATAGGTTGTAACTTGTATGAATCATTACATGTTATATGCATGTCAGTGTATGTTTAGTATATTATGGAATCATTTTGAGGTTTATATTAATTGAAAGTCAATAAAAGTTAAATATTTTATTCCTACTTATTTATTAGTGATGACTAGATTAACATAAAAATGTTGTTCTTTACTTTATTACATAATATAATTATATATAAATGATTACCCTCGAAATATTTTTCCAGATAACCATTTTCTCAACTTTATGTTGTATAAGAGCACGATCGATGTAATAAACAAGGGAGAGGGTGGGGTTTTATAATTAAAATTGTTTTTGTATTTATCAATTTGATAAAACTATTATCCATGAATATAAGATATAATATAAATATATACATGAATATAGAGCATAACAAATTGATGACTGCCAATAGCAATATAGGAAGGGTGAATGTGTATATTCCTCCAATAAGGATAGTCATGCATCTATAGGTCTCAGAGGGGATTACTCAAATACTCTATGATGTGGGGTGTGTAATACATTGGGGGGGAAATATAGTTTTTATGTCATAAAAGATGTCCATTTCTATTATCCATCTGCAATTTAATATGATATGTTCTTATATTAGGAAAAATAATTTGTTGAAAATATTCATCATCACCATAAACTCATTGAGATCCCTAAGCATAATATGGTTAGATTGGAATATTTTTTATTTAGTGATATACATTATTATGGATGGTTTTGATGATAATATCATATAAAGACATAAGATTGACCTGGAAGAGTTTTCAAGGTGGTTTTCTTTGTGAAATACTATTTGTGATACCATTTGTTAAATGAAATATTTGGATTTTATGGAGCTCAAGTAGGGAGAAATTATGATGATGGATTACCATAAAATGTTTACTGATATTGTAATTTTTTAACCCTACCTAATTTTTGATATTGAATGTATGGATATAAGTATTGAGTTATCATAAAAAGAGACTCTATAAAAAAAAGTTATCATAATAAACATATTTACCATCATATATATTTTGAATAAATCAAGGTTGGAAGAGAAATGATTTTAGTGTAGTTAAAGTGGTGAAATATACCCCCTAGTTCGAGTATAACTAGATGATCAAATAGTGGACATATGATGTGCCGTGAAGAAATGAGTCAAGGTGGATCTATAAAAATGTGGTCAAGGTATAAGTGTTTGTTCCGCCTCCGAGGTGGCGCGGGTTCGGGAGGTGTGGAAATGGCGATTTAATATTCCTTTGTTTTGACCTATTCAGCGTCATTATCCTTTAAAGAAGATTGAATTAACCCTGTGGGGAACTGTTGATCCCAGCGGGTGATTGCGTGGGGATCAAGCGCTCATGCAACCGGTCCTTCTTGGATATAACTTCCTCGAATGGTCTCCAACAGGTTTATTCGTGGAGCCATGAACGCCCAACAACCCTGGTATCCATGATTCATGGACCTGCTTTCCAAAGGCAGGCGCTCGTCAGCTGATGATTTGGAAACGACACATGAGGACTCCATTGGTCGAGGGGATGGGAGGTCAGGCTCACCACACCCTTCCGAGGGAGGATTGTTGCTAGTTCCAGGACTCTCTTATAGATTTAAGTAATGTTCATATGTTCGTGAATCCTTGATTCATTCCCGAAGAGTGTGTCCACGGGCTACCCTTGGTTTCCAAGATCGTCATGAGCATGCATATGATTGATGCCATGAAGGTGATGCTGACTTAGCTATATTATGGGGTGCTCTGGAGTTTATCATCATCCAGGGGGACCGCTCTGTAGTTTATCGTCATCCAGAGGGGACGAAGGTGACTTGATGTTGGGATCGAGCCTACAAGGAGGGCTTCTTATGTATCCTCAGGAGAGGAATTAGAATCCACATAGTTCGGAAGGTGTGGGGATTATGCATTGAAGTTTCCCATTTGAGAATCATGATTGGGTTGCCCCTTTATGGATGGACACCCTTTTGAGCTCGGGCCTTTCTGACAGGCGTCCTACGTATCCTGATTTGATCAGGAATCAGAGTTCTCATAGTTCAGAAGGTGCGGCGATGTCATAATCCTTACAAACCTCTAATCCCACGCGAGTCATGCTCAGTGTGAGAAACAATAAGATGTGAAAGATTCGACAATGCACACGCCTCTTCCCCTGTTGGTAGGGGAGGGAGAGCCCACGACGGAAGAGGCCGGGGCGACCGTGGGCAAGGGCGCAGAGCGATGAACCTTTCCATGTGAACTGGAATTAAAGGTCACACATCCCTACCTTGGAAGATTGAGGACTTGCCACAGTGGGAGGGCCCCATAGCATGTTCTGGGAAAGGGAGGAGTTTCATCCTCACCAAAGTGGGGAGCGAACATAACCCCTTCGAATGATCACTGTCCCTCATTAAACGAAAAAAGAAAGTGGTAACCCTTAATCCCGAGAACAGGGAGGTTCACGTCAGCATCCCAAGGTTGAACTCTGGGTTACCGTGGGAATGTAACCTTACAGGAATTTCTGAATCCCACACCTTTTTGAGGAGGACCTTCGTGACTCCGCTTACCGTGGGTATGTAGACTCAATGGGGTGCACTGATGTGCCCGGTGGCCTGATCATACGGGTCTGGTGGCTTTGGAGGAGGCTTTTTCCTGGTGTCGAGGACTAGTCGGTGGAGGGATTTTGGAGATCTGGACGGTAATGGAGGGGTGAGGTTGGAACCAGAGGGAACAAGACCCGAAAACATCCCATTCCGCGTACTGGATTCTTACGTGGGATGGGGGAAGCTCTGCGTACCATAGTGGTATGCGGGCAGAGGGACCATCCGCATACCAGTGAGGTACATGGGCATGGGTATCGCCAACCGCATACCAAAGTGGTACATGGCTCACCGTTCCGCTTTGGGTTGTATCCATGCACCGATTGGGTACGCAGTGTTGGTTTCAGTTCGTGTAGCGGTCTACTATGCAGAACACCATACTAAAGGAGGTTTGGGGGAATTTCCATTCGTGGGAAATTCATCCGTGAGGATTCTTTGGTTCGCGGTTGACCAGGCAGGTTCACAGTTTTATAATTTTTACTCATTTCCCCAGTTGTATGGTTCGCATCCGGCTGTACATGTGGAAGAAGTGGCTCGCGGTTTGTGCTTTCGCCGATGAAATGAAATGGAAGCTGAAGTGAAACCTCTGAATTCTCTTCAAGATTTCGTCACCCATCATCCCTTCTATCTGTCTCCTTTCTACATTCTATTGTGCTCTATTTATAGAGCATCGAGATAATCATATCTACTGGGCACACGACGCCATTTGTGGAGGCCCATTGAAGCTGTATTTTGACCCGCAGACGACTCGGTCAACTGGGGCCTGCAGGGATTTTGGTTCACAATAAAGGTTCATAGAACCCTGGTTGTCTTCTTAATCCATGAACTGAGGGGTTCGCGACATGGTACGCAGACCTTCTTCTACACAAAATTCCTTCGGTTGGCACGTTTTGTGGTTTTCCCTGCTTGTTGGACATCGTCTCTCGGGCCAGCGGTTCGCGGACCCTCTTCTCCTCCGCGTACCTTTCCTGGTAAATGGTACGTGGGGATACATTAAAACTTGAATTCCTTCAGGTTCCCTCATATAAATGAAATTCCATTTGAGGCCCTTCGCCTTGTAAAACTTATATACGTGTTTGATTCCTTCTGCAAAGCAATTACGGGGGTATTTTCTTCTCATAGAGGAATTATTAGGACCCTACAAATGCCCCCCCATCAGAATGGTGTCTGTTCAGAACAAAAAGGGTACTATTTTGATTTATAAGTGGTCCTAAACTGAAATGGTTCGCGGTAAAGCAGGTAGACTCGGTAGGAGGGGACCACACATATATATAGGGTCCCATGTCATTTTTCCATTACCGTTTCTCGTGGCGAAAAGCGCTCTCAATTTTCCAACCTCCTTCTCTGTTTAAATACCGTTCTCCTTGCAAAAAATACATTTGAAAACTATTTCATACATTCCGTGAACCGATTTCTTCACTATTTTCCTGTCCACATACCACATTTTAGTTTCTGCAAACGGGTTTGTGGAGTTTTTACGTCTAAATACAGGTCTTTGCATAGGATAATGCTACGCTATTTTCTTGTCCGCATACTAAACTTATATCATGGAATGAAAACATTAACCTAGACTTAAAAACATTAATCTTCAACCCTTAAGCATAAACTTAGCTGAGGTTGGGGTTCGCAGTTTCTTTATTCCATGAACTATTCTGTTTGCCAGCCAGTGGTTCGTAGGACAGCGCCTCACGGCTGCTTCACGAACCATGGTTGTATGTGGTGGATTTAATCCGTGTACAATTTCTATAGGCGGCGCACTACTTCCGCGTGTTACGTTGTACATGGAATGATCCTTCTGCGTACCATTTTTTATGAACAGTACGCGAAGCCTTTTTGGACATGCTTTAATTCCTTTAGCCACTTTTTTCCATAGCCTTTATCCAACAATTTTATATTGGAATAACTTCTTGTCAACTTCTGGATTTTCTTATACAGGTTACAATGGCTAATTCACAGGCTGCTGACAAATCGATGAAGATGAGGGCCGTCATGGTGAGGAATAATGATGATAGCCTTCATACCCACATCATTCCTCGTGACAATTTTCTAATGGCCTTATTGATTCCATAGCTTCTAGCTTACCCGTTATCCGTACAATTTCCACTTTATGGCTTTGGTTTTCTTGCCGACTTGCCTCTATCGTTGCCCGATCCCGACCTTCCATTCATCCTCTTAGAGGCACCACAGGATCATGATCGTGCCAATATTTCCTCAACTGGAGAATTCATTACCACTCCTATTCCAAAAAATGTTTTCATACAGTGAGGTTCATCTTGGACTCAAGGAAACCGCAGGCGCCATAATGGTGTCCTGAGAATAGACATTTGAGAATACCCATCCATCATCATCATTTCTCAAGAAAATCCTAGTTGCGGGTAGAGCACCAAATGGGATTTGCGGGCCGGAGGATGTTTTTTTAATGAGTGGGCCTGGGAATTCTGGGTGCATCAGACCTGTCTGGAGTCTCCCGACCAGCTGGAGGTAGTGGGCCTACACCAGACAGCCTGGGTGTCTCAGTTTGCAACCTTCTCTCCAGGAAAAATCCATCTGGAATTGCTGAGTCACTGGTGTTTGAGAACCAACACCTTTCATCTACTGCATGGAGAAGTGGGGATCAGTTTTTGGGACATCTACCATATGAGAGGTCTTCCTATCCTCAGAGAGATGTATGATGAGTTTCTCCCAGCAATCACCACATGGAATGAAATTGATCACGTGTCTCCTTTGACAAAGGACTTACTGGTCATGGCTGTGGGATCACTAGATCATCACCTCAAAGTCCATTCCCTCTTCCCATTCGAAGCATGGATAAGGTTATTATTGAAGGAGAATGGGCCTTAGCCCAAGGTGCGCCGGAGTTGAACTCACCCAACCTGTCAGTCCTTCCAAACTCTAGGGTCATACTGTGCTACCCTTGAAGTAGAGCGATATGCCTCTTGGGTATATGAGTTTCAGCCAGACATTTCACCTGCGCTTAGGCTAGCATGTTTCTTCTCCATGTTCTTAAGTGGATGGATTTTCCCATCTCGTGACGTATAAAATGGGGTTCGGGCATGCACCTTGATGATGGAGGCCAAGATGGCGGAGGGTCGACCTGTTAATTTGGCCCTTCCTACCCTTGCCTGACTTTATGAATTGTTACGATAGATTCAGGAAGGAAGGTATTTGCACCGTCTCAGTGGACTATTCCAATTCCTTTATAGGTGGATGGCAGAACACTTCCCCTATTATGAATATTAACATACCGCACGGGTTCCCCATTCGGACTTTCATCCAGCTCTCCTTATCATTTCTATCACTACTAGAGAAATGGGATTTGGAGCCCCTTGACACGGGCGACCGCTGGCCTTAAAAAAAAGCTTTGGTGCCCCCCGCCTCCCTCCCCTCGTGAAACCCTACCCACGTCCCACCAACTATCCCCCGTCTCCCTCCATCCTCCACCCTCGACACCCTCTGCCCTCCTCCCTTCACCCTCCGCCCTCCGCCCTCCACCCTCCATCCTCCACCCGCCGCCCTCCGCTCCCCACCCCCTCCTCCCTCCGCCCCTCCGCCCTCCACCCTCCGCCCTCCGCCCTTCACCCTCCACCCTCCCCCCTCCACCCTCCAGCCATCGCCCTCTACCCTTCGACCTCCGTCCTCTGGCCTCTCCCCCTCTTCCCTCCGCCCCTCAGCCCTCCGCCCTCCGCCCTCCGCCCCTTTGCTACCTGTCCCCCGTCCCTTCTCCGCCCTCTACTCCGACTCTCTGCCATCCCCCATCCCTTCCCTATTCTCCCCTACATCACCGCATTGTCGCCTCCCATCCCCTTCCCCATCGTCCCCTCCCGTGCGGCACCACCACCGCCCGGTCCCCTCCCTCCCCACACGGCCGCTGCTCGTCCCCTCGCCGCTGCTGCCCGTCCACTCTGGCTCCCCACTGTCCTCTGTCCCCTCCATTGTCGTCCCACCCTCACTGCACCATTTCCACCTCACCGCCTCCTCTCCTCCATCTCACCTCCATCGTCGCCACCCATCCCCTCCCTCTCTGCACCGTCTCCGGCTCCGGCTCCCCTCTTCTGCCTCTCCTCTCCTCCACAGCACCGCCTTTGGCTCTCCTCCCTTCCAGGTTTGTAGTGCAATCAGGTATGACATGACATGGGATTTCACTTACATTCCATCATCTATTCTCTTGTTTATTATTCAGAGATATAATTTGATTATTTTATCAGTGGTCTACAAGCAATTGGTTAGTAATTATTTTAAATATATTTGATATGAAAAATGCATGTAATAAGTCTTGTGTAAATGTTTGTTATACATATATTATTATGGATAAGAGTTGGATTGATATTCCAAATCGAACGTCTAGAGAATATTTCAATGGAATTATGCAGTTTATTGACTTCACCATAGGATTTGAAAGTGACTATATTAGTTGTCCATGTAGAAAATGTGCTAACAGATATCAATTAAAACGAGATACTGTGAGGGAGCACCTATTATTTAACGTATTTCTAAAAAATTTTAAGATTTAGACTCGTCATTGAGAAGAATATGTTCGTTGTCAAAATACAGATGTAGTTCAGATGGATGTTGATGCAAGGATGAATGATCCAATGTATTAAATGCTTACTGAAATGGCACGTGGGTTGGATCCTGAAAGCATTGACATCCATAATCTTGAGACCGATGAGATAAATCTTCGCTCTGGTGCAGATCGTGATTCGAGGAGGTTTTATGAAACACTTGATGATGCAAAAAAAGAATTATATCCTAGATGCACTTCTTACAATAAATTTTCATTTATCATGGAGTTGTTGCATTTGAAGACTTTGAATCACTGGTCAGACACATCATTTGACATGCTGTTGGTTTTATTGAAAAAGGTTCTTCCTATCGATGATGAGATTCCCGAGTCGTATTACCATGCTCGTAACTTGACAGAGAACTTAGGTTTTACATATGAGACCATAGATTCATGTGAAAACTACTATATGTTGTTTAGAAAGGAAACTACCCATTTAGATATTTTTACAGTTTGTGGCGCTTCCAAGTGGATAGAGAATAAAGGAAATCAGACTCATCAAAGTCAGATTGCGATACAGGGGAAACCGATTTCCGTAAATCAAATGTGTTACTTTCCCCTTAAATCGAGGTTGAAAAGATTTTTTATGTCATTTAAAGTTTCTAATTTAATGAGATGGCATACAGAAAGAATTCATGAAAGTGATATGTTAACACACCCAACAGACTCTCATGCATGGAAGGATTTTGATAAGAGACATCCCGATTTTGCTAAAGATGTTAGTAATGTCTGATTGGGGTTGGAAGCAGATGGTTTCAATTCATTCAAGTACATGGTTGGTGCAACTCATAGAACATGACCCGTGGTGTTGGTTCCGTATAATCTTCCTCCGTGGCTTTGTATGAAGCAACAATTTATATTACTTTCCACTCTTATTGATGGACCTAGAAGTTCGGGGGATAAGATTGAAGATTACCTTCAGCCATTGATTGATGAGTTGAATGGATTTTGGGGCGATGGTGTGATGACTTATGACTGTGAAAAAAATGAAATGTTCAAACTGTAGGCTGCTTTATTGTGGAAAATCAACGACTTCCCGGCTTATGCAAATTTATCAGGTTGGAGTACGAAATAAGAATTTTCTTTCCCATGTTGCAATAAAAGTAAAAAAATATGTATGGCTTAAACATTCCAAAAAATGGGCATACATGGGTCACAAACGTTTTCTCCCCCCTCAGCACAGGTTCAGAAAGGACAGAGTGGAATTTGATGGTTCTAGAGAGTTCATACCAGCACCAAAGATCATGAAAGGAGTCAAAATGTTATCACAAATTGATGTTTAGGTTGGGTTCCAAGTGAAAATCTTCATAATTTTTATTTGTTGTAGGACCCTGGCCCACCAGATGGAGGTAGTAGTCATGGCCACGCATGACACATCATATTCACAAGGTGTGTTCCTTTTTTTATTGGAGGGGTTGTTATTAATGTTTAGGTTGGGTTCCTAGTGAGATTTTTTGAGATTTGGGGGTATCATGTGTGTTTTGGCCTTATGCAATGTTTGTGTGCGCGAATTGATAAGTAACCATGAAACTGATTAATGATTTGGGTATTTTTAATTCATTTTATTCTTTAATGTTTTCAATTTCATGTTCTATGAATAGTTTTGAAAAAAACCATGTGATTCCTAATAGAAACCATGGAACTTGTTTTTGGTGACTGAGACCAGGTTCACTATTTGTAGGTCCCTGGCCCACCCCGAACATCTCCCCCCCACCCGCACCCCGGACAGTCCCCCCCCCCCCCCCCCGCACCCTAGAATTCATTAGAACAATTGACCATTAGTTCATTAGGGCAATTGTTCATTAGGTTGTTAGGCTATTAGGGAAATTGGACAGCTGGCCAGTTGTCCAATTGGATGTAGGCCAAATGGCCATTTGGCCATTATTCCATTATTCTAATTGTAAAACTAGACAATAAACTATTATTACAATTTTTTGTTAGGCCACTATACCATTAGGGAATTAGGGAATCAGGTGAATTGGTAAATGAGATAATTTGACATTGGGTCATTAGGAAAATTGAACTTTAGGCCATTAGATTAATTGATCATTACGCCGTTAGGCCAATTAGTCGTTATCACCCCCTCACCAGACAACCCCCTCACCCCAGACACCCCCACCCCCGAACATCACCCCCACCCCGGATAGCCCCCCCCACTGGACAGCCCCCCCCGCAACCATGGTGTGAATTGGTCAGGCAGACGACACGTCAATCGAAGGTGTCATTTGACCGCGGTGACCGGAAATGCATTTCCGAGGTCATAAAATGACAAAACGATGTGTAACAATCGAATTCAGAGAAAACGTGCTCATAATGCTTGAAATCACACAATAAAATATGAATATTTTTCGTGACATGTAGGAGGAGACCACACATTAATCGGACGTGCGGTGTGCGTGGTACGACATAATATGCTGTTTTGAACAGTTCAATGCACTCTAAAAAGGCACGTTGGGTGGTCAAAACCAGCCGAACAACCTCAGAATTCCATAAAATAATACGACAACAATCGTGGTGTGAATTGTAAAATTTTCGGGCAGAAAGAACGTCAATCAGAGGTGTCGTATGACCACGGTGACCGGAAACACATTTATGGGGTCACAAAACGCCAAAATGGCATGTAATGGTTGAATTCAGAGAAAACGAGCTCAGAATGGGTTGAAATAACACGAAAACAATAGGAATAGTATTCGTGACATGTATGTGGAGACGAAACATCAATCGGACATGCAGTGTGCGCGGTTCGACTGAATATGCTGTTTTGAACAGTTTGGTGTGCTCTAAAAGGGCGTGTTGGGTGGAAAAAACCAGACGAATGACCTCAGAATTCCATAAAATCATACGACGACAACTGTGATGTAAATTGTGAAATGATTGGGTAGACGACACATCAATCGGAGGTGTCGTTTGACCGCGGTGAATGGAAACACATTTCTGGGGTCATAAAACCCCAAAACGGTGTATAAGAGTCAAATTCAGAAAAAACGTTCTCATAATGACTTGAAATCACACAAAAAAATAAGAATAATATCCGTGAAATGTAGGAGGAGAGGGAACGTCAATCAGACGTGCGGGTGTGCACGGTACGACTGAATATGTTGTTTTGAACAATTCGGCGCGCTCTAAAAGGGCACGTTGGGTGGTCCAAACTAGCTGACTGACCACAGAATTCCATGAAATCATACGACAACAATCGTGATGTAAATTGTGAAATGGTCGGGTAGACGACATGTTAATCGGAGGTTTCGTTTGACTGCGGTGACCGAAAATGCATTTCCAGAGTCATAAAACGCCAAAACGATGTGTAACGGTCGAATTTATAGAAAAAGTGCTTATAATGACTTGAAATCACATGAAAACAATAGGAATAGTATTCGTGACATGTAAGAGGAGACACAAAATCAATCAGATGTGTGGTGTGCGCGATATGACCGAATATGCTGTTTTGAACAATTCAGCGTGCTCTAAAAGGGCGCGTTGGGTGGTCAAAACCAGTTGAACGACCTCCAAATGCCATGAAATCATACAAAAACAATTGTGGTGTGAATTTTTAAATGGTTGGGCAGACGAAACATCAATCGTAGGCGTCGTTTGACCAAGGTGAATGGAAATGCATTCCGGGGTCATAAAACGCCAAAACGGCGTGTAACGGTCAAATTCAGAGCAAACATTCTCAAAATGACTTGAAATCAGACAAAAAAATAGGAATAATATTCATGAGATATAGGAGGACATGTCACATCAATCGAATGTGCGGTGTGCACGGTACGACTAAATATGCTGTTTTAAACAGTTTGATGCGCTCTAAAAGGGGGTGTTGGGTGGTCAAAAGCAGCCGAATGACCTCAGAATGCAATGAAATCATACGAAAACAACTGTGGTGTGAATTTTGAAATGTTCGGGCAGATGAAATGTCAATCGGAGGCGTCGTTTGACCGCGGTAACTGGAAACGTATTTCTGGAGTCATAAAATGCCAAAACGACGTGTAATGGTCGAATTTTGAGAAAACGTGCTCATAATGACTTGAAATCACACGAAAGAGATAGGAATAGTATTATTGACATGTAGGAGAAGACGACACGTCAATCGGACGTGCGGTGTGCATGGTACGACCGAATATGCTATTTTGAACAGTTCGGTGCGCTCTAAAAGGGCGCGTTGGGTGGTCAAAACCAGAAGAACGGCTTCAGAATGCCATTAAATCATACGACAACAACCGTGGTGTTAATTGTGAAATGTTAAGGTAGACGACACATCAATCGGAGGTGTCGTTTGACCGCGGTGAACTGAAACACATTTTTGGGGTCATAAAATGCCAAAACAGCGTGTAATGGTCGAATTCAGAGAAAACGTTCTCATAATGACTTGAAATCACACGAAAAAATAGGAATAATATTCGTGACATATAGGAGGAGAAAACACATCAATCGGACATGCGGTGTGCGCGGTATAACCGAATATGCTGTTTTGAACAGTTCAGCGCGCTCTAAAAGGGTGCGTTGGGTGGTCAAAACCAGCTGAACGACCTCAGAATGCCATGAAATCATACGACAACAACCGTGGTCTGAATTGTGAAATGGTCGGGCAGACAACACATCAATCAGAGGTGTCATTTGACCGTAGTGACCAGAAACACATTTTCGGAGTCATAAAACGCCAAAACGACGTGTAACGGTCTAATTCAAAGAAAATGTGCTCAGAATGACTTGAAATCACCCTAAAGAAATAGGAATATTATTCGTGACATTTATGAGGAGATGACATGTCAATAAGATGTGTGTTGTGTGTGGTACGACCGAATATGCTGTTTTGAACAGTTCGACGCACTCTAAAAGGGTGCGTTGGGTGGTCAAAACCAACCGAGCGACCTCGAAATGCCATGAAATCATACAAAAAAATTGTGGTGTGAATTGTAAAATGTTCGGGCAGACAGAACGTCAATCGGAGGTGTCGTTTGACCGTGGTGAATGAAAACACAGTTCTGGGGTTATAAAACGCCAAAACGGTGTGTAACGGTTGAATTCAAAGAAAACGTGCTCAGAATGACTTGAAATCACACAAAACAATAAGAATAATATTTGTGACTTGTAGATACGGCATGTCAATCGGACGTGCGGTGCGCGCGGTACGACCGAATATGCTGTTTTGAACAGTTCAGCGCGCTCTAAAAGGGCGCGTTGGGTGGTCAAAACTAGTTGAACAACCTTGGAATTCCATGAAATCATATGAAAACAACCGTTGTGTGAATTGTGAATATCCAGGCAGATGACACGTCAATTGAAGGTGTTGTTTGACCGCGGTGACTGGAAACGCATTTCCGAAGTCATAAAACGCCAAAACAACATATAGCGGTCGAATTCAGAGAAAACATGCTCAGAATGACTTGAAATGACAAAAAAACAATAGGAATAGTATTCGTGACATGTAGGAGGAGACGACACATCAATCAGATGTGCGGTGTGCGTGGTATGACCGAATATACTATTTTGAACTGTTTCACGCGGTGTGCACGGAGAGCATTCCTTTTTAGACCACAAAACACTTCCATAAGATAAATCAAAGACTCCAAAATAAGAAAAAATATCCAAAAATGATAAAATTTCTTAAATTGGGGGTTTTAAATTATTATAACACCCATAATTTGATGTCATATTTAATTTTATTATATATATATTAACTGAATAAATATGTTTAATTTATGTTTGTTTTGTTTAGCTGTTTTTTTGTATCTTATTATAGGTTTATTGAAGCAGAAGATTGAAATGGATTTGGATCATTGAAGCACATCTATCATTTATTGTTTATGATGATCTTGATGTATATGCTGTTTGGAATTTGTTTTTTTTTATGATTTTTACCCTGTTTTTGTTGATTGGGAACTGTGAATTTTTTTTTAAAAAATTCTCAGGGACAGAGACCGCCATTGCTGGTCGCTATAGTTCGGCCGAGCATTATAACAATGACCGCCACTGGTGGTCGCTGTAGCTCGGCCAAGGATCAGTACAACGACTGCCAGTGGCGGTCCCTATTTTTCGGTTGAGCAATAGGTCAATGACCACCCGACGATCATTGTAGGCCGGATTTTTGGCCTCCTTCAGCGACCGCCAATGGAAGTCGCTATAGGCCTACTGCGATGGGCCTAAAGCAACCGCCATTAGTGGTCGCTAATGGCCAAATTTTTAGTAGTGTATTGTTCATCCCTAGACTCTGACTGTTGCTGACGCGGTTGGGCTGTTGAACGAAACTTCTTACTTCTCGTTCTCACCGCATCCTACTCCCCATGGATCCTTGAGAGGTGACACGGGTATTTCTTTGGAGGAATGTTCATACCTAATCAATCTTTAGGATGGGATGCTCACCGCCCATGTGGAGAGAGTAGTTATTTTTGAACCATACCTCCCATACCGGTTCTCCAGGCAGTCTGGATGCCTTCAACAGACCGCATTGCTTTCAGTTGTTCAACTAAGGGGAGAATCTCATCCTGTGGTTCTCTATCAATTGTGGTTTATAATGATTCAAAAAGGTGCTTCTAGAGAAATTATCATTCCTAACATGACGGGTCCCACCTTCCTATCGCTGGAGTGTGACCAACTATGGGTCAATTGTTACCCTACGGGGATGTTGAAAGAACCAATTCGGCGGGTACATATTCCTCTAACAATTTCCAATACCATTCTTACCCCAATAACCACACCACACATTCCCTTCATCGTGATGGGTGCAACGGCCATTCCTTCCACCTCCGTCCCTTCATCAACCAAGATAGATACACCTCCTTCTCCCACTCTCATGGCGAGAAGGTGCTCAATACGTCTTCAAAAGCATTTGGGAGGGTTTTTTTTAGTACAACCCATTTTGGTGGGGAACAATTCAAACTACCCCCTCTTGTGGATATTGCCCAAGATCGTCATGGGACTAGTACCAGCCAAGTATCGTCGATCATCCTGGAGGCCGCGGTTAGTCCTCCACATCTAGCTCCAGTGGCTGGTCCATCTGAAGGAAAAGAGAGTCTCCCACCTTGGGTCACTAGATTTAGGTCCCTCCCCACTCCTATGATGATTTTTCATGCTTAAAAATATGTGGAGCCAGAGGAGGATCAAAGTGAGGATGCTGCTACAAGACACTAGGAAGTGCGCAAAGAGGCATGGTGCCAGTTGCGTTCTCTTGCCGCGGAGACACCCCTGGTCAATCTCACTGACAAGGGTGACCATTTACATCAATTATTTATTGATCTTGGTTCTGGAGGCTTTGATTACCAGCACCTTCACTCCCTTATTTACCAAATCATCAATTCCTGAGGAGACCTCACCTTCTGCGAAGACAAGCTGACCAGGTTCAATTTTTCCCACTACCAGGTGGAAACTTTCTGGGATATTTTAGAAACACTTGATCATATGACAGCCAAGGAAGTGAAGGCCCATGATTTAGTGGTGGTTTAGGAAGAAGATCTATGGGAGTGCGAAGCCCATGCAGCCAAGTTGAGGGGAAAACTGGCCTCCTCGCGTGTTACTTATGAAGATGTTAAGCAAAAGGTCTGGGACCTTAAAGTTGTCTTGGAGTGGGCGTGTCCAATAGCAAAAGCCGAAATGGAGGATAGATATTCCTTGGAATAGACTATCAATAGCCCACGATAATCACTCACCTTTCTTTTTGAGAGGGAGAATCATGCCCTATTGTGTCATTGTCTTAAATTAGAACATGTACTCCCCACTTTTTTTACTCTAGAGAGAATCTGAATTTGGGATGTTCCTCCATTATTACTAAAATCAATAGATTAAATTTTGGATTTTAAAAACCTCTTCTCTATGTGTTCCTATTAACATCACTTTAGGTACATGTTAATTTTGAACCATGACTTTAAATTAGTATGTTGAGATAACCGAATCGAGCTCTATTTTTTACTGGAGACAAGGGGCTTAGCGAGTGCAGTTCGACTATTGCTAAGGTTGAATGGAATACCTCACAAAATTTTGTGAATTTTTCATTATTACCCTAAATTTTTCCTAAGTCTACTTGAAACAGGCTTAGCGGGCATAACTTGGATTCTACTTAGGCTGCCCTTTGTGGGTTTTAGACCTAACAAGCTTTACGCCTTTTCTGACAGATCAATGTTTATTTGTTTATTTTTTTAAACAAACCAATTACCAGAATTTTTCCTTGAGGTGCCTTAAAACTATTTCCCCTCTAGTGAGCATAATGTATCTTTTTTTTTGCTGGCAGTTCACAGTCCAACCAATCAAACTTGATACTGATGTTTTAGGTCGAACATCTTTGACCAAACTTAACGGGGTAGGGCCCCGACTCGGGACCGTTAGTTGGGAATGTTCTAGTATCCTTCAGACATGGTTTATGGATTTTTCTTGACCCTGGACATGTGGATTCTGAACATGCATGAGGATCAAGAGCTTCTTTAGGAATACAGAGGTGGGGAAGGACTCTCCTAGGGACGAGTTTGCCTTCGAATGATGACCTTTTTTTGTGGGCGACATATGTAGAGCCACCAGGGCATGATATACATAGTCAATCAAATGTGTCCATAGGATACTGGACTTCCATTTCAGATGGCATGGTGGGATTTTACACATTTTAGATTTATCTTGTCGTTGGGAGATGCAATAGGTGGATCTCTTAAGTGGTGTTTTCTGAGAACATTAGAAACATTCACATCGACCTTGAGTGGGAAATCATCCCCACACATTTCTTACTTGTTTGAGGGAGAGCTGAAAAGTGGTAAGTTCAGTTAATAGTCTCCCATTTTCTACTTCATTGGAACTTGGGAAGAAGGATATACCTAATCCATCATCCAAGAGCTTTCAAAATCTTTGGGCATGACAAGGCGTGAATGTCATTTAAGCGTACAAAGGATAGAAAGAAATATCTTGGAGATGCATTTTCCTTGGATTGATGACCATTTTTATGGGTGAAGTATGCAGAGCTATTGGGGAATGATTTAAATAGTCAAGTAAAGGTGTCCCCAGGACACTAGCCTTCCATTTCTGATGGCCTTTTAGGATTATGAAGATTGTGAAATTTCTAAACAAGGTGTGAGACCTTCAACTAAGGGTGTCCCTGTTCACAAGAGGAGGTTTTTTAGCTGAAATTCTCTAGGGAAACCCAGAAATGAGTGGGAGAACTCTTCCTTTGCACGCGGATCAACTTCTCACATGTAGATGAGGTATTTTTTAGAAACGTCAAAAGAGACCAGAGGTGAATCAGGTCTATATGTTCCGATATATCCAAGATGTGTAAAAGGAGGAAAATGTAAACCAAGACTCTGAGTATCCTTGAATCAGGAGGTATGGAATGGGGCTTGAAATCCATGGGCGTATTGATATAGGATAGGACTCTCCTAGGGATGAATTTTCCTTTGATTTGATGTCCATTTTTGTGGGCGACGTTTGTAGAGCCACCGGGGTATGATGTGTATAGTCAATGAAAGGTGTCCACAAGACACTATCCATCCATATTAGATGGCCTTGTAGGGTTATAGGGATTCATGACCACTTAAAGCACAAAGTTTGGAATATGGAAGGAGTACACCAGGACATATTGGGGACATTTGGGCTGTGATTTACTCATGTAATGGTGTCCCGTACGCAGGTCTGACCCGTATGCAGGGTGAGGTATTCATTCTATCTTTGGGATACCTGATTGTTTAAACACACATGGCCAGGACAAGGGGTTCCTCTCAGGGGAGGAAACCATGACATTCCTTTTAGGGTCGTGCTGCTAGGACCAAGTTCTCGGACCGTTTCTCCATAATGCTATGATAGATCTCTTGCTAAGATCCCTAAGCTCATGTGAACTGCGGTTGGCATGAGAAATAAGGGATCATAAGGGTTCCATGGTTACCATCTAAGAATAGTGAATTCAACATTAGGGATAATTTTTAGGCTAAAGACATTGTTTTTTAGTTTAGTGTTGTGCAGTGAGGACGATTTTGGCCTTGTAGTTTAACGTCGTGCGGTGAGGATGATTTTGGCCTTGTAGTTTAATGTCATGCGGTGAGGATGATTTTGGCCTTGCATTTTAACATCTTGAGGTGATGAAGATTTTGGCCTTGTAGTTTAACTTTGCGTGGTGAGGGCAATTTTGACCTTGCAATTTAACATCGTGCAGTGAGGAAGATTTTGGCCTTGAAATTTAACATCGTACGGTGATGATGATTTTGGCCTTCCAGGGATCTTCAAAAGTTTCAGTTTAATCACAGTCAGGGTGTTCCAACATTCCTTAGATGTTATCAATGATAGAAGGAGTAAAACATAGTCTTGGGGGAAACTTGAATTGGGAGGGATGACATGGGCCTTGGAAGCCAGTAGGTGTACTAAGATAGGAGAGGACTCTCCTGGGGATGAATTTTCCTTTGATTGATGACCATTTTTGTGGGCGACGTATATAGAGCCACCAGGGCATGATATGAATAGTAAATCAAAGGTGTTCACGAGACACTTTCCTTCCATCCCAGATGGCCTTGGATGATTGTGAGGATCCAAGTTTTCTTGTGGTATGGAGTCTGAAAACAGGAAAGGTATGCCTAGGAATGTGAGACTACCCAGACCATAATTAACCGTGAACTTCTTAGAGATTCCATATAGGTTCGAACCACGTGTGTGTGGGGGGGGAGGGGAATTTTTTTGCTGGTGGCTGGGCCTGGATGTCGAATCCGAGTGTCACTACGTATCCCACGAGAGTAGGAATCAAGCCACACGTAGTTCTGCATGTACCCTGTATCAATTTAGTTTGGTCCAAAGGGTAGGAGAATTTTCATTTTACCCGTCACATTGGCCAAAATTATCATGTTACCCCATAGTTTAATTTCATAAGAGAATATACACCACTAGTCCTAAGATCACGTGAGTTATACTCGCTGTGAGAAATAAGGAGTGATAAGGGTTTCCCTTACGAGTACGGGTAAATAGGGGGTGTGATGAAGGAATTTCTTTTTTGTGGTGGGGATGGGGCCAAATCAAAGATCGAGGCATCGATACGTATCATGAGAGGGCGGGAATCAAGCCACACATATTTATATGAGAGATCATGTAGTTTATTGTCATATACTTAGGATGTTTCATGCTATGTAGTTTAATATCTTACGGTAAGGACATGTTCCTTACAGTTTCACGTCATGTGGAAAAAATGATGACTCATAGTTTATGGTCTTAGAGTTTGGACCATGATGTGGGAAATTTTTTATAACTCATAGTTTAGGGTTTTAGATTTTGGACCATGATGTGGGGAGGGGGGCATATTTATGACTCATAGTTTAGGGTCATAGAGTTTGGACCATGATGTGGGACATTTGTTTATAACTCATATTTTAGGGTTGTAGAGTTTGGACCATGATGTGGGGATATTTGTTTTGTGACTCATAGTTTAATGTCGTAGAGCTTGGACATTGTCTTTTGGGGATGGTCATGACTCATAGCTTAGGGTCATTGAGTTTGGACCATGATATGAGGGAATTTCTATGCAAAGTATTTCTTCAATAACTTCGCATTTGTGGGATAAGTGATGAGATTTCTATCCATTTATATCAGGGCATATGCTCCATTGGAATAGACCTGATGTATGACATATGGTCCTTCCCACTTTGGTTTAAGCTTTAGAGGCTTCCTCCCTTTTATCATCGGGGTTTTGAGGACTAACACCATTTCTCCTTTGAGGAAAGATCAAAGATGAACCGTTTTGTTGAAGGCTTGTGAAATCCTGTTTTGGTAGATTTCCAAAGGGTGTAGAGTGTGCAACCTTTTTTGCCTAACTACTCCAATTCATCAAAACATATCTAGGATTTCTCGTCCATGGAAAATTGATAAAAAACGGCCACGTGAAGTGACGACACTTGGATTTCGATAGGCAACACCACCTCTGCCCCGTATACTAATGAGTATGGGGTTGCATGAGTGGTGGTGCGGGTTGTGGTCCAATAATCCCACAAAGCATGAAGAAGATTATATGGCCACAATTTATTATCCTTATCAACCATATTTTAAATTATGTTGGATAGAGTCTTATTGAAAGCCTCTATTTTTCCATTGGCTGCCGCGTCTTAGCGGGATAATCGGTTGGCCTTGATTCCATATTCCTGGTACAACTTATCCAGATCAGTAGAGTAGAAGTTGGTTCTGTTGTCCGTTAGTATTTTATGAGGTACACCAAATCTGGTGATGATGTTGGCCTTCACAAATCTAATGATTTTTTTCTCCCTGACTTCCTTAAGGGGTATGGCTTCAGCCCATTTAGAAAAGAAGTCGGTTGTTGTGAGAATGAACTTGAAATTTCTGGATGTAGCGAGAGGATATGGTCCCACAACATCCATCCCCCAAGTGACGAATGACTAGGTCTATTTAGCCACATGAAGCAAATCCAGGGAGCGGTGTATGAAATTAGCATGAACCTAGTAGGAATGGAACTTCTTGGAGAATACAACACAATCCTATATCATGATGGGCCAGTAATACCCAAGCCTCCTGATTTTGTGAGAGATCTTGGTTACTGATCGTTGTGCTCCACAAGCTATGTAATGCACTTCTTTCATGAAAGAAGAAGTCTCTTCTCCATCAATGCACTTGAGAAGGACTTCTTCAAGGCCTCGTTTGTAGAGAACCTCCTCTCGGTTCACCACATTATACATGGTTAAATTTACTACCCATCTTAGGACTTTCTCCATTTCAGTCTAGTGGGAGTTCCTCATTCCAAAGGTAATTTGTAATGGATTTCATCTGACCGGTGGTATGACCATAAGGCTAAAAAATGGGGCTAATTTCATCAATTTCCTACATATTGATTTGGATGAACGGTAAGATCATCCGACAATGAGCAATGCTAGTGACTATTTCATCCCAGTCGGGATCATCCAAGACTGTGGCCGTATTTTCCAAAGCATCGGCTTGAGTTTTCTATGACCGGGGGACATGAGTCAACATTGGTTTGGATGGGAATTCTACCATCAGTGCTCGAACATGGTTCATTAAGGGAACCGACACTTCTTTCTTGATATCATAGTCACTATTAACCTATTTGATGACTAGCTATGAATCACCCTTTATTTTTAGGTGTTTAGCTTGCACCTAGAGTTCCAATTCTAGGCCTGCAATGAGGGCCTGATACTCTGCTTCATTGTTCGTACACCCTTTTAAAAGTTGGAAAGTGTAGGGTAAGATGGAATTTTTTAGAGATACAAGCACAACTCCCAGCCCCACTTTATTGAGCATGGGATCCTCCATAATTTTCCCTATCGGTCTTTGGGAAGCACCGTCGAAGTACATTTCCCACATTCAGGGGTTCTTTTGGATGGAAACGACTTATTCATATGGAAGGTCGGTATACAATGGTGTCATCTCTTCCAAGGAGTGCTCATCTAGGAAGTCTGCTAAATCCTGGCCTTTGATGGCCTTCTGGGGCACGTACCATATGTAAAACTGTTGCATAATGACTGCCCATCATGATAGGTGCCCATTTAGCATGGGACGATTGAGGATATACTTAAGAGGGTTGAAGCAAGAGATCAGGTGGACCTCATGGTGCTGTAGGTAATGTCTGAGCTTCTAAATTGCGAATATTAGGTCTAGGTAGTTATTTTCAATCATCAAATACTGAGTTTCTGCATCAATCATTGTCCGACTGAGGTAGTAGAGATTGTTCTCACTATCAGCATCATTTATCTTTACTAGGAAGGCGCCTAATGACTGTTCCAGGGCAGTTACCTATAGAATGAGTGGTCTCCCCTCAACTGGAAGCATGATAATCGGTAGGATTATGAGATATCTTTTTAGGTTTTCAAATTCTTATTGAAAATCGTTATCCCATTAACACGTAACTCCTTTCTTCATGAGCTTACTGAAAGGTAAAAATTTACCTGCTAGGTTGGCTATGAAGCACTGAATATAGATGATGTTCCCCTAGATACCTCTCAACTCATGAGGTTGCGAGTTGGGGGAATTCCAAGAATGGATTTTTTCTTTTCAAGGTCGACATCGATGCCACAATGGTGTACAAAGAAGCCAAAAAGTTTTACCGAGGTAACTCCAAAGGAGAACTTTAGGGGATTCATCTTTAAACTATGCTGTCTCAATTAGTTGAAGATAATTTCAAGGTCTTCCAGGTGGTTTGAATACTTTTGTGACTTAACTAATAGGTCTTTGACATAACACTCAACAAATCTTCCCAAAAAAGGCTTGAATATGCGATGCATGGCACACTAATATGTGGTTTCAACATTCATTAGACCGAAGGGCGTCACTTCATAACATAAAACCATCTGAGGGGACCTAAAAGCAGCAGCTTATTAATATCCTTAGGCTATCCGGATTTGATTGTATCTAGAATAGCCATCCATGGAGGGGAGGGATTTGTATCTGGTTGTCCAATCGATCAACAATTATGTGATCGATACCGATAAGTCATATTTTGGGAAATACTGATTAAGGTCCTTAAATTCAATGAAAATTCTAATATGTCCATTATTCTTTTTAACAGGGACTATGTTTTCTAGCCAGATCAGATATTGGACCTCCCTTTTGAAGTTGGATTTGATCAATTTGTCAACTTCAACCTCTATCTTAGCAGCGTGTGTTGGGTGGGTCCTTCTGGCTGCCTGTTTACAACCCTGATGATCTTCTGGTAATCCTAGATGATGGGCGATGACTTCAGGATTGAGGCCTGACATCTCTGTGTAATTCCAGGAAAACACATCTTGATTATTCTTTAAGAAGGATGTACATGCCTCCTATTCCTCATCCGGCATGGCCACACTGATTAAAGTGGGCCGCGGGTCGCTTTCAGTGCCCAGATTTACCTCTTTAAGTTCTTCGATGGTGGTGGAAACACCTAATTCAAATGTCGGAGGGGTATCTTTGAGGTCATATTTTTCTTCTTCTTCTTCGTATTGATCATTTTCCCCTTCTTATAAAGAAAGGATTTTTGAGATAACTTCTCCAATATTGAGAAAGAAATCATATTTTGCCTTCGTACGTGAGGCAAGGGCAGTTTGATGTCCCAAGGATGGGTCAGGAGAATCTTCATCGGGGATTTTCTTGAAAACATGGGAGTCAACCAGTTCTTCTATGTATTTGGACTCTGTGGTCATAGCAGAGACCATGCATACAATTAAGCCTGCATCTGGGCTTGTACTCACGCATTCAACCTGGTTTATGGGTAGTATGTAATCCTCCCCAAGCTACTGGAAGGGGTCATCGTAATCCATATACAATCCATTCAGGGCATTGATCCAATCAACATCGTCGATTGAAAGATGTTTTTCTTCTAACTCATAGAACCCTACATCGATGTAATTCGACTCACAGAACTCAAATGAAGATTTATCGGCATGCAACATCTCATTTTTCCCATGAGTGCAATATTTGATGCCTTGATGGTATGAGGATAGAATTATATCATACTAATGCAGCCAAGGCCTCCCTAACAAAACATTGAAGGTCGTAATTTGTCGCACCACCAGGAACTCAGAATCTGATATGTGATCTTCGAGCCAAGTTGTAAGATTGATTTGTCCCAATGGTTTCAGATCACTTTGGTCATATCCCAGCAAAGCTTTAGTGTAGGGTGTCAAGTGGTATTCATCACATCCCAGTCGACGAAGCATCCTTAGTGGGATAAGGTCAACTCTAGATCCATTGTCGATAAATATTCTCCAAACATCAATTCTATTTATCTTTCCAGACACATATAAGGGTTTGATGTGCCCTTGCATGATTGAATCTTTATCCCTGTCTGTGAAGGAGATAATAACGTGAAATTCATCGGGACTGGTCTCCATCTGGTAGACTTCATCCGCTGCTACTTCAGCCTCAAACTCCTGGGGACTTAGCAAGGCTTCAATGAGTGCCTCTCTAAGGTCCACATATATGATTAATTCATCCAGGATGTTCATCTTTGTTGGCTCTGAAGTCAAATACTTTAGAATATCATGCTTCTTCTCTAAAGGTTGCACTTCCCAGATTGGGGTATCTATTTTACAGAAACTTTAGGGGTTTGATCTTTGGAAGTAGATGGCCCATCCTTTGTCAAAGAGGCTGGCGGCACTGTGGTCTTTTCTGGGTTTGGCCGGACTGGTTCACCCGTGTGACCTGGGTAACTCAGAACTTGTTCTTATTTAATGGATAATCCAAGATAAATGGGATTGGGTTTCCTCTAGAGGGGGTGAAGAATCATTCCGGTTCATGTCATGTCTGTCGGAAGGTCCTTCCGTGAGTCTCCGCAATGTTAACGGTTTGACTTGTGGTGTGGTAGGGAATTTGACTCCTGCCACGATCATGCCTCCCAGGAAACCTCCAGCCTTTGTGGCCTCTTTCCCCAGCTCTCCAGTTGGGCTTGAGGGACTTAGGTTTGTGGCCACAATCTTCATCAGAGTAGGGGTCCATCATGTGAATGACATTAATGGATACAAAGATCAGTTCTTGATCTGACACTGTTCCTGTCTGACGACCTCCTTCTGATGGTACCGTTTGGCGGGGAGGTGCCTTTTGTACTATGTTTGTTGGTATGAAGTCTGAAAGTGTCAACACTGACTTTGGATTTGGTACCATCTCATCTTCGATCTCTTTCTTTCTTCCCTTATGGCCTTTAGAAGACCGTGGGGATGAGGAGGATGGTTGTGCTATGTAGGGGGATTTTGAGGGCATAATAGGTTGTTTCAACTATTCATGGAGGATGTCATGGACTTAGTTGATGGTATTTAGGGTTATCTAGTTTTCAAAGATTTTATCCCTTTTGCTGGTGACTATTTTCCATTCTTCCCCCTCTCTTGAGTCGGAGGTGGAGACATATGCCACTTGTGCTGGTGGTGGGCCCCACTTGAATTGCCCGGAATCCACCATATTTTGCTGGAGGTCCTTAAAAACAAAACACTCCTGTATTTTGTGTCCTAGTATCCAGTGATACATACAGTAATTTGGATGGTCGTCAAGATGTACTTCATTGGATCTCTTTGGCTTGGGTAGCTGGAGCAGATTACAATTCACGGCGGCTATGAAATAGCCGTAGACCTAGTCATCTCAGAACAAATAAAATCGATTTCTTTGTTCTTCAAACTGATTTATTTTTTCACCCCATCACTCATCTTGCTGAGGTGGGGGTAGCTGTTGGCACCTAGGGGGTCCCGCACGGTTCGGTGGGGGCCTCGCAACTGGGGCTGGTGCTGGGGGTGGCTTAAGTGTGACAGAAGCTGCTTGAGCTTTTCCTGTTCTTTTCCCAGGGGCCGATAGGGCTACTCGAGACTTAAGGTTAGTCCTTTGCAAGGAGTCTTCCATCCTTTGGGAAATGGTGGAGAGGTCTCTAAAACCACTGGTGTACTTCACTGTGATAAGTGGCATTTTCAATTCATCCCGAATATTATCGATGCACATGGCGGGCATCTCATCCTGGGGGAGTGGCTGGTTCAAGGAATATGTTAGTCCTTTACATATAGAAATAAAGTTTGAGACTCTTTAGTTCTCTCTCTACTTGCAGTTCATGAGGTCACTGGTCGTTGTATTGGGTAGCATCGAACTGAACTGGAAGAGAAACTATCACAAGAGGTCCTCCCAGCCTGAAATTGAATTAGTTGTTAGGCTAGTATACCATACGAAGGATGAGCCTTGCCGGGTTCGTATGAAGCACCTGAGTTTTACAGCTTCTCCCTACTCTATAGTGCCTATCATGGGGTCACAGTAAGAGGCATAGTGCATCAAATGCATTTCAGGCCCCCCGAGCTGTTGAATACTAGGAATACGGGGTTCCTGAAGTTTGGTAGTGGCGGAACATTGCTCACCCACTCAGGGTAAGGCATGCACTCTTGTTGTATCAGAGAACACTACCCCTCCATATATTCTAGTCAAGATTTTAGCTGCTCAATAGTGTTTAAGAGCCCTTGATGCATGTCTTTTTTGGATTTAGATTGAGCTGGTGAGGTAGGGGCCATGATTGGGCGTGCTGGTGCCACTGGTATTTGGGGTGGATACCCAGCCTGGGGTATCATTTGTGGGTTTACCTAGATATATTTATGCTACCTTTCCAATGGGGGGAAGTCTTGATTTCCTTTTCAAGGATGGGTTGAACGGTCCTTTGGGCTTGGATTCATTCATTGGAATGAGTGATTGTGGTATGGGCACCTCTTCTGGGAGGACCTACTTACGTTCTGCAGAGGGAACACATTCGGCGAGATAACTCCCTCGATGTAGCTCAACATTAATCCTTCTATGATATTTCATTTATTCCTCCTTCTTGGAAAACCTATCCTCAAGGGTGAGGGATGCATTCTTATGGAGAGGAGGAGGTGGGTCATAGATGGTTGTGGATTTATTTTTCTCTTTAATAGAGTTTCGCGGGGGAGGTAATGTTAGATTGACTGAGGGGGAACCCAGATTGAAAACCACCCTCTAGTTCCGGGTATGCACACCATCAGGCTCATTGTGGAATGCCTCTGGGAGGGAACAAACTTCCTTTGTGTATTCTCCCCATGCATCATTTCCTGTGAGATCCATGGGATTGACGCTCACCCGTTCTCCTATTGATACACTACGACCGGGATTTTCCGGTCTTATGGGGGCATTTTGATTTAAAAATGACCCCATCCATAGGGGCTGGGGTGGTTCCTGTATCGCAGGGGTATCCGCCGCTATTACCACCCTTTCAATTTCATATACTCTTGTGTGGGTGTAAGATGAGTGTTGAATTTGGTCTGCATGGGGTCTATGGTCTCTTGATGACATGAGCATTGCTTGCTGGGTGGCTTCCCTTAGGCGGGAAGCCTGTTGGATGTTCATGGTTGCCTGACTTAGAAGTTTTTAGATGACTTGATCTCTTCAGCCCTGACATTGTTAAGACTTACTCCAGGCCATTTTTTGTTGAGAATACCATCTTACTTGAGCAGGGGTTTCATTTTATTATTTCCTCTTGGTGATGAGATTGCAGGATTTCATTTCCATTGGGGCCTGCTGGATGGGACTTGGGGTGAAGTGTAAAGCTCCATGTTCTCTCCATCCTTGAATGTGAACTCCAGCTGGGGCAATTCCAATGGGGTGACGCAATTTATGCAGTGCATGGAGGCATTCCAGTTCAAGGTTATTCTTTCTCCTTTCTGATCGTGGATGCCTTGCGGACGGGAGGGATTCTATGCTGATTAGACGGAGAACCTCCCCTATTGTGTTGACATGGTCTGTGTACCCTTCGTAGGGTAGGAATTTTTCTTTCAGATTTCGAAAAGTTGTCCATACATTGAGGCAAATGTCATGCGTGCATTCCTCAAACAATTCCCCTAGTATGTCAAAGTTAGAAGTGGTCGTAGTACAATACTGTAGGTTTCGGGCGCAGCGGAAGCGCGTTGGTGGGTTTGCTCAACTTTAATTTTAGCGTTAAAGAACGTTCAATCCGAGATCCGTCACGATAATAAAACACCGGATCTTCAGAATAGAATGAAGAACGAAAATAAAGAGAAGGGTCTTGGAACCATTAAGAGGATCATCATATGTTAGTTATAATTAATTTAATTAATTGATAAGAATTACCTTGATGAATTTATTTCTTTGTTGATGTCTCTAGTCATGATCCAATGTGATCCATCATTGTGTCATAGAATCCAAGTGTAGGATTCCTCTAGCGGTAATCCACACATGCTCTACGTATATCTGGATGTCACCGAAGGGATATCTGGGTGCTAGCGCGGAAGAACCTTCACTTGCAATGTCCGCCTTCGATCGCCTTGATCTGGTGGTGGTGGATCTCTCTCGATCTTGAGAGCGTTCTTGGAGGAAGGAGTTCTTTCGGCTTTGAGATAATTCTCCAAAATTGTTGTGTACAACGATTGGGGAAAAGTGTTGGGGTTGTGAGGATATTTATAATCCGGTTTGAGGTAATAGAGTTATGATAATAAATAAACGCGTTACGTGTTTTATTTATTTTATTAACTCTTAATGAAAACCCCCATGTCGAATCATTAATTCCTTGACATGCGCCCACACTGATTATAATAAATATCATTTAATAAAATAATATTATTTCTTCAAAATCCAGAATAAAAAAACTACATGGCCTATAATCATTAATACACAGCATGTACTTGTTTTTCATTTCTTTTATTTCCTCCACCACATTTATTAGACCTTGAATAATGGTTATTTATTTCTGAAACAAATTTAACTGCATTACTTTCTAATAAATATATTATTTCACCCACAATATATTCTCTCGAATAACTAGTGTTGAAATAAATGAGACCATACATCCTTGAATAATTATTAAACCACAGTCGAGAATAATCTTTATTCAACTTGTTAAATTAATATTTAACTTGAGATACATGGACACACTTAGTGTGTGACACTCTAGGCCTCTTTCTCAGTGGGATTAGGTGGATCCTACTTAAAGTCCAAGGTTGGCATCTAGAAACACGCCAAGGCACCCATAAAGAAATAAGTTAATTCTGGAATGACGTGTCACCTCCTACGAACGGTTACCGTGTAATGTAATCCCTTTTTCTTGATATCTCTAATAAAGCGGGTTGCATGCTAGTACCATCAACCCATGTGCTCGATTATTCTTTATTTGACTTCCTAGAATTGAACTTTCCTATACCTTACTATGGACATGGATTTATTTAGGCTATATCAATTCTATTAAAGGGCCTGAGATATCTACTTCCTATATGGAACAAAAGTGAAAAATCCTTTCTCATATTATCTATTAATGTAATATTACTCGTGACACACCCAACATATCCTACCTCACTGCGAATAGTGTATCATCACAATTTTCATCAATACATATAAGTGCATGAGTTGTAATAACCATTAATAATAATATTAAAGTCTAAGGACCAATACACACATCCTTAGATAGGAACATCCAACAACACTATGAAATGTGGATTTCCTACTAGCGGGTCTCATTCTCATAATATCCTCCTAGATATTACCAAGGGCACACACCATGAGAAGCTGCCATAATGTTTTATGAGTCCTCAACCCTAATGGCTTGTATTATTTGTATCCCTAAAATAACATCTTCCATCCATAGAACATATATTTAAGAATAATGTTATGGAACTTCCGGGTTCTCATCATAGTAGGGATCCGCTATGACCCTTTAATGCAACAACTATCCTTAGGAAATTATCACATGTATTGTCACGTGGAAGAGAAATCAATATGTGATAAGGTATTTATTAATGAATAAAGTACGAAGTAGTTGGATCTAGGCCACCAACTCCAAAAGACTCCCACTTGGACTAGAGCCAACTGCTAAGAACCTTTAACTCACTAGCTCTCACATGATATTCATGCTTCTGCTAAGACAGGCCTGTAGTCATGGGGTCCGCCACGTTCTCATCCGTGGACACTCTACTCACTACAACTTCACCCCTTTGGTAGAAATCCCTCAAGAGGTGATACTTTCGGAGTATGTGATTTTTTCTTTGATGTGACCTTGGTTCTTTTGCAAGAGCCACCACTGTAGTATTATCACAGTACAACGTGATATGATCTTTACTGCTAGGAACCACATCAAGCTCCTGGACAAAGTTCTGAATCTAGACAACTTCCTTGGCTACATCAGAAGCCACTATATATTTGGACTCCACTGTAGAATCATCGACAATTGTCTTATTTGAACTCTTCTAGCACACAACTCCTCCATTAAGACAGAAAACATATCCAGATTATGACTTTAGATCATTCTAATCTGTCTGAAAACCAGCATCAGCATACCCTCTGATGACAAGTCCTCCATCTCCTCCATACACCAAGAACATATCCTTGGTTATTCTCAAATACTTAAGGATAGTCTTAACAGAAATCCATTGCTGTTCTCCCGGATATTCTTAATATCTTCCTACTATTCTCAGTGCATAGGCAACATCAAGCTTGGTACATAACATGACATACATGATGGATCCTATAGCCGAAGAGTATGAGATATTACTCATTCTATCTTTCTCTTGTTGTGTCTGAGGACACATTTTCTTAGAAATATGTAGTCCATGTGACACTCGAACCAATCCCCTCTTGGATTGTTCTATACTAAATCTATTTAGTATCTGGTCAATGTATGTACCCTGACTTAGTCCAAGAAGCCTCTTGGATCTATTACGAATGATATTGATCCCTAGAATGTAGGCTGCTTCACCCAAGTCCTTCATGGATAAACACTTGTTCAACCAGTCCTTAACTGACTGTAATACTGGTACATCGTTTCCAATAAGTAATATGTCATCAACATATACCACTAGGATAACGATCGCATTCCTATTAAATCTCTTATAAACACATAGATCACATTTGTTCTTAATGAAACCAAATTCCATTACGGCTTCATCAAATCGAATGTTCCATGACTTGGATTATTTTTTTAATCCATAAATGGATTTCTGCAACTTGCAAACCTATTTGGCTTCACTTGGTGTCACAAACCCTTCTGGTTGTGTCATATAGACATCTTCTTAAAGGTTCCCATTAAGGAATGTTGTTTTGACATCCATTTTATAAATCTCATAGTCATGGTAAGCTACTATGGTAAGTGTGATTCTTATGGATTTAAACATGGAAACTGGCGAGAAGGTTTCATCATAGTCAATTATTTGATGCTGTTTGAATCCTTTAGCCACTAGACTTTCTTTATAGGTGCTAACTTAACATTCCATGTCCATTTTTCTCTTGAATACCCATTTTAATCCAATATGATTTACATCAACTGGCTCATCATCAAGAACCCAGACTTGGTTCTGATACATGGAATCCATATCAGAATTCATAGCTTCTAGCCATCTTGCAGCTTCTGAGCTTTCTAGTGCTTCCTTGAAGGAGATAGGTTCGTCATTTTCCAAAAATAATGATTCACCATCCCTAGTGACTAGGAAACCAAATCTCTCTGGTTCCCTCACCTCTCTTGAGCTCCTATGTAGTACTTGTGTTTCTAGAACCTCTTCCACGAGGACCTATGGAAATTATTCCTATACCAACTCCTGTGTATCTTGAGCATCAACTTCATTAAAGTCAATCTTTCTCCCACTATCCTTTTTGAGGATGTGATCCCTCTCAAGAAAGATGGATTTCCTAGTGACAATAACTTTCTTATCTGAAGGGTTATATAGGTAATATCCTTTCATTTCCTTGGGATATCCTATAAAGATACTCCTCGTGCCCTGGGGTGCTAGTTTTTTACCTGAGAAGGCCTTAAAAAATGCCTCGCATCCCCATACACATGTGTGTGACAAAAATGGATTTCTTTCCATTCCATAAGTTGGAGGGAATTCTATTTTCCACCTTAGTTGGTACTCGGTTTAATGTGTATGCTGCAGTTTGTAATGCATAACCCCAAAAGGATAATGGAAGATCTGCATGGCTCATTATCGACCTCGCCATGTCCAAAAAGGTGCGGTTCCTCCTTTCACTAACACCATTCCACTATGGTGTATAAGGAGGAGTGAGTTGAGATAGAATCCCAGACTCCTGTAGAAGATTGATGAACTCTTGGTTCAAATATTCCCCACCTCAATCCGATCGAAGTTTCTTTATCTTCTTACCAAGACGATTCTATACTTCATTCTTGAATTCCTTAAATTTCTCTAAGGATTCTGAATTATACCTCATTAAGTAGATATAGCCATATCTACTCAAATCATCAGTAAAAGTAATGAAGTAAGAATATCCACCTCTAGCTTCTACTGGAAATGGTCCACAGACATCAGTGTGCACCAATCCTAGAATCTCTGTGGCCATTTCGCCATGTCCACTAAAAGGAGTCTTGGTCATTTTACCTTGTAAACAATCATGACATCTATTAAGTGGTTTTAGCTTAGTAGAGTCTAAATAACCATCTTGGTAGAGCTTTGTCAAGAGCTTCTCATTTACATGACCGAGACGGTGATTCCACAACTGGGTGATGTATGAGTCATGTGAGTTTGTTTTGTTATCGATTGCCAACACTTGTTTTTCATAATTTAATACATACAAACCATTATTTAAATGTGCTATACCATAACATATGATGTTCTTATAAAATAGACAAACCTTATTTCCAAACATGAAAATAAATCCATCCATATCCAAACAAGATACAAAAATTATGTTCTTGGTAACACTAGGCACATAATAACAATTATGTAAAACCAAAATCATCCCAGTCGGCAGTGAGAGGTGGTAATCTCCAATAGCTAACATAGCCAGCCTTGCACCATTGGTAGCTCGAAGATCCACCTCTCCTCTAGTAATCTTTCTAAATCTACTTGGTTCCTGCATTTGAATACATATGTGAGCCCCACAAGATTTATCTAATACCCAATGTGTAGAAATAGAAAGATTACACTTGATAATGAACGCACCTTTAGCATCCCCATGCTTCTAGGTGCAGTTCCTCTTCTAGTGGCCTTGCTTGCCACATGAAAAACACACCGCCTCCCATTCCCTGCCCTACCTCTGGGTCTTCCCCTTCTTGGAGGGAAGATGCTCGTGGGATTCAGACTGTTTATAAGTATTTGGCCCCTTTTCCTTGTCCTTCATTTTCTTTTTCACCATAAGGACTGCGGGTTTGTCACACCCCATGTCCTTATCTACCTAGAGAATTAAGGTCAGAAGTTCTGATAGACTCTTCTCATTATTTCTCATGTTATAATTGATAATAAAGTTAGAAAAGGTCTTGGACAATGATGATAGGATGATATCTGTACGCAAATCATCTGGGAATTAAATCCCTAAGATGTCCAGGCGTTCAATGTAGCCAATAAGCTTGATTACATGAGGTCCATCTAGTGTAGACTCTCCAAGATTAGTTGAAAAAAAAGCATTTGAGATCTTATATCTCTCTTGTCTTGCCTTCTCTTGGTATAGATCCTTAAGGTGAGACATCATGCTATACGTGTCCATGTTTTCATGTTGCTTCAAGAGCTCATTAGACATGGCTGATAGCTTGAAACACTGGACATCTATGGAATCATCCTTATTTTTCACATAGAGAGATATTTCCTCATTACTAGCCTATTTTCTAGGTGCAACTGGAATATGCTCTTCTAGCACATACAATTTCCTTTCGTGGTGAAGGATGACGCGTAAACGCCTCTGCCACTCTTGGAAACTGGTGTCGGTGAGAAGGTTTTCCTTCTAGACTATGGTTCACAATGATATTTTTGTAGTCATTTTTCTTGCCATTTCTACAAATTAATATGAGCAAAGGTTTAGTACTTTATTATAAAACTGAGATAAATAAATTAATACTTATTATTCTCCCACTATTTTATCAAAATCCAATAGCCCTCACCATTGACTTTGGAATATTCTGTTTCCTAACTATTCCAATGGCAAGGATCCATATTGCCCTTCGCATTACCCTAACTAGGGTTGGTCAAGAAACTTGAAGGGTTTTAGGTAGGCATTCCAAATGCCAACTGCATTAACTCGCATCTCCTTGATCCGTTGAGTGGACTCCCCAATCCTGAAATCCTTTTATTTTGGATTTCCTCAACCTTTTCCTCTTGGTCACACCAAGTCCTACTATGGCAGTCAACCCTTGATGCGAACCAAGTCAAGTAAACCCAAAACCTTGAATTATAATTCCCCAATAATTGAAATCACCCCAACTAGGTTTGGTCAAGCACTTTGAGTTATGGTTCGATTCTAACCAAGATTATGGAAGGCTATACCAACTTAATATTTCTTTGAGGGATTTTATCCTTATACATAAATTTCCATTTTATTATCTTTGATTACATGCTTGTTAATATTAAGTGGGATATACTTAAGTGATTAACCATATCTAAGATAATATTTACGCATAAGCTGGTCTTATTTTAGTTCCATCTTGCAAGCTTTTTAATTCATTAATTATGTGATCGTGACAACACACCCACAATAAATAAACCATACAACTGACAGAAATAAAATAAATGGTATGATAATGATCTTGTTCTATTGGTTAGTTTATCTAGCGGTTGATAAACTAACCCAAGACCTAGGGGAGAAACACCTTGAACCTTTCGGGTTCGTGTTTACAGCTTTCCACCTGTCCACCTTTGTATCTTCTTGGATGGGTTTTTCCTTGGCTCTTAACTTGAGCCACCTCCATTAGCTTGGGAGCTCCATCCATTACATATGCATTTATCTCACACGCAGGTGAGGGGTAAAAAGGGGGTTTTACATAAAAGAAACCTTGGGCATGCATGCCCTACATATTAATGAAGAGAAGGCCCGCAATCCAACAAATTTAATTTAAATAAATAAATTAAAAGAATCCATTCATATACAAAGGTCTTGGTCTAGATCATGATCATCCATACATGCAACGATATTTACGCATAAATAAAACTAGCATTCAATTCTTTAATCATTCTTGTTTAAGATAAATCACGCTCGAATCAATTTATTATCTTTAATTAATCAATCCTTTTATCTTAAACCCTTTTCTAAATTTCTTTGAGATTATCATCCATCATAATTTTAAACAAATATATTCATTTAAAATTATCCTTGTACGTAACTTGTACCTTGGAGGCAACCCAGTTAATTCCCATTCATAACTACCCAATGAGTAAAATGAACATTATACAGATTGTTAAATTAAACACACATATATAAAACACCTATCACGTGTTATGCCTCAACTTTACACCTACACTACGGTACACGTCTTAAGGGTTTATATAATATAATAATAAATTTTAATAAATCTGTATAATTTGGATGAGTACACGGTGTGTAGTTCCGACTAAACGGCGTGTACTTTTGTTCACCGTCCATACAAAGTACACGCCTGGGGACATGGCGTGTTGATGTACTTCAGAAATTTTTAGAGTACATGGCATGTTCAGTGGGACGCACACCGTGTAGTTTCCACGTTACATGGTTTCTAGCTGGGCATGCTATGTATGGGGTACACGGTACAACCCTAACCCGAAGGGACTACACGTCGTGTTCAGTTGGACCACATGGTGTGTAATCCGAAAACTGTGTGCCACCTATGCCTGGTCAAAACACGGTGTCATAAATGACTTAGATAGGATCCAATACATGACCTGATTTGGCGGATCAGTCAATGCATTGAACCTAGACTACATGGCGTGTACTTACGAAAATACACCGTGTATTCTGGTGTTGTACGAACAGAAATTTTTGGCTCCTCCGGATGAGATCCTCTATTTTATTTAAACCAATATTAAAAGAAAAATTTGTTTCTGTAATGTGAACGAGAAACGATAGAGGAGGAACAGATCTTGAGATTCAGATTTAAAGAACGATTAACTTGAATTAAAAAAACTAAATTATTAAATGCATAAATCATAAATGAAAAACTAAGTAATTATAATCAATGATATGACCCCTCTAATACCACTTTTAGGTTCCGGGCATAGCGGAATCACATTGGTGGGTCTGCCCAACTTTAATTTTAGCGTTAAAAAATTTTCAATCCGAGATCCGTCATGATAATAAAATGCTGGATCTTCAGAATAGAACGAATAATGAAAAGAAAGAGAAGGGTCTAGGAACCATTGAGAGGATCATCATATGTTGGTTATAATTAATTTAATTAATTGAAAATAATTACCCTGATGGAATTATTTCTTCGTTTATGTCTCTAGTCACGATCCGATGTGATCTGTTGTTGCGTTGTAGAATCTAAGTGTAGGATTCCTCTAGTGGTGATCCACACATGCTCCACATATCTCTGGACACTGCTGAAGGGATCTCTGGGTGGTAGTGCGGAAGAAACTTCGCTTGCAACGTTCTCCTTCGATCACCTTGATCTGGTGGCAGTGGATCTCTCTAGGTATATAGAGCATTCTTGGAGGAAGGAGTTCTTTTGGCTTTGAGATAATTCTCCAGAATTTTTGTGCACAATGATTGGGGAAAACTGCTGGGGTTGTGAGGATATTTATAATTGGGTTTGAGGTTATAGAGTTATGATAATAAATAAACGCGTTACACATTTTATTTATTTCATTAACTCTTATTGAAAACCCCCATGTCGAATCATTAATTCCTTGACATGCACCCATGATGATTATAATAAATATCATTTAATAAAACAATATCATTTCCTCAAAATCCTGACTAAAAAAAACTACACGGTGTGTAATCATTAATACATGGAGTGTACTTGTTTTTCATTTCCTTTATTTCCTCCACCACATTTATTAGACCTTGAATAACAACTATTTATTTCTGAAATAAATGTAACTGCATTACTTGCTAATAAATATATTATTTCACCCCCAATATATTCTCTCGAATAACTAGTGTCTAAATAAATGTGATCAAACATCCTTGAATAATTATTAAACCACAGTCGAGAATAATCTTTATTCAACTTGTTAAATTAATATTTAACTTGAGATAAATGGACACACTTAGCGTGTGACCCTCTAGGTCTCTTTCTCAGTGGAATTAGGCGGAGCCTGCCTAAAGTCCAAGGTTAGCATATAGCAACATGCCAAGGCACCCATTGAGAAAGAAGTTAACTCCACAATGACATGTCACCTCCTAAAAACGCTTACAATGTAATGTAATCTCTTTGTCTCGATATATCTAATCAAGCGGGTTGCATGCTAGTGGAATCAACAAATGTGCTCAATTATTCTTTCTTTGACTTCCTTGAATTGATCTCGCCCATACCTTACCATGGACATGGATTTATTTAGTCTATATCAATTCCATCAAAGGTCCTGAGATATCTACCTCCATTATTGAACAGAAGGGACAAATCCTATCTTGCATTATCTATTAATGAAGTATTACTCATCACACACCCAACGTATCCTACCTCACTGTGAATAGTGTGTCATCACAGTTTTCATTAATACATCTAAGTGCACGAGTTTTAATACCCATTAATAATAATCTTAATGTCTAAGGACCAATACACACGTCCGTAGATAGGAACATCCAATGACACTATGAAATGTGGATTTTCTATTGGCGGGTCTCGTTCTCATAATATCCTCCTGGATATTACCAAGGGCGCACACCATGAGAAGGTGCCTCAAAGTTTTATGAGTCCTCACCCCTATTGGCCTGTATTATTTGTGTCCCTAAAATAACATCTTCCGGCCATAGAACATATATTTAAGAACAGTGTTATGGAACTTCCGGGTTCTCATCATAGTAGGGATATGCTATGACCCTTTAATGCAACAACTATCCTTAGGACATTATCACATGTATTGTCATGCAGAAGATCAATCAATATGTGATAAGGTATTTATTAATGAATAAAGTACACAATAGTTGGTTCTAGGACACTAAATCCAACAAATACATCACTGGTATATTTTACCCATCTAGTTTTCTTATCACAAGAAACATATCATGTTATTGTTCTTATAGAGGCTAATCTACTTGATATACCCATATCGACTGCTTCTTGATGATTTTGTTCCAAGTAGTTGGGATGGAAGAATCCTTATTGATTTACAGATGCTGCGGGGGTGGCTTAAAAGATGAGCGTGGCCCCAGGCCATCCTCTGGTTGGGAAAGAATATCACCCATTATAAATGAAGTTCTTGATGTGTCTGAATTTTTTCTGAGTACCTCAACATATGAGGAATTTATCATATTATCTTTGGCAAGGGGAGGACCTTCTTGCCAGTATGAATTTTGGTTGTGAGGAGGACCTTTGAAAGTGGTGCTTCAATGGCGAGGATTGCTTTTACAACTTGATGCCCGACCACATAAATTTTCCAGTTAGTTTATTCCCTAGGGAGGACCTTAAGGGCAAGATGTAGCAAGGGGAGGACCTTCTTGCTACTTGGCATTAATGTGGGGAGGACCTTCACATCAACTATCATTGCGGGGAGGTCCTTCACAATGACAGTCATGAGGGCGAGGACTACCATCATGACTTGATGTCTGGTTGTAGGGAGAATTTCTATAGTGTATATCCCAGGGAGGACCTTTAGGATGTACTACAATAAGAGGAGGACCTTCTCATTTATTGGTGTTACTTTTGAGAGGACCTTCACAACAACTGTCATTGTGGGGAGGGACTTCGCAATGATCATCATCATGGAAAGGACTACCATCATGACTTGATGTCTGACTATAGGGAGTAGCATATCTGTAGCATATACCCTAGGGAGGAACATCAGGGTGGATGATATAAAGGGGAAGACCTTATTGCTGTATGATCTTTAGGCTGAGTGGAGGGCTACCCCGATGTGCATCAGGAGATATGCTCTCATTATTGATCATTCTTGACCCACAGAGTAAGCCCCCATGGGTGCTCTGTGAAGGACCAACATAGCTACTGGCAACGACATTATGGGGAGGAACTTTGTAACTGCTACCGCCACTTCCATAATTTGGAAATTTAATAACAGGGTCTTGATCCTTGGTTGATATGTGTTTGAGGGCATCTAGAACCCCAACTTTTAACAGAGCAGTATCATGTATGTGCTCTTCCTTTTCCGGTTACCTTTGGAACTTTTCATTTTTAGGCGCTCTCTTGTGGGTGACCAGTGCCATTTTCTGTTGGTAATGGCCTTTATATATGGGTACCTATCTTGTTGGGTTCCGTGATTTCATTGGGATATGCCGACGATCATATTTAGTTTTGGCAGGGCTATATGCCTGCCCTGGAGCGGCCACCATGTTGGACCAGTGTCCCCCAATTGGAATGGGTATTTGTTCTTGATCCAGTTGTCTGTATGTTGCAGGATATTTCTGTTGAACTTCCTGGACTATAGCAAGAATTCATAACTACTCTAGAGTGAATAACTCATTTTGTGAGTGAGCCATTCCATTCGAGAAAATCAGTTCGTGGACACGATTTATCACCTTTTCCACCGATGCAATGATATCTTGGCATGTTTGGAGGATATAGTCTGGAATTGATGTCTGATCTTCCATCATGTACATAATGTTTTGAGATAAATCTTTGGTTGGAATAGGTATTAAGGCCCATTCCGATGTCAGAGCAGGAGTTTGTGCCTGCTCCGGTCCTCCATGAGTCGTTAGTAGATACTGGTAGTTCTCCTGTGTCGAGACAGAAGAATGAGTCTATCGACGACTGTCTTATTTGGTGGCCATCGTATTTTACTGGTGGTCTTCATATTCATGGGCATGGATTTTCATCCGCTCGCTTGCCGCTATATTTGTCTCATGGGATTTTTATGCATCCATAGGAATTTGACTATGCTCATATTTGCTTGCTGCCCTATTTTGGTGGAAGGATTGAAGTGCATCAGTGGGTGTTTGTGGCTGCATATAACTAAGTGAATCCCTATTTGGATGGCGGGATTTTTGTGTATCAACAAGTATTTGTGCCTGTGTATAGCCAGTTGCCGCCCTATTTAGATGGCGGGCTTAAAATGCGTCAGTAAGTGTTTGTGCCTACATATAACCTATTGCTGCCCTATTTAGATGGCATGCTTGAAATGTGTCAGTAGGAGTTTGTGCCTTCATATAGATGAGTGCCACCCTATTTGGATGGCGGGCTTCTTGTGCATCAGCAGGTATTTGTGCCTACATATAGCCATTTTCCATCTTATTTTGATGACAGGCTTGTTGTGCGTCGGCAGATATATGCATCTTCCTATAGCTTGCCGCTCTTTCTGAATAGTGGGACTAGCGAGCACTATGCCACCTTATTTCCATAACGGGATTGAGTGGAGAGGGAAGATTTGTGTGTCTACCCATTGAACTATGTCGTGTTAGTACGACGGATATATGCATCTGCCTGTAACTTTCCACTCTGTCTTCACGTCGGGACCGATGAGCACTAGAAGAGACATGCGTGTGCTCGTATCGTGCCACCCTATTTATGTGGTGGGATTGATTGGAGAGGGAAGAGTTGTGTATCTTCCCATTGAACTCCATTGTGTTAGTAAGGCAGAGTTGCTCCTCAGGAACCAGGGTGATAGCATGTCCTTGGTTATATATTTACCGCCTTTAGCGGGTAGCCCGAGGGGCCTGGGTCTCCTGGACTTTGGCAGGTGCCCTCGACATAAGATCCTCCTTTGTGGGAGGAGGTCTGGTCATCCAGTGTCGGTGGTGATGCTCTTTGGAGGGGGACCATGGGTAGGGCTTCTGTGTGGCGGGGATGAAGTCGTCAGTATTGACTTCATCTGCCTCTATAAGGTAAGGGAGTTAGTCATTTTCACGTTCTGGGGACAAGCTCCCAAAATAATTTGAGACGACCACCGGGGCCTCCATGTGATGAGGTACCAGCAGCAGTTGACGAGGTGGCTGACGGACCTTCACAGACTAGAGGGATTGTCTTGCAGCCTCCAGTATGGGTATAGTACCATTTCGATGGTACTCTTTGATCAGCGTATTGGACACCCAACATTGAAGATGATGGGTAGGCGAAGGGTTCCGGCTATTCGTTGAGGCCCCGACCAGCCACGGGGTCACTGGTGCATGGGTCTTCATGGATTTTGGGGATGTCTTTTTGATCAAAGGTCGCTCTATGGGAACCTGCAATATATGCATGACATATAGACCACAAAACATCATCAAAGTATAATTTCTTTAAACATATGAATATTTAGAGATTAAACTTGTCCCCCTTCCCTGTTTCTTTTATTGTGGGATGAAGGGGCCTGGGTGGGGTAAGCCTGCCACCTTGGTTAAGGATTCATGTCAGGTTCATCATTTTTGTTCTGCCTCTATGGTGGTGCGTGTTTCGCGCATCGGGGTGAAAAAAATGGTCCGGCATGTAGTGTCCTTTTATATTTTATCATTTGGGTAGAACCTCAAATTTTTTTAAGGATTTGTGTTGGGTTCAAAATTTTTGTTCCTCCTCTGTGGTAGTGCAGGTTTGGGCGGTTTGGAAATGGCGATTTACCATTCCTTTGTTTCGACCTGTTAAACGTCATTATCCTTTAAAGAAGTTGAATTAACCTTGTGGGGAACTGTTGATCCCAGCAGGTGATTGTGTGGGGATGAAGCACTCATACAACCGGTCCTTATCAGATATAACATCCTCAGATGGTCTCCAAAGGGTTTATTAATGGATCCAAGAATGCCCAACATCTATGGTATCCATGATTCATGGGACTACTTTCCAAAGGCAGGCGCTCGTCAGATAATGATTTGGACAATGAAACTTGAGGACTCTATTGGTTGAGAGGATGGGAGGTCAGCCTCACTGCACCCTTCTGGGAGAGGATTGTTGCCCGTTTTGGGACTCTCTTATAGATTTAAGTTGTGTTCATATGTTCTTGAATCCTTGGTTCATTCCCTAAGAGTGTGTCCATGGGCTACCCTTGGTTTTCAAGATTTTCGTGAGCATGAATATGTTTGATGCCACAGAGGTGATGCCTACTTAGCCATATTATGAGGCTCTCTAGAGTTTATTGTCATCCAGGGGGGACGACTCCGGAGTTTATCGTCATCCATGGGGGACGAAAGGTGACTTGATATTGGGATCAGAACCATAAGGAGAGATTCCTATGTATCCTCAAGAGATGATTTAGAACCCACGTAGTTCGGAAGGTGTGGGGATTACATGTGTAAGATTCCCATTTTAGAATCATGATTGGGTGGCCCCTTTATGGATGAGAACCCTTTTTATCTAAGTACTTTCTGACAGGCATCCTATGTATCCTGATTTGGTCAGGAATTAGAGTTCTTGTAGTTTATAAGGTTTGGTGATGTCGTAATCCTTAGAAACCTGTAAGACCCTGTGAGTCATGTTCAGTGTGAGAAATAAGAGGATGTATAAGATTCGAAAATTCACATGCCTCTTCCTCAGTTGGTGGGGGAGGTAGAGCTCATGACAAAAGAGGTTGGGGAAACCGTGGGTGAGGGCATGGAGCATTGAACATTTCCATTTGAACTGGAATTAAAGGTCACACAACCCTACCTCAGATTATTGGTTAATAACCTCAGTTGGAGGGCCCCAGAGCATGTTCTTGGAAAAGGAGGAGTTTCTTCCTCGACAAAGGGGGGAGAAAACATAACCCCTTCGACTGATCACTATCCCTCATTGAATATAAAATCAAGTGATCACCATTAACCCCAAGAACAAGGAGGTTCACATCGTCATCCCAAGGTTTAACTCTGGGTTACCGTGAGAATGCAGCCTTACAGGCATTCCCAAAGCTCGCACCTTTGTGGGGAGGGCCTTCGTGACTCTAATTACCATGGGTATATAGACTCAATAGGGCACGCTGATGTGCCCTATGACATAATCATACGGGTCCAGTGGCTTTGGAGGAGGCTTTGGACTAGTGAAGCGGGACTTTTCGGCAGAGGGATTTTGGAGAACTAGATGGTAATGGAGGGGTGAGGTTGGAACTGGAGGGAACAATACCCCAAAACACCCCATTCTGCGTACTAGCTTCTTACGTGGGATGAGGGAAGCTCTGTGTACCATAATGGTATGTGAGAAGAGGGACTATCCTCATACTGGTGCGGTACGTGGGCATAGATATCGCCAACCGTATACAAAAGTGGTATGTGGCTCACCATGCCACTTTGGGTTGTATCTGCGCACCGATTGAGTATGGGCACCGGGTTCAGTCCGCGTAGCGGTCTGCTACGCAGAGCACCATACTGAAGGAGGGTTGGGTGAATTACCATTCATGGGAAATTCATCTGCGAGAGGTCTTTGGATTTCATTTTACTAGTTAGGTTCATAGTTTTATAATTTTTACTTGTTTCCCCATTTTATGGTTCGCAGCCGGTTGTACCTGTAGAGGAAGTGGCTTGCATTTTGTGCTTTCGCCGATGAAATGAAATAGAAGCCGAAGTGAAAACTCTAAATTATCCTCAATCATTTGTCAACCATAATCCCTTATACCCATCTCCTTTATCCATTCTACTATTCTCTTTTAATATAGCATTGGAATGATCATATTTACTGGGCACGCGACGCCATTTGTCGAGGCCCATTGAAGCATTATTTTGACCCACAAACGACTCAGTCAACCAGGGCCTATGGGGATTTTGGTTCATTATAATGGTTCATGGAACCCTTATTGTATACTTAATCCATGAATTGAGGTTTTCTTGTTATGGTACACAGACCGTCTTCCGTGCAGAACTCCTTCGGTTGGGGCGGTTTGTGGTTTGCCCTGCTCACTGGCCATCGTTTCGTGGGGGCAGCGGTTCACGAACCTTCTTCTCCTCCATGTACCTTTTATGGTAAATGGTATGAATGGATACTTTAAAACTTTAATTCCTTTAAGTCCCCTCATATAAATGAAACTCCATTTGAGCCCCTTCTCCCTGGTAAACTTATTAAAGTGTTTGATTCCCTCTACAAAGCAATTACATGGGTATTTTCTTCCATTAGAAAAATTTTTAGGACCCTAAAGTGTTCATATTCCCCCTAGTACTATTATATATTATATTAACTAATTTTAGAGTGTAAATTCAAGTTTCACTATGATGAAATACCCCTATGAGAGAATAAATTCCATTTATGTGGTTAGTATGATCACCATCAGAGATTCTACCAAGCCATTCCTTTATGGAGTGTTTAGTAGGAGACCCTTTGAAATTAGAAAAATCACATTAAACATGATGTATAAAAGACTTTAGGAAGGAGATAATTAACTAGAATAACTTATAGGGGGTAGATGGGGAATCCAAAGACTTCAATTATTGCAACCTCTTTCTTGGTAGGGATTATGACCACATGGTCATCATGATGGAATAAAAAACGTATTTATAGCTAAGAACTCTATAAATGATGCTAGTAATTTTCCTTCTAGAGTAAATAAATATATATTTATATCTTATATAGTTACTTATGTGTTATTTTATTTCATATATTCTTATACCTTTTTCACAATGTTATTAGTATATCATAAATTTTAAGATGTAATGGTATCTCTAAATCTTACGAGTAATTATAATCCCATGGGAAAGTGGGTAAAATATAATAGAGAATATTTTTATTATGCTATTAAGCTATACAATATCAGATATATCCTAATTTTCCACCCTTTATATGATGTTCTTTGATTTTTTCATTGAAATCGATTGGTTAACTAAATTTTGGGCACATATAAATTACTATGTAGGGCTTGTTTCCTTTTCCCCTCAAATTGGTACTAAATTCACTCTTACAAAATAATGTGATATCCAAGTGGTTCAATATATATTAATTTAATGGAATATTTCAGTGATTTCCTCCCAAATAGTGAGTTTGATGCTTTGGGTAGTCAAAGTCAAGAAACTGAAAGCATTACCTCATATGGTAGGCTTATTTTATAATGTTTCCCAAAAAATAGGTTTTACTTATAAACCAGAGACATTAGATTAATTTAGGTATTTCATAAAATATAACTAATTTTCATTCCACCCTAATATATATAAAAGATAAACCTATTGGAATTTAATATTTTTAATTAACGGCAGATAATAAAGTGTTTATCAGAGCGAGCACACCTAATCAGGGTGCTCATATTTTTTTTTCTAATAGAGGTGATGTTAGACTATGATTATGTATGGACCATCACAAGTTAAATAAGGTGATAATTAATAATTTCTATCTATTTACTATGATTTATAACATATTTGATCAATTTAAAGGAGCTATATGGATTAATAAATATAATTTGTGATTAGGTTTCCATAAACATTGACTGAGGCAATATTAAATTACAATGATGTTATTTTAATGATGATAGGTTTAATTTGTGTATCTTATCAAGAAACATGGGTTAAATAGTGAATCCACTATCATCATGGATTAATTAAATAATACTTCTCATATATTTTTAGGCTCTTTTGTGTTTATATTTTTAGATGATATCCTTTATTGAATTTTTTTTTGGAAGAATGTTTTAGACATATTTATATTTTATTAGGAATATTGTGAGAAAATAATCATTATGTTATGATTTCTAAAATCTCATTTTGGTTTTAAAATGTAAAATTTCATGTTTTTTAATATCTGAGGATGTGATTTTCTTATGAAATTATTGATATTATTTTCACTAAATTTAAAAGTTCTCTTAGAAAAACAATCTAATGGACACTTTTAAAAAGAAGGGAAATATTTCATTTCATTTTATTAGTGTATATTTATGTTTAAGAACAATAAAATTTACTATGAATCATATAATGATCCTATTAGAATAATTTAATGAATTTTAATTTTAATATCAATCTTATTATATTTTCTTGACATATGTATATATATAGGACTATCTAGTTATTTACTATGTATTCTAAAAACTTTTTCTTTACAAGAGAACATAAGTAACCTAAAATCATGAATTATATGTTATAAAACATGATTTAAATTACTAAAGTCACTATATAATTAATTATATACTTAATAGAATCACTGAACATAAAATTATAAAATACATTTTATATCAGTGAGATATATGTATATAGTATTTTTGGTCTTCTATATACCTATAATATTTTCATTTTTATCTTTTAAGACTTCTAAAAAGGGAAATGTGGATGGTGATTCCCTTTGAAGGAAGATTCAATGTCAAAAAAATATATATTGAGTATGAATAATAGATATTGGAGTCCATGATAACTAAGAATTAATTAGACAACTATGATGGTCATTATAGAAGATGTTTACTCTATACTGATTGTGAATCCTTAGTCTAAGAAGGAGAAAAGGACTCTTAATTCTTTGAACATGAGTGTATCATAATTTTAGAGAGAATCAATAATGGGGATATCATTGAGGGATTGCTTAAATTTCATAATTTTTTCAATATTTATTTGGTGGAATCATGATGAAAACAAACAAAAGGGAAGAAGTGATAAAATAATATAACCAATTGCAATAATATGTTCACCCTTGAATATATAAGATAATCCATGGTTTGGAAGGAATTTTTTTATTGAATATAAAAAGGGATATAGTTTGTTTCATTTATTTTTGTTTCAGTTAATAATATATTAAAATTTATTATCAAAAACCTATAGGTAAATTACACCCACTCCCTATACATGTATGAAAATAAGAAAGACCCATGATGGATTTTTTGATTAACTTACCTAAATATAGGCGAGTCAAATATATTGTTATTGTAATCATTGAACACCAAACCAAGATATCATATTACATACCTACTATGAAATAATCTTACATGGATGTGTTAATAAGGTTTTATATCTCATAAATAGTAATATTCATAGAATGATAGTGAAAATTAATTCCTATGAAAACCTATGGTTTACATCAAGGTTTTAAAAAGGGTTCCATTGATCACTTAGTAATAAAATAAAACTAAGGACTAAGTATCACCCATGGATTGATATTTGATGATAATAGACAATTCCCATTTTAGAGGACATGATTTAATCCTCTATCCCGGATTTTAGAGGGTCATGGTAATATCACCTATCACTCATAGAGGTTTTTTTATAAAAATAATTGGTGTTTATTCATCTATATTGGTCATATCATTATTTAGATGATGGATAATTTGGTATGGTTGATTTATAAGATATTAATAACATCACATAACATTCATATTTATTATTCCATCCATTGTTATAGTCCTTTATATTTTTTTGGGAATTATATACTTCTTTAAATTTCTATGTGACTGAGTCATAATGGTATTGGAATGTAAGGAAATTAATTTTATGAATTTTTAAACAGTTTTAAATTTTGGGCTTCATTTGAAAAAAAATTAATATAATGGAATTGGCTCATCAATTAAATACTATGAATAATATCTTATTTGTGTCTTAATTAAAGATATATATACTAAACCATAATAATTTTATTTGGTTTGAATATATTGAATTTAAATTGATGGTTACAATATTAAGGAACATATATATATATCATTGATTGGAGTGAGAATATCTTAAATGGAAAGTAATTATTTTAATTTCATTACTTTGGTAGATTTATTTGATTTTTTATGAATATTTGGAGTGAGAAGTTATTTTAAATGATCAAAATTAAATATAATTTATCTAGGATGGTATTTTATGCTTCTTGGGGATGATAGGCCAAATAGTTAGATTATTTAAATGACTCTCAATAAGGTAGTAATTACTCAATTTTAATTTTTAATTTACTTTTTAGATGGAAAAATTTATAGTTTATAGGGGTTGAGAGATAATGTGAAATCAAATAGGTGGAAAGAAAGTGGAATAGGAAAAGGAGTCTAACTCGGTACTTGGTGGTATGGAATACCATACAAATTATTATCAGTTAATGTTATTATACCCATCTATTTTAATTTTTTTTTTACCTTTTGAACTTTTATTGAGTAACTGATAGATTATGAAGGGTATTTTTAAATTGATGATAAAGCAGTCAATTACAAAGAAAAAACGTATCACCTAAATATCCATTATATTAAGTTTTTATAACATAATAAACTAAGGATATCTGTCTTATATTATTTCCACACTATTATCCCCTCCAAGGGTCTCTCCACTAACATAGTCACTTTTACTATTCATCAAGACTATACAAAAACCTTTTTTAGAGAATCATAGTAGTAACCTTAACATCAAAGTAAAATTTCAATTTTTTGGTTAAAATAAGAAATCTATAATCTTCCCATTTTTTAGTTTCCCAAATTTGTGATTTCAATTGGTTTTTAATTCATCATGATAAATTATAAGATTTTATTCAGAAATAGTGATGTAAGGATGGACATTGTGGCTCCTAATATCTGATTCTTCTTAAGGAATCAACATAAATCCTTGGGTTCCTATTATCAAGGTTTCCTAGATTATTTGAGTAGTGTATGGAGAACTAAATAGATTGGGTTGATTGGTGGGGATATAATTCCTGTAATTGATGATTTCAATGAGTTAAGAAAGGAAAATAATGAAGATTAAAATATACCAATCAAGGAATATAAGTATAATATCTTCAATATGTCATCTAGAATAAAAAAAAATCTAGGTTCCAAAAAGTATTATGGGCTGAGATTGAGATTTCAGATGAGACAAAAAAGAATCTAGAACCTTTATAAATTTTTAATTACTATTTAGTTGCACAAAATTTTGATCAACTTTTAATAATATTTACTAAATAAATTACCATTTGAAACATAAATTGATTATTTCAAGAATATAACTTGGAGTTTATGGTGTTAAAGAGATATAAATGAGTACAGTAGAGAATATATATTTTGATATTGAAGTATTTATGGATTCTCTATTTCTAGAATTAGTTCAATACTTGGAGTAGGTATTTATCATGATCAGTTGAATCCATAAATTAAATATGAATTTTTGAATAACTACTCCCACAAAATTTACAAATTTAGGATGCCCTATTAGTATTCCCCAAATATATTTTCCCAAAGTAACATGACGAGCTTGGATACAGAGACGAATTATATATGATATACGATCGATGAATGTAGAAGTGAATTGTTATGAATGATGTACTAAAAAAGAATACACTACTAGAAGTTGAGTTATAGATGAAAACTATTGAAAATCTAGAAGATGAATTGATGATAAGACTTGTTATCATAAAAAAATACTGTGTTAGTTTTATTTGGATATGTAATAAAATAATCTTTCAAAACAAACTAATTTAGAAGAATATTTATAGAATTAATTGATAAAAAGGATATTTCTATGATTGAAAGTATGCAAATGGATAAATTCTCACTTAGGATTAACAAATAATGTTTATTTTTTTAATATTAAAATTTTTTTACATTAGAAGAAATTTTATAATTTTAATATCTTAAAATGGAAAATGTAATAGAATAATAATATTTGTGATTTTGGAAGGTGATTTTGTAAGATGAAGTAATATATATTGAGGATACACATATAACGTCATGTATAGAAGGTAATTCCATAACATGAATAATAAATTTAGAAGTATGATGTATAATTCCAAAATTATAAATAGATATAAGAGACGTATGTTCTTTTTAGCGTTGAAATCTTATAAAAAATTTAGAAAATATTAATGTTTTTTTGGAAGTAGAGGTAGTTAAAATTCATATTAGTTTCAACGATATAAAAAATAAATATATGTTATGGATGATTAACCTTTTATAAATCTTATAAGGTGTTATAATTATATAATTTAATTAATTATAACACATAGTAATTTGAGGAAAATGGAATTAAAGTAATTTTTAAAGTGTAGAAATTAATGATATTGGAAGATATATAAGGATGTGTTGTGAAAAATATCATGAGATGTCATAAGAATGAGTTCAAATATGAATTGAAGCTATGGACGAATAAATCATGTGAATGAAGATCTATACTACACTAACATAAAACATAAAAAGGCTATGTAAGAATGATATACAATATTCCCATGGTTAGATTCGGAGAAATAATTTGTTGATTAAAATAAATAAATGGGATAATCCTAATTTTTATATCAAAATTTAAATATCATGAGTTTAAACCATGATTCATACATATATGTGAGGAAGTGGTGAGGAATACTATATTATAGTTGAATGTGATATTTCATCAGTAAAAATATATTTATCATAAGCATTAATGGAGATAAAGTGAAAACCAAGAAAGAAAAAACTGAAAGAGAGTTTTTCTTGGTTACTAATATGTTGTATTTCACAGAGTTTTAAACATTTAGTGATGAATATAAAATTATATGCACACATTTTCATAAGATACGATTATGATAATTGATTAATAATATATAGAAAAGGAGACCTATGCATTATGAAATATCATTGATTCAAAAAATGGATTGTTCATTAATTTTATGAAAAATCCATTTATTTGAAGAATAATATTTGGAAGTACAAGAAGATCATATATATGAGTATATAGTTTTATAGAGTCTAAAACATTTTTTAGGAAGATGAAATTATTACTAGAGAAAGTTTATATTCCAAACATTGATGTTTATAAGGTGGATCAAATATTCAGTCATTTTAACGATGAGTTAATTTTGGATAGTCATAATTTAGGAAGCATAAAATTTATTTCTAGATGTCAAAATGTATACATTCTTCATTCAAAATTTTTTAGATAATAATTCTGAAATGAATGTAGTTTATGTTGTTCATTTGTTGGTAGTTTAAGACTCACTACTGATGAATAAGATCCCTAATTATGATATACATACATCCTCAATCTTACCACTGATCTTGTTAATAATTGCTGAAGGGGGATCATTATCAAATGGAGGGATAACTTAGAGAGAATATATCATGACATATACCAATATTAAGAGATAGAATTGTGTTATAGATGATAACATACCAAGGGATTCATATGATATCTTCTAACCCCCCAAATGTGTTATGTTAATGATGATACCATGTCACCATATGAAATGAATGTAATTTATTAGTGATAAAGTACATTTATTGGAATCAATTTTGACATGATAAGGACTAAATAATCACATTGAGATTAGAACTTGTAAAAATATCATGCATTATGGTCTATTAACATTATGTATTTCATGTGGTGATATTGTGTTAATGAAAATATGATATCCACTCTTCCCAATGGGTATAGAGGTTCAAATTCAAAATAGGGTAAAAATTTTAAGATAAAAATAATTTGATAAATATTGTTTATAATAATTGGACCACTTTCAATATAATGAAATGATCCAATGGAAACAACAATTGGTATCAAACTATATGGTAACCCCTCTAAATTGGTCGATATTTTTTTATCCCAGTTGTTTTAATTGATTTAGAACTATAAATTTGTGGAAGTTATTAAAATTTATAAGTTATATAATAATGAAGATATAACTATCAATACTAATAAATAGACTATTTGGATGAAATCCAAGAGAATAAGAAGAAAATTTATAATAAAAATTTAAGGAATATAACATCTTAAAAATATAATAATGATTCCACACAACTAATTTATGGTAATCAACGTGTTAAATTATCAGTCATTAATATAAAAAATCATAAAAAAGTTGAATTAGTGCCAATCAATAAATATTATGGGTGTACTAAATCATCTAAAGACATAAAATATAAAGTTAATGATTATTTTTAAACATTTCCTATTGATTTTTTCACTTATATATTTTAATTTTCAAGGAAAATAAGATTATAAAACAAAGATATATTCAGAAGAAATTGATATAGAGAAAACATTTGATAAATAAATTCAATAATGAAACACATTGATTTAAATTATGGAAGCCAAAAAATAGAATTTATTATTATGAAAATAACTATTACCCCTATTTTAACTTTGATTGAAATTGGAAATTTATTGTAATGTTGAGATTTGTAAAATATTTAAAAATATCAATAGTTAAATTATTTAATTTTTCTAAAATATGATTATTTTGAAATAAATGATACAAGGATAAAGGATATTGATAAATAATTATAAGTAAATTCAACATTACATGAAAATAAATTTTATAAGATGAAAATAATGTATGAATATAGATTGAAAAATCATGAATACTAGAAGAATAATCTTAATTTAAAGTGTCATGATCTAGAGGTGAATATGAAGAATATGTATGTAGCCTATGTTGAATCCTCACAAGAGGTTAAAATAATATAGTTTATCATTAATTATTCTAAAATATGTATAAACCCTAAAATTCTTAATTTATTAACATTAAGATCCTGAAATTATCAATGGGAAAAAATAAAATGAAAGATTACATAAAATTGTAACCTTAACTCCAATAAAATTTATCAAAACTAAAATTGTTTTCATGAAATATATAGGATATAGTTTAATTTACAAACATATATGGATAGTTGAAAGAATATGGAAAATTATAACTTAATCAAGGGTGGATGTGTGTAAGATAATTGATCTTGGTGCTCCTAGAATATCCCAAAATGTTGTTGTATTAATGAAAAAATAGCAAGGAGATAATGTTACCAAATTTTTTTTATAAAGGAATAAATCGGGATTCATTATTTATTTCTAGAATTTTTATTCATTTAGGAAGAAAGAATTTTGTTATTAAGGTGAAGGAGTAGAGATTCTAGGAAACATGGAGAGTTAATGTTCTGAATGTTATAGTTTAGATTATTGAGATTCTATATGTTGAATGTTTCAAACATTGGAATCTGTCATTGATGATGTATGCTTACTATTTTTAGTACAATTTATAAAAAAATAATTTTTTAATAAATGGGATAAGTTGGTTATTTGATGAAAAGGGAAAAGTTTCATTAGATTGTATAAAACATAATGGGTTTGAATGTTATAATCTATATATTATATTTTATATATAATATATGTGGATAAGTAAAAATATATTGAAAATCCATTGAAAGAAAACATATGAGACTGTACAACATGTTTAATTATTTGTTAATATCTTTTATATTAGGGTTAGTCACTCTTTTTTTCACTTAGTACTACTCATGTGTACATAGAGTTGATAAATTTATGTAAAATAATGTTATAAAAAGTTATACAATGATTTTCAGAATTAAATACAGTTTTAATTTCTATATATATATTTTTAAATTGGTTAGAATATAAAATTTCAAGTCTTTATTGGATTATGAGATGAGTATGAATTTACTTTAGTATTGATCCTTTAATTTTTTTATCAATTGGTAGAAACAGAAGATTGAGAAAATAATATGAGATCATTGAATTAGTTTATGATGGGTATTAATAAAAAATCCAAAGGGGGATAATGAATAACCCAATGTATTATGATTTTTAGTGTTGTATTACTTTCAAATATTTGATAAATTGAATTCACAAGTAAAGAGAGAGATTAAATATGACATTGAATTTATCTAATGTAAATAAACATATGGTCTGAAATATTAAATTTGTAAAGAAAGTAAATTACTAGACCCCTATAGTATGAATGGATGTGATTGTTATTTTGTATGAGAGTAAACATAATCTAGAGAAGTCTAAAATATCAAATGATTATTGGTTTAGGACTAATATAAATCAACGAAATCTACTGGTTTTATGTAGAAAGATGAATAAGAATTATATGATGAAGATCATTTGAAAACCGACACATGATAGACAATGTGCAATCAAAATAATGAAACAATTTGAATTAATATACTTTTAAAATATGTGTTATTGATGAAAACTACAAGATATAAAAAATTATAAGTATTTAGAATAATTATTATTTTAAATTAAATTTTATTTTTAGTTATTTTTAAGAGGCATAAAATTATTTATGGAAACATACTATTTTAGAAGTATACTTATACAATCCTTTAAAGATAAGGTCTTTATGAATTCTCATGAAGTTTGGGATTGGATAAATACAAAATGGAAATAATCTATTATTTACATATTATTATAATATTTATTAGATTCTATTTCAGAAGAAACAATTAAATCCGTAGAATTAAAAATGATATATGAAATGGAATACCTTTCTTGAGTGAAAAAAATGAGGCCACATGCTGAAACAAAAAATGTTGAGGTTTCTCTTGGAGTATCATGTAGTAAAAAAATTAGGGGAGAGGCAAAATATATTGATAATGTTGATTCTAAATAAAAAAAGTCATAAGAATATGTAAGGGGTTTCATTTCTACATATGTGATTCATGGTGATTTAATTCTAATTTTCTTTATGTTTGTGTTTATTATGATGTTTTGTTGACGGCGACGATGACGACGAAGACGAAACAATGATGTCAAGATGTTTTTCACTAGCGTTTCATCCTTTCATAGTTCTTTAGGTTCTCTTATCTAGTTCTGAGGCTCCCCCAATATCTTTGAGGTGGAGGTGTGAGTTGGTTGCCATGGTTATTTAGGTCATGAGATCGAGAGGCCAGTTCAGGGTAATCGACGATGGTGGCTTGTTTTGGCAGCGAAGGTCCAGGCGTCGTCGGTTGAGGAGGCGGTCGTCGTTTTTGCAGAGGCTGATGTTGTGTTGACAGTGACGATGACACGACGATGTTGAGATAGTTTTCACTGGCATTTCTTCCTATCCCGGTTCATTTGTTTCTCTACTCTGGTTCCGAGCCTCCCCCAATCTCTTTGAGGCGGAGTAGTGAGGTGGTCATCATGGTTCTTTGGGTCATGAGAGAGAGCGGCCAGTTCAGAGTATCGACAACGATGGCTTATTTCGGCATCGAGTCCAAGCGTTGTTGTTGCAGAGGCCACCGATGACAAGGTGTGGAGGATGAAGACTTCGACGATATGTTGACATGAAGACAGTGATGGGGTCTGGATGGAGACGTGCTGATGGTGGTGAACTTGCAGATTGATCCGGCTTAGGACAACTCAATAAACTACGATGTTCTACGGTGGACTGGTGTGGCATTTGGACAACGACAACGATAGTGGAACTGGATCAGATCAGTGTGAAGGATAGTGAAGATGATAAAACAGAACTCTATGAGACAGCAGTGAAGTTAAAATTGACGGTGATGAGGATTCCGGTGGGTCTCTCTGGCATGGTGAAGGTGTGCAACTCGAGGCAGGCGCTTGAATTGAGATTTACGAGAATCGAGATGATGATGACGTTTTTGGAAGTTTTAATTTGAATTGAACGCAATTTTGCTTGGAATGTATGGTTTCCTGCTTAACCTTAAAGCGGATTTTTAGAAAAATGAAAAAATCGATTTGGAGGACGTAAGGGATATATGATTGAAATGGTGTTTAAATCAATCAAAAAATTAAGAAGATATTTGGAACATCTATCAATATAGGCATAAGTGAAGTTTTTAGGATTTCTTGATATGAACGATTAACTCCAGAAACTAATGATTCATGTAATAATTAAATTGATTTATTCTAGGATGGTGTTTTTAGAAGAAAATTTGGAAAATTAAATCGAAAAATAAGTTGAAAAAAGTAAAACATGAGGACTTTTTGAACTATATAAGATAAAGATTTTAAAATATTATCACGGATGGGTTGTATATAATAATTTTGAGTTGTCATAATCAAAATTTTGTATGGTGATTTTGATATAAGAAATAATAACTCAAGAATACCATGAGTTATTTCAGATTAAGTTCTATGGTAACAAAAAGTATGTAAGATTGATATGAATGTTTTTGAATGTCCACCTAAGTTAAATAGGAATGATACTGAATTAATTAAAAAATGGTCATGTATTGAGTTTTATTTAATGATATTAATATGATGAGTCATTATTTATGATTGTAGATGATATTTGAGTAAGTATTAAAAATAATGACCAAGGGTTGAATGTGAATAAGTATTGGTCATTCCATATTTATCAAAATAAAAAATTAGGTAAAAAAATATAATTGAGAGAGAAGGAAACCCAAAGAGGATAATTATCAAATATCACACATTTATATTTAATAGATATTTTAACATTAATTATGGGATATTAATTGTTTAGTTCTTATTATTAGAATATTTTATTTTGATAAGAGAGTAAGAATATAGAGAGAAGTTGACCTTTACTTTCAATATGATCATTGAGTTGAAGAAGTGACCCCTACATCCATGTTCTTTAAGAATTATTTACTCAAGGAAAAATAAGAAAAATATAGTTGATTTAATAGATTTGGGTTGAATTTATTTGATGTTCCAAAATTTCAGTGCGGAAGGTCAACATCCTATCAAAACCAGTCTATCATCCAAAAATTTTTGTGATAAAAGATATTGTAATTTCGAGTGATTCGAAAGAAGAGATGATTTAAAATATTCATAGATGAGTAAGGATAATATATATATATATCTGTATTATCACATATATGTAATTAACATTTGGAATTTTTAATAAAAAATGGTGGATGTTCTGGTAGTATAATTTTTTGATTCATTAATAGCTGAGGAACTACTATTGAAGAATAATATCCTTTATTATGATGTACATATATCACAGACCATACTATGATCATATTTATAAGAGTTCTAGAAGGATAATTTTCAACTTGAGGTATCTAGTATCTAGAACCAATTAGGAAGAATCATTTTATTGGGAGATATCATTGGGATGATGATGATACCTTCCTAAGGGATAACGACAAAAACTTCTCACCCCTTGAAATTTTTAATCCGTGGATGATTACTTTTGACCTTTTATTATAACTAAAATTAATTAGTTATAAAATTTGACTCTCATACAGGACCAAAAAATATCATGGATCACACGCTCACATTGGTATTACTCCAAGAAAAAATATTCTTTATTATTTTCTCTTTACTTTCTATCTTTAATGACTATTGATTATGAGGGTGAACAAATGAGATTCCTTCATTTTAAAAAGTTAATAATTTTAATTACAAAAAGGGGGTAGAATTTTAGAAACAAAATAATTTTATAAAACTTATCTACACAGATTAACTCCCTCATAGTATAACTGGATGATATATTAGGATCTTCTATCTAATTCTATATTCTATAGGCTTCATGTTTAGGATTCATAAAAGAATTAAGTAGATTATCACTACAGTTATTTTATATTCACATTTTGGTTTTGATAATAATGACCTATATTGAGAGGGAAATAACCATAAAAAATAATTACATAATAAAAAAATATGATTTTTTTATCTTCACATTAAAATTTAATAAATACAATATCTTCCATTATATGTAGAGCATTAAACTTTATTATGTTCATTTAATTCATCTACTAGGATGTATTATTATTCATTTGACATTTAAGGGATATGATATTTATATTTTATATCCTTTTCATATCTCATAGATGCTTTTTATGTGATATTGGTTATGTGGATCCTTGGAAATATATTATGTTATTTTATTTATGAAGTTATAATAATTTATTAAATAGGTGGACATGGTTTGATATGTGAGCACCGACTACATATACATATATACATACATACTAATATGCATGAATTCATAAATACACACATACAAACATACATAGTTATACATACATATATATATATATAAACAACCACGTGAACCTATATACATATATGATTATTTTCCTCCAATAGAGGATTTCTAGACTCCAAAATCTTGGATTTTGACTTTGACATAAAAAGACGTTGTAGAAAAAACCTTGATAATGTCAACTAAGGTGGATTAGTTTACATTATACTGTATTTTAAGATGAAATTTTTAATAATTATTTTTGATTTCTAATGATTTGATTCTACTATATACTCTTCATCTTATTATAGATAGGTAGGGGTTAGATAATGTTTTTTCACTTGGTATGTTGTACTGGCACCCAAAATATATCCCTTTATGATATATGTAGTTATTTTTAAAATTATCAATATAAGGGAAAGGAAACTATTATTAAAGGATAATGGATTTATGATATTTGAGTTTGGGGGTTTTCAAGTGAATGGTAGCCATCTTGATCAGAAAAATAATTAGTTTTCCCATGTTAATGATTTTCATGTCATGACATGGAATGTATCATGACCATATATAGTTTTATTTTACATTGTTTGGGTTATTAATATATGTGTGTTTCCAAATAATCATATTTGATTGATGGATTTAACTTTTTGGATTATTGTTTTTCTTGAGTCTGCATACATGGATAATGTGTCATTCCACGGTGAGTCAAAATTTTATAATCCCTATATATTTTTATATTTATTAGAGTAAATGGAAGGGTTATAATGAAAGAAGTATTATGGGAGAAATAATTTCAGTTAGAGAAGGAGAGTAGTGACATTGTCTTCTAGGATATTTTGAGGTATCGTCTCAGGTGTGTGGTCTTTATGGCATGGCCATGATCCATGTTGGGTTATTTTTTGGTTAAAGGGTCTAGAAGTTCTTAAATTATTTATTCCCTTATTCCATGGTTCTTAGGATACAACATGGAGTAATAAATGGATAGTTTTGTGGAATTACTATTTTAGGCATCACTATGTCATGGGGATTAGTGTAGTTCTATGGATATTGAGGGCCATGTTCTTTTATTATTCCTTATTTAATTTTACTTTGGTGTATTGTTGGTATTTTACTACGGAACCTTTAAAATTTAATTCCCTAGGTTTTATTAATTATGGACTCTGAAGGCGTGTTTTGTGGTGGTATGACTAGTTTCCCCCTTATTTATTGGATCTTGGGTTTGTCCATGTTTTAGAAAGGGGGAGATATTGTGGATTTTCATCTTGATTTCAAGAGGTGGGTTGTTCGAAGATCCATTAAGGTGTAGAGACCATTTTTACAATGTTTTGGTTTAAAATCTAATGTATTGGATAATGGTAACTTTTGTATCAATACATTTCCATTTAAAATCTATGATATACAAATTCACAAGTCCTCTAAAATTTCTATAAATCCTACCCTCATTAATTGAGATCTAGGAGCCTAGAGGATCATATTTTGAGACTCTTAACCCCAAATTATTTTCTTTATCCCCAAATTTTTAGTTATCTATTCATGGGTGATTTGAGGGGACTTTCTTCTTTTCCATTTATTATTATTTTCTATCATTATATATTTTTATGCTACATTGTCATTTTTTCTATTTTTATTGAAATTGATGACTGATGGAGGAATATTGGTGGGATGATATCCTTAGGGATTATGGGTTTCTCATAGGTGGTGTGATTAGAGACTTATACTTGTTATTTTGTTCTTATTGGAGGAATATTGGATGTTTTGTATCAAATATACTAATTTCTGACTTATCCATATTTTAGGTGTTAATGTTATGATATCATGACTATGCTGTTTTAAGTAAATTGTGGAATCATTCTATTACAAATCAAACAATTAATAAAGGATAAATATAGAAGGGTGTTATGACTCATATATAGTTATGTCATTTATTTGAAGAGTCCTCAACATATTCTTTAAATATCATGTATAAAAATTTCTATGATTATAATAGTTCTTTAGAAAATTTTATATTACTAAAAATTATATAAATTATAAAAATAACATAAGGTGACACTGATAATCAATGAGGCATATAAATTCATTTTACCAATCTATATTAAAGAGGTTGAACATAGAGGTGTTTCTTTTTCATGATTAATGGGTTTTATTTATATTTTTAGCTGCTTGATATTTGGATTCTAGTTTCCAAAACCTAATCATAATTATTTTTCTAATATAATAATGTAATTAGTACCGATGACTTCTAAAATTAAATTGTTTAAAGCTATTATGAGTTGTTTTTTTCTTACTTTTACTTTCTTAATTTTTGTGATGGCCTTAGTTTTCCCTTATATTTTTTGTTCTAAAAATATGTTTTTCTATGATGTTATAAAATAGAGTAGTTGATACCCTATTTTATGTTATTTTTAAGACTAATATATTTCAGCTATTATTTGTGGGATATTCTATTTTTCAAAGTTACTCAATTGGTTCAATGTTGATGGTGCTGGGATAGATGTCACCGGATGAGAGAAAATCTTTCCTATTGGAAAAGTTTTGTGCTAGGGCCACTGATTTATTTTTTTTGAATGGGTTGAGGAATATGATTTCCCATTTTTCTAGTGTTTTCTACTTTTAGGATTGTTTTAGGTAATAAAATTAACATTTATTCTAGTTATATTGGTTAACTATACCACAAGTGTACTTTCATGGGTTGTGAGGGATTGAGGTATACCGCTTGATACAAAAGATATGATAGATTTTATACATATTCATGGTGTCATATGTGATGATTTGTGGACTGTTAAACCCTTATATTTTATGATATATTTTTTTTGTAAATAAATAAAATATCTTTGATAGCTTTTGATACACACAACTTTGAGCCTAAATGAACTATAATATAGTATACCATTATAACCATGATGTTAAACCGGTCGGTATAAAAAATATTAACTTAATTATGAAACAAATATAAATTAAAAATTTATAAAATAAATCCATTGGTTATCAATTGATTGAAAATTAAAAAAAATCATTTAAAAGTAAACAGAATATTTTTTATGAAAAAACTTTTCATATGCACGTAATGTGTTTTCATATTAATAAACTAAAATCTTGTATATTTTAGAATAATTTTAATAAAATTTATATATTATATATTCCACCAAATGTTTTTCCATTGATATAATATTTTTTCAAGGAATGGGGTACTAATAAATTCAGTTTTATTCTTAAAAACTATATTTCCCCCAAAAAAGAGGATTCTTCACATTTTATAAAATTATTTTAAAACTAAATTTTATCCAATATTAGAAATTATCTATGAAAAAATTTAAAAAAAATTAAATAAACATATCAAAATTACCAGAGTGATTTTTTTTAATTTTATGAAATGATTAGTTGATTGATGAATAGTAAAAAATTCTGATTTTTATTAAAAATTATATTTTATTTAATGCATTTATAATGTTTCATTTTATTTTAAATTTATTTTAAAAGTAAAATTATTTCAATTATTTTATCATTAATCCAATTCATGTAATTGTAACTAATTTTATGTTTATTTTTTATAAAAAATATTTTTGTACTTTAGAAAACGTTAACTTTGGAAACCTTCTTTTTGAAACTTTTGGGGGTTTAAATTTAAATCAATGTCTACCAAATATGTTAATTGAATTTGATAAAATTTATTCCATATTTTTAATTAGAATAGTTAATATTTGGTAATAACGTTAAGATAAAATTTTGTTTATAATGAATAGAAATAACTATAAGAATATGTTACCATTTTTATGGTTAAAACAAGTTTACTAGGGGAAGAGATAACGAGATAAGAGTTAAAATTTCCAAAAAACATTTCTAATTTCTATTGAATACCCATATTTCAACCCCATATCATCTAATGTTTAGTAATGGTTAATTTTATATCATTTGTTTCAAGAAAATTACTAGCCCTTATTTTATTACTTTGAAAAATTACAAGTGTTCCACTCACCTTAATTCGACACATGAATATCCTTTTTCTTCAGCCATTCCATGCCCAAATACATTCATTACATCACTCTACATGACATATAGTTCTTAACCATTCATTTTAATATTATTTTTATTATACCTACTTCAAATTTTATTCAACTATTCTAAAATAATATATTTATTTTCTTCCATATATTAATATTTTATTAGGATTATGGAATAACCTATATCCGTCTCTACTTCTCTCAAATGGGAAACATAGCTGTTGATTGTGTTTATGGTGGACTACCGCCTCACAAATTGATGTAATTCATTTTCCATCACCAACTATCACTGATGGATATAATGATGTATTTAATGTATATAAAATATTTAGGACATACTTATACTGATGTCATTATAATATCACATAAACATTCATATCATCTAATATGATGGAAAAAAATAATGTCATTTTGGTCTACGTGTGGACTACTGCCTCTATGAAGTGATGGGTATATTTTTTATATTATTTTGACATGTATAAAGTTCAGGATATATTCAATGAATATATATGAAATATATGATATAAAAATAATATTAGAAAGTTGAATTATTATTTACCATTATTTCATTCCATCAGTTGATAAAATGGATACAATGATCATGTGTACGTATGGCCTACCGTCTCTATGATTGGTGTGATTAATATTTCTATCACTCCTTTATGGATAAATCTAAATATTTTAATATTGAATATATATGATATTTATATCATGGTTAATAATTTGGATGTAATGTAACCATGATCAATGATGAAGGACCAAAACTACCAAACTGAAACATATAAGACAAATAAAGCAGTTATTTCCCAGAAAATTAATTTTAACAAAGAATCGTTAACAAAAACGTGATAAAAGGTTATAAGTAAATAATATGTGGTAAGATATATATGTGTATGGTTTTGAAATATATGTATAATAAATATATATTTATTATATAGGATTTTATAACATATATAAAGGAATTTAGACCTCATGTAAATATTTATTTAACAATTTCATTGTTATTTGTGATTGTTTATGTTCAAGTATCTTCTAGGGAAATATTTTTCATCTTCATCATAAAAATAATGAATTTTATTATTTTATTTTTTATTTCTAAACATTTTATTTTTTAATTTCTATTTCCTAAATTTAATTTCACATGATAATGATATAAGTTTTAATGAAAATTAATTATGTTTTTCTACTTGATCAGGAATATTATTCTCCCATTTTGTATATTCCTTAAAATGTATAAAAGAATTTTTTAACATTATAATTTTGTTTATTGAATACATTTATAGACATGAATTAGTTTTTTTAAATGTTTTAAAATGAATCTTCTTATTATTTTCCTAACATGGTACTTTTGGACCTTTTTATAGAAGTATGAAGGGAATGTTTTTCAAACTTATAAAACATGATTAGAATTTACTTCCATCATGACCAATAATTAATTAAAGGTTTTATTTATAATTTTTAAATTATATTTTCATTTAAAATGTTTTTCTCAATATTTTAAAAATATTTAGATTTTAAATATTTTATATTAAGGTAAAAAGGTGATTTTGTTGAAGAAAATATTTAGTGATATTTTGAAAATATTTTCATCTATGACTACATAATTTGTTGAATCTTAGGATTTATTGAGGTTATAATTTTTTGATACCATACACCGTATTTTAAAAGGATGGTTTATGATTATATTGACTCAGGAAAGTATTGATATTCCATATGCTAGTTATTATAATATAGAAGGTTATTGATTTTAAAGGCATGTTGATTAATTTGAGTTATATATTAAAATAATGAAAAAAATTGGTCATATTAAGTGACTGGTGGGGATTAAAATTTAAAAGACACTATATTAATTAGTGGGTATCATTATAAAAAAATGATTGGTTATTTGGATGAGGACTTACCCATTTATATAAGATGTCTTAGTATAAGGCCTCAAAAGTATGTTTCAAATGATTGATATTGTGCATTACATCCTTATGAAATTAGTTATTCATATCCATGTGATGATTGGAATAATTATGATTTCCATGGATTGGTTTCTAGAAAATGTTATTATTTATATTTTAATGTCTATATCCTTTTTAATAGGTACCGATTCTTATAATACAGTTTAAAAACTATCATTTTATCATAACTAGAAGAATGGGCTATTGTTATGGATCTATAACCACAGTTTTAAAAACCATGGATATTAGTAGGATATAACCATAATTTTGGTAAAATCGTAGCTACAATCATTTTTTCATAGCCTATAGCCACATTTCTATATAACCAGGGATATAGGCTACACCTATAGCCACAATTTTTAAAAAATGTGTCTATAGGTATATCGTGATTCTGCACGAGAAAGATTTTCCTGCCAAAAAAGTGCAAGAAGCATTATTTCCACAGTTTCTAGGATATTTTCATGGTTTTTAATAATATATATATATATATATATATAACTTAATTCCTCGGCGGTGTAGTGGTCGAGCTGCTGAGTTGAAAAGGTATGGTGCGTGTATCGAATCTGGCAGCAAACACATTTTTTAGGCTACACCATGATTTACCGAGGCTATAACCACTATTTTTCACCATGGAAACAACACCTATGTCCATGGTTTAAGACATAGTTATAGATCAACTACTGCAATTGGAAGCATTGATACTTATTACCACAGTTTGGAAAACCGTGGCAGTAGCCACCTATTTCCACAGTTTAAACCATGACAATAGGTCTGACACTATTTCCATGATAATAGTACCCACGGTTGGGAAAAGATAAGGTTGTAGGATATTAACATGGTTTTGGGACCTATTTCCATGATTTTTAACTATAGAAATAACCATTTTTCTAGTTTTTCATGTTAGTAACATGCTCAAGAGGATAAAGAGTGGTTCAAGATCATTCAGGGATCAATATAATTCCAAAAATACCAATTTTGGAGTGGTATAATGAGATTCATTATTATCACATTTTTAGGTCCAGCAATGTGACTCAGCCATGTGAGTTCAATAGTAAACTATAGAGGGAGAAAACTATTAGTTATACCCATTAAACCTGAGGTTGTGTGACCATGTGGGGATATACAATGGCTTGGAAGGGGCCACATGATTTTTCCAAACTATATGACTAGCATCAATACCTTAGTACCACGTGACCATTGGTGATGCATAGTTCCAACACACGGTTTGGAAAATCATGTGGCCAAACAGTACACATATTAAAAACAATTTAAAAGATGAGTTTCCCAGAAATTCATTGATGTTTTCTCAATTATTTTTCCTCCACATTTTTGTGCAACACCTCTCCTTATAGTGGGGGATCTATATATTCCTCCAACATAGCATTTCAGATGGGTTAATTATCTAATATTTGATTCCATCTCTATCTATTGTGTTGTATTCATATAAGTAAGATCCTCATTCCAATTCCTTCTATTCTAGTTTTATCTATCCATATTAAACACTATTTTGGTGAGAGATAATATGAACTATTTTTAATGAATCTATCATTTTTTTGTTTTCTCCTTTTTTACAATGAATTTGAAGCTGATAACTTATGTTGGTTCATATACCAACACAATGTAGGCAGTTTTTTTTACTTTCCAATAATGTCTCACTGTATTATATGGTTCATGGTTGTTCTATGTGCCAAACCCTACATTGATTCCACCTTAATGATGACTTAACTATATAAAATTATGTTTTCATGTTTATTATAATCCTATAAAAATTTGAATCATCATCATAGGATAACCCTATGATGTGATCCACCAACAAAAGTGTTCTTTATTTAACTTCCTAAGATCCAAAAACCTTGGAATTAATTTGAACCATAATATGTGGTGTGTTGATTTTTCCCTTGTAAATATAATTTAATTTTTAATTAAACCCAAAGAAGATGGCATTCCATGTTTATAGACCAATTATTTTAATTTTATATCTTGAATTAACCATATTAAATGAATTAGTCAACATAACTAAAAATAATTTTTTGAATGGTATGAGTTTAATGGCAGCTATGACTATTCATTTAAAAACAAGCTAAGGGTGACACAAGGGTACCAATTAAGGATGACTTGGATGAGCTTGTCGAGCTTAAAAATTATAAAATTTAATTTAATTATAGCATTCTAGGAATGATAAAAGGTTTTGTTATATAACACTAAAGATGAGGTCATTTGGTGGATATCTTTATTCTTAACATGGGTGATACCAGGTTCCCTATAGGATTACATTGGATGGGATTATTAGGCACTGTTATCTTACCATTCATTGAGTGATACCTAGTTCCCAATGTCACATAATATGGATGAAGTTAGAGGTTTATTCCTTATATCATGCCATGAGGGATTCTTAAAACCTTATATGTATTCTTTGGACAAAAATCTATAGTTATGGGATTTAATATAACACGCATAGTGAAACAGCTGGGTTCCTTATACAGAATGACTTGGATGGACTTAAGATACCAATTAATTAAATGAATTTATGTGGCTAACAGTTCAAATAAAAAACATTGAGTCATCCTATGTCTTAATTATTTTATGTATGTGTTATAAATTATTTCTAATCATAATAGGAATGGGAATGATTAAACCCCTCATAGGTATGTATGGATGCCTTGGGCTTATGACTTGAGTCCTGACTTTTACTATGTATCTTTTTATATACACATATATTTCCATATGTAAATGAGTAATATATATACATATATTTATATATCTAAATATACATTTAGGGTGACATTTGTTCAATGACATCTAGATTAGGACAAAGTAGGTAGTGTCGGTCGAGTATCCCATGAGGAACCCAGAATGATGATATTTATTTATCTAGTATCCAACATTTATTATTATATAAAATTTAATCATATAATATTTAAAGGATTGATATTTCTAGACACCACTAGTGGTGACCTTCTTATTATATCTCACACCATGTTTGGTTTGATGGTTGGTACCCAAACAGTCCTTGTAGATATATGTAGAGACAAAGGGAAGTGGAAATTATTGGATGAAGGAATTTCTTTCCTATGATGGTGTATGATAAAAGAGGAAAAAGAATATTCTAGTGATGATAGTTGAGGTAAATTTTGGTCTTTTTAATAATATTATTCATATTCATATACCCTATATCCCATGTTGTTTGAATTTTGTATAGAATCATTACAAAATTTAAATTTTTTTATATAATATTGATTCATCTTCTCTATGATTATTTCTAGATGATTTATTATTCTGATGATGGTTATTTATTGTCATTTTCAATACTTTTCCTTATTATAAGCTATTGTGTTACACTTTTTTCATGAGTGTATAATCTCCCCACTGTTCCACTATAGACCCTCATTGCTAGCCGACAACCTCTATCATAGGGGGAGACATAATTGAGGCCACATGGCTAACAGGTTTTAGTTTCATATAAGTGAAATGGGTATGGGACACTAAAATTTTTTATCTAAGGTATTTTTACTTTTTTCTTACAACTGGGTTTATTTATCACATGAATAGGGGAAACCTAAATTACTTGGATTGGGATATTTTTGTTTTGGTTTGTGCCTATTATAATTGAATTGATTTAAAAATTTGGTGAAATGCATGAGTTGTTCTATTTTATATTATATTGGTTTTTCTATTATGTTATGACCTAAACAAACTAGGAATTATCTAGAACTACCCAAATACAAATTCCATATTCTAGTGGCTGTAAAAAAGTTTTGAAAGACATAAATAATATGGGAGGACATTTACTATGTACCTATACTCACACACAACCCTGTACATATAAAATTTTAGAGGAATAATAATAAAAGATACAACATTTAGAGAATAAAACATTCATGTAAAACCTCTAGGTAATAAAATATTATTATAGTATAATCTAAAAAAATGGGTAAATACACACCAAACAAAAAATATTCCCTCCTTGAAAAAAATGAAAGTGTGAAGTGCTGAGGAATCCTAGATCAAGATCTCCACACCTCGAACACCACACATGATAAAATTCACCAAGGTATCCATATTCTCCTCTATAACTAATGCTAACCTATACATTGCCTACATGACACATTATATATATGGTAAAATCCTATGCATTAGAGAGTATATACATACCCAGTAGGATGATCTGAAACATGAGGGGGAAGAAATAAGAAATATGATATAATTATATAGCTTATCCCATAAAAAGATATAAATGATATTAAATAAAAAAAGATATATATACTAATATAATAAACCTAGGTGAGATAGAAAGGGTGTCTCCATCTCGTAACCCAGTATAGGAAAATAGTCTATCATTAGTTCTGGAGGTCCATCAACAATGCTCAACATCTCGCATGTTGGTACAACAGAAGAATCCATGTCAAGACACACCTCAACATTATATTTCACAGTTGAGGGGACATAATCTCTATGTAGAGTACCAATTCCCTGGTATAACATGAGGGTTCCACTCTATAGATAGATAAAGGATTCATTCCCTATACCAATAGGGGGTTCCAATATATAGGTGGAATAACAATTCCCTAACTATGTATGAGGGTTCCACTCTAATGATATATACCCCATGACCAAACTCTGCTTGAAGGTTCCACTCTAATGGTATATGACCCAATCCATGACTATGCAAGAGTGTTCCACTCTAATGGTAGAGGACCCATACCCTGACTCCATGGGAGGGTTGGCCTCTAATGGTTGATAGATATAGGACTCATTCACTTATATATCTGGTGTGTATCACTCTATAGTTACAGGGAACATACCCTATCCAATCAAGGGGGTTCCATTGGCCAAGTGATTTTGGAAAAATAATTATAATGGGGATGTTTGGGATGAGAAATAAGGTACAAATAGGAGATAAAATATTAAATGAATAACTTAATCTGATGCATGGGTTCATGAAAAGGCTCAATTTAACATAGATTAAAGAAAATGAATTGATCATGATCACTCTTTTAATCATATGTGGAAGAATCCCCAAATTATGAGTCCTACAATTATTTGGATTGTTCATTGACAATGTATACTAATTCCAATGAAGGAGGAAGGCATATTGTGTTTACTATGCCTTAATTAACATTGATGAAGATGTTGATCATCAACTGATCTTGATCCAACATAATATAATGGTGGATCCTCCTCTTAATGATCTTAGAGTTATGCAGTTAAAACTAGAGATCATCCATAACAAAATATTTATAGAAGAAATTAGTTTTTAGGTAATTTAATGAATTAATTATATAACTAACTAATTAAACCACTGAACACACCCCCAATAGACACTTTATCTGAGCACTCCATGATGACAAAATTTAGGGTACACTAAGGGTAAATATCATTCTCTAGATTCAAACTTGGTCTCTAATTTTTGATATGAGACTTACATTATGAGATATCTAATTTTATTGAAAAACTATACTTCCATAAATAAAATATATATTATATTTTTATGAAATTAATTCTAGGAACATAAAACTTTTGAATCATGAGCCGTCTTAACTCCTAGCTATGAAAATATTCCTTTATAAATTTTAAATTCATAAAAGGAAAAAAATGTCTCTAAATTATTCCCTCCTTCATTAATTGCTTCCTCTAAAATTAAAACAAAGAAAAAGTAACATGATATCGAGCCTGCTTCTTTCTCTCCATCCCCATTGAGCTATATTTTATGCTCTAGTACTACCACAACACACAAAACAAGGGGAAAATCCTTCACACAGGGTCCCCTCCTAGCAAACCTTGATCACCACTAGGTTCTATGTGAACCTTCCTCCATCATCTATATCCACCTCACCCTAGTAAATAATGTGTATAGGATCATGATTGTATCTCCACATTAGTTACACATGGACGACATCATGTACCTACTTCAGCAGTGGGGGTTGGGTGAGGTGTTATACAACCTCTACAGCCCACTAAAAGATCATGAACGACCTAGTGAACCTCAGGTAAATCTTAACTCTCCATATGAATCATTATAATCATCATCATGGGGAGACTATCAGTAAGACGTGGTATCCCTATTTAAACAAAATGGTCCTACTATGATGATCTGTATACGATTCCTACTATATATGTGCTATCATCACATGTTTGCGGGTTACCTTGACATTCTTTATTCATCAACTTCACCCTCTATAGAAAAAAAGATAAGTATCATTGATCTCAGCAGAGTATAAGGGTGACCAACTAGGTCTCCTGTATAGGTCCTTAAAAGGTTCCAAGATGATATTAGAGTGGTAGTTATTATTATTTGAAATCTATACAAATGGAAAGTGATCATCCCAGCTTGGGATACATTATAACACACAAGACCTTTTCATATCCTTCATAATCTAGAGAGTTCGCTTGGTCTTCCCATGTGTTTGGGGTAAAAGGTAGTATTAGTCATGATCTAGGTCCCAAATTCCTTTGGTAGGCCTCTCCACAACCATTAAGTAAACCGTGATTCATGGTTCAATACAAACATGTAAAAACCATGATTTTTAATGTATTTGTTTAATTATATGGAATTATTACAAGTTTTAAAAAATTGACGGCACCTAATTCCGAGGACCGGTGTGCCCGGAATGAATTTCTGAACTTTTTTTTCGGGTACGTTTAGTAAATGCGTGAGTGAAATTTTCTAACTTTTGAACCGTTGCTTGAATTAAAAATCCGAGGGCACCGTTGAATCCATAGCACTATGATTCAGGGAGGCTTCACTTTGACCATGGTAGGTCAAGAGAAAAAGTTAATTTTTATGAATTTTTAAAAGAAATGATATAAAATAATTTTATTATTTTATTTTCTTTCATAACCTCCAAAGAATATGAGATTTGTGGGGCCAACATTATGTCAATCCATTAGATGGATTGAAACTACTATCTAAGTAACATAAACATTGGGAAAATTAGAAATCTTCCTAATAAATGAGCCTCATTAATTTCCCACGTCGTTACTTACCCTCCCCCTCTCCTATATATATATAGTTTGGGGAGGGGTATCAGAACAACTTTTCCAAGAAACGAAGTGCTAAAGGAGTGCCAAGATGTCGAACCCTTAGAGGATGAAGCTAATCTTAATGGGAGGTGGCATGTGACACTGAACCACGAACCGAAGGATGACGTACGAGTGGAGTTGTTGGGAACCGGTGACGGGAATGAAGATCATGATCCCCCTTCATGCATGTGTGATCTCCAACGGGTTTACGAGGTAGGGGTTTTGATTTTTTGTTTTGAATTCAAGTGAATTTATTGAACCCCCTTTATCCTACCCCTTGTTTATGAGTTAATGCAGAGGGATCGGGCCTAACGAACACGACCCGAACCCTCCACCACTTTTCTAATCTTACACCCTCCATGGAAGGCTGCCAACACGGTAGCACCAACTGACTAAGGAGGCCATGCACTGATGCACGCCGCAAGAGGAGGTCGCGACACAGAGCCACGATGGTCATCAAAGTAGCCAACACCAGCCGACTGTGGAGGTGGTGTGGCATGATATCACGTGCTACTGGTGAGAAAAGGGACGAAACTCAATAGTCGTGGAGAATGGAGGAGGCGGCCAACCTCGGGAAGGGAGGCGACGTGAACACCGAGCCACAGGTGAGCAGGAGGCGGAATGACCAGTGCGCCGCCAAAAAACAGAATCCACGGCCGAAGCTGCGGCGGAGGCCGAACCCGTGCCTCCTGTGGGTTCTATGGTGACCGAGCGGCACCCACGCGGTGGGTTCCATGGCGACCGAGCAGCACCCACGTGGCGTCGCCGCTTCGCAAACTGAATGGCCTCTAGGACATTTGGGAGTTTGGGAGACCGGGGGGGTCACATCCCTTGCGCCGGCTAGGGAGGACTCCATAGCGGGTTGCACTCTCCCTCAGACCAGACCGTGCCCCCCCTCGGGTCGGGCTGCACTCCCCCTCAGACTGGACCGCACCCCACCTCGAGCCAGGCCACGCTCCCCCTCGGACCGAGCCGCCGCCCTACCAGGCCGCTGCAATTCCAAGTGATCGCCCGAGCAGGCTGCTGCCTTTGCAGGCCATCCTATACAGGCTGGGCCACCCTTTGTGTGCTTCCCCCTTGCGAGCCAGGCCAGACCTCAGCCCAGAGGGCCTAGTCCTCTACAGCCCAGCCAGACCGGGTCAGGCCGGGTCAGTCCGACAGGGTCGGACCAGACCTGGGCCTGGAAACTTTTAAAGGTCTATAACTTAGGAACTGAGCGTCTGTTTGACGAACCGTCTATGGAATTGGGACCCTTGACTTTTTTATATACTCCAATTGAGTTTTGGAGATAGTTGTAGTACGTCTGGGTTGGATTTTACCTGAATCCAATCGGCCCCCCAGAGCTAAAAGGCTTATAACTCACAGACCTGACATCCGATTGAAGCGTCGTCTGTTGCATTGGAACCCTTACGACATGGCGGTACATTGGGTTTATTCTTTATAGAGATTAGTGGTGGTTTATCTACTACTGGTATCTCTAGTGGTAGACTCTACGAAACTTGAGCGCACTAGGTTCGAGGAATCCAGTGGCTGGGAGTGAGGTGGAGGTTGGTGACAGATCATACGGAGGTTAGTACCCAGCGATCCGGTGTGGGTCATCACCTTACGGTCTTGTGTGGATCAACACCTAGCGGTCCTATGTGGATCAGCACCTAGAAGTCCTATGTGGATCAACATCTAGCGGTCTGGTGTGGATCAACACCTCATGACCCAATGAGGACCAAACTTAGAGCGGTCCGTCATGGTTCAATGATATACCGATCCTTGGTGGATCAGATCATATGTGGGTCATTTCGGGGGTTATTTACATATTGATCCTAGGCGAATAAGATCCTGTGTGGGTTATTGTGGGGGTTAGTTACCTATCAATAATGTGTGTGTTAAACTCTGTATGGTAAGCAGTAGTGCCTCTTGATAGTATAAGATGATCTAGCTTCGCGAATAATAATCTGTACATCTATACTTTACTGAAAACCTGGTTTGAGTTGAGACTCTAATTTAGCTATGTATATTGCTTGTGTTTTGATATTGAGATCATACTTTGTGGTTATTCCTTTGTGGAATTTTGAGAGACCTTTGTGTGTCTCGGGATCCCTATTGGGTATTGTTATACTCACCCATACACAGGCTTCGCCCGTACCTTGTTGTGTCTTGTGCAGATGACGAGCAGCTAGGATGAGGTTTGTGGGAGACATGACTAGGTGGTATGTGGAGGAGAAGGGTGGACATAGAGTGCTGAGGAGGTGATATGTTCCTACCCTTCAGGTAGGATCCATGGTGGATAATCCAAGATCTACCTTTCACTTTTTAGTTGTTTTGTACTTTTCATTTGTACTTGTACTTTTTCTAGTTGGGCTTGTATTCCGCCCCCTTCACTTTCAACACTCTTTACTATAGTAGTTTACTCCGTTGTTGCATCTTGTCACATTCTAGTCTTTGTATTTTTATAGGTTTAAGTCAATTCCTTTCTGTTATAGGGATACGCCATTCCGGTTCTAGTCACCAGCCCCTGGCCTATAGAAGGCTGGCTTGGGGTAGTAACAACATGGGCCCCGGGGGACGAGTTGTAACAAAGTGGCATCAGAGGTGTCAGTTCTACTGAAGAACTAGGAATCTGATCTTTTAAATATAGCAATAGTGTTAAGTGTTATGAGTGTGGTTTTTAGTTTAGGGAGACCGGTGTTGGTGCGACGACCGACGTATCCGTACACCATGACCCTGAATTCTGATTTCTGACTCAGTTCATGAAAAAACTGATTGTGTGTGTTTTTGTAATGTTTTTCCATTTAATTTATTCTTGAGTCAGCTCACCAGGTATAAATTTCTAACCGTGTAACACCTGTCTTCTTTCAGGATGCCGCCACGTAGACAGCGAACTAGGATTTCTGAGAGAGTATGCAATGACGGCCCACCGAGTGATGAGGCCTTAGTACAGGGCCCTCTTACGACATTATCACCTTCAAGTGGTGTTTTAACAACACCACTAACAATTGAGAAACCATTTCCACCAGCCCCACTAATAGAGGGCGCACGCTGACTGGGCATGGTTCATGAGTTTAAGCAGAAGAGGCCTCCAAGGTTTCGATGTGAGACTGACCCACATGCGGCTGAGGACTGGTTTGAGGCCATAGCTAGAGTTTTCTTCTTGGTTGGGACACCAACTAACCTTATAGTGATCCTAGCAGCCAGTCTCTCTAGGAAGAAACAGGGAGATGGTGGATCTTGATGCTCTCAATACATGATGAGGTGACCCTAGTCTGGGAGGACATCGAGAGCCTTTTTAGGGTAGAGTTCATCCTAGAGACCTTACAATCTATGCATATATAAGAGCTGCTACACTTGCATTAGGGTAGCATGAAAGTGGCACAATACTCAGCGAGGTTGATTGATATCTATAGCTACTACACCGACATGGTACATGACCCTTTCTTTACGGCCTGAACCATTGAGCAGGGTCTCCGGCGGGAGATCAGATCATCGATGGTATCACTCAGCATACCGATGCAGGCTGGGGTACTAGAGAGAGAGATTTTGGTGGAGATCTTCCTAGCTAAACAAGAAACCACATTGAGAGCCACTACTAGACGTCAGGTAGCAGATTCGTCTGCAAAAGATAGTAGGAAGATGACACGGAGGTCCAAGTGGACCAGACCTTCTGGTGGACGACCCCAGGACGCAGGGTCAGAGGTGTGGGGCTCACGAGGCAGAGGAAGTCAGGTGAGGGACAAGCAGTGTTACACGTGTGGTGGGAAGGGTCACATGGCTCACGACTTCCCGACCCTTCGTACGAACGACCATCAGACGGTCGAGGGACTGCCGAGGAAACAGAAGAGCTTCGATCGAGGAGGTCCGCAAGAAGTAAGAAGACATGGAAGAGGAGCTGGCTGTGCAGTAGGTGGTGGGCAACAATACGAGGTTCTACTGAAACCACCAACAGGTGGTCCACCCTGACCATAGGGAGTAGGTGGATAGGGATGAACCCCGCTCCAGGTAGCTGAGGCCTATGACCACGACGCTCTGGAGATGATTAGAGGTACAATCTATGTCTACTCCAACTTAGCTATAGTACATATAGACATAGGTTCCAGTCACTCTTTTATTTCCACAACCCTCGTTTGGAGTTTAGAGATTCTAGTGGAGCCATTAGCTTGATCCTTATGGCTATAGACTCTTACATGAGAAGATATGATGATTACACACTAGTGCCAACAGTGTGAACTTACTCTTGGAGGCGATAGCTTCGGCTGGGATCTCCTAGTTGCGGCGTCAAGGCCTTAAGACATCATCTTGGGTATGGACTGGTTATACACATTCCATGCTCAAATTGACTGTATTAGGTGCAAAGTTTGGTGTGTACGCATGAATGGGACCAGGTTTTCCTTCACATGTGAGAAGGGAACCTTTGGGCACATGATGGACTTTTCTAGAGGAGGGTACAACCGATTACACATCAATTGGCTAGCCTTACCCTTGGAGCAGTAGATTTTGAGAGTCCGAGCTATCCTGTAGTGGTGAAAAAATATGACAATGTATTTCATGCAAAGAGGTAGACTTTCACATCGACTTGTACCCTGGGATGACACCGATATATACACCAACATATCTAATGGCTCCCGCGGAGCTTCTTGAGTTACTAGTACAGTTGGAGGACTTTCATAGCAAGGGGTTTATAAGGCCTAGTGTTTCTCCTTGGGTAGCCCCAATTATGTTCTCCAAGAAGGCAGATGGGAGTTTGAGACTCTGAGTGAACTATCGGTGCCTGAACCAAGTGATCGTTAAGAACAAGTATCCACTTTTGAGGATTTATGATCTTTTCTATCAGCTTAAGGGAGCTCATTGGTTTTCAAAGATATTCCTCAGATTAGACTATCATCAGCTTAGATTATGAGATGAGGATGTGCAGAAGATTGCCTTCAGATGTCAGTTTGGACACTATGAGTTCTTGGTTATGCCTTTCGGCATGACCAATGACCCATAAGTGTTAATGAGACTCATGAACATGATCTTTCAACCATACCTCGATCGCTTTGTGGTGGTGTTCATCGATGACATCTTGATATACTCAGTGACAGAGGAGGATCATGCCAATCATCTACAGATAGTTCTGGATACACTCCGAGAGCACCAACTTTATGGTAATCTCTCGAAGTGATAGTTATAGATATGAGAGATCCACTTTATGGTACATGTTATCTCGGTTGCTGGAGTTTTAGTGGATCCAGTGAAGATAGAGGCTGTACTTTCTTGGGAGCCACCCAGGAGTGTGACTGAGGTGTAGAGTTTTCTAGGGTTGGCTGGTTACTACCAGAGATTAATTCCTGACTTTTCCAAATTTTTGTCACCCTTGTCAGTGTTGATGAATAAGAGGAAGACCTTAGTATAGATGAAGAGATGCCAATAGATTTTTCAAGAGCTAAGGCAGAGACTAACGAGTGACCCTATCTTGAGGCTACTAGAAGAAGGCATTGGGTATGTAGTCTACTATGACACATCAGGGACCAGACATGGGTGTGTCCTGATGCAGGAGCGAGTAGTGATCACCTATGGTTCATGATAGCTGAGACTGCATGAGTAGAACTATGATACCCATAACCTGGAGTTAGAAGCAGTGGTATTTTCCTTGAAGATGTGGCAACATTACTTGATGGGAAAACACTTTACATTCTACTATGATCATAAGAGTCTCAGGTATATCTTCTCTTAGAAGGACCTGAACCTGACATAGCGGTGATGGGTAGAGTTCCTCCAAAACTATGAATTTGAGATAGTCTATACTCATGGGAAGGGGAACATGGTAGCATATTCACTCAGTAGAAGGTCTAGTCAGTAGTTTCTGAGTGAGGTGATAGAGCAGCTAGCCGTGAAACAGATATCTTTCATGGATATAGATGGAGTATCTTACCTCTAGTCTATGGAAGTCACTCCCTCACTCCTTTAGCAATTTTGGTAGGCACAGCTTGGGGACACTGACTGTGAGGCTCGACGTGCTCGGATATCCTGAGGACATGCACTGGAAGGATTTTCTAAAGGTGGGGAGCACGTCATCCTCTTCATAGAAAGTACCATGGTAAAAATGGCGTTGTGGGAGGAGGTGTTGATGGAGTTCCATATGTCCCCTATGGTGGTACATCCTGGTGTAGAGAAGATGTACCAGGACCATCGACATTAGCACTAGTGGATAGGGATGAAGAAGGATGTAGCAGAGTTTGTTTCCTGATGCCTTACTTGTTTGAAAGTGAAGGCCGTGCATCAGGTTCCTGTAAGCTTAGCACAAACACCAGAGGTGCCATATTGGAAGTGGGATGGGATCTCCATGGACTTTGTGACATGTATTCCTGGTACATCTAGGGGACATGATTCCATCTGGGTGATCATTGACCGACTCACCAAGTCGGCCCACTTCCTACCTATTGGAGATAAGGGATCAGTAGAGGGATTGAGATGCCTCTACATACATGAGATTGTGTGACTTCATGGGGTGACATCGACGATAGTTTCTGACCATGATGCACATTTTACACCCCGGTTGTGAAAGGGATTACAGGAGGCATTCGAGACTCAGCTGCGTTTGAGAACTGAATTTTATCCTCAGACAAATGGTCAGACAAAGAATACCATACAGAAACTGAAGGACATGCTTCGTGCATGCATCCTAGATTTTGACCACAGTTGGGAGGATCACTTGACCTTGGTGGAGTTCACATACAACAATAGTTATCACTCCACCATTAGTATGGAACCATTCTAGGCCTTATATGGTAAACCTTTTAGATCACCTCTATGCTGGACAGACCTAGAGGAGTCACCATTTATGGGTCTAGAGTTGATACAAGCTACCACTAAGAAGGTATAGACCATCTAGGAGCAGATGAAGACTACACAGAGTAGGCAGAAGTCTTATGATGGCAGGAGACAAAGACCTTTGGAGTTCTAGGAGGGGGACCACGTATTATTGAGATTATCTCCTCAATAGGGACTATGAAGATAGGCTAAGGCGGAAATTTATCACTAATGTTTATCAGACCTTTTTTGATACTTCATAGGATAGGCAAGGTGGCATACCGGTTGGCACTTCCACCACAGTTGGAGAGGGTGCACAACGTCTTCCATGTATCCCAACTGAGGAGATACGCGTATGACCCATCTCACATCATCGACCACGGCAAGCTGGACTTCAATAATGGGGAAACATTTACAGAGGTTCCAGTGGAGATTGAGGATCGACATGAGTGGGTACTTTGTGGGTGGTCGATACCTCTAGTGCACATTCACTGGTAGCACGAGAACCTCTAGTAGAGCACATGGGAGTGGGAGGCTCAGATTCGTGCTCAGTACAACTTTTGTTTCCTTAGTCTATGTTGTGGCTTTTGAGGATGAAAAGCCCTAAGGTGAGGATAATTTAAAGACACTAATTTTCAATGTATTTTTTTTAAATTATTTGGAATTATACCGAGTCTGCAAAAATTGACGGTGCCTGATTCCGAGGCCTGGTGTGCCTGGAATGAATTTCTGAACTTTTTTTGGGTACGTTCAGTAAACGCATGAGCAACATTTTCTAACTTTTGAACCATTTCTTGGATTAAAAATTTTAGGGAACCATTGAATCCATAGTGTCGAGATTCTCTTAATGGAGGCTTCACTTTGATTGTTGTTGGTCTGGAGAAAAATTTAATTTTTGTGACTTTTTAAAAGAAACTAAATGAAATAATTTTATTATTTTAATTTATTTCATAACCTCAAATGAATAAGTGGTGTGTGGGGACATCAGTGTGTCAATACATTAAATGGATTGAACCTACAATATAAGTAATAGAAATGTTGGGGAAATTAGTAAGCTTCATAATAAACAAGTCCTATTAATTTTCCACGTCGTTACTTACCCTCCCCCTCTCCTATATATATGGAGTTTGGGGAGGGGTATCAGCACTTCTTCACCACGCAACAAAGTGCTGAAGGAGTGGAGAGACACCAAAACCTTAGAGGACGGAGCCGATCCCAAGAGTAGGTGAAAAGTGACACCGAACCAAAAAACGAAAGATGAAATATGAGTGGCGTCGTTGGGAACCGGTTACGGGAATGAAGAACATGATCCACCTTCAAGCATGGGCGATCTCCATCAGATTTATGAGGTAGGGGTTTTGATTTCTTGTTCTGAATTGAAGTGAATTTATTGAACCCACTTTATCCTCCCCCTTTCTTACGAGCTAACATGGAGGGAGCGAGCCTAATGAACATGGCCCGAACCCTCCACCACTTTGCTAATCTTACGCCCTCCCTGGAAGGCCACCGACGCGATGGCACTGACCGGATATGAAGGAGTCTGTGCGCCAACGCACGCCACAAGAGGAGGCCGCAACATAGATCCACACTGGTCATCAGAGTGGCTGGCACTGGTCAGCCGCAAAGGTGGTGTGGCCCACTATCATGCACCGCCGGTGAGTAAAGGGATGTGGCTCGTCAGCCGCGATGAATGGAAGAGGAGGCCGACACGACGACCGACTGCGAAAAGGGAGGCGGCGCAACCAGCGTGCCACTGATGAGTGGGAGGCGGCGGGACCAACGCACTGCCAGCAAACATAAGTCACTGCTGAAACCACGATAAAGGCCGAACCCGTGCCTCTAGCGAGTTCCGCAGTGACTGAGTGATTCCCACACTACGCCGCCGCTTCACAAACCAAATGGCCTCCAGGTCATTTGGGAGTTCAGGAGACCGGGGGTCACACCCCCCAATATGGCTAGGGCGGACCCCACAGTGGGTCGTTCCCCCCTCTGACCGAACCACTCTCCACTTGGTTGGGATTCACTCCTCCTTGGACCGGACCGTGCCCCACCTTGGGCCGGGCCACACTCCCCCTTGGACCAGGATGCCACCCTACCGGGCCACCACATTTACGGGATTCCACCCAACCGGGCCGGTATGTCACTTTGTGGGCCATCCTATATGGTTCATAACGCCCTTGTGAACTGGGCTGGACCTCGGCCTTTCCTAGACTGGGTCGGACCGGGTTAGTCTGACAGGGTCGGACCGGACCCGAGCCCAACCTGGCCCAGAAACTTTGAATGTGCCATAACTTGGGAATCGAGTTTCCATTTGATGAACTGTTTATGGGGCTAGATCCCTTGGATAGAGATGATACTTTTTGGTATAATCCACTTGAGTTTTTGAGACAGTTGGAGTCCAAACCATTTGGATCGAACCTGAATCCAACCGGGCCCCCAGAGCTAAAACGCTTATAAATCACAGACCGAGCATCTGATTGACGCGCCATCTGTCACGTTGGAAACCTTATGACATGGATATCTTTTGGGTTACTCCTATGTGGAGCATAGTGGTAGTAGAGGTATGACCGATATCTCAAGTGGAGGAATCTATGGAACTCGAGCGCACTGGGTGAGAGGAATCCAATGGTTGGCAGTGAGGTGGAGGTTGGAGACAGATCATACGGAGGTTAGTACTGAGCAATCATGTGTGGGTCAGCATCTAGCAGTCCTGTGTGGCTCAGCACCTAGCGGTCATGTGTGGATCAACACCTAGGGGTCCTATGTGGATCAGCACCTAGCGGTCCTATGTGGATCAACACCTCGCAACCCGACGAGGACCATACTTAGAGCGACCCGTCGTGGTTCATCGATATACTAATCCTAGGTGGATAAGATCCTCTATGGGTCATTGCAGGGGTTAGTTACCTATCAGTCCTAGGAAGATCAGATCCTATGTGGGTCATTATGGGGGTTAGTTACCTATCAATCCTGTGTATTTCAGGCACCCTATGGTCAGCAACAATGTCTCTTGACAGAATAAGATGATCGAGCTTCACGAATAATCATATGTACTTTTATACTTCACTGGAAACCTGGTTTGAGATGAGACTCTAATTGAGCTGTGTCTATTGCTTGTGTTTTGATATTCAGATCATGATTTGTGGTTTTTCCTTTTTGGAATTCTGAGAGACCTTCGGTGGTCTCAGGGTCCCTACTGGGTATTGTTATACTCACTCCTTCATGGGCTTCGCCCACACCCGGTTGTGTCTTGTGCAGATGATGAGAATATAGGTTGAGGTTTGAGGGAGCCAGGACTAAGCGGTATGCGGAGGAGATGGGTGGATGTGGAGTTCAAAGGAGGTGATATATACCTACCCTTTAGGTAGGATTTGTGGTGGATGATCTAGGAGCTGCCTTTCATTTTTCAGCTATTTTGTACTTTTTAGTTGTACTTGTACTTTTTCCAGTTGGACTTGTATTCTGGATCCCTTAACTTTTAGCACTCTTTACTACAACATTTTACTTCTTGGTTGCATATTTTTTCATTATAGTATTTTTTTTGTACAGGTTTAAAGGTAATTCCTTCCCGTTATAGGGATATGCCTTTCTGGTGCTAGTCTCCAGCCCCTGGCCTATGGAAAGAGGGCTTGGGGTAGTCACAACACATGCCCCGGGGGATGGGTCATGACAAACCATCTTTAGAAAACCATGAATGAGGATGATCTCCCATAAATACATCTTTATGAAGCTCTCCACTAAACTATTCTACCATATATCAAGGAAGTGTGTCTACTTTATTAGTTAGTCAACTATCACCCAGATGGTGTCATGTTCTTTCACTTCCTATGGAATCCCTATCACAAAGTCCATGGATATTCCATCCTATTCCACTTTGGGATCTTAAAAGGATACAAAAATACCTACTGGAACCTGGTACTCACCGTTTACCAACTGACACGTGAGGCACCAAGAGATGGAATCTGCCACACTCTACCTCAGGCCGAGCCACCAAAACTATTTTCAAAGGAATTTATACATCTTCCCTACACTGGGTTCTACATTTAATGGATCTGTGTGAAACTATCTCATCACCTCCTCCCAAATTGTGACTATGATCACCATCTGTCCCTGGAAAAAGGATGACATGATTACCACTTTCATAAAAACAGTATTATGAATCATCTAAATATATATGGTCATGTAAGACCCCACCATATATGTCTAAAATTGGGACACTATCACATGTTGGATAAGTGTAGGAGTCAACAAAATCAACATAATAAAATATGAAACCTCCTCCTCAACCAGGTTCAATAGTAAGAAATACAACTACTCTGATGCACTCCACACCAAATGTGCCTAAGACTTCTTGCTAAGGGAATATCCCACAAAGTTAACCTTACCTAAAGTATAGTCTACATCAAAGTAATAGTCCTGAAATATCTCCAACTGATACCTATTTCTCATGTTCAAGTCTCTCTGCAAGAAGTCATACCTAAGAAACTTATGGTTCAAGTAAACAACAAATCTCTCTACCAAAAGATAATTCCTCTGCAACCTCTTAGTGAAGAACACCCCTAATATCTCTAGGTCATGGGACACATAGTTCATCTCATGGGGTCTCAACTACCTTTAACCATATTCAACCACTGCCTAACTCTACATCAATATGAAATCTATCCTAACTCTAGAAGAATAAAAATACACTACATACTTCACATCCTTCTCTTGTAGTCTCAAAACTGGAGAACTCGTTAGCCTCAGCCTCAAATCCTAGAAGACTATCTAGTACTACTCAGTCCAGATAAACAACATTCCTTCCTATTTTCGTGCATCAAAAGGGGATACAATCCAAGATTATTCTTACAAAATCCTCTTGTAGTAACCCTCTAATCCATGAAACCTTCGCACCTCTAACATGATCTTAGGTGGATCCCTAGCAATAAATGCATCGATATTTACTGGGCCCATCGCTAAAACATGCTCAGAAATAAAATTATATAGAAATTTAAGCATAGGGATCCAAAACTAGAACTCAGAGTGACTACCATAATGTTGGTGCTCTTGAAGGAAGTCTAGGACCATCCTCAAGTGCTCTGCATGCTCCTCCTTATCCATAGAGTATATGATTATGTCATAAATGGAGAAAAAAATCCATCTAAAAATAGATGGAATATCCTAATAATAAAATCCATAAACATAGTATGGGAATTTTTCACATAAATCAGAATCATAAGTAACTCATACTATCTATACTGACATCAGAATTCCGGCTTCAGAATATCAACCTTAGAATTTCTCAATTAGTGGTAGCTAGACCTGGGATTGATCATCAAAAAAAATATTGTTCCTTGAAACTAATAAAAGAGGTAGAAAAAACTTAGTAAGGTTATATTGTTCTCCATCATTGTTCATATTATGATAAACTACACCAATATCCAAGCTGCCATCAACCTTTTTCGTGAACAACACTGGAGCTTTCAAGGGGGACACACTGGATCGGATAAAACCTTCTCTAAAAAAGTCCTCCAACTGAAACCACTACTCAAATTGCTCAATTGGAGACATAATATAGGATGTAGAAAATATCTGAGTATTCTTAGGATTCAATTCAATGAAAAATATCCATATCCCACCTTAGAGGTATTCCTAGAATGTCCCCATAAAATATTTTTAAATAATCATCCATGATTGAATGAATCTAGATTCTTGAAGATCCTACTATGGAAAGGAATACAATCTATAAACAATGGGTGATGGTCTAACACCTCTTAATTTAAAACCCTTCTCCCTCAGTTATGTGATCTCCCAATATCTCCCAAAACGGATAATATCTTCCAATTTTTGTGAAGGTATCCGAATCCTCTATGGTGATAATCAATCTAGGCTTGAACAATGACCAACTAGTTCATAAAAAATATGACATCATAACATATAATTTTTGTGACCATAATTTCCCATGAGAACCTCTCTCCAACAAAAATTATCTTTTAAAAAATAGATATAAGATTTTGAAGAAGTGTTCCTAGTAAGAACTTCAAGGAAAAGATGCTGGGATAACTCCTTAGTTGGGAGCTCGAGCTCTTACCCCAAGAGTAAAAAGATAAATGAATGATTTTCACTTGTGTATAATTGTACTAAAGAAATAGTTTAACAACCACATATTGTACCTCTAATCATCTCATGATCCACTGAGTCATATGCATCCTAGCCAGCAGCTTCCCACAGCCCTGAACGCCATCTCCCTCATCCTAAAGTGAGATTCTTCATGTTAGTGGAGGGAGGATATCATAATTTCATCCAGCACACAAATATACTATTCCTAGATCCCCAACTACTCCTTTTCTAGCACCACATTTCTGGGGGCCACCCGACCCTTTCCTAGGAGATCCCTGATTATGGTGATTCCTCTACCATGGTAATATATCCACTATCTACTTTCCCTAATCAACATATTATGTCAGGAAATCACATTCCATTTGACCCCTCCCATATCATATATAAAACAACCCCTATTAGGGCTTCCCTAATCCACTTCATGTTCCTTGTTCTGCATTACCAAGTGTCTAAATTTTCTCATTAAAATATCTCATGCCTAGAGATTTTAAAGAGTGTCACATTTGTTGTAGATGACTAAGCCCCTTGATGCCCTTTTCTAGCTCCTGCTACTTTTAATCCCTCTAACAGTAATCTCTCCATCACCAACACCCTCTCTAACACCCAGAAATAACTCAGAATGCATATTGGTGCCACACAAACACAAATGTATTTGGGAATACCCTTCTCAAACATTCACACCTGGAAGTAGACATCCTGAATCATGTTGAGGGAGTACCACATGAGGTATATGATTCTTGAAACATAATATGAAACTATCATCCCTCCATTATGAATATCTAGAAACTATTAAATCTTAAATTATTATAAGCATTAGGGGTAGTAATCCTCCAAAAATAGATTCTAGAAGTTAGTACATGAGAGTGTTGATTCAATATGCATCTGTGTGACTAAAAACCACCAATTCCTAGTGGCTCCTTAGAAAAGGATCACTGCCTGTTCAAACACATGATAAATAACTTTATAGATAATCTTGAAAATATAGATCACTGACTATATCCACTTCTACACTACTTGGGGGTCCATCTCACCATGGAATCGTAATGACCTCTACTATTGGGACTCACTAAGTGTGTTAAACCTACGTACATGATCATCCCACTCTACTGGTATTATCTAATACTTTAAAGGTGGGTATACTTTACCTATCCACTTAGAGGTAGAATACCACGTGATGGACCCTAAAACATTGCCTCATAACTCATTATAAATGCATCATGGTAGGGAATAGATAGCCTTGATGGATACCTTTTTAGAGGAATCCTTAAAATTTAATAAATATGTACCACATTCAGATGAGGATATATATATATATATATGAGAAGTTGAATCAAGAAAAAAATTCAAAAGAATAAAAACTATATGATGAACGTACCATTGATCCTTGAAACTAATTTCATGATATTTCAAGTTAAAAAGTATGTATTCAGAGTTCTTATGAATGAATACATTGGCCACCATACCAACAATGAGTTCAATAGACTAAAAGACACACTCAAGAAACTTTGTTACTATTCTCCTTTATCCCATCCAAATACTTATAAGGGGAAAAATCCAAGCACCATCACATGAAATGAACCACCTATGATAATAATATATCATAACTCAACCCAATGGGGTTCATGTTACAACTACCCCAAGCCCACCTCCATAGTATAGGGGGAGACAACTTGAAATGAAACACATAATTGATATGGTAGGACTTTCCAAAAGTACCTATATTCACAAACACAACCATCTCCATGTGAATGTTATATGAATAATAATTAATGATGTAACATATTGAGAATGAACAATTCTTGTAAAACTTATAGGGAATAAAAGAATAAGACTCTGTAGTCTAAAAAAAATGGGAAAACACATTCTCAACCAGAAAGAAGTACCTTCCTAAAAAAACTATAAAAGTAATGTTATAAGAGAGCTTGACACTAGATCATCAACCCATAAACACCATACATGGTCACATTCACCAAGGTATCCCTATACTCCTTTGTAATCACCGCAAACTTATACAACATCTGCATAAGTCATGACACATGCTGGGAAATACCATCCTTAGATGAGTATGTTCATACCTAGTAGAATGCCCTTAAAGCTCAGGGGGAAGAAATAAGAGGCACAATAGAAGTGTAAAACTAAACCGATATTAAGATAGAATTTAAAACTAATCAATAGGGATATACATACTCATATAAGAAACCCATATGATAGAGAAATGGGATATTCACCTCATATCCCACCCTTGGAAAAGAGTCTTCCCTTTAGTTTCAGAGGTTTATTAATGATTCCCATCATCTTAAGCAACTTTCCTGTAGAAATATCCATGTCAAGCCACCCCTACCAACTATAACACATAGTTTATGGGAAACAATATCCAGGTATATGACCCATTCCCAAGTAAAATAGTAGGTTTCCAATTTTTATTTAGATGGAGGACCCATGCCCTATCCCAATAGGATGGATCCACTCTATAGAAAGAGGACCCATCCATTGAATTTATAAGAGGGATATACTCTGATGGTATAGGACCCATTTATGGACTCTCTTGGAGGGTTCCACTCTAATGATAGAGGACCCATTAACTAACTGCATAAAAGTGTTCCAATATAATGGTATATTAATAGAGGTCCAATTCCCTGATACAACTAGAGGGTTTTAATCTATAGGAAGAGGCCTTATGACCTTCCCCAATAAGAGGTTTCCACTATGATGATGGATAGAGGACCCATACCAATTTTAAACTCAAGAGATCTAATATATGGATAAAGGACCCATGCCCTATCTTAGTAGGGGGTTCCACTGTAAAGATCCCATATGATCACTATCATCATTGATCACCACCTAAACAATAATCCCCTCAATATTATCTATGATTATAGCCCAAAATCCACCACGAATGACAAAAAAATGTTCTATATGGAAAAAAATAAAGATAGGTTACCCATGGGGAAAAAAATTACTCCAAAAAAAGGAGATAAGAGAGGTATAATTTTTCTCAAAATGGAGGGTACACATTGTGTAAGGGGACCCACACAACATGTGGTCCCTCTCTATTACCTTGTCATATCCTATGATAGTAAATGGATTTATATCCATGTAGACATAAACAACATGTAAGGGGAAAATATAAAATGTATCAACCACTCGAGTCTGATTTGTGTTCACTTAGATCTTTCTATGTCTCTCAGGCAGTGTCCATGTAGACTAGTCATATGCCTGGTTATTCCCATGTGCATGTACTCCCAAAGTAAAATCTAGGTATCCATCACCGGATAACATGGATTATGGGGCCCCGACATTGAATGATATATTTGGCTCATATGGTAACATTAACCACCATAGTCTGCGGCCTATACTTAGTGTGTTCATTAGACTACACATTGCATTGTCAGGTTTTCCGTAGAATCTCATATTCACTCCTTTCATATCTGATCCATATTCTTCATCAGAAATCGTATCATTTTACCACCTAGTATTAGTGTAAAAATCATTTGGTTTTCAATTTTGGCCCTTCAGTGGCTGAAAATCATATTCTGATACATTGCTCAAAGCCCATACACACCACCTTCACCCATGACACCTACTATTGCCTCACTAGATCTCTAAATCCATGGTGGAATATTACATATCCCAATATCAATCGAAATAAATCCTCGATTCTCAAATAAAATCATTTCATGTCAATCTATCATGGATCTGGGGGTTCAATCACACTCATACCTACCCGACAATGTCAAATATTGTCCCCATAGGCCTACGACAAAAAACAAAAAGAAAAATTTAGATAATATCTAAATAACAAGGGTGAAATAATTTTTGGTAAAGATATATTTTCCAATGAACTATATTAGGGATTTCAATGTTAGAATCATTGAATAATGAAGAGACAAATAATTTAATGAACAATTTAATCTTCTCTGCAGGCTCATCCCAATGTTCAATAAAACATAGATTTGGGAGAAGGAAGTGGTCATGTATAATATTTTAATCATTAGGGGATGAATAAAAAAATGACAAGTCTAAAATAAATTCATATTGATAATTGGTGAAGAACACCACTTCCAAGGAAAGAGGAAGGTTAGTTGCATTCGTTGCACATCAATTCTCCTTGATTCGATTGTTGATCATCGCCTGATCTCGATCCACTAAAGAATATTGGTGTCTCCTCATCTAAATGATCTTAAGGTAATGTGGTTAACATTGGTGATCATTTATAACATCGTATCTATATATTGAATTATTTTTTTCAATATTTTAATGAATTTATTAAATAATTAATTAATTAATTCACTGAACAAACCCCTCAGAAATCACTTTATCCAAACCTCCTGTGCTATCCAACGTTAGTTTGCTCGTAGTTTAATAATCACACTCTTTATTCAAATGTTGTCATATATTTTTGATACGATATTCTATCTAAGAGATAGATATATTTTTTTGATAAATTTAATACCTTAAATAAAAAATATATTTAATATTTTAATAAAATTAATTTTGGGAACATAGTGCCTCAGAATTGTGCATCGTCTTAGGGAATAACTATGAAAATATTCCTTGACATATTTTAAAGTCATAATAGGAATAAATAAGATCTTAAAAAATTAACCTTGGTCAATGAGGCAAGGCGGAATCATCCCATTCATTAATATACACACCTCATAATTCAAATATCATGCATATAGAATGTCATATTTTTATTAACGCATTCATTTCCTACTACATATCATTGGTATATTGACTATTGTATTGAAAAAATGAGCTAATGTATCTTCAAGGGATAGAATAATTAGATTATTTATAGTTTTTTCATTAAAATAATCTAGGTTTTCCCTATATAGCTTGATGGTGGCACCTTAATTAACGAATTATCCAATATTTGAGCCACCAACCACTGGTTCCATGGGATGAAACATTAGATTATTTATTATACATGAATTTACATTATAATTAATAGATAGTGAAAGTATATAAATTAGGAGTGATAATTATTTTAATCATGTCATTTTTTATGACCTATGACATCTTGATACCAAATATATGGGTCAGGTTGTAGTTACATGTTGTTCCAACTGTAACTTATAAATGTTATTTCTTTATAACGTGAGAATTATGTCTCATCTAAATATACCATGATATATATATATATATACATATACATATATATATATATATAAATTTTTCCAAAAATAACTAAATTTAAATACTTCAATATTTTTTTTTGTTAAATGGTGATTCTAATTACATATTAATGGGTGTTCTCCTCTATACCTTGAAATTGAATCTATAGATAAAGGGACCTATGTTATGTAATGTTAGACCTTGACCCCAGTATAACCATAGTATTGGGTATTAGGAAATGTCTCTTATGATCCTTTTTGAAATTCTATTCCACTTAACCCTAGATTTAGGAGCAATTATATGGGTTTAATCTTATATAGAAAAGTTTTTTACTGATAATATTATATTATATGTGACATTGTATGTTATTGGACCTTCTTAGAGGAATGTTTTCAGATTTGTAGATTTAGTCCACATAAATTTCTTTGAGTCATTTTTCAAGTGGGTGTTGATGACCATTCTTTAGAGGAGGTGGGCCCTTAGCCACCCGTATTACGGAAGGTAGTACCGCTTATGTCACCTCATGTTCCAGACATGGTCGTTGGTTCTCAGTTCTGAGAGGGACTCATGTGAATAGTATTTTATATATATAGAGACCTATGAAATACACCTATAATGGAAAAAATAACATTATAATTACCACAGAAGTACCCATATTCCATTTCAAGGGAAGACGATCCTCAGGTTATTGATTCATAGATAGAGGATTTGTTATACATATTCATGGATTTAGAGACACCTCCAGAGATGAGGTTCAACCCATGATTTAAATAATTAATTATTCTACCAAGCCTTAGTGGGTCATGATCAATCAGGAATGTCAACATCATTATATGGTATGGGAATACTTTTAGACAGTCTTTTATGATTACTTTATACCTTATATTTTAAGAGAATACCACAATATGGAGTTTATGAACATACGGTAGGGTTCTATAACTATGATGGATTATTTATCTAGTTTAACTAAGATTCATTTATTCACACCAAACCTTACTAGTGACTATTTGACTATAATAAGATATTTTTTGGATGGTATTTCACATGCCATCTGATTACAGGTAACAATCTTTTGGTAGACAACTATTTCTCTTATAGCAGACCTTCCCTCATCATTGAGGAAACCTGAGGAGAGCTGATGGTTTAGGACAAGGTGGTTAAACATAAAGTAATGGAATTCATTCATTGAGAATTATAATAAGTCAATTGAGTATACTCATGGGGGGGATTGGTGGCTAGATTACATGCATTGATAATTAAGCGACATGTCACTAATGTTGTAGGTCGGGCCACATGAAACCCCAATGTATGAAGGACCCAATTGAATGTCAAACATGAGGTAGGATGTGGTAACTTGATCATTTTTTCAATGAGTTCACTATTGAAACATGTGAGAAGGGATCTACACTAACTCTATAGTTGGGTACATGATTAGTCTCTCCACATTAGGTAGGGAGCGAGACTACTATCAGCTGATCAGGATAATGAGGTGGATGTGTCTAATATTTCCAGACATGAAATACACATCTCTAATAGAGAGGACCTAACCAGGTTATTCAGGATTCATATTAGGTTCACAGATCTATCCATATCTATGCAGTGAAATATACTCTTGGGGAATAGAGTCCACGACCTTTTATAGTTTGAGGTACTATTCTAGTACCCTCCACTTTAGTTTCTTACTTATTTGATAGAGGCACTTTACATTCCTTCATATCTATGGAAATTATGGAAAGTGTGGTCTTGGAAATAGATTAATTATTTAGTATAATAAATATTGACATGCCTTTAGGTATCCAATCAGAGTGTGTACATAGATTTAAGTAATTCCACCCCAAGATTGTTGGTTATATTTTTTCATGGAACCTATTTTTACTCGAGATAATGGGATTTGACATCATACTTTTTATGGAATGGTAAATATTTTTACATAGAACCTATTGTTGGTTATCTTACGATGATCATGTTTATTTATATCATTATTGGGATTTCTTCATATCATCAGATGGTGGTACTCATATTTATAAGGGAAAATGGGATATCTTGGGGAGTCAACCTAGATCAGAGAATTGTAGAATAAGTAGAGTAACAACCCAGATATAAAGTCTCTTTATAAGTAGCCACAGAATGGGGCATATGGTATTCAATCCTATTGTGAATCACTTAATGTATGTTTTTGTCAAAAAAAATTCTTAGTTTACTCCTATAAAAGAGGTGGAGTTCTCCCTCAAGTTATTTATGGAAGCATCACTAGTATCCAGCCCTCCTTACAAGATAACACCTTAACATATTCTGGATCTCCAGAAGTTGTTATAGGATTTAGAAGCTTATGGTTTTATACATCTTAGTATTTCTCCATGTGTTTAACCTTTTCATTTTCCCAAGTTGAAATATTGTACCATTAGGATTTATGTGGATTACAAGTTATTGAACTAGAACACAGTTAATAACTGGTATCCACTACCTCATATAGATAACATATTTGTTTAGCTTCAAGGAGTGATAGTTTTATCCCATTTTAATTTGAGTTTGGGATATCATCATGTTTATATTAGGATATTAGACATAAAACGTACAACATTCCATAGTAGATATAGTTTTTATGAGTATCTGGTTATTTTGTTTGGTCTTATGTACACACAATCAGTTTTCATGTCCATGATGAATTGGGATTTCCACCCCTATCTAGATTGATTAGTTTTAGTCTTTGTGGATGATAAAATATATTCTCATATGCAAAAAGTCCATGGAAAACATATTGAGATCATGATGAATACATTTTGAGATCCAAAAATTTATGCCAAGCATATAAAAATCCATACTTGGATCGATAAGAGCCACTTCCTTGGTCACATGACTTCTAATGTAGGAGTATATATATACCCATAGAAGGTGAGAAATTCATTTTTATGGGATCATCCCAAGTATGTTTTTTACATATGAATTTTATTGGTGTTGGATGGCTATTATAGGGTTTTCATTTAGGACATCTCATTCCAAACAATTCTTATCATGGTATTAACTAAAAAGTGTGTTATATTTGTAAGGTTTAAGTCATGCGAGAAAGAATTTCAAGAGATAAAAGTTAAACTAACAATAGTATTGATCCAGTTTCATCTAGATCTAGTAAGAAGTTATACAATTTATTGTGCTTCCTTAGGTATCAGGCTGGGAGCAGTCATGATGTTGGGAGATTGAGTGGTAGAATATGGGTCCCTCCAATTAAGATCTCATGATTGTGATTACCCTATGAACAGACTCAATATATAATCCATGATTCATTCATTACACGGTTCAAAGAATTATATATTGGGAGAATAATGTTTCATCTACCAAGACCATAAAAGTCTCAAATACGTTTCCAAACATCATGATTTTAAACTCAAGAACCACATATGGGTAGTATACTTCACTCATTTGACATTGATATCACTTATAAATATAAAAGGGAAATGCAGTTCTTGACACCCTAAGCTAGAAGACATAGACATAGGTATTCAAAGACACCAATATTGACTATATTTTGATATACATATTTTCTTATATGAACCTAGAGGTTCAAGAAAATCATGGGAAGCCTATTGTTGCAGCTTTGGAAGTGGAATACTCCTTTTAGAATGGGTAAGGATGAGACAACTGTTAGATCTCAGGGGCCTAGTCATGAGGGTGAGTTTTTGAGATTACTGCCCATCTCCCTAGATAGGTTATGAATGAAAATGATATCTTGAAATTTTATGGATGTGTCTAGGTTCCTGTGAACATATGAGAATAATTGATGCTGGAGTCTCGTGTCACTATTTGGGTAGTACACAGTAGTCTAACCAAGATGTAAAATGAAATAAATAGTCAGTATTGGTGACCAATTATGAAGAGGTAGATTTTAGTTTTTATCACATGGTGTTCCACCTATCAGTAGGTGAAGGCCAAGCACCAACAAACTTCTAGACCTCTACAACTTTTTTCCATTCTAGAGTGGAATGGGATAACATCACCATATATTTTTTGATGATCTTGTTGAAATATTTGCGATTCAATGTTGAAGTATGGATAATCATTGATAGTATGACCAAGGTCACACACTTTCTACCTATAAAGGATACCTTTTTAGTAGATTATATTTCAAGGATTTACATTCGGGAGATTTTACACCTTCATGGTGTTCCATCTAATATCATATCAGGCTGAGATGGTCGGTTTACATCACAGATCTAGAAAGGGTTGTAGAAGTAACTACAATTACTTGTTATTATAAATATATCATACCAAAATTAGACCATTGGTGAGTATGAGAATAAAATATATCTATAATATGTCATGATCTAAGAATGTTTCTATGATTTTAGAGGTTCTTGGGAGAAAACATACCATCCATCAAGTTTTCCGATAATAAAAAATTTCAGGGAATTATACTAATAGATCCCTATAAGGCCCTATATGGTAGAATGTTTTTTTAACCCATGTGATGTTTAGAGGTAGGTGTTGAAATTTTATTAGGACCTCATCTTATCCTGAAGACTTTATAATAGGTGTAGCTTATTTGGAAGCATATGTCAAAAAATTAGTCTCGGTACAAGTCTTATATAAATTACCATCGACAAACTCTAAAGATCGAGGTGGAAAATCAAGAATTTCTTCATTTTTCTCCTACATTGTTTCATAGATAGATTTATAGATAGGTAAAGTTATTACCACAATACATCAGGACTCTTTAGATCATGGATAGATTCAAGGCAGTTGACTATCAGTTGGCTTTACCTTAGAGGTATTGGGTCATGTATTATTTCCTTCATGCATCATAGTTTAACCATTGTTATTCCACCCCCATATTATAAATTTGAAATTGATGATATAGATCTAGAGTTTGATTCATACATTAAGGATCATCCTTTATATATATATATCTTTGATTTGAGCATAAATCCTCTCTAAGGAAGGTTAGTTCTTCCAGTATTGATGTTATGGAAGCATGGTTATGTACTGGACAAAACCTAGGAGAGAGAGGTTGAAGTATATTCTCATTGGATAGAATAATTCTAAAATGATGTTATACCACACTCTAAAGGAAAACTTAGGGATGATTTATTTTAATGAGGGGAGGTTGTAACATCTTATCCTTTAAAGAGGTATAGTACTTAAAAATATGTACAAATCCTTTCACTTTTTGAAAGTAACATTATTATAAAGCTAAAGAGATTTTTAAGAGCATCTAGGGCTCATTTGGAGCTTGGGGATCTAGATTTTGGACAGGTAGACTAAGCCGCATGGTTAGTGAATGGGTGATTCCAACCACTAGACTTGAATGTACAAGTACTACAACAAACTACCGTGGGGCGCATGGTTATTTATAACCATATACCTTAGGCCTCACTATTATGCATGGAAGTCTCATGGCCTGGAAGGGGCTATATGGTTTATCCAAATTGTGTTCCTAGAGTTGAACCCTTATTGCCACATAACTAGTTGTGGAACACCGTTTGGGTGCATGATTTGGAAAACCATGTAGAAAATCTATGTGCCCATTAAAAATGTGAAAAGTGTTATTTTCCCCTATCATCATTTATGTTTTATCCCTTATTATTCCTCCCCATTTGTGTATATAACCTCTACAAATAGTGGTATCTTTCCATTTTCCTCAATCCTAGGGTTTGATCTAGGTTCTTCATATGAACCTTGATTCCTTTACAATCAGTTGTGTTGGATCCTTATTAGTAATCATTTAATTCCACTTATTTCATTTATCGGATTATATTTCCCTCTTTGATTCTATATTTGTGTGATGTAATATTCCCCATTTTCAAAAAATCTTTTTATTTTACTAATTAATCCAATTATTAATTGAATCTAAAGTTGATAATGAACCTAGGTTCATATACCAACATAAGGTATCTAGTCTAGATATTTCCCCCTAAAGTTTCATTGCTTTATATAGTGCATTATTTTTCTGCATGTTGGACCCTTCCAGTGTTTCCTAATAAATGTGAAATCAGATAAATAAAGTGATTTTTACATGGTTAGTATATTCCTAGAATCCCATGAATCATCATTGGAGGATGATCCCCATTATGTGATGTACCACTAAGAGCTTGATTTATTTAAACGTATGAGATCTTCTTGCCTTGGAATAAATTTGAAAAACCATTTGAGGAGTGTTGAATTTTCCATTATGAATCTAATTTATCTATTAAATATATCCAGATGAAGGTGGTAGGATATGTGTACTTTCCCTTGGTTTTCTTATTGTTGGTTGAATTATCTGTATTAAATGAATATGACCCCATGACTAATATTTATTTTTTAATGGTATGAGATTAATTATAGCTATGACGATTCCATTAAAATAATCTTAAGGGAGATAAAAGGTTCCCAAATAAGAATTCCTTGGATGGGATCTCTGAGCATAAAAATTTGAAATTATAATTGAATTATAGAATGTATAGAGTTACACATGGGTTATTTATAGAAAAAAATGGTTGGGATCACCAAGAAGATATCTTTATGATTTTTATGAGTGATACCTATTTCCCTAGTGGATTACCTTGGATGAGTTTAGTCAGAACTATTATTGTACCATTCCACGAGTGATACATATTTCTTGATGTGGTATACTAGGGATATATATAGAGGGTTATTCCTTATACCATTCCAAGAGAAACATGAGGATCCTTATATGGATTCCATAGATGGACCCCAATGGTGATGAATTTTGATATAATGTACTTGGATTGACACCTAGGATCCTTATATTGAAATCCTTAGACCGGATTTGGATTCTAATTAATTTATTTAATTGATGCATCTTCTAGATAAATAAACATACATGGAGTAATCCTATGCCTTATTTATATGATGGAATTTTTATTTTTTATTCCTAATTATAAATGGCATCGTAATGATGAAACCCATTATATGTATGTATATACTCCATTGGATTTTGATTTTGGTCCTAACTATAGATACATGCCAATATATATTTACATATATAAATATATTTATATGAGTCATATTTATACATACCTCTATATCTATAAATATATGTCCAGTGTGAACTCTGTTAAGAGGCATCCAACTTAGGATAAATCAAGTAATGTATATTGGGCATCCCATGAATAATACTATTTAACATTATTTTTTTTATTATCTTAATTTTATAAATAAATGGAAACTAATAATCATGTATGAAAAGACTACATAGTTCTATATGTCATCGATGGTGGAAAACTATGTATATCTCACACCCTATTTAGGATACTGGCTAGTACACAAGCATACCTTATGGATGCATGTAGGGATAAAGTGAAGCATCCATCATTGGATTCCTAGCTTACTATCCTAGAATGGACTAAGGTAGAAGAGGACTAAGCCTATGATCATGATTCTATTAGAGATATATTTTTTGTCTTTTATTTATTTTGTAAAGAAGGTTGTATATGAATGTACCCTATATCCAATGTACTTAACCTTTTGTATAAAAACATGACATGATTAACATTTTTTATATGATATTGATCCATAATCCATGTACTTATTATACCTCGATGATTTAAGATCCCACTACTGGTTATTTAATACTATTTTAGTTACATATCATTATTAGATTTCATTGTTCTATACTCTGATCATGAGGGTATAATCACCCCACTATAACACTATATACCCTTGATCTTAGTTATTAACCTCTAGTGTATAGGGAGGTGTCATTTAGGCCTTATGGGAAACTGGGTTTAATTAATTAAAAGTGAATCAGGTCCATGACACTACATATATGAATTATTTTATCATTATTTATTCCTTCAATATTATTCGTTCTAGATTATCTTCTATTGTACACATACCGCTACTAAATATATGGGTTCAACCCTTTCTTATGTTTATTTTATGTAGGATGCTTTGAAGTGTATTATAATTGATATGTAGGTATATATTAAAGGGAATAATGGTGTTCTCAAAGAAAATAGTAGGTTTTATTTTATGTTATTTAAAAGTAATTTGGGATTCAATCGTGTATCTAGTTTACCAAGACCACAAAAACATTTTTCCATTTGGGATGTGATCACTTTTTTATAGTGCCAATGTAATAATGTAACCACCAGATCTAGGATACTAGGGTTTGGTTCATTAAAATTTGTATCAGATAAAGTTTTGTAAAAAACATAGGAACTTGATATATTAAAACATATACTAGGGACTAAAAACCTATGAAAGACATTGAGGATAAGTATAAGTATAGTATAACATCATAATGTTTTAGTAAGGTAAATATTATGTGGTCTTCAAAGAAATACATTGATTTCTGGATACTATAAGTGGATTTTTTTTCCTGCTAATGCATCTATGGATAATAAAATAAAAAAGAGTTGGTTTGAGTATATCTCATCCATAATTATGGTTCATAGTGAGTGTTCCCCATGAAACCAAGTTTATTATTATGAGATTATATGTGCATACAATTTTAAATTTAAGATAAATGTGTAAGTAGTTTTGAAATTATATATTATGATTATAAATTTTATTATCTAATCAAGTGAATTAAATTGATTAGAAATGGTTCTTAATATAAGGAATTAAATAAGTATCTATCTAAGAAATCTGAGTAGGGTTTTATCTAATGGAGAATATAATAAAATTGGACCCAAAGCTATAGTTGCATATGAACAAATTATAACTATACTATGGTAGATGTCCCAGATTCTAACCAATAAATATTATCCTTTAGAGTAGTTTTTTTGTCAAAAACATAGTGTAATGATGTTGTACTACTTCGTTTGTGTGAAAACGCATTTATTCAATGGGATTAAAAATACATTTTTAGATGAGTGATGAATAATTTATTTATATAAGATATTTTTCTCCTTGGGTTGTAATGAAATACTGAATGTTGTCATGGTTATTTATTATCTCTCATGGGATGAATATAAATGGTGGTAATTTATTCAAAACAATAATTATGGGAAGGAAATATAGATTATGGAATAAAATAATTTTAAAGAAATTTTATTAGAAAATTATTTTCTTCATAGACCACAAGTGTATATAAAGAGACAACTCTTGTGTATGACACAAATAGAAGAGGAAAATGTTGATAAATATAAAGCTAACATTAAAAGGATATCACGAAATGTAACTGACTATGTATAAAATGAAAATAAAAATATTGGCCATTTTTAATGGTCTTAATACAATATATTGAAGGGAAGTAGTCTCCCAAAAATTCTAATTAGATTAAGATATAATATCATGTGATCTCAAGACAAAGAATGAATTAAAAAATTATTATGGATTCAAATGAAATCAAGATAAAAATAAGATGATATAGAAAAAATGGATAAGGGAATGAAGGGAAAGGGTAATTTTCCAATTTTCAATACTTATGGAATCAAGCACCTTAATACATGCTGAAAATGACAATGAGTTTGATTAAAGTGTGTAGAAAAAGGTCATCATGATCTTGAATGAAAGGGTATAAGAGAATCTATAAAAGTGCACTGATTTAAATATGAAGATATGCGGTATTATTCTTACCAATTACATAATCATCAAGTAAACTTACTGTAAGATAAACCAATAGGATAAGGTAAATCTTGTGTAATTACAATAGTTGACATGGAAGTTCCTAGTAACATGGTGAAAGGTGCACTTATCATCCAATATAAGATTTAAAAATGTTTATTCTTGTTCTAGTTCTACCCAATCTTTTATATCTAAAGAATTATCTATTTTAAACACATCAACACCTTAATGATTAGATATCTAGTTGGTGGTGATATCATATAATGGTAAGACAAATATATCTCATGTATATAAATCCTCTCAAATAGTTGTTTGTGGGATGGTTATTCCTATGAATATTATTATTATTCCTCTAGTTTAATTTTATGTAATTTTGTGCATTGATTGGATTTTGATTTATAGAGACCATATAATTTTTTTAGGAATGGATGTTATATTTTATATTCGAAATCAACCTTCAATTTCTTATTACTGTGATGATGAACCTGAATACCCAATGGAAACTACTTCCCTAATAATAATTTTGATATATATTCATGAGGAATATTTATCTCAAATTTCTATGGAGAAATTAAATATTGAAAATGTGGCTATTGTTTGGGAATATGATGATGTGTTTCCTGAGGACTTTCTGAGCCTTCCCTAAATTGTGAAGTTGAGATTTCAAAATAAATCTTACCTAGTGATACACCTTTTTCAAGGAATCCATATAGAATGGACTTTATTGAGTTGTATAAATTGAAGAAGCAACTCCAAGAGAATATATATAATAGATTCATTCACCATAGTTCTTTTTAATGGGGTTTAACTATTCTTTTCATTAATAAAAAAATGATTTAATTTTTATTTTCATTGATTACTATGAATTTAACAAGATAACTATTAATAAAATTTATCCTCTACCATATATCAATGATTTTTTTGATCATCTACGAGGAGATATAAAATTTTCAAATATTGATCTTCAATATAGGTATCATTAGCTAAGGATCGATAAGAAGGATATATCTTAGGCAACAATCCATATGAGATATTGTCATTATGAATTAATGTTAATGAAATTTATACTTACTAGTGCTACTTATATATTAATATATTTAATGAATAAAGTATTTAGTTATTTCTGTGATTAGTTTTTGGTAGTACTTATACATGATATTCATATATATACAATATATAAGGAAGATAATGATGAAAATTTGATAATTATATTGAGTGAACCTATAAATGAGTTGTATGATAAATTTACCATGTTTCAATTTTGGATTTATAGAGTTTCAATACTGGGTCATATAATCTCATATGGAGATATATCAGTGAATCCTTCCAAGATAGTAGTTATTGAGAAATGGACAATACCAACCATAGTAACTGAAATCTATAGTTTTTTGGGGCTGTATGGATAATGTTGTTTCTTTTTTAGTGATTTTAATGACTATCTAATAGACTCATCAAGATGAATCAGAAAAGGGTTATGTTCTTAAGAATTTATGAATTTGAAGAAGGATTTTAAGAACTTAAGGTAATTTGGTTCAGTTTGGATATTATTACACTACCCTATAGTAGACAGGGGTTTATTAACATTAGTGATGTTTTATAGAAACTAATGGGTTGTTTCCTCATGATAAATATTATGGTGATAGATTATTCATCATGAAAATTGAATGTTCATGAGAAAACATACCCAAATCATGATTTGGAGTCAGATATGGAATTTTTTTTGTTAAATATATAGATAGATTAAATTTATGGATAATGATATTATATATAAAATGATCATATAATATTAGATTATATATTTACACAAAAGATTTTTAATATACTCAAAATAATATGGTTTTATCTGATTAAAGTTTATGACTGTTCACTACATTATCATCATGGGAAGGTTCAAAAGGTGGAATATTCATTGAGTTGAATGAATCATACTAGATTTTATATAATGAGGATCACAAAAGATGAAATATTTATGTATTTAAAAATCCTGTATCTTGAAATATTGAAGGAAGGGAGAAATATTATATGAATCAAATGTGTGTTCAAAAATATATTCATGTGAAGATCAAAGATGAACAAAATTATTACATAGAGTTAAAAAAAGGTAATAAATGTTCCCGAGTTCAACCTTTTATGATATAGAATGGTAAGGTATATGAATGATGTATGTGTTTTGTCCATACTATATTTGAATAAGGAGTTAATGGATGAGGCTCGTAGTTCATCATCCTCTATCAATTCTAGAAGTGAAAAAGATGTATTGACATATAAAAGTGGACTTCTTGTGGGAAAACATGAAGATATATACTGATAAGTATATATGTCAATGCATGGTAGGTCAATAAGTTAAGGTTGTGAAATAAATGTCTAAGGGGATGTTATAACCATTACCTATAACTGAATGAAAATGGGAATACATCAGTATGGATTTTATCATCGAGCACCCCAAAATGTATAAAGGCCATAATTCTTTTTGGGTGGTAATTGATTTCCTTGAAAATTCATCACAATTTATTGTTATCAGTTAGTATTTATCACTTTATCTAATTTCTAGAATATAAGTTAATGGACTAGCAAGGTTCCATGAAGTACCACATTATATTGTATCTAATCAGGATCCAAGTTTTACCTCAAATTTCTTGTGAAATCATCACTAGGATCTAGACAATGAGTTAATTTTCAACACTTCATATCATCCTCAGATAAATGGTTATTCTGATAGGACCATTCAAACCCCAAAGGATATGTTTAGATCTTTTTTATTAAATTGAATGGTTTTTGGGAACAATACCCTCCCCTGGTTGAGTTTTATTACAAGAATATCATTCATTAAATCTTATAGATGTAAAGCTATAAATCCATATTTGGAATGTAATATATAAAAACTTTACTGGATGAAGTTATAAAATTAATTCTATAGGGATCTAAGCTAGTTGAGGAAATTGTTGAGGGATTCAAAACCATTCAATAGTACATCAAGGCTGCTCAATGTCGACAAAAATGTTATGCTTATAACCATTGATGATATCAAGATTTGGTTGTTGATGAGAATGTGATTATTTGAATTTATCTATGGAATATGGTTTTGATATTTTACAATAATGTAAATTTGAGCCCTTGATATATTTTCACATTCGAGAGTATTGAATGATTAGTGATAATATATTATCCCTTAGAACTTTCACAGAACCCTTATCAAGTTCCAGAGGTGTTCCATTTATCTCTCATAAGAATGTTAGTTCTAGATCCTCCACATGTACTAAACTCAAAATTCATACCATTGGAGCATGATTACTACTATAAATAAAAACCATTATAAATTTTGGAACGTAGAGATAAAGTGATACAAAACAGAACTACTCACTTATATAAAGATCTATAGAGGTATAAGAATCTTGAAGATGCTAATTGAGAAAAATAAAAGTCTAAGGAAATATATATATATATATATATATATATATTCATTTTTTATTAGAGTGATATAATGTTAAGGGAGAAATTATTTTAACCTTGATTATAATGTAACACCTTGATATTTTATGACATATTTATTTTTAAATAACTATAATCTCTTCAATGACTTGTGATACATGAAACCCTGAGTCTAAATAAACTTTAATATAGTATACCATTATAATATTTCCATTAAATTATATGTAATGAATAAGAATAACTAAATTATAAAAAATTTATGTTTTATAGATGTATACAATAAATTCATTTTTTACCAATTTATTAGGAATGAACATAAGAATCTTATGAAAGTAAAAGAAATATTTCTCTAAAAAATGTTTTAATGCAAGCCACATGTTTTTATATTAATAAATTAATTTATTCACTATTAGTGATGAATTATAATGAAATTTTCAAGTTATATATTCATTAAAAATAATTATAAATAATCTAATTTTTTTTCTAGATATGATATAAGAATAAATCTAGTGTTGCGCTCAATAAAAATATTTTTTTAAGAGTTGTTTCAATGTGTTTTACACACTTATTTTAAAAATAATTTTGTCAAAATTTTAGAAATTTCATTTAAAAATGGGAAATTTATTTTTTAAATCAAAATTCCAAAATTATTTTTAAAGTTAATTCATGATAATTTTTTTTGAAATGATTTACGTCTCAAAAAATAGTGAAAAATACCGATTTTTAGTTAAAATTTTGTATTTTTTATGAAATTTAAAAACATTATTTTTTATTTAAAAAATTTATAAAAGTAAAAAAGGAAATATTATTATTATTAATCCCATATAGACCATTTTAATCAATTTTATGTCAAATTTTGATATATCACCTTTTTATAATTAACAAAACTTTTTCTTTCAAAACCCACTTTTCGACATGTTTGAGGATTTAATTTTAAATTACATTATTCCAATTATATGAGTTTAATTTTATAAAATGGATTCAATATTTGGAATCAGGATAGTAAATATTATTTAATAAGAATAACTTAGTTTTAATTCATAATAAATAGTAGAAACAAAGAAATTAGTTACCACGGTTACGATTAAAACAAGTTTAGAGGGGGTTAAAATAGAGCAATAAGGGTTAAAATGACCTAAAAACTTTTATTGATTCTATTGGATGGACATATTTCAACTTACTCACATTTAATTTTCTTTAAAGGTATTTTTTGGATCCTTTATTATGATAATTTTCTAAGTTATTACATAAAATCCTTGCAAAATTACAAGTGTTCCGCTCACCTCAATTATAAAAGGGAACCCCCTAACCTCTCCTCTCCCCACCTCATGGACCAGTTTTCCACAATTAAATTACCAAATACATTATATAAATCACTAAAAAATGAACTATATTCCATTTTTTTAAAATATAATCATCTTATGAAGGCTTTAGATATAAACCATAAGAGGTTCTCTGAAAATAGGTATAGCTCTGAAAAATGCATTTTTGTTTTATTTATTCTTCTACCACCATAATGTATTATTTAGATTGGTTGAAATGATAAAATCATATTATTTAATATACTTAGATTTTATTAGGTCAATTTAATAACCTATATCCATCTACACTCATATCAAATGTGAAATGAAACCATCGATCATGTGTACAATGGACTACTGTCTCACAAAACAATGTAATTACTTTTATATAACCAACTATCACAGATGTATATGATAAAATATTTTATTTTTATACGTTATATTTATGAAATAAATATTATTTTTTAATTATAATATCACATTTACCCTTTTACCTTAAAATATATTGGAAAACGATGACGTCGCTCGTGTGTACATGTGGTTTGCCGCCTCATTGATGTAATTTGATACGTGCTTCATTTTATTTTGACCTGTATTGTAATAAGGATATGTTTAATGAATATATATGAAATATATGATACAAAAATGATTCTATAATGTTAAATTTTTATTTTCCTTTCTTTTTTTATCTTTTCACAAAATAGAAACACTGTTTAGGTGCACATATGACCTACCGTCTCCATGAATGGTGTAATTTACCTTTCTATCTCAAATTTTAAGTGTGAATATAAATATATATAACTAATATATATGTTATTTATATCATCATTAACATTATTTAGGTGATTTTACATATATTATATAAATGGATCAAAATTTCAGAACTAAAACATTTTTATAAAATGATGCAGTATTCACCCAGAACATTGATTTTGATAATGAATTATTAATTAATGGGTGATAAAAGGTTATAAGAAAATAATATATGGTATGATATATATGATTATGGTTCTAGAATATATTTTTTACTAAATCTATATTAATTAAATAGGATTTTGTAACATATATAAAGAAATTTGGACCTGAGCTAAGGGTTTTGTTTCTCAATATTACACGTCTCCATCGATGGAATTATTTAATATTTCTATATTAAACCATATATATTTTATTCTAATACTAAAATTTCTTATTTTTATTTTTTTATTTTCCTCTCATTCCATACTCAAGATACCAAAATAACGTATTAAAGGAAAACCAGCTTTTTTTTCTGCTTAGCCGGGAATCGTTTTCTTCCTTGTCCATATTTTCTTTAAAATGACTAAAATAATTTTCTGAAATATAATCAATAATTTATTCATGAAATTTTTACCAATAATTTAATTTTAAAAATCTAAAATTAATCTTCATGTTATTTTCTGAATAAGTTGGTTTTTGAACTTTTTACAAAAGTGTGAATGATTTTTTTTAAACTTATACGACATGAAAAAATGACTATTGTCATGAACAATAATTTATTTAAATATTCCTTTAAAATAATATAAGTATATTTTCTAATAATTTTTCCCCATAATATTTGGAAAATATTTATAATTTATGTAAGTGATTTCGAGGTGAAAATGGTCTTTTTCTCTAGTAATTATGCAATGAATGTTTGAAAACTATTTTCATCTATGTCAACATAATTTTTTGAATAATTTTATTTAATGAGGTTATAACTATAAGATACAATACACCATATTTATTTTTATGGTATGTGATATGAAAGTCTAGGGAATTTATTTACTTTTCATATTCTAGTTCTTAAAAAATGGGGAATTCATTGATTTTTATTGCATATTTATTTTGTATTGTTATATATTAATTTGATGATTGAATTGGAGATATTAAGTTGTAGGTGTGATATATAATTACATAACCCCTTGATGAATTAATATATTTTTGATTCAAACTATATATTTTATATAGATGTAGACTAACCCATTTTTATAATATTTCTTATCACAAGGCCTTGAAGATATGTTTCACATATCCAAAATTATGCATTCCATTATTATGAAATCAGTTATTGATGTACATGTGATTATTAGAATATTTACCACGTTCTTATGTTTCCATCACTAGGATTCTAGAAATTATATTATTATTGATATGAAGGTATATGATAAATGGAATAATGGTGTTCTCTAAGGGAATAATAGGTTTTATTTTATGTTTCTCAAATGCAATTTAGGATTCAAGCATTTATCTAGTTTATCAAGAATACTAAGATATTTGGTCAAATAGGATGTGATCGCTTGTAGCCATCACCAATGTAACAAATTAAACACGATTTATAGGATACTATGGTTGGGGATGTTATTAAAATGAGGTATGTGTGCATGGGGTTCATCATGAGATGAGCATAAGGTTGTGATATTGTTACCCAGGTGTATAGGATGACTTATAGAAGAGATAAAAATATAAAAAGTTAGTGTTAGGAGGTGACAATGATAGGAAAATGTATAATTAGTTATAGGATACCTTTATTATTTATATTATTTTTATATCAATTGACTAACTTCTATCTGTTACTTAGTGAGAGTGTCTTGGGGATAATGGGATTAGGTTTTACCTACTTTGGTAATTATTTTTTCCCAATGTCTATTCAATAGGATTTAGTTTACCTATTGTTTATTGGCATAAAATATTTTTTGGAGGAATCTACTGAATATATCAATATAACCCCACCATATATTTATATATATATATACATACTATTTTTTAGGTCTACGGGCGATCACTGGTAACTAATATGGATGCAAAAATCTCATAGAGTTATCCAATAGTTTTTAGAGATCATAGTCATCGTATATGAATTTTTATTTATATTTTTATTTATTTCTTATTGTATGAAATTATATTTATATATTGGTTTAATTTTTTTATTATATATGTTATAGAGTATATTTTACTGGTTTATTGGGTAATGGATCATATTTATGCATTTTATGACATCAATGATAGTATCGAACTCATTGGTTATAAAAGGTAGGCTTCAAGGGACAATTCCGTATTAACTTTGATCCCATGAGGGGTATTAGTGGGTGGTGGAGTCCTGGTAGTGTGGTACTATAGATTATAGTAAAAAATAGGATGGATCTTGGGGGATATGAATTAGTGAGAATTGTATTGGGTGTCATGGAAACAATATGATCTGGAATTAGCACATTTTATAAGAAGGGATGACTTACTGAGGCATGGAATTTTATCCCACCTATGATTAAACAAAAGGAAATTATGTTTACTAAACATGAAAAGTAAAGTGATGTTTCTTTCAGTGTAAAGACCTATTTAAGTATTAAGAATTATGATTTTATGGTCCAATGTATGAATTTGGTATTAAATGATAATTTATTGAATATAAATTCCTAAACATTAAATATTACATATTATATGTTTAGGTAATACAAAATATTTTCTATTTTATTTGTATGGCTCAAGGTCAACATCCAATTTAGGTTTGTGATAATGACTTCTGCAGGATACAACTTCATATCACTGTAGAGTTGTGATCGATAAAGATGAATCTTGGAGGAATACACTTTGAGAGGTTCTACTCCATATTCTATAAAATCATGAGGGTTCTATTTATAATTAAGAGATATAGGATTAATAAGAGGAAGTAGAAATGTCATTCAGTTTGATATGTCCCCAAAGAGAGTACATGGTTCCATTTACTATCAATATGTTATGTAGGGAAACTTGACAATTGTTTTTTGATCATCAAAGATTATGAAGAGATAGTTGCATCATGTGATAAATTTATTAACCATATTTGTCTAAATTTAATTCACCCACTATATGGTGGATTATTTCTAGGATATTTTTACTCTCAAAAAGGTTATTTCTAGAATACGAGAGTTTAATACATGGAATACTAACCAAGTTTGTTATGCTTAATCAATTATTCAAGATGATAAGGATAGGAATGGGTATTTCAATGAGGATTTTACTTCAATTATCCAATTTTTGGTCACCCTATTCACATTACAAATATATATTTATGTGATATAAATGGTAGAGATCAATAAGAGGATGCTAGCTAGGACAAAATATTAATGGGAGGGGATTTGTGTAAACTCTTCAAGGAGTAGTTACATGGATCATGGTTGTTTTTTTCCTATTCATATGAATATTTATACATAAATTATTTAATTTCAGCCTTCATCATCCTATTTCACTAAAGATGGATGTTCACAGACCCCTACCAGTGGATCGATAATGGTTCTTTTTTCATGAAGTGGTTGTTTTCATCATAAACATGAGTCAATGACCTTCATCGGAAGTCAACATGAAGTTCACAACCCTCTTCAGGATTAAAAATTATTGTATTATACTTCAAGAAAATAAGGAAAATTTTCCCTAGATTTTTATCAGCAAGGAGGAGACTGGGAAAGTAGAGGAAAAACCCATTATGACCCTTTTACTCAAGGTAAACAGTTAGTGAAAAATCATGGAGGTTTTCACCTTTATAACCAAAGCGTTCATGGAGTATGATATGGTTATATGAATGACTTATATTTTAGAGTTATATGTGATTAAAATTTCATGGGAGGTATTTTTTTCTTATATTGTACCTATTTGTATGCTTTGTTTGAATCAAGAGTTGTGTAATCATTCAATAAACCCACCATAGTCTATGTATTATGGCCTAAAGTGGGAAGGATTCTGGTTTCCTAGGTATATAATATCCTTATTAGAGGTAAAAATAGATTGTATAATGTATATCAATATATTGAGTTGATTTAGGGGAAATATCACTCATTGGTAGATTTCATAGGATTTTTGATAATGTCATTTGACCAAAGAATCCATACATAATGAGTATATTTGGTGATGATTATTCTTGATTTAATTATAAAAGAGGTTATATTCTATGATATGTACATAGATATTGTTGTATTTTTTGGTGAGTGAGATATATGTAGGGTATTAGTAAAAGTTAATTCATTCTTATCCATGATGGTCAATCTGATTTTGAGATTAGTGGATGATCATAGGTTTCATTTCATAGGGTTGTAAAAAATACCATGATGTATTTATAGTAGAGACGCTGATACTACCCCCTAAAATTTATAATGAGTGTTTAATATATTTTTATCATTTTCCACTGTGATTATAATGTCCTTACATTGGAAGGAGCCTTCTGAGTCTCAGGATATTTAGATTTAGAATGATTATCTTCTATACAAAAGAATTTTACCTCCCAATTTGTAATGTTAGGGTTCTCTAATTTTAATTACAATTAAATAAGTTGACATTTTTCCTTTTATTATTGATTACTGTCTTTAGAATCATAGGATTTTAAATAACCAATATCCTCTTCCCTTGATTGGTTATTTATTTAACCATATAAAGTTATATAGATGGTTCTTGAAGATTTATTTTCAATAAGAATATTATTAGATGCTAGTGAATATTGAGATAATATGAATACTATATTCAGATGTCATTATGGAATTATTAGTTCATAATAATTTCTTTTAATGTCATAAATTACTCACTTTTTTTCATGGCACTGATGGTTTCTGTGTTCTATGAATATAAATATCATTTTTAGTGGATTTATTTGATGAATTAGTTTTTTATTTTGAGCTGGATGAGGATCATATAGAGCATCTATGATATATTTTATGATTTCATCAAAATTATCATCTATCTAGGAATCTTTCTACATGTATGTTCTATCCATGTGAGATTTATTTCATGAGATATCCCATGTCGTAGCATATAGCTGCTATGGGTCCTTCAATGATTGAGGTTGGAGTTTCTTAAGTGGACCATAAGAATGTTTGGGGAGATTTAGACCCTACATGGTATTATAAAATTTTTTCTATGGTTTATATGTGATTTAACATTTATTTCAACTCTAGTAGTAGGTTTTATAAAAAATTAAGAGGATTTCACATGGACTAAGATGTGTCAGAATTGTTTCGAGTATTTTGATTATAAGTTGGTTAATATACCGTTTATTTGTTTTCAAGATTACAGAGTTGTGTTTTTTGGCTTATTATGACCTTCATGTCATTTCTTGGGATGTTTTATTATGTATTAAAGTGATTTTATCTCTTATAGAACTAAAAAGTTAAAAATTATGAGCATAAATACACTACCTATGATATTGATCTTGTCTGGATTATGTTTTCTCTAAAGATATGGATATATCAATAAAGTGAAATGATTTTGTGGTCTTAATACATCAAAAGTGTTTTAAGTATATCTTATCCTAAGATTATTTTAATTTTAAGAATTAAATGTGGAATAAATTATTATAGGATTTTGAATTCGAGATTTATGACACAGAAGAAATAGAATTTTGTAGCTGAAGATATGAGAAAGATTTCATGAAAAGATTATTTTTGTGAGTTTTAAGATTTATGGATAGTGATTGATGAATAAACCATGATACTAGAGATTTTTATGGTAGGGGTTGTGTTTATTAGATGATGGTCTTGTTTCCCTTGGTGTATATGGTGAAGGAGTCTCAACCGGGATATTCAAAGGTAGGGTTTTGGAGAGAGCGTGTTATCTGTGGAAGAGCACAACATGTATCATATGAGTATAATCAACATCTAGTGTTAATTTGGGGGATTATTATTTCTATTTATATATTACTGAAGTGATTATCCAGTAGTTCCATAGTACTTCATTTTTAGTACATGTTTGTATGAAATTTTTTTTAATTCCATGAGTGGCTATATTTTTTATCCTGGGTTAAACAGATCATTTTTGATCTAATGTCTTGATGTTTGGTTTTCTAGTGGGTGATGGCTGGGAACCATTTTCTTGATGGGATTCCATATTTTTAATATGTTTCCAAGGGGTAGTGAGAGGACATATCAATGAAATTTATCACTTGTTTTCTTGATGATTAAGGATGATATGATATTTTATGTGTTATCATTGACCATTTTATGAAGTCAACTTACTTCACAGTGATATACGAGTTAATTATAGTGGATGTTTTGGTAAGGTAGTATTAGGAAGAAATATAGTGGTTTCATGGAGTTCAAAAGATAATATTATCTATTTTTATCCCAATTTATCTCTAGGGTATAGAAATTTCACCATCATTATTTTGGGTCCTATCCATTCCTCAACACCTCTATTTATCTATAGATAGATGTCTTGATATAGTTGACTATAAAAATTTTATAATACATGTTGTACACATTTATTCTAGATTCTAGATTTTCATGGGTGAGTAACTTACCCTAGGTGGAGTTATTTTATAATTATAGTTAACACTTTACTATTATTATGTCCCTATTTAAAGCATTGCATGGATAAACTTTTGGATATCCACTGTGTTAGGTCAAGGTTAGAGAGTCACCTATTCTTGGTTTGGAATTTCTACAAAGCATGATAGAGAAATTCAAAGGGATTACCAAAAGAATTATGGAAGTAAAGGATCTCTATAATTCATATTTTTATCAAAATAATATACTTATGGAGTTAAAAATTAGAGTTCTTATGTTATTTTAGTTATCTATTTATAATTAGAAATGAAGGTTTGGTTTCATGTGTAATATTCTTCCCTAATTTTTGGGTATTTTTTAGTTTGTTTCACATGTTTGAGTTTTTTTATTTCATTATCACTTCCCCTTTTAATGACATAGATTCATAATGACTTTATTTTTCTCAAAATTATTGGTATCTTCACGATTCCCATTTTATTGATTTTGGAAAATTAGTGGTTTATAATGTTGTAACCATAGAGGAACTACCAATAGACATCATGGATTTTTTAGGGAAATATGATACATTGATGTGATATACCATTGGTTAATGTCTAGTGGTGACATAGTATCATAGATGAGAGTAATTAGGAATGTGAGTTGAGATGTGAATTTAGTTTCCTATGTTTTTTGTTTGATTATAATAGGATGGTGTGTGTAGGATTTTATTGAATTATGATATGGATAATTTTGTCTATTTATCTATCTTATTCAACTGATTTGTTAGTTTTATTCTTGTTATAGAGAGGTAATTAACATATATATCGTGGATGGGTTACTCTGTTTACTACTTCCCTTTATTTCATGGTTTTTGATTAAATTATCTTAAATGAAAATTGTTTGAGAGTTATATAATGTAAGGACCTTGTTTTTCCTAAGCCCCTTGTTTGTGTTTTTAGGCGATTAGAGGTATCATGTAAGGGATGGAATTTTAAATGTACTCATTGAGTAAGAATTTTAGTTAGGGTAGGAGAGTCATAACACAATTTTTCAGAATATGGAACAGTGTTGTCCTGGGAGGATGGGACTGGTCCCTACTATGTGGACTTCTTAATGGAGGATTTGGTGCATCTATAATATTGGAGATCCCTGATCTATTGTACTAGGGTTGTAATGTGGATCCTGTATATATACTTTGGTGTATTTTTTAGGGTTTTATAGCATGTTTTTACTTTTTCATCATGGATATTGTGGTTTCTGTACTTTTTCTCTTCTTTAATTTGGTTTATAGAGACACGTTTTTTGGGTTTCACTATGGAGTTTCAAAAATTGAATTTATTATCACTGAAAAGTTAAGGACCCTATTGGTGTGGAGTTTTATCTACCACATTTTACATCCCTTAGTTTAAGGATTAAATATTTTATTGAGTATTTAATGGAGTATATTTATGGTACTTACATAATTAATTTTTGTGGAGGGTTGGAATTGAATCAAATACTATGTGGCCACCCTTTTTGAGTCATGGTTTAGGTGAAAACCATGACCATTGTGGCTTGGTCAACGGTGTTTTTCCATTTTTAATTTAAAAATTAATCCTGTATAAATCCATACATCCTATTAAATTCCTATTATTTTCTATCTCCTTGTTCACACTTGAGGAAACTAGAGGATCAATTTTTGGGACTCTTGAGCCCATTTTTTGGGATTTAGTCCCTTGTTTCTCAAGATCTATTCTTTGATGATATGAGATGTGTATCCATTTTACTTATTAGTTCATGTTCTATCTTTTCATGTAATTATAGAGTTTGTTTCCATGATAATTATTCTTTCTTATCAATTATTTATATATAACTCTTTTTGGGATGATATCGTTACGGGTCATTGGATCCTTATGGGAGGAGTGATTAGAGACCTTTGATTATTATGTCATTATAGTTCAAGTAATGTGTAATGTTTTATATCGAGGTAGGGTATTGATGAAATTTTCTAATTTTATTTTTCGATATGGAAATATAATACCGAATTATCCTTGGGTAAATGGTTGAATTGACCGATTAACAATAGTAATCTAAAAGTTCAAAATGAATGAAATATGGAATGTTTATCAGGAATTACCTATGATTATTTTAAATTATAGATTTTACATCTTGATATTTTCAAGATAGTGTGTGATATTATTATTTTCCTTGTAATGTTTAACAAGAATGAGAATTGTATAAAGAACATAAATTTTGTAAGACAATGTGAATAATGAATGAGTCTTATGAATTTAGTTTAACTTTCCTTATTAAAGTTATTTTACATGGAGGTTTATATTGAGAATAGTTAATAGATATTGTAGTTATTGTTAGATATTAAATATGTGGCTTGTTGTTGTGGAACCTAACAATGTTTAATTTGTTCATCTAAGATAGTAATGGTTAATTATTATTACTGTAAATAAAGTGTGTGCTACTTATTTAAGGCCAAATTTTCATCAATTTACATTTTAACTTGTCTTGATGGGAATAGTATCCCATGTATTTAATGTGATGAATATTTTTCTACCATTTCTATTCCACATGCTATTATAATGCATGACATGTTTTGTTTTGAGACATGCTACAGTTGGGATAATATGTGAGGGATAAGATAGTTGAATTGGTTGTGGTAGTGGTTTGATGTGGATTGTGTTTTGATATATGGAATTGGTTGAAATTTATCTTAACTATTTCTGAATGTTTGTGTTTAATATATTTATTGGTGGGTTGGTTCTGGTTGAGAGATGGAATTTCTTGATTTTCTAATTATTCATTTCACGGTGGCTCATTTTATCAATAGTAAATTATTGTAATTTCTTTCTACCTACTACAGTTGGAGTATTCTATTTTAGTGAATCATCCCTGTTGTATTTCAATTTTAGTCCTAGAATACACGGGGTATGGAATTGTAAATGATGTTGTAACTGAACTCATGGGATTGGGTGTGTATGAAAATAATGATATTATGAAAACTAGTATCCTTATTACACATTAATTCACGATTTATTATATACGAATAAACATAATACAACCAGTAATGGTTGGGAATTATATTGTTTTTTAATTACATATAAAATAAAATGATAAACATGGGATACACAAATATTATTAAAAACAACCATAACAAGTTCTTAGAAATCCTCAATTCTCTAAAAATGCATTGGGATAACCTGGGGATGTACATTATAAAGGGGCGAGCAATAAATCCTGGTAATAGAATAAAGAAATAATAACATGATGAGAGAATTAAATTTTATAAAATAGGTATTTAAATGAGACATAAAAGGGGTGATAATCATAAGCATGAACAATAAGGCATGGTATAACATGGTAACATAATGGAAACATGTGGAATTTGTAAAAAAAATTAACAAGATATCTTAAACATAAGTCAAGGATGAATTTAAAGTAATATTAACATGGTGTATGAAGTAAAATGATAGATTAGGATCACTCCATAATACCTTTAATGATGTCTCATGAGACTAAAACCATACCCAATGCATTAGAGCCCAATATAATTCTGAGTGCACCTGTTCCTTTCATATCATGTACATGCATAAGTGTGAAACATATATAATTAAACAGAGGATAATATTTCATTGCATTTAATTCCATAGTCAAGTATTATATAATAAATACATGTATGTTCCAAATAAATGTATTATTGGTATTTTTATGTGAACACCCCTGAGTGGAAATAGTGACGGTATTCACAATAAAAAAATTAGACTTGAAAAATCGTAGTGATATTTTAGCATCATGATGAAAGTAATTAAGGATTTATAAAATGGTTTAATGATAGGGAAAGTAGATTATCATCCTTAATAAATCAAAAGGATAATAATTTTCTTGTTTAAAAAATCCCAACATTATGAATTTGATATAAAAGGCATAAAAGGAATAAGATTCTTGAGTAAATAGGAGAAGGAGAGGATTGCCCATTGATGTTTTCCATAGTAATGGATTAGGTAAATTATTTAATGAGGGGATAAATGATATATTGTTATTGGGACACAAAATAAACAATAATTTAATCTTTATAAGGTAATTACGACATGACCATATAATATTCAAAAGGATAAATACAAAAAGGTTCTTTAATTTAAAAGAAGAGAGAGAGGTCCCTTACATTGATAGGGTGATTCCAAAATCATGGGAGGAGCTTCTTGAGAGAATAGGGAACTATGTGAGGACTTTAGAGAGGGTGTATGGATTAAGTATTCTCATAAAAAAATTATTTAATAAGAATGGGGGCTTTGGTGGGTTTATAAAGAAAAAGGGAGGGGAGTTGTTTATTATTTCTCAAACATGGTTTTTGACCATAATATAATAATGTAATCAAAACCACTAATCATACCATAGTTTTTTCCTTGTTTTATACCATAAAAGAATGGTTTTCATTATTTTATAATTCATAGGCCCTAAATCCTTAAAATATTATCCTTGGTGTTATGGAAGTGATTCAAGTTCATAAATAATTGATTTTAAAACCTTAATATATAATATAGGTTTTGGAGGACTCATAAAGTCTTTATAAAATTAATAAAATAACATCAAAATAAATTTATTTTAAATAGGAAACATATATTTGGTCTTGGATATGCTTTATTGAATTTATTACATCTCTTTTGGGTCATTATGATGTCATAATACTCACATTATATACATACCGTATTTATTTTTGACATGAAAACATATTACATCAAAAAATTATGAAAAGTTAACAGTTAGATAATTTCAACATAATGATTCCAAAAAAAAATATTTTATCAAAATAATTCTGAAAATATATGAATTTTTATTTTTTAAAAAAGATTAAACATTTATTGAGAAATGATGGTTTTTTGGACAACAAAAATTTTTAAACACTTATAAAAATTATTTTTGAATTCAAAATATTATATTATAAACTGTAGTTAATAAATAATATTGAATAAAAATATTCAAAAAATATAATTTATTTCAAAAAATAATTAATTCAACAAAAGGAATTTCATAATTAATATTACATATTACCCAAAAAAATAAAATTAGGGTTTTATTGTATCAAAATCAAAATCAATTACAATGTCACAACAATAATAAGTAATCATTTCCATTATTATATTGATAATAAAGTATACATCATGATAATATTAGTTTATTCATACATATACCTTTATTACACTAGTAATCAACCTAAGGGTATGGTTTATGATGGTAATATTTTCATGGGAGGGTTCAATATATGAGTTTGGGAAGTGATCTTGATGAACTTTAACATCTCCCATAAATGGTTTCACTCATAATTTTGATATTGGATATCATATTGGGATTAGTAAAGGGTAAATTATAGTGATTTTTCCTCCCTTGGAAGCTCCAATAAATGGGATTTATAGGGTATAATCTTATTGGTTGATTCCATTTCTTCTTTTTTTCTATGTAAATTTGATTTATCAAAAACCTATATTTATACTAATAAAAATATCACTATTCAACAATGATATTATCAACATTTATTATACATAAAAATTATTAAATATGATAGTATATAATTAAAAAAAATTTAACCTATTTTTTATAACTATAATAGTGAATTTAATTCATTCACAAGTGGGTTTTATTTAGAGAATTCAGGTCGTTAAAAATATATTAAATAGAAACGCTTGATGGGGTTGGAACAAATGCTTTATGGGGAGGGATTTAAATATAATGTTTCAAATATGGTAAATAAAAACAATTTAGATTGGATTATATGTAATTATTAAACTTAAATTTATGATGGGATACATAAATTATTGATAAATTATTATTTCTAAATGAATATAATCAATGATAGACCTTCATTATTTTGTGATCATATGTGATTTACCTTTCATGGCATTAGTGGTTACATATGGGTTTTCATGCGGGACAATTACTATATTTTGAGTATAGGAAACATTGTTTTCCCTATTTTTGATATGTGATATATATATATATATATATATATATATATATATATATATATTCATTAGGATTTATGATTTCATGTGATCCACCAGCAGAGTCAGCGGGTAGATAATACAAAAATGTTTTTTCTTCTGGGTGTATTTTTATCATTCAGGTTAGTGAGGGAATAAATGTATGTCTAGTACCTCTTCTCTAATCTACCTTTAGAAATGAAATGATGTGTAGGAATATCCATACTATGAAAACTTTAGGTATAATGCATGCTCTCTCATAGTCTATGATGGATATCAATTAAACAATACATGTTTTCACAGATTGTACTGGAATGAGGTTATAACACACACACATATATATATATTGACTGCAGTTATAGTGGATACTACAAGGGAAATTTCTTGAGTCATGATATATTGATTTATAGTGCATGATACATGTGACATGATTGATTTTGAACTTCTTGTTGGTTTAGATGTGATAAGATACAGCTGAGGAATGTGTGTGCGTAGTGAAGGATGAAATTATGATATGGATATGATATAGTTACCTAGGTGGGTATACTTATGGAAGTTATTAAATAACTATATATTTGGAATTTGGGTGTTATAGTGACAAACTACTGGAAAATATTTGAGCAGTACCTTTCTTATATATATATATATAAATAATTATACTTTTTATAATGAATGAATTAATTCAATGAATTACTGGGTGAGTGAGCCTTAGTGAGGATATGATATGGTTTTACTTGCTTAACTAATGAGTTATTTCCATTTATTGATTCACTCAGTGTTTTTAACAACTAATGATAAAATATATCATTTTATTATTTATTAGTTTTCATTAATTATGTAGTCATATTCATTATAAAAATATATTAATAAATTCATGAAATCCAATGGGAAATGGTTTTATTAAACAAATTTTGTATAATATTTTATTAGAAAGTTTAATTATTAAATTATAGAATTTTAGATTTAAAAAATAAATTCTATTTTTGAATTCAACATTTCAAAATTAACCGTGGATAATCTTTTTTATAATTCATTGAAAATATTTATTTTTTATGGAATAGTGAAAAATACATATTTTTATTGAAAAATATATTGTGTTTTAAAGTATTTAAAAATTAAAATTATTTTTTTAATATAAATACAAAATTAAATTACATATTTTTCATTTAAATTAATATAATTACTTTTTCTAAATGAATTTTGTTCTTAAATTTAGTATAGAAGAATTTTATATTTAAGAGTTGTGTTTTTATAAGAAGTTTTTTTTCATTGCCTTTTACCTATTTAATTTTATATTAAATTATAAAAATTATTTGTTTTGAATTTTTAAAAATGGATTAAATATTTATAATCATTTAGTCTATATTTAGAAAATAGTTCCATTATATCATTAGAAAATATGAATAATAATCTTAGTAATTTTTATTATCATGTAAAATGGTAAATGAGGTTAATTAAGGGATAAAAATAAAATTATAAAAACCTTAAAATAATAAAAAAACAAAACTAAATATTATTTAATGAGTATATATCGAAAAAAATCTTCCAAAGGAATAATTTTTGACATTTTCAGAAAAAATGGATGAGATTATGACGTTTATAGTATTTTATTTAAAGAAATGCCAAACATGTCACACAATTTTTTTAATAAGTGTGATAATTCTAATATAGTGTTATCCAAATAATAAGTTTGTCCAAAAATATTATTTTCAAATATAAAATATCTATATTAATCATTGCAATTTAATTTAATTTTTAGTGAAATTTTAATTACCTTAAATAATTGCATGATGCCGATACATTAATTATTTAATTAAAAGAAAAATAAAATAAATGTTATTAAAAATATTAAAATAAATATAATTTGAGATAAATAATATGATAAAAATATTAATAGATTTCTATGAAATTTTAGCTATATAATAAAATATCTTGTGTAAAATTTATATATTTTTTTATTTCATTAATGTAAAAGTAACGAATTGTTCCAAAAATTCACATTATTGATATTTTATAGTAAATAATATTTTTTATGTTATAAAATTACTAAAAATACCAAATTTAACTTATTTTTTAGTTTAAGGATTTATGTATCAACCATGATCCATTTATGGGTTTTTTTTCATTTTATAGTAAATGTGTAGTCCATAAATGTATAAAAAATCATGTAGCCATGGTAAGAGTAGAATGTGATAAATAGGGGTTAAAACCAATGGATAAGTCTAGAATTATAGTCATAATATATCTACATTTTCCATGATTAGGGTATTGAGACCCATAATCATATGATAAAAAAATATCTCTTTGTAGTCATTTGGAATTGTAAATTAATTTATATTAATTTAATATTTTAAAAAATTTCAATAGTGCCCCTTCCCACTCTTATAAATGGGAACCTCTTATTTTATTCTATTCATAGTTCAAAACCCATATTGTTTGGAAAATACCTTACCAACTAAATTTAAATTATTCCTAAACTCATTCTAGAGGTCTTTTTTGGTATAATATCAATCATAGAGGTATTAAGGTGTTAAGAAAAGGTGGTTTTCTAATGAAGATGTTTAGTTTTTATCTTAATTTTTTATTTTTGATTCTTCTTTAAAATACCAAAAAACATTATTAAACAAATATAAAATAATAAATATAGTATAATTAATTTACTAAGATGTTATTATTATTATAGTTTATTGATATATATCCATCTTATTTTACATCAAATGGGAAAATAATTCATCTTTCGTGAGTAAGGCGGACTACCACATCATGAATCAAGTTAATTCATTTTCCATCACAATCACTCAAAACTAGTTATAAATATTAAATTTATATTAATTTATTATATTCATGAAATATTTATCATTATTTAAAGATAATATATCATTAAAATATTTACCATTCGGTGCGTAGAAAAATGAAAACATCGTTCGTGCATACGTGTGAACTACCACCTCCACGAAGAGATATGTTTGATTTTTTATCACCACATCTCAAGGATAATATTAACAAGTAAATTTAAAAGTAATAATATGATATATATGATATTATTATACTTATGTAAAGAAAATTTGTTTTTTTCTTTCCATAAGGATCATTGAAAAATTGAAACTTTACATAGGCATACGTACGACCTAAAATCTCTATGCTTGTAACATATTTCATTTTTTCACAACCATTTTAAATGTATGGATTTAAAAGTATAAATAATTCATAAAAAGGATAATTTATTTGTGATTCTTATTCTGTAGATGATGGAATTATAACCTCTTTGAGTATATTCAGCCAACCATAGTCAATTTATACTCAAGTACTAAATACCATTAAAAAATATGATATGGACATAAATGATTAAGTAATTGCATATAAAATTGAAATAAATGTAATAAAATTAATAATAAACTTGATAAATTTTCTTTTTAAAGTAAATAAATTACATAATTTCATTATTCAGAAACATATATAATGTACCAAAGAACCTATGTGACAACTCATGCATTATGTAAGGGCTATTCTTCTAAAAATCAACTTTTAAATCTTCCCTTAAAACACCCTTTTTATTCTAGATCCATATGATAGATTTTTAAAATTGTTTTAAATATGGTTTTTAATTTTATCCTAAAATTTTTAAAATTATTTTTTACTTATGTTTCAATTTTTACAAAATAGTTTTAAATGAATATTTTTTGATGACTTTTAAACGAGGTATGTTGTGACTTTTCTGAAAAAAATACTGAAGGAATGTTTTTTACATATGCTACATGATAATATTTTACTATAAACATGACTAATATTTTTTTATTATTCCTAACACTTTTACACAATTATTTTGAAAGAAAATATTTTCCTTTGTATATGCACATTTTTTCTAAAAATTATTGATTTCAAAATGAAAATATTATTTTTCTTAATAATGTTTTCACAATAAAATATTTAATGATTTATGAATAGGTTATGGTTCTTGGTAATTTTAATGATTTTGGGTGGTTCTATTATAAACCAAGTATGGGTGGTTACATTATTATACAATGACAGGTGGTTCTAGGATTACTCATGGATGATTAGTCACATTATAACCTCCCATGTATTGGGTATGGTTGTCTACAATATGGTTATTCCATATATTAGGTGGAGATATCTGATTTGGAATATAATAATATATAATTAGAATATATTGTTATGGTTATTAAATGACTAACTATAATGTTCAATCCATGACTAGCTGTGATGGTTTCTATAAAGAAATGTTCAGATGCTAACTATGAAGGTCTTCCTTGAGTAGTTGTGGGGGTAACTACAATATTCTCCAAGTTTCCAACATGTTTTATATATTTTTTCTATTGGTTTTTAAAAAATTATTTTGAAAAAAAATTCTATTTTCTTATATAAGTGATATATTCTATAATATCACTGAATAATGTGATAAAGGTATTTATATTATGGATATTCATGTTTTTTAGTGAAGTAATGGTTTTATTTCTTTTTATATCCCTTGTGATTTTTTGTGTTCATCAATCTTTTAAAAATGTTTTTAATATGGGATTAAGGAAGGGTATGGGACAATTATGATTTCAATATTAAAATTATGATGTTTTTTCATGAAATTAGAGCATGTTTTATTTTAAATAGTTCTTTTTGTGGGAAAAAATGATATTGAGTATAATTATGTACTCTTACTGTATGGGTTTACTATGTAAGTGTATATCCTATTTATCTAAAACTATAATCCTAAAAAATATTTGGGGATAAAAGGAATATAATTATAGTCTAAATTAACTAAAATACTTAATGTATAAGTTTGTGTTGTTACATTTAGTATCAGATTAGGGTTTGGATAACTTTTGAAATGAGGATGTCTTCATGTGAGTTTAGATCAAGAGTTATAGATACCATAAGGGGTTTATAATTTTAGGTTTGATTATAATTTAATTTTATTATAAACCCCTTTTGAGACATTATGATGTTAAATTTTAATGTTACTAATGGTATTTTCAGCGACATTTATTTATGAGGTGATTATGGTTTGTTATATTATTTGATGAAAAATAAATGGTATGAGATAAATAGTGTGGTTTAAAAATTTTCTTTAATTATTAATATATTATTATTTTTTGCGATGCTTATCACATTTCATAAAATGTTAAAAAAAATTAAAATTTTAGAAAAAGGTCAATTTGAAGGCTAGGAAACAACATGTTATATCTGGAACAACATGAGGTTTAAACACCACTGTAAGGACCCAGTGTTTAACTCAGGTATGGATACTTTAATTTTCTATATAAATCATTACTTTGGGCCTAATATGGATTCATAATGGGTTAATAATGGTCTTAGGGGTATTCGAAGAAAGTTCGATGCCTGAAACCCATCTTTTTTTTTTTTGGAAAAATAGGCTTCACACACGATTTAGAGTAAACAGTGAAAAAATTTCCCACTGTTTGGAAAACCTTGCAGATTTTGTTTTTCTAGATAAGGCCACCTCAAACAGTTTGCGCATGGACATGCAGCCTAACCATGTGAGAGACCCTTTTTACAAGGTAAAATTTCATGGTTTTTGCAAGGTTTTTCAAACTATGTGGACAAACCGTCCACATTCTATTTTAAGGGTAAATTGTCTCTTTTCCCTTAATGATCTAATTAACCTCCAACCTTCTTACCTAATCCATAATTATGAAGGATTAACCTATTTCTCTATCAATTTGGGTCTTTTGGAATATCTAACCTTATAATTGAGATATATTCTTCATCTAGAAACCGATCGAGCTTCCGTTCATCACATTGGATGTGCAACGTTCAGTACTCAAGTCCTCTTGAGTTATTCTCTTTCCATTCTTCTCTCGACGTATCTATCTTGGTATGATAATTTTAACCTTTTCTTTGATCTAATACGATCTAAGCCAAATCAACATCTTATACTGGAGGTGAAGAATCCTACAACCCTATGGTTGGTGGTATATAATTTATCCGAAAAGTTTGTCAATTTTGGAATATAAGTGTGGGGCCAATGGATTTTCATTAAGTCTGGATGGCCCTATTTTTTGAGATGCATCTAGAGTTTAATGATAGTCATGAGTGGTATTATCTCTCATCCTTGACAGTTACCTCTTCCCTCATTGATAAGGTGAAGAGTAGACAGTTTTTTGATCCTGAAGGGTTGGTACTCTGTGAGAGTATATCATGTGATAACCCACCTCTGGAGTGGTCTGTGGACATAGATAACGTTATGTATCTATGTGAACATATTTGGGTTCCTACAGATATGAGAGAGAAGTTGATGAAGGAGTCCCACACTTCTGAGTTGGTATTTTATCTAGGCATCTTGAAGATTTATTGAGATATGAGATTCTCGTATTGGTGGCCTTAGATGAAACGTCAGATATCAAGCTTTATCATTAGGTGTGACACCTGTCAGCAGGTGAATTCGGAGCACCCGTAACCTGTAGGCTTACAACATCTGCTTCCAATGTTAGAATGGGAATGTGAAGATGTTTCTGTTGATTTTTTGTTATCTTACCTTGGTCGCTGAGGGGTAGTGATGTTATCTAGTAGTCACTGACCAAGTAAAAAATCATCCCACTTCATTCCTATTCCATCTAGTTTCTCATTTGATTAGTTGTAAAGAATGTATGTCTGTGAGATCATACGACTACACGAGGTTCCATGTATTATCATTTTAGATAGGGATGCTCATTTAATTTCATAGTTCTGGAAAGGATTGCAAAAATATTTGGGAACTCAGGTTATTCTAATCAAAATATTTCCACACTCAGACCTATGGACAATTAGAACGAACAATACATGTTCTAGATGATATTCTCTAAGCTTGTTTCCTTGATTTCAGTAGTTTTTTGGGAGAAGCATATCCCTATCATAAATTTCTACTATAATAAAACATTTCAGAAGAAAAATCATATGGATGTATTTGAGTTTTATATGGTATCCCATGCCATTCACTATTGTGCTGGCTAGTTGAAGGTGAGGCATTCCTAATAGGTCCTCGTTCCATTTAAGTGACTTTAGAGTAGGTTTAGCTAATTAAAAAGTGTATGTCTACTGCCTAGTCTAGACAAAATATTATGCTAATCACCATTGGTGATCTTCTGAGATTGAGGTTGGGGATCATTTTTTCCTTTTGGTATCACGCATGATAGGTAATAGATGTTTATGAAAGTAGGGAAAGTTGTCACCTCATTTTGTAGGACATTTAGAAATTCTAGAGAGAGTCAGTTCAGTAGCCGGTTACTACAATCTTAACGGTACCATGACATGCATGATGTATTTCATGTTTCATAGCTTCTATAATATCATTCTAACTCATCTCATACTTTGGATCCCAAGGAATTTGAGTTAGTTGTTGATGCTACCTTGGATGAGTATCTAGTACACATCATTAACTGAAGTATGAAGGCTCTCCATGGATGGTATGTCCCTCTAGTACGGGTGCAATGGAAGCAGGATAGAGTAGAGTATGGGACTTGGGAGAGGGAATCTGACATACATTCCCAATGGCCAGAGTTGTTCTTAGACAATGTTTCTCCAACCTTAGATGGTGAACTCATGGATTAGTACTTTTAAGGTGGGGGGATTGTAAGAACCCGATGTTTCACATAGATATAGATCCTTTTTTTAGTCTAAATATTTACTTTGGGACTAATATGTATGCCTAAAGGGATAATAAAGTTCTCATGGGTTTCTGGGACAAGTTCTAATCCTAGAACCCATCTTTTTGGGAAAACAAGCTTCGCGCACGGTTTCGAATAAACTATACAGATTGTGTTTTTCCAGAAAGAGCCACCTCTCACGGTTGGCACACGGCCGTGAGACCTAACCATGCGAGAGACCATTTTTCCTAGGTACATTTTCATGGTTTGCATACAGTTTTTCAAACTAAGCAGACAAACCATGCATACACTATTTTAATTGAAAATTGTCATTTTTTTCCTTTAATGATCTAATTAACTTCCCTCCTTCTTCCCTAATCCGATATTATGTAGAATTAACCTATTTCCCTCTCAATTTGGGTCTTTTTGAAGATATAACTTTATAATCGATATATATCCTTCATCTAGTAACTGATCCAGCTACTTTTTGTCACGTTGGATGTGAAATGGTAAGTACTTGGGTCCTCTTGAGCGGTTCTCTATATTTTTCTCTCGACCTAGTTATCATGGATTGAGAATTTCTCACCTTTTATTAGATATACTTCGATCCAATTAAAATAAATAGCCAATAACAGATAATAAGGATCATACAATAATGATGTGGGTGGTCCATAATTTAACCTAAAAGTTCTTCAATTTTAGAATAGATGTGTGGGACCCACCGATTTTCATTGGGGGCTGTTTCTTAAATTTATATACAATGATTATACTAGTTATAAAAGTATGCTTATGATCATTCTAAATATGTGATTAGTTTTTAGTAGTTACACTGACATCTCAATCCTCCCCATGTTGAAGGTTATTCCATATTTTTTTATTTGTGTTTTGACATGTTTGAGCCACTATTCAGGTGTTACTTCACTTGACCTTTATAAGGGTAAGCATTATATATTAAATGAAATATTTATGATGTGAATTTCATAATGGAATGTACCATGTATGCTTACCACTTGACCCTCCTAATGCATGTTCTTCAAGTTGATAATTAAATGTGAAAAGGAAATTGGAAAGTATATTGAGAATATGACATGACCCAATTAAATGTGAGTCATTAATTTGTTGCATAACCATAACACCCCATACCACATTAATGGACGGTAGTGGAATGAACCTTGAATATGGAATATGTCTTAAATGGATTAGAAACTGGTTTATGCTATTTTCCCTTATCACACTAATGAAAGGCATGTCTTGAACCAAATGACTTGATAAAAACATTGCATGCTACTTGACCATATAACACTAATTAAAGGCAAGGATTGAACTTAGGGAAATATTATATGACTTCATAGTTAAATATGAATGGAATAACTTAAGGTATCTTTGTATTCTGATCGTAGAATACCATGATAACTTGGGAACCCCATTCTGATTCATGGATACTGCTTGCTTAGGTTGAGAACCACCTAGATCCCAATCCTAGTAAAATATTTAGATGCCTGATATGATACCTTAGGATCCCAAACATAGTACTTGGATACACTTCTTGGATCTTTCATTGACAAGTAGTTTCCATGGTTAAATCCCATTAGGCCCAGTATTTTCTTAGCACCGTTTTACCATAGATGTACTCCTTAGGCTTGGTAAGCATCTCATTGTGTAATGAATTGGCCTATTCTCCTTCTATTACACTATTAAAACTTATATATACTCATATAACACCAAGTTAGTGGCCATTTAAGCTTAAGTTTCCTTCGTTACTACATAGGAATATCATTATTAAATATCATCACAGGTTTCCTTGTTACATCTTAGAAGCTATTATATTAATATAAAGTGAATTATTGATAAATTTGTAACAATAAATTAATGAATTGGTTAAATTTTTAGACATCAGTTGAGGGATAAAATAAGTAATATGGTATTTAGTTACATTATATTTCTTTACTATAGATATACATGCATGTACACTATTATATTCCATTAAATGGTCGAGATGTTATAGACGCTGTTTGTGGTGGACCACTGAGATTTATTTCACACCTATTCAATTTCCGTTTGGTCACCAGAGTATATTTCATGGTTTTAGGTGTTCAAAAATGGAAGTATATAGCTTAAAACACTTGATTTCTTGTTTTTTAGGAAGGATCTTGATAGCAGATGACTGAGCCGGAGCTCATGTAACGACCTAGGTATTTATAGAATAATACATTTTCAAATCTATTAATATTTATGAATAAGATATTAATTATATGTTAAATATGACACTTTTTTCGATAACATACTTGATGCGCAACAACGGGTTTCATTGAAATCTTACATTGCATACAACTTTGAGTTATACTGAATAATAATAATATTATTTTAAATGGTAGTTAACGCCTAGATTTTGGACTACCGGTAATGAACATAACTAACTACATTATGATTAAACTTGTTTTTTAAATGTTTTTACATTTATCAAACAAATTTTGGATGCCTAAAATAAGAATGAATTTGATTTTAATCATGAAAAACTCTAATATTTTTAGAAGGTTGATTTACCACCTTTTAATGGGGAACCCGTTTTAAATATACTTTTTGTCACTTTTATATGTTATATGATATAAAATAAACTTATTATTTATAATTGGGACATTAAAATTTACTTTGGGTAAATTTTCAGTATTTTTCTGATAAAGTTCATTTTTTATGAATAGTTAAATATACTGCATTTTAATTCAAAACTTCCATTTAATATAATATATTTATATAGTTATATTGTAAATTTAATTAGTTTTAAAGTGTAATTTGATTTTAATTTTTTTTATCTCATTCAATTTTGGTCATTGTAAGTAACTTAACTTTGAAATTGGACATAAACGCATGTCAATATTTTGGTAGTTTTTACTTCTTAAAAACACGCTTTTTTGTTTTAAGAACATGAATTAATTTTAAATTAATTTATGAAAATTATATGTTTTAAATTTTTAAAAAATGGATTCTATATTTGGAATCAGTTGGTCCAAACTTTTTAAGTAGGTAACTTTTATTTTAAGACATTATGAATAATAACTTCAATAAATGTTTTATTTACCACGATTAAAGGGTAAATCTAGTAAATAAGGGTAAAAAAATAATATTCTAATAATATTAAATTATCATAACATGTTTCCTAATCCCATTGGATGATATATTTCTGACTATTGGTATCTTTTGGTTGATTTTATGACCCCATGGAGCCACTTGTGTGTGAAAATGACATTTAATTACATTTAATTAGTAAAGGAAAATATAATATAAACATATATCTTTTACTAAGACAATTTTTATATGGGTTTATATAAGGGATAACTTTGACTATAAATTTTAATTAGAAAGATATAAATATTTCTTACATCATGGTGTTTTATTTATAATTTTTAGACATCAAATAAAAAATTATTTACGACACAACGACGATGTAGTGATTACCCTATTATTGAGTGTGTTAAATAAATAAGATTATAAAAATTAAAATAAATTTATTTTGAATTTTTTTATTCCATTAACAAATTTTAAGGATGATTATGACTTTTTAACTTTGAATTAATTAAGGTTTTTTTGAAAGAATCAAACTATTATGGATTTTTTTAAAAGTCATGATATGAATCGTATATAAATTGACATTAATGAGTTTTTAAAAAAAATACTATTTTATTAAATAATATAATAGTCCTAAAAATATAATATTCTGCCAAATGACTTATATAAGCTTGTAAATGTCATTAATTAACCACTTTACGTTTGATTGGAATTTTATAGTAACTACATTAACTATATGGAATGAATATAATAGAAGACATTGTAACAATCAAATAAGTTAACTAAGGGTTAAAGCTAAATGATAAGGTTAAATATGAAACCAAAACTTATATAAAACCTATTGGTTGAGAGTATTTAGAAAAATACCCATCTTATCATCTAATAAAATGTGTTGGGGACCTTTTTAAATCGAAATTAAATTTATAATAAAATAATATTTCAATACATTCCTATGGTGCCCCTCCTTCCTCTTATAAAAGGGAATCACCTCTAACCCTTACTCACACCTCTAAAACCCCTGGTCTCATCCACCTCTTACAAAATAATCTCCCAAAATCCCTATATTCCTTCTAGTGGCATCATATTGGATATAAAGATGTTCAAGAAACCCTTTTAGCTTAAATCAAAAGGAGTAACATGATTTGAGGTAACGTCTTCTCTCAAGGTTCTTTCATTTATTTTCCTTCTCCAACCCATAAACGATATTTATTATATTATATTATAAAAAAACTATATAATAAATATACTAGGATGTTTTTATGATATGTATTATAACTAAACCGACACACACCTCCATCTAATGTATTTAGAACATACTGTTTCTGTGGACGATGAACTACTGCCACAAGAAACTATGATTGTTCAATTATCTTCTATCACCTCTCATGGGGGACATTATGATGGAAATATATTTATATATTATTTATATTATATTTATATTGTCTATATTATTCTGTATTTTTTATTTACAATATACCATTATGCTTTTCATAACACGTAAATATGATAATTTCATTTGAGAAAGTGCGGACTACCGCCCCCTCAAAGTGATATGACTCGTTCATGCTATACATGGAACATACAAAGGATGAAATTAATGAAATTATGTAACATATATAAAATATATATTATAATTTAATTAAAATATACCTATGTATCATGTAGTTTTCATTCCTTTTAATATGAAAAATAAATGAAAGTAGCGTTTATGCGTACGCACCTCTTACCGTCTCCATGAATGGTGAATTTAATTTCTTATATCCAAATGTTATGAAATACTCTAAATATATATATATAATGTATATAAATATATATATACTTGATATATATGATATTTAAATCATGAATATAATTTTGGAGATAATGGACTTTTGACCACATAGTCAATTTGTAATTATAACAAGTTTATTTATGACTCAAGTACCGAACATCGACAAAATGACCGATATTAACATAAATAATTATATAATTTTAATAATGTGATAATAAGTTATATGAATGGAATAATAAAATTGAAAAATATTCTAAATCAAGTATAAATTAACTTAAGTTTATTATTCAGAAAGAACAAGGAACTAATGTGACAAGTTGGATTTAAGGTAAGGGAACCTTTCACCCTCCTCTTTTTGTCAAAGAATTCACTTATGTGACGTATTTTAATTTATATTTTTTTATGTTTGGATATGTTATTATATATCCTAATTTATGTACATTTTATGTCCAAATTATGAGAGACTCTTTTTTCTCTCATCAACTCATTTTCTGAATTTTTGAGTGACGTCATTAGGCTACTGAATTTTCATAAGGGAATTTATAAACTCAATCTCTTCTCATTGTGTTTTACGCATACTTAGTTAATTATATTATGCCAAGATTATTTGTGGAATAAATTTTTATTTATTAATTTTATAATTTCTACTTCCCTTTGTGAGGATATATTGTTGCAACTCATAATCAACCCATTGATAAAATCTTATGTCACTTATTCAAATTTTGTAAAGGGTTTTGTCTCAATCTCCTTTAATTGAGGAATATCTTGATATTGTGCACCTGATTTATCCTTTAAGGTGTATATACCACTGTTATTTACATGTTATATCATAAATTACTATATTATCATTATATTTAAAGTGTTCTTTGATGCTATTCTTTAATTATTTTTATTCAAGTATTTTTTAAAGTGGTAAGGGAGTCATTAAATAAAACATTGTTTAAAAACTTTCAAAGATTTATTCTTCTAAATATTTCTCATTAATTTCCATGTTTTCAAAATTATTTTAAGGATTTATTTTTAGGGGCATTAATGTTTTAAAATGACATTCCTTTAAAATTTTCAATGTGGTATGGGACACTTTGATTCAAAAATATTATTTTTAAATGTTTTAAATGGTTTTATAAATGAATAAATATTTCCATATATTGAATTGATTTATTTTGATTGATAAGTGAAATGTTGATAATTTCAATATTTTATGTGTTATGATTTTGTAATGGTACTTGGAAAATTGATGGGTGGTTACATAATAAACCAAATACAGGTGGTTCTGTGATAAACCTAGGGCAGGTGAGCCCGAGATAGCTCTTCAATGCATTGGGTAACGTGACAGAGGTAAAAATTAATGTTTCTTCTAATAGATTATAGGGAATATACTATGATGGGTATTCCAAATGTAACTCCCTATGTGACAATGAAAGCTTCAATGTAATTATGTTATAGATGCCAAAAGTTACCATTATGATTTATGATTTCTATGTGTTATTCATAAATATTATGATATCAGGAGGTATGTTAAAGATATATGATATATGATTGATTTTTGTGATTTATATGTATTCATATACTAATGTTTTATTCCCTTATTTTATATCCATTACTATAATTTTTATGCTCATCCAATGTTTTTGAATTTTTTTTCACAGGGTGTAATGAAGGGTAAGAGAAAGGAATAATTTAAGAAGATTTATATCAAGAAAAGTATTCTTGTTTTATTTAAGGATTTTTATTTTTGTGAAAATTTTGGATAGAGTAGAAGTCTCTACTTTGTAATATTTGTGATGTAATGTAATAGTTATGGCATAATTCTCTAAAACTCTAAACCTGAAAAGATTCTCAATGTGATTTTTTGACTAAACTCCATATTATCTAGTGTTTACGAATGGAGCCTTATAGTTGGTATCATAATTCAGTTTAGATAACTTTAGAGGTTAAGGTGTTATTTAATCATAAGTTATATAACCATAATGGATATCATATTAGAAAATTTGTAGTTATTTTAGATAAATTTAATGAGTTCAAGATAACATTAATAAGTATATATTAGTGTTTAACCTCCTCATAAGATATTATATGATGATTTTACTAATATACTCACACTGACATTTTTGGTTTTAGTAAATGGCTTGATCTAGAAGGTAGAAAAGTAACAATGGATGTAAAGGAAACTATAGTGGTTTTTAGAATAAGCAATCGAATGAAATGAGTGCTGCAATGAGAAATACTATGGTTATTATCAACCAAATATATGGAGTCATGATTGACCACCGTAACCTTTGTGATTTTTATAAGTCATCGTATATACAATAAACAAATCCCTATGAAATTTCAGGTTATAATAATAAAGGTAAGTATATTCAAAAACCTATGTGTCAAAGATGTGGAAATAAACACCTAATAAATTGCTTCAAAGGGACGGTAATATTATATAGATGTGGTAGTGAAGGTCATAAAGTAATAAACATCCATGGAAAAAGGAAGCATCCAGTTGAATCCAGGAAAGGGAAATAATTTCTTACATAGGGATCAATTGAATGTTTTAAATGTGGTTTGCATTGTAATTATACAAATAGATGTCTTATGAAGAAGGTTTGGGAATGGGATCTGTAGGACCGTAGAAATATATTTTTACCAATACCTAATTCTATTCCAATTGAGGATGGGAAAACTGAATATGACCAATGAAATGTATGGATTATTTCTTGGCCGATGTTTTGAAATTATTTAATCTTAGGATATGATTGATGATTTTGTTTGTAGGAAGTATGTAAAAAATAATAAGATGGAAAACATGGATAAAGGATCATGAATAATTTTCTATGATTAAGATGTATAGGAATTTAAGAGTTATATTGGATTTATGGATAATGATATGTTTAAAATTATTATTTCTCTTTGTTGGTGGGATTAATTTGGAAGACTTATCTATTGTATGTGTAACCCTGCAGTTTGTTATGTGAAAATTCTATTTGAGAAAGAATTATATTTTCTTTTATGGATATATTTATAAAGAACCATTTGGGTTTATATGATCCTTAAATTCAATTCAATTACAGGTTTTTACATTTTTGGATGCAAAATGAAAGTTAGTTGATAACCTTTGAGGAAAAAATAGGTTCTGGTTATTTTTGAGGAAATTATCTTATTTTTGAGAATTTTATAATAAAAATGCAGTTTTATAAAAAGTACAACTATTAGGATGGGAGAAAACCCATCATGTCTGGCAAGGCCATGGGAATCAAACTCACAATAGAAGGGAGATGAGGGCGCATCGCCTACCACTGGCCTACGTGAATTCCCTGGTTAGTATGACTTATTATTTTTAGTTTAATGATTTTATTGATCAAGAATAAGTTGATTTGGGATATTATGTTTTATCAAATGTATATCCTTATTATAGGAAAATGATTTGGTGATTAAGTGATAAAAGTTATTTTGGAAGATGTTTGATTTTGTGGAAATACTATATACCTAAAGAAAATAGAATACTATGGGATTTAAATTGAGTAGTAATGGTGGAATTTTATTTTGGAAGAATCTTTGTTTTTATTTTTTTACATATATAGATTTGGGTTATTTATTTAAATGATTAAACTTTCATAGAGAATACATGATTATGATAATTAATTTTCAATGTGAGACTTTAAGATTAGATGATGTTATTTGGAGATAAATGTTAATATTTTTTTGGAAGACTATGTGATCAAATCCTTATGAATTTTGGGTTTCAAACATAGTTTGGATTATTTTGAATAAATTTAAGTACAATTGTTTATTTAATGGTTTTGGTTGAGCTTTTGGTATTGTTTGTCCAATTTTGGATATTAAGAGTAGTATTTCTTTTTATAAAAGATTATCCTTTTTGGGTATATCTGATCTTGTACTAAACATTTTGGTTTTGGATAATGTATAAAGATATGGGAAATATATAGTATATCTTTTTTGGATTATGTTATTATCTAGAAGTTTATTCTAGTGCTTTTGATGTGAGTAAGGCATATTGAATACTCATCGTTTGGAGAAAAGATGAGTTTGTGGTAGAAATTTAGTAAAGGATGAAAGTCTACATGAAAAGTAAGTATTTTATTATGTTCTTAGTCAAACTCAAAAATAAATTCCTTAACATTATGAAAAGGATATTAAATCCAAAATTTCGTTCATTTACTTTTCAAACTATGAAATCAAATATCATTTAAATCATCACAAGTTTACATTTTCTTAGTAGTTAACTTTCTCCTGATCAGGTTTTCTATCACTCTCCATAAGAACCTAACACTTACTTTCTCTTCCATATACATGTTTTAATACATGTAATCCTTGTATGTTTTATCTTTGGGGACCTTTTTACTTATCTCTATTTCTTTTAAATTGATAGTTTTATTGACTCTTTTTCTGATGTGGGACCTTCAATGATGTTTTCGAGCCCAATTTTAAAATTGAGGGGATGCAATTTTCTAAAGCGGGGAAGAATGTAATGACCCAAGTTTTTATATAATAAATTTTTTTTACATTTATTAATATTTACTAATAATATATTAATTTAATGTTAAATAGAAAACTTTTTTCGATATCATACTCGACGCGCAACAACGAGTTTCTTTGAAATCTTACGTTGCACACAACTTTGAGTTATATTGAATAATAGTAATATTTTTTTAAATGGTAGTTAACACCGAGCCATTTTATTTTGAAGAATGAAAATAAATAACTACATTATGATTACACATGTTTGTAAAATGTTTTTACATTTATCAAATAAATTTTAGAGGCTTAAAATAAGAATGAATTTGATTTTAAGCTTGAAAAACTCTAATATTTTTAAAAGATCGATTTACCACCTTTTAAGGAAAAAACTTTTTTCAATCTAGTTTTTGTAACATTTATATGTTATATTTGAAAAAATAAAATTCTTATTTAGAATTCGGACATAAAAATTTAATTTGGTTAAATTTTTGGTATTTTTTTGATAAAGTTCATTTTTTATGAATAGTGAAAAATGCTGCATTTTAATGCAAAGATTCCATTTAATATAATATATTTATATAGTTATATTGTACTTTTAAATAGTTTTAAAGTGTAATTAGATTATATTTTTTTGTCATTTAAACTAATTTTGGTATTTGGAAGTAATTTCACTTTGAAATTGGACATAATCACTTGTTAATCTTTTGGTAGTTTTTACTTCTTAAAAGCATGATTGTTGGTTTTGACAACGGGAATTAATTTTAAATTATTTTTTCAACTTCTTTGTTTTGAATTTGGAAAAATGGAATCCATATTTGGAATCATAAGGTCTAAATTGTTTCAATAGAAAAATTTTATTTTTAGACATTATGAATAGTAACTTTAGTAAATATATTGTTTACCATGGTTAAAGGGTAAATCTGGTAAATAAGGGAAAACATAATATTATAATAATATTAAATTACCCTAACACGTGTCCAAATCCTATTGAGTGATATATTTCCAACCATGGGAATCCTTGGGTTGATTTTCGGACCCCATTGAGTTACTTGTGTGTGAAAATGACATTTAATTACTTTTAATTTATTGTAAAAAAAATATAACATAAACATATATCTTTAACTAAATTTTTTTATAAGGGGTTACATAAGTGATATATTCAACTATAAATAGTAATTAAAAATATAAAAGGATTTCATACATCATGACATTTTATTTATAATTGTTAGACATCATATAAATAAATTTATTTATGACACAATGACGCTGTAATGATTACCTTATTAATGAATGTTTTAAATAAATGAGATTATAAAAATTAAAATAAATTTATTTTGTAACCTTTTAGGCCATCCAAGAATTTTAAAAATTATTATAACTTGTTATATTTTAATTAATGAATCTTTTTAGAAAGAATCAAGTTACTATGGATTTTTTTGAAAGTCATGATATGAAATGTATATAAATTGACATAAATGAGTTTTTAAAACAAATACTATTTCATTAAATGATATAATAGTCCAAAAAATCTAATATTTGGAAAAATGATATATCTAAAGTTTAAAATATCATTAATTAACCACTTGAGGTTATATTGAAATTTTATAATAAGTATATTAAATATATAGTATGATTATACAAGAAGACATGGTATGAGTCAAATAAGTTAACTAAGGATTAAAGCTAAATGATAAAGTTAAATTTGAAAAAAGTTGTATAAAACCTATTTTTGAGAGTTTTTCAAAAAATAATCATCATATAATCTAATTAAATTAGTTTGGGACCTTTTGAAATCTAAATTAAGTTTATAATAAACTAATCTTTCAAGACATTCCTAAAGTGCCCCTCCTTCCTCTTATAAAAGGGCATCACCTCTAACCTTTACAAACACCTATCAAGACCATTGGATCATCCAACCTATACCCAAATAATCTAACAACATACCTATCTTTCTCTTAGATTCATCACCTTGGGAAGAAGGAAATTTAAGAAATCCTTTTAGCTTAAATCAAAAGGAGTTACCCGATTTGAGGTAATGTCTTCTCTGATGCTTCTTTCATTTATTTTATTTCTTTAACCCCCTAAACACTATTTATTAAATTATTTTATAAAAAAGGTATCTTAAATATACTATGAATTTATTATTATAAGGATTTTAACTACACTCACACACACCTCCATCTAATGGATTTAGAATATACTGTTTATATGGACGGTGAACTACTGCCTCACGAAACGATGATTATTCAATTATCTCATACCGCCTCTCATGGTGACCATTATTATGGCACTATATTTATATATGATATATATTATATTTATATTGTCTTTATTCTTATGTATTTTTCATTTACATCATACTTTTATGCTTTCCATAACGCGTAAATACGATAATTTCATTTGAGGAAGTGCGAACTACCGCCCCCTCAAAGTGATATGACTCGTTCATGCTATACATGGAACGTAGAAAGGATGGAATTAATGAAATTACGTAACTCATATAACAAAGATATTATACTGGAATTATAATATACCTATTTATCATGTATTTTTCAGTCCTTTAAATATTAAAATTAAAGTAAAGTAGCGTTCATGCGTACATACGACTTACTGTCTCCAAGAACGGTGCATTTCATTTCATATATCCTAATGTTATGGAGTATTATAAATACATATATACTGAATATAAATACATATATACTAGATATATATGATACTTATATGATGAATACAATTATGGAGATAATGAACTTTTGAACACATTGATAATTTGTAATTATAATAAGTTCATTTTTTACTCAAGTACCGAACAATGACAAAATGACTGATATTAACATAAATAATTATTCAATGTTTATAACAACATAATAAGTGATATAAAAGGAATAAAAAACTTTAAAGAGGTTATGAATCAAGTATAAATTAACTTAAGTTTATTATTCAGGAAGAACAAGGAACATATGTGACAAGTCAGACTCAAGGTAAGAGAACCTTTCACCCTCCTCTTTTAGTTAAAGACTTTGTTTATGTGATGTATTTTAATTTATATTTAATTATGTTGGGATATGTTATTATATATAATTATTTCTTTCAATTTTATTTCCAATTGATGAGAGACTCTTTTTTCTCTCATCAACACATTTTCTGAATTTTTAAGTGACACTGTTATGCTGCCGAATATTCGTAAGGGAATTTCTAAACTCAATCTCGTCTCAATTGGTTTTATGCATACTTCGTTGATTATATTATGCCAAGATTATGTGTGGAATAATTTTTTAATTTTTAATATTATAATTTCCACTTCCCATTGGGTGGATATATTTATTCTAAACATAATCACCCCATTGAAAACTCTTACATCATTTATACAAATTTTGTAATGGACATCATCTCAATCTCCTTACATTGAGGTATATCTTGATATTGTGAACCTAATTTTTTCTTTAAGGTGTATATACTACCCATTTTGACATTTTATATAATTAATTACTATATTCTCATGATATTTAAAGTATTTTTTGATGTTTTTCCTTAATTATTTTTATTCAAGTATTTTCTAATGTGGTAAGGGACTCTTTAACTAAAACATTGTTTTAAATGTTTTAAAGATTTATTATTCTAAAAATTTCTCATTAATGTCCATGTTTTCAAAAATGAATTTAATGATTTATTTATATGACCATTAATGTTTTAAAATGATATTCCTTTAAAATTTTCAAAGTGGTTTGGAACACTTTGAATCAAAAATATTCTTTTTAAATGTTTTAAATGGTTTTGGAAATGGATAAATATTTCAATATCTTAAAATAATTTCTTGTGACTGATAAGTGAAATTTTTATAATTTCAATATTTTATGTTTTATGATTATATAATGGTATATTTACATATGATGGGTGGTTCTGTGATAAACCAAATATAGGTGGTTCCGTGATAAACCTAGGGCGGGTGAGCCCAATATAGCTCTACAATGCATTGGGTAATGTGACAGAGGTGAATGTTTTTTGTTTCCCCTAAGAGATTTAGGGAATATACTATGTTGGCTATTGAAAACATAATTATATATGTAGCTATGAAATCTACAATGTATGTATGTTATAGATGCCACAAGTTACCATTATGATTTATGATTTCTATGCATTATTCATAAATATTATGATTTCATGAGATATGTTAAAGAGCTATGATTTATGAATGATTTCTTGATTTATATGTATTTGTGGAATAATGTTTTCTTCCCTTATTTTATATCCCTTACTGATATTTTTGTTCCAATCCCATGTTTTTGAAATGTCTTTCACATGGTATAAGAAAGGTTAAGAGAAAGGAATAATTAAAGAAGATTTATATCAAGATAATAATTCTTGTTTTATTTAAGGACTTTTATTTTTGTGAAAGATTTGGACAGAGTAGAAGTATATACTTTGTAATATCTGAGTTATAATGTAAATGTTATGGACTAATTATCTAAAATACTAAACTTGAAAAGATCCTCAATGTGATTTCTTGACTTCACTCAAGATTATGTATTGTTTAAGACTGGGGCCTTATAGCTCAGGATGCTTGGGATAGTCTTTGATTTTCTTTATATTGTTGTTGAACATATTATGATTGTTGTCTTGTATCAATGTTTTCGAGTTTTCTAGTGACATGACTTATTATCATCAGTTATTGTATTGTCATATGTTTTTTTCTATTGTATAATTATTGTTATCCTTCATTTATCTATTCAGTTTATGTACTTCTTCTTTTCACTTATTTTGATTCCAATATTTACCTCTATTATTTGTATCAAATCTGATATACTCTAGTAATGTGGGAACTGTCTCTCTATGGACACACCCTAGGTCCTCAATATTTTTCAGAAACCTATGGTATTTGGTAATATATACTTGAGGCCATATAGCCCATTGGGCTTAGGGAATCCCTAAAGTGGCATCCAGGTTTGGGACATCACAAAGTGGTATAAGAGGAGATTCTTTTCTTACTTTAATATTTAGAGAAAATATATTAGAGACTAGGAATGCTTAGGACTTGGTCATAATCCAATCATGGGTGTCTCTAACCCATGTTTGGGGTAAATTTTTTTTCCTAAATTATATTATTGTTATGCTATTTCCTATTATAGTTGATATTATTTCACCGTTGGGGGATGCACATGTTGTGTAGTGTTTTTGATTAATTCTTTGTATAAGGATTTTATTTTATCCTTGGTGCGATGATATGAGGGAAAGAAGAATTGTTACATACATCATTATAGGCACCTAGAATTCACATGTCAAGCATTTTCCATGACATATAAGTTCATTTCAATGCATTTCATTGCTTGATATGCTTGTGATTATTGAGTGATGTTGTGACAGTGAGATTATTCTTATATTACTCTTAGATGTGATTGAGTGATTTCTAGTCTCAATTTATGAGCTGTATGGCCCCTCATGGGCTGTGTTGATTAATTTACCGAGTTGAGCCATTATACTATAAATAAATGCGTGTACTTTCTGGTGATAGGTGTATGGGAACTGATTCCTTGGAAATGGATTACCATTATAAAGTGAATCATGGCATCTAAAATGAAATGGTTTCACCTCCTTATCCATCTGTTCCATGTTTATGAATGGTGAAGGAGTGAACCTAGAAATTAAATGTAATGTGAAATGAAACATATAATTTATCACTTACCGATACCTAGCCATATATGCAGGTAGTTGTGGTAGTGTGCCTAGGGTAGTGGTTTTTCATAGGTTCACCTTCTTCTAGTGATTCTATATTTATTATTTTATGCTTGTTCTGAGGTATGTGATAGGATATTCTAGAACAATAACACCACAATGTCCTCATATCGTAATACAGGAAGGAGGCAACGACCATGCTCCAGACATGTTGGGCCCTGAGCCACCAGTCTTACCTCCAAGAGTGACACATGATATAATGCCCATTATACCAGATTTGGGAAATAATTCCCAAGTTTAGGATAGTTTCCTACATATGATTTAGTCCATGCATGGTTCTCTATGGATTGCACTTAAGATGGATGATCTGACTCATGAGTTCCAACAACATAATCCTCCTACCTTCTCAGGAGATGGTGGTCCATAGGCTACTGTGTCTTGGATAGAGGCCATGTTTTCTATATTTGAGCATATAAAAACGCCTCTAGAGTAAAGAATCAAGATTTATATATACATGATTTGGGATTCAGACAAGCATTGGTGGGATGTGGTCCCCCAGGATGATCACCATCAAGGCATGTCCTGGGATGACCTCAATACTGTATTCTATGATAAGTTCTTTCTTCATACAATAAGACCAGATAGAGCCAGATATTTCACAAATCTTGAGTAGGGTTCTATGTCAGTTATAGAGTATTCAATACATTTCATAGAATTTTAGTGATTTGAACTGATCCTATTAAGAGATGAGATTTCATCTGCTAGATTTTTTGTGGATGGTCTTTAGTACGAAATTTGTATGTGGGTGAATGTCTTTTCCCTGCCTACCTTTTATGCGATAGTCAATCAGGCTCTTATCAATGAGTGTAACCTGAGAGAAAATAGTAGTATTGGGCATAGAGGGCCAATGTCGCATCAGGCCAGTAGTTCTTCCAGTGGAAAGAAGCATTCTCTCAAAGTTTCTATTCAGGGTAGTGAAAACTAGAGTTTCCATTTATATATCTCTAAAGTTTGTTATCAGTGTGTACGGTGGGGGCATTTTAAGACTTAGTGTAATAGAGACCGAATGGAGTTCCAAGAATGTGGCCATATGAGGAATCTTTAGTATTTTTAGAGGATCATTCCACCTGCTTTGAGTGGAAAAGGATTTGTGCCAACTCTACCTTTAGGAGTGAGTTATTTTACGCCGCATCAAGTGGGGAGTTGTATAAGCACAGACAGGTTTAGATGAGGAGGAGGTCTTGAACGTGGTAGCTAGACCAATGATCAACACCAGCATGAGAAGTGTAGTCTTGATCATGGTAGTCAATTTGTTGAACATGCTCATGGATCAAGTAAGTTTCATACACTATAGCTGATACCCAAGGATCAAGCTATGGAACCATATAAAGTACTAGGTATTATTCCAGTTGTCTCTACTATAGTATCTACTTTATTCGATAACTCATTTATCCTTGTATACATTGTGGAATTTCTCAGACTATAGATACAATATCACTATGTTGTACTGTCCCTATATACGTTGTGTAATGCCCCGACCCTAGTTACCCAAATTTGGTGCATTATTTTAATACATTGGCATGATGACAAGGAATCAAGTCCCGAAGGAACGATCCGTTTAGCAGCCTTGGAAAATATATTACATACATGAATGTTACATTAAACTTTATAACATAAAAAACAATATAAATAATCCTTTATGAACGCCATTATTCCCTTGGCTTAACCCTTCATATCAATTATAATACACTTCTTGGAATCCTGGGAAAATACAACATTGAAAGGGGTGAGCTCAGATGCTCAGTAAGGATAACAATATAGCAGACACTTTCATAAATAAGCATAAACATTTAAGGCAATGTATAACTAAAATAAAAGCCTTTTAAACATGAACATCAGCATAATATGGAAAATATAAAATTAAATAATGCCATTTACTTATTCACATGGATATTCTACTAATTGAATAATCACATGAAATATCAATAACCACTTTCATAATGATGGAACGCATAATGCCAAACTATCATTACCACATAGCCAAGTCCTCGTTCCAAGACTACAAATAAGATTTTGTCAAGGCCTCGTTCCAAGACACTAGTTTGTCTCATGAGACCTACCGATGCATCAAGGAGCTATAGCGGGCTCCACCCGTCACTTATTAAGTCCAATGCATTCCTCATATGAACATGTTTAAACATAACATAAACATTCATATTAAAACTAGAATACGAAATGTCAATAATTTCTTCATAAACCATTAATGGTATAAAAATAACACAACCATAGTAAAAAATATCACAAAACCATCAATACAAAATGGAAGTTTTGTATCATAATAAATCAACTCCAAATAAACTTAAAATCCATCAAAGGATGTTGACATAGATGAAATCAAAACTCTTTTTAGAGAAATGTCACTTTATACTTTGAAATAATTTAAGAGTCATATATTTTTAAAATAAAAAATTTTCTTTGAAAATTTTCTTATAATATTGTAAGGGAAGCTTCGATGATTTTATAATGGCAGAAAATAGCCGCACCCACCGTATAAGATAAAAAAAACATTCTTACCATAATTCTGTCGAAAAGGTTAAAAAGAACCTTGTTTGGAAAATGACAGAAAGATTCCTTTATAAAATTTGTACAAAAAGTAAAAAAGGGTATAAATTAATTTAACCCATAGTTTTTAAAATAGTAATAATTATTTGAAATATATTTTTAAGAAACATGGATGTGGATGATAAAGAGGTCCCAGTAGATAATTACATATAAACAACCTCGGATAATGAAGAGATTGTGAAATAAACCCTTACCTTGTACTTTTCCTTGGTTGGGGGTAGGTTAAACTTCTATATAATGGTGAAATAATTGTTATTAAATTATTCAAGAATCATATACATTAATATGATATCATATATTATCTTTTAACATTGCTTTGTTAATAATATCTTAGTATTATCGTCGTTTCGGGTGTTAACTTACTCGTATATGTTTTGCTACATAAGCCATGTTTGTTATGGATAGGTTGTATATTATTCATATCCAGAATGATATCAAGTCCTTTAACATTATTTTTAAATCATCAAATGATAATTATACTTTAATGGATACGATGGAGAATGAATCTCATCGCGTTCGTGGACATGGTAGTCCGTACGTACGCACGAGCGACAATATCATTCTTTTGATATTAAAATAATATATAATTGGATGGTATATCATATATACAGAATCATTATCATGTTATATTTTTTATTTACATGAATTACACATCATTATTATACCCATCCAAATAATAATATATTGAATAACAATTACACCACGACGTGGAGACGGTAAGCCGTACATACGCACGTATGGTGACATGTCATTCAAAGGATGGATATAAAACTGAATATGGTTCTACCGTATTTATAATAACATCACAGTATATATAAGATACTAGAGTTATTATTTTATAATGTTAATAACTAATAAATAAGAAGTTGAAGAATAAAGGAACTTGAAAGAGGGTGGTGAAAACATTACCTCGTCTTTGGGTTCTTCCTTTTGATTTGATCAAAAGGGATCCTTAGGTTGGATTTATGATCAAACTAAGGCCTCTATGTTGAAGTGAGGGAAGTTTAGAGAGTATTTGGGTAGAGTTTGGCCGAACCATAAGGCTTTTATGGTGTGAAGAATTAGTTAGAAGTTGGGTTCTTTTATAAGGGGGAGGAGGGGCTCTTTATGAAAAACATAAAGTATTAATTTATAATAAATTCATATTAGGTTTTTAATGGATAAAAAGTAGATTATTCAACGTCTAAGGTGAGGATGGGTCTAAATCCTTTCAACCAATAGATTTTTTACCGGTTTGGTACATTATATTAACCTTATCTTTTAGTTTTAACTCTTAGTTAATTAGTTTGACACTTACCATGTCACTTGGTATTTTTATATTATATAGTTAATAAACTTACTATATACATCCAAGAGACCCGAAAGTGGTCCATTAATGATACACCAATAATTATATAATTCTTTTGGAAGAACCTTATATTATTAGGAATATAATATAAATTAATAATATAATATTTATTTTAAAAACTCATTTATGTCAATTTTGACACTACTCAATAATTGATTTTTTCTAAAGTCTTAAAAACTTTATTAATTCGAAAAAAAATTCATTTAAACAAACCTAACATGTCATATTAACGAATAAAATTCGTGTATGTCATAAAACTTTCAAATTATATTTATTTTAACATTTATAATACCAATTATTTTATTCTTTCATTAATATTGAAAATACTACATCATTATTGTGTCATATATATTTTTACTTTTTCAATGTTTAAAAATTAAAAATAAAATACCATTATTTAGTAAATACTTTTATCTTTCTAATTAATATTTATAATTGAAAATATAACATATATAACCCTATTTAAAAATTGTTTTTTTAAAAGATATAAGCTTATGTCATTTTTGTATTTACTTTAACTTAATTAATATAAAGTGTCCCTTTCACTTACAAGTGGATCCATGGGGTCCCAAAATCGACCCAAAGATGCCCATGGTCAGACATGTATCCCCCAATAAGGTTAGGACACGTTTAAGGGTATTTTATTATTATTATAATATTATATTTTAACCCTTATTTACCGGATTTACCCTTTATCCATGGTAAATAAAATATTTACCGAAGTAATTATTCAAAATGTCTAAAAATAAAAGTTACCGATTTATTCAATTTGGAAATCTTGATTCCAAATATGGAATCTTTTTTTCCAAATTCAAAACACAGAAGTGGCAGAAATTAATTTAAAATTAATTCCCGGTGTCAAAACAAAAAGCGTGTTTTTAAGATATAATAACTATAAAAAGATTGATGCTTGTTTATGTCCGGTTTAATTTTGAAATTATGTCCAATGACCAAAATTGTATTAAATGGTAAAAATATATTCTAAATATACTTTAAAACCACTAAAGTTCATAATTTATCACTACTAATTATTTTGATTAAAAAAGTTGTTTTTAATTAAAATTTAGTAATTTTCACTATTCATCAAAATATAAAAGTTATCCGAAAAGCACCAAAATTTCAACCTAGGATAAATTAGATATTACGAATCCAAAAATGAAGTCCATTTTGAGTGATAAAATTTATAAAATTTTAAAAAGTGGGTATTACTATTCATAATGGCTACTTTGATTGGTTGTGGTGTGTGTTAGAACTCGAAGTTGCGTACACTACACACTACTGTATTATTCAAAGAGAAGAGTATCGTGGAAGCTTGGGGTGTTACATTGTAAATTTTTTATGTCCCCATTATAAAGAATAAATTTATTTAGTCAAATATATAAAAGTTTAAAATATTGGATTTAAAAAGGGTTCACTATTAAAAGTTGGTAAAAGTGCATTTTTGAAAAATACTTCTTTTATCTGAAAAAAATGAATTTGTTCTTACATTATTTCTAAGAAACTCATAATATGGATTCTAAAATTATAAAAATTATATAAAGTTCAAAATTCAGTTAATACTATTCATAACCTCTTTTGAACGGCTTGTTTGGTAAGTCATGGTGCGCTTGAACTCGGTGTTGTGTGTAGTGAAAGTTATTGAATTGTTTTGAAGAAGTACATACTATGAAATCATGGGGTGTTACATTATTCCCTCCTTCAATGAATTACATCCTCACAATTTGATATTGTTCTTCGAAAATAAAGGTTGAAAATAGAAAATATCTTTGTGGGAAAACCCACATCAGAAATTTGGTTAATAAAATTTAGTCTTAATAAGAGGAAAACAGAAATGAAAGGGTCACCACCAAATTATGATATCTATTAGGAGAAAATTGGTGGCAATTAGAGACATATAATTAGAGGAAAAACGTAAATATTTATAGGTAGTGATTGATGTCATCAATCACAAACAAGTGTAAAATTGAGGTCCTTAAATTCATCAATCTATTATGATTTAAAATGCCATCGGTTCAACAAAACATAAGGTATTAGGATAACACATTTTTGGTTTTAAGATCCCTTAAATAAAGTATAAGAATTAATTTATTCATATAATAATAGGAGAAGAAAAATATATACCTGAAAAGTAGAGTTCCATCTTTTAACTAATTTCTACCACAAACTCATCTTTCACTCTAAGAGATAACAGAACTTAAAAAAATATACTATTTATCCTATTCATTTGGGGTTAAAAAAATGAATTTATAATTCATCTACAAAATCTTTTAAAAAAACTACATTATTTAATCCAGGACATCATGTGGTCCAGTGGTAGGTGATACACCCTTGTCGCCCTTCGGTTGTGGGTTCAAGTCTCACGGCTTTGCCAGACACGATGGGTTGCCGCCCGACCTCCGGGTTGTTCTTTTATGGAAATCCAAAAATAATACAAACTATAACTATCCAAAATACTTTAGTCCAAAATTTATAAGGAAGGTAAACACAATGAAGATCCTTTTTTCCGCGTAATAACATGCGAACACCTTCATCATGTATTATTTTAAAACACTACAACATCCTAAATTACCATAAAAACTTATTGATTACATTCATGATCCCTTATTACTTATAGAATAACGGATATACTCCTTATATCCAAAAATGTTGTAAACTCCAACAATGAAAAATCATTGATCAGTTTCATGGTAGTCAATAATATCCAATATAATTTATTCAAATCAATCATCTCTTATTCCAAAATCACTACCTCATCATTGGAACCATATTAAGGATTACCTTTCCTTCAACAATGTATTTTCAAAAAAGTGTAGCTTACTATTAATTCACTTTTCATAGAACCATATAATTTCAAATCCTCAATAAAATAGTACTTCAGTACAATCCTTATTTATCTCCATAATTCATGTAACCAGTATATTGTTGATATAACACTCAAATAAAATAATTCTATAATAACAACATAAGAACACTAATCATTCCTCTTCATCTGTGGTAGTATCATAACTTGATTATTATCCAATAGCATCATTTGGTGCATAATATGATGATTTGTACATTGGTTTGAGTAATGTACCAACTCCTTACAGATGAAGAATTGTACATTTAAAACCCTTTTCTTACCCTTGCAGTCATGCACATGGTGTCCTTTTTCTCCACACTTATAACAAACTCTCATTCCTTTCAGGCAAGTTCCAGGGTGTTTCTTCCCACAATTATCACATATGAAAAAATTCTTCTTTTTCCTCTTCCCTTTATCCATATTTATCTCTTCCATCCTTTTATTCTCTTGCTTCCCTTCAAATCCATAGGACTTATATAACTCTTTACTTATCTTATCAACACATGATACTATTTCTTCATATGATGATAATACATGGGAGAATATTGTCCTTATAATTTATGGATTAATACCATGAAAGATGTGATCTTTCTTACTCTTTGGATCATGCGTATTGCTGGAGTTCTCATTCCTTCTAATGGGAGCCATATCTAAACAATGGCATACACTAGATTAGTTTGTGAATAAAAATACCTGATCCCAAACTTGTAAAACACTTAACATAAATTAAACAGTTTATGGATATAATCCATAATCATAAAAATGTATTTTTTGAGGAAGTATATACTCATAAACCCTTCATAATGGTTTGTAAAGAAAATGATAATTATCCTAAGCATATCCCCCAGGAGTGTCGTAACCAAGAGTGCAGCAAGGCCCATTGTCATTCACCAGTTCCCGTTCGAGTCTAGCTCAAAGCGGTGTTTTTGGGTTTTACCCCTAGGTACATATGTGCCAGAGCCGCCTCTACCTGCTCGTATCCAGACAGAGATGTATTTCTTGGAAAACTCCAGAAATCTATACAATACCAAAATGCTAGGAAGTTCTTCTATACTAATCCTCAAAGTCTATCTTAGGGCTATGTGCTCTAATCAGAGTTTATATAAATCTAGCTTACAAGGTTATTACTAAACATCCTCTGATAACAACTGTAATGCCCCGAACCTAGTTACCCTGAGTCAGTGCATTATTTTAATACATTGGCATGATGACAAGGAATCAAGTCCCGAAGGACCGATCGGTTTAACAGCCTTGGAAAATAGATTACATACATAAATGTTACATTACACATTATAACATAAAAAACCACATAAATAATCCTTTATAAACGCCATTATTCCCTTGGCTTAACCCTTCATATCAATCACAATACACTTCTTGGAATCCTGGAAAAATAAAACATTGAAAGGGGTGAGCTCATATGCTCCGTAAGGATAACAATATAGCAAAAAATTTCATAAATAAGCATAACATTTAAGGCAATGTATAACTAAAACAAAAGACTTTTAAACTTGAACATCAACATCATATGGAAAAGATAAAATGAAATAATTCCATTTACTTATTCATATGGATATTCTACTAGTCAAATAATCACATGCAATATCAATAACTACTTTCATAATGATGGAATGCATAATGCCAGACTATCATAACCACATAGCCAAGGCCTCGTGCCAAGACTACAAATAAGATTTTGTCAAGGCCTCGTTCAAAGACACCAGTTTTTCTCATGAGACCTACTGATGCATCGAGGAGCTATAGTGGGCTCCACCCATCACTTATTAAGTCCAATGCATTCCTCATATGAACAGGTTTAAACATAACATAAACATTCGTATTAAAACTAGCATACGGAATGTCAATAATTTCTTCATAAACCATGAATGGTATAAAAATAACGCATCCATAGTCAAACATATCACAAAACCATCAATACAAAATGTAAGTTTTGTATCATAATAAATCAACTCCAAATAAACTTAAAATCCATCAAAGGATGTTGACATAGATGAAATAAAAACTCTTTTTAGAGAAATATATCTTTCTATTTTGAAATCATTTAAGAGTCATATATTTATAAAATAAAACATTTTCTTTGAAAATATTTTTATAAGTTTTTAAGGGAAGCTTAGATGATTTTATAACGGTGGAAAATAGCCGCACCCATCGTATAAGTTAAAAAAAACATTCTTACCTTAATTCTGTCGAAAAGGATAAAAGGACCTTGTCTGGAAAACGACAGAAAGATTCCTTTATAAACTTCGTATAAAAAGTAAACAAGGGCATAAATGAATTTAACCCATAGTTTTTAAAATAGTAATAATTATTTGAAATACATTTTTAAGAAACATGGATGTGGATGATAAAGAGGTCCCAGTAGATAATTACGTATAAACAACCTCAGATAATGAAGAGATTGTAAAATAAACCCTTACCTTGTACTTTTCCTTGTTTGGGGGTAGTTTAACCTCCTGTATAATGGTGAAATAATTTTTATTAAATTATACAAGAATCATATACATTAATATGATATCATATATGATCTTTTAACATTGCTTTGTTAATAATATCTTAGTATTATTGTCGTTTCGGGTGTTAACTTACTCGTATATGTTTTGTTACATAAGCCATAATTGTTATGAATATGTTATATCTTATTCATATCTAGAATGATATCAAGTCCTTAAGAAATATTTTTAAATCATCAAATGATAATTACACTTGAATGGATACGATGGATAATGAATCTCATCGCGTTCGTGGAGACGGTAGTCCGTACGTACACACGAGTGACAATATCATTCTTTTGATATTAAAATAATATATTATTGGATGGTGTATCATATATAAAGAGTAATTATCATGTTATATTTATTATTTACATGAATTAAACATCATTATTATACCCATCCAAATAATAATTTATTGAATAACAATTACACCACGACGTGGAGACGGTAAGCCGTACGTACGCACGTATGGTGACATGTCATTCAAAGGATGGATATAATACTGAATATGGTTTTACCATATTTATAATAACATCACAGTATATATAAGATACTAGAGTTATTATTTTAGAATGGGAATAACAAAGAAAGAATAAGTTGAAGAAGAAAGGAACTTGAAAGAGGGTGGTAAAAACATTACCTCTTCTTCGGGTTCTTCCTTTTGATTTGATCAAAAGGGATCCTTATGTTGGCTTTATGATCAAACTAATGCTTCTTGGTTGAAGTGAGGGAAGTTGAGAGAGTATTTTGGCAGATTTTGTACGAACCAAAAGGTATTTATGGTGTGAATAATTGGTTAGAAGTTGGATTCTTTTATAAGGGGGAGGAGGGGCTCTTTAAGAAAAACTTAAAGTATTAATTTATAACAAATTCATATTCTCTTTATAATGGACCCAAAGTATATTATTCAAAGTATAAGGTTAGTATGGGTCTAAATCATTTCAACCAATAGATTTTTGATAGGTTTGGGACATTATATTAACCTTATCTTTTAGTTTTAACTATTAGTTAATTAGTTTGACACTTACTATGTCACTTTGTATTTTTATATTATATAGTTAATAAACTTACTATATACATCGAAGAGACCCAAAAGTGGTCCATTAATGATACACCAATAATTATATAAGTCTTTTGGCCGAACCATAGATTTTTAGGAATAGAATATAAATTAATAATATAATATTTGTTTTAGAAACTCATTTATTTCATTTTTGACACGACTAAATAATTGTTTTTTCTAAAGTCTTAAAAACTTTATTAATTAAAAAATAAATTTATTTAAGAAAACCTAACATGTAATATTAAAAAATAAAATTCATTTATGTCATCAAAACTTTCAAATTATATTTATTTTAACATTTATAATACCAATTATTTGATTCTTTCATTAATAAGGAAAATTATGTATCATTATTGTGTCATATATATTTTTACTTTTTCAATGTCTAAAAATTATAAATAAAATACCATTATGTAGGAAATATTTTTATATTTCTAATTAATATTTATAATCTAAAATATAACATATATAACCCTATTTAAAAATTGTTTTTTGAAAAGATATAAGCTTATGTCATTTTTGTATTTACTTTAACTTAATTAATATAAAGTGTCCCTATCACCTACAAGTGGCTCCATGAGGTCCCAAAATCGACCCAAAGATGCCCATGGTCGGACATGTAACCACCAATAAGGTTAGGACACGTTTTAGGGTAATTTATAATTATTATTATAATATTTTTTTAACCCTTATTTACCGGATTTACCCTTTAACCATGGTAAATAAAATATTTACCGAAGTAATTATTCAAAATGTCTAAAAATAAAAGTTACATATTTACACAATTTGGAAATCCTGATTCCAAATATGGAATCCATTTTTCCCAATTCAAAACACAGAAGTGGCAGAAATTAATTTAAAATTAATTCCCGCTGTCAAAACAAAAAGCGTGTTTTTAAGATATAATAACTATCAAAAGATTGATACTTGTTTATGTCCGGTTTAATTGTGAAATTATGTCAAATGACCAAAATTTTATTAAATGGTAAAAATATATTCTAAATATACTTTAAAACCACTCAAATTCATAATTTATCACTACTGATTATTTTTATTAAAAAAGTTGTTTTTAATTAAAATTTAGTAATTTTCACTATTCATCAAAATATAAAAGTTATCCGAAAAGTACCAAAATTTGACCCGAGGCTAAATTTGATATTTCTAATCCAAAAATTAAGTCTATTTTGAGAGATAAACTTTATAAAATTTTAAAAAGTGGATATTACTATTCATAACGGCTACTTTGATTGGTTGTGGTGTGTGTTAGAACTCGAAGTTGCGTACACCACACGCTACTGTATTATTCAAAGAGAAGCGTACTGTGGAAGCTTGGGGTGTTAAATTGTAAATTTTTGATGTCCCCATTATAAAGAATAAATTTATTTATTCAAATATATAAAATTTTAAAATATTGGATTTAAAAAGGGTTCGCTATTAAAATTTGGTAAAAGTGCATTTTTGAAAAATACTTATTTTATTTGAAAAAAATGAATTTGTTCTTACAGTATGTCTAAGAAACTCATAATATGGATTATAAAATTATAAGGATTATATAAAGCTCAAAATTTAGTTAATACTATTTATAACCTCTTTTGAACAGCTTGTTTGGTAAGTCAAGGTGTGCTTGAACTCAGTGTTGCGTGTAGTGCAAGTTATTGAATTGTTTTGAAGAAGTAAATATGATGAAATCTTGGGCTGTTACACATTGTTAGGGGTATGAAAATAGGGCATACAACAGTGTAGGGACTATCTCCTGAGGTAGGTATTTACCATTTCTTTTGGAACTTCTTCGTTCTCGAGATGACATGCTTTGATGTCATTCTTAGAATGGACTGGTTGGTTCACTGTCATGATTTTGTAGAATTCAATCATTATAGGGTATCTTTTACATCACTAGAGGAAAAAATGTATCTATATAAAGGTGAGTGGTTTGTTCAGTATGGTAGAACGAGACTGGAGAATCATGGGCTTAGTTGATTGACTGTCCATATTCCAAATATTTTCATAGAGGATAAGGGTTTACATCAAGTTTATTTCCCTCCAATAGTGGATCATTTCAGGGATGTCTTTCCCAAAGATTTTTTAGCTTACCTTCTAAGAGAGAGGTATAGTTTACAATTAATATTATTTCAGGAGCAGCCATAGTGTCCATTACTTCTTATATATAGAGCTTTAAGATCTCAAGTGGCAGTTAATGGATTTAGAGGTAAGAGGTTATATACGGTCTAGTATATCCTCTTGGGGTTCTTACATGCTTCTCACCAAGGAGGATATAACCATACATATATGCATGGATTATAGAAAGAAGAACTAGCTTATGATTAAGAACTTGTATCCATTTCCTTGAATAGATGATCTCTTTGACCATCTCCGATGATTAATGGTCTCCTCTAAGTTCGACCTGAGTTTGTGTTATCATCAGTTGTGAGTAAGAACATCAGACCGAACTCATATGACATTTTGTAGCTGGTATGGTATGTATGAGTAACTTTTTATGTCTTTCAGTCTTATGAATTCACGTTCCATTTTCATCACTTTTATGAATATGGTATTCTACCCCTATTTGGATTCATTTATCACGGTCTTTGTGGATGACATCTTGGTGTATTCTCACAATCTTAGAGACAATCCCAAACATCTTGAGATCATTTTGAGTACTCTGAGAGAGCATCATCTTTATACCATGCTTTCTAAGTTCTACTTTTGGATCACAACTTTCTCTTCTTAGGTCATATTATATCAGAATCAGGTGTATCTATTGACCCATAACAGGTTAGTGCTATAGTTTCTAAGGAGTTTCCGAAGAATGTGACTAATATATGAAGTTTATTGGGCTAGGATTTATATTACATACATTTCATACAAGACTTATAACGCCTTTCTTCACATCTTAATAGTCGTACAAATAAGGGTATTTAGTTCATATAGTCATAAGCCCGAGAGAAATCCTTTCAGGATCTGAAAGGGAGGCTTGTATCATAACCTATTCTCACTCTTCTGAAGCCGGACATAGGTTATACCATCTTTTGTGATGCATCCAACATTGTCCTAGGAGAAATATTGATGCAGTAAGATAGAATCATTGCGTATGGATCTCGGTAGTTGAGGCCTCATGAGATAAATATCCCTACACATGACCTTGATCTAACAACAGTTGTCCATGACTTATGTTGTTGGAGACATTACCTGATGGGTAAGCACTTTGTGGTTTACATGGATCACAAGAGACTCAAATATATATATTTTCACAGCATGAATTGGACCTTAGATAGTGGATATGGGTTGAATACCTACAATCCTTTCATTTTCAGCTTGGATATTTGCTTGGGAAAGGCAATGTGGTTTCAGATGCACTGATTTATAAAACTCAAGCACATTCCATACGAGATTCTAGTGATGAAAGGGAGTTAATGTCTCTATTTTCTGAGCTGCATCTAGAGTTTCATGATAGTCACAAGTAGTCTTATCTCTCATCATTGATAGTTACCTCTTCCCTCTTTGAGAAGGTGAAGAGTAGATAGTTTTATGATCATGAAGGGTTGGTAATCTATGAGAGTATATCATGAGATAACTTTCCTATGGATTGATCTGTGGACAGAGATGACATCCTACATTTATGTGAACGTATCCGGGTTCCTACAGATATGAGAGAGGAGTTGATGAATGAGTAACATGCTTCTCAGTGGAAATTTTATCTAGGAATCTCGAAGATGTATAGAGATATTAGACTCCAGTATTGGTGGACTTAGAAGAAACGTCAAATAGGAAGATTTATCACTAGGTGTGACACCTTTCTGCAGGTGAAGGAAGAGCACCAGCGACCCGTAGGCTTGTAACAGCCACTTCCAGTGCTGGAATGGGAATGGGAAGATGTTGCTATGGATTTTTTTTTGTTGGCTTACATAGGTCTCTGAGGGGTAGAGATGCTATCTAGTATTCATATAATGAGTAAAAAAATCATCCCACTTCATTCCTATTTAGGATAGTTTCTCTGTCAATGAGATGGGAGAATGTATTTCTTTGAAATCATATGACCACACGAGGTTCCATGTACTATCATTTGATATAGTAATGCTTGTTTCATTTCATGGTTTTGGTAGGTATTGCAAAAATATATGGGAACTTTGGTGATTCTAAGCAAAATATTCCACCCTAATACCTATAGATAATTAGAATAGAGAATACAGGTTCTAGATGAAATTATCCAAGAATGTGTCCTTAATTACAATGGTTTTTGGGATAAGCATATCCCTATCATCGAGTTATCCAATAATGAAAACTTTCAAAAAAAATCATATGGATTCATTTTAGATTTATATGGTAGGAAATTTTGTTCACCCTTGTGATGGCTAGATGCGGGTAAGGCAGCCCTACTAGGTCCTCATCTCATTTAAGAGACTTCAAAGCAGGTTTTGCTGATTAGGAAGTGTATGAATGCTGATCAGTCTAGACAAAATATTTTGATGATCGCCATCGATGATATCTGGGGTTCGAGGTTTGGGATCATGTTTTCCTTCAGGTATCACCCAAGCTATAGAATAGACAGTTATGAATGTAGGGAATGTTGTCACCTCAGTTTGTAGGTCATTTAGAAATTCTATAGAGAGTCGGTCTGGTAGCTGATTGGTTGTTACTACCTTAATGGTACCATTCTATGCATGATATATTTCATGTTTCACAACTTCTACAATATCATGACGACCCATATTATACTTTTTATCCTAAGTAATTAGAGTAAGATGTTGATGCTACCTTTGAGGAGTATCTAGTACACATCATTGAACAGTGCATGAAGGCTATCCATAGCTAGTTTGTCCCTCTAGTATGAGTGCTATGGAATCATAGAAGAGTAGAGGATGGGACTTGGAAGAGGCGAGCTGACATATGTTCCCAATGGCTAGAGTTGTTCTCAGACAATGTTTGTCCAACCATATAAGGTGAAATTGGGGATTAGTTCTTTCAGGGGGGATATTGTAAGAACCTGGCGTTTCAATTAGGTATGAATACTTTAATTTTCATTCTAAATTTTTTACTTTAGGACTAATATGGATGCCTAAGGGGCTAATAAAGGTATCATGGGTGTCAGCGGCAAGTTTGAATCCTAGAAACCATCTTTTTGGGAAAACATTTTTGGTGCACGGTTTCGAGTAAACTGTGCGGAATGTATTTTTTTGGAAAGAGCCTCCTCGCACGGTTGGTTCATGGCTGTGCGACCTAATCATGTAAGAGACCATTTTTTCTAGGTACCTATTCATTTTTTGTGTACAGTTTTTCAAACCGTGTAGAAAAACCATGCACACACTATTTTAAGGGTATACTGTCCTTTTTCCATTAATGATCTAATTTACCTCCCTCCTTCTTCCATAATCCAATATTATGCGGAATTAAACTATATATCTTTCAATATGGGTCTTTTTTAAAATATAAACTTGGAATTGAGATATGTCTTTTATCTAGTAACTGATCGAGCTTCTATTTGTCACGTTGGATGTGCAACAGTAAGTACTTGAGTCCTCTTGAGCGGTTCTCTTTCTATTTTTCTCTCGAACTAGTTATCATGGTTTGAGAATTTCTCACCTTTTATTAGATCTACCCCGATTCGAGTCAAATCAATGGTCCATTTTAGGGAATAAGGATCATACAACACTGATATGGGTGGTCTATAATTTATCCCAAAATTTTAAAATTTTTGGAATATATGTGTGGGGGCCACCAATTTTCTCTGCGTGTCATTTATTAAATTTATATGCCATGATTATACTTGTTAGAACCATATGGTTATGCTCATTACAAATATGTTATTAGTTGTTAGAGGTTATACCCACAACTCAATCCTCCCCATGTCGAAGGTTATTCTATATTAGTGTTTTTAGTGTTTTGACACATTTGAGCCACCATTCCAGTGTGCCTTCACTTGACCTCTTTAAGGGTAAGATTTTTATATTAAATTGCATGTTTATGTTGTGAATTGAATAATGGAAAGTACCATGTATGCTTACCACTTGACCTGCCTAAGGTAAGTGCTTTAATTTAAAAATTAATTGTTTAATGGAAATTGGAAAGTATATTGAGTTATGACTTGACTGAATTAAATTTGAATGATTAATTTGTTGCATATTCATTGAACCCCTTACCGCATTGATGGAAGGTAGTGTAATGAGGATTGGATATGGAATATGAATTAAATAGATTAAAAATTGTTGCATGCTACATATCATTGTCACACTATTGAAAGGAAAGGATTTAACCAAATGACTTGATAAAAAGGTTACCTAATACTTGACCTTATCACACAAATGAAAGGAAAGTCTTAAACCAAATAAAATATTACATGAATTCATAATTAAATAGGAATGTCCTAACTCGAGATCACCTTGGATTCTAATCAGTGAATACCATGAGCACTCGAGACCCCCATTATGATTCAAGGCTACGACTTTCATAGGTTGAGACCCACCTAGAACCCGATCATTATCTAATATTGGGATGCCCTGTATGATCTCGTATGACCCTCATGTAGTAGTAAATGATTCCTTGGATATAATCCTTAGATCAAAGATGACTTGGATAGATTCCATTGATCCAACATTGACAAGTAGGTTCCTTGGTTCAAGCCCATTGGGCCTAGTCATTACATAGCCCTGTTTTACCATGGACACACTCCTTTGACTCAGTAGGTGTCTCATTGTGGAATGCCTTTGACTATGATCCTTGGATTACACTCTTACCCCTTATCTAGACTCATATACTTCTGATTTAGCAGCCCTTGAGTCTTATGCTGCATTGGTTACTACCTTGCAACATCATTATTAAATATCATCATAGGTTGAATTGTTAAATAATGGAACCATTACTATTAATAACAACTAACTTATTGACAAATTGGTGACAATCAAGTAATTAATTGGTTATATGTTCAGACACCGACTGAGGGATGAAGCCCGATATGGGTATTTTTTACATTGTATTTCTTTACATTATATATACATGCCAATACAAAATTATATTATATTACACATGACGAATGTTATAGACACCATTGGTGGTGGACCACTGAGATTTATCTCACACCATCTCTGGCATTGTTTGGTACTCGGAGTAGATTAAATGGTTACAGGTGTTGAAAAATGGAAGCATACAGCTTCAAACATTTGTTTCCTGCTATTTTGGAAGATGTATGATAGTATATGACTGAGATAGAGCTTTAAATTATTGGTATAGTCTTTGGTTTCCTCTATAATATTGTGGAAAATATTATGTATATTGTCTAGTATCCATGTTTTCCAGTTTTATAGTGACATGACTTATTATCATTAGTTGTTGTATTATTGAAACTTTTTTCAGTTATACAGTTATTTTTAACCCTCGTTTACCTATTCTATTTATCTGCTTCCACTATTTACTTATCTTTCTCCTTATATTTACCAATATTATTTGTATCCACTGTGCTACAATTTGGTAATGAGGGAATAGTCTCTTCACTTACACACCCTAGGCCCTCGCTTCTAGTCCGCAACCTCTGGATTTCGGGGATATTTTCTTGAGGCTATGTGGACCACCAGGCTCAGGGAACCCCTAAAGTTGTAACCCGGTCTAGGACATCACACCCATAACCAAAGGGAGATAATGGTGCATCAACTTCCATTATCCTATGCAAATTCCAAGTTAGTATGATATTTTCATTTTAGTTAAATTATTTTGTGGATGAAGAATAATTTTAATTGTGGAAAAATAGATTTATCAAATATATAACCATGAAATTTGAAATTTATTTTGTGACTAATGTTATTTTGGAAGAAGATCACTATCATTTTAGTGATCATTACATGATTATGATTAAAATAAAAGTATATGAATTTATTTCTGTAAAAAATGATGAATTATATTTTGGAATCATATATAGTTTTATTGTGTCTATGTTAATTCAGTTTATTTATGTTAATGGTTAGCATATCATGGAATTTTTATGATTTTAGAAATTATATTTTTGATACGAGACATTAAGAGTAATTGATTTTATTTTGGGAGATTAATGTTGAACATATATTGGAATACTATGTGATCAAATACTCATGAATGTTTTGGGATTCAATATTAATCTATAATATTTTTATGAATTTTAAGGATAATTATTTATTGAATGATAAAAGTTGAAATTTAAGAATAGTTATTTATTAATTTATCTAAGATAAATTTTGGGTATTAATATTGAATGTTGTTTTTCTTCATTAGAATATATTTTTATTTTTGGGGATTATAATATATTGTGCTAACCATTTTGGAATTAGTTAATTTAAAAATACATGAGGAATATTTTGTTTTTATTTTTTAGATTTTCTAATATTTTGAGGTTTATTATAGTGATTCCATTGTAAAAAATTCTACTTAAATACTCATCATTTGGAGCTAAATATGATATTGTGTGTAAAAATTTATTAAAGGATGAAATTCTACCTGTTAAGTAAGTATATTTTCTTATATTCATACTCTCAAATGTAAAACTATTCCTCAACTCATGGAAAATAATATTTGAAGAAAAAAATTTATCAATTTATTTTTCTTATTGAGATATTAATATCCATTTGACCCATCATGTATGTATGGTTTTATAATGGTTAAATATCCCATGAACACATTCTCAATCACTCTCTATTAGTACTTTGATGTTAGGTTCCTCTTCCATATCCATTATTTCATTCCCCACTTATGTTCTCTGACTTGTAAACCTGCAATATGTAATTCCATATAACCTTTTTACATTCCTTTATCTCATTTAAAGATTAATTTTTATTAACCTTATTTTGGATTTTTGATTTAAACAAAGTTATTTTGGAAAGATAATCCCTTAGTTTTTAATAATGAATTAAAATTATGTGGACACAATTTATAAAAGGAGAGTAGAATATAATAACCCAGGTAATGATGGAATAAATAATTTTCCTATTTATTAGTATTCCTAAATTATGTAGTCATATTCATTATAAAAACATATTAAGTAATTATTAAAATAAAAAAGTAAATGGTTTTATTAAACTCTTTTCTTATAAGTATTTATTTAAAAGATTAATTTACAAATGCTATAATTTAAATTTGGAAAATTGAATTTTTCTATATTCAGAATGTAAACATTATATTGAGATGGATATTTTAAAATTCTTGGCAAAATTTTATTTTTCATGAAATTGTGGAAATATAAATTATTATTGATTAATGTATTTTATTTTAAATTATTTAAATCGTGAAATTATGGATTTAGTTTTAAAATGTAACTAGTACCTTTTTATTTAAATTTTTAACAAATATAGTTCTTAAAATGGACTTTAAACTTGAATATAGTGTAAATAAATTTTATATTAAAAAGGGTAATTTTTCTGAAGAACTATTTTTCATTGTGTTTTTTCAATTTAATTTTAAATTAAATTCTAAAAATTTTGTGATTTTAATTTGAAAAATATATTCCTTTTTTTAATAAGTGGGACTAATTTTTTTAAATATATCTATTTTATTTTTCGACAATATGAATAACAACCTGAGTAATTTTTATTACCATTGAAAAAATCAAACCGAGTAATTAAGGGTTAAAAATAAAATTATAAGAACCATAAACTCTCACAAAAACTTACCTAAAAAATAATGGATATATATATAACGACCATAGTTATATAAGGGCTGAATTTATGACCTTTTTCAGCTATATAAAATAGATTGTGATCTTTATATTATTTAATTTTAAAAAATTCAAACATATCACAATCTTGTTTTGAATGAGTTTAATGTTATTAATATGATGCTATCAAGAGGATATGTTTTATTATTAATTTTATTTTAAAATATATGAGAATTATATTAATAAGTTTACATTATATTTAGTTTTTTTAGGAAATTATTAAGTTAAGTTCTTGAACAACTATGATGTAGTAATTATTTAATTAATTGAAAAATCAAAGGAATGATATTAAAAATATTAAAATAATAATATTTTGAGATAAATAATTTGATGAATAATTTTTTTGGTAAAAAATTAAATGTTCTGGATATAGTGAAATATTTTGTTTTTATTATAAATTTTTTGTTATTGTTAATTCTAATGTAATTAATAGTTTAAAAAATTAATATTATAGAAATTTTATAGTAAATATTTTTTTAAATGATATAAAATTTCCAAAATTATAAATTCATAAAATTGACTCGTATAAAGTTGAAAATATCAACCATGTTTCATTTATTGGTAATTTTTCATTTTATGGTAACAATATTGACCCTCAAAGAGTAAACTGCCATGTTGTCATGATAAGAGTAAAAATGGTTAAATTGGGGTTACAACCAAAAGGTAAAGGATAAAATATAGTAAAGACATGCCTATTTTTACCATATAAGAGTATTTAGATCCATTATCATTTTATCTTCAAATTAAATTATTTTTTATCCATTTTTTATTGAAAATTAATTTAATATTTTATGAAATTCTAAAAGTGACCCCAACTCTTATAAAATGTCACCTCTTATTCTCTTTTCCTAAAACATAAAAACCCATTTTGGTCTATCCAAGACCTAATAAAATTATTTATTATTAACACTTACCTAATTCTAGAGGCATTTTTTAGTTATAATAAAAATCTTATAAGAATTAAGGTGTTACATTAAGTTGGTTTTTCCAAATAAGAGGTATAATTTTTTATTTTCATGTTTTAGTTTTGTTTCTTATTCCACAACCCTAAAAACCTAATAAACCATTGTAAAATAATAATTATAGTGTAATTAATATAAATATATTTTATTATATTAGTTTAATTACCTATATCCATCTCTTATTCCATCAAATGAGAAAATAATTCATCCTTAATGTGTAAGGTGGACTACCGCCTCGCAAACCGTTGTAATTCATCTTCAATAACCATATCTCAAGATTGGTTATAATGATGAAATTGATGCTTATATATGATATTAATGACATATTTATCACTATTAAAATGTAATATATCATTTATTAACTTACCTTTCCATTCCTTAAAAATAATAATGTTTTTTGTAAGTACGTGTAGACTACCACCTCAACAAAGTGATGTGATTCATTTTTCATCACCATGTTATTTGGATGATATATGTATAATTGTTTTTATAAGAAATAATTTTATACATACAATATTTTTTTCATTATTTATTGATAAAATAATATTTACCTTCTTACCATAATGATCGTTAAAGAATATAGATGTTACTTTCTCCATGATTGTAACATAGATCATTTTTTATAACTTTATTTAATATATAGATTAGAAATTATAATTTATATATAAAAAGGAAAATTATTTCACTCTTATTACTTTTTGTATTATTTAATTATGGAAACTTTAACCATATTCAACCAACCGGGGTCATTTTGAACCCAAGAACCTAATATCATAAAAACATTCGATGTGAACTTACATGATTAATTAATTGTATATAAAAAAGAAATATGAAAAATAAAAAGAATAATATAATTTAAAAAGGTTATTAATAAATTAAATAATTGAACAAGTATTATTATTTATTATGATGAATAATTTATAAAATAAGATATATGAAAATTTGTACTTAATGTAAGAGACACTATTTTTAAAAAATATATTTTATTCTTTCCCCTAAAACTGTATTTTTATTCCATTTACCTTTGATTATTTTGTGGAAACATTTTAAATATGGGTTTTAAATTTATCCTATCATTGTTTAACATCATTTTTACCCATGTTTGGGTTCTTACAAAATGGATTAAAGGAACCATTTTTTTCATTTTCCAAACGAGTTACTTTATGAATTTAATGAAAAATATTAAAGGAATGGTTTATAATTTATATGGAATTATATGATTTTAAACCCATAGTGTTTAATAGTTTATTTGATACATTTTTAACTAGTTTACATGGTAATTTTCCATAAATTGTTTTCCTTTGTATGTAATCAGTTAAAAAATGATTTCAAAATAAAAATGTAATTTTCCGGAAGAGTATTTTTATTATGAAATATTTAATTATTTATAATTAGTTTATAATTCATGTGTATTTTTATGATGATTAGTGGTCCTGTTATAATCAATGGATAAGTGGATACATTACTAAATAATTAAAGGTGGTATTTTGAAAAACCAAGGATATGTGGTTACTTTATAACCTCCCATGCATTGGGTATGGAAGTCGACCACATGGTTATTCCAAATATAAGACAGTGATAAATTATTATGTATCTCCTAAGAGATAATGGGAATATTATACATTGGTTATTATAAGATTAAATAGGGTGGTTAATCCATGAGTACATATTATTATTACTCAATGGTAATGCTCTGAAGTTTACTATGATGGTATTCCATAAGTAGGTGTGGTGGTTACTGTAATGATGCCCTAATTTTCAAACATATTTTACCTATGTTTTCTATTGGTTTTAAATTTATTATTTGAGAAAAATGTGTTTATTTTACTTATAGATTTTATTTATTATATAACCTCAAATAATAATGTGACAAAGGTATTTATATTATTTATTTTTATGTTTTTCACTCGACTAATGATTTTATCCATTTTTATGTGCTTGATAAAAAATTTTCTGCTCATCCCACATAAAAAAAATTCATACGATTTTAAGGATTTGTGAGGAAAAGGATGAGGTAGAGATTATTATTTTAAATATTTTATAGAAAAAGAAATATTGTTCCATTTTAAAGAGTTGTTTTGGTAAAAAAAATGGATACTGAGTTTATGTGTCCACTTGTATGGTATGTGTAACTATGTAAGAGTTTTTCCTAATTCAATAAAACTATCAACCTAAGTGTTATTTTAGACTAAAAGTAATATAATTATAGACTAAATTATCTTGAATATGTAATGTATAATGTGAGGTCCTTATATAGTTTTTATGAATCTTTCACATTTTCATGAAATATTCTGCAGAAGATACAACTAAGTATACCTATATTATCATATTATTAATGCATGAAATATTTTCCTGGTCAACATGTTTAGTTAATAGGTTGAGATAATTGTTACATTCTCATGGAGTTATTTAGGATTTTTGGTAGTTTTATTCATTTCCAAGGAAATATTATTGGTGTTTTTAATTATTTTTTCTTATATGAAATTACCTTCATGTAATGGGATGAACTATTTAATATTTATAGGAATTAATTGATTATTGAATCTTATATATTATCCTAGAATAATTTATTAAGTGTAATTTCTTCCATTTATCCATTTTATATACTTAGTGCTTGTTTCTAGCCATCGGTCTATGGGAGGTGGGCCTCAAGGATTATCTTTATCATCACTGCTAGCCCAAAAGGTATTACAACGGAGGGGAGATAATGAAACCTACATTATAATATCTTTATGATAATAATCTTTTATCATACATGTTCCTTTCCTAGGTATACATGTTTTTATTTTAAAAAGGCTAACATTTAAATGTATTATACCTGTTTTTGAGAAATATTCTCAAATGAATTATATAAATTCTAAAGTGGTAAAATCACTTTCTATTATAAAGAAATATATTTATTTATTTATTTATTTTTAAATATATATTTATCATGTATAAAGGTTTGTTTGAAATCCTTGTAAATAATAGTGAAGAATCTATAAATTATAAGGACAATTTGGATTCCTTGAGAATTTGAATAAAACCACTGTACAATGAAATAGACTATATAATTACCTTAGTTGACATATAAAATAAATTTAAAAAATATTTATATGACTTGAAATATTTTTAGTTCTGAGGAGTATAATGATGAAATACTATTTGAAACACTATAGTGAAGTTTAGAGTTTAAAATAAAAAAATATGGCCTACCTTGAGGCACCATACCAGTAAGGTATCACCTTGAGTTGAACCAAGATAAACTGACATTAAATGTAGTAAAAAAAGAGAGTAGAGAGAGCCTCAGGTGAGTTTGTTCTAAGAGGTAAGAATGATCATTTTCTTAGGTGGATCCTCAGAAAAGACACTTGTTTGTCATCTTGGTGCACCCAGTGATACTGTTTGAACCATAAGGGGTTTTACAACAAGTTGATACCATATGTAGGAAAATAATGCATAATTGGCATATTTTCCATTCAGATATGGGATTTAGCTCGAATACTCTATTTCTTAAGCCAGTTAAAAATAAATTAGAGTATATATGATTTATTTCATATGAGAAAATGATTTTATATGACATTGAGGATGAGGAAACATGGTTGAAATGGTCAAGAAAATTTGGATCAAGTTTTAATTTTTTAGATTTCCACCCCATAAAAAGTTATATAACCATAACCATATTAATGGTATAATGGATAAAAAATTTTACACACCCAAAAATAATATTCTATCTATATGTGTGCTTATTTTTTAGTGTGACTATTGGGGTTATCAGTAGAAGTATATGGAATTTCCCTATGAGTACGGGCTCCATACATCAATATTCATTGCAGTTGAAAAATAGTTAAACTGTAATTTCAACATCACACTAGAAAAGGGTATGTTGTGCTATAATATTCTAATTCTATAAATTTATAATATAATTTATGATTTTTCTATAAATTAGAGTTATAGTGGTTAATTAAACTTTTAAAACTACCAGATTTTAATTTCAAAGAGGAGAACTAATTTTTGATGATCGAAAGGCCACATTTAATGTTAATGTTGTTAAAAGTTAATTATAGTTTGAATTTCATAATTGAAATTAAAATTCGTCTAGTTAATATAAAAATAAATAAATTTTTAGATAATTTAATCACACATATGATATATAATGATGAGAAATTTATGATAAGAGATTATAGGATCTTCTATAATGAATATATTGATTATCTATCATTGATTAGTGAAGTGTGATTAAAGAAAATAAAATTAATGTTCTAGGGTAAAAGAAAAGTTTAACCATGTATACCATTGAAAATATAAAATATAAATGAATAGAATCATGGTTAACAATCTTAAATTTTGGTAGTGAATACATTTTTAAATTTTTTAAGATCAATTTTTATAATGACAATATCTTTTATATCACCCATGAAAGTAGTATAAGGAAGAGTGAAAGTGTCCATGGTCATTATTTGAGTAATATGTTATTCTTAATGTTTTAAGAATATACTATTCAAGTATTTTATAATTATAATATAAAAAAATCATTGATATGTTCTCATTGGAGTTTTTATTTATTGGTGAACTGAGTAAAATTAGTTTCTTCATTCTATTTATAATATATTATGTTGTGATTTAAAATCATATTAAACATATATTTTCCAATGTAATGATAGAAATATAATTTAATCTAAATGAATGGAAGAATTATCATCACTATAAGTCACCCCTAGGGTGTATTATGGTAATTAGGTACAATAATTGGTATCAGTGTCATTGGTTGTTTATTGAATATGTTCATTGAAAGATTATATTATTGAAAACATTAGGAATGAAACAGGAGTTCCATTATTACATGTATTCAACTATCAGATATAGAATAATAGGATGAGATCATATCTATAATCTATTAATATTGATTTATATTATTATGTAGTATATGACATATAAATAATTGATCCAATAATATGACCAATGAAAGAATATGAAAAAATGTTGATGTATGATGATTCTAAGGCCCAATATTTCTTATTAGGAGTACTTTATAATTAGATAAATATGAAGATGATGGACTTATGAAGGATGGATAATATTAGGGGTAATCTTCTTAAATATTTAAAGGTGACTCCAAGGTGAAGGATTTAGAGTTTTTGGTATTAAAAAAAAGGTTTGATGATCTATAGATGACTTCTAGTGACAAAATATATGATTTTTTACCCTCTTACTAAAGTTGTTGGATCTATAGAGGGGAATGGTTAGGAAATCATTTATTTTTTCATTTTAAGAAAGATTTTTAAAATATTACATAGTATGTATATTAAAAATGTATTAAATCTTGATAAAATGTATCTAAATGAGTTATCTCTTGATAAAATTCATAACAAACTTGTCTCTAGTGAAATAAAGGTGATGAAAGAAATATCTTTTAAGAATTCATTTAAATAAATTTCTCTGAAAGTAGTTAAGATGCAATAATTTTAGGTGAAAAAATAAATATTATTTAAGTGATAATGTCAAATCACTTATTATAAGATAGTTTAAAATAAGAAAAAATGATTTTAGGGTGAACTACCACTAACTTCTTTTTACTATGGAATAATTTTACACCACACTGAATGATGCACAAAGTGGTTTTATGAAGAAGGTGGTCAGTGTGATAACTCACCAAAATAAAATATATGTTTCTATCTATAAAAAAGTTAAATTCTATAAATTCAAGAGGAAAAAAGATTCACAGTAATGATCTCGTTATTAAAAAATAAGAGGATACTAAATAAGATCCACAAAATCCATAAAAAGTGATTTTATATTATATTTATTAGATTGTATTATGAATTACATGGAGACCTAAAAACATAAATAATAAGACAATAATAAACTTAAAGGAGGTGTATACCCTAAAGTGGAGTTGGGATGAACTCCTAACTATATAGGACTATAAAGAGATTTGAACTAGAAAATTGGTAGTTTATTAAATGCTCTTCAATTTATATTGATGAACATGAATCTGAAGATTATCTTCTAGAGAAAAAATGTTTTTAGATTGTGAAAAGAGTCATTTGAAATATAAAAAATGTATGAGTTCTAAAATAAAGACTGAATAAAAAATTTAAAATCATTAAGGAACTTAACTAGTCTATCAATGAGAAAATCAAGATGATTTAAAATAATAAAGAGAATGTTTTTTCTTTGAGAAATATTGAAAAACCAAAAAATAAATTAGATGTTTCAAATAAGAAGATACATTTTTTGATGTTATCAAATTATGTTTTGAACATTATGGTCGAATGAGGCACAATAACATTTGAATTAATGTTGAGTTTTCTATGGAGAAATGATATGGGTAAAACAAGTATTGGAATTTTTTGGGAACCATTAAATAAAAAGTATATAATCATGAAGAACATAAAGACTAAGTTTAATTGAAAATATTATCCACTAATGAAAACTTATCAGGAATCAAGTAATTTTTTAGAAACAAGATATTTATGGATTGGTGAAACGATGATAATTATATTAATGAAATTAAAATTTAGTTGTTTTATTAGAGACACAATGTCTTATTATGGTGATGTTGAAATAAACCTAAGAGGAGAAGATATTGGATTCATTCAATATAGAATTTGATTATACTCTTCAAATCATGGTAGAATCTATTTTTTGGTAATTATTTTAATTTTTTTTTAAAATTGGGAATAAAATATTTGGTTATAAGTTGAGACGATGAGTTTATTATCATGTAATACAAATGAAAATAGATAAAATCATTCCATATTGAATTCTCTAGAAGAATTTGTTTTATCATCATGAATAATAATAATTTTCTTGATTAGCTACATTACAAATGGTGGTAATAGAAAAATAAATAAATCAACTCATTTAGGAATTTATTGGAAGAAAATTATGTGGTTCAAAAAGAAAATATTACTGTAAATTTCTTTAAAAGTTTCAAATGATATTATCACATAGATTTTTGCTAGTGGGTGTTCATATTTTATGAACACCAATATGAATTTATTAAATAATGTTAATGGTAGATTATATTAAACTATGTGAATTAGAAATGACGATGTGTTGAAGATTAGATGAAGTTGAATGACTTGCATATCCAATTATGAAATATTGAATACTAAAGTTCATTTTATTATTTAGTTATCCATATTTTTTTATGTACGTTAGCTTATTTACTCAAGTTTAGGGGTTAGTTTCAATAAAAAATGTTGTTACATCAAATATGAATCAGATTATTATTTAATGAAAGGTTATAGATGTATTTTTAACTTATATAAAGTTGATACCAAGGAAAATATATATCTATAAAAATGGAAAAAACATAATGTGTAATCAGAGGATTTTCCACATCTATTAACAATGTATAGAGAACTCATCAAAATATAGAGTAGTAATTTATATTACAAAATTTTAAGAGACATTCTAAAAAGAGTTTTGAAGCATTCATATTAGGAATGATGGATCAAAATATATATCCTGTAAAGAATAAATGATAATTAGATTATCTAAATTTTAGTAAAATAGATTTGTGTGGTCTATTTGGTCAATAAAGAACTAATGGGGAGAGGTATTTTATCTTATTTCTGGATGAATATATTAAAATGGGATATTCTATGTTCATATGTTCAAGATATCTAGTGTTGAATTGCACTAAACTATTGTAAATAAGAGCTAAAAATAAAACTATAATAATTATGAAAACACTCAGATTAGACAATGGAATAGTTTAAACATCCTACGAGGATGAAAAATTATATAGAAAATAATTTTATTAAGAATTAATTTTTATTAGTGAAAACTCATCAAAAATTTATTTTTTGGAAAAAATCACATTATAAGAAATATGGAAAATACATTGTTGATATATTTTGGAATCTTACATCACTATAAAAAATAATTGGTTCAATTATATATATATACTAATAATTGATTATTACTCAATATAGAAGTTGAGAATAATTCATATGAAATTTTTTATTGAGGGAAACCCTATTTGAATAATCTTAAATTTTTTTAAAGAATTTGTTTCAATTAGAATATTTAAGGAAATTAATGAAAATATGGTGATACAATGATTGGATGTATATTCATTAGTTAATTAAAAAATATAAATTATTAAAAATATTTCAATAAGAGGATCAATAATTTTTTTGAGATTATTGATGTAATGGATATCGATAATGATTTCAAAACAGACTTTATAATTTCAGGTTTGGAAGAAGTTTTTAAATAAGTTGAACAACCAAATATAGTTTTTTGTGTATCCCCAAATGTTTAATATGATTATTCAGACATCGATTGTGTAAAATAAGAGTGGAAATTGTGAGACAATACAATACACATTCAAGGAGAAAAATGGATAATTATCATATAAGAATTACCATAGGAGAAAAATTTGTTCCGACTCAGACTCATAGAATAATAAAACTGGAGAACACCACCCACATATTAGAGATTGAACCCACATCATTTGAAGAAGTAGTAAAATAAGAGTCAAGAGTTAAATCTATAAAAGAGGATTTTGATCAACTTGATAAGAACCCAAAAAAAAAGGATTTGGGGGAAAAAGTAATGAAAATAATATGGTTATTAAAAAATGGATCTTCAATAACAAGATGAATGATGATGGTGAGGTTGTTCTGTATAAATTATGGATTGTTTGACAAGAATATTCACTTGATGGGGGCATTAGTATTAAATTTACTTTAAAAATGGTTTCTAGTATGGAGTAAATTAGAATATTATTATTAGTGATTTTCCAAATAAAGTTCAATATGATTCATATAGATGTTAAGATATCATTTTGGAATGTATTCTTTAATTAAAATGTAAAAATTGTAAAATATATTTTATTTTTTATTGGGTATTATACATCAGAGTTTTGCATAATGAGATAAATTATTTTATTTACTAATGTAAGAACCCATTTAATTATATATATGGATAGAAACATTCACAAGGAATATGGTGTGTAAAAGGGGATGTGTAGAACAAAATCAAAATATATAAATATCAGAAGAGGAGAAATTTATTATTTTTGTGCATGAAGATAAAATAATATTCTATGAATTAAGAAATATTTATTTTATTTTTTTGTTAAAATTAATTAATTATGAGTTTTAAATATCAATGATCTGATAATTGAAATAATTTATAATGTTTTTATTTAATTAATATAATTGGAATACGTTTATTTCAAAAGTGAAGTATACAAAACTAGTCATAGAGAAATTTAAAATTAAGGAGTGAAAGCCTTTTTTAACTCCGATGTAAATTATAATTAAATATTGAATTTATAAAGAGAGCGAGGGGGCAGAGTCAACTTTATATATAATAATAATTTTTTACACTATCTTATTTTTGAAAAAAATATATTTTTTCTATGTAACAGGTTTCATTGTAAGGTTTCAATGTTTTCCTAAAAAGGTACTAATCATGGCAGTGAGAAGGATAATGAAGTATGTTCAAGGAATGATAAATTAATTATTTTTTAAAATCAGGAAAGGAAATGGATAAATTCACATATTAAGATACTGATTAGTCAAGTGATTCTATGGATCAAAAATATGAAAATATATGAGTTTTTTACATGGTAAATAATTATTTTAATTGGTTAGGAATGAAACAAAATTGTGTTTATTTAATCTAATTATAGTTGGACATTGATTTAGTAATATATTTGGGTAAAAATATTATTGGTAAAGTAAATGTTCTAATAAATCAATAATATTATAAAAATACAATGTTGATTCAACGTGACAATAAATATGTTATTATGTTGTCTATAAATTCAGTTAAAAAATCTCATAGAAAACACATTGAGATCCAGAAAAATATCAAAAAGTAAAAGTAATATAAAAACATAATGAATATAGATTTAATTAGAAATAAATATGATGTTGATGATATTTTTAAAACTAAATTGAGGGATTCTATTTTAAAAAGGAATATTTTGAATATTTGATTTTAATGAATCTCTTCAGAATAAGAAGGTTCAAAATTTCTACTCCCTATATTTTAAATAAGTATATTTTTGTAATTTCAATATTCTTGAAATTTTATATATTTTATATGTTTTCAAATACATTGGGAGATACTATAAAGGGAGATTTTAGAAATAGAGCAGTCCTGTCTAAAAATTCATAAAAATAATTTAGAAATTAATTCTTTCCTTTTTTCCCTCAGCAAGCTTCATCGCATGTAGTCCTATAGATAATATTAGAGGATATTTTCATAATTTATAGAAAAGTATAAAAACATAAAACCTAATATTTTATTGTAAAATGTGGTGTGAGAAGCATAGACTTTGTAAAGAAAAGTTTTGGATATTTATACTGATTTTATGATAGTTAGTATTACCAACAACATTGAACAATGAGTATTGTCAAAAAAACCCAAAGGGGGGTAATTGTTTATCCCAATTTATTTATTATATATATTTTTCATCAATATATATATTCTCTTAAATAAGTTTTCTATGTATTTTGAAGGACTTTAATGAATCCAAAAATAGAGGGAATAAACATTAATTTTTGAAGAGGTATGTTAAAACCACAACACTATGAAACAATGTTTGTCCTACCTAAAGTTGTTCTCAAAAGGAACATTAATAGGGTAAATATAAATTTCCATTTATTTAGTTTTGAGGTATTATATATTGAAATTCCATATACCACACTATAGTGGTATTTTTAGTATGAGAGGAAAACAAATTAGAAAATGTTTTAGCACCACATGAGTAAGGAACCACCATGAGGTAACACCAAACTCAACCACAATGCCAATAAGGGTAGAAGTGAAGGTCAATATAGTTCGTAATGTGGGTCAATTCTAGGTGGAATGTAAAAACATGATGTATCCACTATGATAATTTTTTTCCTAAAATATTTTATATTGACCAGAAATAATCTCTATGATAATAAACTACTACACATTCCTTTTAATTTCCAATGCGAGATTTTTTTCAAAATGGGTTAGACCATAAGCTTGGTGACCACAAAATAAAATAAAAACAAATGATCACATATTATAAATATTTTGATTATGATTTATTATAAGAGGATATTCCAAAATTATGATGTGGATAATTTTAGTTTCACTTCAGTTTTAGTGAATTCTATGAAATAAACAATGTTTACACCACAACATGATTGACATTAAATATTTGAGTCTTATTGGTTAACTAAAAAATTTGAAATAAAAAATATGAATTGGATGAAGAATATCTTATTAAGGGAGTTCTAATTTATGTAGTGTATGTAGAATAATTTTGAAGTTAAATATTGTTTGATTCTTAAATTTGAAATGAAAATTTTTATGGTAAAAGTGAGAAATCAGTTGTGCATGTGAAATATATTACACCCAAAATAGAGAATGTATAAGATTAGAATATTAGAGATCAGAGGATGTATTGTGATTAATTTATTGATTATTTGGTATTGATTGGATAGTTTTCACTAGATAAAAGTAAATTAAAGACCAACAATGGATGGATGGTTTTCTTAAATATATTTTATTAAAGTTAACATAATTATAGATATCACCCTTTTTATTTGGTGATAAATTTAACAATTCAATCTTATAAGTTCTACATACATATCAACTACATTTTTTCCATCAATAAAGTAACTCATGTGAGAGAGGTAGAGGTTATAGACCACAGATGTGCAGTAAACTCTTCGTAAAGTTTTAATCATATACTATATAATTTGGTTTTAATCAACATATCAAATCATTCTTGATATAAGAAACTTGTTGAATAAATTTATAAGAAAACCAAGTAAAATTAGTGCACTAAAAACCATTATATTCACTACATTTGCTTTTGATAAGAAAAAGATTGATGATGTATATACCCACATGATGATAAGAAAAAACTTGATCTAAAGAAAGGAAACAATTTCATTACAATAATTTACCCATTCATAGGGTATATTATGGAACCATGGTACACCAATTTATTTTCAAAATACTTTATAACTCAGTATTTATGTCATTATCAAGTAGTCAAGAAGCTTGATTGGGGATTATTACAGTCTAGTTTTTGTGAATAAGTGATCCATCTTAGGCAATTAAATTAGATATCTTATATAAAATTTCATCTTTGGGTTTCATTAATTAATTTTTTTTACTATTTTAGTGAATATTTGTTTTTAACATATGATAGTTGTAATGGTTCCTTTTCCATATCACTTCTCATATATAATTTAATTTGAATGACAGTTTTAAATTCAATTTATTATTATGGTTTTTTATATATCACATGATATAACTTGTATTTTATTTCTTATAACAATGTTTTACACATTTTATATATATATAATTTATTTATAAGATTATGATTTATTCATTAAAATTTTATATCTTCCTATGAAGAGATTCATATGACATGTAATTCTTAAGGGTATTTCATGGTATGCGGGAGCTTTATTAGTGAGGACACACATGAATTAAGTGAAAAAAATATTTTAAATTTTTTAGTTTTGATGATATATTAATATTATCAGTGTTAATGTTGAGTTAGAAACGGAATATATCTGATAAGGGAAGTAATATATGAATTTTTATTTCACATCTGCATTGGGTACTCATTATGGTTTTGGTGGGTACCCAATGTTATTTGAGGGAGATGTGAAAATTTCTACATTTATTAACTAGTAACCATTTAATTTTTATCGGGAATATTTTGGATATTAGGTAGTTAGTGATCCATATAGATGTAATAGGTTGGAATGAGTTTATTTTTTAAGTATATAAGATAAAATTTTATATAAAATCATTAATTGAATAAATGGGATGCTTCTAGTTTTTTATTACCAAATTATTGATGGAATTTTCTAACACCATATTATTTTTTATCTCTTACACCATGGTAACACCTTAATCATTATTGATATAATTCTCCAACAAGATATAAAAATTCAACCCATATGGTGTGCATAATGTAATGTTATAGGTCTTCTGTCTAGATTTATTCCAAATGCTTATATATTAACAAATACATAATTTATTATCTTTATATCCCTTCCATTCTTCTATGTTATGGTCATTTAATGAATACTCAAATTTATTAATTCCTTAGTATGACCTTATTCCTATTATTTAATAGGTCACCTTTAATATATCCTATATTATTTTATTTTTTAATTAAGTATTAAAATTGGTTATTATTGAATTTAACTAAAAAATAGTTTTCCAAAACATATTTTTAAACTATTTTATTTCCAAATAAAATAAAATTAATTCCATTTTATTTTATTATAAGGGTTTAATTTAAATTATGTTATATTTTATTGTGTTTTATAATATATTTTACTATTAATAATTTTTATTCCATACTATAAGCTATTTATCTTCCATATTATGAGGTGCATCACTATTTTGTGTTCTTTGACTAATTTATTACACTTATTATAGGATATTATCTATATTAGAGGGGATATACTTCTCCAAAGAGGTATCTGTATGCGAAAATGATATCAATACTTTTTTATATAGGTTCCTTGTTCTTTGGAATCCATTTATCACCGATTTAATGGTCACTGTGAAATATATGTATATATAAACATTTGATATATAATAATTTTTTCTATGATATGTGATTTATATATATTTTATATTGATTCTTCCCCCTAAAATGATGATTTAAATTATATATCATTCTTTATTTCTTATTTATGTCTTCCATACTATAAGTTTTCTTCTTGGTTTATCTACTAGCGGTGTCCAATTTTATTTTTTATATTCATAACTAGGTATAAATAATATATTGTTGATTTTAATGTCATCATTTTTTAAAGTGTTAACAATATTAAAGTTATATGTTTAATTTATTTACATTATATTAAAAATAAAATTATATCTATTAATAATTTATTATCTACCATAATTTTTATACTTTAAATTATACTTGATTTGTTTTTTATTTTGGCATGGGTGAGTAGTGATAACTTAATAAGTATGATATACCCAGTTCAAATATATAACTCCTAGGTTATATGTGAGACCTATTTTCCTTTTTAATAGTGTACATTTAATGATGGTAGTGATTGTTTGGATATGAGAGGTGTATGAGTCTTTAGATCTAGGATATTTAAGATGATTCATTGCTAATTTATGATGTCATGTGTTATAAATACTTATATATTTTAGTCACAAAATGTGATTATCAATTTTTCATCGTTATTAATACTTTGGAACTTATTTTAATATTATTATTTATATATAAATTTTGGATTCTATGTATGAATTTATGTTTCATATTGATCTGTTGAGATGAAAATTATTATAGATAATTAATGGTAAATTTCTTCCCAAATCATCACATTTTCCCCCTAATTTTATTTCATCCTCTCGAAAACGAGTTCAAAACTTGAGTTCTTATGGTATTTCATGTGGGGTCATGTGATTTGGACTTCTTCATTACTGAATAGAATTAGAACCATGTTTGGTGGTTGGGTTAGGTATAGAATAGATATAAGAATCTTAAAACTAAAAAATAATAAATAACTATGAATGGATTACAATTTTTTTGAAACATTAGTTATAATTGATGTTTAGGAGGATTTGATTTCAATAAACTAATATATGTGTTATGGTTATTATTTTATGTTTTCTGTATTAAATCAATGCATTTTTCACCAATGTACAAGTTATAGAATGATATATTAAAAAACATTGGTTTGAAATGCCATAGTTTATTATATGAAACTAAATAATAATTCATTATATTCTTGATTTTTTATTTATGATTGATGTAGTGAATTAAAAATTATATGTATTTATTTAAATTTTGAATTATTATTTTTATTATATATTTTATATATTTAATGAATTATTTAATAATTATTGTATTATTTGTGGATAATTGGGATATGAATTTTTTATAAATTTGTATTAGGAAATATTTTTTTAATTTATCTTATTTTTTATTTTGATTTAGGAGAAAATATTCATTAGATTTTTTTATATTTTGGGAATTAATCATTGATTGTTAATGAATTTATAAAAATAATATATTTTTTAAATTAAAAAAATAACTTTTAAATTTGAAATTTATTTAATAATCATAAACTTAGGTTACATATAAATTCAATATTAATTAAAACCAAGAAAAAAATTTAATTTGAAAAGACTTAACTATGAAAATTGTTTTGTAACCTATGAATTTTAAATCTCATATTAGTATTCTAGACTAGTTATAAATGAATTTTCCTTTTCTTGATTATTTCTTAAAATTTTTAGATTTATTTAATAATAAAAATTTAAAAATTAATTTGTTTTAAATTATATAAATTTTGATATATTCATTAGTTTTAAATGTTTTGTTTTGTAGTGTTATTATTTTACTTGATCATGTTAGTTTTCATGAATATACTTTTTTAACTTTCATTTATATGTTATTGTATATTCCTGGTAAGTTGAATTGATGTTATTGGTATGTTTTTTAAAAATATTTTATTAATATATTAATTTTTTTCCTCATTATTAGGTTATAATAATATCTTCCTTGAATATATATTTAAAATGGAAATGATTTATCATGTTTTTTATTTAAAAATACATATTTTATTTTTTTTGAAAACTTATTTAAAAATATTATTGAAATTCATATGAGTGGTTTCTGTTCAACCTGTTCGACTTTATGAATTTAATATTATTTTAAAAACATTTCAATTTTCTTTTATTTTTTATATGTTATGATGAGAATATATGTACACTTATTGTGTTCTTTTATTATTATTATATGTTAATATTGACTTCATATGTCATGGTTGTGGTATTAAAGTTTTCTATTAAACCTTGTGTTTTTTCCATTATAAACTTTTTAAAATATATATTTATTTAAATTGGTATGGTCAATTTAAAAAATTAGATTTTTTTTATTTAAATATGAAATCATTTTAAAATAAGTGTGTTACAATTTAACTAAAGGGAATGTATAAAATGTTATATTAAAATAGAGACTAAAGATGGGTTTAAATAAATAATAGTGCCTACTGGAATCTAAAATTGGTTTTTATATTAAGCATTGTTATTTTTTTAACAATAGTTTAAAATATTTAGTGACTTTATATGATTTGTGAGACTAAATTAAGTGAATTAAATAATAGGGTATTTTTTCAGTTCTCAATTGGCACCTGGTCAAAATAATATTGACTATAATACTAAGAATTATAATAATTTTAAAAACAAAACCTTTTCTAATAATGTGGTGTTTCAATTTCTATTGCATTAATTTTTTTCTATAATTATAGTATTGATATGATTATTATTGATTTTTTATATATTCTCATTTTTTATTTAATGACAAATTGAGAATTTATTAGTAAACGATCAATTGGAGAAGAAGTGGATGTATAGGGATGAATGGATTCAATGGAATCACAGAGCAAGCCATAGTGTTCAACAAAAAATATCATGGTTAGTGTAACTTAAAAAAGATTATGGAAAACTTTTGGAAAAATGATTCATTTAACATTTTCTTAAAGGATTTTATAGATACTTCTATTGACCATAATAATGGGAACCATGTTTTGTTTATACACACTATATGATAGTTCATAGAGATAACACCCATGGTTCTTAAATCTATGGTTTCTAGATATTAAATATTTGATTTTAAATTATGTGATGAGATAAAAAAATTCATGCTTCAAGTGATTGTAAAATTATTTGAAATTAAACCACCAATAGAAGGATGATCGAAGAGTTATAGATAAGGCACACTATCATGAAAAGAGTAATACATTCCTTGGTATTGATGAGAGATATATCAAAAATAAAAACCATGGTCTCTAAAAATTTAGGATGATGAATATTTTCATCCATGGTTTTCATATCTTCTATTGGTTGGAAAAAATTCACCGTAACATATTTTAATATATCATGTTTTTAGATTCCATTAAATAAAAGTTACTATTCATTTTTTAATTATATTAAAACTATTATACAGTGAACAACATAATTTTTTAGTATTTTTATGACTATTATTATTATTGTTCAATAGAGGAGAAGATGGTATACACATCATTTATTCATTATAGTTACTTGAGTATGGAAGAGTGATTTCATTCAGTCTTATTAATTCTTATTTTTGATAATATTCCCATGAAATATGTTTTGAATATATGTAAGATCTCATGAATATAAAATCCTAAACATTTAGTTTTAAATTATTCTCATATTCATATCTTTATTAATATGAAACATCATTCTTTAAGTGAATTACAAGATACTATAAAAATACTATTATTTAAGAGTGACTATTATAAAATATCTATTAAATCAACATGAATAAATAGTAATTAACACATTATGAAAATTATATATTACAATTTGAAATAATGAAAAATTATTGAATAATTCATAATAAAAAAGTACTAAATTTTCAATAAAGACATTTAACGCTTCAAAAATAGTTTTCCATTAAAATTGATTTGGTTTCCTTTTGTGCACTAAAATTATTATAAATTTGTATTTTTTTTGAAAATTAATTTCCTTTAATTAATACTATTTTATAAACAGTCTTTTCAATATTATCTTATGGTGAAATATTTTTTTTCTAAAAAGATGTATATTTCAGTGAACAAAATAAAAATACCAATTTTTGTGAAACTATAATTTATTTTCACTAATTAAAGTAATTTAAATGTCCCATTATATATTTTAATTGATATTAATGTATCATAATTCCCCATTAATTTCAAATAATCTAGTTAATTACATAAGAGTCATAATATTAATTCTTTTTGGAAGAAGTTCATTTTTGGGCTTCAAGAACAGTATTCAAAAAACTACTTTAATTTGAACAATGTGTTGTTATCATAATAAATTAAATTAATTATTATTAACTAATGTTTTATAGGAAATTAATAATTTATATTTTCTATTAAATATTTAAAAAATCATTTAATAGTTTTTATAAGGCATGGAATGGAACACATTTTTTTTTGATTAAAATTCATTTTTTTTAAAATGAGTTTTCATTGCATTTTGTGTACCTATTTTTAAATGAATTTAGTCTAATAGTAGAAATTGATTTAGAATAAAATTATTATATATTTTGCTAATAATTTAATTAAATTAATTATTTCACTTTATTTTTTTTGATAAAGTGAAGAGTAAAAATAGTAAATATTTTTTACAATGGTTAATGTTCAAACTTATTTACCAATGAGTTAATCTAACTGATAAAAAAATATTTCAATGTAAAAAATGTATAATTATAATTTTTTTGAAATATTTAAACCCTATATTTTCATAAATTTTATTCCAATTGAATTTGGATGAACTTGCATAAAATCATTAAATTATTTTATTTAAATCATTTATGTAATTCTATGCACGTCTTCTACCTCACTAAAAAGAGTACATACTCACATCCATTCTTCAAAAAAATTTAACTTGATATCATATAATAGATAATAAATAGTTCTATAATATAATACTTTTATTCATACAATATCCCTTATAATTCTCTTAATACAAAAAAATCAAGGTTTATGGTGTAAGAAAAATGAGGTCCCTCAAAAAACTGGTATGAATCACAACATTGATATTTCAATTGTATTTATTATTCAACCTTATATAAACAATTTGAATATATTTTTTTGGATCCAGTATCATCAATATATTGATATGATATTATGAGGATGTTATAAATTTTTTCCAAGTTTTTCAATCAAATGGGAAATTAATGTATTACTCCTTTGTAGGGGTGGACTACCCCTTCCACATAGTGATATGGTTCATTTTCAATCAATAGTTTATGGGTTGGTATTATTATGGATTTAATGATTATATATTATATATATTAATTAATTATGATTTTTAATTATAATATTTTATTCACCTTCTTTCCATTCACTCAGTTGGAAAACTTTAATGCCACTTATATGTATATGGGGACTACAACCTTTACAAAGTGATGCAATTTTATTTCATTTTTTTACATGGATGGTAATAAGGATATATTTAATTAAAATAAATTATATATATGATATAATAATGATTCTATAAAGGTAAATTATTATTAGCCTTACTTTTATCTCATCTGTATAATATAGAAACATCACTGATCCATACGTACAGACTACTGTCTCCATGTCGTGATGTAATTTATTTTTCATCACAACATTATATAAATGGTTATAGAATTTTATTTAGTGATTAAATATGATAAATAATATATGATTATAATTATGTATATTAGGGGATTATTATTAATATGAATGAAAAATAACTTCTAAATTGAATCATATATGAAAAATGAATTAATTATCACACATAAATAGAAATTATAATAATGAATTATTAATAAATGGTTATTTAAAATATTTAATTGGATAATATATGATACAACAAATTGTTTAAATGTTTTTGGTATATAAATATAACAAACATTATTTTATTATATAGGATGTTATATCCCTTAAAAATAAATTCTGATGTATTTTTTGGGTCCTTTATCTCAATAATGTTTTCTTGAGTCATGTTTGATGATTTTATCCTATTTATATTTATGAGGTAACTATACTACAAACATGACATGTAATAAAATTTATCCCTCTATTTAATGTCAATTTTTTTAAAAAATCATCCAAGGTGTTTTTATTCAAAGGCGATCTATGTGGTAAGTGTTTATCTTCATAAATTATCTTCTCTAAGACATATGTTATGTTATACACCTAAATTAATTTATGAGGATCATATAATACGTATTTGATATGTTATATCATGAATATTTTCATGTTATTGTAATTTAATGCCTAATTTAAATCTATTTCATCCATGGGATTATGAATCAAAATTTACCAAAGTGGTAAGTGTTTTATGTTTCAATCTCATTTCCTTTCAGGATTTTCTTTAATAAAATTCCATTAAAGGAAATTTAATAGTTCATAATCTTTAGAACAAATATATTTTCTTATAATATGAGTTTTAGTGGATTTCTCATGAAATAATACCATTTTCTCTATTTAGTACTTAAAATGACTAAGAAAATGTTTTTAAGAAAAATAGACCTCATTCTCTCTTTGTTCGGGTGAGTTTTCTTCCATATCCATATTTAAAAAAATTAATAATGTTTCTAATATTATCCAATTATTTATTAAATTAATTTTTAAAAATATTTTACTTTCTATAATTTTTTTAAAAAGAACAATTTTTTTTAAATGTGTTGATTTTTATCAAAGATATGAACAATGTATTTATTTTAACATATTACACATGAACATATTTTCTGGTAATCATGATAAATTATTATATTGAATAATACTATACTTGTTTTATGGTTATTTTTAAATAAAATATTTTTCATAATATTCTAGAATTTTCTATATTTAAACTAAGTTATTTCAAAATGAAAATATTATTTTCCTAAAAAAGTGTTCTACTAATATTTGAAAGGTATTTTTATCTATACAAACATACATTTATTTCATTAATTCTTCATATAGAATTTTATCCAATGATACTCTCATTAGTAATTATCAATATTTATTATTATTATTATGATGAGAAATTTGTGAAAACCATTTTATTTTTCATGGGTTAATCTACAAAAAACTGATAAATGTTTTAATGATCTTGGTGAATTAATATGAAAAGATTTGATAACTAGTGGGATCCTCCTATCCCTATAATAAATTTGAAAATATTAATTTTTAATATGGTTAAAGGGTACACTATATGTTATCTTAATCCCAAAATAGTGTTCATATAATGAAATCTCACGACTATGAGAGGGTAATTAAGTGGTTATCCCAACCCCAAAGTAGTAAATGGGTGTTAGACGAAGCTTATCATGTGATTATTACATTGGTTGGTATCCTTGATATAATATTTCTATAGTAATTATAATTCAACACTTACTACAACAATTTTGGACATGATCTTACCCCAATCTTATGCCCTCATAGATAATGTTTATTGATTCCACTATGATTGAAATCATATGGAATAGCAATATTTATTTCATGAATCATGATTATGATCTATAAATTTATAGTTAATATTTCCAAATGTTAATATCATGATTTAATACCCCTATTCTCATGCTATGATTAAAACTAGTTTTTGATTGATATATCTCTTGTTCACCCCTACTAAAAATATAATCACATCCTTTATTATGTTCTATTTTCCCCATTAAATAGAAAATATTTTTATTTATGATATTCCTATAAAGGGTTATAGTCATATATAACATAGAGGGTGATTATTCATATCTTTTATGTATCATTTGATTATGTATCCATGTTTTCAAATACAATAAACCATTATGGTTATGGTGTGGATGATAATAATATGTAATGATATTTTATTTAATAAGATATAATATTTAAGAATGAATTTTTTGGGTTTCCTTACTTTGTCTCACAATAATGATTAGTTTATTTTAGAAATTGGGATTTTAAATATTTATGGTGAACACTTAGGATAATCCAATGTATATTACAACATCTTATGTTATGGTAAAGAAAATGGTTTGGGTTCCACAAAAAAATCCTTTTATGAACACTATAAAGTGAATATAGTTATGGAATAGATGAAATAATGTGTAATAACTCAGAATGGGATGAATTGGGTTTTAACACAGTTATCACTAATACATGATGAGAGGGCCTAAGACTACACACCTGACTAGACACTCCCAGGTGATGTGCAAGGGTTAACTCTCTTTTTATTAATAGTATATTATAATGGATTTGAATATATAATAACCACATATAACCATGGTTAAACCTAAGGTGTCATATATAGAAAAAAGGGGTCATTATTTGAACATACTATAATATATTTTCATGAATATGTGATTTGTCACAAAAATTATTGTTGCTCACATTATGAATTTCAGTTTTAGTAAATATCTGGAATGAGGATGAATCATGTTAATGTTGAATGTGATGGATTATACACTGATTTTACTCACAAGAAATCAACTTTAATGATAGATAGAATTAGAAATATTTTGATTATGCATAACCATATATATAGGTATATGATTAACAACCAAAAAATAAGAGAGAATATAAATAAAAAAAATAAAAAGAAAATAAATATTTTTATGAATAACTTAGATGAAATAAGATTCATCTTCCAACATATTAAGAATATGAGAAGATGTACCTAGGGAAATTTATTAATGAAATAAGAATTTGTTTTAGAAGTTCAAAATAAGGGTATAAAAAAACTAATTTTCACAGAAAAATGAAGGGTAAAATGGAGGAAAATAAATCAAAATCGATGGTACAATTTATAGTTCAATATATTTTTTGTTGGGAACTTATGGTTTATCCAATTTAATGTCATAATCCATGGGATAATTTATATACTAAGAAGGTAACATGATATGAAAATTTATTATATAGAATGGTTGATGTTTTTATGTATTGTAATTGAAGAATTATGTTATATAATTTCATTGTAAATGATGTTTTGTTTATAAAAATACTGAAATATATAAGTATTGTTATACAGTAGTTTTACATTATCAAAATTTTAAATATTATCGAGAACATAGAAAACTACTTTAGTGGTAAGGGAATATTTTTAGAGCACATATGAATCAGAGATATATAACCCATAATATGTTCCTAATGATGAGATACTAGTTTCGATAAAGAGATGATTGGAATTACTAATGTAAATAGGATAGTAACAGTGACCTTTAAATTTATACTTGATTTGATGAAAATATGATTTTTTTTATATTTGATTAATTTTATTACATTTTTATACCTTTGGAAAGTATTTGATAGTGTGTGATTTTAATTATGGAATATGGATTGAGTTAATTTTTGGAATCGTATATGTTTTCATTGAGGTTTTGTGTTGATTTAGGTTATTATCATGTCTTATGAGATTATATGATCAAGGTATTAACATTTTTGGTATGTGAAGTTAGGATTTTATTTATATTATTATAGTATTAAATTAAAGTTGATTTAAGAAATTTTGTGAACTATTTATAAATTTTTTAATTTTTGTATTCTTGTTAAGAATTCCTAGAGGATTTTTGAAATATTGATATTTGTCGAATGAATTAAGTAGTTCATTGGCTATTATTATTGAAATATTTTAGATGAATATTTTAAAATATGGGTTATTCATATTAGTTATCATAGAATGTACTAGCCATTTTTATTATCATAAACATAATATATAAATTAAGAAAATACTTTTCATTCTTTTATAGATCTTATGATCTATTAATTTTTTTAATCACACATGAAAAATTAACATTTTTCCTTCATCAAGGGTATATGAGAATAAAATACATGTAAACTAATTGAAATATTAAGTAAAATTATTTTATCGTGCTTATATATTCCAAGATATCATGTATGCATATATTGTCATAATCCATGGTAAAATAATTACCCATCTCTTTGAAAAAGGACCTTGAAAATTATTTTTTCATTTTTATAGTTATTTCTAAAGAATTGATTATCATTTTCACCCCATGTTGATTTACAGTTTTATGGTCATTAACATACTCATGATCTTGTTCTCTATCACTAACTATTATGAAAAACAAAATAATATTCTATTATATGTACATATTTTTTCTTCTTGTTAATTTTATACTAATTTGGGAACCAAATTATGTATTATTTTGGGTATCCTTTTTCTCTATCTTCCCCTTTTAAAGGGATGTTTTATTTTCCATTATACAATATGATTTTTTAACAAATATATTTTCAAATAATGAAAATTTATTAAATAATATAAAAAATTTAGAGAATTATTTTTTTAATAGGTGGAGGGATAATATTATACCCTAAAGATTTAGTTTAAAATAACACTATTTTAGATTAGTTTCTTCATACAAAACACTGATATTTAATCAAATTGCGATATACTATAAAATTATTATAATTTCAATGTGACCACTATAACATAGCCATTACAATTTCAGGATTTAATATTATTAATAATTTTATAAAAAATCATTTATTAAGGTTTTAAATAATATAAATTTGCTGATTAATTCATAGTAAATAACTACTCAATTTTCAGTAATGACATTTTATGCCTCAAAAATATGTTTTATTGAAATTTTTTATTTATTAATTTTTTGTAAAATATAAATTATAATTAATTGATACCATTTTGATAGTTTTTTTCAAATTAATAACATTTTTGAAATCATCATGTCGATATTATATTGGATATAACTTTAGAGATTTTTCTAAAATGATTTATTTTTTAATAAATATTGGGAAAGTACCCTTTTCTATTAAATAAACCATTTCTTTTATTGAATCAAGTAGTTTAGAAGACACACTACGTCTTGAATATGATAATAATATAAAATAATTATCCTTTATTTAGAAATAGGCTATGTGATTACCAAGGAATCAACATCGTATTTTATTTTGGTATAAGTTCATTTTTTCGGATTAGAATCACATTTTTTTGAAAACAATTTTATGTTCACTATTTTTTGACATAATATGTTAAATAATTTTTTTAATTCACATTTTTAATATAAATATTAAATTATATATTCAACCAAATAATTAAATATCCATATGACATTTTTAACAAAGCAAGGAATGGAAGTAAATTATAATATAAGCTAAAAAATTCATTTTTCTAAAAACATTCTTTCATTGCGTTTTAAAAAATTATTTTAAAATTAATTTACACAACTTATATAAATTTAATTTTATAAAATTCATTCCATATTTTGAATCATAATATATTTTTTTAATAATTAAATTTTTATTTTTATACATAATTAATACTAAAAATAGGAAAATTGTGTTACTATTATTAAGGTTAAATTAGGTTTATTTGGGGTTAATCCAAGAGATAAGGGTAATAATTCTAAATAAAATGTAATATACTAGGTAAATAATGAATATAAAATTTTCATATTTATTAATATTTGTGAATTAAATATTAATTTTACATTAAAGTGGATTCTATGTTCGATGACATACCTTATACGGAACAGCGGGTTTCTTTGAAAATTTATGCTGTACACAACGTTGAGTTATACCGAGAAATAATATAACAAATTTAAATAATATTTAATGCCTAGCCATTGTTTTGGTGGGAATGGAAAAAACTAACTAAAATATGAATATACATGTTTGTTAAATGTTTTTACAGTTATCCAATAAATTTTAGAGGGTTAAAATAAGAAAGAATCTGATTTTAAGCATAAATACTCTAATATTCATTAAAAGGTCGATTTACCGACATTTGATGGAGAACACTCTTTAAATATACTTTTGGTCAATTTTAGATGTAATATTTGACAAAATTATATTATTCTTTAGAATCTAGACATCAAAATTTACTTTGGATAAAATTTTGGTATTTTTCTGATAAAGTTCATTTTTTATGAATAGTGAAAAACACTGTATTTTAATACAAAACTGCCTTTTAATATAATTTATTTATATGGTTATATTATCTCTTTAATTGGTTTTAAAGTATAATTATATTATATTTTCACCATTTAATCCAATTTTGGTCATTGGAAGTAATTTCACATTGAAATTGGACATAAATAAGTGTCAATCTTTTGATTGTTATTATTTCTTAAAAACAAGCTTAATGTTTTGACAGCAGGAATTAATTTTAAATTATTTTCAGCCACTTATGTGTTTCGAATTTGTAAAAATGGATTCCATATTTGGAATTAGGAGGTAAAAATTGTGTAAATAGTTAACTTTTATTTATAGAAATTATGAATATTTACTTCATTAAAACAATTTATTTACCATGGTTGAAGGGTAAATATGGTAAATAAGGGAAAAAAATATTATAATAGTAATATTAAATTACCCTAAAATGTTTCTTAATCATACTTTTTGATACATTTCCGACCATGGGAATCCTTGGGTCGATTTTGGGGCCACATGGATCCATTTGGAAGTGATAATGACACTATATTAATTAATTTAAAGTAAAGGCAGAATGACATAAACTTAATGTTTTATTAAATAAATTTTTACATGGGGTTATATAAGTTATCCCTTAGACTATAAATATTCATTAGAAATATAAAAATATTTCCTAAATCATGGTATTTTTTTATAATTTTTAGACATCAAATAAATAAAATTATTTATGACATAATAATGATGCAGTGTTTACCTCATTAATGAATGATATAGATAAATAAGATTATAAAGATTAAAAAAATCCAAAAACTATCCAATTATTATTGGATGATTTTATTTCAAACATGAGTCATCTTATCTTCTAATTTAATAATTTTTGGATCTTTTGAAACCAAAAATCATTATATAATAAAACAATATTTTTAAACATTCCAAACGAGCCCCTCCCCCCCTTATAAAAAGCCCCCACTTATAACCCATTCCTTACACTTCTCAAGCTCATTTTCTTATCCAACATCTTCCCAATAAAACTCTCTACATCCCTATAATCCTCCTAGAAGCCTCAACATAGGCATAAGGCACTTCAAGTAAACCTTTTGGTTCAAACCAAAGGGAGTTACCGAATAAAAGTTAACGTATTCTCCTAAGGTCTTTTCTTCTTTTTTACTTCTCCAACCACTAAACTCTTTTTATTCTTTTATTTTATAACAAAAATAGTATCCTAAATATAATATATTGTTTTTATGAGAAGTATTATAACTTCACTTACACACACCTCCATATAATGGTTAAAAAACATATTGTTTATGTTGAAGGCGAACTACTGACTCACGAAACGATGATTGTTCAATTATCTCCTACCGCATCTCATGGTGTCCATTATGATGGAAATGTTTTTATATGTGATATTTATTATATTTATATTGTTTTTATGATTCTTTATTTTCTATTTATATCATACCTTTATGGTTTCCATAATGGGTAAACGTGATAATTTCACTTGAGGAACTGCAGACTACCGCCCCCTCAAAGTGACATGACTCGTTCATGCCATACATGGAATGTATAATGGATGGATATAATTAAATTATATATTATATTATACTAGAATTATAATATACCTATTTATCATTATGTTTTCATTCTTTTAAATATGAAATAGAAATTAAAGAAGCGTTCATGCGAACGTACGATTTACCGTCTCCATGAACGGTGCATTTCATTTCTTATATCCAAATGTTATGTACTATTATAAATACATATATACTGGATATATATTATATATATGATATATAAATCATTAATATTATTTGAAAGATAATTGAATTTTTATTAAATGAACAATTTTTAATTATAATGAGTTTATTTTTTACTCAAGTTCCGAACATCGACAAAATGTCCAATATAAACTAAAATAATGAACTAATTGTTATAGAAAGATAATAAATGATATAAAAAGAATAATAAAATTGAAAAATGTTCTTAATAAAATTTAAATTAACTTAATTTTATTATTCTAGAATAATAAAGAACAAAAGAGTCAAGTTGGACACGAGCTAAGGGGTTTCTTATCTAACTTTTAATCCCGCGAGATTTCCTTTGTTCGCCACTTATTTATTGCATGTGGTGTATTGTGTACTTAAATTTTATATATATTATCATTATTATCTTTATATTCATGGTATTATGTGATTCATTTTGTGTTTATTAACTTTTGGTCATACAACTCGATTGATTTCAACGTGGTAAGGGGTTTTCATCTCACTTTTTATTCACTTGAGATTCATACTATATTGGTCACTATTTACTTTGTGTGGTAGACTGCCCATGATTATACTATTTGTGTAATATAATTTCATTTATGGATTTTTACATATTTATCTTATGATCTTTATTTCATGTGGTGTATGTTTTTATGTTTCCAAATCATTAAGGAAACTTTTCACCCTCTTCTTATTAAAAGACTTCTTTTTTGTTATATCTTTTAATTTAAAAATTCTTATGTTGGGATACGTTATTATATATACTTGTTGTTATAAATTTTATATACATTTTATGAGATACCATTTTTTTCTCTCATCAACTCATTTTATGAATTTTAAAGTGACCCTGTTAGGCTGTCAGATTTCTGTAAAAGAACTACTTAACCCATTTTTAATTCTTTGGTTTAAACTTTTACTTCTTGATTATGTCATGCTATGAATATGTGTTAATGAACTATGATTTTTTAACAATTAATATCCAATCATATTTAGTGTATTTATATTTATCACACATTATTATGAAATTTATTTATTTTTAATCTAAAAATACAGTTTTTATAAGGGATTTCGTTTCAATTTACCTTCCATTGAGAGTTCATTGTTGTTATGCACCAATTCACTTTTATATGGTGTTAATATTGTACTTTGGAATATTATATCATGAATACATTTATTTTTATGATATTATAATATTTTTATTAATGTTATTCCTCAATTTTTTGTATTCAAGCGTCTCTCATTTGTATAAGAACTCTTTAACTAAAATATAATTTTCAATGTTTTAATTATTTAATCTTCTATATATTTCTCATTAATGTCCATGTTTTAAAAATGTTTTTAAGGATTTATTTATATGGACATTAATGTTTTAAAATTTTAATTCCTTTAAAAGCTTCAAAGTGGTATGGGACACTTTGATTCAAAAAATATATATTTTAAATGTTTTAAATGGTATTGAAAATGGTTTGATAAAGCATTGATTAAGTAAATATATTGAAATGATATATTGTGATTGCAATGTGGATATTCGATATTTCCTTTATTATTGTTTTAAGTGTTATGAATATGTTATGGTTATTGGGCATTGTTTATGTATACGGTTGGTTCCGTGATAAACCTCGGGCATGTGAGCCCGAGATAGCTCTCCAATGCATTGGGTAATGTGAGAGAGATAAAAGTTAATGTTTCTCCTAAGATTTTTATGGAATATACTATGATTTGTATTCCAAACACAACTCCCTATGTAGCTGTGAAAGCTACAATGTAAATATTTTTTGGATTCCCTAAGTTACCTTTATGATTTATGATTTCTATATGTTATTCATAAATCTTACGATCTCATAAGGTATGTTATGATTGAAAAGTATGGTTTCATTGATTTTTATTTATTGATGGGATAATATCTTCATTTATTTTTTAGACCTTAGCGTGCTTTTTATTCTCATCCCATGTTTTTGAAATGTTTTACACAGGACATGAAGATGAATAAGGGTCAAATATAGGATCATGGAAAAGTCATGCTATCTAAAACATGGAACTAGACATGTTTCTTTTTAAGAGTTTTTATTTTATGAAAAAATGGATACTGAGTAGTAGTGTATACATGTAATATTCAAGGTGATATGAAATATTTATGGCCTAATTCTATAAAACTCTAAACCTGAAAAGATCCTCAATTTGAATTATTCATTTAATTCATGATTATGTAATGTTTTAAGGGTAGGTCTTTATAGTTGGTATCAATGGTCAGTTTAGACAACTTTAGGGATTTGGAGTTTTAGTTAAACACATGGTTAGTCCCTATGTCTATTATTTCATTTAAATTCTTATTTTATAACTTTTTTCAGCTCAAGGAAAGTCAGTTACAAATGGAAGTAGGAGGATCTCAAACAAAATTTATGTCTCTTCCTGATGACATGCTTGCAATAATTATTACAAAGTCATGTTCAGATGAATGTGAAACTTTTTTTGTATACAACTCACTTGAAGGTAGTTTTTTGAGATATCAAACACCTCCACTATACCACGATATCATTGTGGATCATGAGTTGTATTTAATCAAATCATATTTTCACAATATTCTCATATTTTCAAGAAAGGTAAATATTATCAAGGTATTTTCAAATATCTATCCTTATATCAAGATTTTTAAGAATATTATGATTTTGAAAAAGGTTCTGAAGAAGGAGACCCTTGAGAAACCTATTTATTTTTACTTTTACAATATAGACTCTCAGCACATACTTATAGTATTTTAAAAGGACCATTAATTGAAAGTTTCAACTCAAATCTGGTCCGAATATTTTATAAAAATCATGTTTTGTCAGATGTTTTGAAATTATATGTCATACATGATTATTTTATGAAAATATTTTTCTATAAACACCCATATGACCCAAGTTATACAAGGAGTATTTGGATGAACAAATCAAGTGATTTTTAAGGATCTCTAAATAATTATTGCAATTCATGGACCTTCTACCTACTTGAACATAATAACGATGAAACTATATAGACACCATGAAAAAGGTATGATGTTATTACTATTAGTAATAGTTTTATTTTATCATATAGTGGTGAAATAAAAAAAAGACAATATATATATAAGGCTTGATGAATTAAGATGTTGAGGTCTTAATGTATTGGGATGAAAATGAAAGGTATAAGAAAACCTTTGAGGTTAAAACATGTCAAGGTTATTTTTGTGTTTTATAAAAAGGACAACACAAAAACTATATAACAACCCATCACATTAGAAAAATCTATGGTAATCGAACCCACAACCAAAGTGCGATTGGGATTTATCATCTACCACTGTCCTATATGAAGTCCCTGGTTAGTATGAATTGTTCATTTAAGTTAAATGATTTTATGGTTCAAGAATAGGTTTATTTTTGGAACTTATGTTTTATCAAATGGATATCCTTAATATAAGAAAATTATTTGGTGTTTAAGTGATAAAGGTTATTTTAGAAGATTTTTGCTCTTTTGGAAACATTATATGCTTAAGCGAAATAGAATACCATGGGATCCCATTTGTGGATTAATGGTTTAATTTTATTTTGGAAGAATCTATGTATTTATTATTGACATATTACAATTTGGTTTATTTATAGAAATTATTAACATATCATGGAGAATATGTGATTAGGTTAATTACTTTTCAGTATGATACTTTAAGAGTAACTGATGTTATTTGGAGATAAATGTTAAGATTTATCTTTGAAGACTATGTGAATAAATCCTTTTGAGATTTGGGTTTCAATATTAGTTTGGATTAATTTGAAAAATTTTATGGAAAGTTGTTTATTGAATGGGCTTTGATGAACTTTGGGTATTGTTTGACAAATTTTAGAGATTAAGAGTAGTTTTTATTTTTGTAAAAGATTATCATTTTTGGGGATTATCTGATCTTATACTATCAATTTTGGTTTAGGTTAATATCTAAATATATGGAAAAAATATAGTTCATATTTTATAGATTATGTGATTCTCTATAAGTTTATTATATTTATTTCAATGTGAACAAGTCATCTTGAATACTCATAGTTTGGAGAAAAAATGAGTTTGTGGTAGAAATATAGTAAAGGATGAAAGCTTACACGAAAAGTAAGTATGTTTCATTATGTTCTTATTCAAGATCTTAAATAAATTCCTCAACTTTATGAAAGGTAACTTAAAACAAAAACTTTGTCCATTAACTTTTCCTAATGTGGAATCAAAAACCGTTTAACCCATCCCAATTTTGGGATTTTCCGGTGGTTAACTTTATCCTAATCATGTTTTCTACCACTCTCCATAAAACCTTGATGGTTTGTTTCTCTTATATATCAATGTTTTTCAAAATTTAATCCTAGTATGGGCTATCTCAGGTGACCTTTTTATTTCTCTTTCTTTCTTTTAAGGTGATATTTTTACAGACACTTTTTTCAATGTGAGACTTTCAATGAAGATTCTAAGCCCAATTTTAAAATTGCGAAGAAGCTATTTCCAAAAGGGGGGAAGGATGTAACATTCCAGGTAAAAAAAGAATATAAAATTTTCATATTTATTAATATTTTTGAATTAAATCTTAATTTTAAATTAAATGGGATTCTATTTTCTAAGGAATACCTGATATGTAACAATAGGTTTCTTGGAAAACTTACGTTGCACACAACGTTGAGTTATACCGAAAAATAATAAAATAAATTTAAATAGAAGTTAACACCTAGCCATTGTATTAGGGGGAATGGACAGAAATAAGTAAAATATGAATATACATGTTTATTAAATTTTTTTACATTTATTCAATAAATTTTAGAGGCTTAAAATAAGAAAGAATCCGATTTTTAGCATAAATACTATAATATTCTTTAAAAGGTTGAGTTATCACCTTTTGATGGATAACCCTATTTAAATATAGTTTTGATCACTTTTAGATATTCTATTTGACAAAATAATATTCTTCTTTAGAATCGGGACATCAAAATTTAGTTAGGATAAATTTTTTGTATTTTTATGATAAAGTTCATCCTTTATGAATAGTAAAAAATGTTGTATTTTAATTCAAAACTGCCTTTTAATATAATTTATTAATATTGTTATATTATCTTTTTAATTGGTTTAAAAGTATAATTAGATTATATTTTTACCATTTAATCCAATTTTGGTCATTGGAAGTAATTTCACTTTTAAATTGTACATAAATAAGTGTTAATCTTTGGATAGTTATTGTTTTTAAAAAACACGCTTTTTGTTTTGACAGCGGGAATTAATTTTAAATTATTTTCTGCCACTTCTATGTTTTGAATTTGGAAAAACTGATTCCATATTTGGAATCAAGAGGTCTAAATTCTGTAAATACATAACTTTTATTTTTAGACATTATGAATATTTACTTTAGTAAAAAATTTAATTTACCCTGGTTAAAGGGTAAATTTGGTAAATAAGGGTAACAAAAAATTATTATAATAACATAAAATTACCCTTAAATGTGTTCTATTCCTATTTGTTGATACATTTCTGGCTATGGGAATACTTGGGTCTATTTGGGACCCCATGGAGCCACTTGGGAGTGATAACTTTATATTAATTAATTTAAAGTAACGAAAAAATGACATAAACATATATCTTTTAGTAAATAAATTTTTACATAGGGTTATATAAGTTATCTATTTGACTATAAATATTCATTGGAAAGATAAAAATATTTCTGATATCATGATATTTTTTTTATAATTTTGAGACATCAAATAAATAAAATTATTTTTGACACAATAATGATGTAGTGTTTACCTCATTAATAAATGATTTAAATAAATAAGATTATAAAGATTAAAAAAAATCCAAAACCTGTCCAATTATTATTGGATGATTTTATTTTGAGCACGAGTCATCTTATATTTGACTTTAATAATTTTTTAATCTTTATTAACCAAAAATAATTATATAATAAAATAATATTTTTAAACATTCATAAAGTGCCCCTCCTCCCCCTTATAAAAAGACCTCATTTCTAACCCATTCCTCACACTTCTCAAGTCCCTTGGATTGTAAAAAATCTTTAAAATTAATCTCCTTACATCCCTCTCCTCCTCCTAGAAGCCTTAAATTATGATTAAGGTACATCAAGTAAACCATTTGGTTCAAACCAATGGGAGTTTCCTGATTTAAATGTAACGTATCCTCTTAAGTTCTTTTATTTTATTTTACTTCTCCAACCCCATAAAATCTTTTTATTAATTTATTTTATAATAAAAAAAGTATAATAAATATACTAGGTTTTTTTATTCGAATTATTATAACCACACTTACACACACCTCCATCTAATAGTTAAAAGAACATACTATTTCTATGGACGACGAACTACCGCCTCCCGAAATGATTATTGTTCGATTATCTACTACCGCCTCCTATGGTGGACATTGTGATAGATATTTATTTATATATGATATTTATTAAATTTATATTGTTTCTATACTTCAGTATTTTCCATTTATATCATACCTTTATGGTTTCCATAATGGGTAACATGATAATTTCATTTGAGGAAGTGCGGACCACTGCCCCCTCAAACTGATATGACTCGTTCATGCCATACGTGGAACATATAAAGGATGGATATAATATAATTATATATGATATTATACTGTAATTATAATATATATATTTATCATTACATTTTCATTCCATTAAATATGAAATAAAAATAAAAGTAGCGTTCTTGCATACATATGCCTTACCGTCTCCATGAACGGTGCATTTCATTTCTTATCTCCAAATGTTATGTACTATTATGAATACATATATACTGGATATATATGATATATATGATATATAAATCATTAATATTATTATATAGATAATTTAATTTTTACAACATGGACAATTTGTAATTATAACAAGTTCATTTTTTGACTAAAGTTCCGAACATCGAAAAAATGTCTAATATGAACTCAAATAATTAAATAATTGTTATAGCAAGGTAATAAATAATATAAAATTAATAATAAACTTTAAAAAGGTTCTTAAGTAAGTAGAAATTAACTTATATTTATTATTCAGTAAGAACAAGGAACAAACGAGTCAAGTCGGACATGAGGTAAGGGGTTTCTTATCTTACTTTTAATTCCATGAGATTTCCTTTGTTCGCCGCTTATTTATTGAATGTGGTCTATTTTGTACTAATATTTGATATATATTATCATGATTATTTTTATATTCATGGTATTTTGTGATAAATTTGGTGGTTATCAACTTTTGGTCATACGAATCAATTGATTTCAACGTGTTAAGGGGTTTTCATCTCACTTTTTATTCCTGTGAGATTCATGCTATATTTGTCACTATTTACTTTGTGTGGTGTATGGAATACCCATGATTTAAATATTTTTGTAATATAATTTCATTTTTGGGTATTTAAATATTCATCGTATGATCCTTATTTTACGTGTTGTATGTTTGTATGATACTGAATCGTTTAGGTAACTTTTCACCCTTCTCTTTTTAAAAGACTTATTTTGCTTATGTCTTAATTTATATCTTATTATGTTGGGATATGTTCTACTATATCCTTGTTGCTATAAATTTTATGTCCAAGTGACGAGATACCCTTTTTTTCTCTCATCAACTCATTTTCTAAATTTTAAAGTGACACCATTAGGCTGTCGAATTTCTGTAAAAGAACTTATTAACCCAATTTCAATTCTTTGGGTTAAACTTATACTTATTGATTATGTAGTTATATGAATATGTGTGAATGACCTATGATTTTTTTACACTGAATATTAAATAATATTGAATGTATTTATATTTTTCACACATTATTATGTAATTGATTTATCCTTAATCTAAGGATACTATTTTTTATAAGGGATTTCATTTCAATTTACATTCCATTGAGTCTTTATTGTTGTTATGCACCAATTCACTTTTATAAGGTGTTAATACTATACTTTGGAATATTATATCAAAAATACCATTATTTTCATGATATTATAATGTTTTTATTTATGTTATTCCTCAATTAGTTGTATTTAAGCATCTATCATTTGTTTAGAAACTCTTTAACTAAAATATATTTTTAAATGTTTTAAGGATTTAATATTCTAAATATTTCTCATTAATGTCCACATTTTCAAAATGGTTTTAAGGATTTATTTGTATGAACATTAATGTTTTAAAATTTTAATTCCTTTAAAAGATCCAAAGTGGTATGAGACACTTTGATTAAAAAATCTCTTTATTAAATGTTTTAAATGGTTTTGAAAATGGTTTGATAAAGCATTGATTATGTCAATATATTGAAATAATATATTGTGATTGAAATATGAAAATGTTATATTTCCTTTATTCTTGTTTTATTTGTCATGAATATGTTATGGTTATTGGGCATATTTACATATACAGGTGGTTCCGTGATAAACATAGGGTGAGTGAGCCTGAGATAACTCTCTAATGCATTGGGTAACATGATGGAGGTAAACGTTAATATTTCTCCTAAGAGATTTAGGGAATATACTGTGATGGGTATTCCATACGTAACTCCCTATTTAGTTGTGAAAGCTACAATGTAGGTATTTTATGGATGCCATAAGTTACCTTTATGATTTATGATTTCTATATATTATTCATAAATCTTACGATTTCATAATGCATGTTATGATTCAAAAGTATGGTTTAATTGATTTATTAATGAGATAATGTATTCCTTCCTTATTTTATAACCCTTACTAATCTTTTTATGATCATACCATGTTTCTGAAATATTTTCCTATGGGACTTAAAGATAAATAAGGGTCAAATATGGGATCACAAAAAATTCATATAGTCTAAAACCTGGAACTAGACATGTTTCTTTTTAAGAGTTTTTATTTTATGAAAAAATGGATACTGAGTAGTAGTGTCTACATGTAATATTCAAGTTGATTTGTAATATTTATGTCCTAATTCTCAAAAAATTTAAACCTGAAAAGATCCTCGAAGTGAATTATTCATTTAATTCATTATTATGTAATGTTTTAAGTCCGAGACTTATAAAAAATTTATAATTTACCAATTTATGTAATTTTGAAAATATAATATCCAAAATTGAAATTATTATCCATTTGGAGAAAACATCCCATGTAAATGACATTACATTATTTAAAACATTTATGCAATTTCATGTTTTTTCCCTCCCTCGGTGAAATGGTAAACCTACTATCCTTCCATATTCTATAATTTTGTGCCTTATAGATAATAAAATCATTGATAAAATAACTCCCCATATATATTTTCTTTATCAAATATATCATGTTCTTCTCATAAGGTTTATCTTTTAGGGCTCTATGTTTATTCTAAAGGAGGTATTCAATGAAGAGGTGTAAATATTATTCATCATCTATCAATTTTATCTTTTATTCAAACTTATATAAAAATATTGTATCAATAATAACATGATGTAACTATTATCATTAATATATTTATATTTTATTATCAATATTTCATAAACATTTTCCACATCATTTACACCAAATGGGAAATGAAAGAATCATTTGTGAGTATGCGTGTACTACCACATATAAGTAGTGATATGATTCATTTTACAACACCATATTTATTGTTACATTATTATTAGGGATTAAATCATTGTATATTATATTTATTACATATTCCTTTATACTATCACATCTATTGGAAAATTATAACATCGTATGTGCATAGGTGTAGTCTACCACCTCCATAAAGTGATTTGATTCACTTTTCATTTCCATTTTACATGGATGGTAATGAGGATAGATTTAATTAATATATAAGATATTTATGATATAATAATTAGTATATAAAATTGAATTATTATTTACCACACTTGTCCTTCTTCCATCAAAAAGTGGAAATGTTACTTGTGTGTGTGTATGGACTACCATATCTGCAAAGTGATATAATTTTTTTCACCTAGTTATAATAATAGTTATAAAATTATATAAGAAGGATAGGTAGAGAATATAATAGATAAGAGGAAAGAATAAGAGATATGTCAAGTCATATTTATATAGAATAATAAGAATAAATAAATATAAGATATGAGTAGTAGAAGAAGAAGAATAATAAGCATATCAGTTTTCTACCTTAAAGATAAGAATAAGAGGTTGTGTACAATGTTGCGTATACAAACAGAATAATATACTTTATAATATTTGAGGGGAAAAAACTAAAAAGAATCACATTAAAAATAATAAAACAATATATATTATTGTAAAAATATCTTGTTTTTTCCCATATATTTAATTTTAATGGAATGTGATTTACTTGAGTGATGGATTGAACAAATAAGGGTCTTGGAAAAAAATATACACTATCAAGATACAATAACATAAATCTTATAGGGTTTTAATAATAGGTTTTCTATCCTCATATTTTACAAGAACACACCCAATACCAGCCTTCTAATACTGAGAGTTGAACCCTGAAAACCAGTGTGACTATTGTGTGTGTGTGATTGGTTGTGTTAAAATAAATAAGGATAGAAAGGAGAGAGAACAAGAGTAATTAATTAAACATAACATGTGAAAAGGTAAATGAAAGGGATAAAAGTATAAAACTATAAATTGGTCATTAATGATACAAACTCTAATTCACCCACCTATCAATGTGGCTTATAACCCACATGGCCCCATAAAATTAAAACATAGGGATAACTCACATCTATTTGAATCTCAACATTGAGTATCATTATCCTTTTTTAGGATTTTAAATTTCTTTCTCAAATTTTTAATTAGTTTTAATTATGTTGAAGATTTAATAGTTTCAAAATGAATTATGGTTTTGTGAATATCATGATGAATTGGGAAAAAATAGAATATAATTATGAATAATATGTCCCTCTTATTAATAGAGAGAGAATTTTTGGTCCCTATAAGAATTAATGAATCCAAATATAATTTTTTTTATAAATAAACAAGTTATTGTTTCAATAACCAAAGATGTGTTAAAAATTAATACCTTAGTTAGATTAAGTGTAGAGACCCGTATCTTGACGTACATTGACATTACATTACTTTTGCGGAATACTTAGTACATTACAAAAACACACACAAAAGGACCGTAATAGTTTAGTGTCTTTGGAAACTCGGACTATAATCTTCTAATCGTGGTGAAAGATCTTCAAAATCTCCCATAAAGATATTCCTTTTTTTTTACCTAAAACCTTTCTTTATATCCTGGGGAAAAGAAAACATAAAAGGGTGAGCTCAAATGCTCAGTAAGGGTAAAAAAAATAAATATCAATCACATCACATTCATAAGAACATAACATTTTGGAAATCATAACCTGCAAAAGAGAGCATAATTTCATAATCATGGGATAAATCATGGCAGTGAAAAAGTAATCCCAATAATCATAACTTAAAACATGAAACTTTGTGGCATACACAAATAATCATAGAGAATCATTTCTTGTTAGTCAAGACTAATTGCCAAGACTATCTTAGTGGACAAAGTCCCTTTCTGAATCGAGTAACCCTCGTTTCAGTCCTGTTTCACTGAACCGGTATAACCTACCGTTCCAGCCCTATCTATCTCATGAGATATAAAATCATTACCCAATGCATTGGAGGGAGATATAGGTCCCACCCATCTCATAATGATACCATTCTTATGTGTGCCACAAAATCATAAATCATACATCATTTCATAACCCATGTAATAAAATGGGATTCTTAAACATCATGCCATCATAATCCATAAACAATTGATATCATTTCATCATAAGAAAACTGAAACCATTTAAATCATAGAGACATTTTACTTGAAACATACATATCAAATAACGTCATCTTAGATGGAAAAATAGTTTAAAAAAAACACTTGAAATGAATTCTTGAGGAAAATATCCTTTCTTCTTTAAATACATTTTTCCTTTCTTAACATGTCATAAAACATTAAATTAAAAGAAGTTGATTAAAAATAAACTTGAAAACTTGTAAAGTAAGATTCTTGGAAATAATTTTTTAAAAATCCATTCATGCTGTATACGTTAAAAAAAACATTCTTCGTACTTTTGTCGAAAAAGTCAAAAAAAATCACCTCGTACGAAAAAGCGACAAAAGATTCATTTCATATTCTTTACTAAAAACTCACCGAAGGGTAAAAATGGATTTAAACAATTGTAGGTGGATGGAAATAATATTAAATATTTATGAAACATGTACGTGGATGATAAAATACACCCCAGTAAATACTTACGAATAAACAATCTCGGATAAAAATGAGATTGTGGTATTTTCCTTACCTTATGTCCGAATTGCTTTGTAAGTGTCCGAACCTCCTGTATAATGATTTAAATATTGTTATTGAATTATTCCAGAATCATACATATTGATATGATATCATATATGGTCATATTATTAGCTTCTTGTTAGTAATATTTCATTGTTACTTGTTACTCGGGTCTTTATAACTTTTTGTTCTTATGCGTGTTTTGTTGAATAAATTCTTATTCTTATCTTTAGGTTATAGATAATTCATTTCCAGAATGGTATTAGTTTAGTATATACCATATTCATTCATTCAATTCATTTATATAATCATTATGAAATGAAGATCATGTAGAACGAGTCGCATCACATCGTGGAGACGGTATTCCGTACGTACGCACGAGTGATGATATCGTTCCTATGATCGTGGAATTGTATTGGAGTATATATATATATATATTATTTCAGTATCAATATTACTTAATAATAATCATATATAGTTACCCATTACACCATTATACCCATCCTTGTAAGGTGATGGTGGAAAATAGATTACACCACGGCGTGGAGACGGTATTCCGTACGTACGCACGCGCGGTGATTTCATTTTTCCGTAGAATGGATAGAAGGTGAATTAGGGTTGTTTCATATTTATAATAACATATCAGTATGTAAGTAATACTGATGTTATTACTTTATCATGAAACAACTAAAGAAGAAGAAGTTGAAGAAGAAAGAAATTGAAAAGATCGGTAATGGATATTACCTCTTCTTTGGAACGCCTCTTTGAATCCTCCACTTAAGGAACTAAGATAGGTCTTTGGAGAAGACCAGGACCTCTAGGATTATTCTAGGGAAGTGGAGAGGATAAAATGGCAGGGGTTGGCCGAGCTTGAGTGCTCAAATTGGTGTGAGGAGGAGGGGGAGGAGGTGCCCTTTTATAAGGGAGGAGAGGGGCACCTTAGGAATATCCCAAAATATTATTTTATATTAAAGTCAAAATCGGTTTATAATAGTTCCAAAGGGTCTTATTTCGAAGCTAAAGTGGGGATGGGTCGAAATCCTATCAACCAATAGGATTTAGACAAGTTTAGGGTATTATTTTAACCTTATCAATTAGATTTAACTCTAAGTTAATTAATTTAACTTTTACCGTGTCTTTTTGTTTTCTTTCACTATATGGTTAATACACTTATTATAACATTCCAAACGAACCCCAAATTGTTTATTATTAATATATATATCCTTATCTAAGTCATTTTGCCGAACCTTAGATTTTTAGGAATAAAATAACAATTAATAATATAATATTTGATTTAAAAACTATTTTGTGTCAATTTTGACACTATTTGATATATGATTTTTGTGAAAGTCATAACAGAATTATATGTTCGAACCAAGTTGATTAAATCAACACTAATATATCATAGTAACCTAGAAAATTAGTGTAATTCATAAAAAGTCTTAAATTACATTTATTTTGATATTTATATTATCAATTTTGTCAATATTTCATTAATAAGATAATTACTGCATCATCTTTGTGTCATAAATAAATTAAATTATTTGATGTCTAAAAATTAAAAATAAAATACCATCATGTAGGAAATCTTTTTATCTTTCTAATTAATATTTAAAATCGAATTTATCTTATGTATAACCCCATATTAAAAATGATTTACTTATTAAACTTTGATTTTAACTATTTTAACCCTTCTTTAAATAAATTAATAATAAATGTCCTAATCTAATCCAAGTGGGCCTAAATGGTCATATTTTATTCCTAAGTTTGTTTTTGGTCGAATTACAATTGTCCAATAGAATTAGGACATGTGTTAGGGTAATATTAATATCATTCTTACCCTTAGTTACCCTATTTACTATTAACCGCGGTAAAAATCGTAAAAAGTTACTATTCACCAAAAAAATTATTTTTATCTCATTGAACCACATTTTACTTACTGATATCAACCGTGTCTGTCGGATTTTCGAAATTCCATTCACAGAAGCGGTAAAATTAAGTTTTATGCAAAATTCAGTTTTTAACCTACCACTTAGTGGTTTCACTATTCATCAAAAAATGAAGGTTTTCAGAAAAATGCCAAAATTTCATCCTAAGCTATATTTCATATTCCGAATTCAAAAATGAAGTCTATTTTACCAAATTCATAACATAGAAGTTTCATTAATTAATTTTATAATTAAATCCCGCTGTTAAAACAAATAGCGTGTTTTTAAGAAACAATATCTATCAAAAGATTGACACTTGTTTATGTCTGGTTTAAATGTGCAATTACATCCAATGACCAACATTGTATTAAATTGTAAAAATATATTCTAAATATACTTTAAAAATACTCCAATTAATAATTTATCACTATTAATTATTTCGATTAAAAAAAGTTGTTTTTTAATTGTAATTTAGTAATTTTCACTATTCATCAGAATATGAAAGTTATCTGAAATGTACCAAAATTTCACCTTAGGCTAAATTCGATACTCCGAATCCAAAAATGAAGTTCATTTTGAAAAATAAGATTTACAGAATTTTAAAAAGTGGTTATTACTATTCATACCGGCTAGTTTTAATAATATTTTAATAGCATATCGTTGTTTAGTGAAACTCGGTATTGCGTATTACACACGCTATCGAGGATGGTCGCGATTGCGTGTAATGCAAGGCAAGTCAAGGATGCGTGTTGTGCAAGCTCCTTTTGGTGTAGCGTACAACACAAGACATTAATAAAATTAAAAAGAATATTTTTTATAAAATCTTGGGCTGTTACATTCTACCCCCCTTAAAATGAATTTCGCCCTCGAAATTCGTCGGGGGTTATAAATGGTTTACTATTTGAAAGTTTATTTAATAGAAACCCACATCGTAAAAAGGAATATCAAAACCAATCTTTAAAAACAAAAGTATGAAACGTAACGGTTACCCAAATAAACTAATCATTGGGTTTCCACATAGGTGAAAATATGGATATGGAAGAGAAATCTAACCATCATGTTCTGATGGAGAGTGGTAGAGAACATGGCTATGGAAAAGCCAATAATCACAAATCCATAAATTTGTGACGATCTAAGGTACCATCCGATTCATCAGGTATAAGATCACTAGGAAAACATTTTTGGTTTTCAAGATCATTTCCCTAAAGTTGAAAATTTGAATTGGAATAAATACTTTCTTTATTTTGGTACAATCTCACTATTGTTCGTGCCTTGGACAATTTCCACTTCATCTCTTAAATAAATGAAGTTGAATTTGTTATTCATGAAGTGTTAGCAGATCATGTGATAGAATGACGGGTCATTCCATTTGTCTCAAACAAAAGGTTAGCAAAAATTATATGCATAAGTCGATCTATAGTGAGATTAATCATATATGGTTCCTAAAATGGACTTATACTTCATATATCATACTGCTTAATATAATAAAACTAGTTTCTACTAAACAGGGACTTCCTGTAGGCCAGTGGTAGGCGATAAAGGCCAGTCGCACTTCGGTTGTGGGTTTGATTCCCACAGCCTTGTCCGAAGCGATGGGCTGTCGCCCGTCCTGCAGGTTGTCCTTTTTCCAAAACTATATAACATACCATCAATAATATCGAAAAAACAAACAATACTAACTTATGTCCAACATAATCCATTCCAATCTTTTAGGCTTATCCATAATACTGCAGTCGACTCTCATAATATAGTGAAAATGATTACCAGAGATTTAACACCATCATCGATCCCCATATATCATAAGATATGTTTTGTTGGTCACATTCCAAACATTCAAAGTCCTTAATCGTTTATTCTCTTGAATACCTTAGTGAAAACATGAATCACTTTTCACATACCAAAATCCTCAAAATTCTATATACTCAAACTTAGTCCTTATATCAATCATGAGCTCATGAATACTGTTAAACATTTCATTTTCTCGTTTTCCCTTCATTATGCGCATAATATCTCAATAACTTTGAATACCACATTAGAACAATACATAAATATTCCAATATTCCATGATACAACATTATTTTGGAATCCCATTACATAAAAACTTAATCATTCCGCCACATCGTTGTCATATTCAACATTGCCAATAGTGATCACATGTGACTTCCCTTTGTCCTTTGCCTTAAGCGGTTGCTCATGTCGATCATCACTAACCCTTGGATTAGGGCATTTATTTGCATATTGTCCCATCTCCTTGCACTTGAAGCATTGAAGTGTTGGTTGTGCGTTCTCTACAGTGTTTGCTTTATTCACTTCATTAGAATCCCTTTTTCCATTACTTCGACACTCAGCTGCTCGATGACCTTCTTTTCCACACTTAAAACATTTTCTAGTCCCTTTAAGACAATCTCCACCATGCTTCTTTCCACACTTTGTGCATAAGGAAACATTCATCTTCTTTTCACCATTATTCTGAGTTTTCTCCTTGAACTCCATCTTTCGTTTCTTGTCATACCCATGAGATGGATATGTAACACCAACTTCCATTTCTACCTTGATAGCACAACACACAATTTCTTCATAGCTACTGAAGTCTCTTATAGCTAATGCCCTTCGAAGACTTGGTTTTAAGCCACTGAAAAATCGATCAACTTTACTTTCTGGTTGGATGATAATACCAGAAGCGTACCTTGCAAGTCTTGTAAAATTCGCTTCATAGGTACCAACAGATTCATCATCCCTTTGCTTCAGTTCAAGAAACTCTTTCTCCGTCTTTGTTCGGAGAATACGAGGGAAGTACTTATTGAAAAATAAGTTATTGAACTCGTCCCATTCCATAGACTCAATTTCATCCCTTTGCCTCGTATTCTTAATAAGATTCCACCATTGATCAGCATCTCCTTCCAAACGATACACTGCTAGGATGACTTTATCATGTTCAGAACATTGAAGAACTGAAAATATATTTTCAGTAGTACTAATCCATTGTTCAGCAACTAATGGATCAGTAGACCCACTGAAAAAAGGTGGACGCTGCCTCAGGAAGGATTCAACAGAATGTTGCTCCTTCCTTTGCTCGTTTGGAAGTCCTGCATGATTCATAGCTTGAGAAAGTTGTGTGAGCATGGCTACAAGATTTTTCCTTCCAGCTCCCATATCGTTTGGTTGCTCAGGGGGACAATCATTGCATTGCCCATCACATTCCGCATTAACACGGTTCCTTCGGGTTCCAGCCATCGTCTAAAACCCCAAAAGAATAGTATGAGAGGCAAAAATCATGCTAGGGAAAACAACATAATAAAGGGGTAGTACCCTCAATATCTAACATCTTAGGTTAAATTCGAAGATCGTTAGCGCAATTCTAGGACTATAACCTATACGTATACTTAACCTTAGAGACATCCCTAGACATACCTTAGAAATATCTCTAGGGATCTCACTAACGTTTTCGCATCCTAGTTTCCAAAGGTTGACTAAACCTTTCCTCTGATACCAACTTTAGAGACCCGTATCTTGACGTACATTGACATTACATTACTTTTGCGGAATACTTAGTACATTACAAAAACACACACAAAAGGACCGTAATAGTTTAGTGTCTTTGGAAACTCGGACTATAATCTTCTAATCGTGGTGAAAGATCTTCAAAATCTCCCATAAAGATCTTCCTTTTTTTTACCTAAAACCTTTCTTTATATCCTGGGGAAAAGAAAACATAAAAGGGTGAGCTCAAATTCTCAGTAAGGGTAAACAAAATAAATATCAATCACATCAGATTCATAAGAACATAACATTTTGGAAATCATAACCTGCAAAAGAGAGCATAATTTCATAATCATGGGATAAATCATGGCAGTGAAAAAGTAATCCCAATAATCATAACTTAAAACATGAAACTTTGTGGCATACACAAATAATCACAGAGAATCATTTCTTGTTAGTCAAGACTAATTGCCAAGACTATCTTAGTGGACAAAGTCCCTTTCTGAATCGAGTAACCCTCATTTCAGTCCTCTTTTACTGAACCGGTATAACCTACCGTTCCAGCCCTATCTATCTCATGAGATATACAATCATTACCCAATGCATTTCAGGGAGATATAGGTCCCACCCATCTCATAATGATACCATTCTTATGTGTGCCACAAAATCATAAATCATACATCATTTCATAACCCATGTAATAAAATGGGATTCTTAAACATCATGCCATCATAATCCATAAACAATTGATATCATTTCATCATAAGAAAACTGAAACCATTTAAATCATAGAGAAATTTTACTTGAAACATACATATCAAATAACGTCATCTTAGATGAAAAAATAGTTTAAAAAAAAACACTTGAAATGAATTCTTGAGGAAAATATCCTTTCTTCTTTAAAAACATTTTTTCCTTTCTTAACATGTCATAAAACTTTAAATTAAAAGAAGTTGATTAAAAATAAACTTGAAAACTTGTAAAGTAAGATTCTTGGAAATAATGTTTTAAAAATACATTCATGCCGTATACGTTAAAAAAAACATTCTTCGTACTTTTGTCGAAAAAGTCAAAAAAAATCACCTCGTACGAAAAAGCGAAAAAATATTCCTTTCATATTCTTTACTAAAAACTCACCGAAGGGTAAAAATGGATTTAAAAAATTGTAGGTGGATGGAAATAATATTAAATATTTATGAAACATGTATGTGGATGATAAAATACACCCCAGTAAATACTTACGAATAAACAATCTCGGATAAAAATGAGATTGTGGTATTTTCCTTACCTTATGTCCGACTTGCTTTGTAAGTGTCCGAACCTCCTGTATAATGATTTAAATAATGTTATTGACTTATTCCAGAATCATACATATTGATATGATATCATATATGGTCATATTATTAGCTTCTTGTTAGTAATATTTCATTGTTACTTGTTACTCGGGTCTTTATAACTTTTTGTTCTTATGCGTGTTTTGTTGAATAAATTCTTATTCTTATCTTTAGGTTATAGATAATTCATTTACAGAATGGTATTAGTGTAGTATATACCATATTCATTCATTCAATTCATTTATATAATCATTATGAAATGAAGATCATGTAGAACGAGTCGCATCACATCGTGGAGACGGTATTCCGTACGTACGCACGAGTGATGATATCGTTCCTATGATCGTGGAATTGTATTGGAGTATATATATATATATATTATTTCAGTATCAATATTACTTAATAATAATCATATATAGTTACCCATTACACCATTATACCCATCCTTGTAAGGTGATGGTGGAAAATAGATTACACCACGACGTGGAGACGGTATTCCGTACGTACGCACGCGCGGTGATTTCATTTTTCCGTAGAATGGATAGAAGGTGAATTAGGGTTGTTTCATATTTATAATAACATATCAGTATGTAAGTAATACTGATGTTATTACTTTATCATGAAACAACTAAAGAAGAAGAAGTTGAAGAAGAAAGAAATTGAAAAGATCGGTAATGGATATTACCTCTTCTTTGGAACGCCTCTTTGAATCCTCCACTTAAGGAACTAAGATAGGTCTTTGGAGAAGACCAGGACCTCTAGGATTATTCTAGGGAAGTGGAGAGGAGAAAATGGCAGGGGTTGGCCGAGCTTGAGTGCTCAAATTGGTGTGAGGAGGAGGGGGAGGAGGTGCCCTTTTATAAGGGAGGAGAGGGGCACCTTAGGAATATCTCAAAATATTATTTTATATTAAAGTCAAAATCGGTTTATAATAGTTCCAAAGGGTCTTATTTCGAAGCTAAAGTGGGGATGGGTCGAAATACTATCAACCAATAGGATTTAGACAAGTTTAGGGTATTATTTTAACCTTATCAATTAGATTTAACTCTAAGTTAATTAATTTAACTTTTACCGTGTCTTTTTGTTTTCTTTCACTATATGGTTAATACACTTACTATAACATTCCAAACGAACCCCAAATTGTTTATTATTAATATATATATCCTTATCTAAGTCATTTGGCCGAACCTTAGATTTTTAGGAATAAAATAACAATTAATAATATAATATTTGATTTAAAAACTATTTTGTGTCAATTTTGACACTATTTGATATATGATTTTTGTGAAAGTCATAACAGAATTATATGTTCGAACCAAGTTGATTAAATCAACACTAATATATCATAGTAACCTAGAAAATTAGTGTAATTCATAAAAAGTCTTAAATTACATTTATTTTGATATTTATATTATCAATTTTGTCAATATTTCATTAATAAGATAATTACTGCATCATCTTTGTGTCATAAATAAATTAAATTATTTGATGTCTAAAAATTACAAATAAAATACCATAATGTAGGAAATCTTTTTAGATTTCTAATTAATATTTACAATCGAATTTTTCTTATGTATAACCCCATATTAAAAATGATTTACTTATTAAACTTTGATTTTAACTATTTTAACCTTTCTTTAAATAAATTAATAATAAATGTCCTAATCTAATCCAAGTGGGCCTAAATGGTCATATTTTATTCCTAAGTTTGTTTTTGGTCGAATTACACTTGTCCAATAGAATTAGGACATGTGTTAGGGTAATATTAATATCATTCTTACCCTTAGTTACCCTATTTACTATTAACCGCGGTAAAAATCGTAAAAAGTTACTATTCACCAAAAAAATTATTTTTATCTCATTGAACCACATTTTACTTACTGATATCAACCGTGTCTGTCGGATTTTCGAAATTCCATTCACAGAAGCGGTAAAATTAAGTTTTATGCAAAATTCAGTTTTTAACCTACCACTTAGTGGTTTCACTATTCATAAAAAAATGAAGGTTTTCAGAAAAATGCCAAAATTTCATCCTAAGCTATATTTCATATTCCGAATTCAAAAATGAAGTCTATTTTACCAAATTCATAACATAGAAGTTTCATTAATTAATTTTATAATTAAATCCCGCTGTTAAAACAAATAGTGTGTTTTTAAGAAACAATATCTATCAAAAGATTGACACTTGTTTATGTCTGGTTTAAATGTGCAATTACATCCAATGACCAACATTGTATTAAATTGTAAAAATATATTCTAAATATACATTAAAACTACTCCAATTAATAATTTATCACTATTAATTATTTCGATTAAAAAAAGTTGTTTTTTAATTGTAATTTAGTAATTTTCACTATTCATCAGAATATGAAAGTTATCCGAAATGTACCAAAATTTCACCTTAGGCTAAATTCGATACTCCAAATCCAAAAATGAAGTTCATTTTGAAAAATAAGATTTACAGAATTTTAAAAAGTGGTTATTACTATTCATACCGGCTAGTTTTAATAATATTTTAATAGCATATCGTTGTTTAGTGAAACTCGGTATTGCGTATTACACACGCTATCGAGGATGGTCGCGATTGCGTGTAATGCAAGGCAAGTCAAGGATGCGTGTTGTGCAAGCTCCTTTTGGTGTAGCGTACAACACAAGACATTAATAAAATTAAAAAGAATATTTTTTATAAAATCTTGGGCTGTTACATTAAGGGATCCAAGTGATCCTAAGGTATATGACTATTATTTTTTACACTACAAAAAATATGAAGTTTTAAGTGTGTATGACCATATTTCAATAGTTTATATATTGATTCTTGTAAAGATATGATGAATGACTTACTGAAATAATTTCTACTTTTTAATATTTTAAATTTATTAGAAAAAGATCACTAAACTTAATAGTGTGATAGATAATTTTGATGAATCTTTGAGAGAAATATTTACAACATGTATAAATCTATCAAAATAATTTACATTAAAATTATATGGGTATATAGAGAATAAATATAGAAAATGAAAATTTAATGTGGAGAAGATATATAAAATCAAAGATAAGGATGATTCTTGTAAGGAGTTATAGAAGAGGATCCATGCATTGGAAGAAAATATGAAACTAAAATATTAATTTCATAAATTTATTTGTGGATATTAAATCACAGAGAATCAAATCACATGGATAAATATTATAATATAAGGTTACTGTACATTAAGAGGATGTTAAAATTGTTATAAAGGATCATAAAGAGAATGTTTCACTAGTTAAATATTACAAGAACATTCTCCATAAGAAATGTCTTGAAATGAATGTTAAGTTGGTGAATCTTATAACACATATTGTGCCTTCACAATTGAAGGAATATATATAAAAATATAAAGAATAATTATAAGGATTATTACAATTTTAAAACAAATTATTATTTCACAAGAAGATTATGAAATAATTTTATAATCCTTCCCAAAAATATGTAATGGAATAGGTAACATCCATATCTCAATGTAATGATTATTATAAATATGATTCTATTAAAAATCTTGGTTGAAATAAAAAATATATAAAATTACGGATGATAATATATGATGAGAGTCCTTACACAATGATTATGGTGGATAGAGTAAGTCATGTGCAAGATTATTCCCTAATTTCAGCACATCCAGTTATATAAAATTCTTTTAAATATTCATGAGAAAATCTATAAACTCCATATAGTATTACCATGAGAAAAAAATATCATGGTTTATAAATTTGTTTTGGAACAATAAATTTTTTTCATTATTCCAAATTTTTCTTATACAATCCACTCATTTCTAATGCACAAAGTAATCCCATGCTAATGGGGAGATACCCATAAAAACATAACAAACATTAGTAGAGTAATAATAGTTTTTCTAAATAAAACATATTTTGATGAGGTTAAATATTTAATTGATATTAGTAGAGGTTTTAGTCACAATATGGTGGAATATCATCCAATATGGGATGGATCTGATATAATGATATTTTCTCCCACTCAAAAGAATCAATATATAAACTATTGAAATATATGAGTGAATTATGTGACAAGTGGGTATTTTATAGAACTCTAATGAATTAGGTGAATACTAATGTTTTATAAATGTAAAGTATATACAAAATGTTATCAAATGACCAAAATAAGCTACCACCCTATGTCAGAAATTAGGATTCCATATTACCTTGATATGTCCAATGTGGGATGGATCTGATATAATGATATTTTCTCCCACTCAAAAGAATCAATATATAAACTATTGAAATATATGAGTGAATTATGTGACAAGTGGGTCTTTTATAGAACTCTAATGAATTAGGTGAATACTAATGTTTTATTAATGTAAAGTATATAAAAAATGTTATCAAATGACCAAAATAGGGTACCACCCTATGTCAGAAATTGGGCTTCCATATTACCTTGATATGTCCAATGTGGGATGGATATGATATAATGATATTTTCTCCCACTCAAAAGAATCAATATATAAACTATTGAAATATATGAGTGAATTATGTGACAAGTGGGTCTTTTATAGAACTATAATGAATTAGGTGAATACTAATGTTTTATAAATGTAATGTATATACAAAATGTTATCAAATGACCAAAATAGGGTACCAACCTATGTCATAAATTGGGCTTCCATATTACCTTGATATGTCCAATGTGGGATGGATCTGATATAATGATATTTTCTCCCACTCAAGTGGTTGAGATGTCCTCTTGGTTTATTCATGGTTGACCAATATTTTTAATAAAATATTTATAAAAATATTTAGTAAATTTTATAATATAAGCTATAGATACCAACACCAAATTTACTTATAAATAATATATGTATTTTTTTCATGGTATTCTCTTGAAATCATTAAACCAATTCTTCCAAGTTAGGGAATAATCTTGCACATGACTTACTCTATCCACCATAATCATTGTCATTGGTTGTGCTAAAATAAATAAGGATATAAAGGAGAGAGAACAAGATTAATTAATTAAGGATGATAATATGTGACGAGAGTCCTTACACAATGATTATGGTGGATAGAGTAAGTCATGTGCAAGATTATTCCCTAATTTCAGCACATCCAGTTATATAAAATTCTTTTAAATATTCATGAGAAAATCTATAAATTCCATATAGTATGACCATGATAAAAAATTATCATGGTTTATAAATTTGTTTTGAAACTATAAATTTTTTTCATTATTCCAAATTTTTCTTATACAATACACTCATTTCTAAAGCACAATGTAATCCCATGCTAATGGGGAGATACCCATAAAAAGATAACAAACATTAGTAGAGTAATAATAGTTTTTCTACATAAAACATATTTTGATGAGGTTAAATATTTAATTGATATTAGAAGAGGTTTTAGTCACAATATGGTGGAATATCATCCAATATGGTATCAATATTGAATACGAAAGGAAGTACACTAAAATTAATGATAATAGAAGAATAATAATTTATGATTAAGTATGATATTGTTAGATATAAGAATTTTACCATTTTATTTAAAAAATAGGTAATGGTTCATTGAAAAATATGAAAAATAAAATTTAGATTCCAAATAGGTCTGGTAATATTATCAAGAGAATTTATATTTATTTGAAGAAAAATATGGATAAATTTACTTAAAGGATATCATTTAGAGACTTCCAAAATGTCTTCCAATAACCTAGAAAATATATTACTATTTTGTACAATATATTTATAGAAGGATATATATAAGAGTCCAACTAAAAGAGAGTGGTAATTTAGAATAACAAAATCCACTTAAAGAAGGATAATTTCATGAAAGGTTGTCAAAAAATGAAAACCCTTGTATCGAAAATTTTCTTTATGTGAGGTGAAACATAGATTAAAACATTCTTATATATTACTCTATATTAATCTGAATACAATAATATTTCCTATAAAGGATAAAAAATTTACCAAGTGATACAGGTTCTATAAATTCTCTTGATAATAGAAAATTCACACAAAAATAAATTAACAATGTGGAAAGTACCATGATACCTCAATATAAATAAAAATTAATGATCAAATATTAAATGATGAAGAGTTGGGGTAATACAGATAAATGGATAAAAAATCATTGATTTTTTTTGTTCACATTGATAAGTATGTAAGATACACATTATTCAATTAATATCTCTATATTATATTTTTTCATCTATTACACAAAATTAACGGTAAATCATTCTCTCAGCGGGAGAACATAAGAATGTGAAATGGGTAATAATTTTGGACAGTCCATATAAGGATTTCAACCTCAAACATTGATATCTAAATTGGTATGGAGAATTATAGAAACAAGGATCATTATTTATGATATTAAAGGAACTAATTGATGTTTAGTATTTCTAGAAAGTAAATAATATAACTTTTTGGTTTAATCTTACATTTTTTATTTGGTACAATATGTGTGAAATAATATCATATTTAGTAGAGTTTTGGAAGGTTTCACATTTGGACGGACCCTAGTTGATAATCCATTCTTATTTAACATATACATAAACAATTATATTATTACTGAAGATATATAATGATATAATTATCCAAAGGATAATTTTCTTGAGGGGGAGAAAAAAAATAATGAAGAAATATTTTCTAGAATATTAATCTCATAAAAATTAAATTATTCAATAAAGTGGTTCAATTTAATGTCATTTAAGAGTTACTTATTATTTATCTATCATAAATAATATTTAAAATTTTCTTCTAATTTCAATGGAGTTAAATTCAATTAATAAATTACATAAGAAAAGTGTAAGTATGAAGACTAACTAAGGCCTATAAACTTTATATTTATACGATAATTTTTATCATGTTAATTGAAGTGAGAAGAGGAGTTTTAAGTTGATATTTTTTTTGAAAGTTGAAAATCAATTTGTGACATTCATATTTATCAACCTGAAATACTTTTCAACATCCATTGAAAAAATATTGTGAGTTTGCATTTCATTTAGTATCATTTTATTCTATAATTCAGGCCATTTTTCTCTAGATCTAACACACTTGTTTGAAAAATCGGGGATAGATTTAGTAGACATATAGTGTATTTTTTGATGGCACCTTGATAATTATTAATTGATAACATAATTATGAAGTAATTTTTATTTCATTCCAATAAGGGGTATAAAAAATTAAATTAATGTTTTCCATGAAATAGAGAGATAATTATACTAACATATTGACACATCATTGAGAATGTGTTGCCCAAAAATATAAAAAGGGTTATTTAGACAGATTTGGGTGAATTTTATTGAAGTGATTTAAATTTTATTTTGATGAGTAGAAGTGTCTTAGAAGTAAATTTAATGTATTAAATATTGATAAAAAATATTAGATTATTTTGGTCCAATCATATCATCATACATAAGATTGAAATACACATTTTGAAGAAGTGGTTTCATATTTTTAAAAGAACATGAAAAAAATATTTATATTTATCCATGATTAAATTTTATGTTTTATTACTTGATATATGTTGGAATATTTACTAAAACTTCATACAAATATTTTAGCAAAAATATTGGGCATTCATGAACTAGCCAAGAGGCCAGCTCAACTGAGTGTGTGGGAGAAGAGATCACCATATGGGAGCCATCCCACATTAGCCTTTCCAAGAAGTAAGGGAGGACATAGTTAAAACACATGGATGCCAGAGGGTGAAAACATTAAGAACTAGAGTGGGAAGAACCACTATATGGGGTGACAAGGTTGAAGAGTCATATGAATCCCTTAGAGGACTCATATAATCACAATTGGGTGTCAAAATATACATGATGGGTTTCTTAGAATCAGTATCGCATATAATGTTCCAATATGGGTCAACTTATATTAGAGAGACATTATTACGTTACTAAATGATTCAAATATAATTTTGGAACACCGTGTGACAAACTGACATATGTCTTCTTGGACTTATCATGATATATTACTCATTGTAAACTGTAACACTTAATCAATTGTTTGATCATAAGAGTAGATTGAATATGTGGTTTAAACCTTAAGATTTAATTATAACATGAGTGGAATGGTACCATAAGGAGTTATACTATGAATTTATGTTATATTGTGTGACCAAGAGATGTGAGGTAAGATGGCATGATGATGGGAGGTTTTACTATGATGTTTGTACTATAGGTGATGTAATCGTGTGATTGGATGTGAGACAATATAATGGAATGTGAGACCACACATTGAGGGGTGTGGTAGGATCTATCATGACCTAGATTCTATATGATAATTGATTGAGAAATGTCATCCCCAATATTTATGACAAGTTCGAATCGTCTCATAGATATATCCATGCAGATTTGTTGTCCATCAATCCCTTGTATCCACCTATTCTTGATAAGTTAATCTGGATGGTAATGGAACCATATTTATGTATAGAGTGATATTGAAATTTATATACATTAATTCAGTTAGAAGTATCTTAGGATCATCCCAACCTTTTTATTATCCATGGAATCCATGAATATATGATCATTTCATATGAAAAAATCTGCATTCATGGTTTAATGTAGACTGTATAATTCAACATACATGAAACAAAGAATTCTTTTATCACACTGAAGGTACCAAATAAATTTAGATATAGGATATTAATTTCTATTAAGTGTAAATTATAATGTGAGTATTATTGTTATATGAAAGCATTGTCACAAAATTGAAGGAAAAATACTTGAGTCCTTAGGTTATTTAAATGAGGAGTTATAGAAGAATATTAAATCTTGATGATGGAAAGAAGAGAAGATTTAAATAGAAAACATCATGATATGTGGATCATTATTCATACATAATTTATGAAGAATAATTATGGTCTATTATACAAATAATAATATCAATATTTAATGAGATATTAATTCCAGTTTCATTTTGACTAAATTAAAATAAATAATAATGGGTTTGTAGTTATATGCAGTCATGAAGGAGAAGATAAAGTGGATTATATTCAATAGAATTTTTCTTGATGGAGTTATTTATTATAAATTTATTTATATTATTATTATTATCACACAAAAACATACATATAAATATTTTTATACTATAGGATTTTTAAGAATGTGTTATTTTATCTAATAAATAAGCTAAAGAAAATATTTACTAATATCAAAGAAGAATAGGTCGAACGAACTCTATTAACTGATATATATCCTAAACATCCTATAAAAGAAAATGTGATCAAGTGAAGTATATTTATCAATGAAGATAAATTATTGTGGAAGTAGAGGGAAGAGATTGAATAGAGAAAATAGATAAGAATAGATCTATGAACTCCTATTTTCCTAGAATAATACGAACAATATAAGAGAATATATAAATAAAAGAATAAGAAGAGTAAAAATATAAGATAAGGTAGAACTAGAAGAATAAGAAGAATCATATCAATTTTCTACTATAAAGAGATGAAGAAGAGGTTGTGTTCAATGTTGGGTATTCAAATAGATTAGGTGACTTACTATTGTTCAAGGGAAGAAGAGTAAAGAGCATCAAATCAACAATAAATAAACATTATATATTGGTGTAATAATAAATTATTGTTGGCCCGAAATTTAGTTATTATGGTATGATATATACCTATGTGACGTATAAACCAAACAATTTTGTGGGATACATAATTTACTCTGTCGGGAGAAAATTGTGTAATTCCCACATGGTTTTACTAGTAGATTGTGTGACACCTAGTTTTACCAGATCACACTAATGACTAATTTATCATAATAAGAAATGGGTATTTTAAATAATTATACCTCTTGTGTGTGTGTGTGTTTGGTTGTGATGTAATAAAGAAGGATAGTTAGAAGAGAGAAAAATATTAACTTATTCACATTAACTTTGGATAGTGGTAAAATAAATTGGTTAAAATTATAAAATTATAAATTGGTCGTTCAATTTAAAAAAAATAATCTATACCCCTATCAATAGTGTGGTTTATATTCAAACTAGTCTGAGATAAGTAATCTTGACATATGATTTCTAAAATTATAAATATTCTACACTTTATGAAACAATTTTATAACATGATCTTATTCTAGAGTTATGTGCTCCTTATTCTTGTTCTTTGATTACCTTTATGATTTATATCTTATCAAATTACAGTTTTATTACATGTATCATGATTGTGATCTATGAATTTATTGGAATGACTTTAAAATTTTATCCTCTTGTTTTCATACCCTTTTTCTCATTTTATTTTTTAAAGAGATTATTTATTGATATCCCCCTTTTTAACCAAACTGAGCATCTCAACTCATCATTTTCTATTTTTACTTTACCATATGAAATAAATATAGGTTTTAAGTATGATATGTATTTGAAGGGTGTAATTTTTTAAGAATTTAGTGATAGAATATTTATTTCTTTTATGTACAAAATTTGTATGTATCAAATCCCTCTGGCCTATGTGTTTATTGAAATTTTTTCTAGAATTTTTTTCCACAATGTTTTTTGTAATTAACCTTATATATAATAATATGTAATTCTTATGGACCCTTAGTTAGTATAATAGAAAGATATTATTATTTTTTGAAACTATGATGAGAAAAAATTATTGATAACCTTTAGCATAAGCCAATGTTTAAGAGAATATCCTAAGTTATGTTAAAGATAGTATTATTGTTTTCCTTGAAAATAAATCCCTATCAAAATACAATAATTTTTATGTAGTAGTAGAATAGATTAAACTAGGGGTATAAAATTTTAATTGGGTGTTTTATGTTTTACATTGACCTTCATGAGTTTATGGTGAGTTAGCCCAAGTCCGTACACTAGGATAGAATCTCCCAATGGATATTCTTGGGTTAATATGCATTTTATTGATGAGAATTTATGAAGGATTTAGATAAATAATGATTATGGATAACCTGGATTAAACATAAGGTGTCATAGTTTGAAAATAAAGTTCCATAATTTAGAAAAACTTTAATATATATTCATGATAATATGACCTCTCACTATGATTATTATTTATCACATTTTACATTTATGGTTTATTTGGTGAATGATACTAGGTGGATTCATGTTAACACCGAATGTGTTAGATGATGAAATGATTGAACTCATGGGAAAAATTAAATGGGATATAGATTATGAAATATTTTTATTAGTAATATCCAACTATCTTGATATATGATTAACAATATGAACAGAGGTTAGTTTCCAAATTAACAAAATATGATAATTTTTTTGTTTCCTAAAGATAATGGGGGAAAGTTGATTCAACTTCCTACATATCAATAATGGAAGAAGAAACACCCAATGAAATGTCTCAATAGAATAAGAAGTTTTTTAATGTGTGGAAAATAAGGGCCTAATTAATATAATTTCTAAGGACAATAAATTTTAAATTGGATATAAATAAATCAAATTATATTATAAGTTTTATATTTAAATGTCATGTATGTAGGGAACATGGGAGTTATCTGATTCTATTCCTTAATCTATTCAATAAATCCCAGTATAAGTAATATCTTGTGTTATTCTAATTGTTTAAGTTTTATAACATCACTTATCTCAAACTCATGAATTTAGTTCCAAAAGAATTAATTTTACATTTATTTATTTTATACCAAGAAACATAACCCAAATTTATTCATCCAAAAAATACAACATGAAACAGATATATTGGATAACTTACATACCCAAGGGCATTTTAGGTTTTTCTTTTTTTAAACTTAATACACACTCTAACATAGAAATAATAATTTCTTAAAGTGTCAATTTTTATATTATAACTTATATTTATTCCTTCAAAAAATTTCTTTGAAACCACTCAAAAAAATATTCACATAGGATTGATTTCTATAAATAATTTATTTAACAACCTTATTCAAATTTTAGGTAAATATAAAACATTATAAGGGTGAGATCAAATGATCAGTAAGGGTAAATATAAGTATTAATAGTTTAATTTCATTTGGTAAAATACAACGAGAATAAGTTTATCATGAAATAATCAATGTGAATGAATATAACATAAGAGAATTCATACCCATAAAAATATATATCATTAAAAATCTAGCATGGAATAAATTTTTATCAAAAGGAAGAGTCATATTTATCACTAATGATGAAGCATTTGATTCAAATTTTTATCAAATTAATCATTAAAACTCATATGAAGCATTGAGAATGGATTTGTTTTTGTATTAAAGTAGTATCTTCTTCACATGTACTCACTCATGTTAGAAATAACTAAATATTAGTTATTTCAATAGGATATTCCTCCCCATATAACTCCCTTATTTTTTTCCTAATGAAAAATAACATTACCCAATGTATTAGAATGATATATTGGCCTTACATGTTGTATAAAATATATCAGGATCAATTTTTGTATATGTTTTATCAGGATTAACCATCATCATAAGTTAAATCAAGAACACCCATCACCACCAATGGTTTACAAGTATTGTGTATGATTCTGACACATTAATTGTGAATTTTAATTTTCACTATTTTAAACAAAAAATTCCTTTATAATTTTATTTACCCATGTTAAAGAAATAGGTTCATGATTATCTCTTTAAAACAATCATCTTAAGACAAACACAGAAATAATGTAGATAGTATCAAATGATCACATTTCTAGCGAGGAAGATGAATCATTAATGGATGTTCATAGAGATGAAAATACCATTAAATTAAAAATTAAAATATTCATTTGAAAACAGAAGAAAATTATCTTTTCTTTTGATTATTTTTTATAAAAATTTCTATAATGGAAGGAAATATTTTTTATTTGAAAATAAACATGGAATAATATAAAGTAATCTTAAAGAATAAAATGATTAATACGGAGTGAAAATATGTTCTTGTCATAATTGTTAAAAATAAACATTTTACTCTAACATTTATAGAGTGAGTAAAAAGTGAGCCATGTGTAAAATGTTATGAAAATTATTTTTATAAACTTTTAAAACATGGTCGCTGTTTATGTAAAATAACTTTAGAAAACAATTTTTTAAAATAAATTTATTTAAATAAGATAAATAACATAGAGAATGAGTTTTTTTAAAATTGTTTAAAACTTTTAGAATAATATATTTAATGAAAAATAATTTAAATGATTTTTAATTTTTTTTAAAGTAAATGATATAATAAGAAAGCTAAAATACCATTAGTATAAAAATATTCATGATATTATATTTCAAGAGTCAGTATGTATACTATATAAATCAATATAGTTTCCAAAATGAAAATAAGTCACAAAGAAGGATGTATGAGAGAAGAAACCCTTGAAACTATGGTAATTATTTAATAAATAAAAAATTGAATGAAGGAAAATCAAAATATTCTATAAAAACCATATTTTCCATGAATTAATATATTATAACACATTCATGGGGTATGAATTACACCATATAAAAAATCATGGTGCATAACATGAATTATGTCTCAATGAATTGAAATTGAGACAATGATAACACTCGTAATTCAATAACATTTGAATCAATATATCATGTAAGAGATAAATTAAATGGAAAGTTAAATATCTTTAATAAAGATTCATTCATAACATAACTTGCCAATTTGTATCTTATATACCTTCACAATTCAAGATATTAATCATAAAATCAATTCTAAGAATAATTTTCCTTATAAAGATCATATCAATGAAGAAATAATTAATAAATGAAGTTATTATGTGAAAAAACAACAAAAAAACACAATAAAATTGGAAACACCACATAATAAATTCTGATTTCATTTTACATATAATATTGGCATGAAAAAGTCGTTAAAGTAAAAGTATAATCCAATGAGTTGAAATTGTTTTATGAAACACCTTACATCAATTCCTAACTTGCTAGGTGCTTCCATTAACTACTTTTTAATAAAATAAAATAAATTATTAAACAGTATAAGAAAAATTTAATGGTTTGTTACTTTTTCATTAAACTATTCATTTCATTAATTTCAATTATATATTTATTAATAAAATTAGTTAAGTCCATGTCGAGTGTTTTGTGGATGTTCATTTCACAATTGTAAATTTACTTTAGTAGGTTAACAATGTTTAAAGTGGATATTATTATATAATATATTGAATAATAATCCTGAAATAAATATAATTTTTATATATAAAATAAAATTTTGGAATCACTCATGAATGGGGGTGTGAAAAATGAATCACGTCACTTTATGGAGGCGTTATTCCACTCATACACCAGAGTGAAATTTTTAGTTTTAAGTGGGTTGAAAGGGTAAGAAGGTAAATAATATATTATATTTATATAATCATAATTGTATCATATATTTCATATATAGTAATAAAATACATTATAATATCCATCCTTTTGTGGTGGTGATGAAAAATTATACGTGTCACTTCCTGGAGATGATAATCTATATGTATGCACAAGTGATGTTTTCATTTCTCATATAGTAGAAAATAGGATAAAAAAGTGATGAACAATGAGAATAATAAAAAATTAGTATATTAAATAAAATTATTTTATCATTTTATTATTGTTATTAATATATTAAGGATTTATAAAAATAAATAAACTTAAAATAAGTCAGTTATGAATTGTACCTTCTCCCCAAATGACCTCTTTGGGTTATATCATTAGCTTTCTTGATCTGGAATTTCATTGAGAATATGGTTCATAGGAACTGGTGGGGGATATTAAGAATATATTTGTGTATTCAATTCCCAAACTATAATTCTCTAAACACATTAGGAATATAATATAGGATGATATCTTTTATAAGTGTCGAGAGGGGAAATATTGCAATTACACATAGTTCAAATTTAAGATTCATTACTTTTCATGTTAAAGTTGAAAAAAGTTATATATTATAAATATATGGTTAATATATGTAGATATACTCCCATATTATAATATTTATACAATATTAGGTGATATTTATAACCCTTATCTCTTGGTTTTAACCTCCCATTAACTCTTTCAACAATTACTATGGTAATTTTTTTTAATCTTTAATGTACTAGAAAGTTACAATAAAAGTAAAAGTGTCACATAAGTGAATAATGGATTATATTATTAAAAATATACCATTATATTGGGAAAATATATGATTTTTATTGTAATTTATAATATTAAATAAAAAATTATTTTACATAAGACAACAATAAAGTCTTTTTCAAGACTATATAAACAAAATAACATTATAAAAATTAAATTTAGAAATTAAATTCAAATATAAAATTTCAATACATCAATAATATTATATATTTATCTGAAAATTTCTTGTAACATTAAAAATTCATCCAATTTATATCAATTTTATATTTTTAAATTAATTTACTTGATTTTTTTATTACTTCAAGAAGGACTATGACGATGTTGAGTAAGAATTTTAGGCAATTTTTCCATCACTTATTTTTTTAAATAATATTCAATAGTAAAAATAATTATTTAATCTAAAAAATAAATATTTTTTACTAAAATAACTTCAGTATATCCTTGTAAAAAATATTATAGATAATAAAATATAGAGAGGGATGTTTGGAATTTAATGTTTAATTAGAATAATATAATTTTCATAATCAAAGGAATGTGGAAGTAAAAAAGACACATTATCAAATAATTGATGGTTATGGTTGGAAAAAACATAAAATGAAATAAATTCATGTTTTTAGCTATTTTAAAGTCTTATATCATAGTTTTAATATTTTTTTAATTTTTTTTCTTTCACCGAGGTGATAAATATTTACTATGGTTACTATTCATAATGAATAAAATAAAAGGGAACAATTTACTAAATTTAAACCTCCTGTATGTAAAAATGGAATCCATTTTTCAAGATCCAATTAATTTATGTTTCAAAAATAAATTTAAATATGAATTCATAAAATGTGAATAATTTTTTTATTTAGAAAAATGTGTTTTTAGGATAAAAAATGACCTTATACCAAAATCAATTACAACATTAATTTTTATGAAATTAATTTTATTATTTTATAATAAATTATAATTTTAATAGTTTAATATAAATATAAATTATAATTGAAATTTTTAATAAAATTAAATGATAGTTTTACAAAAATTGGTATTTTATCATGTTCACTGAAAAACCATTCTTTTCAGAAAAATCCAAAATATTTTACCCAAAGAAAATTTTGTTATAGTAATTTAAAAATGATATCCTTTTTATTGAATATTTTGTTAATTTGTGGAAATTAATTATAATATCCACATAAAAGGGAAAATAAAACCAATTTACGATAAAGAGGTTTTATTTAAGAATAAAATTTCTTTACAAAAATTTGATTACTTATTTATTACACTTAAATCAATTAATTTTCATTATAAAAATGAATTATAAATATTTATTTCATAATTTGGTCATCCATACTCATAATTCCAAATTAAGAATTTTGTTATAAATGTCACATTTAAAAAATTTAATATCATTATAGTATATCAGAATTCACTTAATGATCAATGTTGTGTGTTATGGAAGATATCAAGAACACTGTTGTTTTAAAATATATTAGTGTTAAATTCTCCCCCCTTTAAAAACACATGTCCTCTTAATTTTAAATTCAGCTTGGAAATCAAGGGTTTAACATTTGAAAAAACCATTGTTGAATAAAACATCATAAAAAGGTGTAATAAAACATCATTTTGAAAATAATGAAATAGGAACTATAAAGTTTATATATAATAACATATACCTACTTTTACAAATAAGATAACATTAGTGGTATATATAATTTTTTATATATAAGAAAAAATAATGTCAAAAAATGATGGAGAGTGATAGATAACATTGACCCAAGAAAGTGAATGATCATGAGAATATAAGTGTATAAAAAACCATAAACCATAGAATTTAAAAAAAATATAATTGATTTAATATAATTGAAGGTAATATGATATGATTTTGATTTTAATATCATTTTACAAGAGTTGAGTAATTATTTTAACATCTATAAAAATAATATAAGGAAATATTATTACTTGATTTTTCTTGAAATAAAAAAATTCAATTTCATCACTCGGTTGCATGTTTCATTAAATTTTTACCTATATCCCATATTATACTTCACGTTATTATTAAGAATAGTTTATTCTTGAATAATATTAATCAAATTCTAATTATCAATACAGTATATAAAATGATGAAAATATTTTCTTCTTGTGTTTACTAAAACCAAAATGGTTATAAAAATTTATGATAATTACATAAATGAATAAACCTCAATATAAATAAATAATAAAACAATATAAAAAATTCAATAATAATACCCAAATTTAAAAGTAGATCATTCCAAAAATAATTAACACTATATCCAAAAAATAATCAACAAAAACATATTAACCTTAAGGGTTATATTAAAGCATTCATCTTATCTCCCAAAAATGAACAAAAATCCTCCCAAATAATCAATAATGTTATATCACATGATTTACCTAAGGTTTAATTACAATTTAACCAAATAAATCATCTCCTAGAATATAAATAATCACTTTAGAATCCCATTACTAAAAATATCAAATGATGTGATTATGGAGATGAATGTATGATCAATATAAAACATATAAAATCATAATGGTATAAATAAATATTAATTTAACCTCACAAGAAAACATATTAATCTACAATTTCATCTAAAATATTCTCTAACAATGACTACAACATCCCAGAACCCACAGTCTTAGATCCAGGGCTAAATACATTATCTTTACATTTCACGATTTGATACTAAAAAAAACCCCAAATTTAACTATCTAAAACATACAACATTTAATTAAATTATTCGATCACATACATACATAAATAATTATTAGGTTTAGAGTTTTATATAATTATTAAAAATGATTAACAAAACAATACCCTTGTATATGAGTGATCTTTTTTCTTATTATACCAAACAATTTTTATTTCAAAAATGGTCTTAGAAATATCCCATTAAATTATTCAAAAATGAAAAAATTTTAGATACGATTCATTTAAAATCATCATTATATCATTGAATGTAAATCATAATAAGGTAGATCTCAAATTCGCGGTCTGAGTAAATATTTTCATTTACAATTAAATGCCATCATTTTTCATAACACATGCTTAAGTGTATGATGAAATAATCAATGTTCATGAACATAAGTAAATATAATTCATACCAATAAAATCCTCAATCATTAAAAAGGTTACATAGAATAAATATTTATTATTGGAAATAGCCATGAGAATAAACAAATTCAATTCAAGGGATATTAATATTGATCAAATGAACAATTAAATACTCATAATGAGACTAGTAAAAACATGCAGTGTAGTAAAAAATTATCTCTTTTATTCATGTTAACTAATATTAAAAATAATTGCAACCTAGTTAATTCCTTAGGATAAACCTACTTTGGTAAGTTCCTCCTTCTTTCCAATAATTATCGGGATCCTTAAATAATTAATTCGATATCTATATCGGACTTCTCGTAATATAAGTTTTATTGGGATCACATGCCTTATAAATTATATCTAGATTACCTTTCATTATGATATATATTGATATAATATTTCATCATAAATAATTTCCATGTTCCAAACATAAATGTAACACATGGAATATTTAATTTTAATTATCAATCTTTTAGCAACAACTTTCATACATTCGTAACAAATTTTACTCTTTGAAATCAAATGTGTATCATGAATATCTCATTAAAAAATTATTATAGGAAATATAGAAAAATAATATGGTTGTAATCATAATATCATATCACAATGGATTCATAGTAATCAATAATGTGTTTTTACATAGTTTAAAATACCTTTAAAATAACATTTAATGAATTTTTTGAGAACCAGAGAAAATAATAATTTATTTATTATAATACTTAATACACATTTATATAATATTAGAAAAAGATTTTCATTTAAAATAAACATGTAAAATTATAATTGAAAATAAAAATACAATAATATTCACTATAGAGTGAAAATTGATTCATGACATAAATTTTACAAATAAACATTCATTTTGGACCTTTTAAAAGAGTAAAAAGTAACCCATTCCGAAAACATTAAGAAATTTATTTGTAAAACATTTTAGAATAAGGTAAAAGATCATGTAAAACATCATTATGAAATTATATAACAAAAAATTAAATTCCTTAAATAAGATAAATAAAACTAAGGAATAATTTGGTTAAAATTCTTTAGAAACATTTAAACATTGTTTTTATAAAATAACTAATTTTGGACTTTTCAAACCAATATACACTTGAAGGAACAAAAATTAGAAGAAACATAGAATTTGATGAGTATAAAATGACTCATGATATTATAATTAAAGAGTAATTATATATATCATATAAATAATTATAGGTGTATCCAATAAAACATGTCTCAATAAAGGAAGTTTGAGATGAGAAACCCATACAACTTAGGTAATGCATGAATAAAAAATCCATTAAATGATTGAAAAAACATGATTATGTAAATATAATAATTTCTCACACATAATATATTAAAACATATTAATGGGGTAATTAGTACACCATAAAATATAAATCATGGTTAATAATAGGAATAAAGTACCGTAAAATTGTAATTGATACCATAAAAACCCTTACAACATTTATAACATTTGAATTAGTATCTCATGAAATATATAACATTAGAGGAACATTAAATACCATGATTAAAGAGTAAAACATGAGATATTCTCCCAATAGATGACATATAAACCTTATAAAATGATTTATATTCATAATTCAAGACATATCTCTAAGATACAATATTTTTATAATCAATCCTTACAAAGATCATATCATTAACGATAGAATAAATAAATTATTTTATTTTTGTGTAAATATTGAAATAAAGTAGGTTTGAATATAAAATAATACAATTATATTTCATTTTACACCTAATAATTACATGACATTATCAATGAAGTTAAAGTATAACCATATGAAAGGAAATTATGTTAAAAAAACCCTTACATTGAGTATCAACTTACTATTTTTGTCCCTTAACTATAAAATAATAAATTTATATTATTTATTTAATTGATTAATAAAACTTTTTATTATTAAAAATATATAGTTAAAAAAATTATTTCATTTATTTCAATAACCTATTTAATTACTAATTCTATTTAGTCTACATCTGGTTTTTTGGAAAATTTTGGTTCATAATTGGAATATGACTTCGGTAGGATGACCATGGTAAAATTGGTCATGATCACATCATATACAGAATAATAAAAACATAAAAATTACAATTTTTATTCATAAAATACGGTTTCATAATCATACATGAAAAATACATAAAAATCTAGTCACATCACTTCATAGAGGTGTTAATCCACATGTGCGCCTGAGCTAAATTCTCATTTTTTAAACAAGTGGAAGGTTAATATGGGGAGTAATATATTATATTTATAAAATCATAATTATTTCATGATTATCATACATATTAATTAGATATATCATAATAAATTTCTTTATGATGTGGTGTTGAAAAAATAAACACAATGCTTTCTATACATTGTAATCCACATGCACACGAGTGATTTTTTTCATTTCCAAAAGGATAAAAATGAGGTAAAAAGTGTTGAAACAAAAAAATAATATCAATTTATTATATTTTTATAATTATTTAATCATTTTAACATGTTTAAATGATATATTAATGATTTCTAAGAACTAATAAACTTGAAATAGGTAGGTTGGGACTTATATATTCTCTTCACATAACTTCATTGGATTACATCTTAAGCCTTCAAGGTCTTAACATTTGGTGAAACTAGGAACTAGATGATGTTTGGAAGGATATTGGGGAGATATTTTATTTTGTATTTGATGAAATATAATTCTAAAAATATTCAAGGAGTAAAAGGAGGGGAATCTCCATTTTATATGTGAGGGGATTGGAATACTTTAAATTACATAATTTTTTCAATAATATAAATAAATATTTAGTGTAAAGTCATCTAAAACTAAAATATTTTGAATATAGGTTGGATATAAGTATAAATAATCTCATATAATAAAATTAATACAAGTTTCTCTAATTTTAGTATCCCTTATATCTCAGTTTTACCATCATCATAACCTTTTTAATGAATACAGTGATACCAATGTCTCATACTCATTAAGGGTGAAAAAAGTTACAATAAAAGGGAAGGTGCCCCATAAGCTTAACATGGTTGATATACTATACTATATCCAACCAAATTGGCCAAATATAATTTTTATTTTTATTTTATATTATTTTAAATTATATTATTAAACATAAGATACTATTAAAGTCATTTTTAGCTTATTCATATAATTTGAATTAAAAAATCAAATAGAGTATTGTAATTATAACATAATGATTTAAAAAATAAATAATATGTTATATTCACCTAATAAAATTTGGTAACAGAATAATTCATCCAAATTATATTACTGTGAATGTTTTTAAATTTATTTACATTATTTTTATATTACATAAACATGCATTGTGTCGGGATTGGATAAAAATTTAGGGTAATTATTTCATTAATAAAAATTAAAAATAAAATGATAAGGAAAAAACAATTATTTATATTTAAAATAAAATATTAATATCTAACATACATTTTTTATCCATATCATAAAATATCATATATATAAAAATCAAGACATCGATATTTTTAATTTAACCATTAATTAGAATAATATAAATTTCACAATCAAAGGATAGTTACAATAAATTTACAATTTTTAATATAGGATGGTTATTATAGAAAAAACACTTCTAATTAAATAAAGGATAGTGCATGTGTTGTTTTAAATTCATATAAAATGGTTTTAATCTTATTTTACTAGTTTCACCCTTACTGAAGTGACAAAAATTTAGCACAATTACTCTTCATAATGAAAAAAATAAAAAGGAATTGTTTACCATGTTTTAACCCCCTCATTCTCTATAAAGAATCTATTTTTCATTATTAAATTTCTTGAAGTGTAAAAAATAAATATTTGTACCATCCAAGCCTAGGAGCCACTAAACTGGTGCTCCAGGCCAGTTAGTCAAATGACCTCAAGCATGCAACCCATATTCCATAGGTTGTCGACAAGCATCAAGTGTATAATGAATGTATATTTTGGAGACTATACAATATAGATAAATATAAAAAATAGAAGGAAAAATTAAACAATGATGTAATGAAACATAATAATAACTGACACCGTAAAATGATGATATACCTTCCTATTCCAAATACATAACCATGCGGGTACTTGTTATTAAAAAACAAATATAAATATACATAAAACTATTAATATATGAACTTGCATAGTGTAATGAACAAAATCACCAACTCTCTATCTCTTTGAGAATCCTAACCACATGATTAGTCATATACTTATAATCCTCCATGCCCAAGAATAAAAATAATCAAGTTGAATCCAAAACCTAACCTCGTAACCATTAATTATGTATGAGTACCAAATAATGGCCTGAATAGGGTGTGAGATATACTCAGTAGGGAACCACCAATGGTGTCTAATGAAATCTACTATGTGAGTATAAAAATAGTAGTGTGTAGGTGTAATACATAAATCATTAAGTAAAAAAAGTAAACAAGTCAATAAAAGTTCCTCAAGGACACATGACCGTCCATACCTACATCTCATTAAGCCATAATGTCTATGAACATTCCACCATGTATATATATGTTTACATGAAAAAAGGTATATATGAATATATATACATGCACATATGAGGAAATAAGGTGTAAGAATAAGGCATCCCAAAAATGATAGTATAAGAAGATCCAAAAAACCAAAAAACACATGAATGCTAGTGAAATATGATAATCATATAGGATCCAAGATGAAACAAACGAATCCTAGACCTCAAAAGTTCCATCCAACTCATGGTATAGTCAATCATACTAGCCATGTGTTTATGTTTAATCCAAGGAAAACTTTTGGCATCCCACTATATAATTTTCTAACAAATCATAGGAAGAATTTACCATGTACTCATGGGATAAACCTGATTAGAAACACAAGGAGGTAATCCTTAGCATCACATGTTTAAGGAAATCAAACTAAATATAATGAGATAATCCAATGAATTTTTTATTTCTTTATATAAATCCATTGAATAATTTTTATTGTATAGAAAAATTCTTGTATAGTCACTACATTGAAAAATCCCAAGTGTGGTATCTCACTTAGTGTCCACAAAAATGAATCATGGTGGCTTCCACTGAGTGCCCAAGGAATTACCTTAGGAATCCAAGGATGGATTGAGTCTGAAACCTCCTCTAATCAAGAAAAGTTTATCAAAATATAAGGCACCATGAATTTTATGAGTAATAATACACCTTGAGAAATACTAGTTCCAATTCATGATTCCATCAAATCAATTCCATTTAAATATCATTTAATAAATGAAACTAAGATTCAGTGGATGTATTAAACTATTTAATGATTCTTTTATATATTTAAGAAGGAGGATCAAGTGGCATGGTCCTATGATTCACATATATCAAAACCCATTTCCACATTTCAAGTCATTTAATTAATTATTACATTTTCAATAGATAAAATAGCACACATCAATGGTATTTTTAATATTAAATATAAACATAATGGTCATTCCATTTTAATAAATTAAACATAATCATTTCCTTGAGAAGGGGTAAATCAACATGCCTCAAAAGGTGATTTTAAATATAAGTAGATCATAAATGTCTTAGGGATGATATGAAAAAAAGCCATAGATGTGGTTAGTAGTATGGTAGAAAACCTATAATAATGTAATGTAGCTCAAGGATAACTATTTTAAGGCACTAAACATTTATTAGAACTAATTTAATATTTTTTAGGTCATGCATGGAGAATCTAGCCAACAACATAATGTCACTTTTTATTAGAGATGAAAATTTAACAGAAACAGATAAAAACCAAATAACTTAGTATTATGATATTTTACTCGTCTGTTATCATGATTTTATTTGATATGGAACAAGAGTAATAAAATGAAATCAATAATCCACCTAAAATATGGCTTTTGAGAAAAAATTAAAATTGAAATCCTTAAGGAAATATAAAACTAGAATTGGTAAAGAGGAATTATATGTCACGACCCGTCCTCGAGGCCCGTGCCGTGACTACCCCAAGCCCGCCTTCCATAGGCCAGGGGCTGGCAACTAGCACCAAGGCGTAAATCTTGGTAAAGGGAAGGCATTTCCTCTGTAAAGTAAACAAGCACCACAGAGTAAGCAAGCGGAAAAAGTAAACACTAAGTAAAAACTGGTACAACAGTAATTGCGGAAAGTAAGTGGGCCAGAATACAAAACCAAACTGAAAGTAAAGTACGACTCGAAAGGGAAAACAACAACTGAAAAGTAAAGCCGCAACGTCGAGCCGTCCACTGGAAGTCCAACCTGAATGGTGGTACAGATAGCCTCCACTGCTCCTCGGGTCCAGCCGACCGCTCAGAGTACGTCCCACCCAGTGGTCCACCTCCAGGTACCGTCCTGCTCTGCAAGCCTCCACCAAGATCAGCGCTGTCCGTCGTCTTCAACCAACGCAATGTAGTGCGGGCATAGCCCGTGCAGGGGTGAGTATAAGCTACTCAGTAGGGACCCCGAGACCCCCGAAGGTCTCCCAGAATCCAAAAATGATAATCAACAAAGGAAAGATACAATCACGAAGTAACATCCGACATGGCTTAAGTATATGCCCGTACATATACCTAAGTCATCAATTCTCGCTCGGCTCCAACATCCGAGCTCAAGTACAACCCAGTCCACACAGGAAAGAAAAACGTAAATCCACACAGGATAGCACAACACAATCCACAAAGGAAAGTAAGACATAAATCCACACAGGATAGCACAACAAAATCCACAAAGGAAAGTAAAACAGGGTTTCAGCTCACACAGGTATACTTCTTCGAATGACGATAGAGATGATCACTGATCCATCTAAGCTGTCGGAACCACAAAGTATTGATAGGTACTAACCCCCGCAATGACCCACAAAGGATTTGACCCACAAAGGATCAATAGGTAACTAACACCCGTAAAGACCCACACAGGATCGGGCCCACACATGACCTGTAGGCCCTGGACCACACAGGACCGCTGAGCACTGAACCACACAGGATCGGACCCACACAGGATCGGTAGCACTGACCCACAAAGGATCGCTGAGTGCTATAGTCGTCATCGTCGAATCCACTGAGGATCTCTGTACAGTCGTCGTCGTCACAGTTGCAGTCGCAGCCAGCTCTAGGGTTCCCGCACACAGCAAGCTCGTTCGGGAGGGTCCGCTCCACGAGCCGAGAGGCTGATACATCAACTGATACCTAGTCCAGAGTTGATGTATCCAAAAGTTCTGTATCACCTACAGGAACTCAACGTCGTAGACGACGCGTTAATCGGATGCCCGGTCTGAGAGTTATTGGATTTTTCGTCCCAGGGGCCTGGTTGGTTTTTAAGGCAAAACCAACCCGACCGTACTCCACCTACATCCAAACCTCGGGCAGAGTAAGCCAAAAGATCCGTCTCACTTAGAGGAAAACAACAAAGTCGACGGCACGTCAATCGGACGTCCGAAGCTCAAGATATGAGCGTTTCCGCTCCGAGGGCCTGGTTGGTTTCGTGTACGAACCAACCTGGCCGAAACCAAGTTATTCCGAAACCTTGAGTGTGATATACCGAAACGACCTTCTCGATCCAAGGATCGCATCGCCACTGACGGCGCGTCGTTCGGAGGCCTGTAGCTCAAGTTATGAGCGAAAAACTGCAAAGAGTCCGGAAACGGGGGGTCTGGGCCCGGACCGACCCGACCCAACCCCCCGGGTCCGGGTCCGACTCGGTTAGGCGCGACCTGGCCTGGCCAGGGCAGTCCGGCCCTGCCTGGGCGTGACCCAGCCCGGCGGTTCGGCTCGGCTAGGCTCGGCCGAGCGGCCGAGCGGAGGAACCGCGGGGCGCGCTGCCCCCACGGGATGAAGTGTCGCGGCCCCGCGTGGGGCCGCACTGGGTCAGCGGACGCGGCTTTGCTGCGTCCCGTGTGTCACCGGACCCGCGCGGTCGCTGGTCTGGTCCGCCGCCACCTCCTACCGCTGGCGCCGCCGGTGGATTCCGCGGGCCACCAGAGTTGCTCCGGTGGTCCGATTCCACTTCCGTCTGCGCCGTGGCTCCTCCCGGGTCCCATTCTTCACTTCCAGGCCCTCAAATCGCCATTGCGGCCCCGTTTGTCCTCGTCCGCCGTTTCGTGTACCATGAACGAAAAAGTGCGGTGGGTTCAGACTTGTTCGTTAGTCCGAACCCACCGCGTTAGCGGTTTTAAAAGAAATATTACACAACAAAAGTTTAAAAAACATTGTGGGTATAAATCACAATGATTTTTAAGAATCAAACCCCTACCTCGTAGAAGTCATCGAACGTGCCTTCTTCGCAGAATTGATCGTCGTGGGAGAATAGGATCGTCGCGTCGCGGAAGGGCGTCGCGTCGTCGCGGTATACGGAGTTGCGTCGACGAACTACGAGGATCAAGAACATATAGATTTAATTATAACAATTAAATCCATGTTGTTGTTATAAACCACAAAGAATTAAAAGGTCCGCAAACTCTCACCTCAAAGGATGATCAAAGATTTGTCGCGGATGAAGGAACGTCGTAGAAGAATGTCGCGGGAGAAGAATCGTCGGTGTCGCGGTACTTGACGTTGCGTCGTCGATCTCTGAGGGCCTGGCATTCTTCGTCGCCCTTCGTTGGAGGTTGGCGTTCTTCGCGTTCTTTGCGTTCTTCGCATTCTTTGCGTTCTTCGCATTCTTTGCGTTCTTCGCGTTCTTCGCGTTCTTTGCTAAGGATGATGAATGACTTAAGGTTTCTGTCAAATCCTCTCAACACTCAAGAAGAAAAATGTTGGTCTTATTTTATTACATGCCAACAAACGAAAAAAAAACTATGTAAGGACCCATTAATTCATAGAATTAATTTCAACGAATAAACCGCCCAATTAAAAGGAGCGTTTAATTGTTTAAGGAAACTCCCCAGTTGACTTTCATTTAATAGGGGTTTTCGTGGGTGTGTTACTTAGCGGAAAAGAAATGGTGGGGCTCGTGCGGGGCCCACCTCACAAATATCCTACCAAGAGGGTAGGATATTTTGAATTTTACCCTATCCGCTTTAACTTAGCTTAAGCAGCTTTAAGTAGCTTTTAAGTGGCTTTAAGTGAAATAAAAATAAAGTTGTCGCACCACTTTATTTTATTTCTTAACTTAAAGCCCAAAAAATAAAAACCACACCCGAGCAAACGCAACTCCGGAAGAGGCGTTTCTAAGCAAATACCGGTGCTGCGATTCCATCGGTGCCCTCAGAATTCGATTCTGAGCACCGGTTTAAAAGTTAGAAAAACCCGCTTGTCCCTTCACTGAACGTAACCGAGCCAAACTTTGGAAAATGATTTCGGGCACACCGGGCCTCAGAATCAGGTGCCGTCAGAAACTGCGTTCTTGTAAAATTCCAAAGAAAATTAAGAAAAAAATTTCCTTGAAATTTATGGGTCTTTACATCACTCCCACCTCAGGGATTTACGTCCCCGTAAAGATACATCAAAAACTAGGGAAACAAATATGGGTACTGAGCATGCATCTTAGCCTCCCGCTCCCAAGTGCTCTCATGGAGGTTCCCGTGCTGCCATCTGATGTGCACTAGTGGAATCGATCGTCCACGTAGGACCCGCTCCTGTCGATCCTCGATCTCCATCGGGACCTCTTCAAAATTCGCCCCATCATCAACGTCCAGCTTCCCATGGTAAATGATGTGTGTCGGGTCGTGCACGTATCTCCTCAGCTGAGATATGTGGAAGACGTCGTGCACCCGGTGCAACTGAGGTGGTAGAGCCAGGCGATAAGCCACCTCGCCAATCCTGCTGAGGACCTGGAATAGTCCGATGAAGCATGGAGACAACTTTCCGCCTTGGCCAAATCTCCGTAATCCACGTCGAGGTGAGACACGCAAGAAGACGTGGTCGCCATCCTCGAACTCCAGTGGCCTCCGCCTCCTGTCAGCATAAGACTTCTGCCAGCTTTGAGCTGTCCTCATCTGCTCCTAGATGACCTGGACCTTCTCTGTCGTGGCCCGGACCATCTCTGGTCCCACAAGTGCTAACTCCCCAGGGTCTGTCCAGCACAAAAGAGATCTGCAAGGCCTGCTGTACAACGCCTCGTATGGTGTCATCCCGATGGTGGAGTGGTAGCTGTTGTTGTACGCAAACTCCACCAAGGGTAGGTGGTCCTCCCAACTGCGACCAAAGTCGAGGACAAATGCGCTGAGCATGTCCTCGAGAGTCTGAATGGTCCTCTCTGTCTGACCATCCATCTGAGGGTGAAAGGTGGTGCTCAGACGTAGCTGCATCCCAAACACCTCCTGTAACCCCTTCCAAAGCCGGGAAGTAAAGCGAGCATCTCGATCGGAGACGATAGATGATGGAACAACGTGAAGCCGTACAATCTCTTGAACGTAGAGACGCCCCAAGCTGTCCACTGAGCCCTGCTCTCTAATGGGTAAGAAGTGAGACGACTTGGTGAGTCGGTCGACAATCACCCAAATGGAGTCGTGACCTCTGGAATTGCGTCGAAGTCCAGTCACGAAGTCCATAGATATCCCATCCCAATTCCACTCCGGGACCTCCAAGGGATATACCAAGCCTGCTGGTACTTGATGCCTTGCCTTCACCTACTGGCAGGTGAGGCATTGAGAAACGTTTCTGCCACAGCCTTCTTCATGCCTGGCCACCAGTGCTGTCGTCTGAGATCCTGGTACATCTTCACCACTCCAGGATATACCGCCAAAGGAGAAGTGTGAAACTCTCTCAGCACCTCCTCTCGTAAAGAAAATGGTACCAAGGTACATCCTCTGAAAAGGATGTCGTGCTCTGCTCCAAAGGAGAAGCCATCAGGTGCCTGTCCTGAGGATAACTGTGCACGCCGCGTCTCACAGTCAGCATCCCCACGCTGTGCCTCTCTGACCCACTGCAGTAGTGGAGGGGTGACTGTGAGAGACTAAAGGAAGGCTGCTCCATCTCTATCCACAAAGGATATCTGCAAAGAGGCTAGCTGCTCTGTCGCCTCCTCAAGTAGCTGAATGCCCGTCCTCCTACTGAGAGAATCAACTACCACGTTCCCCTTCCCAGGAGTATAGACTATCTCAAAGTCATAGTCCTGGAGGAACTCAAGCCATCACCGCTGTCTCAGGTTCATGTCCTTCTGTGAGAAGATGTACCTGAGACTCTGGTGGTCAGAAAAGACTGTAAAGTGCTCTCCCATCAGATAGTGTCGCCATGTCTTCAGAGCGAAGACCACTACTGCTAACTCCAGGTCATGGGTGGCGTAGTTCTGCTCATGTGGCCTCAACTGACGTGATCCATAGACGATCACTGCCCTCTCCTGCATTAGGACACATCCGAGTCTGGTCCCTTATGCATCTCAGTAGACTACGTACCCTACTCCCTCCTCAGGCAAACTCAAGATAGGTGTGCTGGTCAATCTCTGTCTCAGCTCCTGGAAGCTCTGCTGACATCTGTCTGACCACACAAAGGGTTTCCCCTTCTCGTCAAGGCTGAGAGTGGTTCCGAAACTCTGGAGAAGTCTGGCACAAATCTCCAATAGTATCCAGCTAGTCCCAAGAAACTCCGCACCTCAGTCACGCTCTTGGGTGGCTCCCAAACTAGCATTGCCTCGATCTTCGCAGGATCCACTACAACTCCTGCCTCAGAGATGACGTGCCCCAGGAAGTGGACCTCACGTATCCAGAACTGACACTTTGAGAGCTTTCCATAATGCTGGTGCTCTCGGAGTGTGTCTAGTACAACCCGCAAGTGGTAGGCGTGCTCCTCCTCAGTCGTCGAGTATATCAAAATGTCGTCGATGAAGACGACGACAAATCGATCGAGGTATGGATGAAAGATCCTGTTCATGAGGCCTATGAACACAGCTAGAGCATTGGTTACACCGAATGGCATAACCAAGAACTCATAGTGGCTATTCCGACATCTGAAGGTCGTCTTCTGCACGTCCTCGTCCCGAACTCTGAGCTGATGATAGCCTGACCTGAGTTCTATCTTCGAGAACCACCGAGCTCCCTTGAGCTGATCGAAGAGGTCATCAATCCTCAGTAGTGGATACTTGTTCCTCACTATCACCTGGTTCAGGTGACGATAGTCGACACAAAGTCACAAGCACCCCTCCGACTTCTTGGTGAACAAAATCGGGGAAGCCCAGGGTGAAACACTACGTCGAATGAAACCCTTGCCCTGAAAGTCCTCCAACTATACTCGTAGCTCTCGAAGCTCAGCGGGGGCCATCCAATATGCTGGATTCAATATCAGGGCCGTCCCGTGGTACAGGTCAATATGAAAGTCTACCTCTCTGCGAGGAGGTAGTCCTGGAACGTCATCGGGAAAGACGTCCGCGTACTGATCCACCACTGCAAGAAAAATAGGACTCTGCACGTTAACTACTCCTAGGATGAGGCTATCCAACTGATGAGTGATGGGTTGTCCTCTCCTCTGCGGAAGTCCATCCTGTGCTGTGAAGGCTCCCTTCTCGCCGGTGAAGGTGAACCTGCTCCCGTCGGTGCATACACATCGCACCTTGCGCATAATACAGTCAATTTGTTCATGGACTGTAGATAACCAATCCACGCCCAAGATGACATCGTAAGGCCTCGATGCCGCTATAAGAAGATCCCAACCGAAGCTCTTGCCTCCTAGAGTATGCTCACACTGCCGGCACCAGTGCGTAATCATCGAGTCTGCTCTCGTAGGAGTCTCTAGCCGTAACGATCGAGCCAAGAACTCTGTTGGAATCTCTGAGCTCCGAACAAGGGCAGTGGATATGAAAGAGTGACTCGCTCCTGTGTCTATAAGAACTACATCAAGGGTGGAATAGACACATATCGTACCTCGAATCATCTCGGGCACGCCGTGGTCGTAGGCCTCCGCTTCCTGGAGTTGTGCCTATCTCTGCCCGCCAGCTCCCTATGGTCGGGGTGGACCTCCTGGTGGTGGTGGTGGTAGAGCCTCAAAGCGTCGCCCACCACCTGCTACTCGGCCAGCTCCTCTCCTTGTCCGCCTCCTCCCTGCGGTCCGCCACGGTCGACCCTCTGCCTCTGCCTGGGTGGCCCCTAAACCGTCTGCTGCTCCTCGGCACGGTGGGTCGGGCAGTCATGAGCCATGTGACCCTGTCCGCCGCATGTGTAGCACTGCCTGCCTCTCGAAAGACTGGCTCCACGCTGTGTGCCCCACACTGCTGAGCCAGTGTCCTGAGGTCGTATGCGTGAGGGTCTGGTCTGCCTGGACCCCTGAGTCATTCGTCGACTACCCACTGCGGAAGACTCTGCTACGTGCCATCCCGCGGTAGGTCTCGCCACTGGAGAAGTCTCAGCAAGAAAGCTCTCGATCAAGAGGGATCGCTCCAGTACTCTTGCCTGAGTCGGAATGCTGAGGGAGATCAGCGATGCCCAGATCTCATGTCTCAATCCCTGCTCAAAGGTCTGGGCCCGGAAGAATGGGTCTCGTACCATGTCGGTCAAGTAGCGCGAGAGATCGGTAAATCTCGTCGAGTACTGGGCGACCGTCAACCTGCCCTGCCGCAGCTGAAGAAGCTCCTGGATGCGCACCGCACAGAGGGTGGCCGGGACGAACTCTGAGCAGAAGAGGCCCTCAAAGTCTGTCCAGAGGAGAGATGCCTCATCGTGAACCTTGAGCATCAAGCTCCACCATCATCCCGCTCCTGCGTGCAGTAGGCTCGCTGCGAGGATCACCATGAGGTCTCCTGATGTCCTCAATAGCCTGAAAACTCGTACCACTGCCTCCAGCCAGTCCTCGGCTGCCTGGGGGTCCGTCTCTCCGCGGAACCTGGGCGGTCGCTGGTGCTGGAACTCATGCAGTGCACTGAGGCGACGTGCATCGTCAGCGGCTGGTGCTGGAAGCATCGGTGGCTCGGCGGGTAGAGGTACCGCCGGTGCCTCTACTGTCAAAGGGACCTATACTGAGGCCTCGTCGCTCGATGGGCTGTCGTCACGTATGACTCTTGGAACCCTAGCTGGCTGCCGTCGTGGGGCCATCCTGAAAAGGAAACAGGTGCGCCACAGTCTGAACAGTATACCTGGTGAGCTGATACAAAGTAATCACAAAGAAAACTTGAAACACAAATGCAATCAATGTTTTCGTGCATTAAGTCGGAAATCAGAAGTCAGGGTCCTGGTGTACGGATACGTCGGCTGCCACAACAACACTGGGCTTCCTGAACTGATAACCACACTCAATACGCTAAACACTATTGCTTCACATAGAAAAGATCAGAGTCCGTGGTAGAACCGAACTCCTCTGATACCAATTTGTCACGACCCGTCCTCGGGGCCCGTGCCGTGACTACCCCAAGCCTGCCTTCCGTAGGCCAGGGGTTGGTGACTAGCACCAAGGCGTAAATCCCGATAAAGGGAAGGCATTGCCTTTGTAAAGTAAACAAGCTCCACAGAGTAAGCAAGCGGAAAAAGTAAACACTAAGTAAAAACTGGTACAACAGTAAGTGCGGAAAGTAAGTGGGCAAGAATACAAACCCAAACAAAAAGTAAAGTAAAACTCGAAAGGGAAAACAACAACTAAAAATTAAATCTGCAACGTCGAGCCGTCCACTGGAATTCCCACATGAAGGGTGGGTATAGATTGCCTCCACTACTCCTCGGGTCCAGTCGACCGCTCCGAGTACGTCCCACCCAGTGGTCCACCTCCAGGTACCGTCCTGCTATGCAAGCCTCCACCATGATCAGCATTGTCCTTCGTCTGCAACCAACACAACGTAGTGCAGGCATAGCCCGCGCAGGGGTGAGTATAAGCTACTCAGTAGGGACCCTGAGACCCCCGAAGGTCTCCCAGAATCCACAAAGGATAATCCACAAAGGAAAGATATAATCACGAAGTAACATCCGACACGGCTTAAGTATATGCCCATACATATACCTAACTCATCAATTCTCGCTCGGCTCCAACATCCGAGCTCAAGTACAACCCAGTCCACACAGGAAAGAAAAACGTAAATCCACACAGGATAGAACAACACAATCCACAAAGGAAACAAAGACGTAAATCCACACAGGATAGCACAACACAATCCACAAAGGAAAGTAAAACAGGGTTTCAGCTCACAGAGGTATACTTCTTCGAATGACGATAGATATGATCACTGATCCATCTAAGACGTCATACCCACAAAGGATCGATAGGTACTAACCCCCGCAATGACCCACAAAGGATCGATAGGTAACTAACCCCCGCAAAGACCCACACAGGATCGGGCCCACACAGGACCTGTAGGCGCTGACCCACATAGGACTGCTGAGCGCTGACCTACATAGAATCGGACCCACACAGGATTGGTAGCACTGACCCACAAAGGATCGTTGAGTGTTGTAGTCGTCGCCATCGGATCCACTGAAGATCTCTGGACAGTCGTCGTCATCACAGTAGCAGTCGCAGCCAGCTCTAGGGTTCCCGCCCACAGCAAGCTCGTTCGGGAGGGTCCGCTCCACGAGCCGAGAGGCTGATACATCAACTGAAACCTAGTCTAGAGTTGATGTATCCAAAAGTTCCGTATCGCCAACAGGAACTCAACGTTGCAGACGGCGTGTCAATCGGATGCCCGGTCTGAGAGTTATTGGCTTTTTTCGTCCGAGGGGACCGGTTGGTTTTTAAGGCAAAACCAACCCGACCGTACTCCACCTGTATCCAAACCTCGGGCGGAGTTATCCAAAAGATCCGACTCACTTAGAGGAAAATAACAAAGTCGACGTCACGTCAATCAGACGTTCGAAGCTCAAGATATGAGCGTTTTCGCTCTGAGGGCCCGATTGGTTTCGTGTACGAACCAACCTGGCCGAAACCAAGGTATTCCGAAACCTTGAGTGTGATATACCGAAACGACCGTCGCGATCCAAGGATCGCATAGCCGCTGATGGCACGTCGTTCGGAGGCCCGTAGATCAAGTTATGAGCGAAGGACCACAAAGATTCCGGAAACAAGGGGTCTGGGCCCGGACCGACCCACCCCAACCCCCCCCCCCCCCCGGGTCGACCTGACCCGGGTCTGGGTCCGACCCGGTTTGGCGCGACCCGGCCCTGCCTGGGCGCGACCCGGCCCGGCGGGTCGGCCGGCTCGGCTCGGCCGAGCGGCCGAGCGGAGGAACCGCGTGGAGCGCTACCCCCGCGGGATGAAGTGCTGTGGCCCCGCGTGGGGTCGCGCTGGGTCAGCGGACATGGCTTTGCTGGGTCCCGTGTGTCACCGGACCCGTGCGGTCGCGGGTCTGGTCGGCCGCCGCCGTCGCGGCTTCAGTCACGGCGGCTCCATCCAGCGGCGCGCCGGGGCACCGCCAGTGGATTCCGCGGGCCACCAGAGTTGCTCCGGTGGTCCGATTCCACTTCCGTCTGCGCCGTGGCTCCCCCCGGGTCCCATTCTTCACTGCCAGGCCCTCAAATCGCCATTGCGGCCCCGTTTGTCATCGTACTCCGTTTCATACACCAAGAACGAAAAAGTGCGTTGGGTTCAGACTTGTTCGTTAGTCCGCACCCACCGCGTTAGCGGTTTTAAAAGAAATATTACACAACAAAAGTTTAACAAACGTTGCGGGTATAAATCACAAAGATTTTTAAGAATCAAACCCCTACCTCGTCGAAGTCGTCGAACGTGCGTTCTTTGCGGAATTGATCGTCGCGGGAGAAGAGGATCGTCGCGTCGCGGAAGGGCGTCACGTCATCGCGGTATATGGCGTTGTGTCGACGAACTCCGAGGATCAAGAACATATAGATTTAATTATAACAATTAAATCCATGTTGTTGTTATAAACCACAAAGAATTAAAAGGTCCGCAATCTCTCACCTCAAAGGATGATCGAAGATTTGTCGCGGATGAAGGAACATCGCAGAAGAACGTCGCGGGAGAAGAATCGTTGGCGTCGCGGTACTTGGCATCACGTCGTCGATCTCCGAGGGCTCGACGTTCTTCATCACCCTTCATTGGAGGCCGACGTTCTTCGCGTTCTTCGCGAAGGAGGATGATTGACTTAAGGTTTCTGTCAAATCCTCTCAACACTGAAGAAGAAAAATGTTGGTCTTATTTTATTACATGCCAAAAAACAGAAAACAAACTAAGTAACGACCCATTAATTCATAGAATTAATTTCAACGAATAAACCGCCCAATTAAAAGGAGCGTTTAATTGTTTAGGGAAACGCCCCAGTTGACTTTCATTTTATAGTGGTTTTCGCGGGTGCGTTACTTAGCAGAAAAGAAACGGTGGGGCTCGTGCGGGCCCCACCTCACAAATATCCTACCAAGAGGGTAGGATATTTTGAATTGTACCATATCCTCTTTAACTTATCTTAATCATATTTAAGTGTCTTTTAAGTGGCTTTAAGTGAAATAAAAATAAAGTTGTCGCACCACTTTATTTTATTTCTTAACTTAAAGCCCAAAAATTAAAAACCACACCCGAGCAAACGCAACTCCAGAATAGGCGTTTCTAAGAAAATATCGGCGCTGCGATTCCATCGGTGCCATCAGAATTTGATTCCGAGCACCGGTTTAAAATTCAGAAAAACCCGCTCGTCCGTTCACTGAACGTACCCGAGCCAAACTTCAGAAAATGATTCCGGGCACACCGGGCCTCAGAATCAGGTGTCGTCAGAAACTGCGTTCTTGTAAAATTCCAAAGAAAATTAAGAAAAAAATTTCCTTGAAATTTACGGGTATTTACATTATAGACTCTTAAAGGGTATTACAATGTGATTTATGGAGAGAAATTATGATATTTTAGAGAGTATAACCATGGAATACTAGTCAGAGTATAGGGATCTCGAGTGGCCTCCTATGTATAAATATGAAACAAACATTATAACCCACTATTTAAGTGTAAAACCCCATGATGTCTAGGAACATAGTCTTTCTAACTATGCATAACCCATCCGTTTTTTCTCTATAAATTTTTATAGATAACTTACAGAGCCATGAAACCCTGGGTGCACGGTTTGAAAAACCACATGACACACTCCAAGATACACATGGTTATGGTGAATGCTTAGAACCAACCATATGATATCATCATTTGTCCCTTTGGATTTCCAAAACCTAGGATTTTGAAGCTTTAAATGTTATAAACTCAATGGAACACCCAAGACACATGCCAGACATTTAATCTAGTATAAAAGAAACGAATTTATGCATTTAAGCTCTATTATTAACATTATAAATAACATATGGACTTTTTTCTCATCCAAAAAATCAAAATATTAAATTAAATTATAAATTTAATCTGGTTAAAAACTTGGGACCCCACATGTTTTATATAATTTGTTAAAATGCAAGGAAAAATAATTTTTAGAAAAATATAATTTCCATACCATTGATGAACCTATACTGAAATAAACTATAATATTGATTAAAAATGACTTATTATATTATTTATAACTGAAATTCACTTATATAAACTTATCATCAATATAAATTCATTAATTTTTATTTAATGGTAAAAGAAATGGTAGTTTTACAAAAGCTTTATTTTTCACTATTCACAAAAAATTAATCTTTTTAGAAAAATCCCTAAAATTACCAATAAGATATTTCTTATATGTTGATATAAAAAATGATATACTTTTTATTAAAATATTATTTCTAATCATTTTAACAATTAATTATAATATTCAATCACAAAAAAAATGCATTTTTAAGAAAACATATTTTGGAAACATTTGATTGCATTACTAAAAATTTTGTTCTTATTTTGTATACATTAATTAATAAATTTAAATTATAAAAATAATTTTTAAATATTTTTCTTAATATATTAATTCCAATTCATACTATTAATTTAACATAGTTGTTATATTGGTCACAACTAATATTTTAATATTTCTATAGTATAATGCAATTCTTTTAAATATCGAAGTTGTATGTTAATAAAGCTATGAAGCGTAGAATTATTTTCAAGGCTCAAGCTGTTAAAAGTTGAATGAATAGAGTTTTTATGCCTTCGTAATCTATAATTAGGTTATATTTTACTATTTTAAATGTTATTATGGTTATAATAATCATGAAACATTTAAGGATTGTTCTACAGTAGTTATTAATTAATGATTTTCAAGAATTTGATGAATCATATATACAACCTAGAAAAGTGGTTCTGCGGTAAGGTGAATTTTTTATAAAATATATGATTTAGGGATAGATATCACTTATTATGTTCCAAATTTTTATATAATAATTATTAGTTAGGATAAATATGATATTAATATTGGTAAAGTGAAATGAATATTATTTATGACCATAAAATTGATTAGTGATTTTATGACAATGTTACTGATGTAATATTTGATAATTTTGATTGAATATTTGGAGTTGTGTAATATATTATAAATTCAATTATATTATTTAATGAATAAGGATTTAATTAATTTTTAGAATCAAATATTTTTTATTGTGGTTTTATGATGATTAAGGTTACTAGAATATTTTATGGGAATATATGATCTAGTTATTCACATGGGTGTTATGGGACATTATGAAAAACTTCGTATTGTTTGGGGATTATATATTAAACTATTTTGAAAATTTCATGACATGTTTATAAGTTATTGGGGTTTGAATATTGGTTATGAATTCTTTATGGAGTTTTAGAATTTAAAAATTTATTGGAAATAAAAAGTTTACATTTTGGTGTTATTATTGATGTATTAGATATTTATCTTTTAAAAGAAGTTTAATAAATATTATCTATATTAGCATTTAATACACATTTTTTGTTTCAATATTAGAATTGGGAAAAGTGTAATATCTTATCATTCATTTTTTAGATCTTATAGACATTTAGAAGTTAGTTTTAGTGTACTAGGCACGAGTAACTCAAATTTTTATTTCATTATAATCATATAGGAGGAGAAAATGTAGAAAATAATTGAAAAATTAAATAAAAATATGGAATTACACATATAAATTTCAAGAAATAATTTAGTTATATTTTATATTATTCCATGGTAAAATAACTATTAGACTCTAGGAAAGAGGGCCTTTAAAATGAATTTTTTTCATTTTTATAGACATTTCATAAGAATTTTTGTTTTTTACCCCTTATTGATTTATAGTTTTTAGTAATTTAATTCATCATGATCATGTTCTCTAGGAAACCTTATTATTCCAATGAAATTATTTTTCACCAATATTTCCATATTAAACCTTCACTTTATTTTTGTGATTATTTTGGAACTTGATTATTTGTTATTTTAGGTATTGTTTATGTTTCTTACATTCCCGTTTCAGTGGAAGCTTTATTTTCCCCTTTAAATAAATTTAGTTTTCAAAAAAAGTATTTCAAAATTTTTGAAACGTGATTGATGAGAAAAAAATTAAGGGATCAAATTTATATATTTTAAGGGAATGTAACACCTAAAAAATTAGTTTAAAAAAATATTTTATCGATCTCTTTCTTAAAACTCAAGACTAATTTTTAAGGAATTATGATATACAAGAGAAATAATATTATATTAATATAGCTGCATTAATATTAATATTTTATTAGAGGGTATAAATAATAATAAGAAAATTATAATTTTTTTTATATTTTAAATATTGAAAATGTATTAATTAATTAGTTATAAAAAATGCACAAATTTTAAAAAAGTCATTTTATTCTTCAAATTGTTTTTTGATCAAAAATGATTTTACAGCATTCAGTGTGTAGAAATTATATTTAATTTACAAAATTTTTATAATTTTATATTAATAATTAAAATTATTTTTTGAGAAATCTTTTCAATAATATCTTAAGGTGTATTTATAGGTTTTTTCTAAAAAGTTTTATTTTTTAGTCAATAGTGGAAAAATAGTGTTTTTGTGTAACTGTAATTTCTTTTCATTAAATTAAGTAATTTTAAATTACCATTATGATTTAATTTTATATAAAATTAAAATATTTCAAATTTAAAAATAAATAATATAATTACTAACATTGGAATCCAAATTAAACATGATTTTGTTATAAGTTTATTTATTTGGGCTTCAAAACATATTTGCATAAAAAATATATTTATGTGTAGTGTGTTTTTATAGTAATAAATTAAATAAATAATTATTTAATAATATTTTTAGGAAATATATTTATTATATATTCAATAAAATATTTTAATTTCCATTTTACATTTTTAACAAGGAAAGTAATGTATGTAAATTTTCTATTATGTTTAAAAATGAATGTTTCTAAAGGAGGGTTTTTGGGCTCTTTAAATGATTCTTTTAAAATTAATTTCTTATAATTTCAGTTATTCAATTTAATAAAATGGATTATATATTTGGAATCATAATTTCAAAAAAAGAAAAATTAATGACTCCACTTTCATTTTTGGTCACAATTAATAGTAACAATAGTGAAAATTTTCTGCCACAGTTAAGGTAGAACCGATATAGAAGGGATTATTATAATAGATAAGGGTAATATAATAAGATAAACATGTCAAAATAATATTTTTTATGGATAAATGTACCTCATATTTTACTAAATTTTATTTCACATCCATTTTGATCCACCCTATAATGAAAATTAAATTATATTATTTAAATTATTTAAGTAATTCCATCTCTGTCCTCTTCCTCACTTATAAATGGGAACCTCATATCCTATATTATTAATGAATTTGTTTACTTTTATAACACTAAATCCCTACACCAATGCATTCATATAATCCTTTCCTTCATCTTATTTTACATTTTATTCTCCTAAGACCAATATTTCAATGCTTATGGTGTAATACAAAGGAGGTCTCCCAAATAAGATGTATAAATCTGAATCAACCTCTTTTAATATTATTTATTCTTCCACACAATATAACTCTATTATATATATTATAACATTATTATTATAGTATAATTAATATATTGAGATGTTATTATGATTATGTAACTACCTTTTTGAACTTTTATTCTATTAAATGGTAAATGAAGTATTGATCATGCATATGTGTGGATTACCGCCTCCACAGAGTGATATGGTTAATTTTCCATCACCATGTTTCATAATTATTTATAATGATGGATTCAATGTTTTTAAATAGTATTTATTAAATAATTATACTTCTATAAATCTAATATCTCATCTACCCTTTAACCATACTATCTATTTGAAAATAACAGCATTACTAGTGCCTATGTGCAGAGAGTCGCTTCTATAATTAATATTTTTCTATTATATATGATCAAATGAAATAAATAATATTTTATAATATTGTGATTTCAATATTTTTAAAGGGTTAAACTTAATATGTGGTTTAAAATTAATAACTGGAAGGATTTATTCTCGATGGAAATGGGTATCATGTTTCCATGATCAGGAAAATAATTTATGTCCTCAGACGATCATCACAAGTATGGTATATGATGTTTTAAAATAGCTTAAGGTGTATGATTTTAAGGTAATAAAAAATGGGAAATAATTTATATGTTAAAAAAAGAAACTCACTCTTAATCATTATATATGTCAATGAAGCTAGTTTTTTCTAGGAATGAAGTGAATAATTATGAATAATTTTCTACCAAAATTTAAAAAATTTTGAATTATAAATGTTTAGTGGGATGAAGTTTTTTGAATGTATTTAATAAAATTAATTTCATATTTAATTAGAAATAAAAATATTCCCTTCAATTTATGAAATATATTTGGATGGAGGAATAAAATAATGTTAGAACATATTTCATTAGAAATTGAGTTTCCTTGGTTTAATATAGAATGAGTTTTGATGAAAAGGTTCTTTGATGAAAACATGAGATTCTACTCTTCTTTAATGAATTTTGACTATATAATATTTATTCTATTATACATTGTCATAAATTATAATGAATATAAAATGTGATATATTTTATGGAAGTGAAATAGATATTATACTGTGTATAAGATATTTTAGAATTATTATTGAGGAATGAAAAGGATAATTCATTATAACATTATAGTTTATTTATGATGATTTAATTGGAATCATCATAGTTAGTAAATATATTTTTGGATAATCATTATTTATTACTAGTTGTTGTATTTCTTGGCAACCAAATAGGCCCATGTGGGAGATCACCACCAATTAGACGAGGGTGAATTTTTTGTCTCAAAAATAACAACCCATTTGATAGTAAATAAAAATTATCATGAAATGGAAAAATTGATAACATTATAAAAATAAATAAAGTATGCACATAAATAAATATCTTTAACAAGGTTTACCTTCTCTTCTTATTGAGTGGATAGTCCTTAGTGTATACTTTTTTTCCTAAGGTAAACATTCATATATTATTTTCAAAATGCATTATGAATAAATTTAGAATATGTTTTGAACTATATCTATAAAAAAATAAGGATTATTAAAAATAAATCAATAAATATTTCATTCCAACATCTAGTTTCTCATGAATTTAGTTCATATGTACACCCCAATTCATATCCTCAATCATAGAAAAAACTATATTCTATGCTCCCAAAAATGTTTGAAAAGATATCTCAATGTTTTTTAACACTTTTATCTAGTAATATCAGATAAAATTAAAATAAGTTATATGTTTCATGACGTGACTGCATTTATTATAGTGTATCAACATACCTAAAATTATTATTCTATACCTATAAAAAATCCACAAACATTTCTCACCATCATTACATGACCAATACCTTTCAACATGAAATTTGTGAATATTTATTTATGTGATGCAAAATTTGATTTGTTATCATTGTATTTATTGAATGATACACTCATATTATCAATTATAATGAAGTAAAAAACATTTAGAAAATACCATATTAAATAAATAACATATCCATAAAAATAGGGTGCATTATATCTTTGTGCGACTTTCTTGAAATCCTCAGATAAATTGACACTAAAAAAATATAACCACTCTTAATAAAAAAAATTGATTCACATTATTACATTTAATATTTATTAGGAGACATCATATGATATGTATGGTTTATTCTCCAATATACAAATATAATTATCCTAAAATTTCACTAACCATGGAGAAATTTCATCCTTCATGTTTTTTTCATTAGAAGTAATGTTTTATTTGAATAAACAGTTATCTAATTAGATTACAACTCATCCATTAGAATGTTATAAAAAAAATAATATGAAATATAATTCATTAATCATAATAGAATTATGTCATGAAAAATTTCACAACATGTTACTAATGGAAAAGTTTTATAAACACCACACTATAACATATAATAATATTTTGGAGAGTTCTACCACTCTCTATATAACAATCAATACTATATTGAACATGTATAAACGTAGATTTACTTAGATATCCCCCTTTATTTATAAAATTCATGGGGGTATTCAACATCAGGAATCATGATCTCCCAATGTTTATGCTCACTTTAATCTTGCAAAGTAGTCTATTAAATATTCCCATATAATACCCTGACTGTAGTAACCTAGAGTTGGGGGTTATTTTATTAAAATCATACATAATAATTAGGTTACAATACACAATATCTTTTATTTTAGCAGTCTATTGGAGTATGATATATAAATTATCATTATATTACATTGAAATATTTTGTTGCATCAACCGAATTCAAGAAAATTGATAGTTTCTCATTGAAAATAAACCATTCATACATAGTAATATTTTTGGGGGCTTGGTGAAATTTGAAATGAAATAATCGGGTGACCTTAATTGATCCATAATGCGTAGAGTACATTGGAATATATCATATATATGCATGTGATTAATAATATGATATGAATAAATAAATTCTATAAAAATTGGTATTATGATCATAATATATCCATGGATTACAAAATAATAAATTAATCCATGGATATTAATTATTGATCTCATAGTGACAAAATACATAATTCCAAGTACGACACAAAAATATTCATGTAGTAGTTATACGAAATCTTACCTAAATTGGTAATGATTAAAAAAACACAATCTAGTTTGTATTTTTATTCATAATTATGCATCTTGGGTCTATAAAAATATAAGACCTTCCCCTGATGTAATTTTTTAACACATCCATCATAGGATTATAATGTAAATCTATCTATATATAAACAACAGAGATGTGTAATATAAATATTTACTCATTGAATGGGGAAATATGAAAATCTTGGTAAATATTAAAAAATCAGAATATAAACTATTGGTTATTAAAAATTAATGTGAAAGTAACATTATGAAAGGAATGGTAAAATGATGGTAGTTAAGTGTAGATTTATGCTATTAAGTTTTCAATAGGAAATAGTCATTGAGTTTATAGTATGTAATGGTAGTTAACTAATTAAATGATAGATATATCACCCCTAGAACCACACATCCAGATCTAGTGTAACTATTACATACTATAGATACATGAATTGAAGAAAAAATCAACAATATAACAATATATTTAGAACCTTCATTATTATTGGTAAATAGATTGTGAATTATCCATATCATATCCAATGGTCATATCAAAAAAGGTTTGTAATTACGACTAATTTTTTAGGTATTTAGTAATGATTTAGTTAATACCTAGCTAACCAATTTCACTATTGATACGCCATGGTGAATATTTGTGATATCCAATATCAAAAAGTCATATCTAGATAGTGATTTAATTTTTTGGAAACTAGACACTCATTACATCACTGAATTTTTTGTATTTTCACTCTATTTATATTTGACCCTTTAGTTTTATATATGTTTTGGTTATTATAATATACTATCATAGTATTATAATTAATGTAATATTTTTTTTGATAATATGATAATGAATTTATAAAAATACATTAAAAAACGTTTCTCATGGTAATATAAAAGAAATTTAGACAAATTCATAAATAATGGATAGGATTGGATTAGTGTCCCATAGATCAGTAAAATAGAAACTTCATAAAAGGACATAATGAGAGGGTGTAACTAATCTATAATTAAAAATATATAAAATGGATGATAATACTATGAAATTATATACATGGAAGTATATAAAAAAACTATTTTATATGATATTATAACAAAATATTTCATTGTAAAAGAAATATATAGTATTGAGAACACATAACTTAGGAAGTAGCTTCATAATATATGATAATAACATCTTATAACCTTAGAAACACCATAGAGAAACTATTGAGAGATAAAATTAGGGGATAACTGTGTTTAATAATTTTGGAGTGATGAGGAATGGGTTGATGGGTGTGTATTTATATTAAATTAGGGGTATTTTTTATTTATTGGAAAACATAGGTGTCAGACTCTTGGTTGTTAAATAGATAAACCAATTTTTCTTTTTCAAGGTTTTGGACCTTGGCACTTGAAATTTAAGGCCTTTATTTGTATTTTCATTTATTAAGAACCTTAATCTATTAAAATAAATTGTTTTTAAGTGGGAATTATTCTTATTCATAAGGATTGTTTTAATATTTTCAAAGTCTACTATTGTTTTAAGATGAATATTTATTTCTTTCCAGAATTAATATTATTATTTCAAAAAAATTATTTTAATGAAGAATATAATTTTTAGTGGAGAAACACCTTTTGTTACATATTAAATCACTTTTAATCCCTTATGAATTTATAATTATTACTATATATTCATACTTTAATTCACTTTTTACAAAAAAAAATGAATATATCCTAAAATTATGAAAAATTCACTATTAGGCAAGCCAAAAATGATGATACCAAATTCAAATTCATTTTAATTAAAATAGTTACCAATTATATGAAATAAAATTATTAAATATAAATAATAATTTATTTCAAAAAAGAACCACCTTGAGTCAGCTCGACAAGACCCCAAATATAGTCTTCCACAAAATGATAAGAAACAAAATTACTAAACATGAATCATGTAAAAATAGATTAATAAACTTACAAAGTGGATGAATGAATAAATATCCCTAAAAAAAAAGAAACCAAGTCATATAGGCCAAACATGAAACATAAAAAAGTCCAGACAATCTAGTCACTATAAGAACATCTGTCACCGTAAAACCATCCTGTTATGAAGGTTATGGCCAACAAGGTAAATCGACATACTATCTAATACCCTTCCCATTACCGATGTCCTAAAAAACAACATCTAGAAATTCCCAATGAAAAAGTAGGGCATGATCACAAAACCTATTAGAATCTCACGAAATAATCTATACACTTTTCAATATCATGAATTTTATAGCTCTAACATTAAAAAAATTCATTTTACAAAGAACATTCCATAAAATACAACAATTTCATAAAATGTACTTTGGTTTTCATTAAAACATAACATATTCTCCAAATCTTAGAATAATTCAATTACAAAATAAAATAGGTAATCAAAGGTGAAAACCAACCATGGATACAACATAGGTTTAACATGTGATAAAATAACCATAAAAACCATTATGCGATAAACCAATCGTAAATGAAATATCACACCACTTGGGCTCTATCATATGAAGATACATACTATAAATGAATCAAAATACCCAATCCATACCTACGGTGAATCCAACAAATATAACCTCTAGTGGAATTACCCACACTAATGTGACATAAAACTTCTTGTATAATTTCAATCACATAGAGTGATAATTCTATTCCCAACACACCCAGGGTTTTCAAATGTGCTACATTTGTCAAAATCATATTATAAAACTTCTTCACATTTAATAAGATGTTTTCAAAATAATTTCTTTCAAAAAACAGTCTTAAAAACCTATTTTGAAATCAAAATTACCAATGAACCATTTAATCAAACAATTATTGTCAAAAAATCATTTTTTTAAATAAATAATCATTTAAAATCATTTACCTCATTCAAAAAATCCATTCTCATTTTAAACCATGAATTTTCATCGAATAAGATTAATGTATTTGAGAGGAAATAAATCATTTCACAAATTAGAAAACACTTTTTAGAGACACATACTTCAAGAATATAAGAATGTTTCTTTCCTTTGAAAGTGGATATTAGAAATAAGTAGTTCATTCACTGAAACATAATGAAGAATGCAAAACTAAAAAAATTGATAAAAAAACAACCCGATTTTAATCCCATAAGAAATAATGCTAATATAACTATCGTGGCCAATGTAAATGAAGAAGTAATAATGAATTATTACTAGAGAGAAGTGGCACAACCACAATAGAGATCAAAGAAAAAATAAGGTAATATAGATAGGGAAAATCACCCACATTACTGGAATTTTACCCTTTACCAATGGTTCAGAACAGTTGGTAAAGGTTGGGAAACCGTTGGTATATTATATACCAAAGGTTTCCAAAACCATGGCCAAGTAAGTCGTGGGTATAGAATTATACCAACGGTTCTATGTAAACCATTGGTATATGTTTTAAAGAAAGGGATATACCAACGGTTTCACAAACCATTGGTATATATTACCCTTATACCAACGGTTTAAAATCATTGGTATACAATGTACAATATACATCTAAAGGACATACCGACGGTTTTGAAAACCGTTGGCAAAAGTTTATACCGATGTTTATAAAAAAACCATTGGTATAATATACATAAAATAGCTATACCAATGGTTTTGAAAACTGTTGGTATACATATGCTGCAGCTCCACAGCAGCCAACAGCCACCTCCAACCTGCAACTCTTCATGACCTTCAAGAACACATACAACCCGAATCCAAAAGCCTACATGGTATGTTTAAAATTCATCCATAATTCAGAAATTTAGAAATTTAAAATTCATTCCCCACTCAAACCACAACAAAAGAGAAAAATCCAGAATCCAATACATCCAAAATCCAATACATCCAGAATTGAAATGAAATAACACCCATAACACGAATAAAAAATTAAAATCCAATACATCCAGAATCCAATACACATAACAGTATTCAAAATTTGGAATTCATTACCAATACAGCCAGAATCCAATACATCCAGAATTCAAAAATTTAGAATTGAAAAGCAATAACGCCCATAAAAATATTCAAAATTTATAATTCACTCCTTACTAAAACCACAACACCAATACACACAAGAAAAAAAATCCTAAATGTTATAGGATGCACATGAGATGTTTACTCATGGTCTTAGGTTAACTATCTTAAAACCAACAAGAAAACTTGGGTAGAGTGGACAAGGATCATGATACCCATAAGATAAAAAATGGTAGTGGTCATGTGCTTAGGCTTAAGATGAGTTATAGTAATAACATGGTATGTTTATATTCCTCAAATGACTATGTATCCATGTATAAATGGTTCCTTCTATGTTAGTGGGAAACAATGGCCAATCTCGATATATGAGATGGGTTACCAAAATAGCCTACATGTTTTTCATAGACTTTTCAATTGGAATAAGGGGGTATGTGGGTAATTGTAATTTGGTCTCTTGGGTGTGATGTGAGATTAATCCCTATTTTGGGTAGTGGTTATGAATATTCAATTATGTCTTTGGTTTTGGGTTCCCAAAGGGACTTTGGTTTGGTCCTAGAACCCACTGTTTAAGGATGGAATTGGCGTATTAAATGTAATGTGTTTTAGAAAAGGGGTAGGAGTTCCTCACATGAGAAGTGGATTTTTTTGAGGATAGACCATGGATCCTTGTTCTAAAGTATCAACACAATCCGAATATGTTCAGTCGGTTTTTCGTATGCATGTTTTTGTTTTCACTTAAAATCCTGTCCATTTCAAATAAAAGTGAGACAGTTTGAGTGGTACCGGCCAAACCGTGCCTTATATTGATGTGAGGTTGACTTGTACATGTCAAAAATGACCCATGGATCATTTTCATAAAGTATCAGTAGAATCTGAATGTGTTTTTTGGTTTTCCGTATTCTAGTTGTTGTTTTCACTTAAAATGTTGTCCATTTCAAATCAAAGTGAGACACTTTGAGTGGTTCCAGACAAACTCTACCTTGGATTGAGATGGGGTTGACTCTCACACATAAAAAATGACCCATGGATCCTTTTTCTAAAGTATCAACACAATAAGAATATGTTTTTTTGGTTTTCTAAATGTATGTTGTTTTTACTTAAAACAATGTCCATTTTAAACAAAAGAGAGACAATTTGAGTGATACCAGCCACACCATGCATTTATTTGAGGTTGGGTTGACTTTTATACGTCAAAAATGACCCATGTATCATTTTACTGAATTATCAATACAATCAGAAAGTTTTTTGTCTATTTTCTGCATGCAAGTTGTTCTTTTTACTTAAAATCCTGTCCCTTTCAAATAAAAGTGAAAAAGTTTGTGTAAAGACCCGAAAATTCAAGGAAATTTTTTTTCTTAATTTTCTTTGGATTTTTAAAATAATGCAGTTTTAGATAGCACCTGATTCCGAGGCCTGGTGTGCCTGGAATCATTTTCCGAAGTTTGGCTCAGGTACGTTCAGTGAACGGACAAGCGGGTTTATCTAACATTTGAACCGGTGCTCGGGATCGAATTCTGAGGGCACCGATGGAATCACATCGCCGATATTTGCTTAGAAACGCCTCTTCCGGAGTTGCTTTTGCTCAGGTGTGGTTTTTAATTTTTGGGCTTAAAGTTAAGAAATAAAATAATTAGTACGACAAACTTTATTTTATTTCACTTAAAGCCACTTGAAAGCCACTTAAAGCTGCTTAAGCTGAGTTGATGCGGATAGGGTGCTATCCAAAAATATCCTACCCTCTTGGTAGGATATTTGTGAGGTGGGGCCCGCACGATCCCCACCGTTTCTTTTCCTCTAAGTAACGCACCCGCGAAAACCCGTCATTATGAAAGTCAACTGACGCATTTTCTTAATTTCATAACGCACCAATTAATTGGGCGGTTTTATTCGTTGAATTAATTCTATGAATTAATTTAATCGTTTCTTAACCTGTTTACAATCCATTGACGTAATAATAAAATAAGACCAATGCACGACTTCTGGAGAAATGCTCGTTGAGAGGTTTTGACAAATTTTGTGCCTTCATCCTCCTTCGCGAAGAACGCGAAGAACGCGAAGAACGCGAAGAACGCGAAGAACGCGAAGAACGCGAAGAACGCGAAGAACGCGAAGAACGCGAAGAACGCCGTCACCCTCGGAGATTGACGACGCTTCTTCCGAGACGTTCTTCCCCGCAACGATCTCCGATCACCAACTGCTTGAGGTAGGAGATTTCAAGTTTCTTCTTTTAAATATTCTTTGTGGTTTATAACAACATCATGGATTTAATTAATATAATTAAATCTACTTGTTCTTGAACCTCGGAGTTCGTCGACGCGACACCGTATTCCGCGACGACGCGATGCCCTTCCGTGACGACGCGACGCCATTCCACGACGACACGATGCCCTTCTGCGACGCCGTTCCGCGACGACGCGACGCCCTTCTGCGACGCGACGATCGCCTCCTTCCGCGGCGATCAATTCCGCGAAGAATGCGCGTGCGACGACTTGACGAGGTAGGGATTTTTTATTTGAGAACAATCTTTAATTCCCGTGATTGTTTCTTTTAAAACAAGGAACCCGGTTTCATAAGAACAATTTTAATTTATTAAAATTTTTATTTGTTTTGTTTTCATGTGTTGATTATTTCTCCCGACTGTTATCACCTAATGCGGAGGGTGCGGGGAAACCAAACACGGCCCGACAACCCTCCGCAGTTCTTCGTTGATGTGCGGATTGGCGAGCGATGACAAAACATGCCACAGGGACGATCCGTTATTTCCGCAGTGAAGAACGGGACCCGGGAGGAGCTTCGGCACAGACGGGAAGGAAATCGGACCACCAGAGCAACTCCGGTGGCCCGCGGAAGCCACCGGTGGGGTGGGTCGCCGGCGCGCCACCAAATAGGGCCGCCGCGACTGAACCCGCGGCGGCGGTGGCCAGCGGACCCGCGGTCGCACGGGTCCGGCACGCACAGGACGTGGCAAAGCCGCGTCCGCTAATTCCAGCGCAGCCCCACGTAGGCCGCGACTTCTCATCCCGCGAGGGCAGTGCCACCCCGCGGCTCCCTCGCTCGGCCGCTCGGCCGAGCCGAGCCGGCCCGCACCGAACCGAGTCTGACCCGGACCTGGTTCGGGCTGACCCAGGGGGGGTCGGGCCTGGTTGGTCCGGGCCTAGACCCCCCGTCTTCGGACCATTTTTGGTCTTTTACCTCTAACATGAGCTACGAGCCTTTGAACGACGTGCCGTCAGCGGCGATGCGATCCATGGATCGATACGGTCGTTTTGGTATATCACATTCAAGGTTTCGGAATACTTTGAGTTTGGCCGGGTTGGTTCGTACACGAAACCAACCGGGCCCTCGGAGCGGAAACACTCATATCTTTAGCTTCGGACATCCGATCGACATGCCATCGACTTCGTTGTTTTCCTCTAAGTGAGAAAGATCTTTTGGCATACTCCGCCCAAGTTTGGATGTAGGTGGAGTACAGTCGGGTTGGTTTTTCCTTAAAAACCAACCGGGCCCCTAGGACGAAAAAGCCAATAACTCTCAGACCAGGCGTCTGATTGACGCGCCGTCTGCAACGTTGAGTTCCTGTTGACGATATGGAACTTTTGGATACATCGAATCTGGACTATGTGTCAGTTGATGTATCAGCCTCTCGGCTCATGGAGCGGACCCTCCCGAACGAGTTTTCTGTGTGCGGGAACCCTAGAGCTGGCTGCGACTGCTACTGTGATGACAACGACTGTGCAGAGATCCTCAGTGGATTCGACGACGACGACTACAGCACTCAGAAATCCTTTGTGGGTCAGTGCTACCGATCCTGTGTGGGTCCGATCCTATGTGGGTCAGCGCTCAGCAGTTCTGTGTGAGCCAGCGCCTACATGTCCTGTGTAGGCCCGATCCTGTGTGGGTCTTTGCGGGCGTTAGTTACCTATTGATCCTTTGTGGGTCAGATCCTTTGTGGATCATTGCGGGGGTTAGTACCTATCGATCCTTTGTGGGTCTGACGACTTAGATGGATCAGTGATCATCTCTATCGTCATTCGAATAAGTATACCTGTGTGAGCTGAAACTCTGTTTTGCTTTCCTTTGTGGATTGTGTTGTGCTATCCTGTGTGGATTTACGTTTTACTTTCCTTTGTGGATTGTGTTGAGCTATCCTGTGTGGATTTACGTTTTACTTTCCTTTGTGGATTGTGTTGAGCTATCCTGTGTGGATTTCACGTTTTGCTTTCCTGTGTGGACTGGGTTGTACTTGAGCTCGGATGTTGGAGACGAGCGAGAATTGATGACTTAGGTATATGTAAGGGAATATACCTAAGCAGTGTCGGTTGTTACTTCGTGATTGTATCTTTCCTTTGTGGTTTATCCTTTGTGGATTTTCGGAGACCTTTGGGGGTCTCGGGGTCCCTACTGAGTAGCTTATACTCACCCCTGCACGGGTTATGCCCACACTACATTGTGTTGGTTGCAGACGACGGACAACGCTGATCGTGGTGGAGGCTTGCGGACCAGGACGGTACCTGGAGGTGGACCACTGGGCGGGATGTACTCGGAGCGGTCGGCTGGACCCGAGTAGCAGTGGAGGCTATCTGTACCCACCCTTCTAGTGGGACTTCCAGAGGACAACTCGACGTTGCGGCTTTACTTTTCAGTTTCTGTTTTTCCCCTTTCAGTTGTACTTTAAAGTTGGGATTGTATTTCCGGCCCCCTTTACTTTTCTGCACTTACTGTTGTACCAGCTTTTACTTAGTGTTTACTTTTCCGCTTGCTTACTCTGTAGTGCTTGTTTACTTTACAATGGAAATTCCTTCCCTTTTTACCGGGATTTACACCTTGGTGCTAGTCTCCAGCCCCTGGACTATGGAAGGCGGGCTTTGGGTAGTCACGGCACGGGCCCCGAGGACGGGTCGTGACAAATTGGTATCAGAGGTGGTCAGTTCTACCGTAGATTCTGATCTTTCCTCTATGTGAAGCAATAGTGTTTAGCGTATTGGCTGTGGTTATCAGTCCAGGGAGTCCAGTGTTGGTGCGGTGGCCGATGTATCCGTACACCAGGACCCTGACATCTGATTTCTGACTTAATGCACGAAAACATTGATTGCATGTGTGTTTCAAGTTTTCTTTGTGATTACTTGTATCAGCTCACCAGATATATTGTTCTGACCGTGGCGCACCTGTTTCCTTTTCAGGATGGCCCCACGATGGCAGCCAGCTAGGGTTCCGAGAGTGGTACGTGACGACAGCCCGCCGAGCAACGAGGCTTCAGTACAAGGCCCTTTGACAGCAGAGGCACCAGCGGTACCTCTACCCGCCGAGCCACCGATGTTTCCAGCACCAGCCGCTGACGATGCACGTCGCCTCAGTGCACTGCATGAGTTCCAGCGCCAGTGACCGCCCAGGTTCCGCAGGGAGATGGACCCCGAGGCAGCCGAGGACTGGCTGGAGGCAGTGGTGCGAGTTTTTCAGTTAGTGAGGACACCAGTAGACCTCATGGTGATCCTCGCAGCGAGCCTACTGCACGCAGCAGCAGGACGATGGTGGAGCTTGATGCTCCAGGTGTACGATGAGTCATCTCTCCTCAGGATATACTTTTAGGGACTCTTCCGCTCAGAGTTCATCCCGGCCACCCTCCGTGCGGTGCGCATCCAGGAGTTTCTTCAGCTGCAGCAGGGCAGCTTGACGGTCGCCCAGTACTCGGTGAGATTCACCGATCTCTCGCGCTACTCGAACGACATGGTACAAGACCCATTCTTCCGGGCCCGAACCTTTGAGCATGGATTGAGACACGAGATCTGGGCATCGCTGATCTCCCTCAGCATCCCGACCCAGGCAGGAGTACTGGAGCGAGCCCTTTTGATCGAGTGTTTTCTTGCGGAGACTTCTCCAGCGGCGACACCTACCGCGGGGCGGCACGTAGCAGAGTCTTCCATAGTAGGCAGTCGATGGATGACTTAGGGGTCCTGGCAGACCAGACCCTCACGCAGATGACCGCAGGACACTGGCTCAGCAGTGCGAGGCACACAGTGCGGAGCCAGTCTTTCGAGAGGCAGACAGTGCTACACATGCGGCAGACAGGTTCACATGGCTCGTGACTGCCCGACCCACCGTGCCGAGGAGCAGAAGACAGTTGAGGGGCCACCCAGGCAGAGGCAGAGGGTCGACCGTGGCGGTCCGCAGGGAGGAGGCAGACGAGGCAGAGGAGCTGGCTGAGCAGCAGGTGGTGGGCGACGCTTTGAGGCTCTACCTCCACCACCACTAGGAGGTCCACCCCGGCCACAGGGAGCAGGTGGGCAGAGAGAGACACAGCTCCAGGTAGTGGAGGCCTACGAACACGGCATGCCCGAGATGATTCAAGGTAATATCTGTGTCTATTCCACCCTTGTTGCAGTTCTTATAGACACAGGAGCGAGTCACTATTTAATAGCCGCTGCCCTTGTTCAGAGCTCGGAGATTCCGACAGAGCTGTTGGATCCATCCTTACGGCTAGAGACTCCTACGGGAGCAGACTCGACGATTACACACTGGTGCCAGCAGTGCGAGCTTACTCTAGGAGGCGAGAGCTTCGACTGGGATATTCTTGTAGCGGCGTCGAGGCCTTACGACGTCATCTTTGGCATGGATTGGTTATCTACAGTCCATGCATAGATTGACTACATTAGGCACAAGGTGCAATGTGTACACACCGACGAGAGCAGGTTCACCTTCACCGGCGAGAAGGGAGCCTTCGCAGCACAGGATGGACTTCCGCAGAGGAGAGGACAACCCATCACTCATCAGTTGGCTAGCCTCATCCTAGGAGCTGTTGACATGAGGAGTCCTAGTTTTCCTACAGTGGTGGATCAGTATGCGGACGTCTTTCCCGACGACGTTCCAGGGCTACCTCCTCACAGAGAGGTAGACTTTCATATTGATTTGTACCCTAGGACAGCCCCGATATCCACTCCAGCATATCGGATGGCCCCCGCTGAGCTTCGATAGCTACGGGTACAGTTGGAGGACTTGCAGGGAAAGTGTTTCATCTGACCCAGTGTTTCACCCTGGGCTTCCCCGATATTGTTCGCCAAGAAGGCGGACGGGAGCTTGCGACTTTGTGTCGACTATCGTTTCCTGAACCAGGTGATAGTGAGGAACAAGTATCCACTACCGAGGATTGATGACCTCTTCGATCAACTCAAGGGAGCATGGTGGTTCTCGAAGATAGACCTCAGGTCAGGCTATCATCAGCTCAGATTTCGAGATGAGGACGTGTAGAAGACGACCTTCAGATGTCGGTATGGCCACTATGAGTTCTTGGTTATGCCATTCGGCGTAACCAATGCTCCAGCAGTGTTCATGGGCCTCATGAACCGGATCTTTCAGGCATACCTCGATCGATTTGTCGCGGTCTTCATCGATGACATTTTGATATACTCGACTACTGAGGAGGAGCAAGCCTATCACTTGTGGGTTGTACTAGACACACTTCGAGAGAACCAGCTTTATGGCAAGCTCTCGAAGTGTCAGTTATGGATACGTGAGGTCCACTTTTTGGGACACGTCATCTCTGAGGCAGGAGTTGAAGTGGATCCTGCGAAGATTGAGGCGTTGCTAGCTTGGGAGCCACCCAGGAGCGTGACAGAGGTGCGGAGTTTCTTGGGACTAGCTGGATACTATAGGAGGTTTGTGCCAGACTTCTCCAGAGTTGCAACACTACTCTCAGCTTTGAAAAAGAAGGGGAAACTATTTGTGTGGTCAGACAGATGTCACCAGAGCTTCCAGGAGCTGAGACAAAGATTGACCAGCGCACCTATCTTGAGGTTGCCTGAGGAGGGAGTAGGGTACGTAGTCTACTGCGATTCATCAGGGACCAGACTCAGATGTGTCCTGATGCAGGAGCAGGCATTGATCACCTATGGATCCCGTCAATTGAGGCCGCATGAGCAGAACTATGCTACCCATGACCTGGAGTTAGAAGCAGTGGTCTTCGCTCTGAAGACATGGCGACACTATCTGATGGGTGAGCGCTTTACAGTCTTTTCTGACCATCATAGTCTCAGGTACATATTCTCTCAGAAGGACCTGAACCTGAGACAGTGGCGATGGCTCGAGTTCCTCCAGGACTATGACTTTGAGATAGTCTATACTTCTGGGAAGGGGAACGTGGTAGCCGATGCTCTCAGCAGGAGGACGGGCATTCAGCTACTTGAGGATGCGACAGAGCAGCTAGCTGCTTTGCAGATATCCTTCGTGGATAGAGATGGAGAAGCCTTCCTCCAGTCTCTCATAGTCACCCCTCCACTACTGCAGCAGTTCAGAGAGGCACAGCATGGGGAAACTGACTGTGAGACACGGCGTGAACAGATATCCTCAGGATAGGCACTTGATGGCTTCTCCTTTGGAGCAGAGCATGAAATCCTTTTCAGAGGATGTACCTTGGTACCAGTCGCTTTACGAGAGGAGGGGCTGAGAGAGTTTCACAGTTCTCCTTTGGCGGTACATCCTGGAGTGGCGAAGATGTACCAGGACCTCAGATGACAGCACTGGTGGCCAGACATGAAGAAGGCTGTGGCAGAGTTCGTTTCTCGATGCCTCACCTGTCAGCAGGTGAAGGCAGAGCATCAGGTACCAGTAGGCTTGGTACAACCCTTGGAGGTCCCAGAGTGGAAGTGGGATTGGATATCTATGGACTTTGTGACCATACTTCCACACACTTCCAGAGGTCACGACTCCATCTGGGTGATTGTCGACCAACTCACCAAGTCGGCTCACTTCTTACCCATCAGAGAGCAGGGCTCAGTGGAGAGCTTGGGGCGTCTCTACGTTCAGGAGATTGTATGGCTTCACGGTGTGCCATCATCTATCGTCTCCGATCGAGATGATCGCTTTACTTCCCGGATTTGGAAGGGGTTTCAAGAGGCGTTCGGGATGCGGCTTCATCTGAGCACCGCCTTTCACCCTCAGACGGATGGTCAGACGGAGAGGACCATTCAGACTCTCGAGGACATGCTCCGCGCATGTGTCCTCGACTTTGGTCGCAGCTGGGAGGACCACCTACCCTTGGTGGAGTTCGCGTACAACAAAAGCTACCACTCCACCATCGGGATGGCACCTTATGAGGTGTTGTACGACAGACCTTGCAGATATCCTTTGTGCTGGACAGACCCTGGGGAGTCAGCACTTGTGGGACCAGAGATGGTCCAGGCCACGACAGAAAATGTCCAAGTCATCCAGGAGCGGATGAGGACAGCTCTGAGCCGACAGAAGTCTTATGCTGACAGGAGGCGGAGGCCACTAGAGTTTGAGGATGGCGACCATGTCTTTTTGCGTGTCTCACCTCGACGTGGATTACAGAGATTTGGACGAGGAGGCAAGTTATCTCCGCGCTTCATTGGACCATTCCAGGTCCTCAGTAGGATTGGCGAGGTGGCTTATCGCCTGGCTCTACCACCTCAGTTGCACCGAGTGCACGACGTCTTCCACGTATCTCAGCTGAGGAGATATGTGCACGACCCGACGCACATCATTGACCATGAGGAGCTAGACGTGGATGATGGGGAAACTTTTGCGGAGGTCCTAGTGGAGATCGAGGATCGACAGGAGCAGGTCCTACGAGGACGATCGGTTCCTCTAGTGCATATCAGATGGCAGCACGGGAACCTCCAGGAGAGCACTTGGGAGCGGGAGGCTCAGATGCATGCTCAGTACCCACATTTGTTTCCCTAGTTTATGATGTATCTTTACGGGGACGTAAAGCCCTGAGGTGGGAGTGATGTAAAGACCCAAAAAATTCAAGGAATTTTTTTTTCTTAATTTTATTTGGATTTTTACAAGAACGCAGTTTTAGACGGCACCTGATTCCGAGGCCCGGTGTTCCCGGAATCATTTTCCGAAGTTTGGCTCGGGTACGTTCAGTGAACGGACGAGCGGGTTTTTCTAACTTTTGAACCGGTGCTCGGAATCGAATTCTAAGGGCACCGATGGAATTGCAGCACCGGTATTTGCTTAGAAACTCCTCTTCCGGATTTGCGTTTGCTCGGGTGTGGTTTTTAATTTTTGGGCTTAAAGTTAAGAAATAAAATAATTGGTAAGACAAACTTTATTTTATTTCACTTAAAGCCACTTGAAAGCCACTTAAAACTGCTTAAGCTGAGTTCAGGCGGACAGGGTGCTATCCAAAAATATCCTACCCTCTTGGTAGGATATTTGTGAGGTGGGGCCCGCACGAGCCCCACCGTTTATTTTCCGCTAAGTAATGCACCCGCGAAAACCCGTCATTATAAAAGTAAACTGACGCGTTTTCTTAATTTCTTAACGCACCAATTAATTTGGCGGTTTTATTCGTTGAATTAATTCTATGAATTAATTTAATCGTTTCTTAACCTGTTTACAATCCGTTGGCGTAATAATAAAATAAGACCAACGCACGACTTCTGGAGAAATGCTCATTGAGAGGTCTTGACAAATTTTGTGCCTTCATCCTCCTTCACAAAGAACGCGAAGAACGCGAAGAACGCGAAGAACGCCGTCACCCTCGGAGATTGACGATGCTTCTTCCAAGACGTTCTTCCCCGCAACGATCTCCGATCACCAACTGCTTGAGGTAGGAGATTTTGAGTTTCTTCTTTTAAATCTTCTTTGTGGTTTATAACAACATCATGGATTTAATTAATATAATTAAATCTACGTGTTCTTGAACCTCGAAGTTCATCGACGCGGCACCGTATTCCGCGATGATGCGACGCCCTTCCGCGACGACGCGATGCCCTTCCGCGACGACGCGATGCCCTTCCGCGACGCGGCGATCACCTACATCCGCGGTGATCAATTCCGTGAAGAACGCGCGTGCGACGACTTGACGAGGTAGGGATTTTTTATTTGAGAACAATCTTTAATTCCCGTGATTGCTTCTTTTAAAACAAGGAACCCGGTTTCATAAGAACAATTTTAATTTATTAAAATTATTATTTGTTATGTTTTCATGTGTTGATTATTTCTCCCGACTGTTATCACCTAACGCAGAGGGTATGGGCCAACCAAACACGGCCTGAAAACCCTCCGCAGTTCTTCATTGATGTGAGGATTGGTGGGCGATGAAAAAACATGCCGCAGGGACGATCTGTTGTTTCCGCAGTGAAGAACGGGACCAGGAGGAGCTTCGGCGTAGACGAGAAGGAAATCGGACCACCAGAGCAACTCCGGTGGCCCGCGGAAGCCACCGGAAGCGCGGCGGCCAAAGGCAGCGGCGGCCAGCAGACCCGCGGCCGCGCGGGTCCGGCACGCGCAGGACGCGGCAAATCCGCATCCGCTAATTCCAGCGCGGCCCCACGAGGGCCGCGACGTCTCATCCCGCGGGGGCAGCGCCATCCCGCGGCTCCCTCGCTCGGCCGCTCGGCCGAGCCGAGCCGGGCCGGCCCGACTGGCCGGGTCGCGCCCTGGCCGGACAGGACCACGCCGAACCAGGTCCGACCCGGACCCGGGTCGGGTCGACCCAGTTCGGGCCGACCCGGGGGGGGGGGGGGGGGTCGGGCCGGGTTCGTCCGGGCCCAGACCCCCCGTCTTCGGACCGTTTTCGGTCTTTTACCCGTAACTTGAGCTACGGGCCTCCGAACGACGCGCCATTAGCGGAGATGCGATCCTTGGATCGATACGATCATTTTGGTATATCACACTCAAGGTTTCAGAATACTTTGAGTTCGGCCGAGTTGGTTCGTACACGAAACCAACGGGGCCCTCGGAGCGGAAACACTCATATCTTGAGCTTCGGACATCTGATCGACGTGCCGTCGACTTCGTTGTTTTCCTATAAGTGAGACGGATCTTTTGGCATACTCTGCCCGAGGTTTTGGACACAGGTGGAGTACGGTCGGGTTGGTTTTGCCTTAAAAACCAACCGGGCCCCTGGGATGAAAAAACCAATAACTCTCAGACCGGGCGTCCGATTGACGCGCCGTCTGCGACGTTGAGTTCCTGTTGACGATACAGAACTTTTGGATACATCAACTCTGGACTATGTGTCAGTTGATGTATCAGCCTCTCGGCTCGTGGAGCGGACCCTCCCGAACGAGCTTGCTGTGTGCGGGAACCCTAGAGCTGGCTGCGACTGCTACTGTGACGACATCGACTGTGCAGAGATCCTCAGTGGATTCGACGGCGATTACTACCGCACTCAGAGATCCTTTGTGGGTCAGTGCTACCGATCCTGTGTGGGTCCGATCTTGTGTGGTTCAGCGCTCAGCGGTTCTGTGTGAGCCAACGCCTACAGGTCCTGTGTGGGCCCGATCCTGTGTGGGTATTTGCGGGGGTTAATTACCTATCGATCTTTTGTGGGTCAGATCCTTTGTTGGTCATTTCGGGGGTTAGTACCTATCGATCCTTTGTGGGTCTGATGGCTTAGATGGATCAGTGATCATCTCTATCGTCATTTGAAGAAGTATACCTGTGTGAGCTGAAACTCTGTTTTACTTTCCTTTGTGGATTGTATTGTGCTATCCTGTGTGGATTTACGTTTTACTTTACTTTATGGATTGTGTTGAGCTATCCTGTGTGGATTTACGTTTTACTTTCCTTTGTGGATTGTGTAGAGCTATCCTGTGTGGATTTCATGTTTTTCGTTCCTGTGTGGACTGGGTTGTACTTGAGCTCGGATGTTGGAGCCGAGCGAGAATTAATGACTTAGGTATATGTATGGGCATATACCTAAGCAGTGTCGGATGTTACTTCGTGATTGTATCTTTCCTTTGTGGTTTATCCTTTGTGTATTTTCAGAGACCTTTGGGGGTCTCGGGGTCCCTACTGAGTAGCTTATACTCACCCCTACACGGGCTATGCCCGCACTACGTTGTGTTGGTTGCAGACGACGGACAGCGCTGATCGTGGTGGAGGCTTGCGGAGCAGGACGGTACCTGGAGGTGGACCACTGGGCGGGACGTACTCGGAGCGGTCGGCTGGACCCGAGGAGCAGTGGAGGATATCTGTACCCACCCTTCAGGTGGGACTTCCAGTGGACAGCTCGATGTTGTGGCTTTACTTTTCAGTTGCTGTTTTCCCCTTTCAGTTGTACTTTACAGTTGGGCTTGTATTTCCGGCCCCCTTTACTTTTCTGCACTTACTATTGTACTAGCTTTTACTTAGTGTTTACTTTTTCGCATGCTTACTCTATAGTGCTTGTTTACTTTACAAAGGCAATACCTTCCCTTTTTACCAGGATTTATGCCTTGGTGCTGGTCGCCAGCCCCTGGCCTATGGAAGGCAGGCTTGGGGCAGTCACAACACGGGCCCCGAGGACGGGTCGTGACAGTTTGAGTGGTACCAGCCACACTGTGCCTTGGATTGAGGTAGGGTTGAGTCGTACATGTCACAAATTACCCATGGATCGTTTTCCTAAAGTATTAATAGAATACGAATGTGTTTGGTCAGTTTTCTGTATGCAAGTTGTTTTTTTCACTTAAAATCTAGTCCATTTCAAATAAAATTGAGACAATTTAAGTGGTATCGGCCACACCATGCCTCGGATTGAGGCGAGGATGACTCATACACGTCACAAATGACACATGGATCATTTTCTAAAAGTATCAACATAATCCAAATGTGTTTGGTTGGTTTTCTGTATTCCAGTTGTTGTTTTCACTTAAAATGTTGTCCAATTCAAATAAAAGTGAGACACTTTGAGTGGTACCGGCAACACCGTGCCTCAGATTGAGGCGGGGTTGACTCGCACACATAAAAAATTAACCATGGATCCTTTTACTAAAGTATCAACACAATCCTAATGTAATGCCCCGACCCCAGTTACCCAGAGTCAGTGTATTATTACATAACATTGGCATGATGCAAGGAAATCATGTCCCAAAAGACCGATTAGTTTAGTAGACTTGGAAATACTAGATAAATTTATAAGGTCAACATTATAACTTGAAAAGAAAAACAACACTAAATTATTCCATTGGAAACATCCATGATTCATAGATTATACCTGCAAGTCATTCATATCTAACTTCTTCACATCCTGGAAAAAATAAAACATAGAAAGGGGTGAGCTCAAATGCTCAATAAGGATAAGAATATAGTGAAAACTTTCATAAATAAGCATAAACATTTAAGGCAATTCATAACTAAAACAAGAGCCTTTTAAACTTGAACTTCAGCATAATATGGAAAAAAAATTAAATAATTCCATTTACTTATTCACATGGATATTCTACTAGTCGAATAATAACATGCAATATCAATAACCACTTTCATAATGATGGAATGCATAATTTCATACTATCATAACCACATAGTCAAGGCCTTGTTCCAAGACTACAAATAAGATTTTGTCAAGGCCTTGTGCCAAGACACTAGTTTGTCTCATGAGACATACTGATGCATCAAGGAGCTATAGCAGGCTCCACCCATCACTTACTAAATCCAATGCATTCCTCATATGAAAAGTTTGAAACATAACATAAACATTCGTATTAAAACTATCATACGAAATGTCAATACTTTATCCACAAACCATGAATGGTATAAAAATAACACATCCACAATCAAACATAACTCATTAAATACAATATGGAAGATTGTATTGTAACAGATTAACCTCAATCGAGAATAATGAAGGATATTGATATATATGAAAATAATCTTCAAAACTATTTGAGAGAAGTATCCCCTTTTTCTTGAAAACATTCAAAAGTATCACTATTTATCAAGTAGCTGTTTAAAATAGATTTTTGAATCAAATTGTCTCATACCACTTTGAATCTTTTAAAAGGAATTTTAATTTGAAAAAATTAATTTCCATAAAAATAAATCCTTAAAACCATTTTAAAACATGGAAATTAATGAGAAATGTTTAGAAGAATAATTCTTTAAAACATTTAAATATGATATTTTAGTTAGAGTTTCTAACCAAAAGAGAGACACTTGAATACAAATAATTGAGGTAATCAAAACATTGTAATATCACGAGAATAAAGGGATTCATGATAGACCATGTCAAAGTAAATTATATACACCATATAAAAGTAATTTGTTTTATAACAACAAAGAAGTCTCAATGGAATGTAATTTGTGATGAAATCTCTTATAAAGACTGTATCCTTAGGATAAGGATAAATCAACGACATAATTATGTGTGACAAATATAAATACACACGACATGGCTGGATATTCAGTGTGAGTCAATCAAAGGACATCCACACATATTCTTTTAAAAACAACACCAAATAATTTGATGTTTAACTCAATAAATGGAGATTGAGTTAAAATTACTATTATCAAGTTCATATCGATGACTTGAGAATTTATAAATGGAGTAATTATGTATATCAAAGGTATATCCACAGAAAGGGGAGTGGAAATTATGACTAAGCAAATGAATAGCGATTCTACATATAATATTGGAGTTAAATAATCAATGAATTATGCGTAAAGCCGAATGAGTGGAAATTGAAATTTCAAATTCCTTTATCGATTGGGTAACATACGAAACATACACTATAACACCCCCAAATGATAAAGGGTTAAATGACTAAATGATATGACTCATGTCAATAAGGTGGACCTTTATTTTCGGGAGCCTACCTGATTAGAACTCCATGGTTAAGCGTTCTTGGATTGGAGTTGTGATCAGGATGAGTGACCTCCTGGGACGTTTCTCAGGGTGTGTGTGAGTGGGGACAAAACAAAATGGAAATGACATGTGTTGGCCTGTGGGTACAATCATTAGTCATATGACCTGTTCGGGCATGTGGGTGGGCCCCAGGGTGGGGACCACATGTCTGCAGGGCAACTGGTGGGCGGGGCCCAGTTGTTACATTTGGTATCAGAGGTGGTACCCAGCCGTAAGTACTGTGTATAGCCTGAGTTGAGATGTAGAGCCCACAATGAGGACATTGTGATCTAAAGGGGGTGATTGTAACACCCCCAAATGATAAAGAGTTATATGACTAAATGATATGACTCATGTCAATAAGGTGCACCTTTTTTTCGGGAGTCTACCTGATTAGAACTCCACTATTAAGTGTGCTTGGCCTGGAGTAGTGATCAGGATGGGTGACCTCCTGGGAAGTTTCTCAGGGTGTGTGTGAGTGAGGACAAAACACACTGGAAAGGACATGTGTTGGCCTGTGGGGAAAATCATTAGTCATATGATCCATTCGGGTACGTGTGTGGGTCCCAGGGTGGGGACCACGTGTCTGTGGGGCAAATGGTGGGCGGCGCCCAGTTGTTACATACACCCACGAAAGAAGGATCATACAATGATGATGTAAATATCCATAAATTAAATTATATTACACAATGAATATATTAATGGGTAGTACACACACCACATGCAATAAATAAGTGGTGAATAAGGTGCACCTTCTTTTCGAAAGCCTACCTGATTAGAACTCCACAGTTAAGCGTTCTTGGCCTGGAGTAGTGATCAGGATGGGTGACCTCCTGGGAAGTTTCTCAAGGTGTGTGTGAGTGAGGACAAAACACACTGGAAATGACATGTGTTGGCCTGTGGGGACAATCATTATTCATATGACTCGTTCAGGCACATGGGTGGGCCCTAGGGTGGGGACCACGTGTCTGCATGGCAACTAGTGGGCGGGGCCCAGTTTTTACATACACCCATGGAAGAAGGACCATAAAATGATGATGTAAATATCCATAAATTAAATTATATTACATAATGAATACAATCATGGGCCTTACACACACCACATGCAATAAATAAGTGGTGAACAATGGAAATCTCACAGAATTTAAAGTGAGATAAGAAACCCCTTACCTCAAGTCCGAATTGTCTTGTGTGTTTCTTGTTCTCCCTGAATAATAAACTGAAGTTAATTTATACTTGATTAAGAAAAATTTTCAATTTTATTATTCCTTTTATATCACTTATTACCTTTCTATAAAAATTAGTTAATTATTTGAGTTCATATTGGATATTTTATTGATTTTCGGAACTTGAGTCAGAAATGAACTAGTTATAATTACAATTTGTCCTTGTGGTCAAAATTACATTATCTCCAGAATGATATAAATGATTTAGATATCATATATATTATATATCCAGTATATATATGTATTTATAAAAGTACATAACATTTGGAGATAATAAATCAAATGCAACTTTCATGGAGACGGTAAGTCGTACGTAAGCATTAAAACTCGTTTCATTTCTATTTTTTATTTTAATGGAATTAAAACATAATGATACATAGGTATATCATAATTCCAGTATAATATCATATTATATGTGTTTTAAATAATTTAATTAACTCTATCCTTTATACGTTCCATGAATGTCATGAATGAATCATATCACCTTGAGGGGGCGGTAGTCCGCACTTCCTAAAATGAAATTATCGTGGTCACACGTATTGGAAAGCATATTGGTGTGTTTTTAAATGAAAATTACAGAAGTATAGAGAAAACATAAACATAATATACATAATATATAAATATAGGTCCATCATAATGGCCACCATAAGAGGCAGTAGGAGATAATCGAACAATCATTGTTTCGTGAGGTGTTAGTTTGACATCCACGAAAACATTATGTTCTTCACCCATTAGATGGAGGTGTGTGTAAGTGTAGCTCAAATACTTCTAATAAAAACATCCTAGTATATTGAAGATACTGGTTTTGTTACAAAAGAAAGGAATAAAAAGTGTTCATGGGGTTGGAGAAGTAAAATAAAAGAAATGAATTTAAGGGAAACTGTTACCTTTAATTTGGGTAACTCCCTTTGGTTTGAACCAAAAGGACTTCTTGAAGTGCCTTCTTCATAAGGTAAGGATTATAAGTGGAGGATAGGGATGTAGGGAGCTTAATTGGGCAGATTTTGGATGAGCCAAATGGCTTGAGAGGTGTGGAGAATTGGTTAGAAGTGGTCTCCTTTTATAAGGGAGAGGAGGGGATCTTTAGGAAAGTGTGAAACTATTATTTTATTATAAACTTATCTTCGGTTTAAAAAGGTCCAAAACACATTAAAGTTGAAGATAAGATGACTAATATTTGAAATAAAATCATCCAATCGGAATTGGACATTTTTTGGATAATATTTTAATCATTATAATCTTATTTATTTAAATCATGTATTAATGAGGTAAATACTGCATCATTATTGTGTCATACATAATTTAATTTATTTGATGTCTAAAATTTATAAAAAAATACGATAATGTAGGAAATACTTTTATCTTTCTAATGAATATTTATAGTCAAAAATATAACTTATATAAACCCATGTAAAAATTAATTTACTAAAAGATATGTTTTGTCTCATTTTTGTCTTTACTTTAAATTAATTAATCTAAACAGTCATTATCACTCTCAAGTGGCTCCATGGGGTCCCAAAATAGACCCAAGGATGCCCATGGTTGTAAATGACTCATACAATAAGTTTAGGTCAAGTTTTAAGGTAATTTTGTATTATTTTAATATAGTTTTTATCTTGAATTACCCTATTTACATTTAACCGCGGTAAATAAAAGTCAAAAGTTACTATTCATCAAAAATTATTTTCATTTTATTGAACCACATTTTACTTCTTGATATTAATTATGTTTCTCAGATTTTTTAAATTCAACTCATAGAAGCAGTAAAATTTTATTTAAATGTAAAATTCACTTTTTTAACTACTACTAAGTGGTTTTAATATTCATCAAAAATTGATGTTTTTAAGAAAAATACCAAAAATTCAGCCTAAGATTAATTTGATATTATGAATTCAAAAATGATGTCTATTTTGAAAAATTTAAAACATAAAAGGGTAATTAAGTAATTTAAAATTAAATCTCGTTGTTAAAACAAATATCGTGTTTTTAAGAAATAATAACAATCAAAATATTGAACTTATTTACGTCCAATTTCAAAGTGAAATTAATTTAAATGACCAACATTGGATTAAATGGTAAAAATATATTCTAATTAAACATTAAAATAAATTATAAGGATAATCTAACCATATAAATAAATTATATTAAAACAGAGTTTTGAATTAAAATACAGTATTTTTCACTATTCATCAAAAAATGAATTTTATCAGAAAAATACCAAAATTTTACCCAACATAAATTTTGATGTCCTAATTCTAAATAAGAATTTTATTTTGTCAAATATAACATATAAAAAGGACCAAAACTATATTTAAATAGGGTTCACCATCCAAAGGCGGTAAATCGACCCTTTAATGAATATTAGAGTATTTATGCTTAAAATCAAATTCCTTTCTTATTTTAAGACTCTAACTTTTATTGGATAAATGTAAAAAATTTAATAAACATATATAATCATATTTTAGTTAGTTCTATTAATTTACACCAATACAATGGCTCGACGTTAAGTACCATTTAAAATAATAATATTATATTATTAGTGTGCAACGTAAGATTTCAAAGAAACCTGTTGTTGTGTATTAGGTAAGCCATCGAACATAGAATCACCTTTAAATTAAAATTAAAATTTAATTCCAAAATACTAATAAATTTGAAAATGTATTATTATTTATTTACCCTGGATGTTACACCGAATACGATTTGTTGATTTTCCATATGCCAATTGTTTTTACTTAAAAGGTTTCCATTTTAAACAAAAGAAAGACACTTTGAGTGACACCAGCCGCACCATGCCTCGAATTGAGGCGGGGTTAACTCGAACACATCACATATTACCCATGGACCATTTTCCTAAAGTATCAACACAATCCGAATGCATTTGGTCAGTTTTCTGTATGCTAGTTGTTGTTTTCACTTAAAATGTTGTCCATTTCAAATAAAGGTGAGACACTTGGAGTGGTGCTGACAACACCGTGCCTCAGATTGAGGCGATATTGACTCTTACACATCACAAATGACCCATGGATCCTTGTTATAAAGTATCAATACAATCAGAATAAGTTTGGTCGGTTTTCCGTATGTCTATTGTATTTACATAAAATAGTGTCCATTTTAAACAAAAGAGAGACACTTTGAGTGACACTTGACACATTGTGCCTTAGATTGAGGTGGGGTTGACTCATACATGTCAAAAATGACCCGTGGATCATTTTACTAAAGTATCAATAAAATCAGAAAGGGGTGTCCAGGGGTACGGGTTGTCCAGGGGGTGAGGGGTGTCTAGGGGGTGGAGGGGCTATTTAGGGGAGGGGTGAATCAGTCACAGAAAATCATCAAGTCAAGTTTTATTATTTATAGATAAAAAATGAAGATAATGTGACATACCTAATCACACATATATTTAGGAACAAAAAAATCAATTAACATCAAAGGTCAGTAATATCAGTCAAAAATATAATGGATCAATCTGTCCCACATCACCATCATAATCACCCCCACCCTTGTCCTCATCGTCATCCCCATCATCATCCTCGACCTCCTCCTTGCCTTCGTACTCAGTCTCGGCCTACTCATCGCCCTCCTCCTCCATCTCGGCCTCCTCCTCGCCCTCCTCCTCCTCCGACTCGCCTTCTCTTCTCCATCGTATCGAACACCACTAGAAATTCCACCTGGTGAACGATATATAGAATTCATCAATGAAATATATTCATCACAAGTAGTGCTGGCCTCTGGTGGAAGTGTTGGACATAAAACTTCCATCAGTTTCATAAATGCAGTTTTTACCCAAGAAGACTATTCTGCTGTCTCTATGGCCCTTTATTCATCTTGTTCTGTCTGTGCTTTAACCTACTGCAACTCGGTGGCACTATAACTCATACCTTAGGAGGTCCAATACCTTGTCGGAACTATATTCTTCCCAGGTCAGCAATATACTCTACTAGGGTGCTCATCTCCCAACACCTGGTGTAAGTGATCATTTGGCCCAAAATTGTCAGGTTCCTGGGCATCAAGGGACTCTAAAGCAGCCTGTTACAAATATAGATAAATTATTATGTTACAAAATAGAGATTAAAATTTTAAATCTACAATGTAAAACTTAAAATCTACTGCTGAGTCGGTTCATTAACTACACTTCCATATTTCTTCCTTCTACTCGAGAAAAATAGTTTCTCTCAAGGCACACACCCTTCTATATTAAATTTATTCTTCTACAATGACATTGAATGTAGGAAACCATAATTTAAAATAGGATACAAAAAATAGTAATTTAATAACTAAAATTATATAACATCTTTAGCAATCAGATAAATTATGGAGGAATCAATAGAAAGTACAAGTCATAAAGAAAGATTATAAACTGTCATACCTGCTGTCTCTCATGATCTGACATCATAGTAAGTCCCAATGTGTGGATGCATTTCTTAGCTTCAATGTTTTTTTATTTCTTCCAGATTCATCCTAAATAAAATTCAATAATTAATATTAATGAAAAACATGAAAATTTTCATTTAAATACCCCTAATTTGATTAATACTGTAAATTGGATAGTCATCCAATGAGTAATAATCTTTTGGTATTGTTCTAACAAACAATAGTCCATGACAGGGACCACCTCTAACTCTATTCCCTCTCTAGCACGCCAACCAATGTACAACCCATGCTTATAAGCTCTCCAAAGCTCACCTAAATCCTTTAGACGTGCTTCCTCTGCATCCTCACCATCGGGGACATTAAACCGTAGTTGAAATAAAAACACTAATTCATATAAATACAAAAATTAATATATTGCATTAAATACAACATATTTTTTTACCTATATCTTTGCCCAATCTTTGTCCTTGACATCATTTGGCTGGTGTCTGTATGAGAGCGGGCTGACAGGAATGGTGTTAGATTATATGGCGAGCATCACAAAAAAACTCCAACATTGCTTCCCTGATTTTTCAATCATCTGACTATCTTCTTTGTAGTCCACCATCAACTGTATGCGGCAGTTTCACACTACACGCATGCGTGTACTCCCCCGCCCCCGCTTTCTACCAGTATATGTATCTATTATGAAAGAAAAACAAATATTTTATCAATACATGTTATAATGAAAATAAATAATGGTGTAAAAATTTGTTAAGGTTGTATAAGTATACCCGCGGTAGTCTGATCAATGGGCACCATTGGATTCACAGAAACTGAAGGAACAACCTATACAGATGGAGTGAGTCCCAATGTATGCTCCATAGGGATAGACTCTGCCGAAGTAGGAGTTGAAGAAGATGAAATATAAAATCACGGAGAGACAGAAGCAGAAGTAAAAGAAGATGAAAGGGATGGCTGAAAAAATGATGGATGGGGAGTGGGAATCATCATCGGATATGGTACATCTGGGAGAGGAGGGTCAAATGTAAGGGTTGATGAAAACAAGGGAGGCCTAAATATCTCATGTGTCCCTAACGACACACCGAGATCAGAATGTGGGATGGATGATATGTCAATGGGAGGGGCAGGGTCTAATCGGGTATGCCGACCAGATCGTCTAGCTCCCGTACCACCCCCTCGTACGAACACCCTGAGTAATTGGACCACTACTTGGCTGCTCATCTAATAACTATCTCCTAATATATAGATCCTGAAAAAATGTTTTAAAAAATTAATCACATGACATTATATATTATTTAAATAAATATATTTGAAATAAAATACTCACTAAAGGCACTAGTGGTGGAATGCCCATCTCAGCCCTGCGATGATGGTTGTCCATAACCTGTTTTTGTCACATCTCTTCAATTAGTTTCATTTCCTGTATTTGAAAACAAATATGGAAGTAAATAGAAAAGGATAAATAATGTGTAACTGAAAAAACAAAATAAATGAGAGGGAATAAGGGGATTCATGGTTAATTTAACTTACTATTGTTTTAGGTGATCTTGAAAAAATATATAATGAAGTTATTAAATCGTAAAAGTTGTAATAAATAAATTAAATTTTTAGTTGGATGATTATTTACTAAGTGTTATTAGTCTATTAAAATCATGGAACATTGAATCTACCATATTTATAAGTGGTAAAGTAGTTTTTGAAAATTAAGGAAAAATTTAATTTCTTTAGATCAGGTAGATGATGTAGGTTTCAATACATGTTTTTTCAAAAGAATACAAACCATCATGTTCATTACCTGGTAAAATGTTAAGGACAGGTCTTAGAGTCGTACAAAATTTATAAAAATCATAGTTGAAGCATTGAAATGTTCACCAAGTTAGAAATTCTGGTTTCTTAGGTTTAAATACAGTTCAATTTTAAATTTGAAAATGAAATTCAAATAAAAATTCCAACCAATAAACATTGAAAATTCACATAACAGTCAAGTCGTATACAACATATTTATAATCAATATTAAATAAATTTGAATAGTACCAACCTTAACAACCCAACTCTAGGTAAAAAAAAAGAATTGATAACATGGATGGATGACTCTATATATTTTCCACCACAACTTCAGGTTCACAATCAACTCTGAAAATGTCACGACCCGTCCTCGGGGCCCGTGCCGTGACTACCCCAAGCCCGCCTTCCATAGGCCAGAGGCTGGCGACTAGCACCAAGGCATAAATCCCGGTAAAAAGGGAAGGCATTGCCTTTGTAAAGTAAACAAACACCACAAAGAAAGAAAGCAGTAGAAGTAAACACTAAGTAAAAACTGAGTACAACAGTAAGTGTGGAAAAGTAAGTGGGCCAGGATACAAACCCAAACTGAAAGTAAAGTACAACTGGAAAGGGAAAACAACAACTGAATGTAAAGATGCAACGTCGAGCTGTCCACTGGAAATCCCACCTGAACGGTGAGTACAGATAGCCTCCACAGCTCCTCGGGTCCAATCATCCGCTCCGAGAACGTCCCGCCCAGTGGTCCACCTCCAGGTACCGTCCTGCTCCGCAAGCCTCAACCACAATCAGCGTTGTCCATCATCTGCAACCAACACAACGTAGTGTGAGCATAGCCCATGCAGGGGTGAGTATAAGCTACTCAGTAGGGACCACAAGACCCCCGAAGGTCTCCCAGAATCCACAAAGGATAATCCACAAAGGAAAGATACAATCACGAAGTAACATTCAACACAGCTTAGGTATATGCCCATACATATACCTAAGTCATCAATTCCAGTACGCTCCAACATCCGAGCCCATGTACAACCCAGTCCATACAGGAAAGAAAAACGTAAATCCACACAAGATAGCACAACACAATCCACATAGGAAAGAAAAACATGATTCAGCTCACACAAGTATACTTCTTCGTAAGATGATAGAGATGATCAGATATTGCCACTGATTCATCTAAGCTGTCGGACCCACAAAGGATCGATAGGTACTAACCCCTGCAATGACCCACAAAGGATCTGACCCACAAAGTATCGATAGGTAACTAACCCCCGCAATGACCCACAAATGAGCTGACCTACACAGGATCGATAGGTAACTAACCCCTGCAATGACCCACACAGGATCAGACCCACATAGGATTTGTAGGCGCTGGCCCACACAAGACCGCTGAGCGCTGACCCATACAGGATCAGACCCACATGGGATTGGTTTTACTGATCCACATCGGATTGCTGAGTGCTGAAGTCGTCGCCGTCGAATCCACTGAGGATCTATGTATAGTCGTCGTCGTAGTAGTCGCAGCCAACTCTAGGGTTCCAGCACACAGCAAGCTCGTTCGAAAGGGTCCGCTGCACGAGCCGAGGGGCTGATACATCAACTGACACAAAGTACAGAGTTGATGTATCCAATGTTCCGTATCACCAACAGGAACTCAACGTCGTAGACGGCGCGTCAATCAGACGCCTGGTCTGAGACTTATTGGATTTTTCGTCCTAGGGGCCCGGTTGGTTTTTAAGTCAAAACAAACCTGACCGTACTCCACCTACATCCAAACCTCGGGCGGAGTAAGCCAAAAGATCTATCTCAATAAGAGGAATCCATCAAAGTCGACGGCACGTCGATCGGACGTCCGGAGCTCATGTTATAAGCGTTTCTACTCCGAGGGCCCGGTTGGTTTCGTGTACGAACCAACCTAGACAAACCCAAAGTTCTCCGAAAACTTGAGTTCAATATAGAGAAACGACTGTCTCGATCCAAGGATCGCATCACAAATGATGGTGCGTCGATCGGAGGCCCGTAGCTCAAGTTATGGGCAACAGACCGAAGGAGGTTTGGTATTAGGGGGTTCGGGCCTGGTCCGACCTGGCCCGATACCCCCAGGGTCGGCCCGTACCGGGTCGACCGGAACTGGGTCCGGGTCTGGCCCGCTTGGGTGTGGCTCGGCCCAGTCGGCGCGGCCCAGCCCGGCCTGGGCGCGGCCCGGTATGGCGGACAGGCCAGGCAGCCAGCCTGGCGCGCGGCACGCTGGGAGCGCTGGCCAGGGGCTCGGCCGAACGACCGAGCCGTTTTGGTGTGGGGGGCACACTGCCCCCGCGTGGAGAAACTGCGGCCCCTTTTGGGGCCGCTCAGCTGGCCGGCTGGGGGTTGCGACCCCCGGCGTTTTCCTCAAACCGGCCGGCCCGCACTGGCCGGCCGGCTGCGCCACCACGGTACCGGCAAGGGCCGGTCCCCTTGCTCCGATACCGGCGGCCCGATACCGGCCGCCGGTTCCGCTGATCCACCGCTGCCCGGAACCGGTCGCGGCCTTGGTCCTTCTGGTGCAACGTGACGGCGCCGCGCCCCTCCGCTGCGGTCCCGCTCCGGACATGGTGCTTTCGTGGTTCTCCGATACGGCGCGACGACGCCGCATATTTGGTTCATTTTCAATGGCGCGGCGAGACGACACCGTTTCTTGGTTCGTCTTCAACGGCGCAGCGCGACGGCGCCACAATTCTCCCCCTTTCATTATCAAAATTCCGCGCGGTGCTTCGGCACCGCGTTTGCCTTGATCGCCGCAACAAAACCAACAACCAAAAAAGGGGAGGAGTGTCGGCCGTGTTCGTGCGGTCCAACCTCCTCTCGTTATCACGATAACAGGCGGCTCAAAGAAAAGGAGAAAAGCGACGGAAGATTTCATGAACTAAAAATTAAAATAAAACCCTACCTCAACACTGTCGTCGAACGAGCGTTCGTCGCGGAATTAACCATCGCAGAAGAAGAGGATCTCCACGGAAGAAGAAGATCGCCGCAGAAGAAGAGAATCACTATTGGCGTTAGGTGATCTCCGAGGAAGGCGTCAGTCGCCGTCGTCCACCGTTGGAGATTGGCGTTCTTCGTCGGCGGTGGTGCATTCTTCGCGTTCTTCGTCGAAGAACGAAGAATCTTCTCTTTTTCTCCCAAAGGATTAACACAACAAAAACCCCAACAATAATAAAATAACACCTCCTCTTATTTTATTATCAACATAAGAATTTGAAATTGAAAAGATAAGAAACGAACCATTAATTCAAAGAATTAATTATAACGATTTAACTACCCAATTTAATGGGGCGTTTCTTGACCAGAAAAACGTAAGGTTTGACTTTCATTAAAAAGTGGGGTTGCGGGTGCGTTACTTAGGAGGGAAGAAATGGTGGGGCTCGTGCGGGCCCCACCTCAAAAATATCCTACCAAGTGGGTAGGTTATTTCAGGCTTCACCTTATCCTCTTAACTTAGCTTAAGTGGCTTTAAGTGAAATAAAATAAAGTGTCACACCACTTTTATTTTATTTCTTAACTTAACCCCAAAAATTAAAAACCACACCCGAGCAAACGTAACTCTGGAAAAGGCGTTTCTAAGAAAATATCGGCACTGCGATTCCATTGGTGCCCTCATAATTTGATTCTGAGCACCGGTTTAAAAGTTAGAAAACCCCGCTCGTTCGTTCACTGAACGTACCCGAGCTAAACTTCGGAAAATGATTCCGGGCACACCGGGCCTCGGAATCCGGTGCCGTCAAAAACTGAGTTCTTGTAAAATTGCAATGAAAACTAAGAATAAAAATTTCCATGAATTTTACGGGTCTTTACATCACTCCCACCTCAGGGCTTTACGTCCCCGTAAAGACACATCAAAAACTAGGGAAACAAATGTGGGTACTGAGCACGCATCTGAGCCTCCCGATCCCAAGTGCTATCCTGGAGGTTCCCATGCTACCATCTGATGCGCACTAGAGGAATCGACCATCCATGTAGGACCCACTCCTGTTAATCCTCGATCTCCACCAGAACCTCCACAAAATTCTCCCCATGATCAACGTCTATCTCCCCATGTTCAATGATATGCGTCGGGTCGTGCACGTATCTCCTCAGCTGAGATACGTGGAAGATGTCGTGAACTTGGTGCAACTGAGGTGGGAGAGCAATGCGATAAGCCACCTCGCCAATCCTACTGAGGACCTGGAATGGTCCGATGAAGCGTGGAGACAACTTGCTGCCTCGGCCAAATCTCCGTCAACCACGTCGAGGTGAGACACGCAAGAAGACGTGGTCGCTATCCTCAAACTCTAGTGGCCTCCGCCTCCTGTCAGCATAAGACTTCTGCCAGCTATGAGTTGTCCTCATCAGCTCCTGGATGACCTGGACCTTCTCTGTCGTGGCTTGGACCATATATGGTCCCACAAGTGCTGACTCCTCAGGGTCTGTCCAGCACAAAGGAGATCTTCAAGGTCTGCCGTACAAAGCCTCGTATGGTGCCATCCCGATGGTGGAGTGGTATCTGTTGTTGTACGCAAATCCACGAAGGGTAGGTGGTCCTCCCAGCTGCGACCAAAGTCGAGGACACATACGCGGAGCATGTCCTCAAGAGTCTATATGGTCCTCTCTGTCTGACCATCTGTCTGAGGGCGAAAGACAGTGCTCAGACGTAGCTGCGTCCCGAACGCCTCCTGCAACCCCTTCCAAAGCTGGGAAGTAAAGCAATCATCTCGATCAGAGACAATAGATGATAGCACACCATGAAGCCGTACAATCTCCTGAACATAGAGACGTCCCAAGCTCTCCACTGAGCCCTTCTCTCTGATGGGTAAGAAGTGAGCCGACTTGGTGAGTCGGTTGACAATCACCCAAATGGAGTCGTGACCTCTGGAAGGGCGTGGAAGTCCAGTCACGAAGTCCATAGATATCCCGTCCCACTTCCACTCCGGGACCTCCAAGGGCTGTACCAAGCCTACTGGTACCTGATGCTCTACCTTCACCTGCTGGCAGGTGAGGCATCGAGAAACAAACTCTGCCACAACCTTCTTCATGCCCGGCCACCAGTGCTGTCATCTGAGGTCCTGGTACATCTTCGCCACTCCAAGATGTACCACCAAGGGAGAAGTGTGAAACTCTCTCAGCACCTCCTCCCATAAAGCAACTGGTACCAAGGTACGTCCTCTGAAAAGGATGTCGTACTCTGCTCCAAAAGAGAAACCATCAAGTGCCTGTCCTGAGGATTTCTGTGCACGCCGCATCTCACAGTCAGCGTCCCCACGTTGTGCCTCTCTGACCTACTGTAGTAGTGGAGGGTTGACTGTGAGAGACTGAAGGAAGGCTGCTCCATCTCTATCCACGAAGGATATATTAAAAGTGGCTAGCAGCTTTGTCGCCTCCTCAAGTAGCTGAATGCCCGTACTCCTGCTGAGAGCATCGACTACTACGTTCCCCTTCCCAGGAGTATAGACTATCTCAAAGTCATAGTCCTGGAGGAACTCGAGCCATCGCCGCTGTCTTAGGTTCAGGTCCTTCTGAGAGAAGATGTACCTGAGACTCTGAGGGTCATAAAAGACTGTAAAGCACTCGTCCATCAGGAAGTGTCACCATGTCTTCAGAGCGAAGACCACTGCTGCTAACTCCAGGTCATGGGTAGCATAGTTCTGCTCATGCGGTCTCAACTGACGTGATCCATAGGAGATCACCGCCCGCTCCTACATCAGGACACATCCAAGTCCAGTCCCTGATGCATCACAGTAGACTACGTACCCTACTCCCTCCTCCGGAAGCCTCAAGATAGGGGCGCTGGTCAATCTCTGTCTCAGCTCCTGGAAGCTCTGCTGACATCTGTCTGACCACACAAAGGGTCTCCCCTTCTTCGTCAAAGCTGAGAGTGGTGCCGCAACTCTGGAGAATTCTGGCACAAATCTCCGGTAGTATCCAGCTAGTCCCAAGAAACTCTACACCTCCGTCAAGCTCCTGGGTGGCTCCCAAGCTAGCACTGCCTCGATCTTCATAGGATCCACTGCAACTCCCGCCTCAGAGATGACGTGTCCCAAGAAGTGGACCTCGCATATCCAGAACTGACACTTCGAGAGCTTTCCATAAAGCTGGTGCTCTCGGAGTGTGTCTAGTACAACCCGCAAGTGGTAGGCATGCTCTTCCTCAGTCATCGAGTATATCAAAATGTTGTCGATGAATACCATGAAAAATCAATCGAGGTATGGATGAAAGATCCTATTAATGAGGCCCATGAACACTGCTGAAGCATTGGTTACGCCAAATGGCATAACCAAGAACTCATAATGGCCATACCGACATCTGAAGGCTGTCTTCTGCACGTCCTCATCCCGAACTCTGAGCTGATGATATCCTGACCTGAGGTCTATCTTTGAGAACCACCGTGCTCCCTTGAGCTGTTCGAAGAGGCCATCAATCCTTGGTAGAAAATACTTGTTCCTCACTGTCACCTGGTTTAGGCGACGATAGTCGACACAAAGTCGCAAGCTCCCGTCTTCCATCTTAGCGAACAATATCAGGGAAGCCCAGGGTGAAACACTGGGTCAGATGAATCCCTTTCCCTGCAAGTCCTCCAACTGTACCTGTAGCTCTCGAAGATCGGCGGGAGCCATCCGATATGATGGGGTGGATATCGGGGTTTTCCTGGGGTACAAATCAATATAAAAGTTTACCTCTTTGCAAGGAGGTAGTCCTGGAATGTCGTCGGGAAAGACGTCTGCATACTGATCCACCACTGCAGGAAAACTAGGACTCTGCACGTCAACTGCTCCTAGGATGAGGCTAGCCAACTGATGAGTGATGGGCTGTCCTCTACTCTACGAGAGTCCATCCTATGCTGTGAAGGATCCCTTCTCGCCGGTGAAGGTGAACCTGCTCCTGTCGGTGTGCACACATCGCACCTTGCGCCTAATACAGTCAATCTGAGCATGGAATGTAGATAAATAATCCATTCCCAAGATGAAGTCGTAAGGCCTCGACGCCACTACAAGAAGATCCCAGTCGAAGCTCTCGCCTCCTAGAGTAATCTAACACTGCCGGCACCAGTGCGTAATCGTCGAGTCTGCTCCCGTAGGAGTCTCTAGCTATAAGGATCGAGCCAACGACTCTGTCGGAATCTCCGAGCTCCGAACAAGGGCAGCGGCTATGAAATAATGGCTCGCTCCTGTGTCTATATGAACTGCAGAAAGAGTGGAATAGACATAGATAGTACCTCAAATCATCTCGGGCACGCCGTGGTTATAGGCCTCCGCTGCCTGGAGCTGTGCCTGTCTGTACCCGCCAGCTCCCTTTGGTCTGGGTGGACCTCCTGGTGGTGGTGGTGGTAGAGCCTCAAAGCATCGCCCACCACATGCTGCTCGACCAACTCCTCTGCCTCGTCCGCCTGCTCCCTGCGGTCCACCACGGTCGACCCTCTGCCTCTGCCTGGGTGGCCCCTCAACCGTCTGCTGCTCCTCGGCATGGTGGGTCGGGCAGTCACGAGCCATGTGGCCCTGCCCACCACATGTGTAGCACTGTCTATCTATCGAAAGACTAGATCCGTGTTGTGTGCCCACTGTTGAACCAGTGTCTTGAGGTCGTTTTCCTGAGGGTCTGGTCTGCCTGGACCCATCAGTCATCCGTCGACTACCTGCTGCAGAGGACTCTGCTACGTGATGCCCTACGGTAGGTCTCGCTGCTGAAGAAGGCTCAGCAAGAAAGCTCTCGATCAAAAGGGCTCGCTCTAGTACTCCTTCCTGAGTCGGAATGCTGAGGGAGATCAGCGATGACCTGATCTCATGCCTCAACCCCTGCTCAAAGGTCTGGGCCCGGAAGAATGGGTCCCGTACCATGTCTGTCGAGTAGCACGAGAGATTGGTAAATCTCGCCGAGTACTGGGCGACCATCAAGATTCCCTGCATCAGATGTTGAAGCTCCTGGATGCGCACCGCATGGAGGGTGGCTCGGATGAACTCCGAGAATAAGAGGCTCTCAAAGTCCGTCCAGAGAAGAGATGCCTCATCGTGCACCTGGAGCATCAAGCTCCACCATCTGCCTGCTGCCGCGTGCAGGAGGCTCGCTGCGAGGATCACCATGAGGTCTGCTGGTGTCCTCACTAACCTGAAAACTCATACCACTGCCTCCAGCCCATCCTCAGCTGCCTGGGTGTCCATCTCCCCACGGAACCTGGGGGGTCACTGGCGCTGAAACTCGTGCAGTGCACTAAGGCGACATGCATCATCAGTGGATGGGGCTGGAAGTATCGGTGGCTCAGCGGGTAAAGGTACCGCCGGTGCCTTAGTTTTCAAAGGGCCCTGTACCGAGGCCTCATCGCTCGGTGGGCTGTTGTCACGCACAACTCTCGGAACCCTAGCTGGCTGCCATCGCAGGGCCATCCTGAAAAGTAACAGGTGTTCCAGAGTCAAACAGTATACCTGGTGAGCTAACATAAAGTAATCACAAAGAAAACTTGAAACACACATGCAATCAATGTTTTCGTGCATTAAGTCAGAAATCAGAAGTCAGGGTCCTTGTGTACGGATACGTCGGCCGCCACACCAACACTGGACTCCCTAAACTGATAACCACGCCCAATAGGCTTAACACTGTTGCTTCACATAGAAAAAGATCAGAGTCCATAGTTCTATGGTAGAACCGAAATGCTCTGATACCAATTTGTCACGACCCGTCCTCGGGGCCTGTGCCGTTACTACCCCAAGCTCGCCTTCCATAGGCCAGGGGCTGGCGACTAGCACCAAGGCGTAAATACTGATAAAAAGGGAAGGCATTGCCTTTGTAAAGTAAACAAACACCACATAGCAAGCAAGCAGTAGAAGTAAACACTAAGTAAAAACTGAGTACAACAGTAAGTGCGGAAAAGTAAGTGGGCCCGGATACAAACCCAAACTGAAAGTAAAGTACAACTGGAAAGGGAAAACAACAACTGAAAGTAAAGCCGCAACGTCGAGCTGTCCACTGAAACTCCCACTTGAAGGGTGAGTACAGATAGCCTCCACAGCTCCTTGGGTCCAACCGTCCACTCCGAGAACATCCCGCCCAGTGGTCCACCTCCAGGTACCGTCCTGCTCTGCAAGCCTCAACCATGATTAGTTCTGTCCATCGTCTACAACCAACACAACGTAGTGCGGGCATAGCCCATGCAGGGGTGAGTATAAGCTACTCAGTAGGGACCCCGAGACCCTCGAAGGTCTCCCATAATCCACAAAGGATAATCCACAAAGGAAAGATACAATCATGAAGTAACATTCAACACTGCTTAGGTATATGCCCATACATATACCTAAGTCATCAATTCCAGTACGCTCCAACTTCCGAGCCCATGTACAACCCAGTCCACATAGGAAAGCAAAACGTAAATCCACACAAAATAGCACAACACAATCCACATAGGAAAGCAAAACATGATTCATCTCACACATGTATACTTCTTCGTAAGACGATAGAGATGATCAGATATTGCCACTGATTCATCTAAGCCATCAGACCCACAAAGGATCGATAGGTACTAACGCCCACAATGACCCACAAAGGATCTGACCCACAAAGGATCGATAGGTAACTACCCCCTGCAATAACCCACAAACGATCTGACCCACAGATGATCGATAGGTAACCAACCCCCGCAAAGACCCACACAGGATCGGACCCACATAGGATCTGTAGGCGCTGGCCCACACAGGACCGCTGAGTGCTGACCCACACAAGATCAGACCCACACAAGATTGGTAGCACTGATCCACGTATGATCGCTGAGTGTTGAAGTCATCACCATCGAATCCACTGAGGATCTCTGTACATTCGTCGCCGTAGTAGTCGCAACCAGCTCTAGGGTTCCCGCACACAGCAAGCTCATTCAAAAGGGTCCGCTCCACGAGCCGAGGGGCTGATACATAAACTGACACAAAGTTCGGAGTTGATGTATCCAAAAGTTCTGTATCATCAACAAGAACTCAACGTCACAGACGGCGTGTCAATCAGACGCCCGGTCTGAGAGTTATTGGCTTTTTCGTCCCAAGGGCCTGGTTGGTTTTTAAGTCAAAACCAACCCAACCATACTCCACCTGCCTCCAAACCTCGGGCGGAGTAAGCCAAAAGATCCGTCTCACTAAGAGGAATCCATCAAAGTCAACAACACGTCAATCGGATGTCCGGAGCTCAAGGTATAAGCGTTTCCACTCTGAGGGCCCGGTTGGTTTCGTGTACGAACCAACCCGGCCGAACCCAAAGTTCTCCGAAACCTTGAGTGCGATATACCGAAACGACTGTCTCGATCCAAGTATCGCATCGCAACTGATGGTGCATCGATCGGAGGTCCGTAGCTCATGTTATGGGCAACATACCGAAGGAGTTTTGGTATTAGGGGGTTTGGGCCCGGTCCGACCCGGCCCGATACCCCCAGGGTCGGCCCGTACCGGGTCGACCCGAACTAGGTCCAGGTCCTGCCCGCTTGGGCGCGGCCCGGCTCGGTCGGTGCGGTCCGGCCCGGCCTGGGTGCGACCCGGTCTGGCGGACCGGCCAGGCAGCCGTCCTGGCGTGCGGCGCACTGGGCGCGCTGGCCAGGGGCTCGGCCGAACGGCCGAGCCGTTTCGGTGCAGGGGGCGCACTGCCCCCGCGTGGAGAAACCACGGCCCCTTTTGGGGCCGCTCAGCTGGCCGACCAGGAGTTACAACCCCCGACGTTTTCCTCAAATCGGCCAGCCCGCACCGGCCGGCTGGCTGCGCCACCACGGGACCGGCAAGGGCCGGTCCCCTTGCTCCAATGTCGGCGGCCCGTTTCCGGCCGCCGGTTTCGCTGCTCCACCGTGGCCCAGAACTGGCCGTGGCCTTGGTCCGTCTGGCGTAGTGCGACGGCGCCGCGCCCCTCCGTCGTGGTCCCGATCTAGCCACAGTGATTCCGTGGTTCTCTGGTGCGACCCGACGGCGCCACATCTTTGGTTCATTTTCAACGGTGCGGTGAGACGACACCGTTTCTTGGTTCGTCTTTAACGGCGCGGTGCGATGGCGCCGCGCTACTCCCCCTTTCCTTATCAAAATTCCGCGCGGTGCTTCGGCACCGTGTTTGCCTTGATCGTCGCAACAAAACCAACAACCAAAAAAAAGGGGAGGAGTGTCGGCCGTGTTCTTGCGGTCCAACCTCCTCCCGTTATCACGATAACAGGCGGCTCAAAGAAAAGGAGAAAAGCGACAGAAGATTTCACGAACTAAAAAATAAAATAAAACCCTACCTCAACGCTATCGTCGAACAAGCGTTCGTCGCGGAATTAACTGTCACGGAAGAAGAGGATCGCCGTGGAAGAAGAAGATTTCCATGAAGGAAGAGAATCACCGTTGGCGTTAGGTGATCTCCGAGGAAGGCGTCACTCACCGTCGTCCGCCGTCGGAGATTGGCATTCTTCATCGGAGGTGGTGCATTCTTCGCGTTCTTCGCCGAAGAACGAAGAATCTTATATTTTTATCCCAAAGTATTAACACAACGAAAACCCCAACAATAATAAAATAATTCCTCCTCTTATTTTATTATCAACATAAGAATTTGAAATTCAAAAGATAAGAAACGAACAATTAATTCAAAGAATTAATTGTAATGATTTAACTGCCCAATTTAATGGGGCATTTCATAACCAGAAAAATGTAAGGTTTGACTTTCATTAAAAAGGGGGGTTGTGGGTGCGTTACTTAGGAGGGAAGAAACGGTGGGGCTCGTGCGGGACCCACCTCACAAATATCCTACCAAGTGGGTAGGATATTGTGGGTTCCACCTTATTCGCTTAACTTAGCTTAAGTGGCTTTAAGTTAAATAAAATAAAGTGTCGCACCACTTTTATTTTATTTCTTAACTTAACCCCAAAAATTAAAAACCACACTGGAGCAAACGCAACTCCGGAAAAGAAGTTTCTAAGCAAATATTGGCGCTGCGATTCCATTGGTGCCCTCAGAATTCGATTCCAAGCATCGGTTCAAAAGTTATAAAACCCCGCTCATTCGTTCACTGAACGTACCTGAGCTAAAATTTGGAAAATGATTCCAGGCACACCGGGCTTCAGAATCAGGTGCCGTCAGAAACTGCGTTCTTGTAAAATTCCAAAGAAAATTAAGAAAAAAAATTTCCTTGAATTTTACGGGTCTTTATAGAAAATTGAGCTATTAGAGTCATCAAAAGAAATAAATGGATTGGTTCCAATGGCATTAGGTAAAGTGTCAATTCCATCATCACCATAATAAAATATATTTCTTGGAATTACTTCAACTATGACACCAAATTCAGGTCAATGTTGGTCTATGACATAAAAAACTTGTTGAGCCATTAATGCCAATACATATGGTTCTTCGGTAGCAAGAGTTTGAGTCATATTAATTACTCAAAATCCAAAATCATCAATAAATGTGCACTGACTCATCATCGAATCAAAACAATGGGATTTCATCATTGTGACCCATCCATGAGAGTAATAATTGAATATGACTATTTTTTCAATGACTCCATAATAACCCACATTTTCAAATCTCGGTCTACTATCTAATGCACTGGCATAAAAATATGTTGTGACAGTAACCATAACACCATCATGTTGTGTTCTCATTTCATTTTCTAATTCAGGGACAATAAATTTTTACCCATTGATAAAAATTGATTTACATTCACGAACCACAATATTAGGACCAAAATCCAAAGCTCTTATTTCCTCAGAGATAGAGTCAGCAAGAAAACTCAATACCTAAAATATAAATGAATATTAAACTTAATTAAATATTGATTTAATTATTTTAAATAGTAATATATTTACCTTCAATTTTAACCAAGAAGAAAACTCCTTGCTATGAAAAGTCTCCCTCCTTCTCAAAGGTAACGAACGATGATTTCTATTTATCATTATTTAATATTCCATGTAGATAAAAAATATTTATAGATTAATAGATATATATGTAATATATGCATATTCAATTTATTTACCTGATGTAATCATCGAACAAATCACAGTTGAACAAAACTGTGCGAGGTGCCATCTCCCGCTCTTCAAGGCTTAATTTCTTCAATGTATATGATCCAGGAATTCCTCCTATTTGTGGAAGTGATGGAAAACTGGGTTCAATCTTCTCATACTATTTTTCTTCATTTCTCATTGTTCTGTTCATTCTTGTAGTAAGACCAGACAAATACATTGAGATGAAATCCATACATTCCTGAGCCAAGTAACCATCCATGATAGAACCTTCGGGATTATTCCTGTTTCAAACATAATACTTTAATGTGTACATATTTATTTTAGTTGGATACATCCAATGAAAAGAAACATGTCCTCCGAGAAGTATTTTAGTGGGAATATGGACAGTCATATGTAGCATGCATGTGAAAAATTATGGAGGAAATATTTTCTCTAAATCACACAAAATTAATGGGGCATTTGTCAGCATTTTTTGGAAGAAATACTTGGACAAATTCTTAGCACAAAGATCACTAAAAAATGTCATAACTGAATAATAGTCACCCTTACATTATTGGAAAAAATATAATGGATTACTATTGGAATCAACTCATGCAAAAGAACGTATACTCATGAGTCTTCAAATATTTTAACTTCAACTCTCTTCTATTGACCCGTCTAGATATGTTGCTTGAATAGCCACCATGAACTCTAATAGTCTCTATTACTTCTAGAAATTGTTTTTTTCATATGTGTCATCAGATAAGAAGCACATGGAAATTTCCATTTATTTTCACTGATACACATATGATGCTATTCTGGTCTGATTCCCCAATCCACCAAGTCACGCCAAGACCGTAAATCATCTTTTGTTTTTCCCTTAACATTTAGAATTATCGAAAGAAAAATTTCACATATATTCTTTTCAATGTGCATTATGTCTATGCAATGATGTAACAAATTGGTTGACCAATAAGGAAAATCAAAAAAGATACTCCTCTTCCTATAATTTTAACAAGTTTTAGTGGAAATATTCTTTCTCTTTCCAAATTTAATTTGACTCTTCTTGAATGAAAAATTGAAATCTTTCAATTGAATAAGCACATCAGTTCCAGAAACACGCTGAGGTGGATCATCAGTCTCTATGGTATTATCAAAGCTTCAACTATTATTTATATATGGATTTTCCATTGGTAAGAATCATATATTACCCATAAAACTAAAACTACAGTGATGTTTCAGTATTCTTGATCATGTATTATTCATACAAACAAGACATGACAGTTTTCCCTTCGTGCTCCATGCAGACATCATTGCATAAGTCGGGAAATCATTGATCGTCCACATAAGTGCAACACACCTCTGAAATATATCTTTCGAATATGAATCGTATGTGCGCACACCCACATACCAAAGAAGTTTCAACTCTTTTATTAAAGGTTGCATGTATACGTCAATATCAATGTCGGGTCAGAAGGTCCAGATATGAGTATACTCATGAAAGTGGAAGGTTTTTTGATACACAACCATGGGGAAGATTATAAATGTGTATAAAAACTAGACATGTGTTGTGAGATGTAAGCATCTGCCCAAACATATTAAAACAGTCGCCTGAAAGACCCAGCCTCACATTACACACATGAACTGCAAAATCAGGATACCGAGCATCAAATATCTTCCATGAAAATCCATATTCAGGGTGAACCAACTTGTCATTATTCTTCTTTCTATTGGTATCATGACATCACATTTTTATTGATATTTCATCAGATATAAAAAGATTCTAGAGTCTGGGGATCAATGGAAAGCACCATATTACATTCTGTGGCACGCAGGATGGTGTTTCATCAGATTTTGACTTCCAACGGGATGTGCCACATTTTATAAAATCATTTCTTTCATCAGTTTCCTCCCAGAATAAACTATAATCTTTTGTGGTAGCATCATTAAATTTTTTCACCCTAACAATATCACCATTTTCATTAGATTCATCACCTGTCCTCATATCGAAGTATTCTTGAGTCGAAATCCTTTCTTTTTCATGATGATGAATAAACAGAAACTGGTCATCTAACAAATTCTTTTATATAGTCCTTTAATTTCAATAATCAGCAATTTGAGATTTCATTTTCTCCCCATTGTGATACCACACATAGTATTTTTCTTGAAAACCACATTTGGTTATGTGTTAGATGACTTATTTATAGATTAACCAAGGTCTACCAACACAATTGGAACATGGAAAGTGTATACAACCACTATCTGAAGCATTGTGAAATGAAAAATCTAAATAGCTATCCAAATTGTTTTGAAAATATCTTGAGATCTGATCGGTTTTGTGTATCCAACTTCTATCCATTCTGTAAAAAGAATTGTTATAAGTCATTTCGTCATAAGCAATTCAATAATATTGAAGTTTAATTGAAAATATATTTAAGTAAATGATATAAGAAGGAGTTTATAGTTGATGTAGTGAACTATTAAAACAATGTAAAGATAAAATAATTCAGTTATGTGTGCCTAAATTTGAGGTGAGGTGTGTTTTGTAATTTTTTTCATTTATCACATACAGGAAGACACCATAGACCTGATAGAACATTGTTCAAGATATTACAAAGTGAAGGATTTTCATAAAAGATGCAGAATGTGTAAAGAGAGTTTTTTAAATAAGTTATTGATGCTAAATATGGAAATATTGTGAAAAGTGAGTAAATTTAATAACACCCAAACTAAATTCTACAGAAAGTACCATATCACCCCACTAAAATAAAGGAAAACCTCCTACCCCACTACCCCAACTATCCCCAATCCCTTCACATGGATCATCCTTATAACCATTACCCACCTCGAGAAAATATGACTAAACAAACCATTTACCATCTTTGAGTGGGGATACATCTCACCAACACCTCCATTAGTCGATATGATTCACTAACTACATAAAAGGAGTGGCTATGAATACTTCAAATCAAGTTGATTAATATAATCATGACACTTGAATTGTAAAAAGAAAATAGAAAACAAATCAAACTACACTTATTGGTTATGTCATACCACACACGTCACCACCTGGTTTAGGTGAAATCAAAATATAAACAAAGAATAATAGATGCAAAACATTAAAACTAAGTTAATCCTTACACATTTTGAGTGTTGAAGTAAAAAATTGATTGACTTCAGATGGATTTATAGAGAGGAAGGAGTTCCCAGCCTATGTAAAGAGAGAGGCCTCTGGTTTAGAATCCAAGGGGGACTTTCCAAAGGCTTCCTAAATCCTAATCACTAGTATTCCAAGGTATATTTACCCAAGGTATTATCAACCAAATCATCATGAATCCAAGGGGGTTTTCAAATGGCATTAAAATATATGTTTTTAACATGAATACTAGGTTGGTTTCTTCAATTAATTCCAAATATTTAATCAAATAACTACTACTCAAAAATTAAATTAAAATTTATTTATATTAATTTTCAATAGGTATCATATAAGAGGCACATGCCTTAGGTCCCATTATGTGTTATAGGCATCCCAACTCATTCAATCATGTTCAATAGCTCATTCTCGACACCCCTATGGTCATACCTTTCATTAACCAATTAGTTCCCCAAGTGAAGCGCACCCCATGGGTGGATAAAGTTTAGGATTATACACTATTAGGTTGTTCATGGATCATAAAGAAGTTTAATTTCATAAAGTATAGACAAAAAAAATTATTTTTAAATTTGAGATTAATAATAAAGTATGTCCATGATACTACACATCATAAAGAACAAAAAATTGGGATACTTTTAATCGATAGTTTATAAACCATCTTCTAAAAACATACAGACATAGACCAATCAGGTATTAGTCATTGATTCTATATCAAATAGTGTGAATCATAAAATTTTATAAAATTCCTAGAAATAGGGAATAATGATAATGATATTTCTAGACAGTGAAATAAATGGAGAAAGGTTGAGAATATAAGGATATCCTTATAGCTAGCTCTAGGGGTGGGGGTTGTCCTAGGGGGTGGGGTGGTGTCCAGGGGGGCTGTCCAAGGGGGTGGGAGGGCTGTCCAGGGGGGGCTGTCCAAGGGGGTGGGGGTGTCCAGGGGGTGGGGTGGTGTCTGGGGGGGGGGGTTGTCCAAGGGGGTGGGGCTGTCCGGGGGGGGGGGGGGTCCGAGGGTGGGGGGGGGGGGTGGGGGTGTCTAGGGGGGCTATCCAGGGGATGTGAGGGTTGTCTAGGTGGTGGGGTGGTGCCCATGGAGGGTTTTCCAGGGGGTGGGGGATGTCCAGGGGGTTAGGTGGTGTGGTGTATAGGGGGCTATCTAGGGGGGTGGGGGCTGTCCAAGGGGGTGGGGTGGTGTCCAAGGGGGGATGTCCAAGGGGGTGGGGGTGTCCAAGGGGCTGGGGGGGGGGTCTATGGGGTGGGGTGGTGTCCAGGGGGGTTCTCCAAGGGGGGTGGGGGGGGTGGGGGTGGGGGTGGACAACTCCCCTACCTCCCTAGACAGCCCACCCCCCTCCTAAGTGAAATTTGTATAAGAAAATCATCATCAATTTTCTTATCCTATCCGACCATACCATACCACCCATGAAATACCCTATAACTCAGAAATATTCTAATGTTATAAAAAATACCATAGGAAATAATTGATATATGGCCAATCTCATCAGCCACCATCATCCACATCCCATCATAACACCCCTCTAGGTTGTAACCATACCCCATAGGCCACAAAGAACTCACATAACAATTTCCAACTTACCTAACTCACCCAATAATATAACCGCAAAGAGTCACTCAGACCATTATCCCTTTCAAACACATTCCATGTACTACATGAATAAAAAAACTAAGGATGTCACCATATATCTTCTTATGAAGAGGTGTCACTACAAGAAGTATACCAAAAAAACCCACACTAAGACAACATCTTACATTTATCAATGGTGAAAACAAGATAAATAATACAAATCAACGAAACAGGTTATCACATTATACATGAAATCGATTAATCATATTTCTACTACACTATACATGAAATCCCCCATCAAACTAGATTCATTATACAAAAAATACCTCTCATAATTGAGATAACATAATCCACAAAAAACAGAACCATAATTATTCAACACCTCAAATGGGTTTTGACTATCCACATGGCACACAAGAATGCCTTATTCTACAAATAGAAAGGATTACCACTAGAAGGAACTTCTACCCAGGGCCCCCATCACATTAAATAATATAAAACCTCACTCTCATGATCAGATCTTGCAGAAGGGTATTGTATCAAGGGAACATGATAGGAGAAATAGAAATATAGGAAGAAGCAGACCACACAGATATCGTTAAAGAAAAATCAAAATATATAAGAAACAAAAAAAGATGCACAACATTCCACTTACAGATTAGAAGTGTAGAAGTAAAGAATTACCTGATTGATTGTAGATAGAGCTTCAAGAGATACCTTGGGGTCAATAGAGAGCATCAGGAGAGATTTGGGAGTGATTAGGTTTATGGATGCAATCACGCGGAGGGATTCTGGATGTGATTCTATTTGGGGGAAACTTTACCAACGGTTTGTTAAAACCGTTGGGAAAGAGTGTATTTACTATTGGTTTTTAAAAACTGTTGGTATATATATATCTTTTCCCAACGGTTTGAGTAAACCATTGGGAAAAACTTGTTCTCATCCCATTATCCCAATGGTTTAAAGAAACTATTGGGAAAAATTATGTATACCAATAGTTTATTAAAATTATTGGTTTAAAAGTGTTGGGAAAACACAAATTTCTAGCAGTACCACCACACACCTAATGAAATCCTTGGTTTTGAAAGGGATGACTACATGAATAATTGGAGGGTTTATATATGTGAAACATTATAAAAATCACTGGAGATAAATTATTCCCATCATTAATTTCTTATTCAAGATTTGATATCTATGAGATGAATGTATACTGAAAAATGTATGTTCTTAGATTAAATTTTCCAAATAAAAATTCCCACACCATGAAAATGATTCACATATTCTAAATCTAGTGTCAATTCATGGATTTTACAAAACTCATGGAATCTTCCTTGATATGGATTCACGTCATCCACCATATTCAAAACAATAATATGTCCATAAAAAAGTGTCCATCCTAGGTCCTTCAAAAACACTCAAAATAAATAAGATTCCCTCAAAAAACAAGAAACAAGCTATTAAAATTTGAAAACATATAAATTTATACCTATGATGTTACAATTCTCCACACCACATAAACTTCATGTCCCAATAAAATCCACATGATACTATATTTGCAAAAAGGGAATTATACTACCTCTACATGAACAATACCCAGTCCCATGTCCTATGGCTATCCCTTCTAAACTGATATAGTACACAGACCAATATAATTTTTTTACCACATAGTTTCTTTTCATGATAATCCATAATTTTAATTAGTTTCTCCACCATAGTCGTGTTGACGTCAAGATCACCAACAACACAATCAATCACATGGGAAGGATTTGGTTGATAATTCCCTAGGTATGAAACATGAAACACATTTCAATTTAATTAAAATTAGTTGGTAAGACTAAATGATATGTCACCTTTAATATTTATCCAATGGTACCGATGGGTCTAGAAAATCACTCTTCCAACATACCCTAATTAATCAAATGATGATGTCCCGAGTGAGGTTAAACCAGATGAAAGACTGGAAAACCAATATCAAAATGTAGAATATGTCACAGATTGACCAGATAGGATTTATGATGGATCTATGTCATGTCCAATCTATTTTAGAGCAATAGAACATTCTCTATCATTTTCCAAACAAAACTCTATCCAACCATGGACCACTATCCAAAGTTTTTACAACATAAGGTAAATATATACAGATTCCTAAAAAGGTTCATCTTAATTTAGGACTGATATTTTTTATATATGAAAACTTGGATAGAGGAGAATGATTTTCCATTGAACAACCAAAATCAAGGAAACATTCCTAGAGAATATCCTCAAGGACTTGGATAGATCTCTCAATTTATCCATCCATATTCACAGGATGTATCGTGCACAATTTTAACAAAGAACCCATCACCTCTTAAAAAACTTCTAAAACCTATATGTGAATACTGGTTACCTAACTGAAAAAATCATAGATGGGACCACATGGAGTCTCAAAACCTCACAAACATACATGTTTATGATATGTTCTACATTCATCAAGTCATTTTTAGGGAGGAAATAATTTGATTTCATGAGATGATCAATACTCACCCAAATACTATCATCCCCACTAGGATTTCATGGTAAAAAATGACTATGTCAATTGAAGTATCATCCCACAACTATACTGTAATGGGTAAGGTTTGAAAAAACCCCATAGTTATCTATATTTTTAACTTAATTCATTTACATGTAATGCACTACAACAAGAAATTATCAATCACCCACCTCTTCCCCAACCACAAATATAGAAATCTTATATCATGATACATCTTTTTGGATCTAGGGAGTATGGAATAATAATAACACTATCCAATATATATCAAATCATTCCTCATATAAAACATAACAAAAAACCTACATAAATTACACAAAGCACCACCAGGAGATCGAGAACACTGATTAGCCACTGGAAGAGGATGATATTAATTGTTTATAATATAATATTCCTGTGCTTTATTAATCATATACACCATTATTAGTGTATTTTACACTTTGAACATCATTTCACATCATGATTGCAATTCTTTCTTAAAATGTACTATTACATGGTACATTTTTTGAGCACAATTTACAATAGAAAATTTTCTTGATATTAATTTAATATTTAATTTCCAGGTTTCTCACTCCATTGGGAACAATTCAAACTTCTGGTTCACTTGAAGATTCTAATTGGAAGACCACCAAAGTGGGCCTTGAACCAACAACATTCTGGGTAAAGTGAGTTGGACAGCAGCCCAATAAAAGTATTGTAGCGGCCAGGAATCAATCCCAAAGTGTCTCAAAAGTTAACTGGAGATAGAAGTAATCATGTGTAACATTGAATTAAATATTGGACCAGGATAATTCAAACGTTTTAATGTATTTATAGGTGGCCCAAGTTGAAAAAACAATTCTGGGCCAGATTCTATGGCCCAGAAAAACAGCCAACCATTTAAATCATATATCACAAACCACAAAATATTTTGTGCTGAAAATTTAGAGGATATTAGGGGACATATGGTGCTTCATTTAAGTATTATATGGTCAACTCCAATTCAGCCTTCTAGAAGGTTAATTCGGCGCTTCTGTTTAGTGGATGAAAGATGGCTCCCACTTCGAGGCAAGAGTTGAAAGGTCTCATCTTCTTTAATTTTCCACCCACTTTTCCCCAACACAATTAATTAGAGGCACATGGAATAATGGGGGATTGGTAAAAGAATTCCTAAATGACTATTTAAGGTAGTATCAATGGAGTATTTAGGGATATTGGAGCTTTACTTTCATTTTAATGTTGTTATACCAAATTGTCTATGTAACGTTCTTCTTTTTCATGTAAGTTGTTTGAATCACCTTAGTTTTCAATAAAAGTTCTTTTTCTTATCTTTTCTATTCTTATTCATTTAACATTGATACCATTTCCCCAAGTTGTTATCTTATTCACACTAGCTCTTTTGAATTTATTCACACAATGGTGGAGTGATTGTTTCATTATTTTATTTTTCTTCTTCAATATCGCCCCTATGAGTCTACTTTCCGCTTCCTTTGAGATCATAGAATCAATGGAGGTATAAACACTCATGGGCTGGTCCTAGGGAGTTTTATGGGGAAGATTGGATGTTATTTTATGATCTTAAATTCTGTAATCATTTCATTATTTTAATATTTCCATTGGATGATTTATTTTCTTCTTCGTCTTCTCCAACTTTAACAATGACACATTTCGAGTGCTAGTACGTTCCAATTCCTTTAAGTGATCATTAAATTTATCCTCTAAGTTCATTGGATATTAGCCTTGGAATTTTGTAGGGATTAAATTGGTGAATGATGTAGAGTAATTATATCATTTTGTGGATATGTCTTGAATTAGTGAAACGAAGGTTATTAGAAAATAAATACATTCAATCTAACCCTAGTAACAACTTAGGGTCAAATCATCTCCATTAATTGTTTTAGACTAAGTAATTTTATGTTTTTTTATTTTGTTATTTAAATTAAATCACTAGTTATTCAAATCAATTCAATCTGAATATTTGGCCACTTTATAGCCAAATCCTTCAAAAATCAGAGTGTCTTTAGGTTCCTTCTTCGGTCCCTATGGATTCGACCCCTACCTGTACTACAACGACCGCATACCTGTAGGGTAAATTTTGGCGACACCAAATTTTGGTGCCGTTGTCGGGGACCCAAGTAAGTACCTTGAAACACATCTTTTTCTCACCCCACATTCTCTATTCTTACCCCCATCTCTCTTATCTTTACCCCTTTCTGTTTGTGTGTGTCCTGAGAATCTAGAATCCAACTTTCTGTCTTCTCCAATGGAGTATCTTACAAATTAACATGTGACAAACTCATGCTGGATTCAAATGGAAAATCAATATTGGGAAGTCCATAGATTAGAAAATTCCTTTGATCAACCCTTGATGAATTACCCCACACTCGATGAGACGTACATTCAATGGGATAATGAATGCTTAAATGATCAATTTCCTAACCTCTCAAGGATGATTTAAGAGTCCAATCTTAGTGAAGTACATAATGTTAAACCTCCCATCCTATCTATTACTCAATAATTTCTTGAACAATTGTGTAATGAAATGGAGATAATGAATTTTGAGGTTTCATCTTTTAGGTTAGAACTACAAAACATTAAAACATGTGAAGAACCTACTTTAGAGTCTGGTAAATCAGAGTAAGATAATTTAGTGAATTGGTCAAGTAATGTTGAAATTCAAGATGAAGAGTGTTTATATCAGGATGCAATTAATTTTTTGAATTAAAAAGATAATAAATTGACATCATGGATTGAGTTTCTGGAACATGGCTCCATTAGTGAATTTTTAGGACCACCGATCACTGAATAATTGGGAGAAATCCCAAACATTGAGCCCATACATACTCCTAGAATTCAAATGGACACTTTTGGGGACAAAACATATTTTTATAAGGAACCAATTAATTCTAATGTTTTTGGAGAAGAAACTTATTTTCATTCAAATTTCCAATCTTCTTTAGGAAATTTCAATCAACCTGAACTCAAAATCATTGTCCTTCTTTCCCCACTCGAGTATCCAATCATTTGTGATAGGAAAGATCTTGGGGTTTTCATTCATTCATCTCAAGAAACCCAAAAGGGGGGTTGATCTTTGATTTATTAGGAAAGAATGCAGAAGAAAAAAGTTCAACCATTTCTGATACTCCTTGCATTCTCCCATTCATTTTAGAAAATAGGATTGTTCATGAATCAAATTCAAAACCTACTTACCAATCACAAGGGATAATCATTCTCAATCATGTTGAAGTGGAGAAATATGGGGTCCTTAAAATGTTTAAAGTTTGTATTGGGTAATTTAGGGTTCCATGTCGAGCTAGTGATGTTAAACAAAAGCGCTGCACGGGAGGCAACCAGTGGCTTTCATGTTTTATTTTATTTAATTAGTACTTCAGACTGATGACATGTTCTTATTTTATGAGAAAGGATGGTATGAAAGGGGATAACCATATTCATCTATGTCACGTGGTGTGATCCCTGAGTAATACCTTACCCATAAAATTTAAATAAGACAATGTATCATTATTTTATTTTATTTTATTTTATGTTTTTGTAGGTATTTAAAAAAATAGATTGTTGACCTGTTCTTATTTTATGAGTAAGGATGGGTATGAAAGGGGAGCACCGTATTCATCCATGTCATGCGGTGTGATCCCTGAATAATACCTTACCTAGAAAATTTAAATAAGACAATGTATCATCAGTTTGATTTTTTAAAATTAAAAAGAAAATAAAAAACAAGGAAAACCATAAAAATTTTGATACTTGGTATTAAATAAATTGTTTTATTGTTTGTTTATTCTACTTTGTTCTTATTTGTATGGTTCATGAACTATTTTGGGTGATACATGTTCAATCAAGAAGGTGCCTGCATCCCCTAAGAGATCAAAGGAGTAATCTGGAGCCTCATGAACTTCAACTTCATAAACTAGGTGAATTTGTTCCATGTTTATCATTTTCAGTTTCCTCTTTGAACTCCTCTCCTACCCCCTTTTAACTTTTCTTTTCTTTAAACACTAGGGACAATGTTATTCTATGTTTGGGGGAGATGAAATAAAAAAATTTGATCTCGTGTGAAAAAAATGTGTGGAAGGAAAAATTTCATTAACCTTGAACATGATAACACACATTTCAAACTCTAAAATTGGATATCAAATAATTTTTCATGCCTTGATTATGATTTTAAAGCAAGTTTAGGTTCATGTGCATAGATTTTGGAAAGTACTTTTGTCCGATGTGATTTTTCACTGTTATATTTTCATCCATTTAATAAAAAAACACAATTCACATACTCTAGATTGTGGGGTTTTAGTTTGAGTTTTTGGGGACCCAAGATAAATAGAATAGGTTTGGTGACCATTTTAGTTTTAATATGAGTATTCAAAAAAAAAATCAATAATAAAATCAATTTCTTCATAGAGCAGTGAAATGACCTAATACGTGGCTTTCAGCACTTGGGGATCACGACTCCATAGTTGTCTGGCCTGGAGTTGGTCATTTTTTCTCTATTTGTGGTAAATTGAATTTGGTTTTGATTGACTAAACTCGAGATGATGCTCGAGAATGTGATCTTCACTTGATTCCCTAAGGTATTTGAGCCTGGGAGTCATCGACAAAGTCTTGCTATATGGGTTTACTTGATTGAGTTCAATTTCAATTACTATGGAAAAATTGAAAAAAAAACAAAAAAATTGCAAACAAAAAAAACAAAAAAAGAAAATTTTATTTGAATACTCATCTTAATATTCAAATCTCATTCCTCCTAGCGCTTCCATATTTTCTCCCTTTGAATGAAAATGAACCCCCATGTCTATTGTGATGCACAACACTTCATCATGCTTAATTGAAATTGGATGAAATATGGCGGTGAATTTGAACAAAGGAGTGGGCTTGGGCTTGGGTTATGCCTCTATACATATCTTGTTTTAAATGGTTTTTATGGGATTATAATTTTTTTTATATGAGGTCCTTGGGGGAGCAATGTGTATTAAAATGTTTTTTTTAGAAAAGAGAATTCAAATTTCATATTTTTGAGATATATTTTGCTCAGGACTAGAAAAACTCAAGTTGGGGGGTGTGATTAGCCACTTGAAGAGGATGATATTAATTGCTTATAATATAATATTCATGCTATTTATTAATCATATACACCATTATTAGTGCATTTTACACTTTGAATATCATTTCACATCATGATTGCAATTCTTTCTTAAAATGTACTATTATATGGTGAATTTGTGAGCACAATTTAAAATATCCAATTGTCTTGATTTTAATTTCATATTTAATTCTCAGGACTCTCACTCCATTGGGAAAAATTCAAACTTTTGGTGCACTTGAAGATTCAAATTGGAAGACCACCAAAGTGGGCCTTGAACCAACAACATTCTGGGCGAAGTGAGCTGGACAACAGCCCAATAAGAGTACTGTAGCGGCCAGGATTCAAGCCCAAAGAGTCTCAAAATTTAGATGGAGATAGAATAAATCATGGGGAACATTTCATTAAATATTGTACCCAGCTAATTAAAATGTTTTAATGGATTTACAGGCGTCCCAAGTTGAAAATGCAATTTTGGGCCAGATTCTGCGGCCTAGAAAAACAAACAACCATTTAAAACATATCTCGCAAACCACAAAGTATTTTGGGATTAACTTTTACAAGATATTAGGGACCATACGGGGATTCATTTAAGTATTATATGGCCCACTCAAATTCGGCCTTATAGAAGGTGAATTCAGTGATTCTGTTCAGTGGATGAAAGCTGGCTCCCACTTTGAGGCAAGAGTTGAAAGGTCTCATCTTCATTAATTTTACACCCACTTTTCCCCAACAAAATTAATTAGAGGCATATGGGATGATGGGGGATCAAAAAAAGGCTTCCTAAATTCCTATTTAAGGTAGTAGAAATGGAGTATTGAGGGATCTTGGATCTTTACTTTCATTGTAATGTTGTTATGCCAAATTGTCTTTGTAACTTTCTTCTTTTGCATGTAAGTTGTTTGAATCACCTTAGTTTTCAATAAAATTTATTTTTCATATCTTTTATATTCTTCTTCTTTTCACATTGATACCGTGTCCCCATGGTGTGATCTTATTCACACCAGCACTTGTGAATTTATTCACACAATGGTGGAGTGATCGTTTCATTGTTTTATTTTTCTTCTTCAATCCTGCCCCTATGAGTCTACTTTCCACTTCTTTTGATATCATAGAATCAATGGAGGGATAAACCCTTATGGGTTAGTCCTAGGGAGTTGCATGGGGAATATTGGATGATATTTTATGATCTTAAATTCTGTAATCATTTCATTATTTTAAGATTTACATTTGATGATTTATTTTCTTTTTCGTCTTCACCAACTTTAACGATGACACATTTCGAGTGCTAGTACGATTAAATTCCTGGGAGTGATCTTTAAATTGATCCTCTAAGTGCATTGGTGATTAGACTTGGAATTTTGTAGGGATTAAATTGGTGAATGATGTTGAGTAATTTTATCATTTTGTGAATACATCTTGAATTAGTGAAATGAACGTTATTAGAAAATAAATACATTCAATCTAACCCTAGTAACAACTTAGTATCAACTCATCTCAATTAATTGTTTTAGACTAAGTAATTGTATTTTTTTATTTTGTTATTTAAATTAAATCACTAGTTATTCAAATCAATTAAATTTGAATAGTTGGCCACTTCATAGCCAAATCCTTCCAAAATCAGAGTGTCTTTAGGTTCCTTCTTCGGTCCCTGTGGATTCGACCCTAACCTGTACTACAACAACCGCATACCTGTAGGGTAAATTTGGGCAACACCAACCACTCACATGATGTCTCATACCCAATTAGGATATATCTTATGAACTAGAAATAAATGTCACATACATTCTCAAGACAATCCCACTCAATAAATTATGATTCAAACTTTATCAAAACCAATTATACCTTCCAACTAGCATATTCCACTCCCAATATCATTTTTGTAAAAAAATAATCTCAGAATAGTCCACTAATTTTTCAAGGATTGAGTTGGTACTTTCCTCTTCACTAAAATAGTGAAAACTTTCCATTTCCCAAGGTTATTGGATGATTTAAAATCCATGGTTTCAATATACTCAACCCAAAATCTTTATATCATTTTTGTATCTCTCTATGTAAAAATATATTTCATGAATTTATAATTAGAATATACCATAAAACACTCCATGTAGAGACAACTACACATTGTTTTGAGTTCACGAATAACTTCATCCAACTCAAGATCATGGTTAGTTCTATTCTTCTAATTATGGAGTATCATTTGAGAGCCATAGGACGCAATGTATTTCACCTGCATCATTAAACACCCAAAACCCATACAATAATCATACTAGAAAACATTATATTCCAAACCCATTTTTGGGAATATCAAAACTATAGCTGAAGTCAACACCACCTTCAGTTCCTAAAATGATATTTTATATTTTTCATTCCACTCAAATTTTACACCTTTATGGGTTAAAGATATAATAAGATATAATTTTTTTGAGATGTAATGAATGAATAACATGTAATAACAAGACAACCCCAAATTGATTCAAATATCACAGACATTTCTTTATTAATCCTAAGGAATAACTACATGTATCTTTTTAGAATCAATTGAGACACCCGTATAAAACATAACATTCCCTAGAAGCATTACTTCCAAGATCCAGAACTCACATTTGGAAATAATATCCTACAAAATATGTTCCTTCACATCTTTATGGATGACATTAAATTTTGAAACTGTTTTAATATTACATAGAGTGCTCCAAAATGTCATTCAGAACACTAAAACAAAATAGACCAAAAAAAAAGAAATATCTTGTTCAAAAAATACATAAATACCATAGGAGTGTTATAGAGATATGATGGAATAAAAATAAACTCAAAATTTCTAGAGAAAATCCTAAAACTTTTCATAGGTATATCATCATCACAAACTCTCAACTGGGGGAACCCCGATTGATGTTTATTCATTAAATACCTTTGTTCCCCTATAAGTAAATCAAAGAGATGATAAATACAAGAAAGGGGGTACTTCTTCTTAATAGTCCCTCAGTTTAATTTTCAATAGTAAATACATAGAATGAGGATATTGTACACCTTATTATCAATGTTGATAGGTGAATCGAAAGATGAATTATAGGAAATAATAAATCATTGAGCCTCATATTCTGAAATTTAAACATTATTTTCCACTAACTCAACAAGCTAAATATGATACATGTCATAGAAATTAGAATCATACTAGGCAGTAGTTCAATAGAAATATAAAGCATCGCCTATGAAGAAAACTAGAAAAATTGTATGGAAAGGTATCGTAGAACACACACTCCACTATAGGAAGTGATCTATTTAAAAAAGGATCAATGGAATCTAGGAACACCCAAAAAATGACTTTATATGACCCCATCATATGGAATGATATTCCCCACTCTCCAAAAAATTGAATCTTATTCACCCTTAATGATATGAGTGACTCCATTATGAGATAAACACTATACTCAATGAAAATAATACTATATCTAGGGCTTAATTTGGATCATCCAATACATGTCTATAATTTTGTTAAAGATATCAAGATCAAGCACTAAGAATTCCAACTACACATAAAGGATGGTTGTCGTCACCTAGCATGTGAGACACTTGAAACCATATTAATCTTTCTTTCTTAAAGGAATGGAAATATGCAACAAGAATATAATATGATCTGAATGAAATACCAACACATCCACTAAATTTTAAGATATAATATAATCGGAAGTTCCTATATCAAACAAATCTAGCATCACAAAAGGGGAAATATAAATTATACCATTAATAGTAGCGGACCCTACATCAAATTACTCTAGTGAATACTATTCTATATAAATACATCAATCCTCATCTCCTCATAGATATTACTTATATACATGAACATATCTCTTGAATTGAGGATGAAACCCACCACCCTTGGAAGAATAAAAATAGGCATGTGAACCCTTTGTGAGAGAGGATCCAACTTACTACCTTGAGATATCTTAAAAAAATAAACTTAGATGGCTAGATTCTCAAAAAATATGAAGAGTCTTGAGAACATATGGAAAATTTGGCTTGGTAAGACAAATAATTTTACACTGATAGAAAAACCATAAGCTGTCTTGAAGAATCCCCTAAAATGAATCCTAATGAGAAATTGTTTCTTTTATGCTTTGTTTTCTGGTAGATGACACACCCTGTCTAACATATTAAAAAACTAATGCTTCACCCAAACCTATCATTCCATCTATGTTAGCCTATACTATAGAAGCTCTATTAACTACCTCAATAATGTTTTGAAGGCATATGAGAATTATAATTGACTGAATATATGTAACGCCCCAGTTCTGGAAGCCACCAAGAGGCGCCCAATACCTGGTTGGTCACATGGCCTCAAGCGCATTTCCCTGAACACCAAAGGTTGTCGATTAGCAGCGAGGGCCTTGGCTGTGATAGTGGAAAAACTTTGACCTCATTGTCAGAGTACACAGTGGAAGTAACAACACATAAAACAACAGAAGTAGTAAATACACAACAACAATAACAGTAGAAGACTGATAAATAAACAACTGGAGAAGAAATATATCTAAATGATACATGGTACATATATGTCTAAGAAAACAGCCAAAAAAGCCATAATACTGAATACAGTACTAAACCAATGTACAAGAGAAAAATAGATGAGCAACTTCTCAGCATCGGAAGCCTCATCTTGGTCCCATGCTCTCCAGCTCCAGTGCAATCAAGAACCTGAAGTAGAAGGGAGCTTTCCCTTATCTACACCTGCAACAATATAATCTATTTGGGCCCAAAAGCATGGACCAAACAGGGTGTGAGTTAAAAAATCAAGTAGGAAACCACCCAAAGATCTGTGCCTAGCAGTCAGTGAATATAAGTCAGGTAAAGGTACAGTAAACAGTAAACATGGAAGTACTAAACAACAAACAATCCACAGGTTCTAGCATATAATCTATAAACAAATAAGCAACCACTCAAGTAAGTAAAACAAATAGTTAACCTCAGGGTAGTTCTCACAGCCTAACCCCTATGGTTCAACCTACAAATACTAGCAACGCTGTTGGAGGCACACACAGTCTGACCGCTCTAGTTCAACTAAAGAATAGACTCTCTAGGGAACACTCACCGTCAATTCCCCCTATAGTCTCGTATCGTACTAAAGGTACTTTGGGGAAGCACTCAACATCTCATTCCCCCTGTGGCCTGCATCGAGGAACTACAGACACTCTGAGGAAGCACTCAACATCAATTCCCCATGTGGTCTCGCATCATATTATAAGACACTCTGGAGAAGCCCTTACGTCCATTCTTCCTATGGTCTACTACACTAGGTTCTCAGAGCCCTATGTAAAAATCATCAAGTATCTCATCGCATAACGGCCCAAAGTATCCTCAAGAACTACTTGGCTAGAATCTACAACATCTCATCATAGAAGAACAGTAATACCATCCTACAACTTGGCATGGAACTAGAAATAGCCTAACAAGAAAAACTAGACCAAACGGTCATAAATAGACATACATGCATGGGAAAAGTATCCAAATCATAGAAAAATACCCTATTCACAACAATAACCTCTACTCAAGCACATAAGAAAGGCAGGAAAACAACAAGGGAAAAACAAGAAACACGCAATACCCCATTCAAGGGTATTGGTAGAATTTACAAAAATACTCAAAGAATTCCTACAGAAAGGCACAAACCACCTACCTCGACCTTATAAGATTGATATACTTGAACCTCAAAGCTTGAATCTCCTTGGAATTTTGTTGATATAAGAAAATGAAAAAAATGCTCAACCTACAATAACTTGAGAAAGAGGAGGAATTAAAAAACAAGGCACTAGGAGAAGGAATAGCTTAGCGCTTAGTTTCCTACACAATCGATGACGGTCAATTCAAAGAACGAATGAATGATTGGGGGATCGTAAAAGATTCGCGGCCGTACGAGATTCCTTTGGTCGATGAAGCTGGAGAAGAATACAGTTCTGGGGTTAAGACGCGACTCCAGTCTGTTTAATGAAAAAAAGAAAGTACACGGCGTGCACTTTTACAGTACACGCCGTGTACTAGGATTTTCCCTACTCCACCTTAAGTGACCTCCATGTCACCCCTACATGGCCATGTACATGGTCGTGACATGGCCATCATGCGGCCTCAAGCGGCATCAAAGTACACGACATGTACTTATAAAGTACACGGCGTGTACTTCAAAAATATCAAGAAACTCCTATTTTCTCGAAAACTTCAGAAAAGACAAAACATACCTGAAAAGAAGGTCTGGGTTCTTACAAACTTCGCCCCTTACAGAAATTCGTCCCCAAATTTCCCTTTCGAGGTGTAGAAGAAGAAACCCCGAATAGCTCCGGCCACTGTGATCATACATCAGCCTCCCTTTCCCAAGTCTCATCCTGTACTCACCCATGCTTCCATAACACCCGTACCAGAGGAACATACCAGTCACAGAGAACCTTCGTACTATGATCGACAATCCAGATAGGATTATTTTCAAATGATGCATCTACTTCAAGATCAACCTCATCTGGTTGAAATACATGAGGCGGGTACGAAAAGTAATGATGAACCTGAGAAATGTGGAAGATGTCATGCATAGCCCAATACCTGTGAGGTAACTGCAACCGATAGGCAACCGGCCCAACTCTCTCCAACACCTCAAACAGACCGGCGTATCATGGCGAAATCTTACCCTGTCTTAGAATCCTCTTGTGTCCCAACCTCGGTGTGACATGAAGGAAAACCTGATCCCCGACCTTGAACTCTAGAGGTCGTCTCCACTAATCAGTATAAGACTTTTTTTGAGACTGTGTTGTAGCCATCCTCTTCTGAATCAACTCTATCTTCTCCAAGGTCTCCTAAATAAGACGAGGTCCCAACAAAGCTACCTATCCCACCTCTATCCAACATAAAGGTGATCGGTATGGCCCACCGTACAGAGCCTCGTAAGGTGCTATCTGAATAGTTTTCTAGAAACTGTTTTTGTAGACGAACTCCACAAGAGGTATATGCTTCTCCCAAGAACCTCCAAAGTCTATAATGAAAGCTGAGAGAATATCCTCAAGCACCTGAATCATACGCTTGGACTGACCATCTTTCTGGGGATGGTATTCTGTACTCAAAAGTACCTGTGTACCCAAAGCCTTCTGAATCCCCTGCCAGACCCGAGAAGTAAAACGCGCATCCCTATCTGAAATGATGGAGTGCGGAACTCCATGCAGACGTACAATATCTGGGATGTACAACCGTCCTAGCTCATCAACACTATAAGTCTCCTTGATCTACAAGAAGTGAGAAACCATCATGAGTCTATCAATGAAAACCCAAACATCATCATTCCCTCAAGGTGATCTCAAAAAACCAGTCACGAAGTCCATCGTGACATCATTCCACTTCCACTCGGGAATGGGTAACTACTGTAAAAGACCTGCTGGTCATTGATGCTCCGCCTTCACCTGTCGACAAGTGGAACACCTCATGAATAAACCAGCAACATCTCTCTTCATACCTGGCCACCAATACTAGCGGTGAAGATCGCAATACATCTTGGTGATGCCAGGATGAAATGCCCAAACTCATTAATGAAAGTGCCACATCAGCTCCTCGTGTATATCTTCTGGTACCCATATGCATCCCTGGAAATGCAGGATCTCATCCTCTCCCACTTTCCATCCATGAATAGGGTCCTCTCCTGACATGCTTTCCTATAGAACTAATCCTTCAGAATCTGATAGTTGCCTCATTCATACCCGATCAAGAGGTGTAGAGGTAACAACTACAGAAGATAGGAAAGTCTGCCCCTGTCTATCATGCACCTCCAAATGCATCTCAGAGAACAGAGCCATAAGCTCCCACTCACTACTGGCCTCCTGAACTACCTGTATTTGAGTCCTCCTGCTCAATGCATCAGCCACTACATTGCCCCTTCCCGACGTATAGGCAAGCTCAAAGTCAAAAGACATAAGATACTCAACCCACCTACACTGTCTGAGATTCAGAACACGCTGGGTGAAGATGTACTTGAGACTCTTGTGGTCGGTGAAAGCCACAAAGTGTTGTCCCAGAAGATAATGTCTCCAACATCGTAAGGAATGAACAACTGCCTCCAGCTCGAGATCGTGCATCGGGTAGTTCCTCTCATGTGGCCTCAACTGCCGAGACCCGTACACAACGACTCCATCTCCCTATAAAAGTACAACTCCCGGCCCAATACCTAAAGCATCACAGTAAACATTGTATCTCTTTCACAACTCTTGAAAGACTAGTACTGGTGCTGATGTCAACCTCCCCTTCAGCTCCTGAAAGGCCGACTCACAAGAATCTGACCATAAGAACTTCGTACCTTTCTTGGCTAGAACTGTCAACAATGATACTAAGCGTGAAAAGTCCCATATGAAGCATTTTTAGTATCCATCCATCCCTAGAAAACTCTACACCTCAAAGATGCTCTTCGGATGCTCCCAGGAAACTACTGCTCTCACTTTCTCTGGGTCTACTGATACTCCTATATCTGAGATAAAGTGACCAAAAAAGTGAATCTGTTCCATAAAAAGTGGCATTTCGAGAGCATAGAATATAAATGATGCTCTCTCAGTGTACTCAGAACGATCTCAAGATGTGTGGCATGGTCATGTAGAGTGTGAGAGTACACCAAGATATTATCCACGAAGACCACTATGAAAGAGTCTAAGTATGGATGGAACAATTGGTACATTAGTGCCATGAAAACTGTTGGTGCATTCGTGAGGCTGAATGGCATAACCATATACTCATATAGACCATACTTACTCTTGAAGGATATAAGAGGTATATATGATGGTCTAACGTGCAACTGAGGATAACCAGATCTCAATTCAATCTTTGAGAACACTCAGGCTCCTTGAAGCTGATCGAAGAGATCATCATTCCTTGCCAAGGGATATCAGTTCTTGACCGTCAACTGGTTCAACTTCCAATAGTACACGCACAACCTGAGGGTACCGTCTGCCTTATTCGCAAACAGGACAAGCGATCCCCAAGGAGAAGTATTGGGTCGGATGAAGCCCTTTTCCTGCAACTCCTCCAACTGCTTCTTGAGCTCCTGTAACTCAGGTGTAGCCATCCTATAAAAAGTAATGGACACCGTTGATGCTCCTGGAATGATCTCAATAGAAAATTCTACATCACGCTCCGGAGGAAAACATGAAAATTCCTCTGGAAAGACATCCCTGAAATGATCCACCACTGGAGGAAAGTCTAAATGAGAATTCCCCTAGTCATCTAGATGTAGACTGGAAATCTGGGATGTAACTCCTCCCATCCCATGATGCTTGGGTCCTGCTCTGCTCGCCTGGACATCCCACTCACCCCTATGAAGAAAATATCCACCCTCTGCTGATATGAAACTCACCCTATGACGATAAAATTCTATGACTTCCTGGAAGGGAACTAGCCAGTCCATTCCGAGAATGACATCATAGCCTGTCATCTCTAGGACATAGAGGTCCCATAAGAAGTGACACCCCGCAACCTCAAGATGGAAATCTCTACACTGACTTAAAATAACCATTCTAGTCCTCAAAAATGTTTCTAGAGTCAAAGTATCAGTAGAGGAAAAGATGTAGAGCCCAAGACTCTCCAAAACAACAACAGAGATAAAGCTATGAGAAGACCCTATATCGAATAGAGCAGAGGATAAAATAGAGGCTACTAAGATTGTACCTCGAATTTTAGAGGGTCCAGGATCCGGCTCTGGATGGGTCTGCTCCACTGCAAAAGCCTGACCTGTACCACGACCCTGTGGCCCTGCCTGACTACTCTGAGCTGATCCGCCCTACTGTATCTAATGGACCGACGACTGACCACCCCAGCCACGACCTCCACCTCATCCAGAACGGCTGAAAGAAATACAATTCCTAGACTAGTGAGAAACAGACGGTGCTGTTCCTAAATGAGGAGTCATGGATGAACCCCTGTCACCATCTGCTGATGAGAAAACCTGACAGAAGCGCTGAAGGTGACCCATATTTCCACAAGATCAGCACTCCACTGGGTCTCTCTAACACTACAGTCTCATATTCCCAACTCTTCCAAACTGGTATTATACCACCTGGCTACCTGAAGATGTATCTCGCTATCTCGGATCACCACGCGTAGACTCCCTATGACACTTCTTGCTGTCAGCTGCTGAAGCACTATCCCTGGAAGTGGAACCACCCTGGCTCTCAACTCCAAAATCTCTTAGATTGTGCTCTACAATCAGTGCCTGGTTGACAATGGAAGTGATGAAAGTCAGCCTGAAGATATTCACCTGTGATCGGATCTCCTGTCTGAGGCCATCCTCAAACTTCCTTGCCAAGAACAACCCATCTGCACGCTGGAGGGGAGGGAAATGCGGAAGCTCGGTCAAACGAGAGGAATACTCCATGATAGAAAGAGTAACCTGCTATAGGCTCATAAACTCCTAGGCTCGGTCGGCCCTCAGGGTCTCCAGATGGAAGTAGTCATAAAAGACGTGCTGAAACTCCTCCCATTCCTTAACCTGTTGATGACCCTCCTGTGAGATCACATCCCACCACCTCTTGGTGGAGTCTCATAGCATATAGGTAGTGAGATTTACCTGCCTCTCTAGATGCGTCTCCAGATTCTCAAAGATCATCATAATGGCTTCTATTCATGACTCTACAGCCTGAGTTCCTCCTTCCCCTGAGAAAGTGGGAGGATGATGCTACTGGAAAACCCGCGTAAAGTCTTCCATAGATGTGGTAGAAGGAAAAGCTCCCTAGAAGGTCTACATTATCCTCAGAAAACATTTCCTAAACTTTGCATCAGTGACTATAACTGGTATCACTGCTGGTGCCAAGAATGGAACAACATGAGGATCTGTGGGAAGTCCCGAATCAGCCATATCTGGTGTCTGATCACTGCCTGGAATCTGGCATACAACCAGATTACATCTCAGTGCCATGACTCTGCAAGTTCAAACGTACACCGTAGATGAACATTAGCATGAACTGAAAACTGAAGGCACAAGAAGGAGTAGGGATAATAAGGCATTAAAGTTGTGAAAAACATGACTACACAGCGTGTAATTTCCCTACATGGCGTGTTCCCTTATGTCATTCACATGGGCGTGTACTTCTGTTTCAACAGGTCGTGTAACACCCCAGATACACGGCGTGTTGTCCTGACACACGGTGTGTACTTGAATCCCACTCCCTGCCCGAGTCCTTCTACACGGTTAAGCCACATGGCTCCTCTAAGATAAGACTACACGACGTGTTCAAGACAAAGACAACGTGTACTAGACATGCCTTACTTGGCCCGTGTTGTTAGAGACATGGTCAGACACATGGCTCGACACTACACGGCGTGTTCCATACAGAAACGACATGTATGAGAAAGGGTAACACTGACCCGTGTTGTTCGTGACACGGACGGGTACCAAGATTAGACTACACGGCGTGTCAAATTCAAACCCGACGTGTATTTGAAAAGACAACACGACCCGTGCTGTTCATGAAATGACCGACGTACCAATTTCATACTGCACGGCGTGCTAAACCAGTACACGGTGTGTTCCTACAAGATATTTCATAGCTCTGTGTCCTTGCTCACATAGTCAGTGACACGGCTATAGACTACACAGTTTATAACCATAAAGTACATGCCATGTATTCTAGGTTTTTCCAGACAGTAGCCTCAGAAACTGCTCCGGAGCCTAGAAAACACAGAAAACCAGTGTTAAGGTGCCAAATTCCGATCTGTGAGGGCCCATAATACCCATGAATCAAATTTTGGAATCTTATACAAGTCATAACAATGTAAACATGTCAATGATCCACCAAATTCTGGTCAATTAGAGACCATAACACCTCAATAACCAAAGTTTGGCATCCATTTAAGCAAGGTACTACACAAAAAAGTCCTCTATCAAACAGAAGATATTCTATTAAAGAACCTATCACAACACCATGAATAATCTACACAACAACATGAAATCGCTAATGCATCCTAGATGGCATGGAAAGAATTCATGGCATGTGATTTCTAACAAGTTCCTATATGATGCATGAGATGCCTTGCCTCATCTCATCGGGCTGCGACAGAAATAGAACCGCAATAACAAAAACGGTAACAACACAAAGCATTTGAATCACCCAACGGTAAAATAAAATCAACTATAAAATTACAAACCAGTAAAATTGTAATAAATGAGGTAGTATGGATTTTCCCTGTACACGAGTTAGCTACTCCCGGGCACATCTCATTACCAAGTACCTATTCCGTCCTATCCCTGGATACATGCTCCAAACAGTAAATCAAAAGAAAATAGACCCTCTGATACCACTTTGTAATGCCCCGATTCCGGAAGCCACCCAGAGGCGCCCCATACCTGGTTGGTCACATGGCCTCATTTGCATTTCCCCGAACGCCAGAGGCTGTTGACTAGTAGCGAGGGCTTGGGTGTGATAGTGGGAAAACTATGCCCTCATTGGCAGAGTACACAGTAGAAGTAATAACACATACAACAACAGAAGCAGTAAATAAACAACAACAATAACAGTAGAAGACTGATAAATAGAAAACTGGAGAAGAAATATATGTAAATTATGCATGGTACATATATGTCTAGGAAAATATCCAAACAAGTCACAATGCTGAATACATTACAAAACCAAAGTACAAGTGAAAAACAGAAGAGAAACTCCTCAGCATCGCAAGCCTCGTCTTGGTCCCATGCTCTCCAGCTAAAGTGGAATCAATAACCTGAAGTAGAAGGGAGCTTTCCCTTATCTGTACCTGTAACAATATAATCTGTTTGGGCCCAAAATCATGGACAAACAGGGTGTGAGTTAAAAAATCTAGTAGGAAACCACCCGAAGATCTGTGCCTAACAGTCAGTGAATATATGTCAGGTAAAGGTACAATAAACAGTAAACATGGAAGTACTAAACAATAAAAAATCCATAGGTTCTAGCATATAATCTACAAACAAATAAGCAACCACTCAAGTAAGTAAAACAAATTGGTAACCTCTAGGTAGTTCTCACAGCCTAACCCCTATGGTTCAACCTAAAAATACTAGCAACCCTCTGGGAGGCACACACAGTCTTAACGCTCTAGTTAAACTAAAGAATAGACTCTCTGGGGAAGCACTCACCGTCAATTCCCCCTATAGTCTCGTATCATACTAAAGGAGCTCTGGGGAAGCACTCAACATCTCATTCCCCCTGTAGCCCATGTCGAGGAACTATAGACACTCTGAGGAAGCACTCAACGTCAATTACCCTTATGGTATCACATCTTATTATAATACACTCTGGAAAATCCCTTACGTCCATTCTCCCTATGGTCTACTACACTAGGTTCTCATAACCCTGTGTAAAAATCATCAAGTATCGCATCGCGTAATGACCCAAAGTATCCTCAAGAACTAATTGGATAGAATCTATAACATCTCAGCATGGAAGAACAGTAATACCATCCTACAACTTGGCATGGAATTGGAAATATCCTAATAAGAAAAACTAGACCAAACGGTTATAAACAGACAGACATGCATGGGAAAAGCATCCAAAACACAATAAAATTACCCTATTCACAACAATAACCTCTACTCAAGCATATAAGCAAGGCAGACAAACAACAAGGGAAAAATAGGAAACACGCAATACCCTATTCAAGGGTATTGATGGAATTTGCACAAATACTCAAATACTTCCTACAGAAAGGCAGAAACCACCCACCTCGATGTTAGGAGATTGATATACTCGAACATCAAATCTTGAATCTCCATGGAACATTGTAGATCTTAGATAATGCCCAAAACGCTCAACCCATGATAACTTGAGAAAGAGGAGGAATTGGAAAACAAGGATCTATGAGAAGGAAGAGCTTACCGCAGCCGTTCCAATGCAATCAACGGAGGTCGATTCAGAGAATGTACGAAGGCTCGGAGGATATTCGCGGCCGTACGGGATGCCTTCGGTCGAAGAAGCTGGAGAAGAAGATGGTTTTGGGGTTAAGACGTGACCCTGATCCATTTAATGACAAAAAAAGAAAGTACACGACATGTACTTTTAGAGTACACAACGTGTACTAGGCTTTTCTGTACTCCGCTTTAGGCGGCCTCCATGTCACCCCTACATGGTCGTGTGCATGGTCGTGACACAGCTAGTACGTGACCACAAGTGTCATCAAAGTACACGATATGTGTTTATAAAGTACACGGTGTGTACTTTAAAAATTTCCCGAAACTCCTATTTTCTCAAAAAATACAGAAAAGGAAAAACATACCTGAATAGAAGGTCCGGGTTCTTACAATATATCCCCTGAGCCGCATCTAAATCCTTTATTCTTTTAGGCAATAATTTTTTACAACCTCTAGTTCCATGTGATCCAAATCAGCATATAAAATGAAATACTTATGAACTGTATGATCCACTTGCTCTTAAGATAGAAACTAAAAAGACATATTCAAATGTTACATATCATGAGAATCCAGATAGTCAAATACTTTATTGAAGGATTCCCATGTGATATCCTTGTGAATATTTTCTAGAAAAATAGATTACCCCCATATCATTCTAGATAACTCAAGAATATATGCCAAAAAATCCACCATAGAGTCCACATGAGTCTTCAGAATGTTAAATATATACTCTCAATAAATTGAATCCAATAGTTAGATTCTTGGGGTTCTTTTTCACTACAGATAATGGAATAATTTTATTTACTAAATTATGAGACTCTTCAACCACTCATATTGAGTTCCAAAAACCTACTTAACCCTAATTTTGAATGGCCTGGATTATTAATTTCTCTATATAAGGGTACAATAGAGGATTTTCCAATATGACCCATCTCACAGCTTCATCTATTGGAATTATAAGATCTCTCCTCAGAGCAGTTTTGTATTAAGCACAAGAAAATAGCCAATCAATTTAATACAAAATTCCAAAATAATATAAACGACATATTTAATCCAAATTAAATCTTGTAAATAATAATAATTTGAATAAATTAATGTATTTTAATAATGAAATATAAAGCCTTATGATGGAACAAATTTATTTAAAGAATCCCTAAACATAGTTAATTCAAACAACCACAAATACCAAGTCACATGTTTGGGAAAAAATCCCTAAACACCCCTAGAAACATGGGATTAGAAATGGGAGTGGGATGGTTAGGAACCCTACCTCACATATTATAAAAATTAGGTTTTTCATATCTTCTTTCAACCAAAGACAATGAACCAAACCCAGGCAGTGTCATAACACTTATTTCTTGGTTTTCCCTTTGATTCCATTTTGTAATAAACATACCCAAGTTAGCTGGATAAGTCACCTAAAATGGTTTTCCACATAAGGATATGAAATAAATCCAAACATGTCTCATGTGAAACCATAAAAATAAAATTAAAATATGTACAGAAGAATAAAAATCCTCAATACATACAAAACTAAAAAAACATGCCTAATTAGAAAGATAAAAAAGTCCATACTAACAATTCTACGTGTGGCCATCCTTAGTCACCAAGAAATATATCTATGAAGTTGATGACCAATAAGAAAAACCAACATAATACATAATATCATTACTATCACTAGAGTACAATAAAATCTACAATTACATAGTTGAAAAATTAAGGTTTGTGCACAAATACTAGTATAATTTCACCAATGAATTTATAAAAGTTCTAATATTAATACTTCATGATCTCTTGATTGAAAAAATATGGTTTTAAATAATCTTCTATAAAATAAAAAATTATATAAAACAACATTTTGGATTTCAGAAAAACAAACCATATTCCTCAAATATAATAATATGTTAAATATGAAGGTAAATAGGTATTCATAGGTAAAAACCAACTATGGATAATCCAAAAGTTAAGAATGTTTTCAAATAACCATGGAATATACCATCATGTGATAAACTAATAAAAAAAATGAAAAGGCACAACATTTGGGATCTAACATATGGGGGCACATACAAGACATGAAAAATATACCCATTCTAGGCCTAGGGTGGATCCAACTAAGTAAACTGTAGTGTTAATGGACACACACTAAAGTGACATAAAAACTCTTGTTTCATTAAACACACAAATTGTTACATGTATATTTTTGATGCAAACCAAGGTTACCCAATGTGCTAGATTTTTTGAAAGTGTTTTATAAAACATTCTCACATTTAATAAAAAACATAAATGCGTTTCCAATTCCAGTAATCAAAACCAATTTAAAAATAAAAACTACCATTGAAGCATTCCATCAAATATATTGTGTTCAAAATTCAATTTTTAAATAAACCCCTTTTAAATACATAAACCTATTCCAGAAATCCATTTTGATGTCAAATCATTAAATTTTATTAAATTTTCAAAAAGAATTTATAATAAAATAATATTATTTATGAAGTAAAACCCATTGTACAAAGACACCTATCTTAAGAATGTTGAAATCCTTGTAACCTTAAAAAATGGACTTTGGAAATTAGCGGATTGGCCTCTAAAAGACAAAGACTATGTGAAACTTAGAAATGATCTATAAAAAATATATGTCGATAACAATCTGATCCATAAATGTAGCTAACACAACTTTTATGCTTATTAGAGACGAATAATATGAAAGGACTTCAATTAGAGTGAAGCTATGAAACTCTAAAAGAGATTACAAAATAAATTAGGATATCTGAAGAGTAAAATCAACCACAATGAACTTGAACGGAGGATAGGTTTTGAGAGGGATGCCTGAAATAATAATGGTTGGGGACTTATGTGTGCAACATAATAAAAACCATTAGATTCCAAGGATTCACATAATGAATCCCTGATTCAAGGAATGAATCCTAAAAGTTTCATGTATGCCAAAAAATTACTCTCTTTAGGTTAAACCACCATTATCGATGTTTTAATGACACAAAAATTCTTTACATCCTGTAAATCCAGCATCAATTCTCATCTTGTACCAAAATCACAGTATATTCCTTGTAATGGATTCACATCATAAATCATATTCATAGCATGAATATTTCTTATAGGTAGTGTATAGACTAGTTCCTTTATAAACTACCAAAACAAATTTGAATCCCTGAAATCGAATGAAACAAAATCTTATCATTAAAGTATATGTACCTTTTTTAATAAGTATTTTACAATTTCAATAGCACACATTTCATTCTAAAATCAATATATTCCTATCATATTTATTCTAAGTTATACATGTTTAATTATGTTATTATTCATTAATATATATTATTAATAAATTTAATTTTATAATTTATTTAGGTTTTATAATAAATATATTTTCCTTGTTTTCTATTTTACTATAATGTTTCCTTTTATTATAATGAAATTACATGATTTTTATTCTTCCATGATTTTTGCGATGAAATGTTTATTTACAATAGTATAATATTTAGTATTATATTATTCCGCCTTAAATATTTTCATCCTTGAAATTTTTGGTGTTCATAAGTGAAAAAATAAATGAGTGTAATTCTTCATCAAGATCTAATGTTTCTTCTTCAAAATTGTGACTCCTCCAATATACTATTAGCAGTCTGGTTTTCTGATTTCCAAACACTTGATGTCTAATTTCAAGAATCAGGATATACTCTTCATTATTTAATGGTTCGGGATCCATCCCTATTTCTATGATGGTGAGTACATTAATAGGGGTTGACATGTAATTATATAACATTATTACATAAAAACTCTATGAAATTTAGAGTGGTTGGGAGAAAATCTAAATTACAACTATAAATCAAATTATCTAAAAAAATATAAAACGTCCAATATTCCTCAGACATATCATCCCAATCCTACCAAACCATATAACTTACTTCCATGGGGATACTTCCAATAAAACATGATGCCCATCATGGATTTTTAAGATCATTATTTTATTATGAGTGTATAATTTCTATCCACTCTATGATATTTGTATATTATTTTGGATATCTAACACCTTCTAGGATGTTTCCTCAAGGATTTTTGGACATACTATCCTTATTTCCAAAAATTCACCAAAACGAGTTTTGGTATGAAATATTTCTCCATAAAAATCCTCATATGGTGATAATTGTATACTGGAATGGAAGCAATTAATTTATATAAATTCAATAGGTTGTATATATTGGTATAATTTTCCTTGTATGTTATTTACACATGACCTTATCATGTCCCCTATGGTTTGGAAAATCCATTTAGTTATCCCATCTATTTGATGAATATATGTAGTGATAAAATATAAAATGTGTTCAATTCTTTTGGATTGCTCCATTAAAATATTGACCTATAATAAGGGTCCAAATTAGACACAATTTATAATGGTACAATGTGATGTATCAAGACATTGTTAATATAGAGTTCTATAATATATTCAAGGTATAGATCTTCCCTTATTACTAAGAAATATCCAGACTTGGTAAGGCTTCCCAAAATGATCTGTGTAACATTAATATTCTTATATATCATAGGTAGTACAAAAAATATACATTGTGTTATTATATAACTCTAACATTGGAATATGGAGAGGTCACATGAAACACTTTTTGGCTTTCCTCTCTATCATTTCATATTGTCATTCTAAGAAACATGATATATTTTCTGTATTTTCATAGTTTATATTTTCCATCCAAAAGTTCTTCTTTAGATCCTTATGTGTCTTTGTGCTACCATGGTGTATAGTGAAGTTTGATCATTGTGATTCATCAGTTAATTCCCTATTAATCTCTGGTACTGATGTTATATATAGTCTATTTAAAAATTTCAACACATATTCATCAGAGTTTAAGCCTAATTTTTTTATTCTCTTCCATGGTTTTAATATTGTTTTATTAATCCTTTCCATATTATAGATACATCCTTATCTTCTATAATAGATATGGTTCGGCCAATACTAGGAAAATAAATTATTTTCCCCTTACATTGTAATTTCCTTGTCTAAGATTAGTTAATTTATTAACATTTAACCCTTCACCTTCCTTATAATAGAAATTTCTCTAGGATTCTTCATAATCAATGTGTTATACACCTTTTTTTCATTCCCAATGTGGTAGTATATAGCACACACATAGTCCTTGTGTAGTTACATCCATCTCCTTTATCTCAAGTTGATTTTTATGTGAATGTACACTCCAAATAGTTTTGATTCATATATATGTTACATTTTTACTATATATATAGTGGCCTTATATCTTCAAAATAAATATTACAGGCTACTACTCAAAATCATTAGGCGAATAGTTATTTTCAGGGTTCATTAATTGATAGATGCATGAAAGACTATTATACAACTTTTTTTAAGGAAACACCATAGTCTATCATGATGTATTATTGTACATTACACATATCTTATTTAAAAATGGTTTAGTTAGTACTATTTTACTTATGAATCACTTATTTAGTTACCAAAATCAATCTTCCCAATATTTATCTTATATTAATTTGACCCTTTTATGTGACTACATTGTAAAAAAATATTTTATTTCAAAATAATTTTAAATAAATCACCAACTGTAATGATATAATAAAATGAAATGATATATCAAAATTAAATTCATTAGTGTAAGATGTTCAGTAATAACCATTTTATTTTTGGTGTTAATTGATATTCCATCCTTGGGGTAAATCTATCTAGGAGAATAACTTTTCCAAATCAAAATTTCACATTTACTAAATTTCACATATATCTCTTTCTCTCTTATAGTCTCAATAATAATCCATAATTGGTATTCATTAAATTCATGGAACATAAATTATATAATAATATTATCAACACAAACCATAAATAATTTACCAATATAATCCATTTATACTTTATTCAATATATATATAAACATAGATGATGCATTTTTAATAAAAAAGGAATTACATTGAACTAATTATTCTTGTACCTTATATGGAAAGACATTTTTTATATCAACCACCCTTATTTTCAATTGATGTAAATCCTAATGAAAACCAATATTTGGGAATTATTATGATACATGAAGCTGATAAAATAAATCATTAATGTGAGGTAAAAGAGGATTTTTATTTATAATATTTTCTATGATTTCTCTGTAATTGATACACAACCTAATATACTCATATTTAGTTTTCCCTAATAATATAAGTGAAACACTATGAAATATTAATACCTTATAAAAAAACTCATATAATTTTTTATTTAATTGCATAAATTCCAAAATATTTATTCTATAGTGAAACATAGATTGTGCCTTTCATTATGGATAAGGACAATATAGATTTCATCTTCATGGTTATGTAGATTTCATGATATTTCAATATAAAACTCCTCAGAAAAATCATTCACAATAGATAAATCCTTTATTATAAGGATATCCTTCTCATTCATTTATTTACTTTCATAAAAATTTCATTATGATAATCCATTTGACGTGGTTTCAAACAATACATGAGAAGTGGAGTTTCTCCTCTAAAAATAAGGGATTCTGTTCCTAACATAGATATTGTAATCTTATTCACAACAAAATATATTCTTTATTTATACATTGAGATCTAATCCACCCTGTGGATTTAATAAGAATCAAACATTGGTGTTTTTACTATTTATTCAATTAAATAATCTCCATGCATTTTAATAGAGACAAAACTATTTAATTTCATTACTATAGTATTTACATTAGGTGTACTAATAGAAATGTGATTCAATATATTTTATTTCATTAAATGTTTATAGAAAAATATGAAGATATATAAGATCAATTTGATAATAAATTAAATAATATGTTATCTATATTTGAGTTTATGATCAAAGTTCCACCTATGACATCATCTGAGACCTCTAATTCTACTGTATAAATTTTATAAGTTTTACCTTACTCATATAAAGACTTATATGGTAGATTCCCTTTAATCCTCGAGAATTTAATTAAATATTATTCCATTTCTATGCATTTTAATCATTATACATTGGCAAGTTATATTTTTATTTTATATTCACGAGCTAAATGGTATCTATCTATACACTATTAGTGAAATACGATTTCCATTTGGTAAGTCCTGTGGTGTTTTATCCCATATTTATTGTGTGGTGTGAAATCCAATAATACTTCCTTTTACTTAACCTACTTTCTATTTACATGGTCCTTAGATATACTTTTTATCACTCTATTCCCTTTGTATTTTAATTATTTATATAATTACTTCTTGATCCTGATGTGACTTTTCACTATATCCTCATCTAAGGATAATGTTTTATCTACTAATTCCCATTGATTTATTGTATCTATACCATCAAGTAAGTTATCAATAATGCTTTTAAGATTATGTAAATTGTTCACCACTTATCTTGATAAACTGGTAATGTTAGACTCATACTCAACAACCATTTACTATTCATTTTTTCATAAATTCAATATTTTCATTTCTACATCATATTATTTCTCACAAAAATTAAATTTGCAAATAATATGACCAAAACAATATTTCATTCCATATTCAAAATATTATCTTCCTTTTAAGTGATTTAATCAATAGAAATCATTGATCAGCATATCCACTTAGATGATATAAAACCAAGATTACATTATCCTTCACACTACATCTCAAGATAAGGATTACCTTCCCTAAAGACATGATACATTTTCCATCTACTTCATAATTCATAGTTCCATTTAAGGATGGAGGTTTCTACCTCAAAAAGTGGTCTATAATTATTACATTGTACTTTGGAGTAATAGGGTTTTCCATATTTGAAATGTTATTGTTTATAACTAAATTAAAGTACTATAATATATTTATAATATTCGTTTCTCCAACAATAACCTCATTTTATTTCTTGGGAGGAAAATACCTTCCATGATTGTGGGTGTTTACACATTTTTAGTTCCATACATTAAGTGATACTTCTAAACAATTTCATATAATTATTCTCTTTATGAATAAAACTATCAATAATAATTCCTAGTGTATAATTAATTTGAATTTATTAAAAATTCAATTCAAGTAATCTATACATATCTTTAACATACACTATGGGTCATAATGTTTGTGTGATCTTACCATGTTCTCTTAAATTAAGTTGATAAGGATTCTACAAAATATGGTAAGATAAAAATAGTTGGAAACAGACTCGAGTAACCTGAAACTAATGGTGATTTTATTAAAATGGTATATAATACAGAGATCAAATTTCCTTGGAACCATAATTTTAGTATTATCACTAAATTATATACATAAAAAAATATTACATTACATTGGAAATATAAGATACATAAACTGAACATGTGAAAATTCAATATTTCTCCTAGAAAATTAATAAGCCACACATAGTAATCTCCATGAATCATATGAATATTTTAAAGAAAAAACAATGGGATGTTCTCAATATTTATTTAAGGGGTTTTAAATTTTGAAATATATAATATATAAGAAAAAAATAAATAATATTATAATAATAAATAAATTCGAAAACATTTAGTACCTATATCAAAATTTATCCATAGATTACATAGAAATAAATAAATGAATGTAGAATAATACATGATATCATAGTTATGGAATTCATATTTCCATATTTTATAAACATACTTTCAAGTCCTTATATATGGAAATCATACATAAAAGGGTTAATACAGTATAAAATTACCAGGCTAGTTTTTCTCATGAGACATACCGATGTATTGAGGGATATATAATTATAGTCCCTATATGTCACATAATTACTCAAAATTATATACCATATAAAGAAAATAGATAAAAACAAATTATAATGTTAACTATAGAACCTCATAAATAATAATGTCTTAGTAATTAGTAGTTAACAATATAAAAATAATGAATATATAAAATATCAATATTTTCCTTTTATATGTAACAACAAAACACTCTAGGTGAATATACGACAATATAATTTCAATCTATAAGTTATTCAAAATGACTTGGAATATACCATTATACAGGTAATAATTATAAGGTAGTGTGGTTTGGGTGTACAAATAGTAAATACTAATTCATTTTGAGAGTTTTCAATTATATGATACTAAAAAACAGAAATAAAAATCACCCACTAACCAAGAATATTATATCGAGTGAAACTGTTACATAATTTGGTAAATATACCTTTTCTGAGGTATTATTATTTTTTCAATGAATCATGTCAATATGTACACTTTCAATGAGAATGGAGTACTGGGTGAAGGAATAAGCTTCTACCCAATGGATAAGTAGAGGTGTTTCATGAACTCATTAGTAAAGGATGATCTAGTTTCTAAGTGTAAACTACATTAACATTAGACGATTAGATGAGATAGTTTTTATGAAGACATGAAAAGTGGTGACTGTATGGATGCATTTTCTACAACACTACTAATAATGATAAAAATAGTTTTTATAAACATCATGAAGAAGATATAAATAACATATTTAAATTCAATCTTCAATAGAAATATGAATTATTTAAATTACATAGAATAAATAAATATGTTACTAAGGTTTATTTATATTATTCTTTGTGAAATTTTCACTTAGATATAGGATTTAGAAGAAGGTGAAGGGATTCTAAAATTTACCAGTAGTGTAGTACACACAAACACAATAACAATAGTAGTTTGTGTGATGTAAGACCTTGGGGGTGGTGTTGAGATCGATATATATTGTTTGATAAAATCCTAAATGTCATTTTACATTATTTATATGATTTGTTAGAGTATTCGGGTTACCTTAAGTGGTCATAAAGATATTTTAAAGGAATATGGAATTTTTGTGAGCATAAAATTTTCTATAAGGATGTTTATACAATGATCAATATTTTAAAGATCATCATGTCTCGAAGAATGATTAGTAAAAAAATTTTATGTCTTACATAAGAATACACACCGATAAACATGATAAGACATATATTAATTATCAATTAAGAATGATTTGGAATCCAATAAGATTATTTTAGTCTTATATACTAGTTTCTTGAGAATTAGCCCATAATGATGAGATGTTAGGATTTCCCATAAGGATAAGTTGTATGAATTATTTGTAAGGTTGATCATGTTATGATACATTTTTCTTTTTTTAATTAAAAAGTATCCGAATAAAAATAATTATTCTATAATTATATATTCTAAATAAAGTAAAAATTGATGATCCTAATATAAATTTTTACTGATAAAACATGATAATTGAAATGTGATAAATTCATTAAATGATGAGAAGTTTATCATTTAATTTTGAAAATAAATAATTAAATTTATATGTATTTCTAACGAAAAAAATAAGATAGTAATGAGATTATACCAACTTATCAAATATGAAAATGGAAAATAATATTGATGATTATCAAATAGTGTTGACATATTTGAAATATCAATAATTATTTTTGATAAATAATAATGATTATTGGATTGAGCTATCGAGTTACATGATGTTCAAGAAGGAATTTTGTGGTTATTTGAAGACATTATATACTCTCAATTTTGAAAAAATAGAATCCAAGATACTATAATGATTGATGTATAAAATTAATAAAAAAATGATAAATTTTTATCTATTTATTTTTCTGGGAATATGAGAAGGAATGTTAGTGATTCTATTATTTTAGGGAATAGTTTATAATATTTATTAAATAATTTAAATTATAATGAGAAAAAATAGGGGAATTTCTGTAAAGAAATTGGATATACCCATTAGGGAAGGAATAAGAATATCAATATCCATGGAAACACCCATACACTAAAAAAGTGAGAAAAAATTGGACACCATTAGAACCGATAACATTAGATATTTTGTATATTGAAATTATAAGAAATATTGTTTCTAATGACTTATATATAAATAGAAAAAAATTAAAAATTGTGAGATTTTAATGTATGATGAAATCTTGAGATGATTTGGAAGACTAGTTGAATCTAAAAAAAGAATAAGAAGATTTTGATGCCAATAGTATTCTAAATAATATAAATCATCTAAGTATAAGAGGTAATGGAATAATATGATCCTTTGAAATCCATTGTTATATAATCTAGGGAAGAAATATAAATAAGAAGATATGGAGATACCAAATGCGCTAATAATATTTTGATATATGTTAGGATCTTTATAGATATTGAGGAGATACTTGATCTGTACTTATCATGAGAGATTGAGTTTAAGTTGAGAAAACATTTTGAGAAGTTCTATTGAAGATATGTGAAGATGACCCAAAAATAGAGATTTAATTGTAGGTGGTTCATTTTTATATCTACTAGAATTAAAAGATTGTGTTGACAATAATATGATCATTTATGATGATCTAGTTACATCCCTATGATGAATATATAACATCTTTATATAGGATTTGAAGTAATCCCTTGCATACACATGTTTTGATATTGTGGAACCATTGAGACATTGGGTATATATAAAAGTGACAATGTTACTCTATGACATTAATGAGGATCTGAATATTTTTCATACAATACTATAAGTACCGTATGTTTGTGACTGAATGAAGGTTCATAAAGATTCCCATTATATTCGCATGAGATTAAAATGTTGAATATCTAATTAATGAGAATAACAAATCTATATAAGCAGTGGGTTTCCACCATAAGGGATGAACCTTGTAAAAATACCATGTAACTTCATTAATTTATAAACATGGATTACATGTGATTGTTGATTTATTTGTGAAATGATAGTACATCTATCTATTTTAAATGAAATATAACATTCAGATTAAAACGTGATATTATATTCAAATGAAAATGGACAATTGGGAAAACGGTTCCACAACAAAATAACCCCTTTAGTAGTGTCTACACCAAATCCTATATGGTATTTCATCTAGTATCAAATTAAGGTTCCATCTGGTTGTGTTTAATAATAATTTCATAGGTATTTTAATCACTATTGGATAAGGAGAAATTTTCTTTTCTTTGAAGAATAACATCATATGGATAACTTAGAATAAATCTATACCAAAACAAAAAATCAATGTATCTTGAAACGTATGAATGATAAGAATAAAAAGCTATCCAAAAAAAAGATAAAAGTTCCAATGAAGAAATTGGAATGCCTAATACCTGGAGGCAATTAGATTGGAATATATATTCCTATTTTTCTATTCCTCTAATAATATTATTTTGAGTTATGAATAAGATTAGTTTATTTATATATAATTTTTTTTCTTTTTATTTAAATGATTATGATTTTCTAAATAGTTTTACAGATGAGGTTTTTTATTTATATTAGAAAATATTAAGGTACTATAATTTGTGAAATCTTAATTGGAAATGAAATACGATGATATTGAAGATGCGTTAGCTAATAAAGAAGTTTCCTAAAATCTCTTTAAAGAAGGGTGAAAACTAAGGGATAATCCTTTTCATATTTTAGAAAAAATTATGATTAATGAAGAAATTTGAATAATTATTTTTGATCATGATGGGTTTATATATACAGTTTCTAAATAGATCTATTAATTATAAAATCAACATAAATTCAAAGTGAATGTCTAAGATGCAGAAATTGATGTTAAATAAAATAATGAATGATCTTGTAAATTTAGTATCATAGGTAAGAAAAATAAATTAACATCAATTTATAAAGATACAGATATCTTTGGAAGTCAAGTTAATATTAACTTAAGATAAAAATAATAATATGAACCTAAAATATCTTGAAATGGATGTTAAATTGAGAAAAGTAGAATCAACCTAGTATTGAATTTCCCATGATATTGAAATGACTTGTGATTACACTCAAGGATCAAATATTTTCTTACATAAAAAGTGATTTATGATAGCGTTAAAGATATGATATGTACATGTGTAAAATCCTTCACCTCATTCTCATTGGAAATGTATTTGAAATTTTTTAATGGATCTGGTTTCACCAAATCTAACTTTGTTACCATTGTAATTATAATGAAAAAATATGGAAATGTTTAGGAGGGAAACATTATGGAAAACAAGATCATGATCAAGATGCCTTGTCAATATGAGCAGTCAAAATATAATGGGAATTAAACGATGACACCTATTACTATGAAAAATACTACTTAGATGGATGTCGTACCAAATAATAAGATTTTTGATGTTCCTAAATATATATTTATCACATGGATTGATTATATTAGGCGGCGGGGGGGGGGGGGATCAGAAATAAGAATAAGAAGGAAAGAGATAAATCACCTTGTTATCTCAAGAAAATACATTTATTCTAGCAATGGAGCAAGATAATAAAGAAGAGAAATACATTAATCCCCAAGTTGAATTTATTTTGAAAAAAATGATGCTTTCGGGGAGGGCTGTAGACACATTTGACCATCAAATAATGGAATTTCTTGGTTGAGAATCATGTCACAGTCCTACTATTATAACCAACCAGTTTAAGGTAAAACAACTTATTCAAATATTATATTCATTGTACATAATTAAAAATAGAAATAATGGTGTTTAATTAAAAGGTTATGTTGAATGTTGTGATTTATTTACAATATAAACGATCAACCATCACGATGATTTTTTATTTTGTCTTAGTGATTAATTAGGGCACATTAAATGATACAATTATTGTAGAGCCATTCCTTAACTAGTATCAAGATTTATTTATGGTTATTGAAGGAATAAATATAACCATTGTGAAATGTGGAATTATTCCCCTAATAAAAAGATAATAAACAAGAGTAACATACCTTAGATTTACCCATTAATATTAAATTTTGAATGATAGATAGTTTTGAAAAAAATTGATGCATTATGTAGGATTATAAATTTCACATGTTTATTTATATTTTTAATATATCTAGTTACAATGAAGAATGGACCTTAATCTTATAAGTGGGAATAATCAATATGAACATTAATATTTTTGATATGTTTGTTAAAGTGGATAGAAATTAAGTATAATTTGATGAGAATCTACCAGAAACCCCCTAAAAATTATATTTCAATGTAGGTACCACATTGATGAATTTATATAAAAAAATTTAATTATTTGGAGACAAATATTTTTTACTATAATGGTTATACCATGTATACATATAGTTGAATTAAAAAAGGATCATTACTAGGAAAATTCTTGGGGTAATCCTTCACTTGTGGAATTACCTGGGCACAAAGGTAGTAGAAGAATAATGGTGGAAATGATGATTTTTGAATTTAGATGAGTAATGGGTATATAAATAAAATTTCCTCCTCTTAATTTATTATCATTACTAGGGAGTATAAAATTTTACTTCTTATGGAATATTGAAATGAATTTATTTTATTTATAATCTCAAAGAATTAAAAATTAGAAACATGTATCTTGAAATTCCCTTTTGTGTTTTATTCTGTTTTTTTGTTCATAATGTTAATATAAATGTTTTAATTTATCAATGAGTTATTGGGGAAGGAATGATTATCCATCAATGAAATCATCAGAAAATTAAATTTTGGTTTTTATTTTAGAAACCCATTAATATCGAATGATTTTTGGAGCTGGTCTTCAAGGAGATATGAATTTTTTTACAGTGTGGATGTATTTTATTTAATAGTACTAATGTTGTTGAAGATGGTTTGGTGGAAAAAATTTAAATAGATATTATAAATAGAAATAAAATCTATCATAAATGGATAGATAATGTGATGATGTTATAAATATTCAATCATTACGTTGATAAGCATGTTGACTACTATTTTTTTTAAATAACACCCTTTGATATGTGATTTTTAAGTGGTTGAAGAGAATACAAATTTTTGAGGCAGTTGAATTTATATAAATACTCTATCACGAGTATTCTTTAGTGTTGAAAGATCATGGTAATGATGTTGAGATGGTTTTTAATGTATAATTAAGTTCCCAAAATTAATTTTAGTTTATTTCAATGATTTTTGAGATGTTTAAGTTGATCTAGATTATTCTTGACATAATTTAAATGTATTAATTTTTTTTCATGAGAATAAATTTAGTCATAAGGATGATTCCACAAGTATAAATCTTGTAATTCTCATCCAATATCATAAGGATGATAAATATCCATGGATTCTGGACCATTTGAAAAGATCCACTGTAAAAATGGATACCCTTATAAGTATTACTCTTAATGGTGATTCTAGATCCTATAATGATTATTTATCCACATAAATAGGCTATTGATGGTTTATCCTATATGGATGACTTGTAAATATAATCCATAAAAAAATAACGTTAATTAACATCACATATATATGATCCATAAGGATTATCCCTAAGGATAATCCCACATGGATCATTTTATCATATGGGAATTATAAAAAATAAAAATACTTGTAATGTTTGAATACTTATATATTTTTAAAAATTAAAATAGATTATTCATTGGCCAAATTTAATAGAACATTAAATCTAAAATTATATATGATACAGTAACCGGATGATGAGAATGTAATATTAACATTGATAAAATATAATACCAATGTGATATGAATTTAAATGAAATGATAGAATCTAAAAATGATATTTTTGTAGATCATAAAATTTTTAAATAATGAATAAACCTGAAAATAAACATGATTTTATGAAACTTTATAAATATAAATTACCATTTATGAAAGATGGTGAGAAATATTTAATTGATCTTCTATGTTCTCTAATTTTTAGGTTAAAAGTTGATGGTTCTACTAGATGTTCATATACACTCAATATTGCAAATAGAGATTTCAATCCATAATTAAATGCATTGTTAATTTTTAATAAAAAAATTATAAATATTTATATACAGATTTATATGGGAGGATAATAAATAATAAAAGAGTCTCAATGGATTATAGATTAATATGGAAGAACTATTATCCAACAAATATCAGAGTGAAAAATATAAGGTCATTCCTATTAGTTTTATTAGACAATCATTTAAGGGTAAAGAAGAATATTCACATCTTAAGAGACACCCATGTATATAAAAGGTTAGAAAAATAAAAATAAGAGAACATAAACCAAAATTTCATTAGATATTTTTAAAATTTTTAAATAGAAAAATAATTTATGGTGACCTATGTGTAAAAATATAATAATGAAAGAGACTAATGTTTTCATCTTTTCAGAGTTCTTGATCTGAGTGTGAAGAAAAAAGAATTCTCAAATAGGAATAAGAATAATGTGGTGGTTCTAGTGTACTAAATTGGATATATCATTTCGGTATTAAAGACAAAGATAAAATATGACCCTATAACATATATTATTTTATAATGTTCATAAGAAAAGTTTAAGAAGAAGTTGAGGAGAGACTAACAGTTCAAATATTTTTCTATTCTATGGGAAAAGCCTCTTAGATATTTAGGATTGTCATGATTTATTATCAACACAAGATATAATGTTTCATTTAAGAAATATTGGTGATTACTTCTTTATATGATCTATGAATCTAGGATAGAAAACAAAGTCTGGGTTTTAGGAGGCTTAGTTTTTTATCTTCTATCATTCAAAGACTCACCAAAAAGAAAAAGATCTATTTTGAGGATGAAATTCCATCCTTATATTGATAAAAGTTCATCATCTTATGTGATTTAATGCAATATAATTTATATACATAATGGGATATGATAAAACTATTAATACTCTTGGTGTGTAAAGAACTACAATAAAAATATATGACACTGGTAAGTACATAAATATTTTGTGTTTATTATGATAAGAAATTTAATTGATTGAAGAACTATGGGGTCATAGAGACACCCATTAAACCACATGAGTTTATAGTGGTGAATTTGGAATTTTAGTGGACAATCAATCATGAAAAGTAGTATTTTTCCCACATTGGGGATGAACCTTGTAAAAGTACTATATGCCACTTTTTCATTATTTACATACACTACATGTGGTTGTTTAATTAGTAATAAAATAAAAATGATCTATATACCTTAATCAGTGACAGATGTTTAAAACCAAAGGGGATAAAATATTTAAATTATAATTTGAAATTTATAGAAACTTTCCACACCATATCCACTAATCCCATGTTTTATTTTACTCAATCTGATAGGGAATTTTATTTTGAAACATGAATTGAAAATTTATTTAAATATAATAAAAACATATTTAAATCCTTCTTTATAGATAAAAAAATCCTTATATAAACCAAAAGAATTTTCCCCAGGAGTTTTAAATAATGTGTGTAGTTAGAAACACCTTTAGTGAATCTAATGATGATTGAGTTAATTCCAAAATAATATTTTCAATGGTTATTACCACTATGTACCTTGGTGACAAATACTACATCGATTTATAGTATCAAGATATGGATTTCATTTATAGGAAACCAATCAATCTTCACTTTATCAACATTTTATAATTTTTCCCTATAGGTACATTTATACCTTTGGTTTCCCATAATGTATATGATTTTTTATGGATTATGAAGAGAGTATAAAGATATGAAAGGATAATATGCCACTAATAACATGATACATAATTTATTATAAAGAATATTAATAAAATTTTTCTATCATAATGAAAATTAATTATATAGGATTATTTAAATAAAGGATAAGAATGGATTACAATCCCTTACATTAGTATAATTACATATTGTAAATGAAAATAGTGATGGGGAATAAATAATCTATCATTAAATATATATTTAATGGATGAAAATATAATATAACTATAGAAATTTTAGTAAGTTAAAATTAATTTTAAATTCAATTATATCAAAAGGATTAAAATTATAAACAAAATCATATGATTAGGAAACCTTACTATAAAATGTAACTTCTAAAAGCTTGAAATGAAAACTATAGAACATAAGAAAAACCATGGAGAGACTCTTAAGAGATAAAATTAGGTGTGCAACATGAATAAATTTGTATTAGGGGATGCATGTTTTTTTAATAAATGATGGTGTTTTAATTAATTTCATAACACAGTCCTTGAAATATAGTTTAATAAAAAAATACCACTAGACCTCCCATGGTTTAGCTGATGGAAATTGATTTGTAGAGCTTGGTTTTTGGCTGTTAAATGTTAATGATCCAAAGTACATTAAAATATACTATTATGTTTATGGAAAAGATTCTTATTCATATTGAATTGTTTTTAAAGTCATTAAAATATACTATAATATTGGAATGATTTTTTATAGGTTTTGAAAATATATATTATTACTTTAAAAGTTAATATTTTAATTAATAAACCCATTCTTGGTAGAAAAAGATTATAAGTTACCTATTATTGTCTTTTTTTATCCTTATGATGTCATAATACAAATGTTATATTCATAACGTATTTTAATTTTTAGGAAAAAAATATATTATTTAGAAAATTATGAAAAAATCACCATTGGGTAATTTCAACTTGATGTTTTCAAATTTAATTATAATTTAATTAATTTAATTCACATTCTATGTGAAAATTTAACTATTTATTAAATAATGTTGGGAATTTCAAAATCACACTTTTGGTATGTAAATATTAAAAGACATATTATTTTAATTCTAATACGAGCTTGTGAAATTATAAATATATATTATTAGTTATTGTTTATATAATTATTAATGATTTTATGGTAAAGGTTTTAGATATTATTATAAACACATTTTCATTTTTTTTCTATCGTACGAAAATATTTTTTGTTATTAAGATGACATAATAGAATTTTCAATATGCCATAATTTTTATGATAACATATTTACTTACAATAGTAGTCTCTTGGGTATTACACCACTATTTTATTTTATATAATTATAATGAACAAAACATCATCTATTTTATTTGATTTAGTTACTAACCCATCTTTTGTACCCTATAAGGAAAACCCTCCTTCTATTATCTCCATTAGTTATCATCAATAGAAATAATTATTCTCTATAACTTTGAAATAAAATAATCTTTATATTAATATAGTAAAATTAAAATGGAAAATATAACATCATAATCGGATTTTGGAAGATAATTCACCGTCAATAGCATTCCTGAGTGTTGAAAGAAGTCCTTATTTATAGGATTCATTAATATATTCACTAATTTATAGATTTTTTGAAATATACTCTCATAAATTATCCATATGTTCCACCTTCTCCATGATGAAGTGGTAGTTGATATCAATATGTTTATACCTCAAATATTACTCTAGGATCTTTTAAAAATTGATTACACATTGACTATCTCATCCAATCATCAATTAGTTTTAAACATTGACCCTCATTATTGTAGCTATAACTTCATCCATATCATTATTATTATGTATTGTGGTGAATAATAATAATAATATTATATTATACATAGTTTGACAAAATTTTCCTTCAAATGTTCAAATAAATTCATTTTCCTCAAATTAATAATTCATTTATAGTAACAGGATTTCTATCACCAATGTCACCTTCCCAATCCATATTTGTAATTCCATACTAACAAAACATGTGTCCTTTTTGTGACCAAGTCCATAATAAAGAGTATCTTTGATGTAAAATATGATTTTTTTTCTAATTCTGTAAAATAATAATCCATGGTATGTTTTTTCTACTGGAAATCATTTTTTTTCATTTTCTAAAGGCCGGTTTAAGGGTTGTCGATACCCAATACATGACTTCACCAAATGGTATGTTTTTGGAATCATGCATTTAGAGTAACCACAGACTTCATATTTATTCAAGATTTTTTCATATAGAGTAGGATAAACTTACCCCTATAAACCCCATGTGCACCTAATCCCTTGATTCATTTTCTATAAAAAAATATCCATCAGTATAAGTGTATAAAACAATATATATTCCGAGATAAGAAAAGTCCACATCAACTGAAGTGAAAACTATTCTTATAATAGAAATATAAAACCTTCGGTGTGTTTAATATTCAAACCCAAAGATGATTTTAATATCCCCTGATAGAGACTATTATCTACCTCATCTATGATGAATTTAATGTCTCTTATTATATTTTTAACTTTGAAAAAACTTCCATGGGAGCTTGTCTCAAACCATTAATCACTTTTTCTATGTTACAAACTCATGAAACATCACTGAAAATTAAACAATAATTCATTTATTTAATATAAACATGTACATGAAGTTCAATATTCAATAATGATGAATTCATATCAATTTAAAACATATTTTAATTTATTTTTTCAAATATTAATTTATTTTTTAGATAAATTCCGTCCTTGGGAAAAAATGTAAATTCTAATTTGTGTATATACCCTTAATTTGATAGTATCCATTGTACACAAATGGTATTTATTCCCTTATACTTCACCATTATCATTGGGTTAATTTATAAAAATCCACATCATCCCAATCATATTTTTTTCTTTAGAAAAAAAAAACAATTCCTGTGTTTCATTTTTTTCAATCAAACTCATCATTTTCTCAATAGCAGTATTCTAATCAACATGTTAAAAATATGAATTAGATTTTTTTTCAATGTGTAGAAGAAATTCTATGGGATTATAAATTCATAGAAATACCATATATTAGACACCCATACTACTATCTTCATGCATAATTTATATATAAACATGTTTTCTATGTCTCTAAATGATATACCCTCATTTCTCCAGGCATTCCTCATCACTGGAAATTTCACAATTAATATCTATACATATAATTTTTTTACAACATTTTACTCTAATGAATGAAATCCAATGATCTATTCTAGGACTTATCTAGTATCATCATTAATAATTAAATGGTTTTTAATTAATAATCAATTTCCAAGACCATAACATCAAATTTATTGGTGATTTGAATCTTATTTTTGTGACAACAATTCCCATAAATTTAGTTTTATTTTAGAATTTGGAATAATTTTAAAATTAAAAATTTCAATTTATTTACAAAACACATATCATAAGTTGTGTTTATAAAATTTTTTTTGAGTAAAAACATTTTTAAAATAAATAAAACCACAGTTCTATCATGTATCCAATGGTATTTCAAGGTTCCATTCTTCGATAACACATTTCTTCCATTTCCCACTAAATTTTAAAATTACACTCAACTGCTCTATTTCATTTTTTATGGATTAATATATTCTTACGTTATACTATGGTTCTCAAAATATACATAACAATATTTATTCTTGTATTCAGATCCATTATCATTATAAAATATATTGATAACCCCACCATTTTGATTTTTAACACACCTATAAAATTCTTAAACATCACAAGATATTATTATTTACTATAAATAAAGTATAAATAATTAAAAGGATTGAAATAATAATAAAAATTAAATATTTACTTTTATTTATTGGTTGAATTTAAGATAAGATAATTGAATAAATATGAATATGTCAAATCAATAATTCTTATGGTTTTGATCGACCTCATTATGAATATTTTTCATCTTTTCACTGAAATTTGTCCCATTTTTTGAGAATTTCTTAATTCAACTTTATTAGATTCTTGAGAGAATAAAATTTTACAATCCTAGATTTATTCTTATTCTATAAATAGAAATGTATTATATTCCAAATCCCATTCAGCCCATTCACAATTAAGTGATAACTATTTTAATCATTATAAAATTATAATATATTACCAAATTTTCACTTCACCTTAATAATAATTGTTTCATCCTTCAATATTTTTATTTAAAATTCTCTCATTTAAAATTTAACTTCATTACCATTTCCAAAATATTGAGAGAAACTGAATAAATTATTTTTAAACCCATTAAAAAAAAGAAATATCCATTTTTGATTTACTTTTTACAAAATACCATTTTTCTAACTCCATTGACATCAAATAATCAATTATTTCAAAAAGTAATAGATCTTTTTTATTTCAATTTAATATAATTTTTGAGTTTCTTACCTTCAATCATGTGTGATCAACAACCACTATAATGTATCCAATTCATTCCATGTTTTTTTCTATTTAATCTACCATGACATGAAATTAGTTTTAATACTGACTATTCATGTTAATGGTATTTGTGTTTTCATTCCACTCAAATTTCCAGTATTGTATAGTGGAACACTTTTTTTTTCATGGATGATTACACATCCAATATATTTTTTATATTTAATTTAATGGGTTATAAAATTATATCTTTTCCATCAAATATTTTCATATTTTTCCTTTAACAATATCATTTTAACTCTCACTTGATTCATAGCCTCTATTTTATTTGGGGAGGAAACAAATATACAAATAAAATGTAGGATTTGGGTTTATAAATTTTTTTTCACTGATAAATGCTTTAAAAAAATTACTAAAATTATAAATAAGGTTCCTAAACATTTACACATTTTTTATTTATAATTATAAACACATTCCTTATTTTTACTTCATCAAGATTATAATAATCCTAATTTCCTTTATTTTTCACCAAAGGAATATCATCAATATTATTCTCTTTACACACCTCATAGATTATTTAATTTTGGACTCGACCAATTTGATTTATATTAGGAGATTTGTCATTATTAGGTGATTTTTCACTATATTTACCTTTTTAGCAATAATTATACAATTTATTTTATATAAATGTGTGTAAAAATTGTATTTCATGTTACAGTAGGAAAGTTTCCATGTAGAATGTTAAAATCAATGAAATTATTTGTTTATTTCCACTTTTAAACAATTTAAATGGTGAACTTTTGAAAATCAAAATGAGCGTTCATGATGAAATTATTTTCCTATATAAATTTCACTTATAGATTCTTTTTACCATCTTTTTTATTAAAAAAATATGTAGTTATAACAAATATCTTTTATCTTTATTCATGGATTATGCTAAGATGACCCATATTCTATTTGAATTCTACTTCCATCTTAATAATCTCTCTATATTTTTAAAAATTAAGTAATTTATTAAGATATTCATTCATCTTCCTCAATAACTTTACCACCTTTTCTTACTTTGTGATTTAACTTAATTTTATCAAAATCACCATCCTCAATTAAAACTGATTTGGTGACTTTTCTTTTTCATTTTTCATAACACCAACCATTTATTAATTTATCCATTAGTATATTCTAATGTGTTCCTTGGTTGTTTTTAATTTTATTTTGAATAATTTTAGTTCTTATTCTTTAGAATCACATTCATTTATTTCAAATTCCTCGTCACTATATATATTGTCACATTTTGATGTAATGTAAATTTTAATTGATTAAATACCCTTTTTATTTCCTTTATATATTTTTCCAACACCTTTATATTATGAACCATTATTTCAGATTCATGATTATTTAGATTTATCATTCACTTATTCTGTATTATCTAACTTTGGGAAATAAGTTGAAAAGTGTCCATTTTTTCTATAATTGACGTACTTAAATGATAGTTTACCATGTAATTTATATTTTCCCAAATTTATGGATGTTTAATGTAATAAATGAATTTTAAAAAAATTCATGGAATATTTATTATATATAGTTTCCTCATTATGATTATTGTCAGGATTAGGATTTGTTAAACCATTTTATGATTTCTTTAAAGACATTTTCCCAAATATTTATTTTATTTATAAACATAGATCCCTATATATGTCATAAGATTTAAAGAAATTATTGATTTTATTAGTCTTATAATTATAGATGTGTGGATCATATATGGAATAAATATTTATAGTAATTTTATCTAGGATAATCCACATTAATATATTATCCATTATAGAATCCTCAATAATATAACAACCCAAGATTTTCATATATAGGTATTATATATTTTTAGATTAATATTTATTACATAAAATAATAAAACCATGCTAGAACAGTATGGGATTAGAGACTTTAGATACTTGGAAATAAAAAATGGGTTCATAGAACCTCAATAAAATTCCCTTCTTATTCTTTCATAACTAGAACCCTTTTTGACATATCAAACATAATACATTTCTTCATATCTTAGTGAAAAAATCATAAAAAATGAGTGAGATAAGATTATCATTAAGGGTAAACAGATAATTTAAAAATGGATGATCATATAAAATATTAAGATATACATAAGTCATGAGATCTTCACAATAAAAGAAAATTTTCATACCCATTTTCACTAAGATAAAAAACATGAGTTATGGAATAGAACATTAGCATTTCAAAAGTTATGAATCATAAGAATAATAATGAGAATTAAATCAATCAATCAATAATTTCATGTAATTAATATGTTTGTTTCATCATCATTAGTGTAGATAATCTTTCACAAGTCAAGGTTAATTACTAGGACCATCAGATCAAGCATCTACACCTGTTTCCCATAATGAATCAAGTACATTTACCTATTTCTCATAATGGATCAAGCATATGGAATTTTTTCCCATAACTATATCCTTAGATAAAATTGATTACCAAATTAATTGGAGAGATATATAGGTCCTAATAATCACATAATTAAATCCATATAAATGTGTTTCATAAGAACATAAATCATTCCTTGTATCAGAACACATGAAATTAAATATGTTTCCTAAACAAGATTCCAACATAAACATAAACTAACTAGATAAAGACAAAAGTTGACATCATGAGATAATATCCTTAGTAATGCATAAGTAACATAAAATAATTTTATCTTACATGGAAAATGAATTTTAAAATATTATTTGATGTAATTATTGTAGAAAATATCCTTCCAATTTAAAAACATTTTTTTTAAATGCCATATAATTTTAAAGGAAAATAATTTCTCTGAAAATAACCTTTTAATCCTATATAGTAAACATAAAATAATTTATTACTCATGAAATTGGAAAAATAAATTCATTATTTCTACGTTTAAAGTAATAATCCTTTGATATTTTGTCACAAAAGAAACAAAGTTACTCATTTGAAAAAATGATAAAAATATTCCTTTAAAACTGTTTAATAAAAATATAAACATGGGTAAATAAGAATTTAAACAATTTTTGGAGAATATTAAAAACATTTTTGATGAAAAATTTAGAAAAAATGTACATGGAATAAAAAATTTCCATATATTATACTTAAACATAAACAATCTCGACTGATAATGAGATTTTGATATAACCCTTCACCATAATCCTTTCTATTCTTCATTCACGCTCAAATTTATTACATAATGAATAGGTATTTATAATACTTTTATTACATTTACATATATTTATCATACCATTTATGATTTATTTATTACATTCTATTACACAGTGTTAAATAATTTATTATTAAAATCATTGTTTTGAGTGATAACTGCTTTGTTTCCCACACAAGTTTTAGTTCAGAAGTACCAGTCCCTAAAAATTTATTATGGTATAATAATTTATAGAATAATAATAATGTTATAAAAATAATATATATTTATATATCTTCATTATATAATTATTTATAATAATTCATTAAAAATTATAGATAGAAAATTAATTAAATAGTTTATATTGAAGGTATGCCGTACATACACATGAACAAAATTTTTATTTTTTGATTGATTGAATGACATAAATGTAAAGAAAAATTTATTTTTCCAGAGTTATTATTCTACAATATATATCATATATATTCATTAAATCCATCATAATACTCATCCATAAAATATGGTGATGAAAAATGAATTGTGTCGCTACATAGATACTGTAAGCTGTACATACAGACATGCGATAGTTTCACTACTTGTTTGATGGTAAAAAGGGGTTATAATGGTATTTTCATAAAAATAATAACATTTATCATACTTTTTATACTAAATATATTATTTTATCATAATAGTATTTATTGGAGTTAATAAATAGTATAAAAAGAAACGGATTGATTAGCACGATTACCTCTTCTTTGAAACTTATCTTTCAGATCTCCTCTAAAAGGATGAAGGGTTTGTATTTTGAGAGAAAAATAACCTCTATAATGTGTATAAGGAAGTTTATAAGATAAATATTAAGGGTATGGTGAAGCTAGAAGGATTAAATTTGTGTAAAAAATTGAGGGAGGAGGAACCCTTTTATAATTGATGTGAGGGGCACTTTTGAAATTTCTAAAAAGATTAAAACATATAAACACTATTCATGATCCAAAAACATCCAAATATAGTTAAAATTCATATAGTATTTCATTTAAGACCATATATTATCCCCTATGGAATTATTTAAAATTGTTATTATTTTTAAATAATTTAATAAAATATTAAATTCATTAAATATAATTATTGTCCAATTTAAAAATATTCATTATTATGACATTAAAAACAACAAAAAATTAGTAAAATTAGAGAACACTATTCTAATATATCCTATGAATTTCATGTTAATATTTACAATTCATGTATTATATTAATTTCATGAAATTTTATTTATTTTAATATTGTTAATATCATTTATTGGATTTTTTACAATAATTTAATAATTACTATATCATCGTTGTGTGATTCTTTATAGTAATTATTTAATTTTTAAATTTTTAAAAATTTTAATTTGACGAAGATAATTATTTTCTATTTAAATTTTTTTATTCTTGATTATATCCTGTTTAATATTACATTTTAAAAATGTTATACAAATTAAAAATCATAGTGGGAATAGTTTGACTTTTTTAAAATTAAAATACAATAAGAGACTTAATGTCAACCAAGTGGCCGAAAAAGATAATAATTTAGACCCCTTGATTATTTGTTTCTAAAATTAATCATAAAATATAATATAGGCTAATTGTTTTTCATTTAATGGTTATTATAATTTTAAATAAAATCATTTTATTAATTTTGTATGTGCTTGCGCAAGCACTGTGTTAGCATTGCATAAACATTAAATTTAATTATTATATATATATATATATATAATTATTATAAAATAAAATAATTAGGTTCAATATAATATTTTTTATTCATTAATTATAAGTATTTACTCATATCCATGTCATAAAAACTTATTAAATTTGTTAATTAGACTTTTATTACCTTGCACAAGCATTGCACAATCATTTGGATTACATTCCTGTTATATAACTCCAAAATTATAAAATATCATCAAAAATCATTATTAATAAATGATATTTTAGAAAAAAAGTAGTTAAAGTAATTTTTATTGCTCCATTAAATTTTTTGATACACCAAATTTTACTTTTCTAGTGTTCTGAAAACACAACGTCAATACTAAAAATGATATTCATATCTTTCAAGAAATAAATTACAATTTACATGTTATGATGCATTTTTATGAAAATTTCATCATAATAAAATAAAATATCCATTCCAAAATTTTAATAAAATTTAATATCATAATTATATCTTAACGATATCACAAAATATAATGTTTTTTTAAACAGTCATAATTTTACTATTAACCCAAAATAAAAATAGTTGATAAATTTTCAAAATTTCACCATAGAATAATTTTTATAGGATGATTTCAAAAATAATGTTCATTTTATATAATATATTAACTACAAATCCAAGAAATTAATTATAATATTCCTTTATAAAAATAAATAAAAAACCTTTTTGAAGAAAAAATTTTTCTAATCATTAAAATGACTTTACAAAAAAATTAGATTATTATTTTAAAATTATTTACCAATAAACTTTCATTTATTAATAAATACATATTTATTTCATAAATATTTTATACTTATTAATTCTCTCTGAATTAACAGATATTCTATAATGGTAATATTATATATTTTAATAGTATATCATAGTTTGTTGAAACTATATATTGCATGAAATATAAACTACAAAGGAAAATAACTTTTTTAATTCTCCCAAAGAGAAATATTTCATAAAAATGTCAGGGTGTTACATTATAACACCCTTAAAATGAACTTATCCCTATAAATTAATCAATTGAATAAAATAATATGAGGATACCTCCATCTCGTAACATTCTTAGTTTCCCACATAGCTTCCTCAAATTTTTGGCTTCACCAAAAAACACTAACAAGTGTAGTGGTATTGTTTCATATAACTTTTTCTCAATGATAGAATATTTACCAGATGTATTTCATAAGAAATATCTTTCTATATAAGTATTACCTCTAGTTTTAGTACATTTGAAGGATTAGGTATGTACTTCCTCAAGGGAGATACATGGAACACTTCATGAACTTGAGAGAGATTCGATTGATGTGATAATCAATAATATTCCATCACATCACGATCAAGAATTTCAAAGGGACCAATATACTAACTTCTTAGCTTAACCTTTTTTTAGAAATATCATTACTTTGTTCTTGGGTGTTATTCATAAGAAACCTTGTCACCAACCTCAAATAGTAGATCTTTCTATCAATTTTTAGCATAACCTTTTTGCCGACTTTGTGATGCACATATGTGATATTGAAAATAAATGAACTTCTGTAACATTTACTCAACTATATTAGGTCCCCATATATTTCTTTCTCTGGTATGATTCAGCTTGTTGAAGTTCTACACTTCTTACAACATTATTCTTCATAAGGAGGCTTATGAATGATGGAGTGAACGATATTATTTTAATAAAACTCTATCAAAGTTAGGTGATGATCCAAACCACCTTCTAAATCTAAAGAGAAAGATCTCCAATTATCTTATATATTTTTAATTGTTCTATTAGACTCTAAAACTATTTGAGGATCATAATATTTTCTAAAAATAATACTCTTTAATGAGAGCCTATGGAAGGCTTTAACAAAAGTTCTAGGTAAAACTCAGATCCCAATCAGATACAATAAAAAGTGGTACTGCCTAAAATCTTCCCACATAATTAATATATATTTGTTAAATTTGATACTAAAAAAATTATTCTCTAATAATAATGATGTGTGCAAACTTCTTAATGTGATCAAATATACACCATATATCATTATGAATTTTAGATTGTTTAGGGTCTCTGATGACAAAATAAATGGTGATGTTTTCCCATTTCAATTTATTTATGGTTAATGGTCATATGATCTCCTTATAATTAAGTGTATATTCTTAAACTTTCTGAAAAACCATGAACTGAGAATAATATTCTACAATGTCTTTATTCATTTCTTCCCACCATAAATACTCTTTCAGGTATATATACAATTTTTTACATCTAGGATGAATAGATAATGATGAACTATTATCCTCATATAAAAGATCCTCCTTTAAATTTTCAATGGGAGGGACAAAAACATAGTTCCTGGACTTGATTATTCCATCACAATCAAATGTGAATTCATGAACACTCCTCAACATATTTTAAAATCTACATATTTCTTTTGTGCCTCCTAAGTCATAATTTTTGTAGATGGTTGAACATTCATTTTAGAAAGGTAATATTTCTCCCCTTGCTTCAATATTTCTATATTCATCCTTTGAAAATATATAAATATTGGGTCTTTTTATCCTCCTCAAACATAGTCTATCATAGTCCTCTTGACTCAAAGCATCTACCTTCTTGGTTTCTTTCCTAGGGTGGTAATGTATTGAGTTTTCATAATCATTAATCATTTAAAACCATATTATCTAGATAATGTTCATCTTTTTCGATGTAAATATATATTTTAAACTTTTTTTATTAGTATATATATCACACTTTTATCCATAAATATAATACCTCAATATATTTAATGAAATACCACTGTAGATAACTCCAAATTAGTATTTTGGTAATTTTTCTCCTTAACCTTTATTTTTCATGTGTCATAAGATATAACCATGTCATTTTTTATGAGTAAACATCCTAATACCATCTTAAATTAATTACTATTGATCAAAAACCTTTATCCACTACAAATTATTGTCATCACAAGTTCAATGACTAACCTTCTTCTCAAGTCCTAGAAATTCTATTCACATTCCACTATCAATATGAACATAACTTCTTTCAGAGTTAAATTGGTGAGTGGATAAGATAATCATGTGTAATATTTCTCCAAACAAAGATAATATCAAGAAAAACAATGACACTATATACTTCAATCACTGCTGATGTTTTAGGATAAAATTCATCTTTGATGGATCCACATATATATTCTCTCTTGAGATTATGAAACCAAAAAACGAAACTTTCTAAATCCAAAATTCGCACTTGAATTTTTTTTCATAAATCTTCCCCTTACTCATGTTATTTAGTATAATATTAAAGAGATCTTTATGTTATTACTTTATTATTGAATATACAAGAATTTATTTGATAAATACTACCCTAAACTAATCCAAATAGTCACTGAAGACTATATTCACTAAATCCATGAATATAATAAGAGAATTCATAAGGAAAAAAGGAATTACTATTGATTCATAACATCTATAAATAATATGGAATGACTTCTTTGGTGTATCATACTTATTAAACCTCAATGAAATATATACATAATGATTATAAATCTTGGAAAAGGTTATAGATCCATATAGTAGATAAAATAATTCCGCAATCTAAGGGAGAGAATACTTGTTCCTGATAGTAATCTTGTTAATTTATTAATAATAAATTTAATGTGATGTTGATCCATATTTATTATTAACAAACATAACTAGTGTACCCCAAGGTGATAAAATAAGAAGTATGAATCCCTTATCAAGATTATCCTAAAGTTGATTCTTAAATTTATGCAACACAATTGGGGAATTATACAATGATTCTTTAGAACATACATAACACAAGGTACGAGTTCGATTAAAAAATAATTTTTTTTATTTGGTAGAATAACTATCAATTATTATGGAAAGACATCAATAAACTCTTGTATAATAGGTGTATAATTAAAGTAGATTATCTCCCCAATCATCTAAGATAGATAAACGTCATTTATATTAATTAAGACCCACAAGATTGAGTTAATTTCTATTGGATGTACATATTCATCATTACATAGATTCATGAATATATGTTCATTTGGAATATGAAATTTGAATTCCCCTCTAAGACAATTGAAATGACTTCCATATAGAGAAATCTAATACATTCCATGAATAACATCTAATTCTACTAAAAGAAGAAGCACAAGATTTCCAACAGTCACTTTCCCACAAATATCATTCAGAGAAGAGTTATAAACTAGATATGTGATCATTATAACATTAAGAGTTCTCATATCTAACTCAACATACAATTGTTAAGGTGACATTGTTATACTCCTACCAAATTATTTTATAAAAAATAGAGTTTATGGATCCTGAATAAAATTAGATATTAGCTATTTTAGAATGGATGATATGTGTACCGTTTACCACCTTGTTGTTGTTCTCTACATCAGATATAGTAATTTAATGAGATTTCCACTTATCATTATACTTATGAGGTTTCTTAATTCGATCATCATCATTAACCCTCCTATTTCAACATTGGTTAGCATAATTATCATTTTCCTTACACTCAAAGAATTGAACTATGGGCAATGCATTAATTGGAATATTATTTTCATCTATTTCATTAACCGACCTATTCATCACATTTTAAAATTCAAAATATTTTTTTCAGCACTTCCAAATTTAAAGAAACTACCAGTTCAATTCAAACACTTATATTTATGTTTATTCTAACCCTAATGTCATATAGATGGATATAATTTCATTCCACCATGTGACTTATTTGAGTATTTATGAGACTTAATTTTGTTTTTAAACCTTAACATTAATTTGAATCTCAAAATTCTATCTCCACTTTGATCACATTATATTATATCTTTATAGATACTAAAAACATGTATCACTAACACCCTTCATTACTAAAAAATTGAACTTTAACATCCAAAGAAATGGCCTTTATCAGTGCTATAAATGTACTAACAATGTGGGTGGAATTAAAATCCCAATACTTTTATCTGTGCTGACAAACCAACGATAAAGGGGTCATTTATCAGCACATTAATTTACCAAATCTAATAGAACCCTTTATTACTTTCAACAGAAGTGCTAATAAATGTGTTTTTATTAGAACTTTTACAAGCACTGATAAAGGTCCTATATATCAGTTCTCTTAAAAGCACTGATAAAGGGCCATACAATATTCTACTGTTACAGTACACTTTAGAAACACTACAGTGTGATATAACATCACACTAGAGAACCAAAAACACATCAGATATCAATAAAAACAGGTCCCAATACATAATTTTAATTAAGTAAAATTAACAACACAAATAACTGAAAAACACTATATTATATACATTTAAAACATTGGTTTATAAAATTATACAAATAAAAATTATTATATACATTCATAGAAAATCCTTACTATCAATGTTACCATGATTTCTATTGACATTCATTGTCAAAATCTCAAAATTGCATGTGTAGTTTTGAACAAACCACCTCAACTCGAACAAAAGAATCCATAAGTATAAGAAAATGGTTATTATGAGTAATACTAAAAAGAAGTAAATAAAAGATAAATACAAAATTATACATTAATTCTATGGACAATGATTTTACCATAAAAATATCAATATCACCTCTATAATTGAGTAGTATAGGTAACTTGAAAGAAAGTGATAAATTTCAATACTATAGGAGTGCAAGGTTTTGTGAGAGAAGAAGTATGCGTTTTTTTTGGTGTTGAAAGAGATGAAAGATAGAAAAAGAATGAAAACATTAAAAAAATTATCAACTAGTATAAGAAAACAATTATTATATAAGTAATAATAAAAAAAATTAAATTAAACAAACATATAAAACAATACATTAATTCTGTTGGAAATGATTTTATTGTACAAACATCAAGATTACCTATATAATTGAGAAGAATCTGCATCATTTTTCTTCCTGCTAAGGTAGTGGGGGTAACTTGAAATAAAATTATAAATGCACTATTGTAGGGGTGAAAAGGTTTTAAGGTTGAAGGAGTATGAAAGTTTGAAATGGAACCCGAACTCGAAAAAAATAATCCACAAGTATAAGGAAACAATTATTATGTGAGTAATACTAAATATAAATAAATTAAACCTAAATATAAAACAATATATTTATTCTACAGACAATTATTTTATTGTTAAAACATCAATATTACCTCTATAATTGAGAAGATGCACCATCGTTTCTCTTCTTGCAAAGGTAGTTGAGTAAATATGAAAGAAATTGATAAATTCATCTCTATAGGGGTAAAAATGTTTTATGAGAGAACAAGAATGAATTTCAGATAGATCAACCCCAACTCGAACAAAATAATCCAGCTATATAATAAAAATATTATTATGTGAGTAATATTAAAAATAAATAAATTAAACATAAAAATGACAAGATATATTAAATCCATGGAAAATTATTTTACTATACAAAATTAAGATTACCTTTATAATTTAGTAGAGGCAGTATTGTTGATCTTCCTATAAAGGAAGTGGTGGTAGCTTGAAGGAAAGTAAAAAATGGACCACTACATGGGCGAAAAGTTTTTAAGTGATAAGGGTCATGAATTTTGGACAATGCACCCCCAACTCGAACAAAACAATCCACCTGTATAAGAAAATGATTATTATATGAGCAATACAAAAAAGAAATAAATTAAACATATATATGAAATAATAAATTAATTACTTGAAAAATGATTTTACTGTGAAAAAATCAAGATTACCTCTATAATAGAGTAGAGGTAGCATCATTTCTCTTCCTACAAACAAAGTAGAGGGAACATGAAAGAAAATGATAACCATGCAGCTACATGGGTGAAAATGTTTTAAGGAAAAGGAGCATTAAAGATGGAAAGAGAAACCCCATCTTGAAAGAATTAATCCACCTATATAATAAAACAAATATTATGATATTAATACTAAAAATAAATAAATTAAACATAAATATGAAACATGAATTCAATTATATGGAAAATGATTTTATTGTGAAAACATCAAGATTACCTCTGTGATTGATAAGATAAAACATCATTGTTCTTATTACAAAGTCATGATACATGGAAAATATCTTATAAAATAAAAAAACTCTACATGGAATAATGAAAAAAAAATCAATACTCCATTATATAATTTTTCTTTAAAATATAGAAATTATATCATAACATTACCTTTTAATCTATCTAAATAGTTTTCTTCATTACAGTTTTTTATTTCAAGGGATTGGTAACATCATCATGTAAAATAGACATTGTCTACATGAGTATTCAATCATTTAATTTGGATTATAATAATGAATTATATAAAATATAATATTACAATGAAAAACTAATATATTAAAAAACACTTTTACCTTCACATTGAAATCACTTTCTTGTTTTTAAATGTTTCAAGGATTTGGTACCTATTTTCAGAATCCAAATCCCCTCTTTGTGGTCCCATATAACATAAAAGGCATATTCTATAGTTGGGCCAACATGAACTGAGTTTGATGTACCAAGGAAAAGGGAATCCTAAATTGAAATTTTATATGATTAAACATTTGTTTTAGTCTCTAGTAGCACAATCGACCAATTATTGTTCATTGGATCAAAAACATAAAATATTTTCACTACTTGTGATTCCATTATGAATGGATCATCTTTTTCCCCTTCTTTACTGAAATTCAACTTCAGAAATCCTATTTCATCAACTTTCACTCCATTGGTTTTGTCAACCCCTTTTAAAGAAAAAAATACTCAATTGAGATTTTTTATAATCTAACTCATTTATCACTTAGATAATGACAAAATATGTCATATTTCCATAAATTAGATTTTTATCCTTTGAACCAGATATGTGCATCGCTTCATCCAGAAGCATAACACCACTGTTTCGCATCATAGTGATTCCAGCATGTTCTTTTTTATAAAATATATAACAATTGATTAAAAACCCAGTGTAAGATCTAAAATTTTCATTCAATCATCTAGTTATATAGTAAAGTTGTTTACAAATTGAATTCAGATATTTAGATAACTCCTTATAAATTTGACTTATAAAACATCCAACAAACTTTTTCCTATGTGTATCTGATATCCATCATTCAGTCCTTGATGGATTCAAATCTCTAAGAATTTATTTGTGGGATTCAATGTATAGATGAATATATTCAATATTTTTTAATATTTAAAGATTTGATTTCTCACTCTCTATCAAGGTAATTGTGACAAATTATTTTTCATAAATCCTTTATCACATAAGGCATTTGCTGTGATGTGACTTTTGGAGACCGATTCCTTAATCATTTGATAGGTAATCAGTAAAAAATTCCATATCTTCTCCAATAATATATCATTCTGTAATACAAACTTATGTCCATATTTGATCCTTGAAATACCCTTTCAAAATCTCCAAATACTCTTCAATGGGGTTCATCTATCTATAATGGATAGGACCACATAGTTGAACCTCTCTTCCCAAGTGAACCATCATGTTGAAAATTATATCAAATAATTATGGTGGGAAGAACATTTCTCATTCACATAATATGATTGAAATATACTTATTCTCCCGAGGAAACTTCACCGGGTCTACAAATTTACTACATATGGAATTGAAAAAATAAGAAGAGCCTGGTTAATGTATGTCATATGTTTTGAGGAAGAATGAAACACAAAGCAACAAGAATTTAATCTTGCATCAAAACATGACATTCATGTAATTTTAGTACCTGTAACTTAAAATTATTCATTGAAATGAAAATCTTGATATTTTATGAATACCCCTATGAAGCTTTTACACTCTTAAATAAAAGGTTAAATTGTATTTACTTCTTATCTAGATAGAGTGTAAGCTACTGGAGGTTGGGAATTACACCATTTACCCTTTATCGGTTCCAACTCATCCATTATCCCCATTTCAATCAAGTCTAACCTTGATTTGATGCAATATTTCGTTTTTTCTATGAACTTTTTTTAATGTGCCAATAACACTATTAGATACCTATTTTTCAACATGCATGACGTCAAGAAAATATCAGATATACAAACAATTCCACTACTATAATTAAAATAAAATTGATCTCTACTTCGAACCCGATTTTATAAGGTTTTTCAATAATGGTTTACCAATAACAATGTCAATATTTTTTACTTTTTTTGTATATTTGATTGCCCATTTCTAAATATGGTGTTGTACCTTGTTTAATATTCCAATCAAATACTGTCATCCAAGAATGGTATTTAAGTCATCATGGTAAAAAATTTCGATGTTCTAAAAACACAGTATTTGAGGAATATTTCAACTTAACTGAGTATGTGTGCTTTTAACAGATGGGACATCCCAACATGCCATTAATTCTATAGCTTGATAAATTTCCATAAGAGGGGAATTAATTTATCATTCCATACATCATGGACCTTGATGCGAATTCTTCACTTCCATGATCATAAAAAATTATAACACCTGTATCCCACATCAATTTCATATCTTTGATCAATGGATCTAAGTAGACATCAATATCATTACTAGGTTACATTGGTTTAGATATAAGAAAAGACAACAAAATATATTTTTGCTTGATGCAAACCCCTAATGGAAAGTTATAATTTACCAACATGGTGGTTCCATGTACTATGATTACTACTCTATACAAAAAATGGATTTGTTTCATCTATATATAATGCAAGATGAATGTTTCTCGGCTCATCTTTAAATTCAGGAAACTTATTATCAATTTTCTTTCACTGAGGAGAATCTACTGGATGTCGTAGATTACCATATTTAATTAATGTATTATCATGCCATGTTAATTGTCCTATGGTTTGCTAACATCCATATAGTCTTTCAGAATGATGAATGATATGATGGTACCATTAAAATTTCCAAAAAATTGATTCATTTTTCGTGTACCAATCTCTGCCACACATAGGGAATTTGATGACTGATTCCTGGCCCTTGAGAAATAATATGAAATAATTTGGACAAGCATGAATTTTTTAGATATCATTTCCATTGAATGTAACATTCATTTATCATCATATGTTCATCATGGTAGTTCATCTTTTTCTGGTAGCATATCTTTTAGATGAAAAATAAGTTCTGTAAAGGTGGTGTAACTCTATACATTGCTAGATTTCAAATTATATAACTTAAATACAATTGTAAATGTTTTGTATTTATTATAATCGATATTAAATTGTTTCTTGGAAAAACTATTTAACTCATTAAACAACTTTGGAAAATCTTGAAGTTCATCTTAAATTTCCATTTCCATTTCTTCTATGTGATCTCCATCATATTTTATAAAGGTATTCATATCAAATGATTCATAAATCGTAGTATCATCCCAATCGATGTCCACATTTAGTTTTCCACTAGGTTTAGTCCAATATTTATATCTCTTATCTATTATTTGAAAAAAAATACAATGTTCTTCCAACTCCTCCAAACTAATTTTTCTTGAATAAGAACTATGTAAACATGAACATTGGATTTTAGAAAGGTCAGCTGCATGCTCTATTAAAAAAATGATGAACTCATTAACTCCATCTTCATATTTTTTTTCAAATGATTATCATTCATCCATTTTCTTTTGATATCAATCATATTTGTTTCATAAAGGATTTATTTTATGCAATATATAAATTAATACACCTAAGATATTCGTTGTCAATAATTAATGTTATAGACAATTATTATAAGGTAAATATGAATAATTTCTACTAGAATTTATGAGCGCCTAGATATTTGAAATCCAATAATATGGGATGTTATAATTTGAAAAAATAGGGGGAGATAAATGATGATAATAAATGATATTACCAATAAACATTATTGTTCTAAATAGGAAGATGGATAGTGTAATGAACCTTGCCTGAATTACCAAAACAACACCAGGTCAGATTATCTTATGACCGTTAACACACATCAAGGTCACTAAAGGATGGTTAAAACATTGGATGTAAAAAACTATAAATGGGAGGTGGTTGCCCACCCCAAATAGAAATAATTATTACTAGATGTCGAATAAAATTCTAGTATGCCCCTTGGGGTCAATGGATATGCAAACCCAAAATCATCTTTTCCCGGTATAGGAATACCTATTAGGAAAACAACTATGGAAATAAATGATGAAATATATATATATAGACACACACATATATGTCTCAATAGTATAAAAACTCACTCACTTATATTCTATAGTAAATATCAATTAGATAAAAACGAGATATTAAAACATAACATGAACTAAAGGAACCATAACGATACAAATAGTGAATGCTCGATGTGATAGAACCTCATGTACTTAACTGGGGATGGAACCTTTGAATTTCCACTATTAGAAAACTAAGGGAAAAAGTTAATTCTAATAGGAACTAGATCTTATGATATATAGAGCTAATATATGAACATACATCACTCCACTAACATGGATAATAGAGAATTGCTTCTGAAGTTACAAGTCCGTTGAGGTGTACATGAATGTTGTCAACATATTTATAATCATTTGGGAACCAAAAATTTCCCTCAAATCAGTAGTCAGTAAGAAAAAATATAAAATGAAAATTTACACACACATATATATATATACATATTATATAATCATATTTAGTATGAAGACATAAAATGCAGTATTAAAACAACAATGAATAAATCCAAGGATCAGTGTCCGATATAAGAAAATGATCATACATCATTAGTAAATACAAACAATGGGCCAAAAATCATTCCCGAAACAATAGGCCAAAAAAAACTTAAATAAATGATCATAGAAAATAATTTACAAACAGATCATAGAATTAGAAAACAAAAATGAAACAAAAAATATACAAAGAAAATCGGAGGTCCTATATCGCTAGGTTATATAAACTTTGAGACCATCTTTGAATGTTAGATGATATGTCAAGAGGTAGTCAAGTGGTGTGATTCAACCTTCGATTCAACGAGGGGGAGTGATTTGACCTTTGATTCACTAAGGAGGAGCGCTGGCAGAGGGTGGATTCCACAAAAATGTTCTATATCATGATGGGTCCGCAAATGTATATAGTTTTCAAAAAAGATAAATAAACTATTATCAATGCTTACCAATAAGCGCTAAAAACATGACTATTTATTAGTGCTAAACATGTAGCGCTAATAAATGTTCATTTATCAGTTCTATTTTTAGCATTGATAAATCCTCATATTTATCAGCACTAAAAAAGAGATGATAATTTTTCTTTTATTAGTGATTATTACTAAAGCAATGTTAAAAGATTTATAATAACAATTATAAATAAAAAAGTTTAAATATTTATAAATACATAAAAAAATATATATAAAAACAATCATATTAAATATATTCCATTTTAAATATATTTATTATAATTTTATAATTATTTATTTATAATTATAGAAATATTTTTAGAAAATATTATTTATATCAATATGAAAATTTACTTAATTACACACAGATATATATATTTAATAAATAAATATAAATATAAATATAGTAAATATATTCATTATTTAAGTACATTTAATAAAATTTTTATAATTATTTAATTATAAATAATAATTTATTTATAATTATATAAATACTTTTTAAAGAAATATTTATTTTTTTATAAGTAAAAATATATAATTGTATATATATAGTGAATGTACAGTTATAAATATATTTATTTATAACTATATTTAATTATAATTTTTTACAAATATATTATTAACATTATTTATGAATATCTAATTTTGAGTGCATTCATATATATATATATATATATATATATGAGTGAAATTGATAAAATTAATAATATAGGTACACTTTAACACTATTGAAAAAATGTATAAGCTGTTTGTGTGTGTTTATTATATATAAAAATTAATTAATTTTACGTATGGTTGAAATCAATATAACACACATTTTCTCTATATAATATTGAAAAATCAAACGACATTCAATTATATTTCGAGTTATATACAATTAATTAGTAATTTTAATTCATATTAATTTTTAATTAGATAAAATTATTCAATAAAAATATAAAAATATTATGTTAAGAATATAAATTTTATGTAATATGTAATCAAATTTATATATATTAATATGTAACTATATATTTAATATATACAATTTAATAAAATTAATCATCATAATTATCAAATAAATAAAATGTTTAATATTTAATAATATATAATCAATCAATTCATCTTTATCAATAATTATTTATTTTAAAAAATTTGTAATATATTTTTTAATAAAAAAAATTTATACTATTTATTTATCTAATTATTTCATTTTAATAGTGCCACAAATGCATTGATTAATGAAATATTTATCAGTACTAAACATAAAGCACTGATAAAGCATACCATTTATCATTGCTAAAAATAAAGCGCTGATAAAGTATACCATTTTTCAGCATTAAAAATAAAGCACTAATAAAGGATAATCTTTATTACTACTAAACTTATATTGCTAATAACGATTTATCTTATCAGTGCTAAAATAAAAGCACTGATAAAATATTAAATTTAACAGTTCTTTCTTTAGCGCTGATAAATTTCCCATTAATCAGCATTTTCCTATTGCGCTAAAAAATAACAACACTTCCAAAGTCTAGTTTTGTAGTAGTGCTTTGGATACTTCATTTTAAGACACTATATAATTGATAAATCTTACTTTTAGGTTGGAAAATTATTCCAAAAGCATAGCTCACATGTCTTTGAAGATTTTCTTCAATGGTTGCAACAAATTCCTCATCCCTTCACTTTTACTTGAAGAAATCCTTCTACATCATGGTATTAATAATATGAGGAACATAATAATTTAAAAATATATTATTGAACTCATCCCATTCCAAGGTGTCAGATTTATCCTTTTGTATTGTATTCTTGATAAAATTCCTCCATTGCTCTTCTTCACCTTCCAAATAATAGACAGGAAAAATAAATTTCTCTTGTTCTAAAACATTTGAGAATAAAAAATATTTTTTCAGTTGTACTGAACCATTGCTCAACCACTAGTGGATCAGAAGACCCACTAAAATAAAGAGGACACTGCCTCATGAAGTACTCAATATAATTTTGTTTCATCCTTTTATCATTTGAAATTCCAACACGATTTATAGTTTGAAAATGTTGTGTGAGCATAATAATAATATTTTTCATTCCATCTCCCATAGAATTCAATTTCCTAGGAGGAAAATCATTGAATTTATCATCAAATTTAGCATTAATGTGGTTCCTTCAAGTTCTAGTCATTGATTAAATCAAGAAGAAAAGTGTGAAAAGAACTAATCAATGTTCGAAAACCATGTATTCAGGGGAAATTACTTATAAATTTTTAATTTGTGCCATCATAGGTTTAATCCCAGGTTATTCAAGATCGAACCAAAACTATAATATTTTAACCTATACATTGAAATATCCTTAGAGTTTATACTGATGTTTTCTCTTCCTATTTTATAAAGGTTATCTAAAACCTACTCTCGTACAAACTATAATAGCCAAAACTTTTCATACACAATTATTACATATTTATAGACTAATATTGATTATATAATATAACCAAACCATTAATGAACCATATAGGTTTATTGACTTTGGAAGCATAGAAACATAAAAAACAGGTTAATAAAACATCTAAAAAATATCATGATTATTTATTCATAACTATAATCATTTTTTTCATATCATACTTAATACATTTTTTCATATCCTAGGGAAAATTAACATAATAATGGGGTGAAATCAGATGCCCATTAAGTGTAAAAATGGACGTTAGCAATAGATGATGATATAAAATCATAAGATAAGCATAAACACGTGAGATCTTATAAATAATAAACAAATTACTAACAATTTTCAAAAATATCATATACATGTATTAAAGCATAAAAGAGTGTCATTTAAAATGTTATGAATCATAATAATGAAAAATCTTCATAACTTAATCATGAACGATAATTTCATGTCATAAATATTTGTGTGGCATCGTCATTATAATAGAAACCCTTTCATATGTTAAGGATAACTACCAAGACCATCAGATTAGGTATCAACACATGCCTCCTGCAATAGATCAATCACATCTACTTGTTTCCCGAAATGGATCAAGCACATAAACTTGTTTCCCATAACGATTTCATGAGATATAATACTTTACCCAATGTATTTGAGGGAGATATAGGTCCCACCCATCACATAATGAAAACCATAGATATGTGTTCCACAATAACATAAATAATTCATCATATCAAAACCCATGAAAAGGTCTTACATAGACATAATGGTAGCATAAACAAAAACCTATTAGAGAAAGAATAACGTTGTTAAATTTATATCATATACAAAATAATTCCCTAGTTACATCAAGTAATGTTATCTTATAAGGAAAATGAATTCATAAAGATCACTTGAAGTAATTATTGATTTATATAACCATACCATTTTTTATTTTTTTAGTGAAGGGAATTTATAAAAATCATATATATTCATTATAACCATATTAATTTCGACTTATTAAAATTAAATATAGAAAAATTCATTACACCGTTCCTAGAGATTGTAGGGCGTATGTACACATGAACATTGTTTTCAATTTTCGGTTGATAGAATGAAAAAAATATAATTAATAATACATATTCTCAAAACCATCAATATATCTTATATATTCAATATAACTATATAAATTACCATCCATATAATATGGTGATGAAAAATAAATTATATCACTATGTGGAGATGGTAAGCCGTATGCATGAGCGATAGTATAATTTTTTTTAATGGGAAAGAGGGTGTATAATAATGTCTTAATAATAATAATAACAATATTTCAATTATTTATGATACAAAATCTTTAATTTTATTATAAATTTTAGATATTTAAAAGAGGTAAGGACGAGTAGAAAAATAAAGTGATCGGTTAGAGTGTTTACCAGTTTTTCAAAATGTCTCATTTGGATCTCCGGTAAAGGGCTCTATAGTTGGACTTTTGAGATAACCATCACATCCAGAATGTGGATATTGAAATTGAGAAGAAAAATTTTTAGTTTATGGTCGATCTATAAGGATAAATATTTTATAAATAGGTGAGGTATGATGTGTACTTTTATAATTAAGGTGAGGGAAACTTTTTAAATTTCCCAAAAGATTACATTATAATAACACTATTCTAGAGAAACTAAATCCTGATAGTCTTAAAATGAATAGGTGGTGACATTTATGACCATATACTATCCCTTACTGGTTTAATTTATATTTTTATTATTTTTAAAAAATTAAATAAATTTTTATATTCATAAACAATCTTTGTTGTCAAATTTAATAATTTTCATTAATATTGCTTTAAAGACATATAAACAATGAGTGAAATTTGAACCTTATATTTTATTAAATACAAGAAATTCCATGGTAATATATAGAATTAATTTATAAGATTATTTATATAAAATTATAATTTTTTTATTTTTAACTTCATTTATTTTAATTTTACATAAATTTAATTATTAGTCCATCATCGTTGTGTAAAACTTTTGTGTAATTATATAATCTATAAAAAATTTAAATAAATTACCATGATATAGATAAATATATTATATTTATAAATATTATTTATGTTCAAACATATCATCTAAAATACAATATAATGAACATATTATACTAATTAAATACTATAGTGTGAATAGTATGAATTTTATTAAATTAAAATACTATAAGGAAGTTGATGTCAACCAATAGGATTCAAAAGGTCTGAAATAAGACCCATGGATGATTTTGGTATAAAATTACTCATGGGAAAAAAATTATTCAAATTTTAGGTTCATTTAATGGCTCTTATATTTTTAATTAAAATAATTTTATTTATTTTTCTTGTTCTTGCACATGCATTTTGTAAGCATTGCACACAAATTAAAGTTAATTATTTAATGTATGAAAATTAAAATTAATTAATATAAAAATAAATAAATTATTTTCAGTATAACATTTTATATTGGTTTTTTATGAATATTTACTCATATCCATGTGAAGGAAACTTATTAAATTTCTTAATTTGACTTTTTTTCCTAGTGCTAGCATTACACGATTATTTGGATTGTATTTTTGTTATAAAACTATAAATTTTTTAAAAAAATATTAAAAATAATAATTAATTCATGATATTTAATATAAAACAAATTGATGAAGGATTTTTCACCTCCAAATTAATATCTATAAGACACCAAATTTGACTTCTTCGGTGTTGTGGAAGCACTATGTCAACACTAAAAATGATATTCATATTTATCATGAAATAAATTATAAATTACATGTTATAATTGAATTTCTAATTGTATTTACATAATAATATCATATACGAGTCATGAAAAAGTTTAATATATTTTTATATCATTATTATTTCATGATGATATCACAAAAGACATTGTATTTTTTTCTATTCAACCAAAATTTAACTTTCTAGAAATTTTAAAAATTACACCATTGAATAATTGGAATTTTATGATTTAAAAAAAAATTATAATTTAATAAAATAAATTTTATGGAGATTCATTAAATTAATTATAATATTCATTCAAAAAAAAATACTAAAAAATATATTTTTTGAAGAAAAAAAATTATTGAAGATTAAAATGACCTTACTAAAAAATATTTTGTCATATTTGAATAATTTAGTGATAAATTTTTATTTATTTGTAAATAAATATTTATTTCATAAATAAGTAGTTATTTTCATTACCACTAAATTAACGGATAGTATATAATAATAACATTTAATATTTTAATAGTATATCATGGTTTGTTAAAACGTGATGTTGTGCTCAACACAAACTAATAAAGAAATTATTATTTATATTTCTTATAAAGATTGATATTTCAAAAAAATATCACGGTGTTATAGAAATCCTCTCCATGAAATACAATCTATCATAAATTTTTTTTAACCTAAATGAAGAATTTATCCCACTATTTATTTTATCCCATGAAAATATTCTCAGATTTAACCTAATACGATTATAAGGAAAACAACATTACATTCATTTCTCCTACGTGTTTGTAATGAAGTTTCCTCTAAATTTTGTTAGTTGTCTTTATATACATAACTCATATCAAATATTTTTCTAATATGTTTTTTGAATAAAATATTATCAACCCTACAACTATATTCAATATTATTCTTATTTAAAAAAGTGTATCATATCCATAGATGAATAATATATACACCACTCATAGTGATATAAAGAACATATTTTATAAGATAATGAATATATAGAGTCATTATCTCCTTAAATAAAAAATATAATTTCCCATAGAACATAAGACCAATTTTTTGTAGATAAGTTTATTTATTTTTAAAGAAATAATCAATGAAAAATATATTAACAATAAAGAATAAACTCAAATCCTTTGGAGAATACCTAGAACCACACTGAGAATTTTCTGATTCAAAATAATTTTCCCTAATGAGAATAGAGCTTCACATAGTGGGTTTGTAAATCAATGGTTACAAAAACATAAAATGTCCAATTAATTTACCCATCACAAGTTATTATGAACAAACATGAATGAAACAAATAATAAATAAGACATAGAGAAAGAAAGAACAACCTTGGCATAATTGTTATTATAAGTTTCAATCACATTTGTTATCGAGAGAATAATACTTGGTGTATTATATTGTTAATCCTATTGTGTACATTATTGTCTTATAATAACCAAGAATAAGGAGTTTTTTAGAATGATAGATTTCAATCTTATAATTCTCATTGTCTGTATAGTATTTTAAAATTTGATAAGAAATGTGAATCTTGAGTTAGTGGAGGGGATGAATTTTGAACAAGACCTGAGAAATTTTCATTGAGAGTTTGAATATCTCCCAAAAGGTTTTTTGTAAATATAATGGATCTCTAAGTGTGGAAAAATGAATTAAGAGAAAAACTATAATGGATTATGTGAGGCTACCTTGCCAGTGGCTTGAACAGTGGCACCTGTAATCTATAGTTGGCTACTGGATAAGTTATTCTTCATAATTAAAATTCATTCCTTCATATTTCTATAAGTGAGTTAACCACATATCTATGTTCTTTTTCATGTGAACTATGGGGTCTCTCCAAATTCTTGTCCATAATTAAACCACATTTTAGGTTGTTTTTTTGTTTCTAATAATCTATGGCGATTCTTTCAATCCATTGGACTTGTCTCTACATTCACTTACTTATTTTTACTTTTGGTTTCTTCTAACTAGGTATTTGATTCTTATTATTCCAGATAAAGGTGGTATCATATGATATTTATGGTTCTTCCTCTTATCTAAAAAAATGGGTGTCCTAATATGTCTCCTACATGCAGTTTCTAAACAATTTCATGGAGTAATATCACTAGTTGTAATTTTATTATATTTGAATTAAATATAATGAAATTAAATATACTTTTGGTTTAGTAATTACTGATTTGGAATGAGTTAGTGTTGGTTTTCTACTCCAAACCTCTCATGGTAGTTTGGCCATGTTAATGGAATTATGAGGTTCCTCAGTGAGTATTTAATGTATTATGTCTAATTGAACATTTTAGATTCAATAATTATAAGTGTTATAATTAATTATTTATTGACGTTTAATGTAAACTAGGGGATTTGGATTATAGTATGATATTTTATAGACCTTAGTGGTCCTCAAAAGAGTTTTCATCCTTAGAGAAAAATTATAAAGCTTCATGGCTGAGATAGGTGGTCATCGGTACTTTCCCTATGGCGTATTTCATTTTTTATAGTGAAATTGCATGTTCAGTCCACTAATAGAAATTGAACCTCCCTAAATAATTAAATTATTTGATTTAAAATTAAATTAATTAAAATATAATTTAAATTGGAAATACTTATGGACACTTGGATCAGCTAAATTTATAAGGTCTATGGAAAACCCTTGATCACTATCTTAGTTTCCTCAACAACATGTGGCCAAGGATGCGACCATTGTAGTTATTAATTTTGTCTTAATGACCTCCTTGGTGTATTAAAAGGTTATGTATGACCTAGTAATCTTATTTAGAAACCATTTTCTACCTCCACATGGAGGTATTCCATGATTTGGGTGGAGAATATTAGATAAATATTTGGAGGGTTGATGACATAACTTATAGACAAGGGCTTGTTGAGACTGGGATTGGGGTTTGTACTACCACAAGTGATGGTTTTACCATAGGTAGAATTTGAAATTAATAAAGGAACCCTTATTTTTTCAATTAATGGGTTGGGTCTGGGGGGAACCAAGTGGGGTCCCATGTTAGGTGGCGACATGAAAAATAAATATTTTTTTTTGTCTTTAATAGGTTTTTAACTGGGGGACTAAAGTGGGTGTAATAGAGACAATTTGACCCTAGTGATAGGGTGTTCTTATTTATGGTTAGTGATTTCATATATTGGAATTCAATCATCCCCTGTCTTTCCTTTTAATTCTATTGTGTTATAGTGTATTTATAAGGCCATGACCTTAAACATTAAATAATCTTGAGTTATGTCAATAATTCACATTGGGGATTTTTCTGGTTTCAAGTATTAGAGAATTAGGCCATAACTATTACATTACATCTCAAATATTAAAAGTTAGACACCTCTACTCAGTATCCATTTTTTATAAAATAATGACACTTAAAATAAAGAAAGAATTATTTTCTTGGTATAAATCTTCTTGAATTATTCCTTTCTCTTACCCTGCCTTATATCTGGTGAAAAAACATTTCAAAAACATGGGATGAGCATAAAAAGCACATTAAGGGTTATAAAATAATGAAAGAAATCATTATCCCATAAATAAATACAATAAATAATCTCTTTAACACACCCCATGAAATCATATGATTTATAAATAACACATAGAAATCATAAATCATAAATGTAACTTTTGGTATCCATATCAAACATACATTGTAGATTTCACAGCTATGTAGGGAGTTAAGTTTGGAATACCCATCACAATATATTCTATAATAATCTTATAAGAAATATTAAAATTTACCTCCTTCACGTTACCCAATGCATTAGAGAGCTATCTCGGGATCATCCACCCTTGGTTTATCACGAAACCACCAGTATGCTTAAACAATGCCCAAGAACCATAACATAATCTTAACACATGAACAAGCATAAAGAAAAGATAAAATTTCCACATTGTAATAAAAATATCACATTTCAATATATTGACATAATTAATCCATCCCCAAAACCATTTTCAATACCAAAATACATAAAACAAGTTTATGGTATTTATTTTTCTCTTAAAAACATTACAGGTTGTTAAGGAATCCAAATATCAAATAATGGTGACGGTGGCAGAAAGGTAGTTGTCACCATGTACATTAAAAAGAAACATTATTTTTGTTGACTAGTAAAGTGATGAATAAGAAAATATTACTTTGGAATAAAATTAAAATTCAAAGGGGTTTATTATAAAACTTATAAAATAAAGTCACGTATAAATCGAAGTATGCCTCAACAAAAGGAGAAAGAGACAAAGTCCCTTACAATGATTGTATCATTATATTAAGGATAAATCAATGAAATAATTAGGTGTGAAAAATATAAATACACCAAATATAAGTAGATATTATTTGTAAAAGAATAATATTTCATTCACATATATTCATAGCATGAAATAATCAAGAAGTATAGGTTTAACCTAAAAAATTTAAATTGGGATAAGAAGTTTCCTTACCTCGTGTCCGACTTAACTCGTTCTTTCTTTAACCTCTTGAATAATAAAATAAAGTTAATTTATACGTGCTTAATAATATATTTCAAGTTTATTATTCCTTTTATATCACTTATTAACATATTATAAACATTACATAATCATTTAAGTTAATAATGGTCCTTTTGTCGATATTTGGTAATTGAGTAAAAAATGAACTTCTTATAATTACAAGTTGTCCATGTGGTCAAAAGTCCATTATCTATAGAATGATATTCATGATTTAGATATCATATGTATCACATATATCTAATACACACACACACATATATATATATATGTATTTATAATAATACATAACATTTGGAGATAAGAAATGAAATGCACCGTTCCTAGAGACGGTAGGCCGTACGTGCGCATGAACGCTACATTCATTTATATTTCATATTTAATGGAATGAAAACATAATTATACATAGGTATAATATAATTCTAGTATAATATCATATATAATTTCATTAACTCCATTGTTTATACATTCCACGTATGGCGAGAATGAGTCATATCACTTTGAGGGGGCGGTAGTCCGCACTTCCTCAAATGAAATTATCGTATTTACCCACTATGGAAACAATGAAGGTATGATATAAAGGAAAAATACAGAAGCATAGAAAAATTATAAATATAATATATATTACATATATATAGTTCCCTCATAATGGCCACTAAGAGAGGTGGTAGGAGATAATCTAACAATCATCATTTCGTGAGGCAACGGTTTCCGTACACAGAAACAGTATGTTTGTATCCATTAGATGATGGTGTGTGTAAGTTTAGTTTTAATAATTTTCATAAAAACAACCTAGTATATTTAAGATACTAGTTTTTTATGTAAACAATGAATAATAAGAGCATAGTGAGTGAATAAGTAAAATTAAAGAAGATAACTTGAGGGAAGACATTGCATTTAAATCGGGTAACTCCTTTTGGTTTGACCAAAAGGATTTCATGAAGTGCCTTATTCCTAAGATAAGGATTATATAAGGAATATAGGGATGTTGGGAGCTTATTTGCTAAGATTTTGGACAAGACAAAAGGCCTGAGAGGTGTGAGTAATGGGGTAGACGTTATGGCCTTTTATAAGAGGGATGAGGGGCTCTTTAGAAAATTTGGAAAGTATTATCTTATTATAAAATAATATTCAGCTTCAAAAGGTCCAAAACTTATTAAATTATAATATAATATTAATATAAGTCTAAATAAATTTATCCAATTAAAATTGGACCAGTTTTGGATATTTTTTAATCCTTATCTTTTTTATTTAACCCTTTGTTAACTTATTTAACTTTTACCATGACTTCTTGTATATTCATACTATATGTTTAATATAGTTACCATAATATTCCAATAGAACCAAAAGTGGTTAATTAATAACATTTTCAAACTTATTTAAGTCATTTGGTCGAATCTTATATTTTTAAAACTATTTTATCATTTAATAAAATATTAATTTATTTAAAAACTCATTTTTGTCAATTTTTATACGATTCATATCATGGCTTTTTTTTTAAATCCGAACCAACTTTATTACTTCTAAAAAATTCATTAATTAAAATATAACAAGTCATAACAATCTATAAAATTCAATTATGACATAAATAGTTTCAAAATAAATTTATTTTAATATTTAGAATCTCATTTATTTAAAACATTCATTAATGAGATAATCATTACATCATCATTGTGTCATAAATAAATTTATTTATTTGATGTCTAAAAAATATAAATAAAATAAAATGATTTATGAAATCGTTTTATCTTTCTAGTGAATATTTATAGTCAAAAATAGAAATTATATAACCCCACATTAAAATTGTTTTATCAAAAAAATACATTTTTTTTATATTTGTTTTACTTTAAATAAATAGTTATTAATGTCATTATATTACCCAAATGGATTTCAATGGACAAAAGTATCACCCAATGATTTTATTGGTCTGAAATGACACATCTAATAAGGTCATAAAAAGTTTTAAAGTAATTTTATGTTATTATAATATTATTTTTACCTTGAATTACCCTATTTACCTTTAACTTTGGTAAATAAAAATCAAAATCTAAAATTAATCAATAATTATTTTCATCTTATTGAACCAAATTTTATGTACTAATGACAACCATGTATGTTGGATTTTTGTAATTTAATTCACAGAAGCGGTAAAATTTCATTTAAATGAAAAAGTCAGTTTTTAACTACTATGAGTTTTTTTTTCACTATTCATAAAAAATTGAATGTTTAAAAAAAACCAAAAAATCACCTCAATATAATTTTGATATTCTAAATTAAAAAAAGATGTCTATTTTACCAAATTCAATACATATAAGTTTCATTAATTAATTTAAAATTAATTTTCCTTGTCAAACTCAAAAGCGTGTTTTTAAGAAGTAAAAACTACAAAAGATTGGCATGTGTTTATGTCCAATTTCAAAGTGAAATTACTTCCAATGAAAAAAATTGGATTAAATGGTAAAAATTAATCCAATTACACTATAAAACCATGTAAAAAAGATAATCTATCAATTTAAATAAATCAGATGCAAATACATTTTTGACTAAAAAAGCAGTATTTTCACTATTCATTTAAAAATGCACTTTATCAGAAAAATATCAAAATTTCAGCAAAAGTAAATTTTGATGTCCCTCTTCTGAAGAAGAAATTTATTTTTCCAAATGGAACATATAAAAGTGTTGAAAACTATATTTAAAAAGGGTTCACCATCAAAAGGCGGTAAATCGACCTTTTAATGAATATTAGATTATTTATGATTAAAATTGGATTAATTCACAGTTTAAGATTCTAACATTTATTGGATTAAGGTAAAGACATTTAAAAAACATGTATAATCATAATAGGGTTAGTTTTATACATTCCTGCCAATAAAATGGATAAGCATCAACTACCGTTTAAAATAATAATATTATATTATTGTTTTTTCCAGTATGACTCCACATTTTATGCAGCATAAGAATTTGTAGAAACCCATTGTTTCATTTCAGGTACTCCATCAAACATATAATCCCCTTTAAATTAATATTAATATTTAATTCACAAATATTAATTAATATGAAAATGTATTATACTTTATTTACCTGGGTTGTTACTTCCTTCCCCCTTTTGGAAATTGTGTCCTTGAAATTTTATTCAATTATAAAATAAATGGGGTTATTTAACCCTCATAGACTTTTTAGATTCTCTTGATTCCTATTAAATCATATGGATTTTTCACAAATCCTTTACTTGATGAATTACCTTATTCCGCAACACATGTTCTCCATGGTCAAGAATCTGGACTAGTTGTTCCTCATAAGAATGATTATCTTCCAACTAAACTATCTCTGGACTCAAAAATTGAGATGGATCTGGCATATAATTTCTCAACATTGAAACATGAAAAACAATTTGTACATGAGATAAACTTGGAGGTAAGGACACTTTTTATCCAGTTTATCCAACTTTCCATAGGATTTCATAGGGTCCAATAAAACTCAGACTCATCTTTCCCTTCTTAACAAAGGGCATCACACGTTTCCATGGAGAAACTTTGATAAACAGATGATAATCTACCTCAAAAGAAAGATACTTCCTTCGGTAATCTGTATATATTTTCTACCTACTCTGAGCTGTTCTCAAGTGCTTCTGAATCAATTGAACTTTTTCTACCATCTCTTCTACCAATTCTATTCCCATCAAATTCCTTTCACCTACTTCATCAAAAAATGTTGGTGTTCAACACCACTTTCTATATAATGCCTCAAATGGGGCCATCTGTATACTGGAATGAAAACTGTTATTTTAAGAAAATTCAACCAAATAAAGATGTTGGTCCTAACTTCCCTAGTAATCCATTGAGAAAGAACATAACATTTCTTCTAATGTCTAAATTGTTCGCTCTGATTGCCCATCTTATTATGGATGAAAAGTTGTACTAAAATTAAATTCAATACCGAATGACTTCTGAAGGTATTTTAATAAGTTAGAAGTATACATAGGATCACAATCAAATATAATGGAGAGGGGAACTCCATGAAACTTGACTATCTATTTAACATAGAACCAGAAAAGCTGATCTAGAGACAAAGTATCTCAAATAGGAAATAAATGAGAAGATTTAGTCAATCGATCAATAATAACCTAGATTGCATTATTACCTCGATAAGTATTTGGAAATCCCATGACCAAATCGATGGGCACATTCTCCCATTTCCACTTTGGCATCAGTAATGTCTAAAGAATACCTTTCAGTGACATCCAGTCCGGTTTAACCTGTTGATAAGTCAAACACTTCATAGTAAAGTCAGCAATATCTCTTTTTATTCTATCCTACCAGTAGTACTCTCAAAGATCCATGTACATCTTAGTACTGATATGATGAGCTGAAAATAGAAAACTATAAGCTTCACATAAAAACCCTTTCATCAACTATTAATCACAAGTCACACATAATATCTTTCCATACCACAAAACACAATCATCATCAATGTGAAAATCAGGAAACATAACCATCTAAACCAACTGTACCTTTTTCTACAACTCACTATATTCCTTTTGTGGTTTCTTAGTTCTGTATGATAGAGATGATTTCACCGACACCTGAAACAAAATAGAGTAATTTCTTGCACCAATAACTTCTATGCCAAAGTTCAACAAATCTTTAATCAAAATATCTTATTCCAAATGTAACATAGATAATATAGAATTACTTTTTTTATTGATAGCATCAGCCACATTATTTTTCATTCCTAAATGTTAATGAATTGTGAATCATAATCCTTAATTAATTCCAACCATTTACTCTGTCTCATGTTCAATTCTTACTAAGTGAATATATACTTCAAAATTTTGGGTTCAGTATATATTTCACATTTTTCACAATACAAATGATGTCTCCAAATTTTTAAAGCAAAAAACAACAGCAGATAATTCCAAATCATGTGAAGGGTAATTTAACTCACGAGGTTTCAACTGACCTAATGAATAAGCAATTACCTAATCATTATTCATTAGAAAAAAAAACAAATTCCTTCCTACTAAGCATCACTATAGATAATAAATTCACCATCTCTCGAACATTATTCCAAAACTGGAGCATTCACCAATCTTCTTTTCAATTCCTAAAAATGATCATCACATTATTTTTCCCAAATGAACTTAACACCTTTTCGATTTAACTTAGTCATTGATCTAGATAACCGTGAAAAATTTTCAACAAACCACTGGTAATAACCTACTAAACCATGAAAATACAGATCTCGGTTATATTTGTGGGTCTTAAGAATTCTTCAAAAACTTTTTTTAGTAGGATCTACAATTATGACATATTTTAAAACAATATAATCAAGGAATGATTTTTTTGTAACAAAAACTCACACATTCTTAATTTCCCATTCAGTTTCTTTTCTTTTATGGTTTTTAAGACAACCTTTAAAAGACTTTCATGTTCTTATTTACCTTCGAAATAATCCAAAATATAATCAATAAAGACAACCAAAAACATAAAAAAGAACTCAAGGATAATTATATTCATAAGATCCATCAATATAGCAGGTAAATTGGTTAAACCAAAAGTCATAGCTACAAATTCATAATGGAAATATCTAGTATGAAACGCCATCTTTGGAATGCCTTTTTTTACTTTCAATGGATGATAACCCAACCTTAATTCATTATTTGTAAAATACCGAGCTCCCTGGAGATGATCAAAAAAATCATTGATATGTGGAAAAGGATACTTGTTCTTAACAGTGATATTATTCAAGGCTCCGTAATCAATGAAAAGTATCATTGAACATTCTTTCTTTTTAACAAACAAGATTAGAGAACCCCATGGTAATGTGATATGTTTAATGAAACCTTTATCTAATAACTAATGCAATGGATTATTTGACTCTAAATGTTTATTTTGAACCATTCGATAAGGGTGTTTTGAAATTAGCTTAGCATAAGGAACTAATTCAATAGTAAATTCAATTTCCCAATCAGGTATTATACTAGGAAACTCATCCAAAAAAACATCAAGATACGAATTTACCACTATCACATCCTTAATATGAAAAGTTACTTTGTTTTTAAAAATACATGCAAGGTACCATTTGTTTCCATCTTTTACTAGTTTCTTAGCTTCCTGATATGTTATCAATTATAAGGGTTCATTATTTTATGTAAAATAAAATTCATTTTGAAAATAAACCACATTATCTTGGAATTAAATCTTAGAATGATTAAAATAAATACAATGCAGACCCAAAATTACATCAAACTCTACTATAAGAAAAATAATAAGGTTTTCAGGTTGATTCTTTCTGCACACAAGGATAGGGAGGTTCTTATAATTTTATTTTGTCTAAAAATTTCCACTTTGTGTTTTTACCATAAGTTCAGGATTGATATCTTGAGATAGAATTCGTAATTTACTAGAAAAAATATTAGAAATGAATTAATGTGTAGATCTAGAATCAGACAACACATTGGCATAATCTAAATAAGAAAACAGTGTACTTGATACTACTTCATTCAATGGATCAACATCTACTGAAGTAGTTGCAAAGGATTTCACTAGCCCTTTCTTCTTTTAGCATGACTGCTTTCCCTCAGTTGAGTTCTTAGTTGGACACTCATTTCCATAGTGACCTATTTCATTGCAAATAAAACATTTTACTAGCAGTAAATAATATTTTTTCTTACCATTAGCCTGATCTTTTTCATTGTAATTACGAGATTTATTCCCCATTATACCACATAGGTATCACTTACCAGAATTCAAAAGACATTCCCCAGATTGATTTTTACCATAATTTTCACAAACTGTAAACTTATGTTTCTTACCATCATAATTTCTTGAAGATTTCTCACCTTTAGTCTACCACCTAGACCCCTTATTTTGTTATTTTTCAAAGAACACCTTATCATTAGAAAACTCCATTTATACCTTCTCTGCAAATTAGATAAGATTTTCATAATTTTTGAACTCACGATAAGTTAAATCCCTTCAATAATTTGGCTTTAATCCTGAGTAAAAATGGTTGATTTTTCTATTAAGATCTCGTATAAAATTTAGAGCATACCTAGCCAGTTGAGTGAATTTTTCTTCATAAGTAGCCTATGATTCATCCTCCTAACTTAATTCCAAGAATTGTTTTTCCATCCTAGGTTGAACGGACTTAGGAAAATATTTCTCAAAAAACATACTTTTAATTCATCACAATCAAGAGAATAAATCTCCTCACTATCCCTAATATTTTTCACCATCGACTACTTTTGATCGACTTCACCTTCAAAATAGTGAATAAAAATACTAACCTTTTGATGTCTTGAACACCCCATGAAATCAAAAATCTTTTCCAGTGATTTAATCCCCCCTTTATCGGGAACGGGGTCATATGATCCTTGGAATAATGGGAGATGCTACCTCATGAAATGCTCTACTACTGACATGTTCCTACGTGGTTGATATTTTTGATCTCATGCATGTATACCACCACCACTTATAGACTGAGTCAACTAGGCCATCACTGAAACAAATAGATCAGTTCCGATTCTGACCATCTCAGGTTGCTGATTTGGAAGTTTCTTTTCCTCTTGATTTCGTCCAATCATAGCTGTCATGTTTCCTCTACGGAAAACAATTATAAACACAGAAATATCATAGGTGAAATAACATGGTAATATAAAAAATTCAATATAATTTCATTATTAAAACAAATTAATTTATGGATATTAATTTAAAAATATCATAAATCCTAAAGTTATCTAAACAAACCATTGATACCAACTATAAGGTCCCAGCTTTAAACATTACATAATCTTGAGTTAAGTCAAGAATTCACATTAAGGATATTTGCAGCTTTATAGTTTTAGAGAATTAGGCCATAACTATTACATTAAATATCACATATTACAAAGTAGCCACTTAAAATCAGTATCCATTTTTTCTTAAAATAAAAAATCTTAAAAGAAAACATGAATTATTTTCTTGATATAAATCTTCTTGAATTCTTCTTTTCTCTTACCTTGGCTTATATCCTATTAAAAAACATTTCAAAAACATGGGATTACCATAAAAATCTTAGTAAGGGTTATAAAATAAAGAAAGAAATCATTAGCCCATTAATACATAAAATACATAAGATCTTTAACACACCTCATGAAATCATAAGTTTTATTAATAACACATAGAAATCATCAATCATAAAGGTAACTTGTGGCATCCATATCAAACTTACATTATAGATTTCAAAGCTACATAGGGAGTTACATTGGGATTACCCATCACATTATATTCCGAAAATATCTTAGGAGAAACATTAAAGTTTACCTTTTTCACATTACCCAATGCATTGGAGAGAAATCTTGGGCTCACCCACCCTTGGATTATCAGATATCAACCTGTATGCATAAACAATGACTAAGAACCATAACATAATCATAACACATGAACAATCATAAAAGAAATATTAGATTTCCACATTGAAATCACAATATAAAATTTCAATATATTGACATAATCATTCCATTCCCAAAACCATTTTCAATACCAAAATACAGAAAAAGATGATATGGTATTTATTTTCCTTTTAAAAACATTACGTCTTGTTAAGGAATCCAAATATCAAATAATTCTCGCGGTGGCGGAATGGTCATTATCATCGCATACGTTAAAAAGAAAAATTATTTTTGTCGATTAATAAAACGCTTCGTAAAAAAGACTTCTTTTAAATAAAAGTAAAATTCAAAGGGTTTTATTATATAGAGTATACAATAAATTCATGTATAAATCAAAGTATACCTCAATGAAATAAGATTGAGATGAATTCCCTTACAAGGATTTTATCATTAGATTAAGGATACATTAATGACATAATTATGTGTGAAAAATATTAATATAACCAATACAAGTTGATATTAATTTTAAAAAAATAAGATGTCATTCAGACATATTCATAGAACAACATAATTAGGAAGTATAATTTTGACCCAAAAAATTTAAATTGGGTTAAGAAGTTCCCTTACCTCATGTTAGACATGACTCGTTCATTCTTTAATCTCCTGAATAATTAACTATAGTTAATTTATACTTGCTTTAGAACTTTTTTCAAGTTTATTATTCATTTTATATCACTTATTACCACGTTATAAACATTATATAATCATTTAAGTTAATAACGGTCTTTTTGTCGATATTTGGTGCTTGAGTAAAAAATAAACTTCTTATAATTACATGTGGTCCATGTAGTCAAAAGTCCATTATCTCCAGAATGATATTAACAATTTAGATATCATCTATATAATATATATCCAGTATATATATATATATAATAGTACATAAAATTTGGAGATAATAAATGAAATGCACCATTCATTGAGATGGTAGACTGTACGTACGCATGAACGCTACTTTTATTTCTATTTCATACTTAATGGAATTAAAAATTAATGAAACATATGTATATTATAATTATAGTATAATATAATATATATTTTCATTAACTCTATTCTTTATACATTCTATGAATGGCATGAATGATTCATATCACTATGAGGGGGTAGTAGTCTGCACTTCCTCAAAAGAAAATTATCACATTTACCCATTATGAAAACCATAAAGGTATGATATAAATTGAAAATAAAGAAGCATATAGAAAAGATAAATATAATATATATCACATATAAATATAGTTCCATCATACTGGCCACCATGAGAGGTGGTAGGAGATAATCGAATAATCATCGTTTCATGAGGCAGTAATTGCCGTACCGAAAAATAGTGTGTTCGTATCCATTAGGTGGAGGTGTGTGTAAGTGTAGTTTGAATAATTCTCATAAAAACAACCTATTATGTTTAGTATATTTATTTTTTATGTAAAAAATTAATAATAAGAGCATATGGAGTGAAGAAGTAAAATAAAAGAAGAGAACTTGAGGGAATACCTTATCTTTAAATTGGGTAACTCCCTTTGGTTTGAACCAAAATGATTTCTTGGTGTGACTTCTGAAAAAGGTAAGGCTCCTAGGAGTAAGAGTATAATTTTGGGAGCTTATATGGTCATAGGTTTGAAGATCCAAGGGGAACAAGAGGTGTGAGTAATGGGTTAGAGGTGATGACCTTTTATAAGACGGAGGAGGGTCTCTTTAGGAAATTTTGAAAGTATTATTTTATTATAAAATAATTTTCAGTTTTAGAAGGTCCAAAAATTATTAAATTATAAGATAATATAAATATAAGTAGAAATAAAATCATCAAATAAGAATTGGGTAGGATTTGGATATTTTTAAATTATTATCTTTTTAATTTAACCCTTTGTTAACTTATTTAACTTTTACCATGTCTTCTTGTATACTCATACTATATGTTTAATATAGTTAACATAAAATTAAATAGAATATAAAGTGGTTCATTAATAAAATTTTCAAGCTTATCTAAGAAATTTAGAAGAATATTAGATTTTTAGGACTATTTTATCATTTAATAAAAAAATAAATGATTTAAAAACTCAATTATGTCAAATTTTAAACTATTCATATCACGAATTTTAGAAAAAATCCAAACAAAATTTATTAATTTGGAAAAACTTCATTAATTAAATTATAACAAGTAATAATCATCTATAAAATTAAATTATGGCATAAATAGTTTCAAAATAAATTTATTTTAATATTTATAATATCATTTATTTAAAACAATAATTAATGAGGTAATCATTACATCATCATTGTGTCTTAAATAAATTTATTTATATGATGCATAAAAATTATAAATAAAATAACATGATGTAGAAAATATTTTTATCTTCATAATTACTATTTATAGTAAACAATATCAATTTTATAACCCCACATTAAAATTGTTTTACAAAAACAATACATGTTTATGATATTTTTATTTTTACATTAAATAAAAAGTTATTAATGTCATTATCTTATCCAAATGGATTTCAAAGGAAAAAAGTCTCACCCAAAGATTTTATTGGTCGGCCATGACTCATCCAACATGTTAGGACATGTGTTAAGGGAATTTTATAATATTATAATATTATTTTTTCCTTGAATTACCCAATTTACCTTTAACTGTAGTAAATAAAATTCAAACGTTACTATCAACCAAAAATTATTTTCATCTTATAGAACCAAATTTTACTTAATAATGAAAACCATGGATGTATGATTTTTTAAATTCAATTAACATAAGCTGTCAAATTTCATTTAAATTAAAAATTTAGTTTTTAACTACCATGCATTGTTTTTCACTATTCATCAAAAATTGAACGTTTTTAGAAAAAACAAAAAATCCCCCTAAATCTAATTTTAATATTATGAATTCAAAAATGATATTTATTTTAAAAAATTAAAAACATATAAGTTTATTTAATTAAATTAAAATTAATTTTGGTTGTCAAACTCGAAACCGTGTTTTTAAGATGTTAAAAACTACAAAAAGATTGACATGTATTTATATCCAATTTCTAAGTGAAATTACTTATAATGACCAAAATTGTATTAAGTAATAAAAATATAATCCAATAACACTTTAAAACCATGTAAAAATATAATAAATACATTTAAATAAATCATATGAAAAGACAGTTTTGACTTAAAATGCAGTAATTTCACTAATCATTAAAAATGAACTTTATTAGAAAAATAAAAAAAATTCATCGAAATTAAATTTTGATGTCCCAATTATAAATAAAAAGTTTATTTTTTCAAATAAAACATATAATAGTGACAAAAAATAGATTTAAAAAGGGATCACCATCAAAAGGCAATAAATTGACTTTTTAAAGAATATTAGAGTATTTATGCTTAAAATTTCATTCATTCACATTATAAAGTTATAAATTTTATTGTATAAAGGTAAAAACATTTGAAAAATAGGTATAATAATAAAATGGGTAGTTTTCTACATTCCCTCTTATAAAACAGCTATGCTTTAACTACTATTTAAAATAATAATATTATATTATTATTTTTTCAACATGACTCAACATTGTGTGTAACACAAGACTTTAGAGAAACCCATTGTTGCTTTTCGGGTACACCATCTAATATATAATCCACTTTAAATTAAAATTTATATTTAATTCACAAATATTAATTAATATTAAAATTTTGTATTCTTTATTTACCTGGGATGTTACAATATCCATCTAAGTGGTTTTGGTTATAAAATATGAAAAAACCCATATGGGTGGTTTTTTTATTGAACATAAACTCGAGGTTGTCTTTTATTATGTATCAAGAATTATATTAGTGTTTTGTTTAATTATATAATACACCTTAATGAGAAAAAACAAGTCAAGGTGGTTGGTGTTACCTTTAACTAAGAAAAATAATGTAGGGGAGGCATGTTCTACTATTATTCGGGCTTCATGGATTTGGATCTTGGGGTTGATATAGTATACCATGATATAGCTTTATAAGAGGTTTCCCATAGATAGTGATACTAACAGGATTTTTCCCAGGCTAAGAAAACACCTATAGAACAAGTTTTTGATATATTACTCTATACAAGGAGACCCATGTATGTTATATTAGTAGTCATAATATTTGATATGTGGTTATAGAAACCCTAAAAATTTCTAAAATATGTATGGTTGATCAGCATCATGAACTAAATGATCAATAAGGGTTGGTATTTGGTTTATGGGTAAACACAATATATAATAAATGATCATAGAAATTCTAGCATCTAGTTTAAGTGTATATTATTAGTAGTTTTGTTAATTTACTTTCAATAGTTTATCTATTTGTTTGGTTCTCATCACATGAAGTTATAAAATGATTATCAATCATTTATGTTGTCAGATTAGTTGTTACCTATTGAGTTTTTTTACTCCCCCACTCCTTAGTCGACTAGAAACATAGGTAACATTGAATTCTTCACTTTTTATAGGTTTTGTAAGGTATGAGTGAGAGGATTTCATGATCAAGTTATAACATCTCTAACGAGATTTATATATTAAGATGAAGTGATGTTCGATGATGGAACTTGATACTTATGTACTATAATTTTTTCCCAATTTCCATTTATTTTACTTTGTATTTGTGATCATCTTAGGGGTGATCAAGCATGTATGACTATTTTTATGTCTTTGGATATCCATTTATTATGGTTGGGTGTTTTATTTATCATTCATACTCTACTATTTTCCTATTATATTTGACATAAAGTTATTTATTTGTTATTGTTTTCTCTGGTCCAGGGGGTATAGTCTCCCCCCAATAACATCTAAAATACCCCATTTTTAGTTGGAATCCTCTGATACATGTGGAGGTACATTTGAGGAATAACAACAATATCTAGTCGAGAACCGATTAGTGGCCTAGAGAGGGGGAAAATTAAAAAGTGTTGTAAAAAATTACTTTGTATTTTGTCTTTCTATTTGGGATACGATACCTAGGATACATATGAATGTGTGCGATTTTGTGATAGATACCAGGAGATTTATCCATGAAAACCTATTATGGTAGGATTTCCAAGTTTCTAGGGATGATATTGAATTTAATATATTATGTGTTTTTTTATTTTTTATTTACTCTCATCTTATGAAAATGTTTTTTGGATTTATGATTGTAATTTTTATTGGATTTTGTCTCTCGGTCCTTGGAGATGAGAGGAATATTCATTAGTCATTCTTATAATGTAGTATCCAAAAAATATATAGGGTCCTACTAGTGTTCTTTTTAGCACTAGATATATGTTAAACTGTTTAAAGTGTTAGCACATTCTCATAAAAAGTTTCCTTATATAAGTTATAGGTTGAATTCTATTCATATAGGCAAATAGTTATGCACATTAAATTCTTATGGAATGTAATGTGGATCCCTAGTGAGATGGGTGATGATTATGATAATGTTATAATACCTCTAGTAGAGGATTCATGGAGGTATGGCAGATAGTTATTGGTATTTTATTTCTTGGTAATGAACCACATGGGGTTGGTTGTTAATTTAGTTTTGGTTATATAATGCTTCAATAAAGACATATAAATAATTTTACCTTATAGAATGGAATGAAATTATACTTAACCGACCCAATGGTTACATTTCCCATTATATAGATCATTTAGTAAAAAAAATTAAGTATATATATAGACCCTTGCTATTGATGATGTTATTATACTTGGGTATTTTTATGTGTGGAGACTCATGATAATCAGTTCAAATATGTGGAGGTTATTTGGAATTTGATACCATGGATGAGGATGTGGACCTATATTAGGTGTCTGGAAAATTGGATGTTCTAGTTTTTTTATACTAGATTGCGGTTGACACACCATGGTGTATAGTTTGGGAGGGACCTAACGTTGGGACTTTTTGGGTGACCCAGACACATCTATACTTGAATTTAACCATAGTGTTTTGGTGCCCAGTTTTCATAAGGGGGAAAACCTAGTGAGGTATTTTCTCCTCATTTTTAATTTTGTAGAGATGAGAAGCACTGGTGGATGATTCAAGTTATGGCAGGTTCATTTGAGTTTATATCATATGTGGATCAGGAATTGATATACAATTAGGTTTATGGTATAGATAGGTTGGGCCTAGGTGATGTTTTTTTGATGGGGAGCAACAATGACTAACTTATGAGGATTACCTCATGGATGTTAATGGGGGATTCATTTTACTTCTGGGATGTGAAGCACTTAGGGTGATTTATATTTTTGGTATCATGACTAGTTTTGAAGGGATGCATCCTTCTGGTTCCTATCTCTATTGTTATGGGTGTATCTTTGAACACTGTTAGAGTGTGGGTTGATACATGTGACTTGGAATGGAATTGGATGGTGTCTAATCATGTGATTAATCTTTTTTACATGGGATATTATTGGTCTTGAAGATGACTAAAATTGGCACTCCAAGCTCAATGAGACAGACTTGATGAGTATCAGGGTCAGTTATTTAATAAAGATATTTGTTTAGACATGGTTTAACTTAAGAAAGTTTGTGTTAGGTTTAAGTTATTTTGTGGTATCAGAGGGTTTTTGGTTATTATTATGGGAAATCAATAGGGTTTTTATTTTAATATATCTACTTATTTAATTTTAAATCAGTGACAAACTTGGATGGGATAAGGGCTAATAGCACGTTTTTGAATTTCTAAGGGGCCTAGTAACCCAATAAACTTGTGATAATTTGTTAGGGGGTGTGAAATGAAATGGATATGGGATCCATTGGGTGTTGATATTTAGTATTGGTAAGAGAAATTGTTTGGTTTCATGAGAACCATTAGACTGTTGATGGTGGTGGCCCCTATAGTAACACTGTATGATTTTAAAAGAGAAACATCATGATTGAGAGAATATATGACATCAAACACCAAGAATATCAGATAATGTGACACCCCGATATATTATGTTATTTATTTTGAAAAAAATTTATTATCTTTGAGAGCTTCTTATGCGTGTATCACCTGGTTTAAACGAAGTACGATACTCCATTAAAAAATTATTATTTAAAGTTATCCATTACAACCTAGCCATAAAATTATTGGGTATGAATATGACTAATTAATTTATGAAACATATTTTTTTTCACATGTAGAAAATATATTAAATGGTTATCTATTGATTATAAATAACATTTGAACTATTTGAGTGAGAAAGAACTGTTTTTTGAAAAACTTTATTTTTTCTGAAAGGTGTATTAGTTTCACTTTGAGAACATAAGTTAAAAATAATTTTAATACATATATAAATTTTATTCGGGAAAATAATCTATATTTTTTAATTTAAATTTCAATATTATCTTTACATGATTTTTTAAAATTTTCTGAAAATAATTATTTAATAATGAATAGTATAAAATACCAATTTTTATTAAAAAATATCTTCTCAGTTAAATTACATACAAATGAAATATATATTTTATGTTTTGTTAAATTAAAATAAGTTTAATTATTTTTCAATTAAACTAATATAGGACATAATAATCAATTATATATTAAATTTCTATTTAAAAACCTTTTAAACTTCTGAATGTTTTTATTTGGAAAACTCGTTTCCTTAACACATCTGCGGGTTTAATATTAAATTAATGTAATCAACTTCATTGTGTTGAATTTATAAATTTTAAATCCAAATTTTAAACCATCATAATTTATAACATATAAAAATATGAAATTATTTTTTACAAAAATGAATAGTTAATATTGTAAAAATTATTTACTACAGTTAAGGTATAAATTGGTTTATATGGGGTTAAAGTAAAAAACATAAAGGATAAAAATTACCAAAATCAAGTATAATTATGATTGTATGCTAATATTTAAACTTTTAATTTTATAAGGTTATAAAATGGTCTACTTTTATGTTATTTTCATGAGAAAAACCTAGGTGGGAACCTTTCTTTACAAAACTCTAAGTGTATCCTTTCCCCCACTTATAAAAGGATATGGCTATCCTATCCTTTCCACTCTTCAAAAACCCATTGGTTTAGAAAATCCCAACCCGAATCACATCCTTAATTCCCCAACCTTATTCTTTAATTATTTTCTTTTTTATAATTGAAACATAGGAATTCTTTTGGTGCAATCCAAATGAAGTTTTCTGGAGAAGAGGTAACATCCTTAAGTGGGCATTTAATTTTATTTTTTTTACACCTCATTAAAATATTTTTAGAAACTTATTATATAATAAACATAGTTTATTATAAATATATATATGTATTTATTTTATTTTCATGACATATAGTCATCACCTCCTCCCAATACTATGAAATGAAACTATTGGCCTTGTGTATAATGGACTAACACCTCGCAAATAGGCATAATTTATTTTCAATCACACCTTATCACATATATATATAATTATCTATTTAATTTATATACTTTATAATATTTGTATAATTAAAAATATATATTTCTAACATCACATATACCATATTACCTTAAATTCAATAAGAATATGATATTGTCGCTAGTGTTTATGGCGGAATACCGGATCTCGTAGCGATGTAAATCATTTTTCACTTACTCATAACATGGAATGTAATAAGGATTAAATTAATGTTAATGATAATCATAAAATATTTACCATTCTTTAAAATTAAAATATGATATACTTTCTTACCTTATTATTTGTTGATTATGATAACATCATTCATGTGTACGTCAAATTACTACCTCAAAAAGTGATGTGATTAAATTTTTTATTTAATTATTAATGCATATCATGGATGGTATATGTAAGGGTATTAAAATAAGTAATATTATTTTTTTGATATAATTATATTACTATGTATATACAATAAAATAAGCATTCCTTCTAAAATTACCTTAAAAAAATGGAAATGGTACTGAATTGTAGGTATGACCTACAGTCTCAATGATTCTAATATCGATCATTATTCATACACATATTTCATGGTTGGAATAATAATTTTAGTTTATTCATAAAATGATATTTATCTAATTTTTTTCATTTTGTTTATTATTAATTAATAATCATTTTTACCATATTCAAATTACTAATGTGATTTTAGACATATTATTCAATTATCATTAAAATGTTTGAGGTGGAAATAATTTGTTAAGTAATTGAGTATGACATGGTAATAATTAATATAAAGGTAATAATATACTTCAAAATAAGTTCTTAACCAAGTAAATTTAAAAAATAGGTTTATTATTAAGGTAGATAAACAACACACATAACAAATCATGATTGAGGAAAGGGATCTCTATAAACAACCATTTCTATCAAGTTATGAACATTATATCTCTAACACACTTTGTCTTATATTAATGTTATGTAATTATTAAAAAATATTTATATATGTCTCTCACATATATAATTAAAAAATAATACCTTATTTTGATGTGGTAATATAAGACTTATGATCATTCCTCTAATACCTTGATTTTGAAATTTATTTTGTTTATGATATGATGCAGGATTATACAACCTATTTTTTTCAATAGGTAAATATTATATTATTACTTATGGTTGATTCATTTATTTGGAACACATAGATCATGGATATTTTATGAAGGTTTCACCCATGTTGTTATCTATTTCATTGGGTAAAGATTTCATCTTATGGCGTGTCATGTATGAGAATATGGAGTAAACCTAATCCATTTTGGGACTTTGTACCTCATGAGATATTACCATAGAAGTTAAAATTAACTAATTTTTATATCATGTTTTATGTTTTTTCTACATTTACCATGATTCCTTGATATTATGATAACTTTTTTATAATATGATTCCATGAAATTACTCATGATACTTCTCTTGAATTATATCATGTCATAAATTTACTTAGAAGTTATGTTTCATTGGTAGGTTTATTACATTATAGTGAATTTTAGGTCAACCATTTATTTATGTACTTTTTTGGGGTATCCCATGATTTTTTTGGATCTAAAATGGATGTATGGCCATTCTATGGATAATAAAATAAATATTACATGTTTGCATTTCCTTTTTTGTAATATGAACCTAGTCTTCCAAATACACTTGGCCATTAAAATCCTTGTGTTATATTAATGGGTATTTATGTTAAATATCCATGTAATAAAATTTTTAAAAGTAATGGATATCTATTATTGGTATCAGAAGAATGTATTATTTAACATTTGAAAACTCAAAGAGAAATATTTAGTGAGAATCCAAAGGATAAGTATAAGGATAAGAATATGTATATCAACATATCCTAGAATCTTAGTTAATAATATAGTAAGTGGTTTCCTAGAAATTTATTCCACATATAGATATTATAGGTGGATGTAGTTTTGGAATAGATGTAAACATGGGTAATACTCCAAAAAGGCACATTGGGAATGACTTGAGTGTTACCTAGTACATGAAAATGGACCTTACTTCATAACTAGTTTGAAAATCCTAGGGGATTTTCTTGGAAAATTCCCAAAATATTTATAAACAATCCTAAAGGATTTTAGTATATTATGATCATTAATGAACTAGGTAAATAGTAGGGTTTCATAGATTGATATGATGTATTCATTATTTACAACTATTTTATTTAATTTATCATGGTTATGTTTTTTCCCTATATGAAAATTATTTATCATGTGTTGATGAGAAACCAAATGGGATGAAAACTTGTGTAAAGGTTACAATGATTATTCCTAATATTTTATCATGACATATAATTAACAATGTAGATGTCAGTGATATTCCTAACATGTAAAATCATAGGATGGTTAACTTTTATGAATTTTCATGTGGTAAAAAATATAGAGGAAATAAGACTCGTCTTCCTACATGTCAAGAATCTAGAATGAAAAACCTATAAGAATGTATTAAATGGATCATAAAATGTTTTCTTTTTAGAAATTGAGTTCATAGATCAACGAATGTTCATGTAACATTATGTACTATATGTGGGGAATTGGTCACTTTCCAACTAAATCCCCTAAAATAGTGGTTATCCCTTATACCAAAGAAGAAACTATGTTATACCAAATCATTGAAGAAATAGGGTTTAAATATTTATATACTGTGATTCATGAATTAGGATGTATAAGTATTTTGACCAATGGTATTTTGGTTTTAAGAATCATGGAGCACCTAAGTAGTTGGTTAATTGTATAAGATTATATGTTTGCATTTTATATTTAAATAAAACTTAAGGATACCATTATCGTTTTATGAATTAATGGTTGATAATATGTTCAAAGTATTATAAACCTATTTTATTTTTTAAAGAATATGATTTTTAGGTGACTAATTATATATAGGATGATATTTTATTGATTTGAAGTATATATGACACGTTGGTTTAACGTATATGGTTATTTAGGAAGGATTGTATTATGTTTTTTTGGAGTTGTAAGGTGATGAAGTTTAAGGATATAAACATTGAGAAATGATTAAATTTAGCTTTGATAGTTTCTATAGTGGTGTTATATATTAATTTATTCTATAAAAAAACTTATGCCAACCATTTTTGTTTTAGTAAAGATAGGAGGAATAACCTATTATTATTTAGGGGATTATGTAATCTTTTAGCTGTTTATTTTAGTTATTCATGAAAAAAATCATATTGGATATTCATTCCATAGAGTAAGAGGTGAAGTGGAGTTTTATTATAGAATAATAAAAGTATGAAATTGAGTGTATGAAATAAAAAAGATGTCACACAACTATAGTTTCTGGTGTTCACTCTCCCGATAGAGAAAGAATCCCTACACTATAGGAAATAAATCTTGAAAAAATGATATCTTATTACCATCATATCTAATGAATCAATGGACATTTAATCTTTGGAATATTTATGGTTTAATGGTTGTTTAATTTCTCAGGATAATTCATGTTGTTGTGATTAATGAACTCTATAACTCTCTATTAATCATTAAGTGTTAATATTATCTTTCATGACGATGTTTTTATTTTTGAGAACCCTTCCCCAATATTGAAACCTAATATTCTGTGATATTGGAAAAACTTCATATATCCATTTATCTATTATCAATAGGTATTTTTATTAACCATTTTTATATTGTGGGTTTCTAACCATGGTATTTTTAACTGTTAAACCCCATATTATCATAATCAATATCAAATTATGAGAATGAAATTTATTTAAGGTGTTAAATGTAACAACCTAGGATTTTAAAAGAGGAACATCATGTTAGATAACATATATGACATGAAACACCAATGTTATAATATAATGTAGAACCCATAGACATTTTGATATTTAATTTTAAATAAATTAAATCTGTTTTATAGTTTTTTATGTGCACAACATTGGGTTTTATGAAACAACATTCTATATTAAAATATAATAATTTATATATGAACATTACAACATAGACATTAAATTAGAAGGTATGAATAGGACTAAAAAATTATGGAACATATTTTTTACACAATTATACAATAAATTCAATGGTTATCTATTAATTATAAATAAAATATGAACCATAGGAAATATAAACAAATGTTTTATTAATACCATAATTTTCTAAAAGGCATATTAGTCATGCTTTTTTAACATGATATAAAATTATTTTTACCACTTTTAGATTTTTTTTGAAAAAACAAAACCTCATTTTTTAAATATATATGTCGAAATTATCTTCAGTTTATTTATTTTGAAATTTATAAAAGGATTTAATTTTAAATGAATAGTGAAAATTACAGATTTTTATCGAAAGTAATCTTTTCATTTAAATTATTCAAAAAGGGAAATTATATTTTAATTTTTTTTAATGTAAAATTAGTTTAATAATATTAAAATTTAAGTAATTTAGTTTATTGGAATTAAGTTCCTATTTAAATTTGATATAAAACATTTAAATATTTTGAATTTTTTTTGGAAAATCCATTTTCAACATGTTTGTGAATTTATATTTAAATTATATTTGTCAACTTCTATGAGTTGAATTATGAAAAATGGATTCCATATTTCGAATCAGCATAATTTATGTTATCTAATAATGTGAATTTTTTTTACTACAATGAATAATGAAAATAGTAAAAATTATTTATGATGGTTATGTGAAAAATAGCTTTATCAAGGAGTTATACTAAATATATTAAGGTTAATAATAGAAAAAAAACTTGTATAATTCAAATTTTATGCCATATCTTCACTAAATATATTATAATGAGAAACATTTTCCATTTTGGAGCCCTTTAGAATATTAAAAAGGTGGGCTGAATTATAAATTTTTAAAAAATCACAGTGTGTCCTCTCCCCCACTAATAAAATGTTACCCCCACTCCTCCCTATTTCACACATCCAAAAACCATTGGTTCAAAAAATACCTACCAAAATAACTTCTGTAAATATCTATCAATATTCTAGAATATAGTTATTTATAAAGACAACCTAGGAAGGATTTTTTTTCCAAATGAAAATAAGTTATCTAAAGAATAGATAACATCATTGACCTAGAATTTTACTTTATTTCTTCTCCCAAATTCCTAAAATATTATTAAAACATGCTGATAAAATAGAAAAATATATTAAATATATATATTTTTAAAATTTAAGTTAATTTCCTACAACAGTCTCCTCCACCCTCAAATGGGAAATGAAACCATGGAGAATTTGTATTACAGATTACCGCCTTACGAACAAAAAAAAATCATTTTCCATCACCGATTCTCAAGACTGGATATAATTTAATGTTTAATGTCTATATATGGTATTTTTAATGTAATTAAAATTATATAATTATAATATCACATATACCTTCTTGATTTAAATTCTGTATAGAACATGATAACGCTGCACGAGTATACTACGGACTTCTACCTCAAGAATTGATGTGAATTGTTTTTCACTTACACAATACATGGATGGTGATAATGATTAATTTAATTTATATTATAATAATAAAACATTATCCATCCTAGAAAATTAATATATCATATACTTTATTAACTTATCATCTACTGAAAATTATAAAGCTGTTTGTGTCGATGGAGGGCTACCACCTCAGAAAGCGATGTGATTTTTTTTAATTTATTATTACCAAATCACATGGATGGTATGTGAAAGGGTATTTAAAGAAGTAATGTGATATTTATGAAATAATTATTTTAATATAAAGTTAAAATAACACATACCTTCCTTCTAATATGATCTTAAAATATTGAAAACCTTACACATTCGTACGTACGGGCTACAGTCTCAATGATTGTAATGTTGCTCATTTTTCATAAACATATTTCATGTTTTTAAAAAAATATAAATTTATGTATTGAAATGAAAATTATTTTTTGGATACCATTATGGATATGATGAATTAAAAATATATTTGACCTTATTCAACTTACAAATATCATTTTGAAGATATGAGTCATTCTTCATTAAAACATCAGATGTGGGATTAATTGGATATGTAATTGAATATAAAATTATAAAAATCAAAATAAAAGGAATAATTAAATTGAAAATTATTATTAAGTAATTAAATAATTAATTTCAGTTTATGTTTCTTGGATATAATGAACGAATGTTAAAAATTAGGCTTAAGGCATTATATCTCTCTCAATAACATTTCCTTATTATTAGGAGATTTGTCTATCAAAATCACTTTATATCTCTATTAATTTAATTGAATGCTTCAAAATTATGCATATATATATATATATATATCTCACATATACACCTATCTTACTCTCGCTTCCATTGATAGTATAATATATTCCTTATGATCATCTCCCACGTGCCTTCGGTATAAAATTTATATTTTATGATATATGGAAAGATTAGGAAACCCATTTTCATTACATGGGCAATTCTCATGTTATACCATATGATTAATTTCTTTATACTTAACAAATAGATTATAGGAAAATTATGATGGTTGTTCCTAGATAGTTCTCCAATGCATTAGGTTAAACCTTAGTCTAATGAGATATCATTTATGGGATTATAGAGTAATCCTAATCCTTTATGGGACTTTTTCCACAATGTGATGTTGTCTAGGAAGGTATCATCGAGTCATGTTTAGGTCTTTTTATATATTTTCTGCATTTCTTATAATTCCATAATCTCATGATACCATGTTATTTATCATATTATTCCATGAAATTACTCATGATAGTTCAATTTTATGATATCATATTTTAACTTTGACTCATATGTTATGTTTCCTTAAAAGTTTTATTCCCTTACTGGGATTTTTACCTCACCCCTTTCTTTATTTATTTCCCCAGGTTGTCCCATGTAGTTGTAGGAGCTCAATTATATTTTAGGAGCTCACTATGGGGAATAAAATAAATAATCCATGTTTAATATTTCTTTTATATAGTATGAACCAATTATTCAAAATAAATTAGTCTATATTGATCAAATTGTATTAATTGGTATTTATCCTTAATAATAATTTAATAAATTTTTTAAAATTCATGGGCCACTATAGACAATATAATTTAACTTGGTTGATATTTTTTGTGGTATTTTGGAAGGTTGAGAAAGAAAGACAAGTTATTTTTCAGATTGGTGCTTGAGTACGATTGATTCTAGTCACATATGAATATTATGTTTGATGACAAACAAGATGAGATATATAGAGATCAATAACTTGATCCAATTATTATATGACAATGTCACTCCTCTGGTGGATAGTATGATCTATATTATATATATAATGCATGATTAAAGGGTCATATCGGCAATACCACTCATTGAATGTTTTTTATGTCATTTTGATGCTGGTGGATAAATGAATTTTAATACACTAGGATTCCTTGTTGAATTTCTGGTATTAATTCAGATGCATCTTGGATGGAGTTTAAGAATTGACATGGCGATCAAGATAAATATGAATGGTATGATGGTTCTTTGGATCAGGAGTATATTATTTCTTACAATAAAACATGATGGCTGACTTAGTTGGTTAGTAATCTAATTACTCAATCACATTTATAGTCATGCTTAGGCCTTAGTGAGTGCGATCAAATGATCATGGAATTCCTACTTCGAAAAGGGAATCATGATCAGGTAATTTAAAAGTGAGGCCAAAATTAAAGATGAGTATTATTAAGATAGTTAGGCCAATGTAATTTTAAATGGTTCATTGGAATTTAATTATATGCGGTGATATGGAACCCACATCAGAAAAAAAATCTATAGGGAAAAATCATTTCTGGTGGTGATTTTGGGTTTATTTTGTTTTTTTGATAATGTTTCAAGTTGTTAAAAAAGGATGGTTGTTAAAGAAGGTGTGAAGAGTGAGTGTTAATATCTAATCTCAGGGAGTGTGAATGTATGATCTCAGGGACTGTGATATGTTTGATCTCATAGAGTGTGATACATCTGATCTCATGGATAATGACATGTCTGATCTTTCAGAGCGTGAATGTTTAATCTCATGGAGTGTGTAATGTCTGATCTCATGGAGGGAGAGTGTTTGATCTCATGGAGTATGAATTTTTTTATCTCATGGATCAATAATATCTAATCCCATGAATATTGAATTTTAAAACTGATTTCATAAATCACTGTATTATTTTTAAAAGAAATTATAGTAAGTTCATGGGAATCACACATGATTATCAGAATATATCACATTGAGATCATGTAAAGTAAGAGAATATATCACATTATTATCAAAGGATATCAATGAAAGATCAGGATAATCATCTAAATAAATCACATGATTATCATAGGATCTCATAGAGAGGTCATGAAAATCACTTAAAGACACCACATGATTGTCATAGGATATCATGAAGAGATCACATGTAGTACATGAAGGCATGAAATCTATAAATGATAAAGGCATCTCATGGTTTTTCAAAATCAAGAAACCTTGTGATTTTCCATAGGTCTCGTGAAGGGGACATGTGAAGCACTAGATGAAAATGGTGTTGTCCACATGATTGTATTTTGATCACGTGATGGGTTCCTATGAAGTGCATTAATTTCAATGGATCTCGTGATGGGATTTGTGAAGTATTGGAAGACAATGTCACTGAATTCATGATTCTCATTAGATCTCAAAACTGTATCATTTGAGACACTAAAATGTAATAATTATGATCATTTGAAACACATGACATATGCCATAAGTGATCATGAAAATTTCATTTGACATGCGATAGGTGATCACATGAAGCGATCACATGAAGAATATGATGTAGATTTCTTTAGGGGTTTAATGGATGAATGTCTACTATTTTGATAGTTATTTGGCATGAATTTTCCCAAAATATACCCACTGACCAATCATTAATAGGTGATCGTGTTTTCAATAAATATTCATATAATGAAAATTTTAGACACTGTGTTTCATGTGAAGAAAATGAGTATATTTGATTAATATCACATAAGTGTTTCTCATGATCATAATTATATATTACACTGGAATCAAACAATCCACATAATCAGAACAAATCCTTAAGAAGTGGTCTTTTATTGGTATCTCATGATGAGAATTATGCATAGGGGGTTTTTATGCATAGGAATACCCCTTGATATCCCACAATATATGTGAACGAAACAACATCAGGTCATCCACATTAACTTAAAAAGATCTTGAAATCCCCATGAACTGAACAAGATCTTGCGATCTGCATAATATATACAAGTTACTATGATCTTAAATAATGTAACAAGGTTAAGTGATGGAGTCCCATGGTGGAGTCACATGATCTGTGTGATCCAAATGGTGTCCCATAGAGGAGTCTCATGCAGGGGTCACATTCTAGTATCTCATCATGGGTCTCACACCAGGATCTTGTGAAATGTTTATGTTCCAGGATCTTATGAAATGATTTACATTATAGGATTTCAAACAATGGTTATACTAGAATATCTCATTCATGGGGATAAAATTCATGGTCTTTCACAATGGTAACATTATAGGATCATGCGCTAGTGGATAAGTGCCAGCATTACCTAATGATCAATATCATTTTAATATATGAATTTAGAAGAAGTAGGAAAATACACAGAATCTTCACCATTATAAAATTCTTGAAGGTGGTGTTTTTTTTCCGATACTACATCCAAGGAAGTGAAAGAAATATATGGAATCTCTTAATGGTGTTTTGAAATTGCAGAGAAGTTTCCATTTTCTCTCAAAGAAAGGTGATGCTCGAGGTGATGTTCAAACCAAGGACAAGGAAGGGAATGTGAATTTAAAAGGAACATATCATAATTTTTTTTCAAATCTCAATAATATTATATATTGTTATTTATATTACATTATAATTAGTGTTCCCTATAAATCATTGAGCTTAAGATGGATTTCTGAGGGTAGTGATCCAAGGGAGATAGTCCATCTACCATAAACATTGTAATGGTGGCTATCCTAGTAATGAGTGACCTATCCCAAACAAAAAATGGTGATCTTTAGTGTATTTAGTAAATTTCCAGATTTCCTTTGTATTATCCATGGACATAACCTAGTGAGGGTGAACCAAGTAATAATCTATGTGTCTTTATGCATTCATTCTTGATTTATATTATACACATCATCCTTAGATAATGTTGGAATGCATAAGATCAATATTAAAATTAGAGAGTAAAATAATTGGCCCTCAGAATAATGAGTTCAAGATCTAGTGGGTAGGAAGAAGTTTGAATAGAATATCTATACCCTAATTCACACCTAGGGTATCTAAGTCCCTTTTATGCCAAACAATTGGTATCATAGGGTATCTTTCTTTTAATGGGTTTTTACACTAAATTGTTTATTAATCTGTTGAAATTAATTTTTTAGTTTTCTCTTATCTTAGTGTGCCATATAAAAATGAATAACATAAAATAAAAAGCATAAGTATGGTTGAAATCATTAGTATAGAAGTTCCTATGGAATGAGTGTGATTCAGTTAAAGGAAACCAATAATGTACTGAAGAATGTTTTGGACGAATCATATAGTGAAAATATTTACTCATTTAATGATTATGTAGGAATGACTTAAAAAATTGATATTCCAAGTAATGTTTGAACTATTGATGCTGAATAAATTCTAATAAGATCAAAATTCAATGTTTTCTATCTAACAATGGAATTATATTTGAAATTAAAAGAAGAAAATGAGACTAAATTTTTCTATATCCCTACGAATAAAATTGAAATCAGCCAACCAAAAGGATTTAATATGATACTTGTTGAAGTGGTTATAGATTCAATAGAGAATAATGATTCCCTAACTAAAGAAATGTAGAAACCCAAAGTTTATGAAATGGGAAAGAAACATAACTCAAAAGTAATTTATAATTTAGAATAAAAATATTTTTGATCTTGATACACAACAGTTAGAATTGGTACATGAAAATAAATGTGTAAAATAAGAGAATAGATTCTCAAATTAAATTGTTTCTCAGAAGAATTTCAAAATATAGGAGAAAAGTTACATGATGGATAATATCTCACATGAATTAGAAGATAAGATGAGTAGTGGAATGAATCTCGAGAGATAACGTAATGACCAACTTGAATAAATGGATAAAAATATTCAATAATTTGGAGAAGATCTATAATCATTAAAGAAGGAAGTAGAGAAATCTAGCACAAAATGAAATACCAAATTGAAGGATGATTTGTATTTATTATTTAACTATCCTTTAGAAGATAATAATGAAAATAAAAATAATTTATTCAATTTTAGAGGAAAATAATATAATGCTTTTCTCTTCCCAAAGGACATAAAGTTTGATAAATTTTGGTATTGGTTATGATGAACCCTCTCCAATACATGAGAGGAAGAGAGCCATGATGAATTCCAAAAATAGAAAAATTCATGTAGGTGGTGGAAATATAACTAAAGAAAGGGTTTATGGGAATTAATGACAACTCATGCTATTTTTGTTGAATGTGTAGTCATATTTAATGTTTTTATTTTGACTCTTTAGAATATATTTCATTGAAAAAAATTTGTATACCAGAGAATAAATATAATTTTATTAATCAATCAAAAATTGTTGTCCCTCAGAAGAATGTATGCATGAAATACTATTATTGTGGAAGATTGGGACACACCATGTGTATATATGAAGAATCCACAGGATCAATGTTAAAATAAAAAATCTAATTATATCAACATCTCAATTATGAAATTTTTATGTAAGGTATGTTTTTAATGGGATATGTTTTGTATGTGTTAATCATGGGTATTTTGCAAGATATTTTTGCAAAAATAAATAATGGAATAATGGGAATACAGAAGGAGATCCCCAAATATTTTTCTATATAAAAAATGATCTATATTGGAAGAGAATATGATAAGTTAAATAATAGGTTTGATTTATTGGAGAAAACACATAGATCTCAATGAAAAATGTACTAAGAACCTCCTATATTTCACTCACACCATCTATCTTGAAAATAAAATGTCAGATCCTTAAAGAAAAGGGAGGATATTCTCTAGTAGTAAGTCAATAGAATGTATATTCAGTGGAAGACAAACTCTAATCATGATAGGGGGATGTGACTTTGATAACTAATAAAAGCTATATGGATAAATAATTCATTAGTAGATTCAAGTGTCATGACACAAGGCGAGAAGTGAAGGAAATAGAATGATAAATCCAATGGAGGATGAAGAAAGAGTAGTTTTATAGGGAAAATATTCATTCTCAAATAAAGAGTCATGAAAAATTAAATATTGGTGGAGAATAAAAGAAAGAAATTTTTTTAGTGTGTTTAAACCCCAAATTTTGAAAAATTGACCATACCTACGGAATCTAAATATCCAAATAAGATTGAAAATGTAGGTAAATAATGTCTAGTTATTTGTCTAATGTAGTTTTAGTTTGTTGTAAATTTAGAACAAGTAGAAAAACATTATATTGTTTTGAAATAGCATATTAATGGTTTGTTCCATCAAGATCGACCACAATCCTCTTATTGAGGATTCTAGTGGTACCCATATCCATGTGTATTATAATTTTATAATATTTTCTAGAAGTTGTGAAATACTATGATGGATATACGATACCTGACATGTAGGGATGATGAAAGGGATTGATTTCATAAGTTTGAGGGAGATACATGCGACAAGAATAATCTTAACTCATAAAATTAACATATGGTTTTAGATTCAACAAGTGGTGTTACACAAAAACTCCATTTTTTGAATATACATCTAAAAGTTGTGTGCTGTGGTAAATAGATATTGTATGATCAAGATCCCAATGTGAAGAAGAATAACTATCAAAGATATACCTTAATTATCCAATGGTTCCAGGTCTCTTTAAATATTCAACCATTAATATCATGCCTCGGTTGAAGTGATATTTTTCAACTGAGAGAACATTGATTGGGGGAGAAGTAGTGACATTCATTTAATTCATGATTATAATTTTTTTCTAGTAATATGGCAGTACCTGACTATTTCTAGGATACTAAGAAGCTACTAGAGAATATCGCCATCATTTCCAACAAGTGGTCTCATCGTTTTGAAGATTACATTAACATTTGAATTTAGCTCGATAATAAATATTAATGATTTCTATCAATCCAAATCTATAAATTTTCCAGATGATATGGTGAAAATAAATCTAGGTGAAATATCCTTATATGTAATGAGAGTCCAATGAAGATTTTACAAATGACATTCTTCTTGAATTTTATGGAAGTAATTGAGTGACATAGATAACATGAGGGTTTGTTGACTTAACCACTTATTTCTTAAAAATAAACTCACTTAGTAGGAATAAAGGTTCTTTTAATGACTCAATTCCAAGTGATTTCCAAAAATCTAATGAAATTATACCATTAAGTAATGGGGATAAAATTCATAAATAATGTAATCCCCTATTTTATTCTATGATAAAGAGGGATATTGAAGAGAAGTCTATGGAGTATCAACTGTGATAATTCAAGTTCTATAAATCATAGAAAAATAATGGTCCATATTTCATTAAAAATAGGACATTTAAATAAAATATCACATCATCATGAAGAATGTTTCACACATGATTATTTTAGATGAGGTACACCCTCTCCCCAAGGTATTATGTGTTTTTTCATGTATACTGATATGTGTTTTTACCATGTTGTAGGACATAATGGGGTGACCTTTAGGTTCAGTAATAATGGTGGGGAACATATATTAATTCCGATAGGGAATAAGATGTTAGACGGAGTATAAAATAGGTGGATCATTAAATATTATGATGATAAAATTGGTCTATTAATGAAAAAGAATCATGAAAAGGAATGTCCATTGGATTCATGATGGAAGAAATTTTTGTGTGAGTGTTTAGAAGTAGTCATGAATGACAATATTATTCTATCAAGAATATTTCTTGTAGAAGGTTATAGAATGAATTATTTCATTGATGGAAATTTCCTGTAGTATTTTTTATAATGTTTATCTTCGCTCTTGTGGTCTTATAGTACATTTTAATGAATTCCATGATCACTATCTGAGGATAAATAAGGAAAATGCTTTCACATTCACAAAAAAGTTAGAAAGATGATTCATGAAGATTATAAGTGTTTTAAACAAACCTAAATGGGGGATCAAGAAAATACATTTTTCTAGTTATTTGGGGCTGATTGTGTAAGTGGAAAACCTTTTAGGTTGTTAAAAAATGATGGTTATCAAAGGTGAAATTAAGAGTTATCATTAATGTATGTTATTACAGATTGTGAATGTCTGATATCATAGAGGAAGAGATGTTTAATCTAACAGAATGTGATATTTATAATCTCAAGATGCATGGGACTTGTAATCTCATAAATTATGAATTCCTTATCTTGAAGATAAAATAATGTTTGATCTTGCACGGAGAGATTTTTTTATCTCACATAGTGTGAATTAATGATCTCATAGAGAATGAACATCTAATCCCTCAGATTGTGAATGTATGAAATGTTCTCATGATGAACCAAATTATTTTCATAATATATTTTATTGGTTCAAGTGATGCACAAGTGTATTTTCAAAGATATCACATTTAGTTCATGTGATGCACAAAAAGACAAAACTTTATTATCATAGGATATCACAAATATATCATGCCACACACCAGAATACGTTTCATGATTTTCATAGGATCTCATAGAGATTTCATGTGATTTACTTGAAGACACTGTATGATTTTAAAAGGATCTCATAGGGATATCATGTGAAGCATATGAAGAATGTGATGCTAGAAATGATTGAGGTATATTATGGTCAATCAAAATCATGCAAATACATAATTGACTTTGGATCTCTTGAAGAGCTCACATGAAGTGCAAGAAGACAATAGCACTGGCCAAATGATTTTCTTTGTATCATGTTATGGAATTATGAAAAGCCTATGATTATCAATGGATCTCACAATGGGATCTCTTGAAGAGTTGGAAGAAAATATTACTAACAGCTTGATTATCATTGGTTCCCTCTATGAGATATTAAAACACAATCAAAGACGGTGATGATGATCATAATAAGATATTGTGACTTGTGGAAGGTGATCATGTGAAGTTCTTATGACATACGATAGGTGATCATGTTATCTGATAAAATTAAGATCCCAATGATAATTGTTGAGGAAGTGTATTTTTTCCTATAAATACACACTAACATATCCTTAAGAGTTCAAATTTATTTTAAATATGATTCATCTAAAGAAAAGTGAATATAATGGATTTCATGTTAAGTGAAGGAGTATACACGATTGAAATTGCATAAGTGTCTCATTTTATTTGAATTATGTCTTGTATCAAAATCTCATATTCCATGTAATTAGAACAAAGAATTGGTAATGGTTCTCATGATGGTACCTTGTGCGGATAAGTATAAACATGGTGTTTGGGTGAATTGGTAGACCCATTGGTATCTATTGATCTAAATGAATTGAACAATATCATTTGATCTGCATGTACTTGAATAGATCTTGTGATATGCATGATTTAGATAAGATATCGTGATCCACATGATCTGAAAATGGACATGAGATCTACTATAAAACAATAAGATCCTCTGATGGTGTCTCCCAATGGGGTCACATGATTCACATAATCTGAATGGTGTTCCGTGATGTATTCTCATGCTAGAGTATCTTAAGGGTATCATGACATATCTTACAAAGGGTTATGCTCAAGGATCTTGTTTAGGGGTTACATTATACGATCTCACATAAAGTATATACACCATGATCTCACACTAGGGGATACATACCAATGTATCTCATAGGGGTAATATGTTGGGCTATTATTTAAGGATATACATGACAACACCCTATGAGTAATATCATTTTCATATATCAATTTATATGAAGATGAATAATAATAATATAGAGGATCTTCACCATTTTTCAATACATGAATATGGATTTTATTCACTACTACATCCACCAAAGTTAAAGAAATAATTAGCACTTCTTTATTATCCTTCCAAAGTGATAAGGAGTTTCCATGATATCTCATAGAAATATGATGGTCAAGGTGATGTCCACATAAAGACTATGAAAGAGAATTCTATGTTCAATGGAACATATCATACATTTTTTTGAAACACTCCAAAATAGATGATATTGTTCTTTAGAATGTGTGCCATGTTTTTTTCTTTCAAAAGTAGTGATCATAATAGGGAGGTCTGAGGGAAGTGATCCATGTGAGATAGTGAATCTACCCCAAAAATTTTTGAGGTAAACGATCCCAGTAAAGAGTGGCATGACCTAAACCCATAGAATTTCACTTTAGTGGATATGAAATATCATCACCATTCCTTTTCCTACTCCATCTATGTCTCCCATTGAGTGTGAAACATGTAAAAAATATGAGTTTCCTTGTACTTTAATTATTGATTGACATTATAATAATCATTATCAGTTAATATTAGAATGGAATAGATCAGTATAAACATTAATGAGAAAAAGAAGATACCTGCATAATAAAAATGTCAATATCTAGTGCGGCAGGATGAATTTTGAAATGAATATTCATACTAGGATTCTCCCCCACCACTATTATGGAATCTAATAAAATTTAGTGACTAATAGTTTTGGAGATGTTGAACATGTTTTGAATGTTGGTCGATGATATTGCATGAAACTTTTACAGGATTGTGTTATTATTGGACGATGGACACATGATAGTTTTGGCATCGAAGTGGGAGGTAAACATTGTTTCCAATGTTCAATTAGTGTTTCCACTTGTTCCTGGGTACGAGTATATGAATCCACATAAGTGGAATGATTAGAATACTTGGATCATTTTTTGACTTTACATTCCACTCATAAGGGATCCTATAAAATGTAATTGATATTTATGAGTTGATTGTCATGGTGGAAAGAACCATAAGCTGATTAACCTTTTAGATGAGGACAACTAAAGTATCCTGATATTGATGGGTATTGGTTAATTGATGTCTCAATTATTCAGAAATTAAACCATATGTTGAATTAGATTAGGTTATTTGACACTTTGGATTTGGAGTGGCTATTTAAAAGAGTTTCAAATTCAATGATAAAATGAGTTTTTATGAATGAAAATTGGAATCTGGGGTTGGTTTTGATGTTTGTCTTGATGAACATGAGTACTTATCATGGATGAGAAGGGTTATTTTGGGGTTTTAGTAATTCATCATGTCCATAAAATCATTTTAAATTTTAGAAAAATCATAAATTTTGGGTTTGTGGAGGGGACCACATTTGAAATAGACTTCTGAACCATATTAAGATAGATTTAACATATCTTAATAGGAATTTTGAATGTGGAATAAAGAATAAAGGGTGAAATAATGACTCATAAAAAAATATTGAAAAGATCAATAGAGGCTCGTAATTTTTGGGCTACAATATACAACCACTGGCTCACTAGTGTCTTCCATAGTGGGATCTAAAATATATAAGTGTCACTAATATAGATGGTCTCCACCAACGGTTAGATGAATGGGAATTAAAGGATATAATTCCAGTCTTTAAAAACAGTTTTAAGGGGGGGGGGAGGGGTTCCCCCGCTCCTCTTATTTTAGGCATCAAAAACCCATGGTTCTCTCCTCCCCACTTTCCCCTCATTTTGGGGAGTTTTTTATAGTGGTCCCTAGAAAACTAAAGTGATTATTATCTTATTTTAGTGTAATATCCTATTTCACTTCCCTATTCAATGGTTTTTGATTCCAAAATCTTGGGATTTTATGCCAATTCCCTAAGAGAATGGTGAAATTGGATAATCTTTAAGGAGATTCTACTCTACCAAAGAAGTTGGTGTCTCGAGAACCCATGATCATGTTGTTTAACAATGCTTTGATGAAGGTATAACATAGAATGTAATTTTCATATGTTTTTGATAAAAAATAATAAAAAAATAATGATTATTACTTCATGTGTTTGGTCTTTGTCCCATGTCAGTTTCAAGGGTTCATTGCAAGCCTACCATAGTTGGTAGGTCAGGTTTTTGGAATATCAAGGTCTCTCAATGATCTTTTGATTGTATATTACTATTTTATATTGGTTTGGTTGATTAATTTTAATGTTAAAATTAATTAATTATCAATGTTGGGAATGATTTCAGGTCTTTGGATGGCTGTAAAATATTTAATGGACCTCGGCGAGACTTGTTAGAGTGGACGACTTGGAAGATAAATTGGAAAGAATTTTGGATAAGGTAGGCAAACATCATTACATTCCTTATGTGTTATTTCATTAAACCAATGGTGATATTTTGAGCACTATAATACATTCCTCAATAAATAATAGAAAAATTCATGACCATTATAGTTATCCCATATGACATCTAAACTACTTTTGAGGTGTGGCTTGGTTATGTAAGGCCTAATGGCCTTATGCAGGAACCTGTGGTCACCTCTATGTATAGGAATGACATGACATGGGTGGAACATCCATAGAGGATCAACGGAGTTCCTATGATATACCTAAGAAATTTTTACTCCATGATATTAGGTTGGGGTCTTGAGCTACACCTTGTGATGGGTTGAAATTAAGCGGGAGTTGGAATTGAGAAAGGCCCCACAGAGTGTTCCTTTGTTGTGATATTATAGTAGGGACCAAAGTGGGTTTTTGTGTTGGTAGATGTCCATTAAAACACATAGTTGGTTTCTTTTATTGTATCTATGTTTGAGGAACCATGTTGGTGTCCCATGGATATTTTTATCCCAGTGAGACGATGTGTGCAGGTATGGGTATTGATGGTGTGTTTAGTCGTTATACTAGCCGTTAACCTTTATTTTGTTTCTGATATGATGTGGAATATGCCTATGGGTGGTTTTCATTATGAAATAAGAATATTTATATACGGACTGTATTTTATTTTTGTATGGAACTTTCCATTTGGGTGGTATTTCATTATATACGGAAAACTCCTTAGGGGTTGTTTTATTATATGATACACATGGCTAAGAAAACACCTATATGGGTTTTCTATGTTACCTTTGTCTAATAATTCTAGTTTATTGGAGTTCTAAGATACTATTAGTGGGGATTCCATGGATTCAGAGATTGGTGTTGATTTTTATACTTGGATGGATCTTTCTAGCAGTATTTCATAGGTTTTTGATACTTATTGGCTTATTCCCAGGCTGAGGAAACATTGGGGGGGGGTATATGATTCTTATCTATATACAGTGGATAACTGGGTCTACTATATTATAAGTCATGGTCTTCATGATATTATCAATGAAAGCTAATCAATATTCAAATATGGTGTGGTCGATTAGGGTAACTAACCTATGGATCATAAATAGTTTGTTTTTGGTACATGGGTTCTCATGAACCTTATGATGTGCTCTAAGACAATCCAACATCAATTCAAAAATGTATTTTCAGTAGTTTTGAATAATTTCTTTTAGTATAAATATTTTTTATGTATCATGTAAAAAAATATCACAATATAATCTATCATTTATTAGACCACATTGGTTGTTCCATACTATGTTCTATACTCACACCCTACTCGAATGGGAATAGAAATCAGGTACCCATAAAACCTTAAATTTTTACAGGTTTAGGTTAAATTGAGGCTTGAGGTTTCATAACCATGATGGAGCATCATGGATGATATTTTTTGATCGGTATGAGGTGAGTCCTGATGATTTTAGAAGAGCCTATTTTTATTTTATTTTTGGTATATCCCCATTCATTTTATTTAGGTTTGTATATGTTCCCATCCAAGAGGGTAATCAAGTCTTCGTGACTACGTACAAGTCTATTTATTTTGTAACGCCCTGACCCCAGTTACCCAGATTCGGTGCATTATTTTAATACATTGGCATGATGACAAGGAATCAAGTCCCGATGGACCGATCGATTTTGCATCCTTGGAAACACTAGATACATTCATAAAGTTTACATTACATCATAAATTGAAAACTACAACAACATCTTGTCTCCACACTCATATCCCCTTATACTATCCCTGCAGGTAATTCATAAAATACTTCTTCACATCCTAGGAAAAATAAAAAATAGAAATGGGTGAGCTCAAATGCACAGTATGGATAACAATATAGTGGAAACTTTCAAAAATAAGAATAAACATTTAAGGCAATGTATAACTAAAACAAAAGCCTTTTAAAACTTGAACTTAAGCATAATATGTCCGAAATAAAATGAAATAATTCCATATACTTATTCACATGGATATTCTTCTAGTCGAATAATCTAATGCAATATCAATAACTACCTTCATAATGAAGGAATTCATAATTCCAAACTATCATAACCACATAGCCAATGCCTCGTGCCAAGACTAAAAATAAGATTTTGTCAAGGCCTTGTTCCAAGACACTAGTTTTTCTCATGAGACCTACCAATGCAATTTTTTTAGAAGATACTTACATTTAAAATTGCTCAAATATACTCCAGTGTTTTTTCTGAAAACATTATGCAAGTTTCTGAAAACAAAATAACTAATTCTGAGACTACTCGACTAATTATAGGTCATGATGGGTCCATGCCCAATCCCTTCCTGTCTACCACACTTGAGAGTCGGTGTTTTTGAAAACATTTTTAAGCTTGCGTTAAATACGTATACATTTGCACTGGATTTTTATATATTTGATAGAAATATATCTTTTTTAAAATCATTTAAAAATCACTTAATTATTAAATAAAACCTTTCTTTTTAAAATATACTTATATGTGTGTAAGGGAAGCTTCAAATGTGTAATAATGGCAGAGAATAACCTCACCTGCCGTATCAGTAAAAAAAAACATTCTTACCTTAGTTTTGTCGAAAAGTTCAAAAAGTAACTTATTTGGAAAATGACGGAAAAATTCCTTTAAAAAACGTATAAGGTAAAATAAGGATATAAATGACTTTAACCCATTGTCTATTCAATAGTAAAAATGTTTTGAAAGAAATTTTTAAGAAGCATGGATGTGGATGATAAAGATGCCCCAGTAGATAATTACGAATAAATAACCTCGGATAATAAAGAGATTGTGAAATTAACCCTTACCAATTTGGTAACTTTCGAAACATACACCCCATGAAAGAGGTATCATACAATGAATATGTAAATACACATTAATTAATGTTTATTACACAATGAATAAAATTATGGGCTGTACGTACACCACACAAAAGGTAATAGTGGAAATATGGTATGAATCTCACGGGAATAAGGAGTGAGATAAAAACCCCTTACCTTGTACTCTTCCTTAGTTGGGGTAGGTTAACCTCCTGTATAATGTTTAAATAATTGTTATTAAATTATACAAGAATCATATACATTAATATGATATCATATATGATCTTTTAACATTTCTTTGTTAATAATATCATAGTATTATCGTCGTTTCGGGTGTTAACTTACTCGTTTTCTTCCATATGTTTTGTCACATAAGCCATGTTTTCTATGGATAGGTTGTATCTTATTCATATCCAGGATTATATCAATTCCTTAAATAAACTTATTTATCATCAAATGATAATTATACTTGAATGGATATGATGGAGAATGAATCTCATCGCGTTCGTGGAGACGGTAGTCCGTACATACGCATGAGCCAATATCATTCTTTTTATATTAAAATAATATATAATTGGATGTTATATCATATATACATAATAATTATCATGTTATATTTATTATTTACATGAATTACACATCATTATTATACCCATCCAAATAATAATTTTTTGAATGACAATTACACCATGGCGTCGAGACGGTAAGCCATACGTACGCACGTTTGGTGACATGTCATTCAAAGGATGGATAGAATACTGAATATGGTTGTAACATATTTATAATAACATCACAGTATATATAAGATACTATATTTATTATTTTATAAAGGGAATAAAAAATAAAGAAGAAGTTGAAGAAGAAAGGAACTTGAAAAAGGGTGGTGAAAACATTACCTCTTCTTCGGGTTCTTCCTTTTGATTTGATCAAAAGGGCTCCTTAGGTTGGCTTTATGATCAAAATAAGTCCTCTAGGATGAATGAAGGGAATTTTAGAGAGTATTTTGTCAGGGTTTGACCGAACCAAAATGCTTTTAAAGTGTGAATTGTTGGTTAGAAGTTGGGTCCTTTTATAAGGGGGAGGAGGGGCTCTTTAAGAAAAACATAAAGTATTAATTTATAATAAATTCATATTCAGTTTATAATGGCTCCAATGTAGATTATTAAAAGTATAAGGTGAGGATGGGTCGAAATCCTTTCAACTAATAGATTTTTGACAGCTTTGGGACATTATATTAACCTTATCTTTGTAGTTTTAACTCTTAGTTAATTAGTTTGACACTTAGCATGTCACTTTGTATTTTTATATTATATAGTTAATAAACTTACTATATACATCCAATAGACCCCAAAGTGGTTCATTAATGATACAACAATAATTATATAAGTCCTTTGGCCGATACATAGATTTTTAGGAATATAATATAAATTAATAATATAATATTTGTTTTAAAAACTCATTTATGTCAATTTTGACACTACTCAATAATTTATTTTTTCTGAAGTCTTAACAACTTTATTAATTCGAAAAAAATTCATTTAAGAAAACATAATATGTCATATTAACCAATAAAATTCGTGTATGTCATCAAAAATTGCAAATTATATTTATTTTAACATTTATAATACCAATTATTTGATTCTTTCATTAATAAGGAAAATACTGCATCATTATTGTGTCATATATATTTTTACTTTTTCAATGTCTAAAAATTATAAATAAAATACCATTATGTAGGAAATAGTTTTATCTTTGTAATGAATAATTATAATCGAAAATATAACATATATAACCCTATGTAAAAATTGGTTTTCTAAAAGATATAAGCTTTTGTCATTTTTGTATTTACTTTATCTTAATTAATATAAAGTGTCCCTATCACCTACAAGTGGCTCCATGGGGTCCCAAAATAGACCCAAAGATTAAAATGGTCTAACATGTATGCACCAATAAGGTTAGGATAGGTTTTAGGGTAATTTATTATTATTATAATATTATTTTTTAACCCTTATTTACAGTATTTACCCTTTAACCATGGTAAATAAAATATTTACCGAAGTAATTATTCAAAATGACTAAAAATAAAAGTAAAATATTTAAACAATTTGGGCATCTTGATTCCAAATATTTAATCCATTTTTCCAAATTCAAAACACAGAAGTGGATGAAATTAATTTAAAATTAATTCTCGCTATCAAAACAAAAAGCGTGTTTTTAAGATATAATAACTATCAAAAGATTGATATTTGTTTTTGTCCGGTTTAATTGTGAAATTATGTCCAATGACCAAAATTTTATTAAATGGTAAAAATATATTCTAAATATACATTAAAACCACTCAAATTCATAATTTATCACTACTAATATTTTTGATTAAAAAAGTAGTTTTTAATTAAAATTTAGTAATTTTCACTATTCATCAAAATATAAAAGTTATCCGAAAAGTACCAAAATTTCAACCTAGGCTAAATTAGATATTACGAATCTAAAAATTAATTCCATTTTGAGAGATAAAATTTATAAAATTTTAAAAAGTGGGTATTACTATTCATAACAGCTACTTTGATTAGTTGTGGTGTGTGTTAGAACTCGAAGTTGCGTATGCCACACGCTACTGTATTATTCAAAGAGAAGCATACCGTGGAAGCATGGGGTGTTACATTGTAAATTTTTGATGTCTCCATTCTAAAGAATAGATTTATTTATTCAAATATATAAAAGTTTAAAATATTGGATTTAATAAGGGTTCACTATTAAAAGTTGGTAAAAGTGCATTTTTGAAAAATACTTCTTTTATCTGAAAAAATGAATTTGTTCTTAAATTATGTCTAAGAAACTCATAATATGGATTTTAAAATTATAAGGATTATATAAAGTTCAAAATTCAGTTAATACTATTTATAACCTCTTTTGAACGGCTTGTTTGGTAAGTCATGGTGCGCTTGAACTCGGTGTTGCATGTAGTGGAAGTTATTAAATTGTTTTGAAGAAGTACATACTATGAAATCTTGGGGTGTTACATTATTCCCTCCTTCAATAAATGGCATCCTCACAATTTTATATTGTTCTTAGAAAATAAAGGTTGAAAATAGAAAATATCTTTGTGGGAAAACCCACATCAGAAATTTGGTTAATAAAATTTAGTCTTAATAAGAAGAAAGGAGAAATGGAAGGGTCACCACCAAATTATGATCTCGATTAGGAGAACATTGGTGGAAATTAGAGACATATAATTGGTGGAAAAACATAAATATTTATAGGTAGTGATTGAGGTCATGAATCACAAACAATTTTAAAATTGAGGTCCTTAAATTTATCAATCTATGATGATTTAAAATGCCATCGGTTCAATAAAACATAAGGTATTAGGATAACACATTTTTGTTTTAAAATAACTTCAATAAAGTATAAGAATTAATTTATTCATAGAATAAGAGGAGAAGACAAATATATACATGAAAAGTAGAGTTCCATCTTTTAAATAATTTCTACCACAAACTCATCTTTCACTCTAAGAGATAATAGAAATTAATTTTTTTTTCTATTTATCCTATTCGTTTGGGGTAAAAAAATTAATTTTTAATTCATATACCAAATCTTTCAAAAAACTACATTATTAAATCTAGGACATCATGTGGGCCAGTGGCAGGTGATACACTCTTGTCACCCTTCGATTGTGGGTTCAAGTCTCGCGGCCTTGCCGGAAACGACGGGTTGCCGCCCAACCTCCGGGTTGTCCTTTTATGGCAATCCAAAAATAATCCAAACTAGAATTATCCAAAATACTTCAGTACAAAATTTTTAAGCAAGGTAAACACAATGAAGATCCTTTTTTCCACTTAATAACATGTGAACACCTTCATCATGTATTATTTTAAAACACTGCAACATCCTGAATTACCATAAAAACTTATTGATTATATTCAGGATCCCTTATTCCTTATAAAATAATGGGTGTACTCCTTCTATCCAAAAATGTTGTAAACTCCAACAATGACAAATCATTAATCATTTTCATGGTAGTGAAGAATATCCAATACAATTTATTCAAATCAATCATCTCTTATTCCAAAATCACTACCTCATCATCGGGACCATATTAAGGATTACCTTTACTTCAACAATGTATTTTCAAAAAAGTTTAGCTTACTATTAAGTCACTTTTCAAAGAACCATATAATATCAAATCCTCAATAAAATAGTACTGCTGTACAATCCTTATTTATCTCCACAATTCATGTAACCAGTATATTGTTGATACAACACTCAAATAAAATAATTCTATAATAACAACATAAGAACACTAGTCATTCCTCTTCATCTATGGTAGTATAATAACTTGATTATTATCCAATTGCATCATTTGGTGCATACTCTGATGATTTGTACATTGGTTTGCGTAGTCTTCCAACTCCTTGCAGATGAAGCATCGTACATTTGAAACCCTTTTCTTACCCTTGTAGTCACGTACATGGTGTCCTTTTTCTCCACACTTATAACAAACTCCCATTCCTTTCAGGAAAGTTCCAGGGTGTTTCTTCCCACAGTTATCATATATGGAAAAATTCTTCTTTTCCTTCTTCCCTTTATCCATATTTCTCTCTTCCATCCTTTTATTCTCTTTCTTCCCTTCAAATCTATAGGACTCAAAGAACTCTTTACTTATCTTATCAACACATGATACTATTTCTTCATATGATGATAATATATGGGAGAATATTTCCCTTATAATTTATGGCTTAATACCATGAAAGATATGATCTTTCTTACTCTTTGGATCATGCGTATTGTTGGAGTTCTCATTCCTTCTAATGGTTTCCATTTCTAAACAATGGCATGCACTAGATTAGTTTGTGAATAGAAATACCTCATCCCAAACTTGTAAAACACTTAACATAAATTAAAAATTTTATGGATATAATCCATAATCATAAAAATTTCTTTTTTGAGGAAGTATATAGTCATAAACCCTTCATAATGATTTATAAAGATAATGAGAATTATCCTAAGCATATCCCCCAGGAGTGTCGTAACCAAGAGTGTAGCAAGGCCCGTTGTCGTGCACCAATTCCCGTTCGAGTCTTGCTCAAAGCGGTGTTTTTGGGTTTTACCCCTAGGCACATCTGTGCCAGAGCTGCCTCTACCAGCTCATATCCAGATAGGGATGTATTGCATGGAAAAATCCCAAAATCTCTACAATACCAAAATTCTAGGAAGTTCTTCTATACTAATCCTCAAAGTCTATCTTAGGGATATGTGCTCTAATCAAAGTTTATCTAAATCTAGCTTCCATGCTTATTTCTAAACGTCCTATGATACCAACTATAACGCCCCGACACCAGTTACCCAGAGTCAGTGCATTATTACATAACATTGGCATGATGACAAGGAATCAAGTCCCTAAGGACCGATCAATTTAGTAGCCTTGGAAACACTAGATATATTCATAAAGTTTACATTACATAAAAAATTGAAAACTGCAACAACATCTTGTCTCCACACTCATATCCCCTTATACTATCCCTACAGGTAATTCATAAAATATTTATTCACATCCTAGGAAAAATAAAACATAGAAAGGGGTGAGCTCAAATGCTCAGTAAGGATAATAATATAGAAGAAACTTTCATAAAGAAGTATAAACATTTAAGGCAATGTATAACTAAAAAAAAGTCTTTTAAACTTGAACTTCAGCATAATATGGAAGAAATAAAATGAAATAATTCCATATACTTATTCACATGGATATTCTACTTGTCGAATATTCACATGCAATATCAATAACCACCTTCATAATGATGGAATGAATAATGCCAGAGTATCATAACCACATAGCCAATGCCTCATGCCAAGACTACAAATAAGATTTCCTTATTTGGGGTAGGTTAACCTCCTGTATAATGGTGAAATAATTGTTATTAAATTATACAAGAATCATATACATTAATATGATATCATATATGATCTTTTAACATTGGGTTGTTAATAATATCTTAGTATTATTATCATTTCGGGTGTTATCTTACTCGTTTTCTTTCATATGTTTTGTTACATAAGCCGTGTTTGATATGGAAAAGTTGTATCTTATTCATATCCAGAATTATATAAAGTCCTTAAATAAAATTATTAATAATCAAATGATAATTATACTTGAATGGATACGATGGAGAATGAATCTCATCGCGTTTGTGGAGACTGTAGTCCGTACGTACGCACAAGCGATAATATCATCCTTTTGATATTAAAATAATATATAATTGGATATTATATAATATATAAAGAATAATTATCATGTTATATTTGTTATTTACATGAATTAAACATCATTTTTTTACCCATCCAAATAATAATTTATTGAATGACAATTACACCACGACGTGGAGACGGTAAACCGTACGTACGCACATATGGTGACATGTCATTACAAGGACGGATAGAATAATGAATATGGTTGTACCATATTTATAATTAAATTATAGTATATATAAGATACTGGAGTTATTATTTTAGAATGGGAATAAAAAAGAAAGAGGAAGTGGAAGAAGAAAGGAACTTGAAAAATGGTGGTGAAAACATTACCTCTTCTTCGGGTTCTTCCTTTTGATTTGATCAAAAGGGATCATTAGGTTGACTTTATGATAAAAATATGGCCTCTAAGATGAAGTTAGGGAAGTTTAGAGAGTATTTGGGCAGGGTTTGGCCGAACAAAAAGGCTTTTAAAGTGTGAGTAATTGGTTAGAAGTTGGGTCCTTTTATAAGGGGGAGGAGGGGATCTTTAGGAAAAACTTAAAGTATTAATTTATAATAAATTCATATTCGGTTTCTTATGGTTAAAAAGTGGATTAATAAAATTATAAGGTGAGTATGGGTAGAAATACTTTCAAACAATAGACTTTTGACAGGTTTGGACCATTATATTAACCTTATCTTTTAGTTTTAACTCTTAGTTAATTAGTTTGACACTTACCATGTCACTTTGTATTTTTATATTATATAGTTAATAAACTTACTAAACACATCCAATCAACCCCAAAGTGGTCCATTAATGATAAAAAAATAATTATATATGTCTTTTGGCCGAACCTTAGATTTATAGGAATAGAATATAAATTAATAATATAATATTTGTTTTAAAAACTCATTTATGTCAATTTTGACACTACTCAATAATTTATTTTTTATAAAGTCTTACCAACTTTATTAATTAGAAAAAAATTCATTTAAGAAAACCTAAAATGTCATATTTACCAATAAAATTCATTTATGTCATCAAAACTTTCAAATTATATTTATTTTAACATTTATAATACCAATTATTTGATTCTTTCATTAATAAGGAAAATACTGCATCATTATTGTGTCATATATATTTTTACTTTTTCAATGTCTAAAAATTATAAATAAAATACCATTATGTATGAAATATTTTTATATTTCTAATGAATATTTATAATCGAAAATATAACATATATAACTCTATGTAAAAATTATTTTTCTAAAAGATATAAGCTTATGTCATTTTTGTATTTACTTTAACTTAATTAATATAAAGTGTCCCTATCACCTAAAAGTGGCTCTATGGGGTCCCAAAATCGATCAAAAGATACCCATGGTCGAAAATGTATCCACCAATAAGGTTAGGAGACATTTTAGGGTAATTTATTATTATTATAATATTATTTGTTAACCCTTATTTACCAGATTTACCCTTTAACCATGGTAAATAAAATATTTACCGAAGTAATTATTCAAAATGTATAAAAATAAATGTTACCTATTTACACAATTTGGAAATCCTAATTAAAAATATGGAATCCATTTTTCCAAATTCAAAACACAGAAGTGACAGAAATTAATTTAAAATTAATTCCCGCTGTCAAAACAAAAAGAGTGTTTTTAAGATATAATAACTATCAAAAGATTGATACTTGTTTATGTCCGGTTTAATTGTGAAATTATGTCCAATGACTGAAATTTTATTAAATGGTAAAAATATATTCTAAATATAAATTAAAACCACTCAAATTCAAAATTTGTCACTACTAATTATTTTGATTAAAAAAGTTGTTATTAATTAAAATTTTGTAATTTTCACTATTCATCAAAATATAAAAGTTATCCGAAAAGTACCGAAATTTCACCCTAGGCTAAATTAGATATTCCAAATCCAGAAATGAAGTCCATTTTGAGAGATAAAATTTATAAATTTTTAAAAAGTGGGTATTACTATTCATAACAGCTACTTTGATTGGTTGTGGTGTGTGTTAGAATTCGAAGTTGTGTACACCACACACTACTGTATTATTCAAAGAGAAGCGTACCATGGAAGCTTGGGGTGTTACATTGTAAATTTTTTATGTCCCCATTCTAAAGAATAAATTTATTTAGTCAAATATATAAATGTTTACAATATTGGATTTAAAAAGGGTTCACTATTAAAAGTTGGTAAAAGTGCATTTTTGAAAAAATACTTCTTTTATCTGAAAAAATGAATTTGTTCTTACATTATGTCTAAGAAACTCATAATATGGATTCTAAAATTATAAGGATTATATATAGTTCAAAATTCATTAAATACTATTCATAACCTCTTTTGAACAACTTGTTTGGTAAGTCATAGTGCGCTTGAACTCGGTGTTGCGTGTAGTGAAAATTATTGAATTGTTTTGAAGAAGTACATACTATGAAATCTTGGGGTGTTACATATTTCCTATTTTTGGATGGAATTTTTTTATCATGTGTAATCTAGATTTTTCCTATTTTTAATTAAAAATAATTAATAATTAATTATTTCACACTCTGATCTTAGTGGTATAATCTCCCCATAGTACCATCTCATCCCCTTGGTTCTAGTCAGAAGCATCTATCATATAGTGAGGTGTTACTGAGGTATAATAGAAATAATCAGTCGAAGAACTGAGTAGTTGTTCTGGGTGGTGAGATGTTAAAAAATCAATGATACCACTTCAAATATTAATTTTTTTAATGTATTTAGAGTATGGATTTTTTAAATTATGTTAATTAAGAGATAAATACAGATAAAAGGCCCCCTAAAAAATTAGTGAAAACCTTATATCCAAAAATTTCTTAGGAGTCTCTACTCTATAAGACACATGATCATTAGAACATGGTACCTATAATCATGGGACTAAATTGTGAAATTTCCCAAATATTCTTATTTTTATTTTATCTTATAATTTTATTAGATAATAGCATTGTCCTTTACGCCCAACTATTTCAAGAGCTCTAGGATATTCCAATGTTTGTTTCCCTCCATTATCATCATACTCCATTGATGATTCCACCCCAATGTCAAGGTAATATATCTTATCCTCATATTTTATTATTCTTATCCTTTCATACCCTCTCTAAATTCTTCAACCTTTATTGTTCCTCATGCTGAGAAAAATATAAATACAAGGTTGATATTCCATTGGTTCTTTCCATTTCACGGTTTAATGATCACTATTCTTTATCTCAACCTCTCAATATTTCAATATGGTAAATGTATTCATTATAAGGTAATTTTTTAATGATATTAATTTTATTTGAAATAATATTGGTAGATTCTTTTCTTATAAATAATTCCACTATAACATATCTCCCATGTGTATTTTTTTCTATGAATATAAATACTCTAAAATTTTCTACTAGTTCTATTATATTTTAAAATTGTTTTGAAATAATTTTCAAAGGATATGTTTCTAATGTAAAATATAATGCATGCAGAATATTTTATAAAATATTTTTGATAAATTTTTATTTTTAACATGATTTTTTAAAATAATTTGACTTATGTATTATTTTATATATTTTTAGTTTAATGTTTTCCATCTATTTATTGACATGAAGGTTACTTCTGACATATGATCATTATTATTTATTTTCATTATCTTTTATCACAAATGTACTTTATTAGTTTTTTTTAGGAAGATGATATTATTCATGATGTTTTTTGTTTATGGAATTAATAAAGGATTAAATTTTTTAAATGGTACAAAGATTATGTCTTGTGGATTATTTGTATAAGAATGGTTGAATTATTTCATTTGCCCGTAATAGTAATAAACGGATTTTTGGTAGTAAAAGAGGAATCAAGGATGAGTGATACATTGGATATGATTCTTATTTAAATAAGAACATAATTTTTAATATTTCATTGTATAAGGGTTATTGGATTGTGGGGAAATGTGATTTATCCAAGACAAGAATTTATTTGGATCACATAATAAACCGAAAAATTATTAGTGAGTAAGTTCCATATATTTACTTGATATACTTAAGGTTTTTATCCCATGTTATGTCTGTTTTAGTTTTTTATTGGCTTTATCAAATAATTTACTTTATTTTATGTGGTATTGTTATTTTGAAATAATTCATACTTATTAATTTTTACATATGTTTTCAAATTAAATAGAAATGTAATGGATAAAAATGTGTTTGGATTTTTGTGTCTCAACTAAACAATTTAGTAGATCATGTAATTACTCTAATACGGGGGGAATTAATGTGGCCATTTTAACCAACTCTTATCACTTTTTAATTTACCCTTTAAATATTCAATCCTTCGTATTACAATAGATGTGTGGATATTCTTATACATTCCCAACACTCACCACCAGATGATAAGTGGTAAAAAATGATTGAGATAATCCCAGAACATTTTTACAAGGTTCTAACCCAATATGGGTATCTACTCTCTATGTTCGAGTCAAGTCCAAATAAAAAATATCCACTACATTATTCATGTAAATGTAATAATGATATCTCCTAAAAATCATGTACAATATCCCTACTATTTAAAAATATCTATATTGTGCTCTTTATACTATATCTGACAAGTTTATAAAGGGTACTCTATACAAACTCAAGAATGAAATATTCAAATTAGTCTAGGATATAACTATATCACAATAAAATGTTATTTTTCCTTGATTATATTATTTAATAACTAATATATAATATACTATATCTACATAAATTTCATTATCTGTATCTAAATTCAAACTCATTTTCCTTTTAGCCTTATATGATCTTTAGTCATAAAAAATCACCAACAACAATATTCTTCATTAAACGAATATACACACAAAACATGAATGAGAATAAATAGTCTAACTCCATCAAATTTATTCTTCTTCCTACTCCCCATTTTTATTCTTCCTTATCTTATACATTTTATGATTATATATATAATGTGTTAGTCCTGGTAAGAATGTTGAATCCGCTGAAGGGGGTGATGTATTGTGTATCTATTTAATGTATTTTTATCTCACTAGCATTATCCCCCTTTAATTCTTAAACATATTTCTTAGTTAGTATTTAGAGATCTACTTATGTTCCCTATGATACTAAAAATAAATGAAATACATGAAATAGAAAAGAGTTAAAGCATTTAATTTTTTATAAGGCTTGACCCTAATGAAGTAATATATTACATGATATGTTCTAGTTGAGTATAAAAAACTGATTATCAATATTTAATTATTTTAATTACTAAAACATGAGTGGGTATAATTCTAATCTGAATTATCACAAGGGGTGTGTAGGTATCATTTTAATCCCATGGTTTGGTATCATCATTTCCCAATTCCACCTCACAGTAGTCTTTATCTACCAAAATCCTTCACTCACTTAATTGGGATGAATATTAATATATTGGATCACTAGTGTCTTCGTATGTCCACCTATGAAACATCAGAGGAAAATCTTCAATCTATGCCTATATTTAACTATACAAACAATCTAGAATCTTATTCCTAATTAATGTGTTATTGATTACTGTAGTATAATAAACAAAACTATATACTCATCAACCCCATTATTTAACTCAGTATCATAATGATTATTAATTATAAATTTTCATATAACTTACTATATATTTCTCCAAAATCATTTCCTAGTGCTTAATCAAATTTATATTAAGAATAATAGAAATAATACCAGCCTTTTCTTAATTATATTTTATTATATAGGGATATCAAAAGAATGTTTTTATAACAAGTTTCACATAACTCTTCATCATTCATCATAATATTCTTCTTCTTCAATCCTCCAGATCTTTTATTAAGAGTATCATTTGAAATATTCTATTCAATATATAAAATGATATTAGATATAGAGAAAAAATTCCACAAATCTTCTTCTACCCGCCATCATATTTACATTATCACTAAATCCCTTTGATATTTTTTACACCTTAATTCTATATTATATTTTTTCATCAAATATAATTTAATCATATTGATTTGTTTATAAAATATCTCCACAATAATTATTTTTTTAACTCTCATGATATCAAATATTATTATATATCTCTCTTTAAATAGTATTTTCAAGCACATAATCACCTAATTTGAATGATATCATATAGTGGAGTTTTTGTTTAATTAGGAAATGATATGAAAACCCTTTAATTACACACTATGACATGACTATCTCATCATGGAATGAATATAATATAATTAAATGAAATTAATTTAACTAGTATTACTTCTCTAATTACATTACAATATGAAATTTATATTCACCACGTGGAAACTCATTCTATTATCTTGAACCATGATCTATATAAATAATTTTTTTTTTCTAATCCATAGAAGGAAAAAGTCAAAATCAACATGGTTAATTATTGAACCTATTCTCTAGAAAATGATGACATAAAATTTCAACTTCGAATAGAAACTTTAAATATTAGTTACTAAATCTTACATATCCTATAACTAAAATTCATGTATAAATGTAATAATTTCACCTTTTACAAATTTCAAATACCCACAATAGCCATATTCTTATGTATGAATATGGTTAAATATATGAATCCACTAACATTACCATTTTACTAATCAACCATCAGAATAATTTTGTTTTATGCCCATGTTTACTTTCATCTTTTTCAAGTCTGTTACACTTTTGTATAGGGTCCATATGTATCTTATTAAATTTTCAAATTCATTTTATGCATTACCATTCCTTTTTAAATTATTTTTTTCCTTATAGTTACATTTATGCATGCTATGCCTTTTTTAAATAAGTTTTAATCAACTATAAGTTTACTTATATATATATATATATATTTCTTTGTATTTTAGCATATTATTTTCTTTATTAATTATCTATAAAAATATAAAACATTCAAAATTCATTAAACATACTAAAAAATTATAATTTCATCAACATTGAATTACCATTTAAAAATTTTTAAATGATTTTTACAAAAAAAAATTATGGTTTAATCACCATTAATGAATTTCAAATCATTTAATTTTACACTAAAATAATGTTTGATTATTTATAAGGTATCCAGTTTTTGGGAATATGTATTTAGTTCGAATCATAGATAACCTATTAATGTTAATTAACTATAGATGTGTCAGGGTTTTCAGTATAGGTCAACGAATTAATCTAGGAGGTTATCCTAGGACTACGAGTTAATTGTTTTAAGAAAATATATTATTTGGTGCAAAATATAGATCTATTTATTTTTCATATTTTTTGGAGGAATTGTTAAATAATTAATTCCATGGATGTTTTTGACTTTTTTGGTATTTTTGATATTGTGGAAGTTTTCAAATATTTAGGATGAATACAGTTTGTAGGGGTAATATTATAATGGGTAAGAGTAATTCAAATCTTTAGAAAATCCAATATATCTATAATTTATAAGAGTCACCTTGTAAATATATTAAAAATAATAATAATTCTTGGATTCACATGTATGAATAAGAGTAAATATTTAAAAAAGTTTTGATATTTGAATGTAAATATCTCAAGATTATGAGTTTATTTTTGTCCACATATGTCATCCTATTGGAGTTATAAAATGGAATTGTTTTTGATGTGTTGTTTTTTAGTGTATTCATAATTTTTTTATTGGGAAACAAACAAAAATTTATCTAAAGTATTAAACTTACACATGTGTGTAATTAATTTAAAATTTTATATCAATGTTATTGGGAATTTGGATGAATGTAAAAACTTACAAAGGGAATAAAAAAATTAATATAAAATAAATAGTCTACATAATGGATATTTTTGAAATTTATAACATTACATATGAGAAATAATTTAATATAATGTTGAATAAAATGTTATGTATAAAATTAAACTAAGAAAAATATATTTCATATCAAAAATACATTACGTACGGAGATTCATAATACAGTTTTCTATCTAAAAAAATAGTAACTTATTAGGGGCCCGCTGTGATATATAAGGGTCATTATAGTGATACATAAGAGTCATATAATGGAACCATATTATATATAATATTCTTTAACTTATTGAGTTCTTTTGGATGAAACATAATGGTATGGACCATGCGTATAAGTAAAACTATTTTTAATATTATATATATTTGGATTTTCATTGATATTTCATATAATATTTAAAAGGATAATAAAATATATAATAAAATATATAAATTCACATTAGGTATCTATCATCTAAGATTATCATAAAATCTTTAGAAAATCTCTTTCACTATTTTCTTCTTCTCTAAGTGATATTCACACCAAATCTTATCAGTTTGTTTTACTTTCTAAACCATGAAGTAGCTATGGGTAAGGCTACCTATCCCAAAGTTGTAAACACGTGTTTACATTGATAATTTTTCATTTTCAATAAATGGATCACTAAATTAGGGGTTATTATTATATTGTAATTAATTTTTTATTGAGTCTTAGTAAACTGGATTTTCATCAAAAATAAATTCATAAATGCACTAGGTAGTTGGTTTATAACTATTTAAAGGGTTATAAATGTGGTTTTCATTATGTAATAAATAGGACAACATAGCATCATCTATATGCAACCAACAATGAAATATTATTGGGTTCCAATTATCCCATAAATAAAACCTTAGTTAGAGTAATGTGCGAAATGGTGGAAGTGATCATGTTTGGAATATCAGCATAATGTTATGAGAATCAGTCATGGTAGTATAGATGTCATGTCATGTAATGTAATGATTCTTTGTATGTGATATTGATATAATTATCCAGTATTATGTGGATGGTGTTGAAAATTAACATTGGTTTCAATGGTTTTTCCATAATGTTGTAGCCTCTGATGTTGTTGACTTGCACTCATTTTGGGGGATCTGGTTATTAGTGTTGTGTGTATAGTGGATAAGGGCCCATGACATTTTTTATAATATATGTTGTCTTTCTCAATTTTATAGTTATGTATTTAAGTGGTGATAGTGTTGACTTCCATTTTGGAGGATGGGTTAAACTATAGATTCCAACTATTTGCTGTGTGTGACACCACTAGATGGGAGAGATATGCTCACTAGATATGTGAGGTATGATAATACATGTGATTTACGATCCATGTGGAAGTAAACCGTGATTTGGGGTGATGATTACTAGTAACATGGGAGTCATTAAAAAGGATTATTGTACATTTTTATGAAGAAAAATGGATGGATTGTTTCAATTAAGAATCAGTCATAGTATAAAAAGGACCACTCATGTATGGTTGAGAATTAGTAGAGATAGTTGTGTGAAAAGGTTGGTTTATATTTTTTAGGACTATCATGAAATGGTATATATATATAGATATTATATAAGGAAACCATATTTTTTCTTGTTGAGTTGATAATCACATGCTAAATGAGACCTTTAGTTTGCATGTAAAATTTATGGCTGATAGTATAAATATGGTTAAAGGTAAAAAATATAAAACTAATTGTTAGTGGATTTACTGATGGTTCCCTAACTAGATCGAATGGTTTTGAAGATTCTATAAATAGTTCATATTTCTAATTATGGAATACATTTTCATCACATTTCTATACTATATATTTGATTGGTTACTGAAAAGTCCACTGGGTTTTGTACTTCTGAAATGCAATTGAAAATGATTATAACATTGACCATAATGATTTTTTTCTTACTAAAAATTGTTATTTAAATTTATTGAACTATGATGTTTTATTATTAATAGTTTTTTTTATACTTGGAGGGCATATCCCCGTCACTAGCCCCTATAAAACCATCACTACTCGTTGATAGATATTCGTGTATATGGAGGGCACCTATGATCTAAGGCTACTCCAAAATTGAAAATACAGATTGAACCAATCTATGGTATTAAAAATTGGTATTAAATAAGTGTGACATAAAAATATATAAAGGAAGTATTTTCATGTTGTTTGGATTTTGGTGTACATGAGGTCTATTAATGTGTTGGAAAAAGGGGAAGATGTCTTATTGTGATCCGGAGGAATGAAATTATGGGTTGAAGTTTATGTTTCAAAGGGAATTTGGATTTATATTTTCTAATGATCGTAGATTCTTTAATTGTGTAGGATAAATAGATTTTTATGTTAATAATTTATGGATTATTCTCTAGGAATGAAGGGTTAATAGGTAGTACTCATGCAACTGTTTAATCACATAGTGATAACATGACATGTATACAATTCTTGTAATTTTCCTTTTGATCTTAAAAAGGAAAAAAGTATTGTTGTTTAAAGTGTTAACAATAAGAAAAATATAATTTAATTTGATTTTACATTTTTTTAATTTTACAAAGCTAAACGAGGAAGAGTAGTAATTCAGGAATATAAATTATGATTGGTTATTTAAACTATATAAATAAACCTATGAGTTGTTTTCCCATATATATTATTTAATGAATATTACTCATCCATCCAAGAGACATAATTAATGATAATAAAAGTAATGTGACTACCATTTGCATAATATGTGTGTATTAACTGACTTAGAAAATGGTTTTCAATGTTGTGAGATTTTATAAAATGGACTTGGGTGTTGTAAGAATGTGTAAGGGTAGTGGGTTACACTACCTTTTATAGTTTTCTTTATTTGTTAAATCTATGATATTAAATATGTCTTGAGAATTAATTTTGTATAGAGGTGTACATAATATATTGGTATAGGATTTAAAATATGACTGTCTACTACTGTTGAACGTTTTGTTTAGGAAGGTGTTGGATGAGTAGTGTTGGGAGAGCCTGTGGCATGTTTTCAAGAGAATTAACTGAGGATTTTACTGAGATGAGGCATTTTTGGAATATCTGAAAAGGGTGTTCATACACCAGTTTCACAGAAGAATATGATTATAAGTTGATACTATAAAAAATATTATTCTAGGAGGTATATAGATTTTATGAAATTTGTGGCAATATTTGAAAGAGATGAGGCCTCCAAATTGTGATTATTTGAGATTATTTTTAATTATATAGGTAAAGATATTTTGGTTTATTTTTTTATACTTGGTAAACCAGGTGTTTATAGATGACTAAAACATAGAATAAGAAAACACATTGAGACAGATGGAGGCCTTGGCCAAGGCAAGAAGTTAATCTTCTTATAACCAGAAGTCGGGGAATGAGGAAATCCAAAATGGTCTTTAGAGTAGAGTTTTTATTATACCCCTATGGAGTGGGTCATTAAAAAAGTGATTATATCATGGATATAAAAGGAAAATTAAATCTCAGTGTGATCGAATAGTAATTAATTATTGGGAATGAGGCTAGATGAGAAGTCTGGTGTAATATTTTCATAATACCTCATTATTTATTGGGGTTTGAGTGTTGGTATAGAATTAGGAATCAATGATAATACTAGGATCTATAAGACTATTAGTTTAACTAGGTGATGATATATGATATTTATTAGAACATGATAGAAAAGGTAGAGGAAAATATAGAAAGCAATGAGATTTCTGGATGATATTGGGTGAAACTCCTTAGAGAAAAAACTTGATGGGAATTTAGGAATCACTTTTTCTATATATGATAGTGCAAATATTCTTAGAGTAGGTCATGGATATATCTACAATAAAAGTTAATCTATCCATGTTTGATAATTTTTTTGTGTGATAGGTATTGATACATGATGTGTATATATGATAAATGGATTTAAAATTACTAGTTGAAATTTTTTATTTTGTATGATGTGGGATGTTGATAGTAATTGATTTGTGGAAATGAATGGATACATGAAATGTGTGTACTGTATAAGTGTGATGTAATTTTTTTGGGTAAATATATAGTTGTGAGGCCTAATAGGTGAATCCCACCTCAGGGAGTATCCAATAAATTTATCTTCTAGATGGAATGGCTATATATGGGGGTAGAAATGAGATATATTCATTAACCTTTAACATAATGCTTTAGGAATAAAGTGATAAGGGGTGCTTAGGTTTTTGTTAGATTTGGTTAATAGAAGTTTGAGATATAATGAAAATTAGTTATCAATTATTGGGTAGGTTTTATGCTATTGGTTATTTTTGAATAGTAATTTTGGTTGGATCCTTGATCAAGAACATTTTTTTTAGAGTTTGTATAGGTGTTTGGAGTATCCGTATAGGCCAATGACTGAGTCTCGAGGGTTACCCCCGTCTGGGAGTATAATTGTTTTTATAAAATGTGTTAGCATTATAATATATATATATATATAATTAGTATTTATTGAGATATTATTAATTAATTATAGGAATAGAATTAGTTTTTTACTTTTTTGGGTATTTTTGAAGCTTCATGCATTTGGTATATGAGAGTCACCTTATGGGAGTTGTAAAAATGATATGATTTGGATAAATTAGTTTTTTTGAGTATTCATACACTTTTTATAAGAATAACTACTAAAATATGACTACAGTCATAACCTTATTGATATACATATGTTTTTTTTAAAACGTTATGTGACAGTTCTTTGGAATTCAGATAAATGTAAAACCATACGCAATGAAGAATTAATTATGTATAAAATATATGTTCTACATATGGTATATTTATATAAGGAAATATATTATGGATGATAGATAAAATATATTAAAATGGAATACAATGTTATGTATGAAATTAATCCCAAAAGAAATATATTACATATGGAAAAATATTACAAATAGATATGTGAAATAAAATATTTTGATTAAATTTTTTAAAATTGTTGTGGGACTATAGTGATATGTAAAGGTCATAATGTTGATACATAAGATACATTTTGGGGAACTTTGTGAAAATAAGATTCCTTAAAATAGTGAAATTAAATGGATATCATATAATGGCAAGGACCATGCGTAAGAGTAATACTTATTGAGAAAATTTAATATTTAATTATTTTTTTATATTTTACCAAAAAATTGTTCAAATGATAAATTAAATTTGAATTTAAATATAAAATAATTTTTTTGGGTTTTTTTGTCCAAAAATACTATAAAATATCTTAATAGATCTCTTTTTTCTTCTCTAATTCTCTATGTGATTATTCATTGAATCATGTTAGTTCCTCATACAATTAGAATTATGGAGTATCTATATGTATGTATTTAAATATCTATGTTTTTAACATCCTTTTCTTTAACTAATTTTGTTTTTTTCCATCAATGGTTCACTAAAATGATGTTTTTTCAGTGTATTCAGATCATTTAATTGAATTAAAATCAGTTATATTTTATTTACAGGTTGGTTCCTACATACTCTATGAATTTTTTTCATAAATATTTCATTTTTCATTCTTTTTTTATGAGTTTTGTAATAAATAAGACGATGCAGTGTTTTCTATATGTGATTAAGAATAGAACCACTTATTATTCCTTTTTTCCATGAATATACCCTTGAGTTGGATCACATGTAAAATGGTTGATATAATATTTTATTTCCTTATATAACAATATTTTTGTTTTATGTCATGATGAGATGGATTAAATGTTCTTTAATGTGGAGTTTCTTGGGATATGATATTTAAGTTATTAGATATTGGGATAAAAATTGTGTTTACCAATGTCTTGGGTAGTGATTGTGGTCTTCCAATGTGTGGATTTTGATATTGGTGATTACCACTCATGTTGGGGTATATGGTAATTATCATTATGTTGAAATATTACATGTACCATTATGAGGTTTATTCTAGTCATTGTGGGTGAAAACTCTATAGTTATATGCTATTGGGGTGATGGCGTTAACCACTGGTTCATAAGAGGTTATTCAACATATACATACATGATTGGTTTTTTATGAGACCCTATATATATGTATCATGATCATTAGATATGTGATGTGTGATAATATAATATATTTACATGCCATGGGGGAATCATGTATGATTTTGGTTAATGATGTTATGTGACATGGGTGTTACTTGGAAGGAAGATGGAGATAATTGTCTGAAATTTTTGGTTTTTATTTGCGATTTATTGAACGATATACTTTTTTATGGATATCATTTTAGTACACTATTATAGGTGGGAAACTAAGTTCAAATTCATACCTTCTATGGCCCTTTAAGACCCATACTGAAGTTATATAACATAGTACCGGTAAGGGTAATGTATCTATGTATAGAAACTGATATAGGTACATGTGTTGATAGTCGAAAAGTAGGATGTAATGGTTTTGAAAACTTTTTATCACATTGTACTAGTAATGGAAAAACCTCAATAATAGTCGAAAACATTTAGAAAATGCGGATGTGTGCCTAAGGACCAGTGATCCTCTAGTTTAGTTACTTTGTAATGAACTAGTCCATGATGTTTTAGTATTGAACTTCTCAATATCTACTCTTTTACTTTTAAACATATCTCATCTTGAATCACTACTAAATATCTTATAAAATTGTGATATAAATAATTTGAAAGAATATACAACATTATCAAACATTAATCTCTACTAATGTCACATTCTCTTAGACTGATAAAGCTTACCAACTTTCCACTATGATATATCATAAGTATCAATAATGATATATTAAATATTCCCCAAATATCATACATATCATAGTATTGTTTTTTTTCTTTATAATATTTATGTATTCATTGCAACACATCTATTATGTATGATGCAATTTTTTTTGAAAAATTATAATATTTTATTCCATTACTACATTTCCATAAGAACTTCAAATCATATCTCACACATTAATCAAATATATTTAATATCACCTCATCATTTTTTTCTTTACCAAATTATATTATGAACCTCAATATATATCTCAGTTTTCTCTAATAATATATTATGCATAACTATATATTATTTTATTTTGTAATTTTAGAATAAATTGACAAGATATTTTCTTTATTTACTAATACACATTGTGTGCCCGAATTCATCCATTTATTTTTCACATTTCATTATCACCCTCAAGAAAAGTATTCTTTATATACTAAATAAATACAACTATTTCTCTTTTACTTTTCCAATATTCATGTTATTAAGAAATATTTTTTATCAAAAAAATATCTCACATACCACATGAAATTTATTCCATAACCTAGTGTGAATTATTTGGGTCTTTGAAAAAACTTTAGACTCAATTTAGATTGATAATTATTTATCATCCGTAGAATTTAAATATTATAGTGACACATTTTCCTTCCCCAAAATTCTGTTATGATGAAAATAATATGTTTCTCATGTACATTTTTCACCCTCATCCAAGAATTACAAAATTTATTCACCTAAGATGAGAATATCATTAAACTTTCTAAGGAAATATTCAATCACTTCAATTCATTTCCTAAAAACATAAACAACTATAGGATTATATCAAAAAATATTAAACCTATTATTTACAATTATCAATGATTTTTTATCATATGTGTACTCTGGTTAAGTCATCCCTTGAAAATGAACTACCTAATCTATTTCAACGTCACTATTAGATTCATCTAATGAACATCCGAGTGTTTAAATCAATATATGTTAAATCCTTCAGAATTTATTAAAATTATATGAAATCTCACTCATATAGAGATCTTGATTCTTCTATAAAACATTAAGCTTTCTCAACATCCATAAATATGTTTTAGATAGTGTTCTCACTATAAATCATTAATTATAATTGATTCGTTATAGTATCATATCTATAATCACATGATTTGTAATATTCCTTCAAAACACCAAATAAGAAATCATGTAAACTTATATTTAAACATTGTAATGGTTCTTGATCAATATGTATAGTGGAAATACCTTTAATACATTTAATCTTTAAGAACCACCAGATGCAACTCTATCTTTTCAAATTCATAATTCATTGGTCTATTCCTCTATCACCCTTTACATATTGGCCATTATAATACTCATTAATAACTAATATAACCACCACAATTCATTTTTAGGGTCAATCATCCCTTTAGTTTTTTTCCAATACACATAACTACCTCTTATAAATCATGGTTAATATGTTACCAATATTTCTCATTTCACCCATATTGATAATAATTTCAATACATTAAATTCATGGCATATGAATAATTATATCATGCATAAAATTTATTATTTGTCACTTTATACAATAAATTCCACATTATTGGATTGTGGAATCACATTTCTCTTAATAAAGAAGACATTTATAAATAAAATATATTTATTATAAATTCAACTCAGTGTTTAAAACATTAATTAATTGTAACAAAAAACTCTCATATAATTATAAATAATTTTATATCATATCATATTACTCTTTTTTATAGTTACAAAAGAATATTTTACAAGTATTTTTATAACCCACACTCAACATAACAGACACATAAAAATCATTCAGGCATATGAAAATAATTCCCCATTAATATTTCCTTAAAATTAAATAGAAATGTCCGATCAATTATATAAATTTATTCAATATTAATATGGATGATAAATTTTGATAATAATAACTAATATTATTCTATCCCAAAACCAAAAATAATAACATTCTTATTTTTATTCATATTCTAATCTCTCCTTTAAAAAATATAGTCCATCCTTATTCCTCATTGATGGTCTTATTTAGAATATACTCCAATCATATATATGGTGTCACAACTTGAAATTTTTTAAGGATTCATATTATGCCAAGAACATAATTCAATGATAGATATATATTATATCTCTACAATTTTCATAGCATTCATCAAGTTATCCACTTTTATGTATCTTCTTTCATTAAGGATAAAAATATTAAAAAAAATTAATGTGAATAATTTGTGTCATCCATAACACCTTAATTACAAAAACAACGTAGATATTTTATTTTCAAGCCATATATTATTTCCCTCATAGATATAAATTTATATGAAAAATTAATGATTTAACCTACTCTAATTTTTTATATTCTAGAGTTTTATAAAATTATGGTACTCCCATTAATTTCATATTTCTACTTCTATGGAATTTTATTTTTCAAATTATATAAAAATAAAATTCATTGTTTTCATTTTTCTCCATTTTATAAGATAGTTCAAACTATGTTTTCCATATGGTCATGTGTTCCTTAAGAACACACTCAACATTATTCTTGTTTGAACACTACTTTTTTTACGACATCTTTCATGAAACTTGAATTAAATTGTGAGTTCTATTTATTTCTATACAACTGCTTCATTCTTGGTAGTAATGTTATAAATTTTATTAGACGGTGTATAATATTATTTTACCATCCCTTAAAACATTATTATATCTTTGAGTTTTATTCCCAATAAATATCTCTAATTAATCTTGATGGATTTATTCACAAAAAAACAATCCTCTTATTTCTTTTATGGATTGATTCTCCTAATTTTTTCAGATTACATTATAAAAAATTGATATTCATGTTATACATAATATAGTACATGATATATCTTTTTCTATCATGGTATATATATTTATTTGATTGTATATAATCCTTCTCATAATTCTTCATGGGAGAATTTTTTGTATTAATTTTGTTGTGTTCATATCCAAATATAGAATCATTATTACAACCTGGTTTCTTTTTGTAAATGGAAATTATTCTTTCATCAAAATATTTTGAATTATTTTTATTACATATTTTCTTTATCACTATAAGAAATTATATTGAAATTTTCATAGAAATTATGCAATATTTCAAATCTATATTTAGTAATGAGATTAACTCAAATATTTTTTTCTATATAATTATTAAGAGTAGTATAATTTATTTTTTTTAAAAAAAATAGATCTAAGACACCATAATCCATAACCTATGTAATCTTATGTATTTGAAAAATTATTCCATGATTTAAAGGCCTTAGATTGAAATATTTCACTACACCTACTATATGGTACTCCATACCTACAATCCATGGTCCAGTTTGAAAAAAACATACTTTAAAATCTATCTTTGATTCAGAGTGATATGAAAAAAGATTAAATTTTTTATATTTCACATTAATATTATATCTCCTAATAATCTCAAAAAATCTTGGGAACTAAAGGATTACTATATTTGGAGAGTAGATATATACAAAACACATTTTAAAACACTTGTGAACATTGCTTCATAATAGTACCAATGTGGAATTCACATAAGTGATAACACTCATCATAACTATTGGTGTGGGAAAATAAGGAATGGGTGAAATAATATGCTTAATATGGGTAAATATAATAGATAAAAATTTATGATCATAAGTGTTCATTAGATAAACATATGTATATGAGAACATAATCAATAGCTATAAACACAACCTTAGAATATAATTCCCAAATAAAAATGATTCATAATTAATTATTCAAGGAAGAATTATATGAGTATAACATCAGACATGAGCCATCATAAAATGAGAAAATTTCTGAACATAATGTTATTGCACAGACATAAAAATTGAAAATCATTTCTTTTGTCAACACTCACTGCCAAGACCATCATTTAGTGGATAGAATCCCAAAATGGATTGAATTCACTCATAAATCCCTAATAGGTAATATAATGATATATAAGTATTTATCTAATTAAAATAAGAGATATATAATTTGTGTACCACATGCCACATAATTAATTGTTGGGCTAAAAGGAAAATTCTCTTATAATATTTTTAAAATACATTTCTCTGAAACCAAATTGTAAAAAGGATAATAATAATTTATTTTGGAAGAAGGTAAAGTGAAATTATTAGATAAAACTATATAGAAACATTTGGGCTTAAAAATAATATTGGATATTTTTTTTTTGAAATGATGAATATATACATGGAGTTAAAACAACAAATAAATAGTATGTGAGATATTCCAAAAAATTCTTATTTTTTATGAAAAATGAGATTGTCAAAGAAGAATAAGGGGGTAATAACTCATAAAAAATGATTTAATGAGAAAAAATATTAATATATAGGAAAAAATAGATTAATTACAAGATAATACCATTTAAGTGTAGAATACACCCAACATATAATAATGGACCTCAAGAAAAATCCTTACAACTTAATGAAAGGAAAATTTGTTATGAAAAAACATTATGTCTTTGGTAGCCTTTAAAAAACCCATTCAATGAGATAACCATATATTCATTTATAAATAAATTTAAATTCATGATAATTATGATAAATATATCAATTTATTATATACACAATATAAAATAAATGAAGTCGTGAATATTGAACATATCTTAATGAATGAAATTGAAAACTGAAACCCTTACAACTTTGGTAACTTTTAAAATATAAGACTTCAAAAGTGAAAACAATAAATAGAAACTTCATTATGTTAAATAAATTTTAATAATATTAAAATTAACCCACATAGGAATTTTGTACACCATATATACAAAAATTGTTTCATAATGAAAAAAATGACTCAAATAAGGGTGTTTGAGATGAAAGACCCTAATGAATATCAAAATTCCTGATGTATGGACTATTTGAATAATGGTTTATGTGATAAATATTAATATAAACATGAAAAATTAATTAAAAAATTATAAAATCAAAGGAAATAATGTACCAATTAAATTAGAATAAATTTTTTAAAAAAGAAATATCATAACTCAATAAATGAAGGTTGAGATTAAAAAAACTCTTACCTTGAATTATCACTTAGTATAACACACACTATACTCATTTATAAGAAAAATAACTTTCAAAATAAATTATTCAATAATATTATTCTCGTATAATATTTTTTAAAACTTATATTTTAATCACTCATTATACATTTATTAGTTAGTTTTTTCTTATTTTCATCATCAGAAGTTAGTGATTTGGGTTTATTCATGAATGCCTTTTAATATCAATGATGATCAACATAAATTTTTATCATTTTAATCATTACTAGATTATTTATGTTACTAGAACAGATTTTATATAATTTCCTATTAAATTATATTTTTATTCCATGATATAATTAGTCATGATTCATGAATATGAAACCATTGAGGTGCTTGTATCATTTAATTTATACATATCAATGGATAAATTTATTATCACCATTTTTTTCATACATTAAAGATAATATTAAGAATATATATTACTCCCTAATATAATTTTTATTCCTAAAATTCATTTTTAAACCATATCTGTATGGTGGTGATAACAAATGAAACACATCACTTATGTATATGGTTGTCCACATGTATGCACAATAAACATATTTTGTTTTTAAATAGATGGAAAGAAAATAAGTTAAACAATGATTTATTTTTAAATAATAATAATTATGTAATTTATATAATACTATTTTATTAATTATACTATCAATACTATCCCTATAATGTAGTGGTGAAAAACAAAACGAATCATCCATTGAAGTTGTAGACTACATGTATAGACGAGCAACGTCTTTATTTTTCATATGTATAAGAGGGAAATAGATAAAAAATTTTCCATGAATATTACAGAATTTAATTATAAAAATGATACTAATGTCAATATACAAATATAGATTTTATAGGTTTCTAAATGGATGGATTTAAAATATAAATGATAAATAACTATGAGTGGATATTTAACTCGTTTATAATTTGAGTAATTACTTGAAATACATCAAATAATTGGAGTACATGGGAAACATTATTGTAATAGTGTCCCCATAAAAGTGAAATGGATTATACAATATGTTAAATGGGTATAGATGAAGTAAATATATTTGTATATATAAGGACACGATCCTTATAAAATCCATAATATCAATTTTTAAAAGAGTGTTCACTTTTGTGAATTCTGGAATATATTTTTAGGTTTTGAGTTTTGAAGAATTATGTCATAAAAAACAATACTGTATGTGTTTTAAAATTAATCTCAATGTCCATTTATCTTATAATAATGGACTTTTAAAATAAAACAAGTTTTCTTTTCATGAAAAATATTTTCAATTTTCCACTTGAATTCCTTTTGTTCTTACTCATACATCAAACTAGTGAAAACATTTAAAAATATGGTATGAAGACAAAAATAATAATGGGGATATAAAAAGAAATAAAGAACCACTTTATTCAATTTTAATACCACGAGTTCATATATTAATGTTCTACTTTAATATAATAACCATTGAGCTTAAATACAATTTTAATTACTCATGGAGTTAGCATTATGATCCAAATTTTTTCATAAAAAACGTTATGAGAAAACATAATGGAAAAAATAAAATTTATGGAGTTTTAATAATAATTACATGAGAATCCATGAAGAATCATTTTTGTTGAAGACATACCTTTTTACCCTTAAAAAATAATAATTCCCTTAAAACAAAAGAACATTAGCTTGCCTTCTAAAATGAAACAATTTCCATGAAAAGTTATTAAAAATAATAAATAATTTATTTAGGTTCCTTGGTATATCGTATTTATAGAAAAATTATATGAAACCTTATAATTTGACTGACCAATATGGAAAACTTTCAAGATAATTCTTTTGAAAACATAATTATTTCCCAATGCATTAGAGAACTATATTGGGCTCACACATCATCATGAGATTTAACAGGCTCACCTAGCATCATGTCCTATATCAGGATCACATTTCATTAAAACCAACTTTTAAAAACCATAAATGTATGTTAATAAAAAAATATAGTATTTCTACCATCATACTCAAAAATATATATTTTTAAACCCATAACAAAAACATTTTTGGATATTGATATATCCCTTTCCTTCAAAACCCAATTTTAAAAAATACAATTCCTAAAAAAATATTAGGATAGATTTTATTTGAATAAAAAATAAAATATTATAAAGGAATTGAAGACATAAATATATAGTTACAACAGTAAGAAAATATGTTGACACCATATAAGTTAGAATTTGACATTCCTTTTTTATTTAGTAAATAATGTGAAAATGTTCAGTAAAACATTTTTTTAACATTTTAAATAAAGTAAAAATAGAAATATAATTTTAATGATAGTTTATTTATGTATTTATAAATTCATATATAAAATAATTTTACGATTATGGACAAGGAAGAAAATAATTTAGAAAGTAAATCTTTAAAACATTTAAAATAATGTTTTTTAGGTAAAATGTGTGTTACCTTGTATAAAAATAATCATGAAAATTATATATATTCATTAATAATAAACATAATTTATTTATTTAATTTATCAATAAAATTTTTCATGTTTATTTATACTTTTGTTTTATTACCATGTTATAAGAAATTACTTAATCAATTAAGATCACATAGAATTTTTTGAAAGCATTCAACTCATATATCTGAAATAACATTGGTAAATTAACTTTTCATGAAACATTAATAATTAAATTACCTAAAGAATAATAATAATAACATAATTATCATTTTATTACAAAAATTATACTTTAAAAACTATAAATTAAATATGGTTATCAAAAATGAACTATTTTATAAGCATGTAGATATTATGTTATACATATGCATTAGAAACGTGTCGATTTCTAAAATGATAGGATATAATAAAGGTAATTATTATTTTATATTTAATAAATGATGATTTTGTAATAAATATAATATTATTTCTTTAAATTAACTTATATATAGAATCCATGTGGTGGGGTAATGAAAAATGAATCACATTACTTCATGGAGGTGGTAATCCACACGTATGCACGAATGAAGTTATAAATTTTCAATGGATGGAATGGTTAGAAAATATGTGATATATTATCATTTAATAATTATAAATATATCCTTAATATACAATATATTTATTTAAAATCCATCACTATAAACATCCTTTATTGGAAATGATATAAAAATAAAACACATCGCTTCATGGATGCGGTAATCCTCATACATGCACGAACAATGTTTTTATTCCCCATAAGATGGAAAAATAAATGAAAAAGGGTTATAAAAAATTCATAATAACATTTATGTATATATTATGTTAGAATGTTATTATTTCATCATGTTGTAATAATATTTTATTGAGGTAGAAGAAGAAATAAATTGAAATTGGTCGGGTGGGATGATTACCTATTATTTGGTAGACCAACTTTATATCCCTTTGAAAGGACCCATGCAATGGTAATTTAGAATAAAAAACTATAATTAAAGGATAAAGACCTTTAAACTATAATTTTTTTTGGAACATTTGATATTTATGACTCAATTTGGTGTAAATAAAAGAGTTTTTGGGAATTCTTTTGTATGGGATAGAATATAAACTTGTTCAAATTCATGAAATGTTTTAATATAATATTTGTCTAACTCAAGTAGAATACATGGAAATCAACATGGAATGAATGATAATAAATATATTATCCCAGTATAATAATAAAATAAAATTTATATAACTTTAAATTTAATTTTGAACATTATATTTAGTTTTAACCACTTGTTAAAAATGTTTTAACCTTAACTACGGTAATGACTTTTTCAATATTATAGGGTTATAATTTTACATATAAGGTGAAAATTAGGTAATAAATGGATATTGGATGTAATTTTAGACCATTAATCATACTAATTTTTCTATGTTGATTTTTTTTTATTTTTATATAATTTAAAAAAATATTATTTCACAAAAAATATTATTAATGACTTTTTTGAAACTATTCATTTAGTTAGAATTTAAAGATAATAATACAATAATTAATTTAGAATATAAACCTTCCACAAATCCAATAATATCTTATATTGAAATTTAAAATTCATGTAACACTATACAAAACCCATAAATATAACTTTTAGAGTTTTTAAAAGCATTCACTTGATTTTTCTACAGTATGGACTAAAACTGTGTCAGTGATGGGAAGAATTAAGTTAATTATTTCATCACTGAAAGTTAAAATTTGATTAAATTAGTGAAATGAAATAATTTATCATTAAAATAAATATTCATAACCTAACCTAGGTTTAATTTTTAAATTTCAAAAAATATTTAATATATTAATACTTATAGAAAGACATTTTTGACATTATACTTTACATAAAATATTATAATGGTAAAAAATTATAAATAGAAAAAAGATCATATTTTATAATTTTAGATTAATATATATGAAATATACACATAAAATGAATTCATGGAATGTTTTTGAACAAATTTTAACCCTTATCACATTAATTTTAACCCTAATTAACCTATTTTAACTTTATTGTGGTAAAACATATTTGTTATGGTTAGAATTAATATTAACTAAAAAACAATTTGATATTATTATATAATATTAATTATTCTGATTCAAGATATGGAATAAATTTTACAAAACTCAATTAATAGTTATAGAATAATTTAATTTAAAATCATACTCTCAAAATGTGATGAAAAATATTTTTTCTATAAAAAGGACGTTTAAGTATTAAAATGTTTTTATTCCAAATTCAAGTATATTATTAATTCCAATAAAATTTAATTAATTATTATTCATCAAAATTAACAAATAATATTTTTATAATAATTTAAAATAAAATTATACCACATTATCACTACATAAGTAATAATAATTTTCAATAAAAACAGCATTTTTAAATATTCATTGAAAAATAAAAATGTTAGAATATTATTAAATTTCATCCTAAGTTAATTTTCTCTAGATTAATTCAAAATTGATATCTGTTTCATGATATAAAACTTCTAAAAATTCCATAAATTAATTATAACATTCATTCATAATAGAAAATAAATTCATTTTTAAAGAAAATCTATTTTTGAAGCATAAAATGACTTTACTACAAAATTGAGTGATTATTTACAAAGAATTAATCATAATAACTATATTGAGTAGTAAAATTATAAATAAATAAATAAATAATTAAATAAATCATAATTATGAGAAAAATATTCATACCTACTAATTTAATGGATCAGTTGTAATAACAAAATTTAAATAATTATATTTCATGGTTTATTTAAGCTCAGTTTTGCATGTTGTATACCCCCTGAATGGCCCGAAGGGCCTCATTTTTTATTAATTTTTATAATACCAATTTTAATGATTCAAGGGGAACCCTTGAAAATACAAGATACAATGTTCATAAAGGAATTCATTCATGACAGAATATCACTACATAAAACTACCCCTCTCCAGCATCTGCATCACGATCAGCTTTCAACCATTGCATAGTTCTAGGGACAGTTTTAATGTGAAGAGGTTCATAGGACTAAAACCAAGGGAAAATTCCATACCCTATGATTCTCAAAAATCCATTATCTCTGCTTTAGTGAATGTTCCTTAATCTGAATCATCTTCTATGGCTTGTTCCTTATAGAATCTATCTGATTAGAATATGCACATTAGGTGCCCTGAAGACCTTGAGGTGGTATGAAGGCCTTAAGGTGGCCTGAAATCCTTACTAACTTGAAAGATTGGGTGGACCAAAATCCTTACAAACATTAGTTCCAAATCGGTTTCCAGAAGGTGAAAAGTACCAGCTGCTACAGTACTGAACAGTACCTACTACAATGCCTACCAAATTATTGCTATAGTACTACTACAATACCTTGAATTATGCCTTTGCTCGGAATCAGACCCAAGTATTGTGGATGCACTTGTAGAGTCCTCCTAACCCAGCTAAGGTTTATGTGTTATTTCATTTTTTATACACTATCAAACATAGAATTATTTTAAAATACTATAATTTACATTATCCCTTTCCCATTTCATAAATGTTATCCTCTCAATATTAACTCCATTTTGTTTTTAAAGGTTTTTATATTTTAAAATACCATTATTGATATCCCACATCATAAAAAGGGTTAATAAAACATTCTATTGAAAAGAGAAAAGGGAAATATGAAGCTGATTAGGAATAGAACATAAATATGTTTCCAAATGTTATAAAATTAGTGGTGATTAAAAGTATTGACACTATGGAAATGTAATGTCCAAATAAAAATGAAGACTTAAATATATAATTTATTATAATAAAGTGAATCATCATCATAATGTTAATGAATTTTTAATCGTAAACCACAAATATTGAAAAATTGTATCAATTTACCAAAAATGAATGTAATTTAATAGAATTCATATTCGAATATCATTTTCTAATATTTAAGAATTATGTTACCATATAGAGTAAGAAAATACAATATTATATTTACATGACCAATATAATATAATTATTTAATCATTTTCCAAAATAATGTTATCTTTTTATCCAAATTATGAGTATTTTCAATTTATTTTCATGCATGTATTACTAAAATGAACATTTTACTCATCATATAATCCAAAATAGAATAATAAGAAATTCCTCATAAAATTAAACATTAACCTTAACCAAAATGGTGAGAATAAGGTTTTTGGACCAGAAAACACGTCTATATAATTCACTAAATGCTTCTATATATGATCTCAGAGCATAGCTCTTTCCTCAAGCTTCAATTTGATATGTCGTGAGGCCCAAACGGAGTTACATATCAGAAGTTATGGCTGTTCGAAGTCGGGTTACTGGAAATGGCCATCCAGGACGGTTTTGGGGCAAAGTATGGATTTGCGCATAAAAAGGGAATCTTGTTTGTAAAAAGTGAATATGGATTTTAAAATAGATTTGCGCATAAAAATAAAATATCTCATGGAGAACTACATGCGCGAATGGAATTTTACACGCATCGCCTTGCACGCGCAGAATTGTACGCGCACCGCCTGGCACGTGCGAAATTTTATGCGAACCACCATACATGCTCAAAAGCTTACACACACTACCTTTCGCGCGTGGAATTGTATACGCGCCAACTAGCACGTGCAAAATTTTATGGGCACCACCTTGCTGACATGGAATTTTCCGCGCACCTCCTTGCACGCCCGGAATTTTACGCGCACCTTGCCGGTGCGGAAAATCCATTGCACGTGCGGAATTTTATGCGCACCGTTTCACATGGAAAAACATTTATGCCCATGGAATTTTATGTGTACTGCCTCCCTATTTTCTGAATATAAATACAAGTGCACCCGCTTCTTCCCAAGGACCCCAGAGGTCGGCCACCGCTCTAATGCGCGTAATTCTGAATTTTTCGCACCTGCTAGTAAAACCCCATATCTCGTGCGAAAAACATCACTTTTTCATAGAAAAGGGCCAACCTACCCAGTTTTTCATGAAAAACATTATTTTTTTATGCAACCCTTCCCTATTACATGCAACACATTCTTTTTTCTTGCAAAACATCCCTATTGCATGCAACACTTCTCTTTTGTACGCAAAACATCCCTATTGCACACAAGTCCTAATCTATTGTGTGAAACTCCTTTCCTAATTGTGCGCACAGACTCCTATTGCGTGTACATATCCCATATTGTGTGTACCGCTTCCCTATTGCGCGTACGTCCCCCTTTATGTACCAAATCTCCTCGATTTTACGTCGACCCAGTGTTTTCCGTGTAACTGCCTCAATTGCATGCACGCCTGCCCTATTGCGCACATGCCTTCTTTATTTCATGAAACCCCTCTTTATTACGTGCATCCCATCCTCCATGTCACTCTTATTAGGCACAATAGTATCCAATCCCGCACCCACTGGTCCATACCGCGGGGGATGAACCCCTTCTCCAGGCCAATCCCTACACCACCATCACTGACCCCCATGAAAAATGGAGAGTCGAACCATAAACATTTTAGGCAGGGAAGTCAGTATTTTCTATTGTCCCTTATGCACACCCACCTTCAACCTATGTAATACAATGATTTGAGATACTCCTCCGCACACCGTGAAACACCTTAAGTTGACGTATTCCTCTTGGTTCGTTCCTCTGTCATGAGTAGAGATTCTCATCACCAATTCCCCAATTACCTTGAGTTGAACCACTCCTCAAGTAATTCATCCAACCCCCCCTCACCTGCTTCCAATGGCATGTTGAAACAGAAAGGGCTGACCTTGCCTAAGTCCCAACACCAACCATTTCTAGGAACCTTATGCCTAATAGTCCTCTCTACATGACTATAAACTATAGTTCACACTATGTTCCAAAAATAGGATGGCTCTTGCTATAAACATGCGATGCCTTATGTACCAAGCATAAGATGCCAACAATCCTCTTTACATGACTATAAATTGTAGTACACCCTATTATCCAAACATAGGATGCCTCTTTCCCTATACGAGAGATTCCTTATGCTCCAAGCATAAGATACCAATAGTCTTATCTACATGACTATAAACTATAGTTCACCTTATGTTCCAAACATATGATGCCTCTTGCCCTATACGAGAGATGTTGTATGCTCTAAGCATAAGATGCCATCAGTCCTATCTACATGACTATAAACTATAGTGCACCCTATGTTCCAAACATAGGATGACTCTTGCTCCAAACAAGAGATGCCTTATGATCCATGCATAGGATGCCAATAGTCCTCTCTACATGACTATAAATAGTAGCATTCCTTATCATTCAATAATAGGATGCCACTTCTTCCAATTAAGATATTCCTTATGCTCCAAGCATAAGATGCCTTATGCCATGATCATAGTGGCATAACTTCAAGAGAATTGAAATATGTTCAAACATTCCATCAAACCACCTCACTCTTTGCATGTCCTTCATTCGGATATTCATATTCTTCTATGATTTAAGGGACCCCCTAACAACCTGGTCCCATGCTGTATCGGCTCACCTACCATCCTGGGCCAAGATCCTATAAGACTTCAGAAAACACTTCGAGTTAGGTCATATGTTTCGAACATGGTCAGCAGTCAACCCTCATTTATTTTCCCCCATTTCAGGCTAACGTGATATGGATGGTGTGTTTCGAACAATGTCAACAGTTATCCGCCATCACCACACCACCCTCATTTTGTTCCAAATGTCGGGCATGTAATTCAGAATTTTCATATGCCTTTGTCTTGAATGATTCCAACACCCCTTGGTGTTATCGCACTTGTGAACTTGTGAAAATGTGTTGGACCCAATTATGTACCTCAACCCACCAGTGTGTTGGGATGCCCTCATGGCCAGACATTAGGAAGGAATTATGAGTAACTTCCTTGTGTAAGCCCCATACACCGTTGTCACTCATTAGTGGAACCCGGGCATGCTAACGGCTATTGCTTCTTCGCATGGAGGCGCTAATGTGGAACCCCAATGGTTCGCTCCATGACACCCTGAGCCACAGCGTTGACTATCCCCTCTCTTCACCAAGGTTCAGAGGGTACCCATTATGTAAGTCCTAGGGGTATGGAGCAAAACCGCCTCATCCAAGCTACAAGATGTTAAAATTCCAAGCACCATCATCCTCAGCACATGATGTTAAACTGTGACTTCCCCCTACGAATCCTATGTGGGGAAAGGGAAACCACCCTGGTGTAAGCCCCTAGATTTTTTTTTTCAAGAGGACGAATCCCTGGTCCTCCTTCTTTTCTGGTGTTAAGGGCCGACAAAGGGCATGGTGGGGAACAATGATCCTCCTTTATTCGATGCCAAATCCCTCTTTCGTTGGGATTTTTCTCCATCAGGCCTCCGTCCTAGAGTATGTACCAACCTCTTTGGGCTGCTAACCATGCATAATCCCCTGTTTCCTCTTTGGTATTATATCACGTGTAAGCCCCACTCCACTTCCCATAGATGCACCTTTTGCGATGTGATCGTTAGGTCTCTTCTGCCACTTGTTTCTCACACCGAGCATGACTCATGTGGGCTTAGAGTAAGCATCGACCATGAAATCCGCTTCAGGCCACCTAGAGTGTAAGCCCCACAAACCTTCCGAACTATGAGGACTTTGATCCTTGCTAAGGCGAGGTATATAAGAAGCCTCTATAAGGTTCAAACCCAACTACTACTTGGTCTTGACCACTATCACATCAGCACGCCAATGCCCCCCCGAACTACGTGGACATTGATCCTTTCCAAGGAAAGGTACATGGAAAGCCTCCACGAGGTTCAAGACTACCACCCCAGATGTTCTGACCATCTTCACGTCGGTTCACCAACACCCCAAGTAGCCTAGAGCATTAGCCTCACAACCATACCTGAACTATGTGGACTTTGATCCTTGTCAAGCCAAGGTACGTAGGAATCCTACATGAGGTTCAATCCCACCACCCCAGTCATTCTGACCGTCTTAACATTGGTTCACCAACACCCTGGGCAAACAAGAGAGTAAGCCCCACAACCATACTTGAACTACATGGACTTTGACCCTTGCTAAGGTGAGGTATTTAGGAAGCCTCCATGAGGTTCAAGCCCAACAACTGTTGGTCCCGACCGTCTTCATGTCGGGACACCAAAGTCACCCCTCCCAAACTACGAAGACTTTGATCCTTGCTAAAATGAGGTATGTAGGATTCCTCCATGATGTTCAAGCCCAATAACCATTGGTCCCGACCATCTTCACATCAGGACAGAAAAGTCCCCCTCTTGAACAAAACAGACTTTGATCCTTACTAAGGAGAGGTTTATAATAAGATTCTGTGAGGTTCAAGCCCAACACCTAGTCATTCTGACCCCCCTTCATGTCGGTTCACCTTTGTCCTGCATGGCGTTAAATTGTAAACCATAAGTAGCGGTAAGCTATTGTGTCCCTCAATCAGAAGTAAGCCGTTGTATACTGATCAGTGGTAAGCTGTTGTGTCCCCTATTTAGTGACAAACAGTTCTAATCCTCTTCCTTGGGACCCACATCTTTGTTCTGTCCTTGTGGCATCATACCAACCCGGGATGCTAACCACGCGTAATCCCTATACACATCATCGGGTTGTTATCCTATGTGTACACCCCAATTCAAGCTCATCGCCTGACCTTTTCCCTCAAGACTATGTGCCACGAGAAGGTCATGCCCCAACCCAGAGGTTCCACTTCCTCTAGTTCTTATCCATGCATCCATTCTCATGAACCACTTCCTTAAGTATCCCATCACCCTCCTGAACTATACGGACATTGATTCCCTGCCACAGGGATACGTATGAAGTCTCCTTGAGACTCAATCCCAACATTACTGTCGTCTTCATGGTGGTTCCATCCCATCCACCACCCATTTAACTCAGAACCCCATCATTCATCTTTATTCTTACTCGGGCATCCACATCCTAGTGGGATCATGCCAACCCATTCTACATTCCATTTAAAAGAATTTGGGAAGCCAAACACACATTGGCCCCAATATCAATGTTCCCTCTCCCGCCACTGGTGACGACGACGTCTGGTTCGGCTCCTCCCCCCTTTGTGGGGGTGGGGGAATTGTAATTTCCTGGGATGGAAAGGCCTTCGTTTCATCCCTTCTCCAATACTAACTTTCTTCCACCATTTTCGAAAGAATTCGTGATCCCTAATGTTCCATATCTTTTAGATGGAAACCCTAATCTTCAGATTTTGACATCCGAGTTCACGAAATCCCATTCGATGTTGAATCTTACTCTAGTTTCTCGATTCAGACAGAGGAGAACTTCCATTGATGCATTCGATATGTCTGTTTTCTCCTCATGGGATCCTCAAGAAAGGGAAACTGTCGGGTTGCTGGACAGAAAACATATTATGATTCGTTTTGAGTCGAAAGAGGACCTCATCCATGTTTGGTCAAGAGATCCTCTTAGTTGCAATGGTATTCAGTTTTTCCTTCTTCGTTGGTCATTTGATTTTGATATGAAATGGGATTCACCGTAAGTAGTGGTTTGGGTTAGTTTTCCTAATATTCCCTTTCCTTTTCAGAATACCTATGTTATAATAATGTTTTGTAATCAAGTGGGTAGATTTCTGTGTGCAGATAGCCGCACTGAAGCAGTGTGTCATCCGATTAACCCTTATGTTTGTGTTGAGGTGGATGCTTATAGGGTACCATTTGAGTTTGTTTGGATTAAAATTAGTGAGGAATACAGGTGTAAACATCAGGTTATTTATTATAACTAGTATGATTTTTTCTTGAAATGAAATAGTTTTGGAAATATTCCAGAGAGACGTCAAAGAGATTCATCAACACAGGTGCTGAAACCTTGGCATCGGGAGGGGTTGGAAAGGATTCTGATATGAATGGTTTAAGCTCATCCTTGTTGGATGTTATGAAGACTCAATGCAATCCGGAGGTGCTTGATACAGGCAAGAGACAAAGACAAGAGAATTTAAATAATCAGAGCTCTCAGATGAATGGTGACCCATCTATCATGGAGAATTTGGGGATCATCATCTAGGTGATGATATAGAGGTGAGGGAATAGAGGGAGGAATGTAAAAAAGGTGCCTCAGTAGTGGCATTGGTCAAGAATGGGAGAATCCATGATAGTGGGGGACCAGGTGTTTCATCTATGCCATTGTTTCATTTTAGTAACAGGTTCTAGGGACTTGATGAGGAGGGTTTGAATTCTGTTTCAGCGGAGCATGATGAATCTTTGGAGATCGGTATGTGGGATTTCGTGGTAGGAGAAGCTGACCAGGAGGATTCCTGTAAGGTTGTGGAGGAATCCACTGTGGTGAATACCATTTATTAGCAGTGCAAATCTGTTGACTTGGGAAATGTTGTTGAGGGGAAAGGAAAAGGAGAACTAAAGAATGATGGTGTCGCGGGAAATTATCTGTCTGTGATTGACGGCAACACGCCTGATCAGAGGAGAGGAAGAGATGTGGAGCGCAAGGAATCAACCTCGGATAGCATTCTTGGGAGGAATGGGATGCTTCCCTGGTGCGACAAGGAGAATAGAGGTGGTATGGTCAATCGATCCTTCAGTGATATAGTGTAAGGTGGAGATAGAACCAGGACTGAGGATAGGGGAGTGGAATATGCTACTCCAAAAAGAAAAGGCAAGAAGGATTACTCCTATATGCATCGACCATTGTGCACTAGATCCTCCTTTAAGCGGGATCATGGGGTGACCCTGGCTTTCAAAAAAGGTAGTCTATCCAAGAAATATGGTTTTCGGCAAATCACTTTGGATGATGTAAGGTGGGACTATAATGGTGATTTCATGAGGTGTTTAAATCCGGCTTCTGAATGGGGAACTACCACTGTGGTGGAGGTCTCTTGTGTTGGTTGCGATGATGAGTGTGTTGATTATGGTTTTTAGTTTTTGTTGGTTGCTTTGGGTGTTTTTTTCTTCTTCGTCTTTGGATGTGTGTTATGGGATTTAAAGTGACTTTAGGTTTCTCAATTTTCCTAAAAGTGTTTGGAAAATAATAAAAAATGTATTTCGGCGGTGTTCCCTCTAGGGGTTTCACCCATATGATCCACTCTAGTCGGTGTTCTGATCAGTATGATTCATCTTCAGTGGATGTTAAACTCATGGAATACCCTGTGTTGAACATGGGAAGCTTTGGAAAACATAAGATACATTCCAATGGCATATGATTCCTTGCGTCTGATGTGGGATGCCTTAGGATTCCGCCCCCTCAAGAAGCCCTATAGTAAGGGACAGAAGACAGACGCGCCGATGTCAAAGTGCCCAAACAGGCCAGTGATGCCCAACATGACTACTCCCCCGACTGAAGGTTGCTTCCCTGACCGGACCCCTTGTAATTTACTAACAGAAGCAGTGTAATTAACTAGTGTCCATGGAGATATGTCTATAGGAAGAGTTTCATAAACAACGTCTTAAATCTATAAGGGAGACCTGAACTAGGTGATGAGTTCTAAGGATGAATCCATGGAAGGAAGAACTGACATCCCATCATCCCATTTCAATCAAGGATAAAATGTCCCTAAAAAAGTGATGGATGTCGCCCGCCTTTGGAAAGAAGAAATGCGAGGCAACAACAGTGCATCCTCCCCAGATGGATGCGCGTGCCCTGGCGAAAGAATCGGAAACAAAGGTAAAATATTTCAAAAAATAAATAAACCTTAATATGATGAAATATAATAATAATCTATAATGATTCAAAAATAAAACCAAAAGTTAAACTTAGATCATTTTCAAATAACTAACATTAATTTTTTTTAAAATATTCTTGATCCTGTTTAAAAATTAAAAATCAAAAGGATTTCATCACATATTATTCTATGATTAATATAACATTTATCCCTATTCAAGATCAGTCATTCCTAAATTCAAATACCATAAATTTATATACCCTAATCATATAATCTCGATGTATATGAAAATAATTCACATAAATAACCTAAATAACTATAATGCCAAATTAAAATAATTTATGATTCCAAAATATTATTCAACCATTATTAATAAAATAAATTATCTTCTAATATACGAATTTTATATTTAAGATACTCCATTAATGTTCCCAAAATATATAGTTATATTTTCCCAAAATAAAAATAACAACTTAATCACCAAATCAATTTTCAATGACATGTTTAAGTGTAAAATTAAATATAAGTTCCCAAATTGTAATAACACATAATTAACTTGAAATTAAAGATATTATGAATCATAAATGTTATAATTTAATTTAAAGTTATGTAAATAGAATATAAATGAATTATTCCTAAAATACATTTTTTAAACGTAAAACATTAGGGTTATATATCCTGCAAAAATCTATCAAAACATAATAAATGTCTACCAAAATTTAATTAATACCCTCAAAATCCCCAAAAATTTGAAATAATTTATCCCATAATATTCTTCCCAAAATACTCTTTATATTTAAAATAACATAGGTAAAAAAGCATACTATCGAGGACGTCATGTAAGCCAGTGATATTCATTTTACCCTTTTATCCTTTCGTTTGTGAGTTTAAGCCCTAAAACCTCATAAGATACAATGAGTTGTACCTTATATTGTAAGATGTTCAATTTATAAAACAATATTAATATATTTAAATTATAAATTTAAAATATAATGTGATAATAATATTCAAAACTCACATGGATTTGATAACATTTCCAAAAATTCGATGGACATCCACAAAAAAAATATTAACATCAATTCAATTTTTAACCTCTAAGGTTTTCTATATAACTTATTTTTTTCAATAAAATATTTTTATATAAATTTAATATTATTTAATTAACATTAATAATATTCTAACACAATTTTTTATTTTTACCAAAACCATATTCTCTTAAATGAATGTCTTCATAAATTATTAACTTTTACTACACCACATTTCAAATGTATTGATTCCATATCTAATATGTTTCAAAATTATGAATAAAAAATATATTATAGAATAATCCTTAGGTGTTTCAGGATTCTTATAACATTTATGTAATATTATAATATCATTGATAATATACCACTATTTTATATTATTGATTATAAAATAAAAAATACATCCTTCATTCAACTATCTTTTTAACCCTTTAATAATGCTTTATCAACTTATTCCTTAGTACTTAATTCCTATAAATCAAATATATTATTCATTGATATCAACCCAATCCAATTTCATACAATAAATATAAGAAAATAATTCACACCATAAATATATACATCAAGAATTTCATTGTAATCCCATTATCTTTCAACCTCATTCATATCTTCCAAAAATTAAAAGGCCAATTATTTTATGGAATTTATATTTTTGATAGAAGTATAAAAGTTGATATTTTTTTGTGAAATAAACAAATATCATGAATCATAAAATATTTATAGAAATAAAAAAGTTACTGGATAAGTCAAATAGTTTATTAGATATGATTTCAATTCTCAGGAAGCTATCAAAAATATTTGAATAGAATTTTGAAATAATATTGATGATCAAATAATATAGAAAGGATAATAATGTTTTGATAGATAATTTTCCTACCATCAGGGTAAATCAACCTTAATTTTTTAAAAATAAAAACATTTAAACATGAAATTAATTTTAAGAAGGAAAATAATCCATAAGTGTAAAGATAAAAACATATAAATTTTATAAATTAATCATATTTAAAGTACTTTATATATTAATAGATTTATGTTATTCTATAATCCTATAAATTATAATAAATATAAAAAAAATTATAATTTTTTTTGTTATATAAGACATTTAACTTATACCCAAATAATATCCTAACCTCTGAAGTTATCAAAACCTTTCTTTTATAAAAATGATAAGGACCTGATCACTATCTAATCCATAATTTCATTTTTAAACATGTTTTCAATTTAAAACTTTCTAAAATATATTTCATGGATGATATTTTTAGGAAATAATTTCATAAATATTACATAACCAACCCATACATTACAAATTGGAAATATCCTCTTAGTATTAATTTTCCCAATAATATAACACTTTTGAGACTAAACTCATTTTATTTTCCTGAAAAATCATTATGATTTTAAAAGTGTCATCTTATTTAATCCCAATCATCCTCAAACCCCATGAACAAACAATTAAAAAATTGTGATGATAATAAAACGATTAATAAGGGATATATAAAAATAATGAAAAACCTATTGATCCATTTTCAAACCATGAGTTTATAAAAGAGATATTTCATTTAAAATAGTATATTTTGAGATAAAATAATCATTTACTTAATCATGAAATAATCTTATAGTCCATATATTTTTATAAAGAACATGATAAGAAAAAATGGAAAACAAGAATTAATGAGTATTTCTTAACAAAAACATTATTAGACCAGAAAAATCATCTTTCTTAAAACAATAATATTTTAAACTAAAATTAAAAATAATTCCATTAAAATAAAATATAAATTTCATAGGTTTTGAAATAAAAAAATCATGAAAACTCAGTTGAATACCAGGAAACGTTATGTAGGTTACTCAAAAATCTTCTTTATAGAACCATTACATTAACCTTAAAAGTAGAATAACCAATATGGTAAACATCGAACATAATTATTTATATAACGTATTCAATACACAACACATTAGAGAATTATATCAGGATCAAACATCATCATGATATATATCAATCTCACTCATCCCTGTATATAACATCCCATGAACATAATACTTGTGAAATACCTAAAATATTTTATTTCCAATATGAAACAATTAAAATATACTTTTTTACCCATAAGAAAAACATTTTCATATATTGATATATTCCTTTCCTTTAAAAAAAATTACAAAAAAAATTGGCCAAAATAGAGTGAAGAATGGTTTTAATTTTAATAAAACATGGAAGATTATATTTGAATCCAAAAAATAAAATAATAGTCATGGTGGAGGAAAAAATTTTTATGACCATAGATATAAAAATTAAAAATTTATTTTTCATTTTGAAAAGATTTTTCAAACAATCTATAAAATAATTTCTCTGGAAAAATATAAAATTAATGTAAAAAATGGAAATAAAATATCATTTTTAAGTATATTATTTTCATATAAATACATCCATAAAATAACCTTAATTATGTGGAAATGGAATAAAAATATTTATAAATTAAATCCTTAAAACATTTAAAACATCATTTTCAAAGAAATAACTCACTTACCTTAAGTCTAACTTATCATGTACATTCATTATATTCCTAGATAATAAAATTATATAAATTACTTAAATTCTTGAGAATCAAGTTTATGTTTAATATTTCTTTTTTTATTACTATGTTATATAAAATTTAATGTTCCATTAATTTCTAAAAAGAACTTCTTGTAACACCCTACTATTCTTTTCATGTACTCTCTTGTCCAAGATTCATTTATCATACTTGTTTCGGTGTGTCTTATAGTTTCTTAGGGATAAAGATACTTTTTGGGGGAAACTTAACTAATTTTTGCGGGGGTTTTTGTTTGAATTAATGGAGCCTGTTTATAAGTGTATTAATGTATTTGAGGGGTTCTTCAAAAGTCTGTAGATCATCCCAGGTGATTTGGAAATTTTCACCTAAAAACTAATTTATTGGCTATCTGTTGGGAAATTACACACCATGTAGTGGTATTCAAGAAGATTCCATGAAGTAGATTTAGGTCAGGAATTTCCAACACACTGTATACTTGGTTTACATCATGTAATGTAAAAAAATGTATTTAACAAGAAGGTGTTGTGTTTTTTAGTGATTCCCACCCTCATGGAATAAAACATGTGTAATGGGATTACATTTAATGAATGTATCAAATATTATAGGTTTTATGTGATATTAAAATGATTTATTTGTCATTCAACCTACATCATCCCCTATCTCAATCCATATCTCACCCTAATCAATTTTGGAGATCTCAGCTCCTTCCAGATCATTCAATCGGTGATCAATCATCTGGGCTATTATGGTATGCCTTTTCGTGTATATATTCCTTTTGGATCATATTTCTTTTGGTCATGGGTATTTTTTAGTCCATAGTGAGGTTTCTTTTTCATTATAGGAATTTTTCAATCCATTGTAGTTTTTTGTCATTCTTTTCAATTTAAAGGTTCATCTCTTAGATTCGAAGCACTGTTGTTGAAGGCCTCTAGGATTATACCATTTTGGGGCATGTGTTTATATATAATTTGTTAATATGTTAAATTTATTATCATTCTATATAAATTACTTTGGTTTTTTCATAGATTAAAAGTAATATGTGGTTTCAAAATATTTCATGGAATGGAAAATGTTTTAAAGGGAATTTTATATGAAAATTAATATAGTTGATTTGGAAATGGATTTTCAAACACTAATGTGGGTTTGACTAAATATTAATATATTTTATAAAATTTTGAGTACGGGTTTTATATGTATTTGAAAATCATGGCACTCTATGATCCTTGGGTGAGTTGAGAAATAGACCTAAGAATCCTTTATGTGTGTGGCACTATAAGTGGTTGTTTTTGTGATAGAAATAAACTATAGTAAGACTCAATATCAGTTGGATACAAAATTAGTCATGGTTTAAGATCTATTTTTTTTGTAAATATACTTCTCTTAGGATAAACCCCGAATTATAGTGTGTTTAGTGATTTCTGAATATTTATCACATGATTTGTTTATAATTGATTATTGCTCAAAGTTTTTTATATGTCAGTATATCTCATGACATCATATGATGGTATTTCATGGATATGTGTTCACATGATTACATTATTATTCATTGACATCCATTCCTATTTTTATAACTTCTACTTATAATATTTATAATTTAATAACATAAAAATCTTTTATTAAAACCAAGTGGGAAATGATTTATAAATGGATTTGGTATTTATTAAAATGATTTCTAAAACTTCTTTGTTTTAAAATCTAGAACTGCATCACTGTTGATATTTGAACTTTTATTCAATCTGTGGGGGTATCCTATTAGGATTTGTGATCACACCCTATGTTTCTCTTTGGGTAGTTATAGATGTTTTTTTCAAGATATAGGTAAAGGTTTGGGTATATTGCATAATTACATATTATCCTTTGGTAATTAACTTCATAATATGGTGGTTTGGAGGTGACTTTTGGTCACATGGATATTCATCATAATTTCTAGTTTATCCTGTTTTGGATTGAATTGTATGGACCCATTTGTATCACATTTTTCTACCATGTACTCTTGTTTTATGTAATATTAGTACATCGCCCGTGCATACGCACAACGTCATAAATGAAATATGAACTACAAAATTCATTAGAAATATGAAAAGTGATCAATGGAAATTAATAAATAATTCATTGAAATTATAAATCTATTAATAGAAACAAAGTATGAAAATCTAATTTCTAGATACTTGAAATAGGTAAACAATGAAACATATTCCTGGTAAGAGAACTTGATATTGGAAATATATATTAGTTTTCATTTTCAGTTCACATTTGAGATAGAACTATGTAATGTTATTTAATCATGATAAGAGAACATAAATACACTTTAAGAAGAAGATACATGTTTCAAAAAAATTATTAGAACCATGATTTTCAACTATAGAGGGTGTGCATATCAGATTACAATTCATGCCATCAGAATGTGCAGTCAACATCCTACCAGTACTACCATGTATCATTGATGTAGAGTAGGAGCTTTTCATATTCATTGATAGTTATATTGATACCTGCATTATATAATTAGACATTAATGTTTGTAAATGAGACATATTATTATGAAAAAAAACCTCGGTAATGTATTGAATTGAAAAATAACATGTCATAAAAAATGGATTATTTGTTTACACTAGTCATCTATGAAAAGAATCTTGAAAACAATTCAATGAAAAAAATTATTAATATGGAAATTAAAAATCACTACTAATTGAAATAATAGAAAAATCAGTACTAATTGTAATAGAAAAATTGGTTAATCTGGCCAGCTTTTCACCCCCACAATTTTCCAGCACCTCCTACGACCCCCCTACCATGCTCTACCCCTCCCCTTCCCCCTCATCTGCTTGTCTCCCACCCAATCCCAGCAGCTCCCCTCCCATCTCAGCCTCCCCCCTACCCAGCCCCTTCCCCCACCACTCCCCCTACCCAACCTGTTCCCCCAGTATCCCCCTCCCCCTACCCTCATCCTCTCATCCCCTCCCCTCCCCTCCCCCTGCCCAACCTCTTCCCCCAGTAGTCCCCTCCCCCCTGCCCTCATCCTCCCCTCCCCTCCCCTCAAACCTGCCCAGCCCCTCCCCTCCCCTACCCTCCCCACTAACCAAAATTTTTTCTGACCCTTTCCTCCCCCCTCCTCCTCCATCCCCTACACAATACACTGCTAAATTGTCACCTGTAAAACAAAACATTTTGAGCAGAATAAAATGCTAGATGTAAGGATAGTCGCATGAATTGAACTAAAACATAACAAAAAATGCACCCAACTAAGGAACTTAACTGAAATAGAACACAACATGGACTCAACACATGAACTGAACTGAAACAGAGTATAAAACAGACCCAAATCAGATCCCTAAGGTCTAGCTAAGTGGTAGCCATTCTGCTGGGTAATAAATACATGTGCATTAATTAAATGTAGCATAGAGTACTGAACAGTTTATAAGTTTTTAACCTTTTAATAACAATATCACACTGCAATAACTTCTTTCAAATATGAAATATGCATAAGAGAATATCACCAATAACCTCACAGGATTGGTTTTTGTAGTAAAAAAATCATGTCTAAGATATCCAATCTTCATGTGTTCGCTAATGTCATTCATATTAACCATAAAATGAGCCAATAAAAACATAATGCATTACATTACATAAGAATGTACCTTGAATATCTTTATGGAGTTCCTTGCAAAACACCCCCACCCCAAGTTTTTATTGAACCTGCACACAAAAGTTAAAATAAAGTAATCCTAAAATTAATGTATAAGTGAACATATTTCACTATCAATGATCAAACAACTTTTATATAAGAAACACCACATGCATATTCATTTTGACCATACATATATTTAATTCACCAAGGTAATAAGCCGAAACTTGATTTAAAAAACATTACACAGGCCCGTCCCCCCTGCCCAGCTCCACCCCCACCAGGCCTATCCCCCCTTCCAACTCCTCCTCCCTCCTACCCATCAACACCCCCATCCATGCCTAGCCCCTCCCCTCCACCCCTACCCAACCCCTTGCTTCCTCTCCTGCCTTAGCAGCCTCTTCTGCCACCGCATCCCAGCACCTCCCCCTTCCAACTCATCCTCCCTCCTGCCTAGTACCAGCCCAACCAGGCCCCTCCTCCCCGCCCAACACCTTTTATAAGTTTATAAGATATCATCACCATATTATTAATTAAAAAATTTATATGAAAAGGAATAAAAAATTATTTTTACAATTAAGAAATCATATATATGAAGTGACATACTATTCAAATAAGAATCAATAGTAATGAACATTGAAACATGAACATAGAAATTGTGAATGTAAACATAACAGATAATTTTTAAAACATGAAAATATAACATAATGTTTGCAGAGAAACAGAGAAGCATTATGTTGTGAATAGAAGGGGCTATAAAGTAACAATAACCACAACTTTTTAAATGTATATGTTGTTCCCATTCGTAGTGGCAGTGTAATGGAAAGTCGTATAGGTAAATACATGCATTCCCAGTTAGTAGACATTTCCATAGTGGAGCAGTAGTTACGAATGTTGGGTTGACACGAACATCGATCCCTGTAGTAGAGAATTTAGGTGAGAAAATTGAAACTAGGAATTTAGTTTAGTGTAAATGATATAGGTATCAGAAAGGAAAATGGTTACACTTGAACTTTTTCTTTCATTATGTTAGTGGAGTAACAATACAATTTGAGTTTCCAATGAAAGAAAAAATAAAACATTATTTAGAAATAACAGAAACATATATGTAGTGAAATGATACCTGGAAATTGCATCACAAAATATAAGATAATCTTGTCAGTCTTTTGGTTAATGGTATTCTTTATATGGGGATGCAATTCATTGGTAGTGCTTGTTATTGCTGTAGAGTCTCGGGACCTTGAAATATATTTTTGGACCACATAATTGGAATCTAAATCAATCATATTATTTTTCTACATGAAGAAATGAATTAAATGGATAAGTAGCGGAAATTTCTGACAACTGTAATCATTAATCAGAAAGCAGATGTTGAACAACTGACATCAGAGAGGAACAAATGAAGTGCGTTTTGTTTAAAGAAAACATAAATTATATTTAAGAAAATTAGTATTATCTAGTTAAATGATGTAATGGAGATAACAAACAATGAAGAATTGTATATTTATTAGAATAAGTTAAAAATACAAACTATGCAGAAGACTGTGATGTGTTGATGAAATCAATACAAAACCTGCTAAGAATGATTTTATCAGGTAATTGTTTTCAAATCCAAACTAATCACGATGGCCAGTAGCATTAAATTTTATAGGAAAATAGGAGAACGTACCTGGTTCAAATATGTGGATCTGTAGGAGACAATCCTTGCTATAGTGGACACCCTGTCCTGGATTTTGGTTTCATAGTGAATCCAATAGTTACTACAAAGAATATTATTGAAAAAATAAATAATATGGGCTGAAAAAATATATAATATGGGTTGGAAAAATAAATAATATGGGTTAAAAAAATAAAATGTCTCAGTATTTTAGATTGTGTAGAGGGTATATTCAATACATATGGGAAACTAAAATGCTCTGGAATTGTTTTTCAAACTTCTAGGTAATATAGTATATCCAATATAGTTGATACTGTAACTTATAATGATAATAATTAATCTAAAAATAAGAGCAATCATTTTTCACTATTACCTTACTACTCTATACATGTAATAAAAAACGAAAAAAATATGTTTTCATGAATGATATGGGAGAAATTTAATGTTGAATGGAACCGGTTACACATACCAACAATGCAACACAATTTGATGAGTTGAGGAAACCAACACAAAACCTGATGAGAATGATTATCTTATTAAATCGTAATTTTAAATATATAATGATGTGGAGAAGGGTTAAAACATCTATGAATATGGGAACACATACCTGTTGTAGATATTTCAAATTTTAGGATTTCTGAATTTGTTGTCAGTGATGGTAAAAGGATTTGCATTGAGGTTTTCTGGGGGTGGTCTTTCCATGGTCCTGACACTTGCTCAAATCCTAATTAAGATAGGTATAAAGTTGAAATTTATATGTTTTTACACTCCTCCATGAGCCTAATTTTTTTATATTCAACTAAAACCTTGTTGAGAACAAAAAATCAATGTGAGTAGGATAGTGATCATACATAAAGCCCAGTGCACAATGAACAGACCATCACTTTTTTAAGAGTGAACATTCTGTTCGACAAACTATCACTGGTTAGGAGGGGTCGACTTTGTGATGGTGCGGCTGATGTAGAGGATGAAATCATTGGTTCTGGATCACTAGAAGTAGAAGAAATGGTTTGTATCCAATGCTTATGATAGGATGATCGGGTCTGATCCCCTGCACATACAACATTTAAATACCAGCATCGCAATAAACATGTGCATGGAATGCCTAAAAAGTAAACAGTGATATAAAGAATGTTACAAAGAATGTTAGATATGAAAACATGTTATTTTAATGATTTATCAACAAACTCTCTGATTTCTTTATGCTATGATTCAATGTCGACCCATTATCGAGCAATGAAGAGAAAAAATCAAAGTTTGGATGATGGATTGTCATGGAGTTGAGGCAACTTCTTTCTCACATCAGGAAAATCAAGGGGTAAATTAGGGAAATGATGATTATGTGAAAGGTAAAACATGAATATAGGAACCAAATGAAAATTTAATATAGAAATCACTTTCCTCGAACCAATAAAATAAGTGAATGATTCATAATTTGTTTTCCTTGAATTCAATGATTTCAACTTCAAAAGAAATAAACCTCTTAATCCATCACTAAAAAACAAGTTCAAAATGATTTAAAAAATAAAAAAACCAATAGGTGATAGGAAGGAATACAAAACCCTGCAAATCCTTCATCATAGTTGGGTATGCATCCTTGAGATCAAAGACAATAATGCCTTCTAGAAGTTTCTGAATTAAACAGAGTAATTTTTCTTTATCCTTCAGATTGTCCTTGGACTATAATAAAGAAAAAACAATTTTTTAGATATTGTTGGAATTACCCTTTCTAGTAGCATGAATATATCAAGTACCTTGTAGGTGAATCACTTCCCATCATAATTGACTTTAAGATTATTTCTGAAACCATCAAAGACAAAAAAAATTTCATTGACATCAAAGTAACTCACTTCATTGATTTGATGTTCTGTAAAGGCTTGGATAGTCTTCAAATATGTAAAAAAGATAATAATAAACTTGGGAATGGAAAATATATTTTAATTATGATGTATGGTGCAAATACATTGATTTGAAACTATCAATTTTTTTCCAGTTCGGGACTTGGAAGTGATTAAATTCAATAAAAAAATGAATACAAACATTTATTTTTATTTATACAGAGTACGATATATCTCAATAAATTTGAAATCACCACTAACAATTCAATGATATCACTGCATGGCCATCTTCTTTTCTTGTTTCCTTTTTGAACCTTTAATGAATTAAAAAAAATTTAGGAGCCTCCTATAACTTTTTTTTGTTTTCTATATAGATTATGAGGTATCAAAAGAGAAATGTGTGAAGAGGGGGAAGTGAGATAAAAGGTAATTATTAAGGGATTATACCATTTCATGTATGAATCAAAATGACACATAAATTTAAAAAATGAAAAAATAGTTGAAGAGAGTAAATTTATACAAAATATGGAAAACATAATTAGTCTCCCTACCCTTATTCATCAGCAGGTTGAACATATGACATGTTAATCAGAAAAAATACAACATAACATATGTGATAGTCCATCAATGGTGTAAAGATTATTATCTGTACTTACCATGGGATATTTAAAAAGGATCAAAATGCTTAAGATTTATTTTCAAAAGATGGTACCATGCCCTAGAAAATCCTATTAAATGATCACTTTTATATTATTACCTCCTAAAAACTGCACAATAATGCTAATTATAAAAATATAACACCAAACAGAGCCTTGCAAAGTGTTCTCAATGAAACCAGAAATTAAAAAAGGGACAATCATATCGCCTGGTTATCAAAAGAATGAGAATCATTATTTATTTCTTCCATGATCATCATTGTTACTAAGACAACCCCTCATTAGTGGCTCATTTATAACCCATAAATGACCCTTTCATTAGCCACCAACCCATATTTAGTGAATACATCTCAAAAATATCAATCATTGACTTCCCATGGCATATAGATTTTGGGAGGAAAATAAAATACATAGGGGGAGTGTTCTTGTCGTTGGGTGACTATTGGATGAGAGTAGGTAAAACCCTAGGGTTTCAAAAAATCATCTATGTAGGTATACTAAAAATTCGTAGATTAGAAAATAAAAAAAAAGAAAAATTTGTTAAATGACCAACACATATTCAAAAGTGATGCATTTTTTGCAGTGATCTTCCATGTAAAATATTATCTTTCCTAATATAATGGGACACTGGATGGTGTATTAAATAGAATCAATAAAAAAAGAAAAACCTCCACCTCCCTGATGAAAACTAACTTCATCAATCCAACATGGTAGTAGTTTTGGTACAACTTCAAAATTTTATCCCGCAACATAATCCCTTTCTCCATAGCATAAGCTAAGATCTTTGTATTCCCTTCCATGAAACAAAAAAGGCTAGTTGTTTTGTAAAATCCCAAAGTGTCAACTCATCCATGATATCATGGAGTCAAAATTAACTAAAATGTGAAAACATACCCCAATAGATCCTATTAAAAGGATGAAAAACTACTATAGTAGTACGACATTAAACTTGTTTGAGATGACAAGCATCGTTTTGCAGAACCTAATTAAATTCATTGGTTTGGTTTTGTTTTACATTTTTATATAACAATCCTCACACAACATAGTCGAAACACATGACTTTAATACAGTTCTCCCCGTCCTACCCTCTTATAAGGCACATTGCAATACCGTTGTCAATATTATTTCCAATTATGCTTGACCTGAAAGCATAAATCAAATTAATGAAATGATAACAATACCATGTGGTTCATTAATGAAAAGAGTAGTTATATTAATTTTAATCTAGAAAATAAGATGATATCACAATTTCTCACTTTTCAATGTCCTTGATGTTGGAAGATGACGCAACATCACCTAAACTGGAGATTTCACCCCTACATTGAAAACTGTAAACAACCAAACATGAAACCGCATCGTATTATGAAAATGTGAGAATGGGGAATGAGTTGAAAATTCTAAAAAATGCATGTACCATTAAACTTGTTTAAGATGACAAGAATAATTTTGCATAACCTAATTAAATTCATTGGTTTGGTTTTGTTTTACATTTCTATATAACAATCCTCACACAACATAGTCAAACTGCACACCTTTTATACAGTTCTCCCTGTCCTACTCTATTGTAAGGCACGTTGGAATACCGTTGTCAATATTATTTCCAATGATGCTTGACCTGAATTCATAAATAAAATTAATGAAATGATAAAAATACCATGTTGTTAATTAATGACACTAGTAGAGATATTAATTTTAATCTATCAAATAAGATGGTATCACCATTTCACACTTTTTATAGTCATTGATGTTGGAAGATGAAACAGAATCACCTAAACTGGAGATTTCACACCTTCATTGAAAACAGTAAACAACCAAACAAGAAACCACGTCATATTATGAAAATTTGAGAATGGGGAATGATTAGATAATTCTAAAAAATGCACGTACCAAGAATGAAATGGAAAATGAACCACCTGTCACTCAGAAAGTGGGTTCTATAATTATTTAACCTCTATGGGAGACAAAGGTCCCTGATCAATTTAACAATTTGAATGATTGAGATGGGTAAAAGATACTATAAATATAAAATGAAAATTAAACAATGTTCGAATTACAAACCTTGTATACAATTTTTTCCATCCAACCCTTCTCTAAGGAACATTGTAAAATTGTTTTCAATATTCTTTATAATGTTGCTTGACCTGAAATCATAAATCAAATTAATAAAATGATAACATTACCAAGTGGTTTATTGATGAAAAAATTAAACAAATTATTTTTTTTTCATGAAAATAAAACGATATCACAATGCCAGGGATGTTGGAAGATGAAGCTCCATTAGCTAAACAAAATATTCTACCCCTATAAAGAAAACATTAAACAAAAAAAATGTGAAACCACATCACATTCTAGAAATTTGAGCAACGGGCATAAGTAGCTAATTGAAAATAAAGCACAATCCATTATTTAAATGAAAAATTCATTACTTGTCACTCAGAATGTGGCTTCTATAATTTTTTTAACCTCCATCACATCAAATTAATTTCCCTAAAAAATTTGATAATCAAATCAAGGATCTACAACTCATGTAAAAATGACATGATCCTAGAAAAGGAAAAAAATTAAAAAAATACAACAATGTTAAATTATAGAAGCAATGAGATACGGAACACAGATAAACATGCCCAAGATGATTGAAATGGGAGGTGGAGTTTAAAATTATGAACATGAGAAATCTTATTATTTGAATAAAATTTGAGGGCATTCAAGGTAATGAAAAAAGAGGTGGAGTAAGAATAGGCGGATCAAGAGGAGAAGGAGGAAAAATAAACTACAAAATATGATGAAACATAGTAATGAAACAAATCAATTATTGGTCTGTAAATTTAAATAACAAACCAAAAACCTCTGAATTAAACATAGTTGATAAAACAACTCAAATGTTCAATCACATGAATAATATGGGAATGATTTTTTTATAACACATCAAATTTCATATTAAATTATTTTTGGTTAAAAATTAAAACAATTCCAAATTTGATTATTAAAAAAATCTGCTTCATAATGGAGTAATCATGTAAAAGATAAGGCATGGAAAATAATGAAATATTTTGAATTTCAAAAATAATCACTGATACCCCTGCTGAAATCCATGAAATATAGAAATTAAATAAGATTAAATCACTGAGGGAAGAATCCAATATTATGAAAACAACATCTCTCTGCTGAATTCCATTGGTTGCAGCCCTCATTACTATGTTGTGAATTTATGTTGCAACAATGGTAAGCTAAGCCTCTAGATCTATGTCCACCAGCACATATAGAAGCATGTTCATAGAATCCAGTAGGAATATATTCTAAAAAATTTCAAAATAAATATTTCACACATATCAGAAGATTGATTGTTCCGAATAAGAGATGTATACTATGAATGTATTAGTAAACCATGTTCTTCTACAAAAAATAATGATGGATAGAATATTCAAAATTCCTACGGAACTAGGAGAATGTACATGTTATAGGGATGTGGAGTCTTCCGCTTTCAATCTAGAAAGGGCCATGGTGGATCGATGAAAAGTACGACGCCGAAGGAGTGGGGGGTCGAGGAAGGGGAAAAAGAGTGAGGCGATGTCGAGAGGGGTCGAGGAGGGATTTGGGGAGGGCGAAGGTGCTAAGAGGGGGGGGTCATGGAAGGACGGAGTTGGGGAGGAGGGAAATGGAGGCTGAGAAAGAGTGAAGGTAGAGGTGGAGGTAGAGGCATGGTTGGAGAGGCAATTCGGTTAGGAAGACTTGGATATTCGGGAACCCTAATAGGAACAGAGGAGAAATTGTAGCCGGAGGAGAACCAGGAATCTCGCTGCGGTAACCCTAAAATGGAGGGAGGTAGAGGAATGGGGATGCAGATGAAACTGTGGGATGCATAGGTAGAGACGGAGGCAGAGAAATCGGTAGAGGCCGCGAGCGGTCGAGGATGAACTGGTGGTGGGGGAGCAGAAATGGATTGGAACCCAATCGTGGCGGATGAAAATCTAATGCGATGAACCGTGGGGAAAATGGGTATGCAAACGATGGAAGCGTGATATTAGAGTGAGGATTGTAGTTTTTTTGGTGATGTGGCTGGATGCTATGGTGACACATAAGCTGGAAGGAAGCCATGTTTAGTATAGATAATAGAATTTTTATATATTCAAGAATTGTTTGAGTTGTTTTTGTTATATATTTCCCTGTTTTTTTTGGATCAAGGGTATTTCTTCCTTAACCTAGGTTGGCCTATTAATATTTTTGTATTAAACGATGGCTCAGATTGATGTGTATTAAGACTTCCCAAGTTTGGTTCTATGTCATTGGTATATAGGATTTAGGACAATAATAATTATGATAGTATGTGTTGAAAATGATATAGGCCATCCCATTTATATGATTGTACATGAGTTTTTATAGTTGGTTGGAAAAGTTTTACCAGGTTTGAGACCTTTTAAATTACTCCATTTTAATGAACTACATTGAAAGGTTATTTAAAGATACATTTTCCTTCATTAAGAATTATTTTTCATTTCTATAAATCATTATTTCATTAAATACTAGTATTTTAAATAATTGGTTTGAATTCTGAAAGTGGTCCTAATATTTTGGAATTTTCTCATAATCTAATAATTTATTGTCTTATGTTTATTATAAAATTCCTCGAGGAATAGATCTTCCAAATTTGAGGGAGGAAGTTTTGATATGGGATGTATAGTTGAATACCCTAATGGACCCTTCCATAATATAATCTATTTTTATCTCTATTCATGATCTGGAAAAAGTGGGTGTTCGGAATCCAGGATGTGTGTTAGATCATGAATCTGAGGTTAATAAGAATAATCAACCCATATTTCATTATGAAAAAGGACTGCACAAATTTTAGGAGTTCCTTAAGCATATTGAGAGGGACTTCAACTTCTTGAAGTCTATATGGTGGGTTTTCTTAGGTCCATTCTCGAGGGATAGAGAAGGAGATTATGGGACTATATTATGTATGCTATGTTGCATGAGGACATTACTTGGGATTCCTTCAAAAAAAAATTGATTTGAATTTTTACAAAAATAATTCACATTTTTCAAAGGCCGGGGATTTCCAAACCTTGGAGAAGGGGGTGAAAATAGTTCTACATTATTCTACCCCTTTTGTAGTGTTGGTGCACTTAGAGTCTGGTCTTTCCACTATTGAGAACCTAAAGGCTTGGAGGATTAAGTTGGGGCTGAGGATAGATTTTTTGATCAATTTTTTTGCTCATATGAATTATAAACTTTATGGAGGAATTTGACAAAGCATTTTTATCTAAGGCATACATAGATGGAATGATAGGATTTGGTAGAGATTTAGTTAGTTTAGTTCATTTCTAGGGTGTATCTTATAGATAGATGTGGGAGCCTAATATTGGCCACTTCTATTTATGACATGATTTAGGGGCTTCATCAGGGATGTAGAAGGTTTTATTCAACTAGTGTTGAGGGTAAGGTCATAACAAGACCAATCGTGTGTAGGCTCCAAATAATTTTCTTCTTTGTAAATGATCTATTCATCTAAAATGTTTTCATGACAGGATATATCCAGATAGTAAGAAAGGATCCACATTCACCAAGGGATCTTAGGTTCATGGAGATTATTCCAAGGGGGGAGGGGCCTTTCCTTAGGCTAAGAAAGATATTATTGTGGCTATGAAATCATATGGAGGAGTTGAGACCATATGTCTTTATGCGGTGGAGTACGCACTGGGGAAATTTTTAGTAGGGACATATATAGTTATAGCTACCATGTTTACTTCCAATTATATAGTGATAGGTTTTTTATATAGGTTCTAGTTATTCTTTTATATCATTAATTTTTGTGTTGGTATTGTGTTTGGAACTTATGTCACAGTTACTGGATCCTTCTACACCTTTGAAGAAGAAGTCGGATTAAGGCTTTAATTATCCCTCATGTCAGGTGATGATAGATGAATTTGAGGTGGTATGGAAATTCTTAGTACTTAATATTGACATCTTTGGACTATTATCTAGTATGAAGTCTGTTTCTATTACATCTTATTGAATGGATCCTTCTGAGTTGGTGGATCTTAAGGTCCATATTTAGGACCTAGAGTATAAAGGATTTATTCATCCTGGTGTGTCACTTTATGATTATACATTCCTATTTTTTAAGAAGGAATATGGGATCCTTGAGCTGTGTATTGGAAATAATAAGTTTAATTAGGTGATCGTTACGAAAAAATATCATTTTCCAAGTATTTATGACCTTTTCAACCAACATCGAGGTCATGTTAGTTTCTAAAAATTTATATTTTGTTACAGTGACACCCATTGAGGGTTTGAAAATAGGATGTTTCTATGATAGTGTTTAGAAGCTGATACTGGGAATTTTGAGCTTCTTTTTATTCCATTTTGTATAACTTAATTTCTTTGTGGTGATTATGGCTTTGATGAATCCAATATTTCATTGATTATTTTAATTTTTTGGGTGTTATTTTTTTTATAGTTCATGGATAAGGAGGAGCATAGAGACCAATTAGATATCATTTATTTATCCTTTAATGAACATCATCTATTTGGTAGACAATCCAAGTGTGTGTTTTGGATTATATAACTGAAATTTATTCGGAATGTGATATCTGAGAGAGGTGTCTTCATGGATACTAAAAAGGTACTAATGGTGATTTCATAGGGGAAACAAAAAAAATTGAGATCCAAATATTCTTGGGTTTGGATGGTTACTATAGATGTGTGGTTAATTATTTCTCATATCTCACATATTTGATGACTACTTTAACCCTTAAGGGTGTCATGTTTTTGTGAAAAGAACAATTTCATAGATCTTTTGAGGAGTTGAAGGTAAGGATGACTTTAGTACACGTTTTGATTCTGCCTGAACTGGGTTTGGTTTATAAGGTTTTATGTTATGCTTCTTCTATAGGTTTGGGTTGTTTATTAATGAATGGAAAACATGTGTTGGCCTATAGCTCAAGACACTTATTCCCTCATGAGATGAACTTCCCTACCCATGATATTGAGTTCACAAAGATTATTCATGCACTCAAAACATGGTGTCTCTATCTCTTTGGGGTATAGTTAACAATGTATTCATATCATAAGAGCCTAAAATTTATTTTTACTCAGAGGGATCATAACATGAAATAGAGATATTTTTTGGATAATATTAATAATTTTTATTTCAATATTTCTTACACTATGGGGATGAGAAATGTGGTTACCGATGTGTTGATCAGAAAACTACAAACACAAGGCATGGAGGAACCTGTTGAGTAGTGGTATCAGATGAGTTTCTTTACTTAGGTGATCATGAGAGTAAAATATGGTGTTGGAAATTTTTTCTTCTCTTTAATGAAATATCCCTCATATTGTTTTGAGGGGGTTTGGATCGATCAGGTGACAATAACCAAGTTCCAACACTTGGGTAAAAACTATTATGGTGGGGATACCTCGGCTGAGTTTTCTTGGGCTCCCAGTAATGATTTGTGCTTATATAGTAGGGTTATTGATCCATTTTCTCTAATGAGGGTGTTTATAAATATTGGCCACTAGTCTTGGTGGTCTATGAACCCTCAGGATACCAAGATGTATCATAAATTTAGATTTTGGTATTCGTGGAAGGGGATGATATGGTCGATTATGGATTTTGTATTGTGGTGTCTTACATATCATAGAATTAAGACAGAACACCAGAGACCTATTAGATTTTTGTAACCCTTACCCCTTCTGGAATGAAAGTTGGATATGATTTCTAGAAATTTTATAATTATGTTTCTATAGTGTCCAAGTGGAAGGGAGGATATTTGGGTGATCATTGAAAGAATCAAGAAATTAGTGAATTAAATACCAATCAAGGTTATAATGAAAGTATAATATCTTGGGAAATTTATGTTAGATATATCATGAGACATCTAGAGGTTCTCTCTTCAGTTGTTTATAACTAGGACCCAATTTTCATTTACCGGGTTTTGAAGGGTTTACAGATAGTGATGGGTTTCAAGATTAGATTGATCATGGAATCTAATCTCCATTTGGTTGGACAAATGGATAGGGTAATCTAGTTTTTTGAGGATATTCTCTCAGCATGGGTATTTAATTTTGGAGGATAATGTATGAAGAAAAGGTATTTTATCGAATTTATCTATAATAATATTTATTAGGGTTTGATAAATATGGTTCTCATAACATATTTTTATGGTTAGACATCTAGATCTCCCTTATTTTTGGAAGAGTTTGGAGAGTGGACCTTGGTTAGGAAGAATCATTTTTCAGAGATGATGAATATTGTGCAGTTTATCCAAAGAAGATTAATTGTGGAACATATTCATTAGAAATTTTATGCAGAACATATTTTTTAGCGACTAGAGTTTTATTTTCGTGATCATATTTACGTATAGTTTCATATTTCTTAGGGCATCATCAGTGATATAATAAGGGTAAGTTGGCACTGAGGTCGGTCGACCCCTTTTAGATAACTAGAAGACTAGGGAAGGTGGAATTTCAACTGGACTTTCCATCTTGTTTGACTCATATTCATGATATGTTTCAAGTTTCCCATCATAGTTAGTACATAAAATATCCTCAAAATATTATTGGATGATATGATTTTGATCTTCAGATTGAAAACACTTTGGATAAGTATCCAATTCTGATTATAGAACATCGAGAAAATGTAGTGCATGGTAAAATTTATTCCTCTTGTTTGGGTATCATGGTAGATCTGATGTGATATCCATCATATGTGTGGAGGAAATTATTGAAAATGAAGTAGAAGCCTTCACATTTTTAGAATCAAGTAATTTTAAGTAATTCCATTGGTAGAAAGAATTTATGAGTGGGGGGATTGTACCCCCCATTTGTAACGACCCAAACTACTATAAATAAAATTGTCTTTGTTAATTTATTTAAATGTGTTACTATATATTATGGTCATAGAAAACACATGAAGTTATTTTTTACTATTAAATACAATTTGAATTAATATTAAGCATCATTATCATTGACAAAATTGCCTTTTAATAGCGATGACATGATTAGTATAAATATAGAGTTATAGAAAATCCAATTGACAAATACAATGGCATTGATTGCCTCAACTAGTAGGATAAGACCCTATGAAGCCCATTTATCAGGTCTTAAAAGGCAGAAAACATCTATGGGATTTTCCCTTGACCATTCTATTGCTAAGATCAAACAAAATAAGAATTAGAAAAATGATTTATGGGAGTTGTTAAAGAATATCAAGATCACGACCCAAACCATTTATACCAAACCACCCCATTAAAGTTTCACCACTGCAAACCTTACTCTAACAATGTTTTTCACTGTATTAAAGGGATATGTATCATGAACCAAGAAATATGAGTATGTACATTATTTTTTTGAATAATGAATATATTTTCATCCCATTATTTTAAATTTAAAAATTTTTATATAATAAAACAAAAATAGAATTTTTATGCAATATTTAAATTCAATTAATGAATTATTTTTGAATTAATAGATTTTTTAAAGAAAATAATTATTTAATAAAATAATATTATCAAATATTTTTTACTAAATATAAATGATCATACAATTTTTATAAAGTCAATTGTAATTTTTATGACGGATCAAAAACTATTAACGCTGAAAAAACATAGTATTTATCAGTAAAAATGATGATTATTTTTAAAATAGATAAGTCAAAGGATTAGAAAATACTTTGGTAAAATTAATATTATTTTTGGAATCATATCATCGAAATTATCTAATGGTGAACTTTTCATAATTTTCTAAGATAATCCAACTTTCAGTTAAAAAAATAAATACCCTACTAATATACAATGTGTATTTTCAAATCATAATGACCCAAAATTGATATAATAAATAATATAAATGGTATCCAAGAAAAAATATATTATTTCCCCTTAAAATAATGTGATTTTATTTTTGTTTGATTATTTTTATAAAACCATTATTAATCCTTCAAAATCATTAATATAATTTATGGTTTTAAAACCATTTCTTTAAATGTTTGACTAACCTCCACATAATCAAATTAATTATTTTGTTACATTAAAACATTTCACTAATAAATAATGAAAATAAATCCCATTTCTTAGATAAAATGGATGAAAACCATGGGAATGATGGTGTTTTTTGTTATTTTATTATATAGAATCTAAAAACTAAGTTGGAGAATTGATAAAAATAATTCCCTACCCCTTTCCAATAAAAACCCACCCAAACTCACATTTATGATCCTAAAAATATTTTTATAATATTATTACTCTTTCATTCAATCCCCAAATTCCCCCCAAGGTTTCCTAGACTCTCAAGAAGGGCCTCCCATGTATTTGGAGTCACATAATCAAGTAAGAGATATTTTCAATCTTTCCTTTATTCATGTTTCATTATTATATTATGGTTTCAATTTCCAATTCATAATGTTGGGATATTTATTTCAATGTCTATATTACTTCTCATTTAATTTTCAAATGAAGAGGGACTACGTATTCTCACTTCTACCCTTTTTATTAATTTTTATGTGACTTTTTTCTGATATCAAAAATTCACCATGATTTTTTTCATGCCAAATTTTTTTAGTGAATATCATACCCATTTTCTATAAAGGGTGTTCACATTTATAAACATATACTTATATGACATAGAAAAAACTTTTATGTATTCTACATACAATTATTGTTTAATAAAGTATGATGATAAATGAATCCACATTGTATAATATATGTGGAACACATAATATTGAGAATGAAATGAATGTGACATGTGTGCACAAAATTATATAGTGCTCCAATGCATTAGGTAATGTTTAGTCTCAAGATACATCATGTTTGGAAAGGGATTGAATCTAATTCCATCATGAGACTTTTTCCATAGGGACATCTTGGTATTTATCCCTGACCTATGTTTATGATGCATCATTTTTGAGTTATTTCCACTTTTATCATATTATGATTATCATGAAATGCCATTACTTTTTATTCATGATTATGATTTTCATATATTTTATTCCCAATTTATATGCATATTTTATATTTTCTATCACCTTATTTATTTTTTATTCCTTTACTAAAAATTATAGCTCACCACTTTTTATATATATCCATAAGTTATCCCATTAATTTTTAAAATCCATGGGATTTTATAATCATGTTAAGGGAATTTTCAATAACGTTGTTGTATCCCATCTTCAAGATGTTATTCTATAAAACTGATTCAAAAATAAACTACAATTCTCAATCACTGGGTTATATAGTGGATTGTTTCATATCATAAACTATTATTAATGTGAAATAAGTAAAAGTTTTGTTATAGTTTTTATTAAAAAAAAATTAGTTATTTTGGGATTAGAATTAGAAAAATCTAGTAAAAGACTTAGGGATAAGGATAATTATAAGAAAAATCCTTCAATTTTGGTAGGTAAAGAGTATGTGATTTATTAGGAAAATAAATCCACATCTGGATTTCACAGGTGGATGTGGTTTTGGTATAGATGTACCTAAGGTTAGCAACTATGATAAGGTATGTTGCTCCTAACTAGGAATAACCTTGTATATGAAAATGGGCCTAAATATGCACCTTTTTTGACACTCCTGGGTGATATTCTTTGTTAAATTCATAAGCTCATTACGAAACATTATTATGTGAATAGAAAATTCCCATATAATATATTTCAGGAAATAGATCATGGATAATATAGATTAAATCTTAAAAATTTATATGTTACTGAAATAAATGTAAGTTATAAGTTATCCATTTTATTTATTAAAATTCAAGTTTATGTGTTTAATAGTTTAAAAATACCCATCCCCAGTTTTGCCTTAATACAAGCCAATAGCCAGAAATATGAGGAATCAATTAAACAATCATTGTGATTGGAAATGTTATTACTATCCCAATGAGGTTCCCAACTCGATTATAGTAGGAATATAAAACCTTTTGATGATCCTCTCTTAGATGACTAATGTTTTCAATAGAAACCTAGATCAGGAGGACACCAAAATCCTCCTTAGAAATTTTTTTGATTGAGTCCATTATGTTACAAAGGCCTCCAAATTTTAGTGGATCACCATATCCCTTAATCATGAAACAGTGGATCAAATAAATTTATAATATATTCCCTATACATAAATGATATAAAAAAAGAATTTTATACAATAATTTTATCATATAAAAGGAGAATCTGATTAGATTTGGTCATTGACCAAGAATACAATGCTTGAGGAAGAGATAGAAGGAATGGGGTGGAAGGAATTCCAAATAATTTTTTTTGATAAATATTTTCCATGCACTCTCTAACTTAAAATGGAAACGGAATCCTTTTACATCAATCAAAAAAGATGAAAAATCAATTGGGGAAGACAAGGAAAACTTCACAAGACTTTCCCAATACACCTCAATATTTTTAATTAAACTATAATTCATGGTTGACAACTTTTTTAGTGGGATAAAACCTGGTCTATGATAATCTCATGTGATCAAAGACTTTGATATCTATGAGGAAATTTTATGATGTTCCCCAAAAGTTGTAATGGAGATAAAGAAATCTCAAGGGTACCATGGGCATATGATTAAGAAATTAAAGTTTAATTCTAGCAGTATAATAGAGAAATATAATATTGAAAATAAATTTCAACATCTTTCTTGTCAAAGGTATCAAAAAAAGAACCCTGAAAATTTCCTAAGGTGGGTGAAGAAATGAGTTAGGTGTTAGAAGGAAGGTAAACTAGCTAGAAATTACCAACAGGATAAACCTACTAATGTGATGGAGGAAAGTAATACTCTAGTAAACCCTTAATGAATTGTTCATTACTTAAAATACAAGGAACTAGGTAACTTTGTAAACAAAATGAACTAATCCAAGGGTTTTCGAAGACAACTAAAAAACTATAAGGTAGAAGGGGGGATATTTTTCTATCACAACTACTGAGGTGGATCTTGAAGATGAATTGGTAACAAGTATGCTCGTTATTCATTAAATGATAGTGAATATAATTTTTTATTCCATTTTAATGCATTCTTTCATATCAAAATAGTATAGTTAAACTATTCAAACACCACAACAAATCATAGAAGTATAAATTATAGTGAAAAGATAAAATGTGGAAATTATTTTATTCTAAGTATATAACTCCTCCTATGTTTATATTTAAAGGGAAACCTCCCAACAAACCTTTTCACACTCCCTTTGATGGAATTTTATGAAATTCTATGCCTGGATTGGGTTTCCCCGAATAGATCCAGCATACATTTATATGAGAAGAAATCACTCTTTGTATCGCAAATCATCTTCGATTATATACAAGTTCAGAGAAGAGGATGAATCTTCCTTATCACCAAAATCTAAATAATTTATATTATTTCAATATGAGTATGAATATCTATCTCAAATAATAGATTCTAAGGAAATAATCATTTATAAATATAGTCCAATTTTGATGGAATACAGGGATGCGTTTACTGATAAATTTCATCTTTTTCCAAACTAATAGGTTTAATTTTTAATTGATATTATATATGGGGTGTTACTATTATCCAAGAATCCATATATAATGGGTTTTTTTGGAAATTTAGGAGTTAAAGAAATAACTACAAGAGAATATATATAAAGGATTCATAAACCCATGTACGTCCCCCTGGGTTTCACTAATCCTCTTTATCAGGAAAAAAGATGAATCAATGCACATTTTTATTAACTATAGTGAGCATAACAAGATCATGATAAAAAACCTATATCTTCTACCATGGATCTATGAATCGTTCGATCAACTATGTAGTGATAAATCCATCTTTATTGTGGATATAAGATCGAGATATTATCATATAATGATTAATAAGGTGGAAATCCCCAATACTATTTTTCATAAAATGTATAGGAACTATGAGTTCATAGTATTTCCATTTGAACTCACTAATTCTCCAGTAATCTTCAAGGACATGACGAATAGAGTCTTTTAAAATTACCTTGAAATTTTGTTGGTTGTCTGTAGAGATGATATTCTAATATTCTCGAAAACCAATGAGGTTCATGAGGAGCATCTAAGTTTTATTCTAAAGACCTTATGAAAGGAAAAAATTTATTACCTTTATAGAAAAAGTTATTTATAGTTTAAGGAAGTCTAATTACTAGGGAGTATCATCACAATAAATGGGATATCTATTGACCCTTTAAAGAAATAATCATCTGAAGGATGTTTGAGGAAAAGATTTGTGAAAGATACAAGTAGTTTCCTTGGATTATCATGGTATTATCATCAATTTGTGAAAAATTTCATGTGATTGTAAAAACATATAACCAAAATAATAGTAAGGGATTCATGTTTTCTTGGAATGATAAATGTTAATATAGATTCAAGGATTTGAAAAGGATGCTTATCACTGAACATGTTATCACACTACCCAAAAGTTTAGAATATTTGGCGTTATATAGTGATGATTTGAAGAGTTTATTGGGTTGTGTATTGTTTAATAACAAAAATTCATAGCCTACGCTTCAAAGCAATTAAATTTTCTTGAACATAACTCCCCAACTCATAATCTAGAGTTTGTTTTAGTGATCCTTGCATCCAAAATCAGTTAGCATTATCTATTTGTGTAGAAGTTTGAGATATATAAAGTTCAAAAAGTCCGTATGTATATATTAAAATAGAAAGAGATATATTTTCACTATTGATGATGGTTAGATATGATCAAGGATTATGTTATCTCAATCCACTACTATGTTAGTAAGGAAAATAAAGTGGAATACACTCTAAGAAGCAAAGATCCAAAAATTCCATCATTGAAAATAATTGAGGGGGATTTAATATTCATTGTATAGAAGAGGATGGAAATGGGATTCATAAAGGAAGGATCATCATCAATCTTTTCACACAAGACTAATCAACCATATATTTTGGAAATGATAAAGGATTTTTATAGAAATGATTTGGGAATATAAAATAAAGTATAAACATTATGAAAAAGGAAATTTTCAAGTTCAATTTTAATGAAAAAGTAATTGTAATATTTGAGTCATGACTATCTATACCAATTAATTATGAGATAAAGAGTGATATTTGGAATGATTCACATAGGTGAACATTCTTTATTTTCCTAGGGGATCACAACGATGTATTGATATCTTGATAGAACTATTGGTCAAACAATATGAAGAAGGATCTTGCTGAATATACATCAAAGATTCTTGTATGTCAGCTAGTTATGGCCCAGAGGAAATAGTATTAGGGGAAAATGAAAAAATTATCTTAACCATCAGGGAAATGGGAAAACATCACCATCAAATTTATCATCATAATTATAATGAAATACAAATGAAACAATGTCATATGGGTTTTTGTGTATTTTCCAAGAAAGATAGCCCACTTTATCACAATTAGAGAGGACTTATAACTCAAAAAACATGCACTTACATAATTCAAAGAAGTGGTGAGGATTTTTAGATTACCATTATCAATTAAATATGATCGAGATCTGTTACATACCTCCATGTTCGATAAAATTATAAAAAAATGATCTAAAGACTTATGAGAACTTTAGTATGGACTATCTTGATTAAAAGGATGGAGAATCCAAGTAGAATATTTAGACACTTGAAGAAATATTGATCAAAAGTTATATGGACATCAAAGGGGGATGGAATAAACATATGCCTCTTGTTGAGTTCTCCTATAATAACAGTTTCCAATCTAGCATCCAAATGGCTCCCTATGAATCCCTTTATGATAAGAGGTACACAAAACCTACATTTTGGGATTATATGGGGAAAAGAAAACTACTAGGTCCATAAATAGATGAGTAAATGGTTGAAAAGGTTAATACCATTTAAAATAACATCAAGATAACATAGAGTCAACAAAATATATATACTGACAATCAATGATGAGACCTGTAGTTTGATGTTGGAGACATGTCATTCCACCACATATTTGCATGTAAGAAAGTGATGAGATTTGGGAATAAGGTAATTGTTAGTCCAAGATATATCACCCCCTTTGATATAATTCATTGTATTGAATTGGTGACCTATCAACTAGAAATAAAAAATAACCTATATCAAGAACATAATGTGTTCCTTGTATCCTTCTTCTATAAGTACATGAAATACCCCTCAAATTTACTCAATCTAGAGGTGGTACCATTAGATAATGACCTTTCCTATGAGTGGCAGTCGATGAAGATATTATATCATAGAGAAACAATTGTACCCAATAAGAAAATTATTCTTGTCAAAGTGATATAGAGAAACAAAATCTTTCGTGAAAAGACATGGGAACCAAAGAAGTTGATGAAACCGAGTTACCATCATCTATTTTAGTGTATGTAATGAAAATTATGAGGGTGAAATTTTATAAGAGGGGAATATTTTAATGACCCAAACTATTATAAATAGAATTCACCTTTTCTTTATTTATATATCTTGTTATGTTTTATGGTAATAGAAAACACATAAAAATATTTGTTCTTATTACATCCTATTTAAATTACTATTAAGATTACATACCATTTATAATATACCGATTGAATAGTGATCACATGATTAGTATAAATATAGGGTTTTAAAAAATTCAATTAACACAAAATGAGGTAGTGATTGCCTGAACCAGTATAATGATACCATATGAATCCCACTTATCAGATCCTCCTATGGTAATAGAATCTAGGTTAATTTCCATTCACCAATCCCAGTCTAGGATCCACCATCTGAAGAATGCGAGAAACTGTTTACGGGAGAAGTTCAATGTCATCGAGATCACAACCTAAACCATGTACGCCAAACCACCCCTGAAAGTTACAACATTGTGCACTTTGCTCTTAGGGAATTTATTGGGGGTATTAATGAAATACATATAATGTCTAGAAAATATGAATAGGTATATTATATTTCATACAATATGAATATATTATCATCCAATTATTTTCACTTTATATATTTTTTATACAATAATGAAAAAATTGTATTTTTTAATAATGTTAAAATTAAATTAATGAATATATTATTATTAATAAATGGATTTTCTAAAGCAGTAATATTTTAACAAAATTTTATTATTAATTAATTATTTTAAATATAAATAACCATATTATTTTTATGAAGTAAAATGTAATTTCTATAAGAATTTTCAAACTATTATTTTTTAAAAAACAAAATTTAATAATAAATGATTATTATTAATTTAAAAGTAAAAAATTAACATATTTATAAAATTATTTTTCGTAAAATGGATATTATTTTAGGAATAATAACATCCAAATTATCCAATGGTGATTTTTTCATAATTTTCTGAGACGGTCGAATTTTCAGGTAAAAAATTAAATATCGTATAAATATCAAGTTTGTATGATGACATCATAATGAACCAAATATTATTTAATAAAAAATATAAAGGGTATCCACGAATATATATATATACGACCTTTTAAATAATGTGATTTTATGTTTTTTTGGTTATGTTTACAAAGCCTTCATGAATTATCCACAACCATTGATAAAATTTAATGTTTTAGAATCATTTCTTTTGGAGTATGACTCACCTCAACATAATAAAGGGAATTATTTTCTTAAGTTAGTCCCTTAAAGATATCAAATAATAAAATAGTCATTTTTTCTAGAAACCATGGGCTAGAACCATGTTATGGTTTGTGATTTTGGTTAATTTATTATATAGATTCCAAAATGAAAGTTTGAGAAATTATAAAGAATTCCCCGCTCCTTTTCTATATAAGCCCACACAATCTCTGATTTCTATTAACTAAAAATATTTTTATCACTTAATTACTACTTACTCCCCTATCTAGAGTCACCCCAAGGCTCCCTTAGATCTCAATAAGTCCCTCCCAAGCATTTGGAGTCAAATACTCCAGTTAGGGATCCTTTAATTCTCTCTTGTATTCACGTTTTTCTATTATATTATGCCTTATAATTTTAATTCCTAATGTTAGGATATGTATTTACATGTCTCCATTACTTCACATTACCCAATTTTCTCTCATCAACCAATTTTATGATTTTTTATGTGATGCTATTATGCGGATGAAATTTCACCTGATTTTTTCCATGACAAAACAATTGTGTAGTGAATTCCATACCCGTATCCTATCATCAGTGTTCACATTTACGTGAATATACTTAACATTAATCTGGTCTTACTTTTATTTATTCCAAATACCTTCATTGTGTAATAATGTATTATTATTAATGAATACATGTTGTTTGATCTATGTGTCACACATAAGCATGTGAATGAAATTAAAGTGATAAGTGCAGTTGGAATTATATAGAGATCCAATGAATTCGGTAATGTATTGTATCAGGAGAAATCATTTTCACACATAGCATGAACCTGACTCCTTTAATTTACTTTTTCAATCATGGAAACTTGGTAGTTTCTTTGACCTATGTTTACGATGTAGTGTTTTAAGTTGTTGGAACATTTCCCATGTTATGATTATCATGTTATTTCATGCCTTATTATTCATGTTTATAATTATAACATCTTCTATTAATCATTTATTTTTTCAATTTTATAACATGTATCACCTTATTTAATATTTATTCCATTATTGGGATTTAAATCTCAACTCTTTCTTATGTATATCCCCAGGTTATCTTGTGCAGTTTTTAAAGCAATGGAATTTTAGAAGCATGTTAATTAAGTTTTCAATAATATAGTTGTCTCCCATGTTAGATATTTTATGATATGTACCTAATTTTTAAAAATAATATACTTTTCAATCATTTGGGTTGTATGATATTTAATTTTATATAATAAATAAATTATTAATATGAAATAATGGGAAGGTTTCTTATACTGTCACTCTTTTTATCTACTTCCATGTTCATGATTTTTTTCATCATTATTTTTGTGAGTTGGAAGGTTTATTAGGGATGTAAATCCTTTACTAGGGAAAATGAACTAATATATAGGGATGTATTATTTTTCAATTAATAGAGTCTTTTTGTAAATTTGTTAATGTTTTTGAGGGGTTATAAAATAGTTTGGAGAACATCCAAGGTGGTTTTACATTTTCCCTCTGGAAACTATTATGTTTTCTATTTTATGGGTGATTACACAACATGTAATTTGATTACACGCCATATAATGGTCACCATGATGCTTATTGGAAATAGTTTTAGGGAGTGAATGGTATACACGTCAGTTAAGTGGTTCACATTATGTAGTAGAAAAATATGGTTTTAAATAAAAAACATGATGCATTTTCCAATGAATTCAACATTCATGGAATACATGAAACATAATAGGATTAAAATAAAAAACAATTATCCTATATGTTTTAGGTGATGGTCAGATTATTTATTTTTTATTATACCTAGAATTTCCCATCTCTCGGCTAAGAGCTCGCCATAGGAGATTTTGGATATCTCTACTCTTTTGAGAATGTTCATTCATTGATTGATCATCTCGGTTACTATGGTGAACCTTTTTTCATAAGAGTTCATTATGGTTCATATTTTATTTGATCATGGATATTTAATTTTCCATGGTGAGGATTCATATTCATGATTGAATCATCTTTTCTATCGATCCTTTTTAATTTCATATCACACCTTGTTTTTCAAATGTCAATCTCAATATTTCCAATCACTATTTTCAAAGGAAGATAGGTTTATACTATTTTGAGGTAGGTGTTTCTATAAAATGGGTAAATTTTATAAATTTATTATCATTGTGGATAAATTACTTCATTTTTCATTTATTATAAGTGATATGTGGTGTATAAATATTTTATAGAAAAGGAAATGGTTTAAAGGGGTTTTTTTGAAAATTTATTTTCTTGATTTGGAAATGGATTTTCAAAAACTGATGTGGGTTGGATTTGATTCAAAATTGTTTTGTTAAATTTTTTATCATGGTTTGGAAATTTATATATTAATCCTGGAACCTTGGGAACCTTGGGTTTGTTCAGAAATAGACATATGAAACATAGTTTGTGTGGAACCACTAGTAGTTTTTTAGTGATATTGATAGATTATGGAAGGACTCGATATAAGTTGAATCCAATGATTTTCTTGGTTTTGGATATTTATGTCTACTATTCATTTTACCTAGAGGATATATCCCAATTGATATTGTGATTTGTAATTAATATATGTTTATCAATTGATGGTTTTTATCATGTATTTTTTCTCATAGGTTTTTATATGTGGTTATACCACATGACGTTGTGTGATTGTATTTCATATATATGTGTATAATTTCTTACCTTATGACAAATGGATAATATTTTTTGTTTTAATAACAACAAATTTACATATTTCTTGTTTGATAATATGAATATCTTTATGAAAACCAAAGGGTAAATTATTTATATTTTGTTTTTGGATTTATAAATGTGATTTTTAATACTATTTTTTTTAAAGTTATAACTATTTGATTTTTTATATTAGACCATTTATAGACTGTGTAGTGGTATCCTACATATATTTTTACTCACACCATAATTTTTCCTTTGGGAATTTTTAGATGTATTATTTCCTGATATAGGAAATGGTAATTTCATATTGTATTATGTCAGCTTCTCTTTTTTATTTTTCTTTATAAAAAGGTGGTTTGGGGGAAACAATTGGTCACATGGTGATTCATTATAGATTATAGTTTAGCCTATTTTGACTTTTATTGTATATACCAGGTTATAACTCTTTTATTCCACATTGTACTCTATTTTTATGTATTTATTTGGTTATAGTCATGAATTCTTCAATTGTTTTTCTTTCTACACACCATGTGATGGCCGACTCGAGTGTATGGTTTGGTTAACTCTTGTTGATCTATAAAAATTGTTGACACTTGTTTAGTATCTATTAATATGGGTCTTGTTTATTTATCATTTCAATATAATTTAATTTTTTTTTGATTCCCATGGTTTTGTTCATGATTCGCATATAGTTAAGGGAAATTTTGTTGCTTAGCCCGGTAAATCATGCGGCCTACGTTGATCCAATGGAGGGGATGCACACTTTTTCCATAATGTGTATCCAACCAATGTAAGTTGTGTACCCTTATAAAGAAGGGATTTCACATTTTAAACATGGTTATAATAACCATACATCCAAATCCATCACCCCCAATATAATATTTGTATATGGGACTTGATTAAGGTACATAATTACTTTTAACTATGAGGCCTCTTGAGTAAATCATGCACACAAGATTTTAATAGGCCAATTATTTATTAAATATTCATTGGACACAATTTACCCTCTATTGATACCCCAACATCGTATTGTATTGTAATAAACATTTTTCAAGAGTCTAGAGGATAATATTTTTTTATAATAGGCGTATATCCTTCATTCTTGACAGATCATCTCGTGGATTGTTTTCTTTTTTATGGTTTTTCCTTGTATTATTTTATTTTCATTAAGTCTCTTATCCTATAATCTTGTGGAACTAGAAGGGGATGTATATTCACAATCTAAGGGGTCTTATAGAGGATTTATTTTTTTAATTATGGATCTAGGATTGTGAGTGCGGATATACTCTTCCCTGATCTCTTTTGTTGAAGTCAGTTAGATATACCTATGTTCTTAAGGTAAACGCTTCTATAAAAATGTATAATGATATAAATTTCATATTAATATTTTATATTCCATAATTTTATTCACTTTATTAAATTTATTTTTGATTTTAGTATCTTTTATTGTAATTAAATCATAGTTTATGGGGTTTTATTACAATTGGTTTGTGCAGAAAAATTGTTTGATTAAATTATTGAAGATGGTTTTGGTTGAAAAATAGGGTTTCAAACAATTAAACCGATAATCCTTGCATTGAGAATTATTTTTAAATTTCAATAATGGACTTCAAATTTATTTATAAAGCATAGGACATTTGTGACCATGGGAAAATCATGAATTGTCATGATCCTCATAATGTGTGTAACATGTCTTCTAGTTTTCTGCTACTTTAGAGATTATAATGTCACTTGAGGATATATCAGATAGATCCAGTATAGTCTTATATTGGAGGTTTATTTTATTTTATTTTGTAGATACCCATAGTCAATGTGATCTTTGATATTTATGATTGGACTTTCACATTATGGATTAGTCTTGGATATTTTCTCACTTAATTTCATATGACTGATTGATTATGGTTATTTTATTACATTTTCACCTTATAGAATATTCATGGATCATATTTAATAATATTTCATTCTTTATCACTTTTCATATTACATATTTTTATAATATTAATGGATTTTATTAAAGTACAATGTATTATTTTCAAATGGATCAAATTTTGGAAAAAACATTATAAAACTACATTTATTTTAAAGATATAACTATTAAATTATTGATATTAAAATTTATGTAGTCTCTGGGGTGGTATCCTAATAGTATTTGTGCTAACATCCTTCATTTTACATTGGGTGATTGTAGAAGTTTTATTCAGGACCTAAGCAAAGGTAATGGAATTATTTAATATATTGATTTCTATTTTGGTAATTGTTGTTTTAACAGTATGGTTTGGAGGTGACGGTTGGTCACTTGGGGACTATTTGATCTTATCTTGTTTTTTATTATGGTATATATGGTTTTTTATTATTTATATGTATATATCTTGGATGTATCTTTACTCCTTATTTTATGTACTTTGATTGCTTGTCCTGTTTTTTTATACTCAATAATGGTTTTATGTTACCAAGTTGAACCTCACAACTATGACGTGCCAGCTTGCATGGCTTGTTCAGTTTACTTGGGTTATTTTGATATAGAGTGGTATCAAATGGACGAATAGCTATATTTTTTTTAAAAAGTCATGAGTTTGGTTCTATGTATTGAGTATACAGGAGTTAGGACCATCAAAATTTGGGACGAAAGTGTGGGAGGGTTCTTGGATAGCACACTTCCATGTCTGAACTTGAGTTATCGTGGGTATTCTAAATTATTTTACCAGGTTTGAGAGTTGGTTTTTGAGTTCATTTAAATTAACTAATAAGTTATTTAGTTTAAATGGGTCTATTTATTCTTAAATAATTGTTTTTCATTCATAGAATTTATAATTACTATAAATTAATGATGTTTGAATACATGGATTTGAATTATTAGAGCCAGTCCTATGATTTTTGGAATATTCTCTAAATTTGATTTTCTGTTGTATTATTCTCAAAAACAATTCCTTTGGGAAATTATCTTCTAAATATGAGAGAGGAATATATGAGATAGGATATATATAGGTGAGTCCACAATTAGAACCTTCTTTAGTTGACGATGTAATCTATAAATTCAGAGTCTGGGTTATGTAAGTGTCGGGAACTTGGGATAGGTAGTGGATCATGAATAGGAATTTACTAAAAAACATCCATCAATCTTCAAGGGTGATAAGGGATACCAATAAAATAATGAGTGGAATGAGTTGATTGAGAGGATCATCTAATTTTAAATTACTAATTAGGATTTAAGGTGGGATTTTACACAAACATTCTTTAGGGAATAGGAAAGATGTACTGGGATTATATTATGCAATCTATGTATTATTGGAACTTACCTAGACTTAATTCATGAAAATATTTATTAAGAAGTTATACCCTGAGATGTTACATGTGTAGAAGACCTAGTAGTTTTTTACCTTGGAGAAATGGAAGTTTACTATACTAGAGTATTCTACCCACTTTGCTGAGTTTGTGCATCTGGCATCAGATCTTGTCAGTAATGAGTGCCTAAATGATCAGAGATTTGATTTTGGTTAAGGGGTGTTTAATTGGTCGATGTTGATTCACATGTTCCTTATAAACTTCTAGAAGTTAGTTAACAAACAATCTTTCAATTATGCACAAATAGTCTGGTTTGGGTGGGCTTAAATTGGTGCAGTTGTTAGGTAGGGCATGTCTTCCAGCTAGAAAAGGATACATAAGGTTGGTCAGTTTTATTCAGGGCCAGTTGTAGGGGCTTCATAAAAATATCAACATTTTTTTTGATATCATTGTGGAGGGAATGAGAATACCAAGGATAACTATATAGAGTCTGCAAATACATGTCATAATTATAGATTATCTTTCAATCTGATATGTTTTTGTGAAATTATATCCTTGGGAAGTAAGGTTGGATCCACTCCCAACATGGTTTCACGGGTTCATAAATTTTTTTCCACGGGTTGTGAGTCTAATCCTCATTCTATGAGGTATTTTCATGTGGATAATACCATATTTATTTATGTGTTAGTGTGTGCTCCTGGGGAATATAAAGTAGGGAAAACCACAATTATAGGTATGATGTTTATTTTTTATTCTATGCAAATATTTTTCATTGATATAGGTGTTAATAATTCCTCTATATCATTAATTTTAGTTTATGTATTGGTATTATAATAGTAAATTGTGACATTCTTGTTGGATCAATCATGCCTTTGAGAAATATTTCAGAATGAGGTTCTAAATGTTCTATGTGTTAAGTGGTGATAACTAAATTTGAGGTAATATGTGACTTTTTAGTTATTGATATTGAAATATTTTTCCTTATTTAAGGCATGGATTATATTATTAGAGTTAAAGAACAGATATATTTTTATCATTATTGAGTTACATTTGTATATTTGAATGAGCCCACTCATGTTTTTTAGGATGTGTGTTACTCTATATAGTGAATGGCCTGGAATGTGATTCTTTATGATGGGGTAATATTGTGCTAGTTTACATATATGTTTCTAGATGTTTTCTACCCTTGTTTGGGTCATTTTCTTCCTATAGTGGTGGTGTGTGTTCCCTAAGGAATTTTTAATTTTTTTTAAAGGATACCACTGTAGAAATAGATTATGTTCACTATTGATCTTCTCCTTGGAATGATGTCCATTTCTATGACATATTATCAAATGGAACCTACTTAGTTACTTGAACATAAATTTCAGCTTGAGTAACTAGAGGATAAAGAATTTATTATTTCTAGAGTTTCACCATAGGCATCACCCATCCAATTTTATTAGAATTAATACGAGAGTCTCTTACTTTTCATGGATTATCAAAATTTAAATCGGGTGACCGTTAAGAAAAAATATAATTTCCCTTAGGTTTATGAACTCTTTTACCATCTTAAAGGGACATGTTGGTTTTAAAATATTTACCACTGGTTAGGGTACCACTAGTTGAGTGTTTAAGAAGATGATATACCTATGTCACTTTTTAGTATTTGGTATTAGAATTTCAATTTTATGGTTATGCCATTTTATCACACTAACACTCCTGTGGTATTTATAGATTTGATGAACCAAAACATTCATCAGCTCTAGTACTATTTTTTTTCATTGATGACATTTTTTTGTAGTTCTATTAATTGGAGGATAATATAGATAATTTGGATGTCATTATTTTAACCATATAAGAGATTCATTTGTATGGTAATATTTCTAAATGTGTTTTTTTTAATCCGTGAAGTGAAAGTTCTAGGTCATGTGATATCTGAGAGGTTAGATCAATGAATCATAAAACGTTATAAGATGCCATGTCCTGGGAGTAGCCTAGATTTTTTTGAGATATAGAGGTTCTTAGGTTTGGTTGGTTAATATAGATAGCTTGTTCATCATTTCATTAATATTTTATTTTCAATGATAGCTTTAACCTATAAGGGTGTAATTTTTGAATGAAATGAAAAACATTATATACCTTTTGAGGAGATAAAGGTGAGTTTGACTTCTGAACCAGTTTTGATTCTATTGGATCTAGATTTGGGTTACGATGTTTTATGAAATACTTCCGGTACCATTTTGGGATCTTTTTTAGTGTAGGTGAGAGAGGTGGTGTATGATTAATGTCACATATTATTCCCTCATGATAATAAGTACCCTACCCATGAAATTGAGTTAGCAAAAATTATTCATACATTCAAATCATTGTTTAACTATATCTTTGGGGAGAGGTTTACAATGTATTATGATCATAATATACTCAATAATATTTTTAATCATAGTGATCTAAAATTATGATAGAGACTCTCTGTGAAGTATCTTCAGATGATTGATTTTGATATTGTGTAAACACTGGGGAAAGGGAATCTATTTCGCATTGAATTAAGATGAAAACTAAAAACAAAATCCATGAAGGAATTAGTTTAGGGGCAGCCTTTGATGAGTTTTTTTTTGTTGAGATGATATTGGGAGGTAAGAGGATGGCGGGAATGTGTTATTGACATCAATGAAAGATTACTAATAGTTTGGTGAGTGATTTTGACTCAAGATGGTGACAGAAACCATGTTACAACACATAAGTAAATGTCCTTATGGTGGGGAGGCCTTTGGTCAGTGGTATAGGCCTTACATTTGAGCATTTTGCTTTCATATTAGGTTGGTATTTTGGATCTCTCATAGGTATATGTTTATGTAAAATGAAAACCAATCATTTTGGTACATACACCCTAGGTATACCATGACATATCAAAACATGACATGCCAGTATTGATTTCTAATAACGAGGAATTCGATTGAATATTTTGTTTGAAGGTTCATCACTTATTAGAAAATTATGTTGGAACTCTAAAGACATGTTAGTTTGTTGAAACCTTTACACATTATGGTATGGAAGTTGGTGATATTTCCATTAAATTAATAATTCATTTCAAATAAACTCATACTGGGATAGATTTTATTTGGGTGATCATTGATTGACTTATAAAATCTATAGATTTATTACAAGTTTTGGAGAGGAAGAAACTGGAACAGATCAGAGACTAGTACATCCAATAGATTGTGAGACATCATGGTGTTACTTCAATGGTAGTTTTGGACATGGACCCATGTTTCACATTCCAGTTCTAGAAAATCATACATGAGGTGATGGGTTCCCAGTTGAAATTGGGAAAATCATGTCAATTTTAGATGGATGGATAGACAGAGAGATCTATTTTAGTTCTAAAGGATATTATTTAGGTTTGTGTGCATGATTTTGGTCGATCTAGGAAAAATAATTTCTTATGGATTAATTTTCTTATAAAAATATTAATCAATATTTGTTAAATATTTAAATTTTTGATTTATTATATGGGAGTCTATATATATATATCTATTAAACAATGAAGAATTTGGAGAGTGGTCCTCGTTTGGTATGAGTATCATTTAAGAGATGATAGAAAATATATTGTTTATCTGAAAAATGTTGGACACAGTACAGAACCATCATTAATATTATGCAGATCATTATTGATGGCCAGTAGAGTATGAGGTTGGTGGTCATTTTTTATCTGAGTATAACCATGTTTGGGACATTGTTTATTTGGTAAAAAGTGTAACATGTCACTATGGTTTGTTGGCCCCTTTGAGATCCTAGAGTAGCATTGAATGGTGGGGTATTAGTTGAACTTACTATACCTCTTATCATTGATTCATGATGTCTTTCTTGATTCCTAGATGAGGTAATATCACCCAGATACATTGCACATGATTCAATGGAAGATTTTGATCTTGATCTCGATACCACCATAGTGGAAAAAGTAGTTCATTTTTGAGATTTCTATGATAAGCTACTGTGTGAAAAAACGATTCCTTTAGTCTAGGTACTACGATAGTGTGGATGGGACAACCATGAGATATGGGATTAGGAATCATTAATGAGGAAGGATTCACCTCCTCTTTTTGTGAGTTTGAAATATTGAGAAATTCATGGGGATAGAAAACCTTTATGGTGGGGATATTATCATGTTTTGTTACTTTCGTACATGCACTTATCAACCCTTTTTATCCGCTATTGCGTTTTGACATGTTTTTGGGCCATTTCAAGAAATTTAAAACAAATTAAGGTCTATGGGGCTACACAAAGTTGGAACATGGTTTGGGAAAACTCTATAGCCTGTGTTCCTAAATTGGAGGTGGAACACTCTTTGTGCAAACCATATGGACACCCAGTGAAAATTATGTAACCTTATATCAAAGGTTTTTCAAATTTGGTGCATTTTTAATGTAACTATGTTCCCATTTTATGTACCCCAAATATAATCTATTTATTGGGTGCAATGTTCCTCCTAAATTTGTGTCCTCTATAGAAAACCGTGTTTACATTTTTTTATTGTTTTAATTTTTTTATTAAAAATAATAGGGACTGGATTTTAACATATTATGACCCCATAAAACCATATTTTCTTGAACTAATCCTTCACTAGTGGTCTAGAATCATCTCTCTTTGTATTATTAGTAGATCTGAGTCGTCCCTGATGGATCTTCTCAAGGTAGGCTTCATTTTCTCCATGTTATTCCATTTGTTGTTACATGGACATTGGATCTATTCTCCTCTCATATTATGGAACCCAAATGGTGTATATATGAAAAATATATGGTTTTTGATATAGGGTTTATGTGTTTTTTATGGATATAGTATTTGGAGGACCGATCTACTCTTTTTAGGTATCTATTTTTTTGGCAGTTAGATCTACATCTACTCTAGAGGTAGCTACTTATATTCAAAGGGAATATTATATTTTTTTTTATTTTTCTTTATAATTCCTTTTTTGTTATTCATTTTAATGGGGTTTTCTTTTAAAACTAATTGTGAACACCAAGTGTCCTACTTAACGCTTGAATGGATGTTTCTGATTGAAAATGGGTTTTCAAACACTGAATAAGATTGGATTATATTTGAAAATGTTTTATAAAATTAGAGCATAGTTTTTAAATGGATTTGGACTAAATTAGATCACTTGGAACCTTGAATGTGTCTGGAATAGACATGTCACTCATAGTGGATGTAATGACACTAGAGATTTTCTTTTCACATTAGAATACATAATTTTACTGTAGTTTATACCTATTTGATCAAACTTAAGCATAAATTATGGAATTATTCTTATATCTAGTATATATTCCCATAGGCTAGAGACCAAATGGTGTGATTCTTAATTTATGGTTAGAAATTCACATGATAGATTGGTCATGGTTATTTTCCCACATACTTTCACGTGATGGATTGATCATAGTTATTTTCTTACATGATTACCTTATGGAATATTCGTGGATATTATTTAATATGATTTCATTATTTATCACTTTCCTAATTCCATTATTTGGGAATGTGAAATGATTTTATTAAAATCATTGGATGATGTATATTTTTTTTGATTTACTAAAATTAAATGTAAAACTATATTTTTTTAAATATAGAGTAGCTAAATTCTTGATATTGTGATTAATATGGACAATTTGGTGGTTTCCAACTAATATTTTTTTCCCACACACTACTTTTACTTTGGGTGATTATAGATGCTATTTTTAGGACTTGGGTAGAGGGAAAGGAATTATGTTATATGTTTACTTATATTTTTTTCATTTCCTTCATAGTAGGATGGTTTGTAGGTAATGATTGGTCACATGGGGAATTTTTGGGTTTTTCTTGTTTTATATTTTTGTTTATCTATGTTGGATTAGTTTTTATGGATCTTAGATGTATCTTTTTTCATTTATTTTTTACTCTAGATTATACATTATTCTATTATACTCAATACTAGTTTTTTATTATCTTATCACAAATACCATCTATGATAGGTGAACTCAAATTGCTTGTCTAGATGAATCAGTTTGGTTTGCTAGATACAATTACTTGATTAATTTGTTTATTTTTGAATTCATTGACGATATTCAGCTCATATGTCTGAAGTGACTTTGGTAAGTCGACTATGGTCAAAGATTACATTAATATATTTTCTATAGAAAAATAATCAGGAAATAATTTTAATTTTTATACATCAATTATACTTTTATAACAAACCATGAATGATGTTTATGAAAAATTAACTATGTTACAATTAGGGATATAGTAGGTCGTACATACACCTGAGCAATGCTTCCATTTTTAAATGAACATGAGTGAATGAAGGTGAGTATTATTTTATCCTAAAATTTATATTATTTTATCATAAATATATTATTATTTCTTTAAATAAACTTGTATATAAAATCCATGTGATGTGGTTATGAAAATAGAATCACATCACTTCATGGAGGTGGTAATCTGCACATACACATGAATAACGTAATAATTTATCAATGGATGCATGGTTAACAAAAATATATAATATATTATATTTATAAAATTATAATTATGATATTAATATCATATATATAAATTTCATATTTATTATTATAAAAATTAATGCGATTAGGTGATGTAAAATGAAACACATCTCTTCATAGGGGAGATAATCCACTTGTATGTATGAACATTGATTTTATTCCCCACAAGATGGAAAATCAGGATTTTTTTATATATAATATAAAAAATAGTGTATTGGTATATTGGAGAGACTGATGTAACTATATCATCATAGTTCAATAATATTTTAAGGAACTGTAACTATTAAAAAATAGAAAGATGGCAGGTTGTGCGATTAACTCTTATTTGGAAGACCTCTATTTGATCCATTCATAATGAAACTTAAAATTGTATTTATATAAATACAAAACCTCTAATTCATATATATATATATATATATATATATATGAGTTTATAAGGTAATTATATAGGTTTTGGTTAAGCTATATAACTCAGAATTGTGTAAACAAAGGAAATATGCAGTGTCCTATTATAAGGGAGGGAAGGAGAACTTTTGGAAATCCATAAAATTTTATTATATAAAACATTTATAACTCATTTAAAATGGTCAAAAAATTACATTTATTTGAATATATAGAGTATTTGGTCTAATTAAATCATCTAATATAGTTTAGGGGGTTTATATATTAGTTTAAACCTTGTCAATTGGTTTAACCCCTTGGTTATCTAATGTTATCCTTGTTCAAAGTAATGACTTTTCTAATATTAAAGGGTTTTAATTTTACTTATATAGTAAAAATTGGATCATAATGACCAAGGGATGATATTTCTGAACATTCATCATCTAAATTTTCCTTTTTTAGTAAATTTTTTTTAAATAATTTATTAAAATATTATTTAACATAAAATGTCATTAATTTCATTTTTGACACTATTTATTTATTTTGAATTTAATCACAAGAATATAGTAATTTATTTCAACTAAACACCTTTAAAATATCCCATAATATTTTATATTGGTCTATAAAATTCATGGAAAATTATAAATCACCCAAAAAAATATAACTTCTGCATATTTTTAATATTATTTACATGATTTTTCTATTAGTTGGACATGAATTTTTTCATCTTGGATTAACCATTTAAGGTACTTATTTCATTACCAATTTTTTTTAAAAAATAACCATGAAAAGAAATTATTTATCTTTATGATAACCATTTATAACAAAATTTTTGTTGTTAACCCATTTCACATAATAATATATTTATTAAAAGTGAGAGAGTTAATATTTTTTACTTTATCCTTTATATAAAATATTTTAAAGTTTAAAATCAAAGCTAAATGATAAGAAAAGGTAGAATTTTTATAAATTTAGATGATTATGAATGAAATTAACATATCAAAATAAATTAATGAACGTATTTAGATGTATTTTAAGTCTTTCAACAATAGTTTTAACCAAAATTAACCCATTTTACCTTTTACAGGGTAATAAAAATTTCTTATATTTACAATTCATATTGACCATAAATTAAATTATCCATATCACCAACTATTATTTATTATAATTAGAAATATCTATAACATTTTATCAAATTTAATTAACATAAGTGAGAAATATTAAATTAAAAATTATCTCCCAAAATGTAATGAAAAATCCATTATATATGAAAATTAATTTTAAGTATAAATTAATTTACTCCTATATAATGGAAAATGTTTATTATAATAAAATTTATTGGAGTATTTAAAATTAAATGGAACTGATGAAAATTTAGAACTAATACAAAACATAATATAGATTTTTAATTACATGAATGGAAAATAAATATTTCATTAAAAATCAATATTTTTCAATATTGGTTAAAAAATCAAACATTTTTGAAATTTCATGAATATTTATCCATGTGTAATTTTTTACAGGATGAATAAAAAAACTATATCATTTTTAAAAAATATATTTTCTAAATTTGTCCTAAATTAATTATAATACTATCAAAAAATTCAATCATAATAATTTTTGAAGAAAATATGAATTTGACGCATAAAATGACAATTAAAAAACCGAATGCTTGTTTCCTAAGAAATAATAAACTCATTTTTATTGAGTAGGAACCTTATATTAATGTCTTGATTTTATACTTCAAATTAATTCCTATCAATTTAATAGAGGGTTTATTACCGTGAGATTTAAATAATAACATTTCATGGTTTGTTTTGGCTCCGTGTTACATGTTGTATACTTTATTGAACATAGTGTCCATCTAAAACCTTCATGATATTATAGTACAGGTGTTTCTTGGTTTTTATTTTAGATATAAAAATTTATTGGTGGAAAATAGATACTTTTACTTTGAAGCTAATGGTTAGTGAGAGGTTAAAATTTAATTTATGATAGTTAGTTGAGCTTGGTGATGAAATAATAGTGATACATGTATGTATGAATTTAATACCAAAAAAAATACTTATAGAAGTTTTTTGTTTCATTTTAATTTTTTAAATTTTATCCATATTTAGTTATTCATTTTCACCATTAAAAAACATTATTAAAAATTAATATTGGTAATTGTTTTCTTAATAAAAATATAATATTTCTAATCATACATAATATTCACGTGAAGAATTAAAATTTGGGCTCAAATTAATATAATTAGGTCTTTAAATATGATAAATTTAACTTTTAACTAAAATATATCATATATATAAATGATTTATTCTTATAAGAATATGTCTTTTTAAATATATATTTTATTCTGATTTCCTATCCATAACAAAATAAATGTGTTTTAATATATTTATTTATATAGTTAAAAATAAAATTATAGCCATTGCCTAAACTATATAAATTTTATTTATATATATATATCATAATTTAAAAACATTTATAAAAACTATTCATTCAAAAATAAATATTTTACCATGTCAAATAATACTTACATTGTTAAATATTTTTATAATTAAAAATAAGAAGAAATAAATATCCAAATATCAATATTTTGATTAAAAATATGAAAAAAAATAAAATACAATTTCAAGAGTTGATGAAAATAATTTTAATATAATTATGTATAACACATATGAAGATAAATTTTTCAATATAAATTTTTTATCAAAAAAACTTATTGTTAGTTATTTAGGTGCAATAGAATAATTTAATCAATACATTTGTATCAAAAAAATTCTTTTCTATTTATATCAAATGACGTTTTTACTTTTATCTATACCATCTAATTCAAAAGACACATCCTAAAGGTCACATAAAATAATTAAAATTTTAACTTAACAAATTTTTTTATTGTTTTATTTGGATGTTGTTTAATTTAAAACTATATATTATTCAATTTATATATTATAATTTTTAGGGTTTTTCATCCCACTTAAATTAATTGCATATTTGTAAATTTAATCAATACTCATTAATGAATAATTTATAACAGTATGAATCAAGATATAATTTCGAACTAAATATCATGGGTAAGAATATAAAACTCTATTTTCCTTTTATAGTAGAAAAATGTTGACATTCAAAACCATTTCTTAAAATATGATTCTATAGCTATATATACTTTTGAAAAGTTTCTAGAGACAAAACTTTTACTACATTATTTTGATGATCCTATTTCTGAAAAAACACTAATTTTTTTTATCATGATAATATCCAATGAAATTAAAACATTATATGAATAATATAAATTCATCATAATATTTAATTTACATATGAATCTTTGTTCTAGGTCTATGATTGTTTTTTTCAATCTTGTTTGATTTATCTTATATTATCTTGTACTTTATAAACTTTTCCCAATAATAACTATATCAAATTTATTTTAAACATTATTAAAAAATCACTAACCAAAAAATAATTAAAATCCATTCTCTTAAAATTAGCCATACCCTTTATCCATAAAACTATATAATAATTGTGGTATATATTAACATACAAATCACTAGTTTTGAATCAATTTTATCCATAACAATTTACAATTTGGTTCTCTCAAATAAATACATTTATATCAATTATAAGGATTCATTAAGTTAATGTGATTTATAAATGAATATCCCCATGGGTTTTCAAACAAGGTTTTTAGTTGGTCCACTTTATCATTCATTGAGTAAAGATTGATTTAATACAATATAACCATTTCCGTGTTGTTACCATTATATATATTTATGGAAAAGCATGCATCCAATTTTCGTATTGACATATGGATGTCATTGCTAGGTAATCACAGACCTTACACATTACCAAAAATTTAAGTTATTTTCTAATACAAATAACTATCATTTGTGTTTTCAAAAATATTAAATCATTCCATTCCCAAAAAATAACTACAGTAATACCCAAAAAATAAAAAAACCCTACTTTGATGGAAAATGAGGCACCTTAGACCCACACTCCCATGTATGGTGATATAAAACATACTTAAAAATGAAGAATAAATACCAAGTTATATGAACTAAGCTTAGATTTCATATATTTTTCAATAATATTAATTTAAAACCTTGAGTTTTTGTGAAATGTTTTCTGAATAATTTTTATCTTTTTTAAACTTTTCATTTCACCCAACATTGAATATTTCTTATACTATATTAATGAACCATGAAATTCTTTTTTTGATGCACCATGTTAATAATTAATTATATGATAACCCTATATATGTTTTTGAAACAGGTAATGCTATCTTGGATTACATTATATGCAACTCTGACATGGCTTGCATTACCCGCGACATTGAGTTTCTACAAATCCAGATTTTTTTATTATAATTAATTAATAAATATAGTTATAAAATATCCATTAAAAATAATAATATAAATATTAATAAATCCTTTTTAAAATTTTATTTATAATTATTCTATATAAATAAAACTTAGTTCTGATAAAATATATACTTTTTTGTAAAGGTTCTATATGTTTGTAAATACTATTTTCTCAAAAGAACATCTTTTTTATCCTATTGTGAAAAATAATAAAATTATTTTTTTAAAATTTTAAAAACCAAATTTGATAAAATAAAAATAAATTTTTAATTCATAATTTTGAAATTAGTCTGGGTTAACTTTTTGGAATTTTTCATAGAAACATCATTTCGGGATTAGTAGTGAAAAATAATGAATTTTAAATCCAATTTTTTTTTCATCTAACTTATTTATATAGTTAAATTATATTTAAGGTTATTTTGAAAGTGACAATAGATCAATTATAATTCTATTAATCCAATTTATTTCATTATAATAATTTTTATGTTGAATTTAGATACAAAATTGTCATAGACATTTGAACATTCTCACTTTAAAAACCTGCTTCATATCCACGTTTACAATATTAGACTTAATCAACATTTTTTCACTTCTATGATTTGAATTTATGAAAATTTAAATTAATGGTTTTAATATGTATAATAATTATATTCTAATAGTTTCAACTTATTTTTTAACAAAAAATATTTGTGAAAGTGATTAAAAGTAATTACATCAATTAAGGTAAAGTTAAAATTAACTATGGAATAAACCTTAATCTTAAGAGCCAAAATGACCTATAAACTTGTAAAAAACCATTTTTATAGACATATTTTGTTTATAAAGCTTATATTTTATATTTTTTTTGTTTTTAGTGACTTTTTTTAGGAAAAAACGTGGGTACACCTATCTTGTTTTCAAATATGCAAAATGTGTACCCTTCCTCCCATATAAAAGGCCATCACATCTCCCCCTTCATCACACCTATCAACCCAATTAATCAAAAAAAATCTTCCCAAATAAATTACCAACATCCCTAAATTATTCATTGTATCCTCCCATTGGGAATAAATAAAACCAAGGAATCCCTTTGGTACAAACCCAAATGAGTTACCCAAAGAAGAGGTAACATCCTCCCTTAAGCTCTGTTCCTTTATTTTCTTTCTCCACTACCTAAATTGTTATTATTAAATTCATACATAAAATCCTATGTATAATAAATATACTAATATGTTTTTATGAAATTTTTTTACATACGCTTAGATGCACTTCCATCCAATGATTAACAAACTTACAACTCATGTGTTTGGCGGATTACCACCTCATGAATTGATATAGATTTTTTTCCTCTACCACCCATCATGGTATCAAATTATGATGGACACTATATTTTTATATTATAAATATTATTTATTTACTATTATTTAATTTTTATATAACACATACCTTCATTCATTTCATTTTTTTAAATATTATAATTTCCTTTGGAGAAGTGTAGACAACAGCCTCCTCAAAGCGAAGTGATTCATTCACACACAACATGGAATGTATTATTGATGGTTTAGTGAAATTATATGATATATATCAAATAATATTTCTAATATAATTATACTATATATATACATATATTTAATTTACTTTATTTCATTCAATATTATAAAGAAAAATGGAAACAACGTTTATGTGTATGTATAGCCTACACTCTCCATGTACAATGTACTCTATTTCATATTTCAATATTTAGTAATCTATTATAAATACATATATGATGAATATAAATGATATTTATATCATTTATTACATCATTTAATGTATCATACAAGTATTATGATAAAAAATATAACATATTAAGAAACAAGCAAAAAAACAAAGTGGATATTCCCTAATGTGAATCTCTAACATGGAATTGTTAATAAGTGGGTAATATAAATTCATAATTAAACCATATATTGTATTATAAATAATAATATGGTTATTTAATATATTTATAATAATCTTATGTTTATTATACAGTATGTTTGTTTGTGTACGTATATATTTGAGACATATGTTAAGGGAATTCCATCTCACGTTTTATTTCTATGAGATCCATACCTTATTAACCACTAATTTATTTTGTGTGGTGTGTATACTACAAATGGATGTATTCTATTATTATTTTTATTAATTTTTTTGGTATTTAAATTTAATATTTATAATATTGGTTTAAGGGGTTTTATGGTTCAAAAGTTACCAAATCAGTAAAATAATTTAGTGTCACATTGCCTTCTTTGAGACACATGTCATGTTATACACCTATATTTTTTCATGAGTTGTATATACTGCCTCTGACATGTTATGTCATGAATCTCATTATTTTAGTGTTATTTTTAGATACATGTAATGTTATTTTTTCTATTGTATTATGATTCAATGTTACCAAATTGGTAAAATTTTATACATATGATTTCACACATTATTGAGATTGATTATCATTATGCAACCATTATCGAAATCTTATGATCCATCACTCAAGAACTCTATTTATTTTTCATAAAATATGGTTATTAATGTTATATACAATTATTGGTACCATTTTTCTAATATTTGGTACATAACATGATCATGAAATTCTTTTTAAGAGAGTCCGACTTTACCTCACTCTTCGGTCAGAAATCTATCTTCCCTCAAAACCGTGTTAAAAAAAGTTTCCAAAAAAATATACTTTTATCTGATGATATTTAAAATAATTTTTTACACTTTTTTATTTAAAAACAATTTTAAAATGTTATATTCATATCATTTTCTGGTCAATGCATTTTTCTAATCTTTAGAACATTTCAAAACGAATTTTTAGCATGTACAAATTTATATATTTTCATGACTGTCATTCTATTGAAGCTTATTTTGAAATTTTATAATTTTATTTTTTTTAAAAAAAATTCCTTATATTCTAGAAATTATTTATTTTAAATATAAAATCATTTATAAAATTATATTATTTTTAAAAATTGGTTTAAATTATTTTAAGGACTTATTTTATAAGCGTTTAAAAGGTTGTCTCCAAATAAAATTATTTCAAATACGTTGAAGAATCATTTTTAAATTTTCAAATTATTTTCTAATAAAGTTTTTTTAAAAATATTTTTAGGATTCATTTATAAGTTCTAAATAGAAAAGATATCCAAAATTATTTTAATCCATATTTATATGTTTTAAACGAATTTTCAAAGATAAATATCTTCAAAATGTTATCCAGAATATTTTATATGTTTTCAAGGGAAACATTTTTTAAAATGATTTCCAACCGTATTTATATGTTTTAAAATTATTTTCAATGTAAATGGTTTTCAAAAAGGTTTTATGTATTGAAATATTTTTCATAATGAATCAAGGATGTTTTTATTAATAAAAGTTTTTAGAAGGATCTTCCCCAATTATTTTTCATCCAAGATGACATCTAATTGTGTTTCTCGTACCTTTTTGAAAAATTATCCAAATGTTTCATTCACATTTTTTTTATAATGGATTATGTTTTGATGGACTGAATATTTATAAAACTCGTTTCCCTATCATGGGTTACATGTTTTTGAAACGCATTCCTATTCCATGGGATATATTCTAACAAAACAAAATTCCCTTCAGGGGTTATGATTTGATAAAATAAATAAGAAACCGATATTTTCCCAAATGTTAAGATATGATTATTTGTTTATGATAATCGTTTAATTTTATGGGTTATGATATGATGATATGTCTATTTTTATAGGTCATGATATGATGAATGTTTTATTATATTTTTGTACATATATGATTGATTTTATTATAAAATGGTTGAGACCTATATCTCCCTCAAATGTAGTGGGTAATGATTTATATATCATTGGATAATTATGGGAATCAAGTCTATGAGATTGATTCACTATTGAAAGATGGGGAGACCCAGTCACACACAAGGAAAGACTGTGATTGGGGGTGGTGTTGTTTCATTCCTAGAGGGTGTAGTCACCATGATAATGGAATATGGGGAAACCAAATCCACTATGGGAAGATGGAGAAATCTGATCCACTAGGGGAATGATGTTAAATGTTTATGTGAATTAAAAATTTCCATGTCTTATTCCTATGTTATTATGTCATGGATTATGAACTTTATCTTATTATTATTCTTGTACTATGAAATGAAAACCATTATGCCATTATTTATGTTTATGATATTCAAGGTATGATATTTTAATTTTATAATCACATTCTTATACCCTTATGATCATGTTTATACTAATATATCTCCCTTTTTGATCCTTACTGAGCATCTATGCTCGCACCTCTTTATATTTCCTTCCCCATGTTATGAAGATATATTCCAGGTATTATTTTTATAAGTGGGGTTATATTATTAGAGAACCTAGTGGAACATAATGTGTCTCACTCTTGTACCATTGTTTACATTTCCATGTATCCCAAGGCATTAGACTATCACAGTCTTCGGGAGCCTATTTTTCTAATGTGTTAAGTTTTCCAGAAAAAAATATTTAATGTATATGTATGTTAAGGATGAGTTTTTATAGTTGGTATCAGAGTGAAGTTTCAGTATGTTTTTTGATACTAGGATGAGAAAACTTTACTGAGATCCCAAGGTATATTTCTAATATTATATCTAGTGATGTCTCTACGAAAAAGTAAAATAATGAGTTAATATTTTTGGAAAATGTCTTGGATTTTTGGTAAATGATAGAGTGAGTGGTTTTATAGCAATAAATATATTTATAGATATTAAATGTGGATGAAATTTTAGAACTGATGCACCTAGAAGTAATAAATCCTACAATATGCATCTGGCCTAGCTTGGGTGTAACCTGGTACATGATAAGTGGCCTTACTGCACACCTAGTTTGACACTCCTAGGGGATATGATTTAGGAATTCAAAAACTCTTCATAAGCTATCATGATGGATTTAAATATAATTTCTCTATGAATAACCATTGATAAACCTAATTTGTCATATATTAAGGAAGGTTTCATGTTTTAGACATCTTATAAGTATTTTTTGGTTATTATGTGGTTCCTCACTATGATAATTATTCTTTACTCAATCCTTTCAGGATTTATTCAGTCGGTGAAACCATAAGGAATTGGGATAACATTGAATGTGACAAACATTTTTTTTCATGAGAAGTCAATTGGGATAGTCATTTGAGTGAAGGATTCTATGATCACACCTAGTCATTTTTCTAGAACATTATTAAAAATGTGTACCTTAACCAACTCTCAAACTCAACAAAGAAGATAATGAATGAATTTTCTGAGATTCAGAGTAATGAAGACCGTAGAGGAAAGAATATTAAATTTATTATGTGTCGAGAATGTGGAAATAGTCATCAATGTGAACGTCTTATAGGACCATGAATATTTTTTGACTATATAAAATAAGAAAACAAGGAAAGTTTCTTTAAAAAAATGATGAAGGGTTAAATTTATAAAATTAATGCCTATAATTTCCTCACTAATACATTATAAAAGGTGAAATTATTTAAGTGTGTACTTAATGTTAATTATGATAATAGATTTCCTATATGGAAAACTCTTGATGAGAATCACCATGGTGGTACATGTAATGGTTATATTTGTTAATGATGACAATACTACATATGAAGTGTGAAAGGAAAGATAGATTAATTTATATGATGAGGTGTCCTTATTATGTATTATGTATGATGTGGAAGAGTTGAGTTTTTTATGTATATAAATTCAATAATAATATTATATGAATGGAGAAATATAGAAGGAAAATATAATTTATGTTTTTGCCTAAGGATTTATGTTATTATGTTGAATGATTCTGATGGAAAAGATAAGTTATTTGATAAAATTATATTAATTTATAAGATGTAGTAGCCTTCTTATGGATTATGGATGAAGTGGAATAGTTGAATTTTTTATGTATTTAGATTCAAGAATAATGTTATATAAAAGGTGCCCTATATAAGGATTGTCTGGTTTATGTTTTTTGATAAATAATTACAGATTATTTTTAATGATTATAATGGATTGGATAATTTATTCTATTATAATGTTGTATTTTTTATAATGAAAGATAAACCTTAATCTGTTCCTTATGTTAAGATATTGTTGTCTGAATAATGTTATTATGGATTTGATTAAGTAAATTAGACCGTAGTAATTACCTTGGAACTAATTAATGACTTCTTGATAGGTGGTTTATGCTATCATTGAAAAAGTTAATAACATTTTTGGATTTAGGAGTATATCCAGTAATCTTTGGAGTAAGGAAGCTTGCATTTTTCAAAGAAGAATTATGGTACAATAGGTTATTATAATGTTTCAAAAGAATATACTATGAGGGTATTCACATGTTTGGAATGTGACAACCAAGAGATAAGTTCTATACATACAGGATCAATGTTTAGTTAATTTTGTGTCCTTATTTCTAAATTTTTTGATTTTCATCATTCAGAAGGTTTATAAGGTTAACAACTTATGGAATTTTTATGTTATACTTTAGATGATGTTTTTCATATTAATGTATTATTCACAACATAACAATTTATGAATATTGGATATCCTACTTTTACAACTTTTCATTGATGGAAACTAAATAGATATGTGATGAATTGTCATGGATCTCATGATCTGTTAGTTCTTCAGGAATGAAAAATACACCTTTATTTTTAGAGAAATAGGTGAAGTGGAAATTGGACAAGACATGACTAAAGGGTGAAATTTTACTTATTAAAGGAGATTAAATCAAGTAAGTATAACTTCTAAAAAACTATTCAACACTAGGGAAAGGATCTTGAAGCAAAAAAATGTTATCCTAGGAACTTATTTTCCAATGAATCAAATGATCCCTTAAATCATCATAATATGTGGCTTTCTGATTGTTAACATTATCCTAAAAATGTTCTCTATCACTATCCTCTAAAAAATGAATGTATGATTTTTCTTCAATGTTTATTTTTTAAACATTCTACCTATTTTGTCCTACTTCTAAAATCGACTACGAGTTACTTTGTGTTACCGTTATAGTTCTCACTTTAAAAAAAAAAAATAAGTTTTAGTGTTTATTTTTTAGATGTGGGTTTTTATTAAAGAAACATGGTATTATTAAACAATTCATAACCCCAACAAATTTTTATTTAAAAAATAATATTAAGGTGGTTATAAAGTAACAACCCATGTTTTTGTGAAATATTGATTTTTATAATTAATTGAATATTTTTGATATTTTTTATTTCATGCAACACATAATATAGTGTGTGCTATATGATAGAACCAAGTAATTAATTATTCTCACACTACACCATGTTAATATTTCATTATATGATTCCCCATGAACTTTTTTCACTATATTACACACTCACTTTGAATTTTTTATATGTAACACTGACATAGTTTGTGTTACATGCAACACTGGGTTTCTATGAAACCATATTAATTTTTATAATTAATTAATAAAGATAATTATAACATATCCATTAAAAATTTAATATGAATCGTAATAAAAAAAATTAAATGGTATTTATAATTTTTTTATATAGATAAAACACAATGATGATAAAACATATAAATTTTGGTAATGTCTTTATTTGTTTTGAAATACTATTTTCTCAAGAGAACTTTTTTATATACTTATATGAACAATAATAAAACTAACATTATACAATTTTAAAAATATAATTTTCTAAAATAAACTTCAATTTTTAATTAATATTTTCTAAATTATCTTAGAGTGAAGTTTTTGGGATTTTTCTGAGAAACATCATTTTTAAGAAAATATTGAAAAATACTGAATTGTAATTAAAACCTTCTTTTAATATAATTTATTTATATAGATAAATTATATTTTATGTTGGTTTAAAATTTACAATAGATCAATTATATGTATATTAATACAATTAAGGTCACTAGAATCATTTTTATGTCGAATTTATATATAAAATCTTAATGAAATTTTGAACATTATCACTTTAAAAACCCATATCCTCCCTATGTCTGTAAGATAAGAATTAAAATTATTTTTTATACATCTGAAATTTGAATTTTGAAAAGTGGAAATACATTTTTAATTAGTATAATAATTTTTTTCTAAAAATATAAACATAATTTTTTACCAAATATATTAATTAATGTGATTAAAATTAATTATAGTGATTATGGTAAAACTAGTCTCAACAATGGGACTAACCCGTAACACATAAGGGTCCAAATGGCCTATATTCATTTCCAAAACCCAATTTAAGGAAATAATTAAGCCATAAAGCTTAATTTTTTGTGTTTTTTGATGACATTTAAAATGTAATAACAAGGATACACCTAACTTTTTTAAAAATAATAGTCATGTGTGTCCCCTATTACACCTATAAAAGGCCACCACCACTCACCCTTCTTCAAACCTCTAAATACACTTAATTTCAGAATATATATACCCAATTCCCTTCCTAAATCCTTCCATTTCTCTTTTAATTCAACCTTTGGAATTTAATCTAACCAACTAATCTCTATGGTATAAACCAAAAGGAGAAGTTGATGTATCCATCCTCAAGCTCCATTCCATTATTTTCATTCTCCAATAAATTAATTATTATATTTAAATTATTTAATTATATCCTATGTATCATAAATATACTAATATTTTTATATACTTTTTTTATACCTACAATTATACACAATTCCATCTAATGGGTAACAAACTTACCAATCTTGTGTACGTCAACCTACTACCTCACGAAATGATGTTGTTCATTTATTCTTTATCACCTATAATGGTTATAAATAGTAATGTAAAAAATATTTTTATATGATATGTATGATATAAATGTATAATTTATTGTTCTTAAATTTTTATTTAATACATAAATTCATGATTTAAATTTTTTATAAATATGTTAATTTTGTTTCGGGTTGTTTTGACTACCGACTTCTCAAAGTAATTTGATTTGTTCACTCACTACATATGATGTACTAAAGATGGGTTTATTGAAAATATATGATATATATGACATAATAATTAAAATATAATTATAATATATATGTATATACATATATTTAATTTATTGGTTTCTTTCAACATCACAAATAAAAATGCAAGCAATGTTCATGAATACGTACGGTCTACCGTCTCCTTGAACGGTGTATTCTATTTAATATTTTTGTATTATATATATTATTATATATACATATATAATGAATATAAATTATATTTATATCATTTTTAAATTATGTAAGTTATGATACAAGTATGAGGATGAAAAATATAACAAATTAAGACTCATGTGGAAAACAAAGCAGATATTGTCCGAAGCGAAACCTTACCTTGGAATTGTTAATAAGAGGGTAACATAATGGAATATGACAACCATTTATGGTAATAAATATAATAATATTTCTATATAAAATATTTATAATAAATTTATATTTATTATACTTGAGGTTTGTTTGAGTACGAAGTGATTTAAGACATGAGTTAAGGGAATTTCATCTCACTTTTTATTTCGATAAGATAAATGCTTTATTCATATCTCACTTATTTTATGTGGTGTTTTTAAGGAAAATGGATGTATTATATGATTATTATAAATTAATTTATGTCTATTTACAAATCCATTTTTTGATATTTTATTCATGGGGTTTATATTTCAAAATTTATCAAATCGGTAATGTAATTTTTCCATAAATTACCTTCTTTTTGACACATGTCACGTTATGCACCTATATTTTTACCTGAGGTGTATATACATCATTTTAAATGTTATATAATTAACATAATCAATTTAATTACATTTTATGATTTATTTTATGTTATTATTTCTATTTTGTTTTGAATTAAAGTTACCAAATTCATAACAATTTATAGCTACAATCCCACTATTTATCAAGATTGTTTATGATTATGGTCAAATTAATGAAATAATATGGTCCATATCTCAAAAAAAATATTGATCATTCTTAAACTATATTTATTCAGGTTATATGTAGATATTGGTTCTAGTTTTTCACTGTTTGGTACATAATATTATCTATAATGTGTTTTTAATAAATTATAACTTTACCTCTCTCTTTGGTCAGAAATATGTATTCCTTCAAAACCGTGTTTTATGAAAAATATTCCAAAAATATTCTAATATTATACTATAATATTTAAAATAAATATTACCCATGTTTTATCTTTTTAAACATGAATGGTTTTTAATAAAATAATATTTGTTCCATTCTATGATTGAGGAAGTTTTCTAAACATTGTTACGGTGCAAAAGAGATGTTCGAAATATATTTATTTACCCTCCATCCTGATCTTTATTCCATTGAATCATAACTTAAAATATTAAAATGGTATTTTTTAAAATTTAATTTTTTTTACTAAGATTAGGTAAATTCATTTTTAATTAGGTTTTAAATGTAAATGGTTTTCCAAAATGTTTTTGGTTTAAAACTAATTTTAAACAATTTTTATAACATCTATTATGAGAAATAAAAATGTTGTTTTAAAATAAAGTTATTTCAATGATTCCAAATATTCTTTTATAAGTTATCAATGAATTTTTAAAGAATAATATTTAAAAAAACTCACTTTTCTTTAATAAAATTTTAAGGGAAAATGTTTTCAAAATGATTTCATCCCTTCTTTCGATGTATTTAATGTATTTTAAAGGAAAAGGTTTTAATTTTTTTTTCAAGATTATATTATAAGCTTTCAAGGGAATGGTTTTTAAAAATTATTTAAAGCCATATTTCTATGTTTTCAAGATATTTTAAAATAAATTGATTTTCCAAAATCTTTTATTCCATAAAATCAATTTTTTATATAATAAATGTTATTTTCACCATGAAATGTTTTTAAAAGGATCATTCCAAATAATTTTACATCTAAGATGAAATCAATTGGGGTTAGTCATTCCTTTCTATGAAATTATCCTATGGTTACATTTATGTTATTTAACTAAATGGTTTATGTTTGGATGGAATGATATTTATGAAACCCATTTCTCTGTTCCAGGTTATATGTTTGTGAAACTCCTTCCACTTCCATGGGTTTTATTTCTATGAAACACAATTATTTTCCAGGGTTATTCTTTGATTAAATTATTGTGAAACCTACATATTTCCACAATTTTAGATATTATTAAATTTTTATTACACCCATTTAAAACCATGGGTTATGATAGTATGATCATAAAATCCATATCTTTTTACAGTTCCTGATATGATGAATGTTTTATTATCTTATAGAAGACAACATGATGATTTTATTATAAGATGTATGGGACCTATATATCCCTACAATTCATTGAGTAATGATTAATTTATCATGAGATAATGATGGTAATCATGTTGGTGGGATTTATCCACTATGGGAAGATTGGAAAAAATTATCCCTTATAAGGAAAGGACTACGACTGAGGATGGTGGCATATCCCACCCAGAAGGTATAGTCACCATAAAGATTGAATATGGGTTAACCTGATCTAATATGTGAAGGTAGGGAAATAGGATCCACTATGGGAAGATGGGGAAACCCGATCCCTGAAAAGGAATGGAGTGTTACTGGGGATAGTGGTGTGCCCCTCATAGAAGGTGTATTCCCGATGAAGTACCCTAATATATTCTAGAAATGTATATTGAATTATAAGAAATGATATTAAATGTTTATGTGTATACCAAAATTTATTTTCTTATGATATTGATTTTATTATAATTCATTCCTTATGAATAGTTAATATTTATTCCATGATTCATGTTCATGATATACATAATATGATCTTTTAATTTAATGATCATGTTCTCATACTCTGAGGATCATGTTTATTATTCCATATCCCCCTTGTTTACCCTTACTGGGCATCTTAGTTGACCCATATTTGTGTTTCATTCAGTAGGTTATATAGGTATATTTTATGTATGATAAGTCTAAGAGGGGTTCTAGTCTTGGATAACCAAGTGAGAAATAATTTTTCTCACTAATATATGAGTGTTTACTTTTCCATGTTTCCAAAGGAACTAATCCCACATAATATTTGGGAATCAATGTTGGTAATTTATTAATAATCACATAAAATTTTTGTTTGTCTATGTACATTAAGATCATGTGGATATAATTATATCTCATATTAATATCACACAAATCCAAATATAAATGTTTATTTATATTTATTGATTAGATCCATAAACATCTTATTTTAGAACATGTGATAATTCCTCCATAATTTTTCCTCTCTAGTGTTATCATATTTTATAATCATCCTTAATAACCATGGTAAGGGAAAAATTAAATATAGGTTAGATCTAGTTCTTAATATGGTTAAACATAAGGGATAATTGATTATGACCACAAATTATAAGAAGATAATTATTTGGGAATCAGAGCACATTTCTGGTATATGAACAAAACATTAAAAAATCATACCAAAATAATCATGGATCATCAGTAATAAATTAACGCATATTGATTTGATTATAACATAATAAAAGATCCATCATAACATAATAATGAGGAAAAATAAAATATTTTGGTATAAAAATAATCATCAAAAATTATTTCCTTCATCAAAGAATATTGCGAAGGCCATAATCATATAGTGTAAATTCTCCCATAATTGATTTGGGTTTCTCACCAATCTATGAAATTTAAACTCATGAGATATAAATCATTACCCAATGCATTATAGGGTTTCATAATTATGGGCCCACCCTTCACTTAATAATCATAGTCTCTTCAGGGTGTAGATTAACTCCCAATTCCCATTTATGACATTAGATATAACATTACCCAATTAATTGAAGTGATAGATAATTATAGTACCACCCACAAAATATTTAATATGAAACATATGACTACCATGAAAATATAGACACATTCTTATTTCAACATCACTTAATTAACTTATCAATACGTGGTGGGTTTCATGTTATCTTCCATTGAAGTTATAATAATATATATAGTTAAAGTTGGGGGATATGAACATAAAAACGTCATAAGTGAATATTAAAAAATATGAATGATTTTTCCATATAAGAAAAAAACATTTATTACAAGAAATCTTTTAATGGTACTACATAAAATTTATTTAGAATGAGATAATTTGATATGATGAGTTTAATTACCCATAATAAAACTATTATGATGTAATTTTTATTATAATTCAAGAAATATAATTTCAAAGGAAATAATTAATTTTCAAAAAAAAATTGATATGGAATAAAAATAATAATATTTTTAATAAAAAATTAACATTTCCATAATAGACAATGTTAAAAGTCATTTTAAGAAAAAAAATTAATTGAAATATTTTGAAAGAAATAATTTTTTTTTAAAAAAATATTAAATATTAGATCATTCAAAAATATATAAAAAATTTTTATAAAAAATTTATATTGTAAGAAAAAATATATAATTATGTAAGGAAAATCATTTTCCAGTATTTTTAAAATTACATTATTGAAACCCACATCATAAAAAGGATATTAAAACATTTTTTTTGAAATTAGGTTAAGAAATATATGATGATCACGTGAGAGAATAAGTTTTTTTCAAAAATTATTGATGAAATGGACTGTTTAATGGATTGTTATTCACATTTAAGAAAAGAAACCATTATAAATCATGAGAATTATTCTTAACAATGTAGTATTTTTATGAAAAATAAGTCCATTGATGAAGAATAATTTGTTTAACAACCCTTTGAAAAATAAATTAATGAGAATGAAATATAATTACCCATAAATGAAAGAAAAAATACAACACAGCATAGTGATATGGTATAATGCTTCAAAATTATAGTAATGTTGTTCAATAATAAAAATTACAACTCAATGAAAGAAAATTTAGTTTTAAAAAATCCTTATATATTTCTTATCCTTTAAAAAATCAAAGAGAGAAACTTATATGGATCTCTAAATCCATTGAAATTCATTATATATATGATAGAATTACAAAAATAGGTAGTATATACACATCAAAAAATAAAGGAAGTGATAAATATGATACATATATGAATGAATGAAAATTGAGATGTGAAACCCCATATGAATTTTATAACATTTGAATAATAGTTATTGGAAATAGAAAAAAAATTAAATATTAATTAACATTAAAAATGTATAATAATGATAAAATAATCCTCAGAATTAGTGTATACACCACATAAATAAATATTGGTGTATAATATGAAACATGTCGCAAAGAAAGATGTTTAAGGTGAAAAACCCTGAAAGATGTCATAATTCATAAATAAGGAATCACATGAAAAAGTATTTATGTGATAGAAATTAAAATACCCAAAAAAATAAAAAATAAAAAATTATATAATCATTTGGAAGATTGTACCCAAATTATAGTAATAAATCTCCCAGTAATGATGATAACTCGGGGAATTAAATTTACGTTGACACAAGTCCTTACATTAAAATCATGATTATCCAAAAAAACTATGAAATACTTTAAACAAAACTATATTTATAACTTATATATGAATATTATTCATATATATAAACATTTATACAAATTAATTATAATAATTAATTATATATTTATTATTTAGTAGCTATTTATATTCATAATTAGACGTTAGTGATTTTGATTACTCCATATTGTTTTTTAATTTTGATATAAAATGCACATAATTTTGTAGAACTTTCAAATATTTTATCTTATTTATTTTACTATAACAAATATTCATTAACAATTTGTTAATTTTTCATTTCATTATATGAAATGTTTTAGTCATGGGTTATGAAGATGAAATTAGTGATGAATTTGTTATGAGTAATTTATCTATATCAATGGATCACTTTATAATGATAATTTTTTTCATAATTTTAGGATAATAGTCATAAAATATATTAATAGTCAATATAATTTATATTAATCAAAAAAATATCATAGTCATCCATGTAAGATGTTCAATAGAAACATAACATATCATTTATATAAGTGGTACTCTGTACATATGTTTGTGTGACGAATTCATTTTAAATTTGATAGAAAGAGAAGAAGGTAAGCATTGATTCAAATTTATAGATTCATAATTATGTCTATAAAAATTTTATTCATTAAAAAATTATTTTAACCACACATGTTTTTAGGTCATGAAAAAGAAACTCCTCATCCATCGAGGTGGTCGTCCACGTATGTGCAAGTTAAATTTTATTATTTTTTAATGCATGACAGGGGAATAGATAACTATTGTAAGATGAATAAAAAAAATTAATTATAAGAATGAAAATTATTTAGTTATATTAATATGGTAATAGCATGTTTATATGTGGTCTGATGAAAATGACAATGATGGAAAAACTATGGGTGGATATTAATCTCTATGAGGAATTGATCATTCTCTTGAACGACTTTTTTTTTTAAATTTGAGGACTTCAAAAACATTATTAGAAGAAAGGGATTCCAAAATAAAAAATGGAATCAAGGAAATGAATTATGGGAATGGTATAAAAGATAGTTTTATGTATAGATGTTGCCAAATATGGGTGGAAGTGATCTCCTCTTATAGGTAAAAATGTGAGACTTTTCTATGGAGTTGAATGGTATGTGAGGGGTAAGAATGTAATTTTAGGACAATTATGTGCGTTTTGTGAGAACATATGGGTGTGACATGTACTCATGACAATAAATCAAAATAAAGGTCATTTATAATGTGGTTTTTTCTATATGGATTAGTAAAATCCGGGCTACATTATGTTACTCATTTTTACCGATATTAACCTTCCTTGAAAATTAATCATGGTAATTATATTTTTTACAAAAAAATATAGCATGAACCCTAAAACCAAATTTTTACAAAATAAATACAAATTTAGTTCTTAATTTAATAAATTAATTATTTAAATAATATAAAACTATGTTTAAAATAATAACATAGAACATATAAATAATATATTGTTATTGAAGAATAAAATTTTATGTATTATGTGTTCTTATTCTTATTTCAAATAAAATAAAAATTAAATGTGTTTAAATAAATTTTATTTTATTTCTCTGAATCACATTATATTAATTATCTACTGTATGTCAATTTTTATTATTTAGTTAAAAATTATGCAAAAATTATAAAAATAATTCCTTGAAAAATTACTGTTTTATCATCGTAAAAAATATATACATCAATAACTCATTTTTATCCTAAAAAATAATTATTATATTAAAAAAATGATATTATAATTAAAAATATTGTAAATTTTTTATTTTATTTTATTAATATAGTTAATATAAATTAATCTTAATATAATCATGCATAACATATAATAATTTATTTTTTAGTAATATAAATTTTTGGGAATAAAATGACAGTATTAATTACTTAGCTACATAAATTAAATTTTATCAATGAATTTTTATTAAAAATAAAAATTATGTTTCATTTTACATATAGTTATTAAGGAAGTTACTTTTATTTATACCCATCAATTCCACTACTATATTATAATGGTCACATCCAATACATAGACTTTTATCTTAAAACATATCATGGTTTTTTTGGTTAAATGTCGAAACTGAAACATGTTATCTTGACATTAATGTATTAATTTTTTTTGGGTTTTTAGATACAATGACCATTTATTCTTATTCAAATAAAATTGGTTTTAATCTATCTATCTTGAACATGTTTTTTATTTTAGTGAAAAGTAAATTATTTTGGTCACTTTCATGGTTTTTACTCTTCTTATATATTATCAAATATATCATTAATGTAATAGCGTATTTATTATAATATTTTTTAAACAATATTTTCTATGAATTTTATCTGAAACATATGATATAATATGAAACATCATTTATAAAAAGATAATTTTATTGGACATGGGTAACCTTTCTCTATACGATTGAAATGGTTATATTTTTTGTATGATTTCATGATCTTATTTAAAATTATAAGAGTATTTATATAATTAAGTATTTAAATAGAACATTTCATCATAGGAAATTGTATATCTATAGTTAGAGATGAATTATTTTTTTATCTTATAATTTCCCAATTTTTCTTATACCTCAAGACACATCATGTTGAGGGAAGTCCTCTTATCCCTAACATATTTCAAAAAAAATCCAAATTAATTTTTATCATATGAATATGAATATCATGAATCATTATTTTTTCATGAATACAATATTCAATATCGTTATTTAATTTTAAATATATCTCAAATTTTGAATCCGTGATAAAAATAGTAGCTTTGTTAGCTTCATATAAATCATGGAGCTTCACTTTTCTAATTTTTCATACATTAGATTTATCATAAAATACGTTATTAATATAATTTTAAACTTGGTTGTGTTTTTTCTTATTGATAAGTTATAGATTTTACTTATTATATATATCCTCAATGAGTTTTTTTTCGTGTCTTTTCTACAATTATGTTTTCCATCGCACCAGCTTCTATCTCAATTTGTGATAGCTTATCCTACAGCCCCAAATAAAATAAAATATGTTTATGGAAAATTAATTTGTAACCCTATTAAAGTAATCATTTACTTTATCCTATGTTTTTTTTCAATTGATTCAATATAATCACACTCTTCAAAAAAATGAACTTCTCTAAAGGGGACACTTTTCAATATATTTTAAAGATAAACAACCAATTTTATCACCTTTAAGTTGTGGGGTATACTATTTCTATTTTATTTTTTTTTTCAAAAAATATTTCTTCTCTATTTTTCACATTCATTGTTTATTTGAATAAAACGTCCGTGTTGGTAATTATAGGAATGGGTAAAAAAATTTCATTTAAGGTAACTTTGAAACTCCCTTAAATATTAAATTCATATATATCAATAAAAAATAACTGGTAAATAGAATAAATCCAATACTAGACAACCAATATTTTCCAAGATAATAGTTAAAGGTCACAGTATTTCATGTACTCACTTTGAGAGTGGGTTGTTAGCATGATTCTTTTTAATGAATTCTTCTATTATTTTAATTTATCCCTCAACTTAAATACTTTTTTATTAGTTATGATGTATGTATATGGTTTTTAATTCCAAACATGAAACACCACTTTCAAAGATGTTAACAAACAAGATATATATGTATGTGATGGTTTTACAAGGTTTAATTCCAATATAGGTATCTAATCCTTTTTCTGATATGGTATTGAACAAACAAAAAATTTTAAATATAATGAACAAGTTAATATCATAAGTATATATTTTGAAAAAATAGTATATTTTTTTAATTATTTTAAAATTAATTGATTGTGCTCGTTATACTCAAACTACATAGTTTACTAAGGATACTCTAAAAAAATTGTGAACAAACTCATCAAGGTTCTTTGGGATGTCACTACATCATGATAATAAGATAATATTACCCAGTTAGAGTATTTGATAAGTATATGGTAATATAATATAGTAGTATGTATTCAATTTTGTATACATCAACAAAAACAGAAAAATATTTAATACTTATGATAACATAAATGATAGATAGTAATGAAACAAAATATTCTTATTAAACGATTTCAACATATAAAATAGGCATAGACATTAGCAATATCAAACATTCTCAGATTTATTATTCTTTATTTTTTTATTCTTATTCTTCTTTCTTATATTATTAAAATAATTAATATTGATATGATATAAAAATACCTTACACCCCCTCCTCAATCCCATATTTTTAATATTATTCCTTCAACTTCATTAACACACAATATTTAATACCTCTAATTATCATAAGTTTCTCTACTTAAGTTTTTTTTGATATATAAGATATTCAATAGAATGAAGTTAAAATTTATTGACCCACTTTCACCTTCTCTATATATTATTCTTCTCTATTATATTGTAAAAAATTATTAGGCCTCCACCCCATGATCAAAGAATAATTTATATTTTTTCATAAATTCTATTCTATAAATACATATATTATTATTTAAACTAGTCAAATTTTTCTTAGATAAATTTCTTCATATATTTCCATTAAATAATTTAAAATAATGACATTTTTATTTTCTAGGATAATATTGTAGTTATTTTATCAATCTATACGCATTAAAATTTCCATTCATATTGGATGGAATCACTACTGAGACTCTAAAACATCCATCTATTAATAATTGGAAGAACAACATAACATTTTTTTGACATTGATCTCTAGTAATCTAAAAATACGATAATATAATAAACCATACATAATAAATGGAATAACATAAACATAATTTTAGACCTGAAAAATTTCCAACAATACACATGTCATTATCTCTTATACCCACTATTGTATATTATGTATACTTTAAGTACCTTAAGTAAGAAAGTATATTTTTTTTCTTTTTTTATATTTTTTATAAAATGAAGTAATTAACTTAAATAATATCTAAATGCCTTAGGAATAATTGTAATGTTTTTTTACTTCATTAATTTTTTATAAAATCTTTATAAAATATCATATTCTTTCCTCTAAAATACAATATATCAATATAAACTTTTTATCTCTGTTTTATTGTAATATTTACCTCAAAAAATTTCTTCTATGCACTCTAATCATATTTTCTATACAACTATAAAATATTTTATTTTATAATTTCAAAATAAAAACATGATATATCTCTCATCTTATCTAATATATATTTCATATCACAATTCTTACTTTCCTTTTCAATGTTCCAATCTAATCCAAAAAAACACCTTCCATAGGCACTAAATATCTTACATATCACATAGGGAACTGACACCTTTTCAATATTAAATTCACTCTGAACTATAATATATTTAGGAAATATCATGCATACCATATGAAATATGTTATGTAACATAATGTGAACTATGAAAGATGAGTCTAATTAATTATCTTTAAATTACAATGCATCTTATATATCTTCAAAATTATTTAATGGGTTATTATAACCTTTAGTGTTTTTTGAACATTTTTTTGAGGATATCATCATCCATGCCTTTTCCAAAATCTATCATCAATTAGTATTACCAAAAATCTTTAACTATGGTTAGAACAACTTTAAACATTCTAAAATAATATATCACTACTCCAATTTATCTCAAAATAATTGTAATTAATCTCAAAATATATTAAGTCTTCGCAAACCACTTTATCATAATTATTATTAATTTTTCTACATATATATACTCCATTATAATAATTATAAAAAATTAAATTTCATATTCTATTCTAGGTTCAATTTTTTATTTGAATTTATCATTCATGTGTGTTAATCAATATTTACAGAAATATTTATGGTTAATAAGAAAAAATGGGTTTTCGCTCTTCCCCCAAGAATGATTCCTCTCCAAAACAACCACCTTTCATATCCTCCTTAAATATTTAGTATAAAATGACTTTTTTAAACTAAAAAACATTTTTTATTACAATATAATATCTATAATAATCATATGTATATATTTCTTTCAAAAAATAGTGTATCTTTTGGAATACCAAAACATCTCATACATAAATATCAAATCTTTTGTTGATGTATATTCAATATATTTCACAAATAAGCATTGATAGTTCATAAAGGTTTAGTGTATTTAGAGACAAGGGTAACAATATAATTATTTAATGATTGATCTTTAATATATCCTATAAAGATATTCCACTTTTATATTGTTTATAAATAGAGCCGAATTAAAACCTTTATTCTTAAAATGGAGAAAATAAACAGATAAAAGGGTGTTCTGAAATGATTGGTAAGAGTAAACATGGGAGACATCATTCTATTATTTTATGAAATAATAAAAGTATAATATCATGAACACAACTTAAAAAATTCATACCAAATTTTTTATTGATCATAAACACGAGTTATGGAATAATTCATTATCATTCCTAAAGGAATTATTCATAAGAGTGTGAAATCATCATAATTCATAAACTATAATGTCATATCATAAATGTGTAGATCCAACATATGTATAGAGTCATTAAATTTATCAATTTTAATGATCTGAACGATAAAAAATATTGTATTTGTCCTCATCACCTATTTTCCATTACTAATTAAGCCCATTGACAAATTCTCCATTGTGTATCCATCTTACCTTTTTGTTTCCAAATGTAGATCAAGACCATTATTCTGTTTCCCATTATGGATAAATCCCATTAGCTGTTTTCCAATTATTATCTCATGAGAGATCAATATTTACCCAATGCATTTGATAGATGTTTTTTCCCCACCTATCACATATTGAAAATAAAACATAAGGGTTATATAAGATCATAAAACACTCATCTTATCATATCCCATGAAATTAAATGGGTTTTAAAAAAATTTCATCGTAGTATAACTCATGAAAATGCTTGGTTCTCATAAAAATATTTTCATCATAAACATAAACCATATATAGGAATAATAAATATAGTATCATTGGATAATACCCCAATAAAAAAATTACATTAAAGGATTTCATATTATATAGAAAATGATTCTAAATTAATAATCACTTGTAACATTTCTGGAGGAAAGTAACCTTTATTTTAAAATTCCTTTTTTAAATTTAGAAATTCCTAAAAAATGGAAATCATTTTATTTGAATATATGGATGAACATTTATAAATTAATATTTTTCATGACCCTTCCCTCGGGGCCTGTGACGTGACTACCCCAAGCCAGCATTCCATAGGCCAGGGGATGGTGACTAGCACCGAAAAGACATTTCCCTAAAATTGGAAGGCATTGCCTCAAAACCTATAAACATGCATAGAGGTTATACTGTGCACAAGTAAAACACAAAGGAAGAAGAAAGGTGAAACCACAACTAAAAACCACCATAGAGTGTAAAAGTAAGTACTGAAGTAAAGGAGTCTAGAATATATGCCCAACTGAAATTGAAATACAGAAAAAGGGTAGAAAACACTAGAGGTCATATTCCAAGGATCATACCTGATGGGTAGTTACATCTCATCACGGTGAATCTCCATGTCAATTAGTCACCTCCATACACCATCATGTCCTGGCTCCTTGAGACTCAGTCAAAGCTTCTCTTTGTCTACACAAGACACAACAAGGCGCAGGTAAAGCCCATGTGAGGGTGAGTATAACAATACCCAATAGTGACTCTGAGACCCCTGATGGCCTCTCAGAATTTCACAAAGGAAAACCTCAAATCATGATCCTAATCACAAAGCACAAATCAAAAGACAACTCATACTGGGTTTAACATAAGTCGAGAAGTACACATGTTTAGTGATTAAACTAAATCATCTTATTCTCTCATTATACTCTGCTACTGACCTACATAGGATCACTTAGTTCTGATCCACACAAGGTATCTTGGTTATGATAAACACAATATCTCTCGGTGTTGATCCACAAAAGATTACTATTCATTCTTTATGTCTCTACCAGCCACTGGATTCCCGCACAAAGTATGCCTAATTATAGGAGGATGTGCTCCTCAAGAAATCTATAAGGACCCATCCTTAAACATTACTTAATCTTGAGTTACATTAAGAATACACGTTGAGGATCTTCTCAGGTTTAGAGTTTTAGAGAATAAGATCATAAAACATGCATTACTTTCCACATTTAAACAAAGTGGTAACATAAAAGATATTACTAATTTTCCCCATCAATGAAAACATAGTTAAAATAAAACATGGATTCTTTCTTGACACTTCCTTGACACAATCATCACATCATATACCTTTCCCTTGACTTGTGAAAAACATTTCAAAAACTTGGGATGAGCATAAAAAGCTCAGTAAGGGATATAAAAGTACGAAATGAAAACATTAGTCCATGTATGAAATCATACTTTACCCATAAAACATAATCACTCTAACATACCTCATCAAATCATGAATAAATCATAGAAATCATAAGACATAAAGGTAACTTGATGCATTCATAACAATGCCCAAGAACCATAACATAATCCTATCACATAAAACATGCATAATGGAAACATAACATTCCCAAATTTCAATCACAAGACATCAATAAAAAACATTGATATAATAAAAACATTATGAAAACCATTTTCAATACCAAAATAAAATAAATGTAAAACATGGTATATATTTCTGATTTTAAAAAAAAGTTATGGCTTTTAGAGGAAGACAAAACTAAAATAATGGTCACGACGGTGGAGAAGTAGTTGTCGCCACATACGTACGACAAAAACAACATTCCCTTTTTTTTAGTAAATGCTTCCTATAAAAAATATTCTTTTTGAATAAACGTAAAAGTCAAATGAGTTTATACATCATATAAAAGAAAGTTGGGTATAAAACAAAATATGCCTCAAAGAAAGGAGATTGAGACGAAGTCCAATACAAATATCATGTTTTCAATAAACTAGATATATTATGTGTATTCACCATATGTACACATAAGGAAAGTATAAATACAAGATTGGACATAATAATATCATGACATAATTTGAAAGTAGGAGATTGACCCAAAGAATGGAAATTGGGTTAAGAAGTTCCCTTACCTCAGGTCCGACTTGACTCGATCGTTCTTTAACGTCCTGAATAATAAACTTGAGTTAATTTCTACTTTATTAATAACTTTTTTCAGGTTCATTATTCCTTTTATATCACTTATTACCATGTCTTGAACACTATGTAATTATTTAAGTTAATAACGGTCGTTTTAATGATCATTGGTACTTGATTCAAAAATAAACTCTTTATATTTACAAGTTATTCATGTTTCTATTATATCCAGAGTTATATTCATGATGTAGATATCATATATATCATATATATCCATTATATACATGAATTTATAAAATTACATAACATTTAGAGGTAAGAAATGAAATGCACCGTTTATGGAGATGCTAAGCCGTACGTACGCATGAATGCTACTTTCATTTCTATTTCATATTTTATGGAATGGAATCATAATGATATAAAATTATTTTATAATTCCAGTATAATATCATATATAATATCATTAACTCCATCGTTTATACGTCCCACATATGGCATTAACGAATCAAATCAAATTGGGGGGGGGGGGCGGTAGTCTGCACTTCCTAAAATGAAGATACCGCGTTTAACCACAATGGAAACCATAAAGGTATGAAAAAAATGAAAAATACAGAAGCTTAAGGAAAACATAAAAATATTATATATCATATATAAATATAGTTTCATCTTAATGGCCACCTTTGAAGGTTTTAGAAGAATATTTAACAATCATCGTTTCATGAGGTAGAAATTCGCCATCAACAGAAACAGTATACTCTTTAACCATTAGATGAAGGTGTGTGTAAGAGTAGCTTGAATACTTATTATAACAACATCCTAGTATATTGAAGATACTGGTGTTGTTACAAAGTAAAGTAATAAAAAGAGTTTAGGGGGTTGGAGAAGCAAAATAAAACATAAGAACACAAGAGAAGACACTACCTTTAAATCGGGTAACTCTTTTTGATTTGAGCTCAAAGGATTCTTTGGAAATATTTCTGCCCAAAGTGAGGATTCTAGGAGTAATAGAGGGATGTGTATAGACAAAGTGACTAGGGGTTTCCCAAGACAATGGCTTGATAGGTGTGGGTAAGGTGGTAGAGGTGGAGGCCTTTTATAAGAGGAGATGAGGGGAACTCTTGGAAAGTTATAAAAGGTTACTTTATTATAAAATGAGTTTCAATTTTTAAATGTCCCACAATTATATATTTTGAGAATACGGTGATAAGAGTTCGAAATACACCCATACAATAGGTTTTTTAAAAGTTTATGGATTAGATTTTACATTATCGTTTCATTTTATTTAAATCGTTAAATAATGAGGTAATCACTGCATCATCATGGTGTCAGAAATAATTTAATTTATCTAATGTCTAAAAATTATAAAAAAAATATTACGATGTAGGAAATCTCTTTATCATTCTAATGAATATTTATAGTCAAAATTATGACTTCTATAACCCCATTGAAAAATTGTTTTAGTAAAACAACACATGTTTGTGACATTTTAATTTTAACATTAAATAAAAAGTTATTAATGTCATTTTCCTACCAAAGTGGCTCCATGGGGTCCCCAAGTTTACCCATGGATTATCGTGGTCGTCAATGACTCATCCAATAATGGTAGGACATGTGTCAAGGTCATTTAATATCATTAAAACATTATTTTTACCTTAAATTACACTAATTATCTCTGATCGCGATTAAAAACTTAAAAGTTACTGTTCACCAAAAATTATTTTAATCCCATTGAACCAAATTTTACTTCATAATGATAACCATGTATGTAGGATTTTTGAAATTCAAAACACAGAGGTGGTAAAAGTTTATTTAAACAAAAAAATCAGTTTTTGTAAATACCACTTAGTGGTTTCACTATTCATCAAAAATTGAAGTTTTTCAGAAAAATACCAAAACATCACCCTACGTTATATTTGATATTCCAAATTCAAAAATGATGTCTATTTTAAAAAATTCAAAACATATAATTTACATTAATTAATTTGATACTTAATACCCACTGTCAGGACAAATAGCGTGTTTTTATAAAACAATATATATCAAAAGATTGGCACTGGTTTAAGTCCAATTTCAAAGTGAAATTAATTTCAACGACCACTATTGGATTAAATGGTAAAAATATATTCTAATTTCACTTTAAAACCAATTCAAGAGATAATCTAATCATATAAATAAATTAGATTTAAAAGAGGTTTTTAATTGAAATACAACATTTTTCACTATTCCTTAAAAAATGAAGTTTACCGGAAAAATACCAAATATTTACCCAAAGTAAATTATGATGTCCCGATTATAAAAAAGAATTTTATTTTTTCTAATAGAATTTATAGCAGTGAACAAAACTATATTTAAATAGGGTTCGCCATCAAAAGGCGATTGTTCGACCTTTTAGTGAATATTAGAGTATCTATGCCTAAAATTGAATTCTTTTCGTATTTTAAGCCTTAATATTTTATTGGATAAATGTAAAAAAATTTAACAAACATATATAATCATATTTTAGTTATTTCTATTCATTTCCGCCAATACAACGGCTACATGTTAACTACCATTTAAAATAATACTATTTTATTACTAATGTGCAACGTAAGATTTCAAAGAAACTCTTTGTTGCATATCAGGTACGTTATCGAACATAGCAACCCATTTAAAGTAAAATTAATATTTAATTCGTAAATATTAACAAATATGAAAATGATTTATTCTTTATTTACTTGGGATGTTACATCCTTCCCCCCTTTTGGGAATTACATCCTTGCAATTTTATTCACTTATCAAAATAAGTAGGGGTATTTATCCCTCATAGAATTTTCAGATTCCCACGTTGCCTCTTAAACCATATGGGTTTTAAACTAAACCTTTACCTGGTGAATTACCTTATTTCGAAACACTTCCTCTCTTTGGTCAAGAATCTGGACTAGTTTTTCTTTATAAGAGAGATTCTCTTCCAACCGAACTACATCTGGTCTCAAAACATGAGATGGATCTGGCATATACTTTCTCAACATCGAAACATGAAAAACATTGTTACCTGAGATAAACTCGGAGTTAAAGCCACTCGGTAAGCAACTGATCCAACTTTCTCTAGAATTTCATATGGTCCAATGAACCTTGGACTCAGCTTTCCTTTCTTACCAAATCACATCACACATTTCCACGGTGAAACGTTGAGAAAAACATGATCACATACCTCGAAAGATAGATCCTTCATCCTATTGTCTGCATAACTTTTCTGTCTGCTCTGAGCTGTTCTCATGTGTTTCTGAATCAACTGAAATTTTTATGCCATCTATTCTACCAATTATGGTCCCATCAGCTTCCTTTCACCCACTTCATCCCAAAAATCTAGAGTTCGACACCGCTTCCCATGTAATGCCTCAAACGGTGCCATCTATATACTGGAATGAAAACAGTTGTTATATGAAAAATTCAACCAATGAAAGATTTTGGTCCCAACTTCCCTGATAATCCATCAAACAAGCACTTTGCATATCCTCCAAAGTCTGAATTATTCATTCTGACTAGCCATCTGATTGAGTATGAAAGGCTGTTCTAAAATTTAATTCAGTACCCAACGACTTCTGAAGGCCTTTGTGTAACCGGTCCCCCCCCCCTTTGTGTAACCGGTCCCCCCCTCACATGGGGGGGGGGCCTTCTTGTGGCCAGCCGGGGGAATTAATTCCCCCAGCACCTCACTTCCGGCCGGCCTGACATGGCCTGCCGGTCCTTCCTCAACGGGACCGGCAAGGCTGGTCCCCTTCTAGCTTCTGACACCGGCGGCCCGGCTAGCCGCCGGTCCTCTCGTCCCGCCATGGCCCAGAACCGTCTGCGGTGTTCATCGTCCGACACGGTGCGACGACACCGTGCCCCACCGCCGCGGCCCCGCTCCGGCCGCAACGCCTTCAAATCTCTTCGACGCGGTGCAACGATATCGCGTCCTTGCATTATTTTACAACGCGGCGCGACGGCGCCGCGCATTTCTTGTCGTAAGATCCTGTGTGGTGCGACGACACCACGCCTCATCCGTCTCAATTCACAACAAAAACATTATGAAAAGGAGGAGGGTCGGCCGTGTTCGTACGGTCCGGCCCCCTCGCGTTAATTGCTAACAATTGGATAAATTTCACGAAGAAATATTCTCAGGTATAAATCATGAACAAAAGTAATAAATAATCAACAACAACCCTTACCTTGGTTTCAAGATCGATGATCGTCAACGACCCGCGGAAGACAACGTCGCGGAGGTCGGGCGTCGCGGTAACGTTCGTCAATTCCATTGACGAAGAGGTACGTCGTTGGTGAATCTTCGTAAGCCGACGAAGGAAGTATGAGGAGGAAGAGGCGTTTCCTTCGTTGACACGGACGACCTCGTCGATCTTCGGAAACAACCGGCTACGAAGAAGAGAGGAGCGGCGTTCTTCGTCGGAGCTCGAAGGTTCTTCGCGTTCTTCGTCAAAGTTGAAGAAGAAGAAGAAGGAGCTCCCAAAATCCTCTTAAGAAGGCTAGAGAAATCTAACCAAATAAAATAAGTTAGAGTCTTATTTTATTCACACACTTAAAAAATTGAATTTCAAAGGTTTGAAATTCAAATAAAATAACTCCAAAATAAATAACAAGTTGTCATGTCATTTAAAGAGGGGTTAAAGGGAGTTTTGAGAGAAGATGAAAAGTTAGGGTTTGTGTGGGCCCCACCACACTTAATCCTCTCAAGGGAGGTTAAGTGGGTGTGGGTCCCACCCCTAACTTCCTTTGAGAGAAGTTAACCAACAAAATAAAAAAAAGTGTTTCCACATTTTTTTTTATTTAACTTCTTATAATTTCTCCCAAAACTAACTTTCGTCTCGCATAAAACGCAACCTCGGAAAAGGACCCCTTAACTGAATAACAGCACTGCGAGTTCATCGGTGTCCTCAGATTTCAATTCCGAGCACCGAATCAAAAGTTAGAAATCCCCGCTCGTTCGTTCACTGAACGTACCCGAGCCAAACTTCGGAAATCGATTTCGGGCACTCCGGGCCTCAGAATCAGGTTCCGTCAGAAACCGCGCTCTTGTAAAATTCCAAAGAAAATTAAGAAAAAATTTCCCTTGAATTTTACGGGTCTTTACATTACTTCCACCTCAGGGCTTTACATCCCCGTAAAGATACATCAAAAACTAGGGAAACAAATGAGGGTACTGAGCATGCATCTGAGCCTCCCGCTCCCATGTGCTCTCCTGGAGGTTCCCGTGCTGCCATCTGATGCGCACAAGAGGAATCGATCACCCACGTAGGACCCGCTCCTGTCGATCCTCTATCTCTACCGGGACCTCCGTAAAAGTCTCCCCATCGTCAACGTCAAGCTCCCCATGGTCAATGATGTGCGTCGGGTCGTGCACGTACCTCCTCAGCTGAGATACGTGGAAGCCGTCATGCACCCGGTGCAACTGAGGTGGTAGAGCCAGGCGATAAGCCACCTCGCCAATCTTGCTGAGGATCTGGAAGGGTCCGATGAAGCGCAGAGATAACTTGCCGCCACGACCAAATCTCTGTATACCACGTCGAGGTGAGACCCTAAAGAAGACGTGGTCACCATTCTCGAACTCTAGTGGCCTCCGCCTCCTGTCAGCGTATGACTTCTGCCGGCTTTGAGCTGTCCTCATCTGCTCCTGGATGACCTGGACCTTCTCTGTCGTGGCCTGGACCATCTCCGGTCCCACAAGTGCTAACTCCCCAGGGTATGTCCAGCACAATGGAGATCTACAAGGTCGGCCGTACAACGCCTCGTACGGTGCCATCCCGATGGTGGAGTGGTAGCTGTTGTTGTACGCAAACTCCACCAAGGGTAGGTGGTCCTCCCAGCTACGACCAAAGTCGAGGACACATGCGTGGAGCATGTCCTTGAGAGTCTGGATGGTCCTCTCCGTCTGACCATCCGTCTGAGGGTGGAAAGCTGTGCTCAAACGTAGCTGCGTCCCGAACGTCTCATGTAACCCCTTCCAAAGACGGGAAGTAAAGCGAGCATCCCTATCGGAGACGATAAATGATGGCACGCCTTGGAGCCACACAATCTCTTGAACGTAGAGACATCCCAAGCTCTCCACTGAGCCCTGCTCTCTGATGGGTAAGAAGTGTGCCGACTTGGTGAGTCGGTCAACAATCACCCAGATGGAGTCGTGACCTCTGGAAGTGCGTGGAAGTCCAGTCACGAAGTCCATAGATATGTCGTCCCACTTCCACTCCGGGACCTCCATGGGTTGTACCAAGCCTGCTGGTACCTGATGCTCTGCCTTCACCTGCTGGCAGGTGAGGCATCGAGAAACGAACTCTGCTACTGCCTTCTTCATGCCCGGCCACCAGTGCTGTCGTCTGAGATCCTGGTACATCTTCGCCACTCCAGGATGTACCGCCAAAGGATAAGTTTGAAACTCTCTCAGCACCTCCTCTCGCAAAGCGACTGGTACCATGGTACGTCCTCGGAAAAGGATGTCGTGCTCTACTCCAAGGGAGAAACCATCAGGTGCCTGTCTCGAGGATATCTGTGCACGCCATGTCTCACAGTCAGCCTCCTCACGCTGTGCCCCTCTGACCTGCTGCATTAGAGGAGGGGTGACTGTGAGAGACTGAAGGAAGGCTGCTCCATCTCTATCCACGAAGGATATCTGCAAAGAGGCTAGCTGCTCCGTTGCCTCCTCAAGTAGCTGAATGACCGTCCTCCTGTTGAGGGCATCGGCTACCACGTTCCCCTTCCCAGGAGTATAGACTATCTCAAAGTCATAGTCCTGGAGGAACTCGAGCCATCGCCGCTGTCTCAGGTTCAGGTCCTTCTGCGAGAAGATATACCTGAGACTCTGATGATCAGAAATGACTGTAAAGCGTTCGCCCATCAGGTAATGTCGCCATGTCTTCAGAGCGAAGACCACTGCTGCTAACTCCAGGTCATGGGTAGCGTAGTTCTGCTCATGCAGCCTCAACTGACGTGATCTATAGGCGATCACTGCCTGCTCCTGTATCAGAACACATCCGAGTCCGGTCCCTGATGCATCGCAGTAGACTACGTACCCTACTCCCTCCTCAGGCAACCTCAAGATAGGTGCGCTGGTCAATCTCTGTCTCAGCTCCTGTAAGCTCTGCTGACATCTGTCTGACCACACGAAGGGTTTCCCCTTCTTCATGAAAGCTGTGAGTGGTGCCGCAACTCTAGAGAAGTCTGGCACGAATCTCCGATAGTATCCAGCTAGTCCCAAGAAACTCCAAACCTCAGTCACGCTCCTGGGTGGATCCCATGCTAACACAGCCTCGATCCTCGCAGGATCCACTACAACTCCCGCCTCAGAGATAACATGTCCCAAGAAGTGGACCTCTCGTATCCAGAACTGGCACTTCGAGAGCTTACCATAAAGCTGGTGCTCTCAGAGTTTGTCTAGTACAACTCGCAAGTGGTATGCGTGCTCCTCCTCAGTCGAAGAGTAAATCAGAATGTCGTCAATGAAGACCACGGCAAACCGATCAAGGTATGGCTGAAAGATCCAGTTCATGAGGGCCATGAACACTGCTGGAGCATTGGTTATGCCGAAAGGCATAACCAAAAACTCATAGTGGCCATACCGACATCTGAAGGTCGTCTTCTGCACGTCCTCGTCTCTGACTCTGAGCTGATGATAGCCTGACTTGAGGTCTATCTTCGAGAACCACCGTGCTCCCTTGAGCTGATCAAAGAGGTCATCAATCCTTGGTAGAGGATACTTGTTCCTCACTGTCACCTGGTTCAGGCGACGATAGTCAACACAAAGTCGCAGGCTCCCGTCCGCCTTCTTGGTGAACAATATCGGGGAAGCCCAGGGTGAAACACTGGGTCGGATGAACCCCTTGCCATGCAAGTCCTCCAACTGTACCCGTAGCTCTCGAAGCTCAGAGGGGGCCATACGATATGCTGGAGTGGATATCGGGGCTGTCCCGGGGTACAAGTCAATATAAAAGTCTACCTCTATGCGATGAGGTAGCCCTGGAACGTCGTCGGGAAAAACGTCCGCAAACTTATCCACCACTGCAGGAAAACCAGGACTCCGCACGTCAACTGCTCCAAGGATGAGGCTAGCCAAATGATGAGTGATGGGCTGTCCTCTCCTCCGCGGAAGTCCATCCTGTACTGCAAAGGCTCCGTTCTCGCCGGTGAAGGTGAACCTGCTCCCGTCGGTGCGTACACATCGCACCTTGCACCTAAAATAGTCAATCTGCGCATGGACCGTAGATAGCCAATCCATGCCCAAGATGACGTCGTAAGGCCTCGACACTGCTACAAGAAGATCCCAGCCGAAGCTCTCGCCTCCTAGAGTAAGCTCACACTGCCGGCACCAGTGCGTAATCGTCGAGTCTGCTCCCGTAGGAGTCTCTAGCAATAAGGATCGAGCCAACGGCTCTGTCGGAATCTCCGAGCTCCGAACAAGGGCAGCAGCTATGAAAGAGTGACTCGCTCCTGTGTCTATAAGAACTGCAGAAAGGGTGGAATAGACAGAGATAGTACCTAGAATCATCTCGGGTGCGCCGTGGTCGTAGGCCTCTGCTGCCTGGAGCTGTGCCTGTCTCTGCCCGCCAGCTCCCTGTGGTCGGGGTGGACCTCCTGGTGGTGGTGGTGGCAGAGCCTCAAAGCGTCGCCCACCACCGGCTGCTCGTCCAGCTCCTCTGCCTCGTCCGCCTACTCCCTGCGGACCGCCACGGTCGACCCTCTGCCTCTGCCTCGGTGGTCCCTCAACTGTCTGCTGCTCCTCGGCACGGCGGGTCGGGCAGTCACGAGCCATGTGGCCCTGCCCGCCGCACGAGTAGCACTTCCTGCCTCTCTAAAGACTGGATCCTCGCTGTGTGCCCCGGACTGCTGAGCCAATGTCCTGAGGTCGTCTGCCTGAAGATCTGGTCTGCCTGAACCCCTGAGTCATCTGTCGACTGCCTGCTGCAGATGACTCTGCCACGTGCCGCCCTGCGGTGGGTCTCGACGCTGGTGTAGACTCAGCAAGGAAGTTCTCGATCAAAAGATCCCACTCCAGTACTCCTGTCTGAGTCGGTATGCTGAGGGAGATCAGCGATGCCCTGATCTCATGTCTCAAACCCTGCTCGAAGGTCTGGGCCCGGAAGAATGGGTCCCGTACCATGTCGGTCAAGTAGCGCGAGAGATCGGTATATCTCGCCGAGTACTGAGCGACCATCATGCTGCCCTGCCGCAGCTGAAGAAGCTCCTGGATACGCACCGCACAAAGTGTGGCTGGGACGAACTCTGAGCGGAAGAGGCTCTCAAAGTGTGTCCAAAGTAGAGATGCCTCATCGTGAACCTGGAGCATCAAGCTCCACCATCGTCCTACTGCTGCATGTAGTAGGCTCGCAGCGAGGATCACCATGAGGTCTGCTGGTGTCCTCACTAGCCTAAACACACGTACCACTGCCTCCAGCCAGTCCTCGGCAGCCTGGGGATCCGTCTCCCCGCGAAACCTGGGTGGTCGCTGGCGCTGAAACTCATGCAGTGCGCTGAGGCGACGTGCATCGTCAGCGGCTGGTGCTAGAAGTATCAGTGGATCGACGGGTAGAGCTACCGCTAGTGCCACCACTGACAAAGGGCCCTGCACCGAAGCCACGTCGCTCGGTGGGCTGTCGTCACACTCGACTCTCGGAACCCTAGCTGGCTGCCATGGTGGGGCCATCCTGAAAAGGAAACAGGTGCGCCACGGTCAGAACAGAATACCTGGTGTGTTGATATAAAGTAATCACAAAGAAAACTTTGAAACACACACGCAATCAATGTTTTCGTGCATTAAGTCGGAAATCAGAAGTCAGGGTCCTGGTGTACGGATACGTCGGCCGCCGCACCAACACTGGACTCCCTGGACTGATAACCACACTCAATACGCTAAACATTATTGCTTCACATAGAAAAGATCAGAGTTTGCGGTAGAACCGAACTCCTCTGATACCAATTTGTCACGACCCGCCCTCGGGGTCCGTGCCGTGACTACCCCAAGCCCGCCTTCCATAGGCCAGGGGCTGGCGACTAGCACCAAGGCGTAAATCCTAGTAAAAAGGGAAGGCATTGCCTTTGTAAAGTAAACAAACAACACAGAGTAAGCAAGAGGAAAGTAAACACTAAGTAAAAACAGAGTACAACTGAAAGTGCGGAAAAGTAAATGGGCCAGTATACAAACCCAACTGAAAGTAAAGTACAACTCGAAAGGGGAAAACCGCAACTGTAAGTAAAAGCCGCTACACCGAGCTATCCACTGGAGATTCCACCTGAAGGGTGGATACAGATAGCTCCACTGCTCCACGGGTCCCACCGTCCGCTCCGAGTACGTCCCGTCCAGTGGTCCACTTCTAGGTACCGTCCTACTCTGCAAGCCTTAGCCAAGATCAACGCTGTCCGTCGCCTGCAACCATCACAATGTAGTGCGGGCATAGCCGGTGCAGGGGTGAGTATAAGCTACTCAGTAAGGACCCCGAGACCCCTGAAGGTCTCACAAAATCCACAAAGGATAAACCACAAAGGAAGATACAATCACGAGGTAACAACCGACACTACTTAGGTATACGCCCATACATGTACCTAATTCATCAATTCCAATAGCTCCAACCTCCGAGCCCGAGTACAACTCAGTCCACATAAGAAGGTATACGTATTCCACATAGGAAAGCAAAACGAAATCCACAAAGGATAGTACAACACAATCCACACAGGAAAGCAACAGTATTCAGCTCACACAGGTATACTTCTTCGAAAGACGATAAATATGATCTCTGATTCATCTAAGTCGTCGGACCCACGAAGGATCGATAGGTAACTAACCCCCGCAAATACCCACACAGGATCGGGCCCACACAGGACCTGTAGGCGCTAGTTCACACAGGACAACTGAGCGCAAAGACCCACACAGGATCAGGCCCACACAGGACCTGTAGCACTGATCCACGTAGGATCGCTGAGTGATGTAGTCGTCGTCAAATCCACACAGGATCTCTGTACTGTCATCGTCGCAGTCAGAGTAGCAGTAGCAGTAGCAGTAGCAGTAGCAGTAACAGTCGCAGTCGCAGCCAGTACTAGGGTTCCCGCACACAGCAAACTCGTTCAGGAGGGTCCGCTCCACGAGCCGAGAGGCTGATACATCAACTGTCACAAAGTCCAGAGTTGATGTATCCAAAAGTGCCATATCGTCAACAGGAACTCAACACAACAGACGGCGCGTCGATCGGACGCCCGGTCTGAGAGTTATTGACTTTTTCGTCCCAGGGGCCCGGTTGGATTTTAAAGCAAAACCAACCTGACCGTACTCCACCTGCGTCCAAACCTCGGGTGGAGTATGCCAAAAGAACTGTCTCACTAAGAGGAACACAACAAAGCTAACGACACGTCAATCGGACGTCCGTAGCTCAAGATATGAGCGTTTCCGCTCCGAAGGCCCGGTTGGTTTCGTGAACGAACCAACCCGGCCAAACACAAAGTATTCCGAAACTATGAGTGTGATATACCGAATCGACCGTCTCGATCCAAGGATCGCATCGCCACTGACGGTTCGTCAATTGGAGGTTCGTGGCTCAAGTTATGGCCAAAAGACCGAAATTGTCTCGAAAACGGGGGGTCCGGGTCCGGGCCGACCCGGCCCGAACCGGGTCGACCCGACCCGGGACCGACCCGGCGCGGCGGCGCAGTCCGGCGTGGCCCGGCCAGCGGCGGTGCGGCCTGGCGCCGCACGGGTGCAGCGCGCGGGGGGAAAGGCCCCCACTTTTGTTTAGCTGGCGGGGCGGCTTAAGCCGCGCCTTTGGAGAACCGCCCCCCCCCTCGTGGGGGCCTGCTTTGAGGAAAAATGGGGGGGGGGGGGCGCTGCCCCCCCTTTGTGTAACCGGTCCCCCCCTCACGAGTGGGGGCCTTCTTGTGGCCAGCCGGGGGAATTAATTCCCCCGGCACCTCACTTCCGGCCGGCCCGACATGGCCGACCGGTCCTTCCTCAATGGGACCGGCAAGGCTGGTCCCCTTCCGGCTTCCGACACCGGCGGCCCAACTAGCCGCCGGTCCTCTCGTCCCGCCACGGCCTGGAACCGGCCGCGATGTTCGTCGTCCGGCGCGGTGCGACGACACCGTGCCCCACCGCCGCGGCCCCGCTCTGGCCGCGGCGCCTTCAACTCTCTTCGACGTGGCGCGAAGGCGTCGCGTCCTTGCATTATTTTACAACGCGGCGCGACGACGCCACACATTTCTTGTCATAAGATCCTGCACGGTGCAACGGCACCGCGCCTCATCCGTCTCAATTCACAACAAAAACATTATGAAAAGGAGGAGGGTCGGTCGTGTTCGTACGGTCTGGCCCCCTCGCGTTAATTGCTAACAATTGGATAAATTTCACGAAGAAATATTCTCGGGTATAAATCATGAACAAAAGTAATAAATAATCAACAACAACCCCTACCATGGTTTCAAGATCGATGATCGTCAACGACCCGCGGAAGACAACGTCACGGAGGTCGGGCGTCGCGGTAACGTTCGTCAATTCCATTGACGAAGAGGTACGTCTTTGGTGAATCTTCGTAAGCCGATGAAGGAAGTCCGAGGAGGAAGAGGTGTTCCCTTCGTTGACACGGAAGGCGTTGTCGATCTTCGGAAACAACCGGCTATGAATAAGAGAGGAGCGGCGTTCTTCGTCGGAGCTCGAAGGTTCTTCGCGTTCTTCGTCAAAGTTGAAGAAGAAGAAGGAGCTCCCAAAATCCTCTCAAGAAGACTTGAGAAATCTAACCAAATAAAATAAGTTAGAGTCTTATTTTATCCACACACTTAACAAATTGAATTTCAAAGGTTTGAAATTCAAATAAAATAACTCCAAAATAAATAACAAGTTGTCATGTCATTTAAAGAGGGGTTAAAGGGAGTTTTGAGAGAAGATGAAAAGTTAGGGTTCGTGTGGGCCCCACCACACTTAATCCTCTCAAGGGAGGTTAAGTGGGTGTGGGTCCCACCCCTAACTTCCTTTGAGAGAAGTTAACCAACAAAATAAAAAAAAGTGTTTCCACATTTTTTTATTTAACTTCTTATAATTTCTCCCAAAACTAACATTCGTCTCGCATAAAACGCATCCTCGGAAAAGGTCCCCTTAAGTGAATAATGGCGCTGCGAGTTCATCGGTGTCCTCAGATTTCAATTCCGAGCACCAGATCAAAAGTTAGAAATTCCCACTCATTCGTTCATTGAACGTACCCGAGCCAAACGTCGAAAATTGATTCCGGGCACTCCGGGCCTTGGAATCAGGTTCCGTCAGAAACCGCGCTCTTGTAAAATTCCAAAGAAAATTAAGAAAAAATTTCCCTTGAATTTTACGGGTCATTACATGGTATGGGTCGACCTGTCCAATTTGGGTTAAACCGACCTATTTTTGGCTCAAATATAGTTGAATTGGCCCACTAGGCCCGACCCAGCCCACCAGGGTCGGAACTGGCCCACGGGTCCGCAGATATGGCCCGATGGTCCTACGGCATTGGCCCGCTGGGCTGACATGAATGGTCTATCCCACTTGGTGGCACAGCCTTCCTAGCGGCATGGCATGCCAGGCTTACCCTGGCCTTGGGTTATGGGCCAAATCACTTCTCCTCAGACATGGTATAGCCACGTCTGGAACCTGCTTACGCGGTTGGGTCCACCAGACGCTTCTCCGGCGTTAACCAACACGATGGGTTAACTTCTCCAATAGGTTCAAAATTGGTGCCACAAGATTCCAGTATTGCATCTCATAGTGGTCACAGCTTCCTTCACCAAGATGCACTGCTAGGGTGCACCTCCTTCAGCGCCGCAGCCCGTCGTGGTTGTGGCTTCCACCGCCCAGGCGCGCCACTGGGGCACACCTTCTCTAGTGTTGTAGCCCGTTACGGCTACGACTTCCACTTCCCAGGAGTGTTATCGGTGCGAACATCCTCCTCCAGTCTCCAGCTGGCCAGTGGCCCATCTGCACTCTTCCGGGCATGCGGTCGGCGCAACTCTGTGCCGCCTTATCTTCCGATTTCCCATGAGAAACTAAACCAAATCCAAAAACTACAGAGGGTCCGAGCATTGTTCGTTTGGACCGTGCCCTCCGCATTAGCATTAACAAGGGTATAATTTCAAGAAAAGTAAAACTCTTAGTTAATCAATGAAACCCCCACCTCTAGTTTGATGGAAGGCATTTCTGAAGAGGAAGGAGTTTTCACATACAAAGGTGTTTGTCAGCATTCATCATCACCTGTCGTTTCCCCCAATGACTGTCGCTCAATTGTGTTCTTTCTCAGAGTAGAAAGTCATTGACACTTCGTCAGGTCTTACTCTTGTAGCTCTCCCAAAACCTAAGCCCAAGAAAATATTAAATAGAGGGTATGATAGAGATTAACACATCACACAATTAAATAGATTCATTAATGATCTTAATTAATGAATCTCAAAACTCTCTCAATATTGTGGTTAGACAACCCATTATTTCTCATAATGGTATAATTATCCAACTTAAGAGTCAATCCATTAAATGGTTTGACATTTCACTATAGTTCCACCACCGTTTGTCCAATAGTTTTAAAAAGAAAAATAAAATAATCGTTAGTTGTTTTTTTATTCTTTTATAAAGTCCAAGAAATTCACTTTTTCATCTGACCCTTATCGGTTAAGTTTAAGCATCCCTTAATTGAATCCCAACACTATAGATTCAATAGTTCCCTTATATTTATAATATGATCACTATTCCAAAATATAGAAAATACAGCACACTCATTTATTTATTGTTTCCTAAGAAAAGTAAAAATTCTATTATGGGCTCTCTGTGCCTTGGAATCACATGTTGTCAATTTTCACAGACTCGTAATAGTCCCAAATACTTTTAAAAACCATTATTTGGAAAATCAAGGTCTTTAAAATATTAAAATAAAATAATGGTCATGATGGTGGGAAATTTCAATATTGTCTATCACATTAAAACCAATATTCCATTCACATTTTTGTTAAAATCCAAATGGACCTTTATAGGAAAATGAAAGAAGGTTACTTTTAAAACAATCTATAGAAATTCAAAAATGGTTAATAATTAATTTAATAAAACAATTGAATAATTTTAAAACTTATTTTAAAATATCTTTAAAAAATAAGGATTTGGAATAATAAGGCTTTTCAACCGAATATTGAAATAAATTCGGTTTTCTTTAGAAAAATTATTTTACAATCAATAGTGTATAAAGATAGGAAAATAAATGGAATTTTTTTTTCTAAATATATCTCCCAAGAAGAAAAAATTCAAGAGTTTATTTTTAGATAGATCATATGATTTCGTCATCAAAATCATATTCGTAATCAATCTTGATAAATAATGAGATTGTTACTTTAAACCTCTCGTACTTTGGTAACTTTTGAATCATAATAACTATTAAATAATTACCAAAAATAAAAGTTAAATATCATAAGTAAATTGATATTAATGATAAAAAATCATAAAGGGGTAGTCCATACACTTCATTAAATAAAATAAGTTCATAACACACAATATATCTCAAGGACGGTAAATTGAGACACATTTTTTTACCTTAAGTATGGATTTACTTCATACACCTTCAATATAATTGTATAATAAATATAGTTTTATTATAAATAAATTATAAAACCATTATTATATATTCCATATATTATATTACTTACTTTTTACATTTTATTATCCACTTATTAATAATTCCTTGTTATATTCATGTTCTGAATAATAACTGCTTTGTTTCCCACATATGTTTTGATTCTGAATTTTCAGTCTTTTAACTTTGATCATGGTTCCATCATCTCTAGAATATTTACTTTATATAAATAACTTATATATATTTCATATATATATATATATATATTTTAATCCATAAAAGTTAGATCTATAAAATTAAATATATTGTTAATAGAGATGGTAGGTCATACGTATGAATGAATGTTGTTTCCATTTTCTCGAAGTAAGAAACATAATAAAGGTAAATAATATATTTAACTTAAAATATAATTTTTATGTCATATATATCACATATTTTCATTAAACCTATCTTTATTACTTTTCATGTAAAGTGTAAGTGAATAATGAATCACATCACTTCATGAAGTGGTAGTCTCTCATACATTTTAGAGAAATTATCATATTCCCATAGAATATAATTTTATGAATTTATATGTGATTTTATAATTCTATATGTACAATAAAATATCATATAAAATATTGAATTCAATGGGAATACAATTATGTCGCTCTAGTTTATGAAAGACAACCACCTTGCGAGGTGATAGTCTTTCATACACACGATAGGTGGTTTCCTATTCCATTTGATGAAACATGATACGGTTATATGTTATGAAATCAACATAAAAAATTATCAATAAATGGTAGATATTGGAGTTATTATATTTTAATTAATATAACTTGAATGAATAAGGTTAGAGAATAATTTAAAATTAAGAGTTTAGTGAAGACAATTACCTTTTTGTATAACAAACCCATTAGGATTTCTTATTAGAAAACCTAGTTTTGGTAATTTTGGGATTTCTAGAATCTCTATAATATTTATAAGGATTTTGGATATATATTTTCCTGGTTTTTTATCTAAATGGCGTATGAGGTGTGAATAAGTGATGAGAGGAGGTGTTATTTTATAATTACAGTGGTGTTATATTTTAGTAAATATCAAAAAACTATTTAATAATCGGAAGTCACTTTCACCCTAATTTCTTAAAAAAATGTAAATAATAGATTTTATAAATGATATATTTTTTAAAAAAACTCAACAAAAAATATACATGTTTTAATCATGTTGTTCCTTAACTTTTATGGTTCCTTACTTTTACCATTTTAGTTTTCATTATTGTAACTACTCTTTTTTATATAAGTAATTTGTTATTTAACACTATAAAAAATGATAATTAATAGATAATTTGATCCCAATAATCTTAAATATTTAATCATATTTATAAAATCAAAATCTGACATGTGTGGAAAATTATTTATAACATGAGCTCATGAAACATGCAAAACCATGTCTCACCCTTTACCATGGCAATAACATTTTTACTCTTTATGGGGACAATATAATTATTATAAAAGAACTAATGGTTAATTAATGGAATATGATTTATAATTTTAAACATATTGTAATAACATGGAAGTCGATTTTAATTTTACTAATTTTATAGTATTTAATAAAATATTGTTTAATATAAAATGGCATTATTGTAACTTTTTACACTATTCATTTAATTTGACTTTGAAATCATGTAGAAAATTGTGAAATTCGAATATATAATTTTCACAAAAAATCCATAATGTTTTATTTATCAAAATAATCCTTTAATATAATAATTAATTCATTTTATATTACTTTTAATATTTTTAGTGCCATTTATTATATTTTTGTATTAATTAAATAATTACTGTGTTGTGATTTCTTAAGAATTTAATTTAATTATATAATTACTAAAAATTTATGAAAATTACTCTCATGGATTTAATTTAATTATTATATAAATTACCATTATTATTCATTCACATATTTCGTTTCTCTTAGTGTGAACACATAATTGATATTTAAAAGCAAGAGTGTGACATTTTGTCTCATCATAACATAAATTATTATTTTTCTAAGTTGATGGAAAAGTGCACCACAATAACATATAAATATTCTAACATAATAAGGGTTTAAATATGTCTAGAAAATAGTAATTGGGAAGGATTTAGGTCATTTTAAACCTTTTCATATTATTTTAACCCCCTGTTAAACCTGTTTCAACCATAAATATGGTAATTAATTTATATTGCTTTTGAAATTAATTTTTTACAAAAATAAAGTAAAAATCATTAAATAATTTTAATAATTATGACTCCATATATAATATTCATTTTTCCAAATTCCATTTATATAATTTTCATAATTTAATTTAAAATTAAACCAACAAATCCGATGAAAAAGTGGTTTTATAAAGATAACGTTTTCAAAATATTAAATTCTATTTTTATTAAAATGAAAGATGAAATTGATTACAATATACTATAATGGATTAATTAAAATATAATTTTTATAATTTTTCTTTTTCAACCATTTTAAAATAAAATTGTACCAGATAAGTTCTTTAAAGGAATATGTAGTTTTCAATAAAATAACAGTATTTCCACTATTCCTTTAAAATTTATTCATTTTAGAAACATATGAAGAAATTAACCCAAATATTATTTTTATTTTTTTATTCCAAAAATTAAGATCATTTTTTAAAATAAATTTTTTAAATGTTTGAAAAATTAATTTCGTTATTTCTTCACCAAAAACTAAAGAAATCATTTTAAAAAAATATTATTTTTAAAATAATATAAATAATTTACTATAAATTATGTACTTTTTTACCAAAAGGATTTCATTATAAAAAATTATTATTATAATTTTTTTTTCAAAAAGTATTACTATCACTATCATCTTGTTTAATGGATAGAAAAAATGCTTGTTTTTTAAAGATAATATTAGTAGTTTGTTATGGGTCGTTAAAAATCATTGTTTGGTGTAATAAAATCTCTCAAATAAATTACATTTATTTGAAAAAACCCATAAAATATCCGGATGTTACATTCTAAAACATTAAACAAATTGTGTCCTCACAATTTGAACTTGATCCTGATAATCAATTGTTTAACATTTTAAAATTATTTCATTGAAAACTCACATCATAAAAAAAGTTCTATAAAGAATCCTCTTGAATTGAGGGAAAGAAAATTTTAAATTTCATCACATAAATAATTTCTCAAATATGAGAACATTAGTGTAAAGTGAAAATATAGACATGGACAAGAAATTATAACACTAAAATACTAATAGTTAGTGATATATAACATGGTCAATAGAATGTTAACGACTAGAGATCAATAAATTTGTGGTAAATAAAATACCATTTGTTCAATAGTAAAGAAAGTAAATTTTTTTTCTGAATATATTTTTCTTAATGTTTAGTGATTTTTCTCTAAATAATGTGAACCTGATAAAATAAAAGTAAATTATTTATTTACATTTCAAAATCATGATATCATTATTTAGTTGTTCCTAGATCAATTTCTACTTCATATCTCTTTAAAATATGTGAAGATGAATTTTTTATGCTTGAAGTACTATATAAGGAAAATTCATTCCTTCTATCGTATGTTCTCATCAAAATAAAAACTCTTAACAAGGGTTGTCTAGTATGCATAAATCTTCATATGTTAAAAAAATATATTCATCTCTAAAACAACATCCAATGTTCAACCTAAACCTCTTCTTTAGTGGATAACATTATGAACCTTCAAAATTTTTAAATTTAAAAATAATTCATAAAAAATTTAACTTAATATATTCTTTAAATTATCATAAATTAGGTTGTAATTGTCATATACCGTATGATTTAATACCTTGGTCATATATTCTACTGGAACATGGTATTAAGTATAATTACCATCAAATCTCAATTAAAGCATACATTCTTTATTATTCATTAATTAAAAAAAATATTATTGAATATATTCCTTAAATGTAAAAATGTTGTAAACTCCATCAGTGAAACATAAACCACTTTTCGAAAAATCATTAATCTATTCCACAGTAATAAATACTATCCGAATTACTTTATCCATATTAGTCATCTCTTTATAAAAACATCATTATCTCAACATTAGGAGCATATTGGGGGTTATTATTCCTATGATAATGTTTTTCCATGAAATTTTACCATCCCACTAAATAAATTTTTTAAGTCATTAGTATCATTCAACATATTTTTTCACATCCTTATTGTAAAAATATATGGAAAATTCCATATATATTTCATAATTCTTGATCTCCAATGCATATACAAATAAATAATTCTACTGAATTCTAAAACCATTAACTTGTATTTATCATATAATTCTTTAACACCACTTTCCTTTTATACGTCATTACAAGTATCTCCATCATCCACAAAAAAACTTTTTATAGGTCTACCTTTTTTACCTCTTCTTGAGTTTTCCCCCTAAGATACCATTTTCAATAATGACCATACTTTCCACATCTAAAATATTTAACCGTTGATGATTCCATAGGGAAAAAATTATTCTCATCTATTAAGTTAAATGTCCTTTTCATTTTTCCTTGTAAATTACTTTATTCCCTTATTCCCTAGAGATAAAACATATTCTCATTTGTTGCATATATTCCACAGAGTAATTCATCCAAAATTCCTAAAATATTGGAATTTGAATCTTCTAAAATCTATGGTCTCCACCACCAAAACTCTCAAAAAAATATAAACATCTCTTATATAGTGAGTTTTAGAGTCGTTAAGATGTAATTTTTTAATCAAAAATAATGATAACTAATTACGAATAATCACAAAATCCTTTACTCTAATAATAATTCCTTTCGGTTTCTCTATAATACATTCTCTATCACATTCAACATTAAACTAGCTCTGTTTGAATCCTTCCATTTACTAAAACCAAAAAAATAAGTGTGATAAATAATTTCAAAATTATAAAACCAAGAAATCATGAAAACTTATTTATTTGATATTTATAACATAAAATATTCATATCAATAAAATAAAACTTAGTTTTAATAAAGTCTATTCATTGTCATCATATATTAATAATTTTATTGATATTTCATAAAGATTTTTTCATATTCAAAAGAGTATCCCCCAGTAGTGTCAAAAAATGTGTGCAGTAAGGCCCCTTATCATTCACCATGTGATTATCGAGTCTTGATCAATTCACTCCTTTTAAATTTATCACACATATGTACCAATCTGCCTGATCCTCATCCTCTTGTAGTATCAAGAAAGGGATGAAATTTCATTCAAACCACTTTCTCCTTCCTCAAAAAATACCAATATATTTACCTTTAATTATAATTATACTTATACCTATCCTAAAATATATCCATTTACATATCGAAAGGCATATCAATAGGAATATACATAGGGTTCTCACAATTTGTTTTCATCATAGATTAAAAATGTTAACTGAACCTTTCTATGATACCAACTATAAAGACCCAACCATCTAATGTAAAAATATCACTAAGTTTTAGATTAATATTAAATAAATATAAAAAATACACACCCAATGATAGTAATGGTTTAATATCATTGGAAACTAGGTACATAATATTCTTTATCGGATGAAAGATAATAAATCATCTACTATTAATATTTTCCCCCATTGTACTATTTATAATTATACCCTACTTAAAACATTAAATTATATATTGGGGAAAGTAAACAAAATAAAGGTTGATCTTAGATTATCAGTAATTGTAAAAAAGTGATATATCATTCTTTGACCATAAAAAATCATAAGGGTATGATATCATAAAAATATCTTACAATTTTCTTACCCAACCCACCATAGATCATAAACTTGAGTTTTGGCCCAAATTATTATCATTCCAAAATAAATGATTCATAATATTATTAAATCGTCATAATTTATAAACCATAAGTTCATGTCATAAAAGTGTCTCACCTAAATAGGTATAGAAAGAATTTTATTTTTAAATGTTGACTAACAATACATTAAAAAAAAGTGGACCAGGACTCATCACATATTTTCTGTTATAAATAAATCCCATCAACCTATTTCCCATTGTATATTAAGCCCATCGGCCTATTTCCCATTGCATATGAACACCATTGGCCAATTTTCCATTCTGTATCAAGACCATCAACATATTTCCCATTTTTATATCATGATATTTTTATCTTCGATCAAATCATTAGAGGGATATATAGGTCCCACCATTAACATAAAGATATTCATACTTTACTGTTCCATAAAATCACAAAACATTAATCATATTATAACCAATGAAAATTAATTGATTTCTAAATAGTTTAATTATAGTATACCCCATAGAAAAGGGACGAGTTTCACCAAAATATTATCATAATAATCATAAATCATCTAGAAGGATAATATATATGGTATCATTAGATAATATCCCCCATAAAACATTAGTAATAATAAGGGATTTAATTGGATGTAAATTTATTTTTAATGAAAATCTCAAGGAGATTTTTTTAGAGGAAAATAACATTTCCATGAAAGTCATCCTTTTAATGTTATAAATTCATCAAATATTGTTGAAATATATTTCTTTGAGAAAATCCTTGAAATTTTATTATATAATATTCAAATTAAATAACGTTCATGTTGGTGGGAAAATTATTTCATGTTGTACATGTTAAAACAATGATTCCTTTCACATTTTTAGTAAAATCCATATAAGAATTATTAGTAAAAGGACATAATGATTCCTTTTAAAACACGTTTTAAACCGTAAAAAATTGAAATATTGTCTTTAATTATTATTTTTAATAATTTTAAATATCTTTTTGAAACCTTTTAAAAATATGGGTTCGGATAAAAAAGGGTTTTCGATCGAAAAGAGAGATAATGTTATTGTGTTTAAAAATATTATTTTGTAATAATGAGTTTATAAAGAGAGTTAAATAATATGAAGATATATATTCTCAAGATATTACATTATATATTAAAATTACTAAAACTATTAAGATATATATTATAATATTTCTTCATCAAAATCTTAATCTTAAATAATCTCGATAAACAATGAGATCATAACTTCAGACCCTTACAACTTCAGTAACATTGGATTCGAAAGCCCCATTAAAGAATAAAATTTGAAAAAACATTAAATATCATGAATATAAATATATTCATTAAATAACATGTCAATGGGGTAGTATATACTTCTCATAAAATATTATTGGTTTACAACATAACATATGTATCAATGAAGGAAATTTTAGAAAAAAATATCTAACATTAAGTCTCAAAATCCTTCACACACATGAAAAACTACTACATAAAAAATATATGACAATTATAAATAAATTATATAATAATAAATATAAATATATATAATACCATATATGGTTCACTTATGACATTTTATTACACTTTGATTTACAATTCTTTATTGAAATCACTTCCAGGTAATACCTTCTTTGTTTTTTATGTATGTTTGGATTTGGTATTTTTAGTCCATTTAAAATAATCATGTTTCCACATGATCCATAATGATATAATGATATAAATAATATATATATATATATATATATATATATTCAGTACATATTTATTTATATTAATCCATAAAATTTATATATAGAAAATGAAATACACTGTTTATAGAGACGGTCTGTCATACATACACAAGAATGATGTTTCAATTTTATAAATGGATGAAAAAAATAAAGGTAAATAATATATTACCCTTAAATAATAATTTTCTTTTAATATATATCATATGTATTCATTAATACTATCCTTATTAATTTCTTTTAAAATTGTAAGTGAAGAATGAATCACATTGCTTTGTTAGATGGTAGAACCCCATACACATGACCAACGTTTTCATTTTCCCAAGGAATGAAAATAAAGAAGTTATATGTGATATTATAAATACATAATTATTATTATGTTATAAATATCAAATAAATATTTTAAATTCATAATTACATCCATCTGTGATATTTCATGATTAAAAATGAATTGCATCGATTCACGAGGCGGTAGTACATTGTAAACACGATAAACAATTTAATTATCCATTTAATAGAACATGAGATGGATTTATTTTATACCTTAAACCTAATAAAATATAATAATATAGTAGATAATTGTTTTATTATATTTTAATTAAAAAATTAATTAATTTTGAAAGAGAATAATTAAAAAGAAAAAGTTCAGTGAAGATAATTACTAGCACTTATAACACCCCCCTTTTGATATCTTATTAATGACCCCAGTGTTGGTATTTTGGGATTAAAAAAATATCTATATCATGAATAAGGATTTACGGGAGGGATAATTTTAGGTTTTCATCGAAAAAATGTATTCTGAGGTTTAAATAAGTGAGGGGAAGAGGTGGCGTTTTATAAAGACGAGGAGTGACATTTTTGTAAATTCACATAATTGTATAATAAGGGGAAGTCACTCTCAACCAAAGTCCCTAAAATTTGATAAATAATTCAATAGATGGATAATATGGGAAAAAAATCTATAATATAAGGAATACAAATTTCTCATAAATTTATTCCATAACTTCAATGATTCAATACTTTTACATTTATTGTTTTCACAAGGGTAATTGGCCTTTTATCTAGGTAATTTATCATTTATCAATAATAAAATAGATAATAATTATTAAATAATTTGAACTCACTAGTTCTAAATAATTAAAAAAATGAAAAAAATATGTGTGTGTGTAAAATTAATTTTAACACAATCGCATGAAATACGCAAAACCCTAGTTTACCCTATACCATGCTAATAAACATTTTACTATTTAGGGTTCAATATAATAATTATAATTTGAAATTTGTTCCATGAATAGAAAATAGTTGATATATTGAAACCTATACCAATAAATGGTAAAGTGTATAATTTTTATGAATTTTAATTTAGTTAATAAAATATTATTTATTATAAAATGATTTTAATTTAAATTTTGACACAATTCGTTTAATTTGACTTCAAAAACATCATGAAAAGGGTGGAATTAAAATACACAATTTTTAAGATTCTATATCATGTTTTATTTATCAAAAAATAATTTTAGTATAATAATTAATTCAATTTAAATTAGTTTTAATATTTTAAGTATCATTTATTTTATTTTTAATTAATTTAGATAATTACTACATTGGTGTTCCTTAAACAATTAATATAATTATATAATTACTAAAAATAAAAAAATAAATTACTCTCATGACATTAATTTCATTATTCTCAAAATGGAGATCATAATTCATTCACATATTGATTTTTTTCACATATGGAATGATTATTATAATTTAAAATCAAGAGGGTGATATTTTTTATGTATCTCCAATTAAATTATTATATTGATCAATTTCTTGGAAAATCATCCTACAATAAAATATAAATAGGGAATATGGTAATAAGGATTGAAATATAGACATAAAATATTAATTGAAAATTTTTTTCATCTCATTGTAAGCCTAATCTTATTAGTTGACCCCCCTTGGTGAACCTGTTTTAACCTTCAACGTGGTAATTATTTTTTACTATCTTTTACTGTTAATTTTGGAAAAAACATAAGATTGTATTATTATATAATATTAATTTTTTTATTTCCAAATATTTAATTAATTTTTATAAATTTCATTTATATAAGTGGGAATTTTTAATTTGAAATTAAATCCACAAACGTGATGAGAATGTTCTTTTTCAAGGTGAAAATCGCTAAAAGATTTAAGAGTTGTTATATCAAAATTTAGTGTGAAATTTATTTCAATGTCCTATATTATATTATAATTTAGATAAGTTTACTTTTCAAACTATATTAAAATGAAATTTATCCTTGTAAGTTCTAAAAACAATTAGGTACTATTCAATAAAAAACAAGTATTTATCATTTGTAATTGAAAAAATAATATTTTTAGAAAAATACAAAAATTTCACCAAATGAAATTTCCGAAAAGTTGATTTCAAATATTATTTTCATTAATTTAAATAAATATTATAAATTTTTGAAAAATAAATTTATTATCTGTTCAAAAAAACAACACAAACCATTTTTTTAGAGGATAAAATATTTCAAAGCATATAAAAACATGAGTAAAAATTATGCACTTCTTATCAATATATATCTTTATATAAACTATTATAAATAGTTTTAAAAAAATTATTCCAACTAATTTATCCATTTTAATCAGTTAGGTACTAATTGTCCCATTTAAATAATAATATTAATATTTATTCATGGTTTTTTCAAACTCGGTGTTGTGTATGACGTAAGATATCAGTGAAATTACATTTATTTGAAAAAATAATAAAATTTATAGGTGTTACACTATTCCCAATTAAACATAATTTTAAAAAAATAATGGATTTCTAGTAACTTATACAGTGAAATGTAAAATCAATACTCAAAATTTGAGGCATCTCCAAGCTATAACTCACTCTTTGTAACTTATTCAATCATCAAGAACATTTTCTGTCATCCAACGCATATTGATTGGAAACATTATCATTAACAATAAATAAAATCATGAAAATCCATTGTGATATTCATTTAAAACTATATGTATATATTTTCTAATTTATGTTTAAGATATCACATAGGGAATATATTATAAAATGTGTTACATTGTATACTAGATTGATCCATCCAAGAAATATATTATATCCTATATATGTTCAATAATGAGTACATATACATGGTGATATCTTATTATCATATAATAAATGTATCATCTTGAAATAATGTTGTTCTATAGATGAAATCTTAATATATTAAATACCTGATGATCAGTTAGTAGTTGCATGTCATGAAGAGGTCATTTTTGTAGTTTTTTTAAACTTTCAGTTTTTTCCAGGGATGTACACATATTTTCCTCACCGAACCATTATCTGTTTATATTTATTTTTTTTGAAATGTCATGTAAAATTAATTTCCCCATTTTATTAAAAGGTAATGTATGGGTGTTTACATTTAGTTTGATACCTTATCCCTTTTTAGATGGGTAAAATTTTATAAATTGTTTATTTTTTTCCTAGGAATCCATTGTATCGATACCTTAAGTAATATTCCCATTAAGAATCTACTATTTTTTTTTACCAAATTCAAGAGTCCAATAATTCCAAAAAGTACATTTTTGAAAATCAGGATACTTTTTTTCTATTTCTTGGTTAAGGGGAATATTCTTTAGGCCTTGTGGTAGTTCATCTCATGTAACATATTTTACTGACCTATTATTGAACATTAAAAATATTATTCAATCCAAGCTTTTATTATCCAAGAGTAGTTATATATGAGATATGTTCATCTGAAATCAATAGGTAAGTATGAGTAAGTGTATGAGAAAACATTTATTATAGTGATCCTTGAGTTTCAATAAGTGCACACGGCATTTTACATATATTTAGACCAAAATATGAGTTTTATTAAGATATTTTAACTTTTTACTATTATTATAAATAATATAGTTTTTTTATAATATATTTTTAAAATATCTATGCTTTGAAGTTAAAATGGATGAAAATACAATGATTCATAGTTATAGTGAGTAATCAAAATAATAGTATGATGACCCTGAATTTGGTTCTAGGTAGCTTCTATTTTATTTTTAATGGTTGGTATATTTTATTATAATCTGTGTGACCAAATGATAATTTATCATGAATCATGATAACATTTATTCATTTTAACCACGTGATTATAAACCTATATAATTAATGTTATTATACATTTATAATATATTGATAGGATTTTTTTTACAAGTTGATATTAATATGATTTCATTTTATACTGACATATTTTTATTTTTTACTTTTAATGATAGCGACTCATTATAAGTTACTTGTGAACTGTAGAGACTCTGTTTTGGAAAATTTTATATATGGAAAAACTCATGTAGATTAAACCCATGTTCGTTTAGTTATTTCTACTATTTTAGCAATATGTCAGGAATGAAATAAAGGCTATCTTTGATGGGTGTATCATTATCAAGAATTCAGAATTTATATCTAGGAATTTTTTTATTGAAAAATATGGTCTCAAGAACCTAAGAAATTATTTGAGATAAGTAATAATTTTTTTCTTTTTTTATGACACCATAATTTTTTGTGGGGAACATCACCAAATATATACTGAAAGGACCTTATTTTAAGTGGTAGGAAACTATTTTGAACACCAAGATATATTATATCATTACATAGGAAAACATTAAGTAAATGGTTAAACAAAAATTCTACCTAAAATCCCTACATATGGACAATGACACAATGTTTATGACATCAGATCATGGGAATTACTCTATGATTGGGTACTAACCTTGTTTTTTTGAGTTATATTAGGTCACTTATATGATCCTCAGAGACGAATTTATTAATGAACCTAAATCTTTATCATGCTTGAGTCATATTATTTAATAAAAAATTATTATTTTCAGTCATCATGCATATGTTATAATGATCCACAAGTTGGTAATAGATTATACTAAAATAGCTAGATATATCAGTAAGGGTGGTGTTATAGTTTTTTTAGTGGAATAGAAAGATTTTAATCTATTAAGAAAATAATGTATGGGTGATATTTGATTTATTTTAGTGATAGTGTTCAAATAATCTATAAACATGATTATTCTAACCTGTCGTAGTGTATACCACTTGTATTGTTTTTGTGTTGAAGGTTTGTGTAGCCCATTCCCCATTTCATGGAAGCTCTAAATAATTTCAACAAGTTTATATAGATTTTTTATATAAATTTTTTTTGTCAACATAATCCTTAGAGTATAAAAAAAGTTCATTATAAAATAATGGAACCTAGGAGGATGATTAATCAAATGGATATAAGTTTCATTATCATATATTAGAATATTTCATCTAAATAATAAAATAAAAAATTTAAAACACAACATTCAAATAATTTATATGCAAAAAAATAATATGTGAGATCAAAATACCCAATAAAAACCATTTTAACAATTTATTATCTCATATATTTAGTTTGTGAAGAGATATTTATATATAACAAAAATAAATCCAAAATTATTTCACTATTATTAATTCCGGTTTTGTAATGATGTAGGAGACATAACTATATCCCCAAAAGAATTAATATATAACTCAACTAATGCTATTAACTAAAGATAAAAATTTTATTTCATACTTTATAATGGAAAACTATCCTCATGTATAATGTCACTTTTTTCACATAATGTATTAAAAAATACCTGGTAGTATTTTCGAGACTACGTGTTGAGGTGGTGCAGGATTCTGAATTCTGATGATCCTGGAATTGATATTTGAAAAGAATATTGAATATATTTATATCATGGGGATAAAATTTCATAAAAAATTAAAATAACCCCTAAAAATATTCTTGGATTATAAATCTGAGATCATCACTAACATTAGATAATGAGTATTACACTATGTGTTACATAACCTTGGAGCATGTTCTATGTTTGTAATTAACACAATCACTAGAGGATTAATTAATCAATAAAGTTATTTATTTATTTAATTTAAATTTCTTCATCATGAACTAATGTGGTATATAAATACATGTTTATGGAAAAATACTATGGTGATCCACACAGTCATGAATATTATAGTGATAGTGTTAAATGATTTTCTCAAAATAAGGAAAAATGAATCAATGAATAAAACATTGTCGATCAGTGTACCAATGGAAACTATTGATCCTTCCAATGAAATTAATTTGAATTCATTCAATATTAAATATAAATCCATATTGAGGTATCATGTTTGTTTCATATGGATTTATCCCCATTTTATTTTAACAATGGATAAAAAAATCAATCAATTAATGATTTGATTTGTGGAGTGAGTGTATTGTAGGTACCGCTTATATATTAATTGGTCATAGAAATTTATATTTTTAATTACTTATATCAATTAATTATTCATTTTGTTATAAATAAATAAATTTAAAAACAAAAACATGTCAGTGGTTGTTCCTCATGTTTTCGTTTTGTGCATTTCATCCACCGTTCATCACATTTTCATCATGAGAAATTCCTTTAGCTGGAAGTTTGACGAATACTCATTATAAGATTGTTGCACCCCAAATCTTCTATATAATGAATCAATAATATGGGTATGTATTCAACCAAGGATTTGATTTTGGGGTATGAGAAATAAGGATGATCGGTCCATTTTGATTTGGGGATACCCATTAGAGGCATTCAGTATGTGGTAGTGGCGTAGTGTGATGACACTAACTCCCAATCGAGTTGGGTGATCAGTTTATTGTGGCCAGATTATGGAATGGTTTGGTTAGGACAAATCGTCCATCTCTAATGTGTTCTGATGAATAATTCCTGGATTACTATATTAAAATTGGTAGTTTTGTGAATATTTGTGAGTTTTAGAAAATTTAGTGTCACACGGCATGTAATCCATAGACACATGTTCTGTGGGGACCTAGATGTGGCGTCAAGGTTTCCAAAGAGGAGATAATAACCGCATGGTGTGTAAAAAATCCCACAAGACATGTGACATAACCTAAAAACATGATGTGTACTATGGGATTACATGGAAAAGAACACATCCAAGCACACGGCCAGTCCAGAAGTACACAGGTAGATCCAGGCGCTCAGAAATGACCAAGCACACAGGCATAACTAGGTGTACATGAGAATGGACATGGGAATGAAACATGATACATGGTTATAATAGATTCCCAATAGAAAAAATATGCACTTATTCAATGATTGAATGGATCCTTTCTTCCCTTCTGCATGGAAAAGTTTAGCTTGGGTATGTTCTCTTGATCCTTTTCTAAAATTTTTAGTGTGGAATTGAATCCTAAAAATATGAATGTAATCCATTTTGAGGAACTTAACTCCTGGATAAGAACTTTGGAAATCCCTTTATGAGGTCCTGAGTGAGATATTTGGTCATTATATGCACTATGTTAGGTTGTGGGAATCAACATTACTAACACTGGATAGACTTCGATCCCATACATATGGGGTTAATATATATTGGGTTGTTTGGGAACCCCATGGACTTGGGTATGATCCAATTATGTGTATTGATCTCTTTAGGATTCCCACACATTCATCTTATGGGAAGAACCAAAGAGCATGATATCTCAAATATATTACATCAGTTCTGTCTGACTTGTGGAGTGTGTTCTCCCAAATGATTTCGATATGGAACCTTTATGGTGGAATCCTATACTGGAAATATAGTTTTGAAATTTCATTGATATCATGTGTCCACTATGAGTATATTTGAATGTTTTATTTCATGTCTCACATATTGACTAACACATCCTGTAATAAGATGACTAATCATGTAACACCCCAGGTAAATAAGGAATATGACATTTTCATATTTATCCATATTTGTGAATAAAATATTAAGATGACTTTAAAGGGGACGCTATGCTCGATGGCGTACCCAACACGCAACAACGAGTTTCTTGGGAATCTTACGTTGCACTCTAATAATAAAATAATATTATTCTAAATGGTAGTTAACATGTAGCCTTTGTAATGGCGGGAATGGATAGAAATAACTAAAATATGATTATATATGTTCTTAAATATTTTTACATTTATACAATAAAAGATAAAGGCTTAAAATACGGAAAGAATTCAATTTTAGGCGTATATGCCCTAGTTTTCACTAAAGGTTCACTTATCACCTTTTGATGGAGAACCGTCATTAAATATAGTTTTGTTCACTCTTAAACATTCTTTTGGACCAAATAAAACTCTTATTAAGAATCGGGACATCAAAATTTACTTTGTGTAAATTTTTGGTATCTTTCCGATAAAGTTCATTTTTTTAATGAATAGTGTAAAATGTTGTATTTTAATTCAAAACCACTTTTTAATCTAATTTATTTATATGATTAGATTATATTTTGAATTGTTTTTAAAGTGAAATTAGAAAATATTTTTACCATTAAATCCAATAGTGGTCGTTGGAATCAATTTCACTTTGAAATCAGACTTAAACTAGTGTCAATCTTTTGATACTTATTGTTTCATAAAACACGCTATTTGTCATGACAGCGGGAATTAATTATTAAATTAATTAATGTGACTTATATTTTTTGAATTTTGTAAAACGGACTTCATTTTTGAATTCAGAATATCAAATATAGCTTAGGGTGAATTTTTGGGATTTTTCTGAAAAACTTCAATTTTTGATGAATAGTGAAACCACTAAGTGATACTTGTAAAACTGATTTTCCGTTTAAATGAAATTTTGCCATCATTGTGTTTTGATTTTCAAAAATCTGACATACATGGTAGTCATTAAGAAGTAAAATGTGGTTCAATGAGATTAAAATAATTTTTTGGTGAATAGTAACTTATTAAGTTTTTAATCGCGATTAGTGGTAATTAGTGTAGTTTAAGGTAAAAATAATGCTTTAATAAAATGAGATGAGCTTGACACATGTCTTACCCTCATTGGTTGTATCATGGCCGACCAATACAAGCCATGGGTCAACTTGGGGACCCCATGGATCCACTTTGGTTGGGAAATGACATAAATAACATTTTATTTAATGTAAAAGTAAAATTGACACAAACATGATATGTTTTACTAAAATAATTTTTAAGAGGGGTTATACAAGTCATCCTTTTGATTATAAATATTCATTGGAAATCTAAAAAGATTTCCTACATGATAGTTTTTTTTTATAATTTTTAGACATTAAATAAATTAAATTATTTATGACATAATAATGATGCAGCGATGACATCATTATTTGACGATTTAAATAAAATGGAAAGATAATGTAAACTCTATGAACTACACATGTCCAAAACTTATTGGATGAGTGGATTTCGAAGCCTTATCGCCTTATCCACGAATTATATCAATGTGGGACCTTTTGAAACCGAAACACATTTTCAAATAAAGTAATATTTCTTTACTTTCCAAAAGTACCCCTCCTCTCCTCTTATAAAAGGCCCCCACCTCAACCTCATTTAACACACTCCTCAAGCCTTTGGATCGGCCAGCCCCTGCCCATTTACTCTCTCCACATCCCTCTCCTCATCCTAGAGGATTCCCTTTGGGCAGAAGCCTTTCAAAGGAAGCCTTTAGGCTCAAATCAAAAGGAGTTACACTTTTTAAGGTAATTCATTCTCTCATGTTCATTTGTTTTATTTTGCTTCTCCAACCCCCTAAACTCTTTTTATTTACTACTTTTGTAACAAAAACAGTATCTTCAATATACTAGGATGTTGTTATAATATTTATTCGAGCTACACTCTCACACAACTACATAAATGGTTAAAGAAGATACGGTTTCCGTGGATGGTGAAATTCTGCCTCCTGAAACGATGATTGTTCAATACTCATTTAACACCTTTAAAGGTGGCCATTATGATGTCACTATTTTTATATATGATATATAATATGTTTATGTTTTATTTATGCTTCTGTATTTTTCATTTTTGTCTTACCTTTATGGCTTCCATTATGGGTATACGCGATATCTTCATTTAAGGAAGTGCGGACTACCGCCCCCTCAAAGTGATTTGATTCGTTAAATACCATATGTGGGATGTATAAAGGATGGAAATATGATATTATATATGATATTATACTGGAATTATAATATACCTTTATATCATTATTATTCCATTCTATAAAATACGAAATAGAAATGAAAGTTGCGTTCATGCGTACGTACGGCTTACCGTCTCCATGAACGGTGCATTTCATTTCTTACCTCTAAATGATTATGTCATGTTATAAATGCATGAATGTACTGGATATATATGACATATATGATATGTACATAATTAATACAATTCTGTATATAATAAACATTTGTCCACACGAACAACATGTAATTGTATGAAGTCCACTTTCAACTTAAGAACCAAATATCGGCAAAAAATATATTATTAACTTAAATGATTACATAATGTTTATGACATGGTAATAAGTGGTATAAAATTAATAATGAACTTGAAAAATGTTCTTAAGGAATTAGAAATTAACTCAAGTTTATTATTCAGGAGATTAAAGAACGATCGAGTCAAGTCAGACCCGAGGTAAGGGATCCTACACCTCTCTTTCTTTTTAAGTACACTCTTTTATGTCATTTCTTTTAAGCTCATATTTCTTATGATTGGGATGTTCTTTTATATTACTCCTACTGTAATTATTATGTTCATATGATGAGAGACCCTATTTCCTCTCATCAATCCATTTTGGATGTTTTGAGTGGCGTCGTTAGGCTGCCGAATTTTCATAAGGGATTTTTCATCTCACTTTTATTCCCGTGAGATTTATGCTACATTTGCCACAAATTCCAGTGAGTGGTGTATGTACTGCCCATTATTCTACTCTTTTTGTAATATACTTTAGTTTATGATTATTTACATCAATGATCTATTGTCCTTCTTTCATGGGGTGTATGTTTTGAAAGATACCCAAGTCGATAAGGGAACCTTTCACCCTCATCTCTTTTTTTAAAGACTTCTCTTGTTGGGTCTTTTAATTTACATATTGTTATGTTGGGATATGTTCTCATATATACTTATTGATGTAAATTTTATGTCCAAGTGAGGGGATACACTTTTTATCTCTCATCAACTCATTTTGATGTGATGCCGTTAGGCTGTCAAGGGAACTTTTTAACCCAATTTCGATTTCTTTGGGTTCAACATGTAGTCACTGAATATGTCATCCATTGAATATGTGTGAATGAACTTTTATTGTTTTACACTTAATATCCACTTATATTGGGTGTATTTATATTTTTCACACATATTTTTGAGATTGATTTGTCCTTAATTTAAGGATACCTTCTTTATAAGAGATTTCATCACATTTGACATTTCTATTGAGGGTTCATTGTTGTTATGAACCAATTCACTCTTATATGGTGTATATACTGTCCTTTGGAGTATTATATCATGAATCCATTTATTCTCATGATATTATAAAGTTCTGACTAAATGTTATTCCTTAATTATTGTATTCAAGTGTCTCTAATTTTGGTAAAACCCCTTTAACCAAAATATCATTTTAAATGTTTTAATTATTTGGTTCTTATTAATATCCATGTTTTCAAAATGGTTTTAAGGATTTATTTATATGGATATTAATGGTTTTAAAATTTTAATCTTTAAGGTGGTATGGGACACATTGATTCAAAAATCTCTTTATGAAATGTTTTAAATGGTTTTGGAAATGGTTTCTTTTTGAATGGATTCATTATTTCAATATACTAAAATGTTATATTGTGATTGAAATGTGGAAATGTTATGTTTCCTTTATGAATGTTTTATGTGACAAATTTATGTTATGGTTCTTGGGCATTGTTGTGAAAACGGGTGGTTCTGTGATAAACTAAGGGCGGGTGAGCCCGATATAGCTCTCCAATGCATTGGGTAACGCGAAGGAGTGAAACGTTAAGGTTTCTCCGAAGAGATTTAGGGAATATACTGTGATGGGTATTCCAAACGTAACCAAGAGGGTTACTCCCTACGTAAGAATGTTATGAATGCCTCAAGTTACCTTTATGTCTTATGTTTTCTATGATTTATTCATGATTTGATATGCCTATGTTTTATGGGTAAAGTATGATTTCATTATTATGTATATATGAACTCATGTTTCCTTTCCATATTTTTATAACCCTTACTGAGCTTTTTATACTCATCCCAAGTTTTTGAAATGCTTTTCACAGGTCAAGGGAAAGGTACATGATGTGACGATAGTGTCAAGGATGTGTCAAGAAAGAATCCGTGTTTTATTTTAAATAGGTTTCCATTGATGGGAAGAATGAATATTGTCTTTTATGTAACCACCTTGTTTAAATGTGGAATGTAATGCAAGTTTCATGATCTAATTCTCTAAAACTCTAAACCTGAAAAGATCCTCAATGTGTAATCTTGTAATAACTCAAGTTTAAGTAAGGTTTAAGGTTGGGGCCTTATAGTTGGTATCAAAGGTCGATTTAGATAACTTTAGAGGTTAGGGTATTCTTTAAGCATAATTGAAAATTACCATAATGGATAGGATTTCAGAAAGAGTCTTTGTTTTAGATAAAGTGAATGAGTAAGTATATCTTATTGTCTATCTTACTCATTAGTACATGATGGTTTTGTTTATATACTCACACCGACCTTTTTGGTTTTAGTAAATGGCTGGATCTAGCAGGCACCAAAGTAATAGTGGATGTGAAGGAAACTGTGACTGTTTTTTGAGCAAGCAACTGAATGATATGGGAGCTGCAATGAGAACTCTTTTGATTATCCTCAACCAACTATCTGGAGTCATGATTGACCACCTAAACCTTGGAGATTTCTCTAAGGCATCCTATATGCAAGAAACTAATCCCTACGGAAGTACAGGTAATAATCATAAAGGTATGTGTGTTCAATAACCTATGTGTCAAAGATGTGGAAAGAAACACCAAGGAAAATGTTTCAAAGGGACAGAAATATGATATAGATGTGGAAATGAAGGTTATAAAGCAAGAACCTGCCATGGAAAAAGGAAGCATCCAGTTGACTCGAGGAAAGGGAAAGAAGTTCTTTCTGAGGGATCAATTGAATGTTTTAAATGTGGTGTGCATGGTCATTATGCAAACACATGTCCTATGAAGAAGTTTCGTGAATGGGGTCACCAAGAGCGTACCAATATTCGTTTACCAATACCTAATGCCATTCCGATTGAGGATGAAGAAACTGACAATGACCAATCAAAGGTATGTACTATTTCATGACTATTGTTTTCTTATTTTGGAATCTTAGGATATGATTCATGATTTTGTTTGTAGGAAAGATGTATTTCAGAATAAGTTGGAAAGGAATGGATAATGGATCATGAATAATGTTGAATGAGTAAGATGTCAACATATAAGGGCTTCAGGAGTTAGGGTGAAATTCTTAAGAGTATTAAGTCTCTTTTGATGATGGGGTTACATTAGAAGACTTTTTATATTATGTGTAACCCTGATGTTTAATATAGGAAAATTTTATTCAAGTAATAGTTATCTTTTCTTTTGTGGACATAGTTATAAAGAACCATTTGGGTTTATATGATCCTTACTTTTGAGGTAATTATGGGTTACCATATGTTATAATTGAAGTGAAAGGCATGAGATAAAATTGAGGTTAAATTATGTTATGGTTATTTTTGATGATTTTATCCCTTTTTGGGTAATGATTTGAGAATTATATAGTTTTGGAAAAAGGACAACACGCAGACCGTGTGACAACCCGTCGCGTTGGACAATGCTGCGGGAATCGAACCCACAACCAAAGTGCGACTGGTATTTATCGCCTACCACTGGACTACGTGAAGTCCCTGGTTAGTTTGAATGATTCTTTTTAGTTATATGATTTCATGAATTAAGAGTAAGTTGATTTTGGAGGATATGTGATTAGGATAATTACTTTTCAATGTGAGACTTTAGGAGCAACTGATGTTGTTTGGAGATAAATGTTACGATTAAACTTGGAAGACTATGTGACTAAATCCTTCAAATATTTGGGTTTCAATCTTATATTGGTTTACTTTGAAGAACTTTATGGAAAAATTGTTTATCGGATGGTCCTCATTGAACTTTGGGTTTTGTTGGACAAATTTTGGAGATTAAGAATAGATTTTCTTTTTATAAGGGGTTATCCTTTTCTGGATTATCTGATCTTGTACTAACCTTTTTGGTTTTGGTTTTGGTTAAAGCCTAAATACATGGGATGTATATAGTTCTCTTTTGGGGATTAGGTGATTCTCTAGAAGTTGATTATAGTACTCTTAATGCGAACAAGTATCCCTAAATACTTGTCTTTAGGAAAAAAATATGAGTTTGACTAAGGAATCTAGTAAAAGTTGAAAGTCAACATGATAAGTGATTATGATTCCTTATGAATAAATTCCTCAATAAAAAGTAACTTAAAACAAAAATGTTGTCTATTAACTTTTTCTACTGGGGAACCCAACACCGTTTAACCCATCACAAGTTTGTGATTTTCTTATTGTTAACTTTCTCCTAAACATGTTTTCTATCACTCTCCATTAGAACATGACCCTATGTTTTCTCCTCCATGTCCATATTTTCATACTTAGAATCCTAGTATGGGTTAACTCGGGTGACCTCTGTGCTTATCTTTATTTATTTTAAAGTGATTGTTTTACCGACTCTTGTTCCGATGTGGGACGTTCAAGGATGTTTCCAAGCGCAATTTTAAAATTGCGAGGACGCAATTCCCAAAAGGGGGGAAGGATGTAACACCCCAGGTAAATAAGGAATATGAAATTTTCATATTTATCCATATTTGTGAATAAAATATTAAGATGACTTTAAAGGGGACGCTATGCTCGATGGCGTACCCAACACGCAACAACGAGTTTCTTGGGAATCTTACGTTGCACTCTAATAATAAAATAATATTATTCTAAATGGTAGTTAACATGTAGCCATTGTAATGGCGGGAATGGATAGAAATAACTAAAATATGATTATATATGTTCTTAAATTTTTTTACATTTATACAATAAAAGATAAAGGCTTAAAATACGGAAAGAATTCAATTTTAGGCGTATATGCCCTAGTTTTCACTAAAGGTTCACTTATCACCTTTTGTTGGAGAACCGTCATTAAATATATTTTTTTTCACTATTAAACATTCTTTTGGACCAAATAAAACTCTTATTAAGAATCGGGACATCAAAATTTACTTTGTGTAATTTTTTGGTATCTTTCCGATAAAGTTCATTTTTTTAATGAATAGTGTAAAATGTTGTATTTTAATTCAAAACCACTTTTTAATCTAATTTATTTATATGATTAGATTATATTTTTAATTGGTTTTAAAGTGAAATTAGAAAATATTTTTAGCATTAAATCCAATAGTGGTCGTTGGAATCAATTTCACTTTGAAATCAGACTTAAACTAGTGTCAATCTTTTGATACTTATTGTTTCATAAAACATGCTATTTGTCATGACAACGGGAATTAATTATTAAATTTATTAATGTGACTTATATGTTTTGAATTTTGTAAAACGGACTTTATTTTTGAATTCAGAATATCAAATATAGCTTAGGGTGAATTTTTGGGATTTTTCTGAAAAACATCAATTTTTGATGAATAGTGAAACCACTAAGTGGTACTTGTAAAACTGATTTTCCGTTTAAATGAAATTTTGCCATCATTGTGTTTTGATTTTCAAAAATCCGACATACATGGTTGTCATTAAGAAGTAAAATGTGGTTCAATGAGATTATAATAATTTTTTGGTGAATAGTAACTTATTAAGTTTTTAATCGCGATTAGTGGTAATTAGTGTAGTTTAAGGTAAAAATAATGCTTTAATAAAATGAGATGAGCTTGACACATGTCTTACCCTCATTGGTTGTATCATGGCCGACCAAGACAAGCCATGGGTCAACTTGGGGACCCCATGGATCCACTTTGGTTGGGAAATGACATAAATAACATTTTATTTAATGTAAAAGTAAAATTGACACAAACATGATATGTTTTACTAAAAAAAATTTTAAGTGGGGTTATACAAGTCATCCTTTTGATTATAAGTATTCATTGGAAAGATAAAAAGTGTTCCTATATGATAGTTTTTTTTATAATTTTTAGACATTAAATAAATTAAATTATTTATGACATAATAATGATGCAGCGATGACATCATCATTTGACGATTTAAATAAAATGGAAAGATAATGTAAACTCTATGAACTACACATGTCCAAAACTTATTGGATGAGTGGATTTCGAAGCCTTATCACCTTATCCACGAATTATATCAATGTGGGACCTTTTGAAACCGAAAAACATTTTCAAATAAAGTAATATTTCTTTACTTTCTAAAAGTACCCCTCCTCTCCTCTTATAAAAGGCCCCCACCTCTACCTCATTTAACACAATCCTCATGCCTTTGGCTCGGCCAACCCCTGCCCATTTACTCTCTCCACATCCCTCTCCTCATCCTAGAGGATTCCCTTTGGGCATAATCTTTTCAAAGGAAGCCTTTAGGCTCAAATCAAAAGGAGTTACACTTTTAAAGGTAATTCATTCTCTCATGTTCATTTGTTTTATTTTGCTTCTCCAACCCCCTAAACTCTTTTTATTTACTTCTTTTGTAACAACACCAGTATATTCAATATACAAGGATGTTGTTATAAGATTTATTCGAGCTACACTCTCACACAACTACATCAAATGGTTAAAGAACATACGGTTTCCGTGGATGGTGAAATTCTGCCTCCCGAAACGATGATTGTTCAATACCCATTTAACACCTTTAAAGGTGGCCATTATGATGTCACTATTTTTATATATGATTTATAATATGTTTATGTTTAATTAATTCTTCTGTATTTTTCATTTTTGTCTTACCTTTATGGCTTCCATTATGGGTATACACGATATCTTCATTTAAGGAAGTGCGGACTACCACCCCCTCAAAGTGATTTGATTCGTTAAATACCATATGTGGGATGTATAAAGGATGGAAATATGATATTATATATGATATTATACTGGAATTATAATATAACTTTATATCATTATTATTCCATTCTATAAAATACGAAATAGAAATGAAAGTAGCGTTCATGCGTACGTACGACCTACCGTCTCCATGAACGGTGCATTTCATTTCTTTCCTCTAAATGATTATGTCATGTTATAAATGCATGAATTTACTGGATATATATTACATATATGATATGTACATAATGAATACAATTATGGATATATAAACATTTGGCCACACGAACAACATGTAATTGTAAGAAGTCCACTTTCGACTTAAAAACCAAATATCGGCAAAACAAATATTATTAACTTAAATGATTAAATAATGTTTATGACATGGTAATAAGTGGTATAATAGTAATAATGAACTTGAAAAAGGTTCTTAAGTAATTAGAAATTAACTCAAGTTTATTATTCAGGAGATTAAAGAACGATCGAGTCAAGTCGGACCCGAGGTAAGGGATCCTACACCTCTCTTTCTTTTTAAGTACACTCTTTTATGTCATTTCTTTTAAGCTCATATTTCTTATGATAGGGATGTTCTTTTATATTAATCCTACTGTACTTATTATGTTCATATTATGAGAGACCCTATTTCCTCTCATCAATCCATTTTGGAAGTTTTGAGTGGCGCCGTTAGGCTGCCGAATTTTCATAAGGGATTTTTCATCTCACTTTTATTCCCGTGAGATTTATGCTACATTTGCCACAAATTCCAGTGATTGGTATATGTACTTCCCATTATTCTACTCTTTTTGTAATATACTTTCGTTTATGAGTATTTACATCAATGATCTATTGTCCTTCTTTCATGGGGTGTATGTTTTGAAAGATACCCAAGTCGGTAAGGGAACCTTTCACCCTCATCTCTTTTTTTAAAGACTTCTTTTGTTGGGTCTTTTAATTTACATATTGTTATGTTGGGATATGTTCTCATATATACTTATTGATGTAAATTTTATGTCCAAGTGAGGGGATACACTTTTTATCTCTCATCAACTCATTTTGATGTGATGCCGTTAGGCTGTCAAGGGAACTTTTTAATCCAATATCGATTTCTTTGGGTTCAACATGTAGTCACTGAATATGTCATCCATTGAATATGTGTGAATGAACTTTTATTGTTTTACACTTAATATCCACTTATGTTGGGTGTATTTATATTTTTCACACATATTTTTGAGATTGATTTGTCTTTAATTTAAGGATACCTTCTTTATAAGAGATTTCATCACATTTGACATTTCTATTGAGGGTTCATTGTTGTTATGCACCAATTCACTCTTCTATGGTGTATATACTATCCTTTGGAGTATTATATCATGAATCCATTTATTCTCATGATATTATAAAGTTATGACTAAATGTTATTCCTCAATTATTGTATTCAAGTGTCTCTAATTTTGGTAAAACCCCTTTAACCAAAATATCATTTTAAATGTTTTAATTATTTGGTTCTTATTAATATCCATGTTTTCAAAATGGTTTTAAGGATTTATTTATATGGATATTAATGGTTTTAAAATTTTAGGCTTCAAGGTGGTATGGGACACTTTGATTCAAAAATCTCTTTATGAAATGTTTTAAATGGTTTTGGAAATGGTTTCTTTTTTAATGGATTCATTATTTCAATATACTAAAATGTTATATTGTGATTGAAATGTGGAAATGTTATGTTTCCTTTATGCATGTTTTATGTGACACATTTATGTTATGGTTCTTGGGCATTGTTGTGAAAACGGGTGGTTCTGTGATAAACTAAGGGCGGGTGAGCCCGATATATCTCTCCAATGCATTGGGTAACGCGATGGAGTGAAACATTAAGGTTTCTCCGAAGAGATTTAGGGAATATACTGTGATGGGTATTCCAAATGTAACCAAGAGGGTTACTCCCTACGTAAGAATGTTATGAATGCCTCAAGTTACCATTATGTCTTATGTTTTCTATGATTTATTCATGATTTGATATGCCTATGTTTTATGGGTAAAGTATGATTTCATTCTTATGTATATATGAACTCATGTTTCCTTTCCATATGTTTATAACCCTTACTGAGCTCTTTATGCTCATCCCAAGTTTTTGAAACGCTTTTCACAGGTCAAGGGAAAGGTACATGATGTGACGATAGTGTCAAGGATGTGTCAAGAAAGAATCTGTTTTTTATTTTAAATAGGTTTCCATTGATGGGAAGAATGAATATTGTCTTTTATGTAACCACCTTGTTTAAATGTGGAATGTAATGCAAGTTTCATGATCTAATTCTCTAAAACTCTAAACCTGAAAAGATCCTCAATGTGTAATCTTTTAATAACTCAAGTTTAAGTAAGGTTTAAGGTTGGGGCCTTATAAATCATGATGCATTAAAATGTGTATTGTTATATTAGCCCCTTCATGGGATCTACCCAAAGGGGTCGTGCCTTTTGTAGATGACTAGCCAATTAATGGGTTTCTTTATGGTTAAAGATTATTTGTATCTTAGATTTTGGTTAAAAATGTCATTGTTCATTATAGGAGTACCATTTTACTACAGTTTCCTCTCACTATCAGGTTGGACTTCTTTATAAATTTTGGTGGGGTTGTATTTTGACTTTATTGCATCCAAATATTTTTTTGTACTATGATTTTGGGGTCAATATGTATGCATGCATTTGGTATCTACTGTATATTATATTTCAGTATTGTATGGGCTTGGATATTTGTGTGTGCCTATATGTACATTAGGATAAGTCCTCCCATGTATGTTTTATTCCTACTTGGTTCTAGTATCTATCCCTGGGCCTATTGGAGGCAGTGTTAGGGTAGTCACACTTTCCTTATTTCCGAACAGGGGGCACCAGTGGGTTTTATGAGGAAAGTGTGTTTTTTGTGTATTTCCATCAGAGGATTTGAGTTTTGGATTTTTTTTTTCTAAAAATGAGATTGCTTTGGGTTTTATGGAAACAAGGTAAAGTGTTTCATGTTCAAATTTCATGTTGAGGACTCTAGTGTTCCAGTGGATGTAGACGTATCCATTGACCAAGACTCTAACTCCCTTATTTTCAACTTAGTACATGTAGGTATTTTCTTGGGGTAAATCATTACCACATGCATCATATAAGAATGGTTTGTGGTTTCCATTTACCCTTGATTCATCTCTCCTAATATAATCATTGATCGTGACAAATCTTTTCCATTTCATGATGCCTCCATGAAGCTTTTCATTTAATTTTCAGCATCAGGATAACAAGGATGATCCCCCCAGTGATGAGGCTTTCATACTGGGTAATGATCAATAGATTTTAATTCTAGGTGGTTCACCAGGTTTACCACCAAATTTCGAGAAGAATATGGTACCAGAAATAATAGCAAATGAGGTACACAAGAAGACCATTATTTATGAGTTTTAGCGATAGTGAACCCTTAGGTTTTGAGGTGATCCATTCCCCCAGTAAAATAAGGTCTTTCTTGACACAACAATGTGAGTCTTTCCACACATTAAAACACAAAAAGACCATTTGATGGTCTTAGCAGTTATCCTTATCCATGGATTTGCGGGATTATAGTGGGGCTTAGTGGCTCTGATGTATTTTGTGCATTTCTTGGATGATTAGATGCATACCATTACTGTTTGAAATTGGAACATGGAAACTTAGACTCTACAAGCAAGAATTTTTATGAGAGATTTTGGGAACTAGACATGAGATATGTCTTAGGAGGCGATCACTAGATAGAGGATCTACAACTCATGGATCATAGGATGGATCTTGTCATCCTAGAGAGAGTTGGTGCTACTATTGTGCTTTTGAAGGACATCATGAATGTGAAATACCAACCACACATGAAGGTGATAGAGAAGAAATGGATGGGTTTACTAGGAAAAGGTAGTCGTAGGAATAGAAAGGTCCCCAATGCAGTAGACATGGTAGAGGAATTTGGAAGGAATTTGGAGCTTGTAGATGGTTTTAATTGTTTACACAACCACCCATAGGTGGTCCGCATGAGGTTCAAGGAGATAGAGGGAAAGGGAAAGTAAAATTTCATGAATTTTAGTTTTTCAACCTAATGTATAAAAGGATAAAACTATGTGTGATATATTTTCTAATACTTTAGTTGAAGTATTGATAAACACTAGTGTGAGCCACTCCTTTCTTTTCACTACCCTAGTTAAATACATAGAGATTTTTATTGAGTTCTTTGCTCAAACCATTAACATGGAGACTCCAACTGGAGGTGACTTAGTGATCACACACTTCTAATGACCTTTTGACCAGAATCATGGATAAAATAGTTTCCCCTGTTGCCTATTTTTCATAAAGATGAGGCCTTACATCATCAACTTTTTTCAGGAATGGTTATGTACAGTTCATTCCCAGATATAATGTTTTAGGTGGAGGATTCAGTGTTTCTATAGTGATAGGATGAGGTCTTTATTTTTTGTTGAATAGGAATCCCAACTGATGGAGGATGGGCTCATGCATATGATGGTGTAGCCAATTACACACTAGTTGGCTTGCATGACTCTTGGTGTAGTGGATTCTACGAGATTTCAGTTTCCTACACTGGTGGAAGAGTATAAGGACTTCTTTACTAAAGTCATTTTATGATAAAATAACTTTTAAGATATATATGTTTTCATAATCGTCAACCTCATTATAACTCTGATATTTACACTAGCATATCAGGTTCCTCCAAAAGTGATTTGAGAGCTAAGGGTATAGCGACCCTACATTTTCTTTTATATATTATTATGTTATTTTAAAGAAATACAACATCAAATCACTTAAAAATTTGTATCTAAATGTTTTGGGTCTTGGTAAAATTAGGACCACACATATAATTCTCATTATAAAACATAAACCTTTATTTAATTCCTTTTTCTCTACATTTTTATTGGCCTGTGAATTCTCCCTTTTACGTGTACTCATTAAAGGATATACCACAAAAAAGATGATTTAAAATCCTTATAATAGGATAGATTATAACATTAAACAATATTACATGGGGTGAGAATAATCATAACATCTTCATCGTAATCATGAGATGAACCATTAGATAATGGCATGGAATGTGAAAATGCATAAAATTGAAACATCAGGTCTTAATGGTAAAATACTAGACATAGTTTTGAACAAATATAGAATCATGTTCACACATATTTCACTTTTCTCATGAGATACATCACATTTACCAATTCATTGAATAGCTTTATAATTCCGGCCACACCTTTCACATCATAACATTTACATTTTTTTATATAATTCCTGGTTCACCCGTCACATCAAAAAAAATTCATTATCATTTATTCTACAAAGAACATATATAAATATTGAACATAGAAAAACCCATGCAAAGAATGGATTTCATTTCATAACCTTTGGGTTCCAAAATTAAATATGTAATAACAAACTTGATATAAGAATAATTAAATGTGAGTGAAGAAGAAACAATATCGAGAAGTAAAAGGTGTGATTTATTTTGAAAAAGTAGTTCTTTTAGAAAACATATTGTTTGATATAAACTCCAGGGAAAAGATGTGTATCACAGAAAAGATAAGATAATGATGAAGAAATTATTTTAATTTAATAAGAATACTGAAAATGGGGTGAAAGAGGGAATCCTCAAAGAAAGAGAATTGTATTTTTGAATTCCCCTTACCCTGTGTCCAAAATATTCCTTCATGTTAATATCATGTATAATCACAATAGATTCATTAATTAAAAAATAAATAGCCTTTTATACATGTATTTTAAACATTATAGTTTATCTGGTTCATTTATGGAATTTTCATTGAGTTATAGAGTATAATTTCATCAACTGGATGTATTCATTTTTATAGTTCTCATGATTGGTTTTTTTGTATACGTGAATAGACGTTCGTGTAAAATGTGAGTAAATATACTGAATTTTTATTATGTGTTATTAATTATATTAAATGATCCTAAATGATCTAATATAGAATTGTTTTATGAAATGGGGATGAATCATTACATAAAATCTATTGAAGATCGTTTTATGTTAATTTTGGCTATTTTTCGACAACAACGAACCCTTTTTTTAATCATATAGTATTATGTGTTTAAATTATTTCTAAAACACAAATAGTGTTGTAAAAAAATATTATAATATTTTTAAACCACTATAATGATTTCGTTAACATCCATGAAGGCAAGATAGTAAAATTAAAGTGCATCGCCCATGATATTGGTAAATTGACACATCAGAGGCGGCGTTTTTATTTTTAGAATAAAAGAGAGAGAGGGAGGAGTTCATTGATGCATCATTAATTAACAAGATATAATTATATTATATCAAACATACTGTATTTATCATTCCATTTTGGTGAATGGAGGTGCGGAGGGAGAAATAAAATAAATAACACTGAAAAACAATTAAATAAAAGAGAGAGGATTTTCATCTCAAATATCTCCTCCATGATAACATCCATATGGAAGGGGTTTTGGTTTTTTTATGTGTCCAAGATATAGTAGACGTGAGGTAGGGTCTATGGAAGAGCATCAAGTGGAATTTATGAAAGGTAAAAATCATGAGAGGTGTAAGGATAAGAGACGATGAGGGGTGGTTTTTATAGTGGAAGAGAGGGGTGTTTTACCATTATTTTATTCATTAGTTTACTAATCACCCTCAAGACAAGAAATTGAGATGATTCAATGACTAAATAAATTAAAGTGAGAAGTATGATTTTATATTATAGTGCATACATCATAAATTAATGATGAAATAGTACAGTTAATTTATAATGTATTTATACCATAAATTACTGTATTTACTATTCACCAAAATTTCATGTATTTAGAAAATATTCAAAAAATTCACCTTAAGAAATTTTGGACATGTAATATTAAAAAATGAACTCCATTTTATGAAAAAAATATTTTAAATATGGGTAATTTAATATCTAATTAAAATCATCAATTACTTGGAAAATACAAATTTTAAAATTATAACTGATTTTATAACACTTTGAAACTTTACTTAAGGTCCCATAAAATTAAATTAAAATAATAAGACATATAAATATTAATTTATTATAAAATATTATGAAAATAAAATTTCTTTTAATTTATTAATTTAGTCATAAAATTTTAATTAAATATTTAAGACTTATAAAAATTCAACACTTAATTAATAAATTTTAAAATATTTTCTTTTTTATATTATGATATAGATATATCATATTTTCACTTATAATATTCCTAAATATTATTTATAACTTCATGGGTGAGGATAAAATTTATATTTCCAGTTTACTATTCATAAGGTTCATATTACTATTTCTATGGTCAAGTTACTATTTCATCAGTATTGGTTCCTTAACATTTAGAAATACTTCTTATTTCATTAATTCTTAGTTTATAATGTTTTAATTATGGTATATAAGTTATTATATGTGATTTTTACTATATGAAATTACTATAAAAAAGAGAGAAATTCCATTGATTATCGTTTGGTCATTTCCTTCTTTCCCCTATTAAAATTTCACCCTCAAAATATTGTTTTACGAAAATAGGCGAGGGTAATAATCCTTTATCACCTCCTCCAGTTCCCAAGTTTCTTTTTCATACATATGGTTCCTCCAAAAAACATTGAAAAAGGTGTTTGTCTTGTTTCGTAGAATGTTATCTCTCCAATCTAAAATCTTTACAGGAAGAATCTCATAAAAGAGATCATCTTCCAATTTTACCACCTCTGAGTTTACTACATGTGAGAGACCTAGTATGAGCATCCTCAATAGTGATATGTGAAAAACATCAGGTTCTTAATCCATATTTGGTGGAAGTGAATACTGATAGGACACGACACCTATATGATCAAGGATCTCAAAAGGGGCTAATGTACCTTGGGCTTTGCTTCCCTTTCTTTCCAAACTACATGAATCTCTTCCAGAGAGATATTAAAAGGGATATTTTATCTCCAATTTCAAACTCCAAGTACATTTGATGATTGTAAACATAAATCTTTTTATGACCTGGATTAGCTTTGATATGTTACTGGATGGCCTGAACCTTCTCTTTAATCTCCTACATGATATTAGGTCCACGTAACTTTCTTTTTCTAACTTCATCCAAACCGGTTGGAGTTTTACATCGTTTTCCATATATATCTTCATGTAGAGCCATATAAATACTCAAGTGGAAGTTGTTGTTGTATGAGAACTCAACCAATGGAATATTTTGATCCCATCCACCTTGGAATTCTAAAACATAGGCTTCTGGAATATCTTCAAGTCTGTTAATAGTTCTTTTAGAATTTCTATCATTTTGGGGGTGATAGGCCATGGTGAAATTTAATTATGTACTCAAAGCATGTTGAATTATCCTCTATAATTTAGATGTGAACTAGGGATCATGATCAGATAAAATTGAGTGTCGAACCCCATGCAGTCTCACCACATCCATCACATATATCATTACATGGTGTTCAAGTGATAGATCTTCCCAAATACCGATAAAGTGGGCAGTCTTGCTGAGTTCGTCCACCACAACCCATATCACATTGTTTACATTGGATGTCTTTAGGATATTAGTTATAATTTACATTATGAAATTCTCTTATTTTTACATGGGTATAGGCAATGGTTTCCTCATTCCTTTGGACTTCTATCTCTAATCTTTAACTTTATTATATATTAAGAACCTTGAGATATACTAAGCAGTCTTCTTCTCCATGTTGTCCCACCTGATGTGTTCTTAGAGATCACAATACATCATGGTGATCCTAGTATGGATAGAAAAAGATTAGTTATGTGAATTTTCCAATAGATCCTTCTTTATCCTAGGTGATTAAGTCTCACAAATCCTCATTCCAAACTGAATCGCACCACCATCATCATTATAGAACTCTTGCTGTTTTCCTTTCATTACAGAATTAACCTTTTTTCAACTCTTGATCATCCCTCTATGCCTCTTTAATTTTCTCTTGGAAATATGGTTTCGAAATCATTTGGTAAAGGTATGATTTATTCCCTACTATTATGATTTATAAATCCATTCTATTAATATCCATCAATATAGGATTTTTCTCAATCCCGAACATGTATAGAGTATTATGATATTTTCTGCTAAGAGAAACATCTACCATGTTCTCTATGCCAGAATGACAGTTAATAGAGAAATTGTTGTGTTCGATTATCTCTAACAATATCCTTTGAGGCATGTGGAGCTCTATTTGTGTGAGTATATACTTTAGGATCTTTTGATCGATATATATGCCACAATTATCACTATATAATTAGTGATGCTAGATTTTCAAGGAAAAAATCATAGATGTTAGCTCTAGATCATTCATCGGGTTGTTATGACCACATATATTCATCTTTCCTAAGGTATAGGTTATCTCTTTATCATTTTTCATGAGTAAACATACCAATCCCTTCTTTGAAGAATCACTATATATAAAAAAATTATTCACTTCTTGGTAATGTGAGTACATATGTATTGATCAACATTCTCTTTGGATCCATGAAACATTCCTCAAACTCTTTTGATCAGACATACTGTACTCGTTTCCTTATTAATATAGTTAGTAGTCTTGAAAATCATGATAAATTTATCACAAAATGTAGATAGTTCCGTTCTAATCCAGAAAATGTGGATTTTCGTTACACAAGAGGGTTTGGGAAATTCCTTGATCACCTTTGTTTTTGAGGGTGTATAGATATTTCCTCACTTGTGATCACATTTCCCAAGAATGTGACTTTTTGTATCCAAAACTCACACTTTATGAACATGGTGTACAAATTATCCTTCCTTAATGTATCCAACACAGGCCTTATATGATCTTCATATTCCTCCTTGTTATTGGAGTAGATGAGAATATCATTGATAAAAACTACCAATTTTTTTCAAGATAATATGTTCAGAATCTTTCCATCAAATCCATGAATATTTAACATGATTTATTAAGTCTAAAGGGAATTACCAAAAAAATATTCCTACCCATACCATGTACAAAATTTTGTCTTCTGAATATGTTCCTTCTCCACCTTTATCTAATGATATCTATAATCAATATCCCACTTTGAAAAGAACTATGCACCTCGTAATTGATCAAATAATTTATCAGTACATGGATTATGATACTTTTTATTTATATTTATCTTGTTGAGTTAATGATAATTGATACACAGTCGGATTGATCTATCCTTCTTCTCCACAAAGAGAATTGGTGCACCCCAAGGTGATAAACTAGGGAATAAAAACCCTTTCTGCAAATAATTTTGCATATATTTCAATAACTCCTCCAGTTTGATAGGATCCATCCTATAGGAACACATTGACATAGGAATAGCTATATATATGAGGTTTATTTAGAAATCTAACTTAAGATCCAGGGGAAGTATGGGTAACTCTTCAATAAATACAACCTTTGATTCCCTCATAGTGTTCATCTCCCTTAGGTTGATACCTTCCTCTGACTCAACCATTTCAGAGAGGTATACTTAATCATAGGGAATCAACAACCACACCATTGAAGTATTTTAAAAAGGATATTCACAATCCTCCTTGAATTTTCAGAGGAGGGTGGGATGATTTGGTATATGCCAAGATACTTATTTTTCATGAAACTTGTTATGTTCTCTATATTAGGAGATACAATCCATCCCTATAATGGAATTGAATTTCACTAAAGAATGTATTACGATAATTTATAGAAGAATCTTACCACACACACCAACATGAGATGAGTACAACACTTGGGTTGCAATTATTTCACCACTTTGTGTTTCGAAAAATATCACTACTTAAAGGTTTGTGATATTTGATTCAATAATTCTAGGAAACTTGCATGATATATATTAATTTGTTGAACTAAAATCAAATAATACTTTTTCCATTTTTGAGTGAATATAAAGTGTGCCTTGTAAAAAATCATTTTCTTGTTCCACATTTGCTGTAGTTATGGTATAATAGTTCCATTTCTATTTTGGATTTGGTGGCGGATGATGTTGACTATCTTTAAGGAATAGAGGTTTAGTGAAATGGCTAGAATATTTCCCCTTCTCCCTATAGTTTTATCATTGAACCATGGGCGGTGCTCTCCTTTCCTCCACTACATTTTCCATCCTTCTCATGTATTTTCAAGATTCATGAGCTTGGAAGCCTTATATCCTTTACATAAATAATTTCTTCATCCCATTGAGGAAGTTCCCACGATGCTTCATCCTATATTTTTTACTTGTGGGTGGTTGAACTTTATTTCCACATTTCTCGTTAGATCCTTTACCTTGAAACTTTCTATTTTTTTTCTTTTCACCATAACAATGGGACCATTCACTAGACTCTATATCCACCTTAAAATATCATTGAAAAACTTATTCATAACTCCGAAAGACTCAAAATTATAGATCATTTTAAAGGAGACGTTTTAAACCATAATGAATCTATCGATTTTTCTATCACTATTGATATTAAAACCTGAAGCATACCTTTCAAGCCTTATAAAATTTTCTTCATAGGACATGAATGATTCTCCTTCCAGTTGTTTTGGAACTATTAATTATCTCTCTATATATTTTTAAATATTTGGAGGGAAATACATGGTAAGAAATGTTACCTTTAATTCTTCCCATTCCATATCCTCAATTTCATCATTTTCCTTGTCATTCTTAATAAAATCCAACCACTGGTCGGCCTCTCCATCTAGAGGATAAACAACAAGATTCACCTTCTCCATATTATAAAAGTGAACAAAATAAAATATCCTCTCCATTGAGTTGACCCACTGATCTGAAACTATAGGATAAGAAGACCCACTAATCCTCAGTGGCCATTGCCTCATAAAACACTTGATATCCAGTTTCTCACTCTTAGGTGAAGGCAGACATTCCACATTAGTCAAGTTATTTTTGATAACCTGAGATGACTAGGTATGCATCTACATGAAATTTTGAAACCCACCTACCAAATCATTAGGTATGTCATTAGAGAAATTGATGCATTTTCCCTTTTATGGGTTATGATCCTAGTTTCTACTGGTTCTGATCATTTTTTAAAATATAAAAGTTTAGAACTAAACATATGTCAACAAGTTATGAATAAATAATTTAATATTTTAGGAATTTAAGTATAAAGTCATATATTTTGAGATCCTTAAGTTGAGAATTTTCTAAAACAAATATTTGTGCTTGATCACTTATAAATAGTATCAAACTTAGGGTTTCACTATGTTTATCTAAACCCAATTCCAACTAAACCATCCTTTGATACAAACTATAGAGACCCTTCTTTTTTTCACTGATATCTTATTACATAATTTTAAAGAAAAACATTATAATTTTTTTACACAATGAGGATCAAAAGGATTATTGTATTGGGAAAATTAGGACCATATATAACATTTACAACATAAAACATAAAAATTTATTTAATTCTTTCTTCGTTAGCTTCTTATTGTACATTGAATTCTCCTTAGTACATGTAGTCACCTGGGGATATAAATCAAAAAGGGGCGAGCTAAAAGACTAATAAGAGGATATATAAGAATATGAAACAATATAATATAAGATAAGAATAACGATACCATCATCTTCCTAATCCTGAGAGGAAGCATTAGATAATGACATGGAATGTGGCAATGCATAAAAATGAAACATCTTGTCTTTGTGGTATACTACCAAACATAGTTTTGAACAAAGATAACATCATTTTAATCCATATTTTACATTTCTCATGTGGTAAATCACATTAACCAATCCATTTGAGTTCTATATAATTCCACCCGTACATGTTATGTCATAAAATTTACAGTAGAATTTATAATTCCAGGCGCACCCATCACATCACATCACTTTCATTATCATGCATTACACATAGAACATATATCATTATTGAACATAAAAAAACCTATGTAAATAAATGATTTTCATTTAATAATAATAAATTCATAAAAATTGGTTTTCCAGTTGAAATAGGGAATGGAATACTTGATATAATAATTAATAACATTGAGTGAAAAAATAAACAATTTCAAAAAGTGAAAGGTGTGTTTTTTTGAAAGAAGAGTAATTTTGGAAAACATGGAGTTTGTAATAATATCATTAATAAAATTGGTATATCTCATATAAGGTAATATAATTATGAAGAAATTATTTTAAGGAATAACCATACTGAAAATGGAGAGAAAGAGGGAAACCCCACTGAAAGAGAGTTGGGTATGATAATTCCCCTTACCAAGTGTCTGAAAATTTCCTTCACATTAATAACCTATATAATCAAATTAATAAAATAAATACATTTTATACATGTATTTTATTCATTATATTTTTATTAAGTTCATTTATGTGTTTTTTGATGAGGTACAGAGTTTAATTTCATCATTCAGGAGCATTCATTTTCATTATTTTCATGATTGGTTTATTTGTATACATGAATATAAGTTGGTTTAAAATATTGATAAATATCCATAATTTTTATTATATTTTATTAATGGTATTATAGTAGCTTAAATTATCTTATAAATAATTTTTTATATGGAATGAAGATGAATCATTTGTTAAAAGTGCATCGCCCATGATTTCATTAAATTGACACATCACAGGTGATGATTTGATTAGTATTATGTGTATAAGTTAGTTCAAAAACATTAAGAGGATTCTAACATACACTTTATAATATATTTCAACCATTATAATGATTTTACTAATATAATTGAAGGAATTAAAATAAAATTAAAGTTCATCACACATGATTTCAGTAAATTGACACTTCACAGGTGACGATTTGATTTTTGAATAAAAGAGAGGGAGGGAGAAGATTTTTTATGAATCATTGATTAAAATGATATAATATCTATATATAAAATATAATTGTGTTATAATTATATTTTTTATTAAATTATGTGATTATGTAATAAGAAAATAAATGAAATTGAAATGAAATTAAAAGATAGAGAGATATGATTTACCTCTTTAATATATCCTCCTTTAGAACCTCCATAGGGAAAAGGTTATCGTCTATTGTTGAAAAAAGAGCTCAAGTATATTGGGGAGGTTCTATGGAAGAGTATTGGGTAGAATTTATATAGGCCTAAAATCTTGAGAGGTGTGAGGAGAATAGGGGGTGAGGGTGGTTTTTATAGTGGAGAAGAGGGTGTTTTCCATTATTTTATTCATTTGTTAATTAATTTCTCCCAAGAAAATAAATAATGTTAATTACATGAATAAATAAAGTATAGGTAGAAGGGTAATTAGATATTATAGTACCTATATCAATGATGAATCAATTAATAGTGTACTTAATTTTAATGTATTTATACCATAAATTATGGTATTTTACAATTCACAAAAAATTCAAATATTTTAGAAAAATCCCAAAAAAACACTCTTACCATTTTCAAGTGTGTAGAATTTAAAAATAAAATCAATTTTATGAAAATAATTTTCTTAATATTAATAATTTAATTATTAATTTAAATCATCATTTACTTGGAAAATATTTATTTTAAAATTATAACTTATTTTATAACACGTTGAAAAATTACTTAAGATATCATAAAATTATCTTCAAATAATAAGTCATTAAAATATTAATTCATAAAAACATTTTATTAAAATAAATTTTCTTTTAATATTTTAATTTAATTTTAAAATTTTAATTAAATAATTTTTATCTACCAAAATAATAACACATAAAAATAATTTTTAAAATATTTAATAACTTATATTGTAATATAATTTTATCATATTTACACTAATAATATTCCTAATTTTTATTTATAACTTCATGGGTGATGCAACTATTCATTTTTTTTGGTTTAATATTCATTATAATCATATTACTATTCTTAAGGTATAGTTGTTATTTAATTGTTTTTGGTTCCTAAAATTCTAGAAATACTTGTTATTCCATTAATTATTCATTTATAATGTTTTATTATAGTCCATTTGTGATTATATAGGATTTATATTATATGATATTTCAATAATAAGGGAGAAATTACTTTGATAAATGTTTGTGTCCTTACAAAGGGTGTTATTAAATGACTTTCATAGGAAGGGATTTTTCAAACCTAGTATTTCCCCCTTGGAAACCCCAGTGTTGTTCTCCAAGAATTTGGATGGGAACTTGGGGTTGTGTGTGTATTTTAATCACATAAAAATGGTTAACATTAAGAACAGTCATCCACTATCAAGGGTTGATGACCTCTTCGATCAATTTAGTGTGGCATGATGGTTCTAAGAGATTAACCTCAGATCAGCCTATCACTGGCTACATGTATGTGTTGAGGATATGACAAAGATAGATTTCTGATGTTGTTAAGGTCATAATGAGAACTTGGTTATTCCATTTTGTGTAACAAACTCCCCTATAATTTTCATGAGAATCCTGAACTATATCATTAATCTTTTATTAGGCTACTTTATGGTAGTCTTTATTGACGATATCCTAGTGTACGTGATTTCTAGGGAGGATAACATGAGACATTGGAAGATGGTACTAGATGTACACCAAGAGAACCAACTTTATAGAAATATATATAAGTGTCATTTATGGATTTAAGTGGTACACTTTCTGGGAAATGTTATATCATAAGACAATGTACTAGTAGACCCAGAAAATTTCAAAGAAGTGCCAAACTTGGAGCCACCCAATAGCATGATAGGGGTGCGAAGATTCATTGGATTGGAAGGAAAATATCATATATTTTTACCCAATTTCACCCGGATATCTGCTTCCTTGATAGATTTGACATGAAAGTTGTAGTATTTCATTTGGACAGAGGGATTTTAGATAGATTTTCAGGATATGAGTTAGAGATTAACCATTGCTCACATCTTGAGATTTTCCAAAAGAGGGTATCATGTATGTAGTTTTATGTGATACATCAAGGACCAAGAATGGTTGGGTTCTTATGCAGAGGTAGGAGGTGACTTGTGATGGTTCATGTTAATTGATACCACATACAGAACTACATGACCCACAATCTTGATCTAGCTATGGAAGTATTTTGACTAAAGGAGTGACAACACTACCTTATGGGTGAGCGATTCATCATCATTTATAACCACAAAATTAACATGTATATCCTCTATCAGAATGTTCTTAACATGATATAGTTTTTATTGCTACAGTTACTTTAGGATTATGAATTGAAGATTATATGTACTAATAGGAAGGGGAGTGTTGTATTATATTCTCTCACCAGTAGATCTTGTTTTCTGTTACTAAGTATGGAATCTTAGTAGCTGAAATTGTTATATTTATCATTAACAGATGGGGATGGTGCATCTTGCATCTTGCCACACCGTGTCACCCTGAGCTGTTGACCAACAGCCATGCTACCCGCTAGGAAAACCGGTCGCGCTGCTGCCGGCCTCTTGAGCCGACAGCGCCCCTCGCGTCACTCTGGTGTAACTGGCCATGCGCCCCGGCTGAACCGGCCTCACCACGTCCCTTGGAACCGCCCCGACCATGCCTACCTCACGACGCCCTCCCGGCCGAACTGGCCGCATGACGCACTCCCAGTCGAAACGACATCACAGTGCCCCCTCGGCCGAACCAGCCTCGCAGCACCCCCCGGGCCAGGCGTTGCGGCCCTACGCCCTCAGGGCCAAGCCGCCCACGCGACGCCTTACAGGCCGAACTGCCCTCGCGCCGACCCGCACCGGTTTCTTCCCTCTCGGTCCTCCGCAGCACATCGCAGCCTGTTGGGCTGGGACCCGCGGGCCGGGCCGGGCCCAATGGGTCTGTCTGAGTCGAACTGAACCGCGTCATCCTTGATGAGGTCGGGCTGGGTCTGTCCGATCAGGTCGGACCGGACTCGGGCCCACTATGACCCTTTACTTTCCTATGCCTATATATTTGTCACCATACGTCCGTTTGATGAATCGTGAGCGGCACTAGTAATCTTGGAGCATGAAGGTCCCTTTGAGTATACCCCACTAGAGATTGGGGTATAGTTGAGATACGGTCAAGTTGGATCGTGCATGAATCCAACAGGGCCCCTGGGACTAAAATGCTAATAACTCACAGACCAGGCATCCCATTGACATGAAGTCTATTGTGTTGAGACCCTTATGACATGGAGGACCTTTGAGATACTTATTCACGGGACTTCTTTACAGTTTGAGTATCGAACAGTAGCTCGTGGAGGGGATTCTCCCGGAGACAAGTGAACGTAGTGCAGAGACCTAGTAGCTATCTGAGACCTGATGACTGCTGACCATTTGACTCAGAGTGACTCTATTAACCCAGTAGAGAGTGCCTCGGTGTCGCGGAAGACCCACGGTGGAGGAGTGCGCTTTGTGACGCAACAGACCCATGACACTCGATAGGAGGAGTACCTCTGCAGGCTACGAGGGGGAGCACACTTGGTGACGTGATAGACCCATGGTGGGGAGTGCCTTTGTGTGACGCGACAGACCCACGGTACTCGATTGGAGGAGTTACTCAGCAGTCCAAGGTTAGTGGAAAGCATGCTTGGTGTCGCGGAAGGCCCAATTTACTCGATTGAGTAAGAGTTATCCAGGAGTCGAGGCTTCGATAATGTGAATAAAATCCTAGTTGAGCTGAGTCAGTTTTTTTTTCTGTTTTTTCCTCATGATTGAGATGGATCACTTGATAACTTAGGTATATGTATGGGCATATACCTAAGTAAGGTTATAAGTTAATTTCATACTTTTTGGATTATCCTTGTTGGATTTTGTGAGACATTGAGTGTCTCAGGATCCCTACTAAGTATTGTTATACTCACTCCTGCACGGGCTATGCCCGCGCTTCGTTGTGTTGGATATAGATGATGGATAGCGCTGACTGGGGCTAAGAGTACCGGGGCTGGACCGTACCCAGAGCTGGACCATACGACGTGTCGGTACCTAGTGATGTCGGGTGGACGTGAAGTGCTGAGGAGGTGATCTGTACCTACCCTTCAGGTAGGAGCCTCGGAGGAAAATCTAGTAGCTATCTTTTCTCTTTCTTCAGTTGTATTTCATTTTAGTTGTACTTGTACCTTTACTGTTGGGCTTGTATTCTGTCCCTTTTTTACTTTCATGACACTTTTTTTCATACAGTTTACTTGGTGTTTCGTCTAGCTGTGTACTTTCTTATGTGTTTGCTTACAGGTTATAAAGGCAATGCCTTCCCTGTTTTAGTGAATTTCCATGATAAAGAAAACTAATTACCATGGTGAAAAATAAATTGTTATAGGCAAGTAAAATTAGAGGATAACAAATAATATGTTTAAAAAAAGTTAATTTTTCTATGTTTGAGGTGTGGATAGACACAAAATTCCCCCTGATACATTATTTTCAAATATTTGAGGCACTTGGGGTGATAGTAACTTTCCATTAATGAATAGTTTTGTGTTTTTATAAAAAATATCACTCCGCAATTACAAAAGGGTGATCCCTCCCCTCATTTCATCACACATATTAAGCAATTTGACTCAACCTAACCATAAAAAGAACTCTCAAATACAATCATAGACACATTATTAATTCTTTCTTCCCAAAATACCAAATATAGGGTCATTAAAAATATATACAGATAATGATTCTCTTAGAGAAGGTAGTCTTTTTAATGAATCTATTTCTTCTTCTTTCTTCTTTTACACCTTCAATTGTGAATTATGAATTACAATATAATGAAACTAGTATCTCCCATATACTATGTATTTATTATTATAATGGAATAATATTTATAAAACTCCTCATCTACTAAATGAGAAACAAATCTATCGCTCATGTGTATGGAAGACTATCACCTTGCGAACCAATTTAATTTTCCATCCATCACCAACTCACATGGATGGTCATAATGTTGGAAATAATGAATATATATGATAAATATGTAATTTTTTTAATTATTTATTATTAATATATCAAGAACTATATTAAAATTTCACTCATTTAGTGAATGATATCATTGCTCGTGTGTACGTACATCCTAATATCTATACAAAGTGATGGGATTCATTTTAAATGTCCAAATTTCAAAAACGGTCCTAAAATTTACCCAAAAAATAAATAATATATTTATAAAATTAATATAATTTTATAAATTATGTATCTATATCCTACGTAAGAACTGAAACCTTTGTGATAAATGAATCATGAGAAATTGATGTAGTTAACCCCCAAAAATAATTTTAATAATGAAATATTATTAAAAAACTGGGATACAATGTTATAAAAAAATAATATATGATACTATAAATATGGATATGGTTTTTGTTTAACTTAATATCATTATTAAAATCTTTATACAGGAAATTCAATCACATCCAACTAATGGTAATAATGAGGTAAAGTAATTCATCTAACTTTAAGTTCATTGAGTCGTATTTTATATTAATACACCTAAATTATTTTATATGTTATATACACTACCCATTTTCATGTAATATCATGAATTATTAAAATTTAATGTTATTTTAAAATTAAATTTTAATTATTTCATTCAAGGTGTTTTTACATGAAAGTTACCAAGTTGTAAGTAATTTCATAACTCAATTTATTTTCATTGGGTTATAGTACATCTCAGTCTTCTGTATTCTAAAATTATGTGTGTAATTTATTTTGATTATTCTTTATTATATTTACACTTTTTTATATTCATTTACATTTGAGACAAAAAATCAATCTGTCAATTAATCCTCACTTCAACAGTATGATCAATATACGATATTTCGTCTTAATTTCTACTCCATTCATCTATATTTGGTATTTTACACCAATTTATTTTTATATGAAGTATATATTATACCATTGATATGTTATAAGTTAAATATCATAATCCTAATTGTATTTAATGATTAATTTGATGTCATTATCTCATAGGGATTAATATTTAAATGCTACCGTAGTGTTCGGGGTAAATTTCTTAATCTCGTTATTTTTTCTAGATTGCATAGGTTTAAGTCTCCATTGAGTAAAATATTTGAAATTTCCATCTTAAACCCAATATATTTTATTATAATATATTTATTCATGAATTTTTCATGTAATAGAACCATTTTCCTCTTATTAGTGCAAAAAAGTATTAATAATTTTTTTAAAGAAAAGAGAAGAATATTTCTCTTTTTGGTCAAAAATCATTTTTCTCCCAAAGACATGTTTTCTAAAAAAAATTAAAAATTGATCTAAAAGGAATATTATTGTTATTCTATGAACACTATACTTTTTATTTTTTTTAATAGTGTAAAAAATGTTTTTATCTAATATAAATGGTATGGAATTACCCACCATCATGACCACTCATTGTTTTGAATCTTTATTTATAATTTTACATGGATATTTTGAAATAAAATGTTTTTTAAAATATTCTAAAAATGTTGATTTTTTAAAATTGTTTTTCCATAAGAATGTCTTGATAATAATTTATGGTATTTATTTTAATCAAGGACAAAAAAACCTATATTTTAATTCTACTCCACTAGGGATATGATATAATGATACCATACTTACTCTTTCGGGGTATGGTTTATAATCATTTTGACTAGGGAAAGTATTAGTATTCACTTTCTTGAATAATTTTTTAAATATTAACATTCCCTTGAAACATTAACTATCTTAATATCATTAAACATTAATTTTCTATTAAATATACATAATCCTTATATCATGGCTATTATAATTTCCCAATCCTTATTCCATTTTTATATATGATGGTTTATTTTGAATGATATAAGATTGACTAGGGAAATATTGTTAAATCTATATTTCTTACTAAATATGGATATTTATTGATAATTAATATTATTGATGAATTAAATACTTCATTTTATATATTAGTAATGCTTTGGATATGTTTTGGCAAGTGAGGCCCAAAATTATATACCCATAGATCCATAAATAATATCATTAGGTGAATCAATATGATAAAATTAAATGGGATTATAGTGTCTATCTACACATTAACTAAAATGTCTTAGAAAAAGGTTTTGATGCTATATATATCATTATGTATTAGATCATTAAGTCCAATATTAATTATTTCCTCTATTTTTAATTCATTTATTATTATCCATGAGATTATTACATTGAAATTATACATGGATGCACTTTTTCTCAAGTTCTAGATTAAATTTATTGTGTGTTCAGTTATATACCTTTCTATATTTTTTAGTCCTTATATAATAATGATAGTTATTTTTTTTGATTAAATGGAATGATTTTTCATTTATTACCCTCCATATTGATTATTCCTCATTGATTAATGATAGATTCTATTTTTTGTAACCTTTAATGGGTATTTGAGCTGATCCTTATTCTTTCCCTTCCCCAGGAAATTAAGAATGAATCATTAAACTATTTCATGGATGAAGAACATTTACATTCACTATGTTTTAATATATTTTTTCAAAAATAATGAAATAATTATTAATGTATATTGATTATGAAAAAATATTAATATATTCTATTCTTCAGGATGTGATTTCTTGTATGTTATACCAAAGTTTTAAAGTTACCATGGGGTTTGGGTACTTGGGTTTGCTTATTTACAAAAAAAATATATCAAGAGGCACAAAATTTCATCATTTGTAATAAATATGTGGGTGGATAATTTTTTGTAATATTTTTTTTCAAAACTTTTTAACAATTCAATAGAATAATTTTATTAGTATATGAAAATAAATTATTCTTTCTAATGTGCTAAAAATCAAAAAAGTTGACAATTTCTCCTAGAATTATCCTCTTTAAATAATTCTCCATTTTTTCTATAAAATTAGTTACAATAATATGAGTTTTCTATAAAAAACAATATCATTGACATAGACTATTATAATGAGCGTAAAAGAAATAAATTATCTTTATGTGTTGGTTTAAATCTACATTTACCTTAGCTAATATCATTTCCCTCATGAAGATATCTAGAATTTAGTACTAGTCTCTAGGGTGATATTCTAATCCACAAATATCCCTTTTATATTGAAAACCATTATTCCATCATAATCTAGAAAATATCATTTAGTATACTCAATGTATAATACTTCTTTCAGCTCTCCATTAAGTACATATTTCACACCCATTTGATATATATTCAATTATATATAATCTATAACATCTAGGAACATTATTAGATATTATAGTACCATAGGAGGAGATATGGTTTCCAAAAAAATATCATTCTAATTGTGCACAAACTTTTCACATAATTTAGATCTTGTTTCTCAAAATTTATAAATTATCATTCACCTTATATTTTTTTCGAAAGATAAATATGATATATTAATGGTTAACCAGCCCAAAGAAACAAATCCAAATAGGAAACACCCACACCATCCTAAAAATATTTTTCCTTTTGTATAGTTACAATATCCCTTGTTGTTTTCTGCACAATCTTATCCTATTCATCCGTAATAGATTGAAGCCATTTTAAACAACCAAATCATCCTAATAATATTTTACATTTTTTATAGTTACAATCTCTCTTATTTTATTATAAAGAATCTAATAAAATTCACAATTGATATAATGAAGCATTTTTTTCTTAAAAACCTAAACAATGAATGAGGTACAATTTCAGTGATGAGAGAATATTGGTTCTAATACCACAATATCATTCTTTTAGGAATAGTTTCACCATAGTTTCCAAATATTTTTTCAACTTAAACATGTTTATAGTTATAATAATAATTAAATTTCTCATTTTAATCTCAATTTTATTCATAATTGGTTTCATTATAGTAAATGTTAGGCACATTTGGTTCAATTAAATTTTGTTCCTAATAGTTTAACTGAAGAACCTAATCAATTAATTAATTGTAGTCTTTAAATAGTACTTGATTTTGAACATCAATGTTGGTTATATTTTCAACAAACTTTTCTTTACAATATTCAACTAACCTATGAGTCCTTCTATTCTATCCTTAATAGCATTTTCCACTAGATACATTTTCTGTAAAGACACCTTCTACATTCATATTAATAAATTTTACAATATTTTATCCCATAATTACCATCAATGGTAAAATTAAAATGAAAATGGGATAATTTATAGTAGGATTTCTTTTGTTCCACATCTCATATGAATTCATGTTTGAAATTATTCTGAGTAAAAACCAATTTTGGTTATGCATAGAAATTAATACATCTTCTCTAGAGAAAACCTTTTATATATTTAACTTTGAAAGAATTATTAGACCCACTTCAATATGGATTCTATTTGTTCCATTATAAAATCCATTTTGATTAGTAGTGTAATGTGATCTATACCAGTTCTTAATCCCATTTTTATTAAGACACGATTCAAAATATTTTATGGTAAACTCTATTCTATATTTTGAAATAATTTTTCTTATTTGAACCCCCAACACTCTCACATAGTCTCTTATGAAAATATTATAGATGTTTAATTCTTATGAGTTGTGATTCATAAACAATAGAATTTTAATTCTTGTAAATTCATTAACAAATTTTATGAAACATAAGTTTATTATAATGGAAGGATGCCTCATTGGTTCACAAAAATATGATTATAATAATTTAGGGGAGATAATTGATTTGATTTTCACTATTTGATTTCTTTATTTTAGAATATATACCTTTTTAATAGATTAATAAAAAATATCCATGTATTTCAATAATTGGGATATTTCTCTCACACTATTTCCTATTAAATTTTTTCTCAAAAATTTATAAACAATATGGACATGAATTATATGCCAAATATTATTTTCATCATTTTCTTTATGGTTGCATGAATTTCTAGGATAAAAAAGTTGAAAAAGATGATCACTGGTTTAGTTACCATTGGTGATAATTCTACTATATTATTATAATATAATGAGGAAAGTGTTTCATTTAAATGTAGATTAATTGACTTCAACAAATATAAATCACACACTAAGAAAGTTATGTTTGAGACTATAAAAAAATGATACATCTTCATACTTAACCTCTTAAGGTAAGATTTCAGCTAAACCACTAACTTTTATCATTATAGATCTTACATTTAAAACATTAATAACACCACCATTGTATTTTGTATTGTTATTTTGGTTATTGACATCTCTAGTCATATGTAATGATCGTAGACTATTAAAATTCAAGTTTTTCCCCTCCTGCGAGTTTTGAAAGACACTTTAGTAAGAAGTTAATTCACTGTTAAAATACCAAGTAGTCGCAATGGGGCATTTTTGATGGAAAAATTTCACATTGCAAATAGTCCAAGGACAACACCTATTTAGGTAGAATTTTTTCACGAATAATAACTATTTTAAAAGGATTTATAAATACATAGAAAATATTTTTGGCTGGATTTCCCACTGCCTACAGTGAAAATCATTCATGATGGGAATTTTTGACAGATTGAATAATCCATCTCAAATTACATTTGAGTTGACAATTTTTATGACATGCATTGATTTCTGTCATAAATAATTCTCAATGAAAACATTTTTTGTGACAAAATTAATTCCATCTCTAGTATATCATCACAAAAATTATCAATTTTTAACCTGTTTCTCCACTCCTTTCTTCTTCCTCATCTTTTTTTTAATTATCTTCATGTTTTAGGGTCGCTGGAAATTGATTTCAATTTTACCTATTCTTGGTTGCTTATTGATTTTATGCTTTTATTATTCATTTCATTTGTTTCCATGTTCAAAATTTTTTATTGCAGATAGGCGTATGCATGTCTAAGTATCTAATATGTTAATTTTTTTTGGCACACACGCATAATAATAATATTTTCACCCACATAATAACTGGTTTATAATTATATTTGCGCAAGCATAATACTTTTTTACAATAATATTTTCTTATAATAATATTTTTTATAATAAGTTTTTTGGGCGCACGTGCATGTATGTATGAATTTTTGTCTAAAAATTGGTATATATAAATATAATTTTTTGATTTTTAATAACGATGATAAAATAAATAAATATGCATTTTAATAAAATTTTATTTATAATATTTCTTTATAAAAAAAGTTATAAAATTGTATAATTGAAAAACAATGAAACTTTAAAATATATAATATTTAGTAAAAACTTATTCAATAATAATTAGGATAAATTTTTGTAATATTCAATAAAAATTATAACAAATATAAATAATAATTATAAGTTTGTAAAAAATATTAATTACTAAAAATTTAGTATTAATATAAGTAATTATTTAAAAACAGTAAATTATTTATAATAATTAATGAGGATTTATTATTAAAAAAATGTAAATATTATTGATAATTATAAAAGTATAATAATTTGTAATTTTTTTTAATTAAATATGACAACGTTTAGAAATTCCTAAAAATTTGAATAAAATGTAGTATTAATTGAAATAAATTGTATTAATATTTCAAATAAATCATGTAAAAATGCCTAACTTACACAACTATAATAGTAGATCTACGGTAAAAATTATTAATTAAAAATTTATTAATTCTATATAATAATGAATTAAAATTAAATATTTATTCAATAATAAGAACTACATTTAATTTATTAATTACTTATATAAATTATAAATTCAGGGTAATCAGATTTTATATATATATATATATTATTATATATATTTGATATTTGAATATATTTTTAAAAATGAGTTATAATATAGTGGATGTATTTATATTAATTAAGAAATTTTTATATGAATATTGTAATTTTTAATGTTATAATAGTAATTAAAATAAATAAATAATAATCATTACATAATTTAAAATAATTTTTAATTTTTTCAAATTTTAAAAATAATAATCCTTACATAATAAACTTGTAATAATAAAATTGCAAAAATAATTTCAGAAATTAATATATATATATATATAATCATTACATAATTTATAATAATTTTAATATTGAATAATAATCATTACATAATAATAATTACATAATTTATATTAATTATTAATAATTAATAATAGTCATTACAAAGTTTATAACATTCATTACATAATTTATAATTAGTTGTGATATATATTGTAATTATTAATTAATTAATAATTATTTCATATAATTGATTAATTAACTAAAATAATCTGTATTAAACATTTGTATTAATATTTTAATACATATTTACTTATAAAAATAAATAATTAAATAAATAATATTAATAAAAGATAAAAAATGATATGTTGGCGTGTTATGTAACAAAACAGTCAACACTAACAAATGTTACATTGCACCTAGGGTAAACCCCACATCCCAGACCCAGTAGTGATCTTGGATTTATCATATGATACATATTTTGAAATATAAATCAAATTTTTATAATTATTTATAATACAAATATTTAATGATTTTGCCGTGTCTGTAATGTAACTACCCGGCAATCACAAATCTAATGTTGTGTCTAGAATAAACCCTACATCCCAGACCCAACGACGATGTCCAATTTATCATATGGGAAACCATTCAAGTGATATTCTTTTTTTTTCAAAAAAAATAATATTTGTCTTATATAATATATATAATATTTTTATTTTTATCTACACTGAGCCTCTACAGGCCCCCTAAACTACGGCTAACCCAATGCCTCACTCTACTCATATTTCATACATTATTTCAATATGGTAAAATATAATAATAATTTGAAACTAGTCATAATGATCAAAATTAATTATTATAATTCGTTTTTTAGATAACTATATATTCAGGAAGCTGACAATAACATCTCTTATGTTATAATGATTTGATAAATAATCACAAAAATACAAACTGATCTAATTTAAATCCTTTATTTATTTATGATGTTGAAGCCTTTATATCACATTCATCATCAAATTCAGATTTTATTTTTTAAGGAATAATTAAATGTCAGTGTCAGAAATGTGGTCTTATGACATTTGAAATATTTGATAATGCTGGACATTATCTATTGCTCTATGGTTTTCAGAAAGATTATAATTTTTTGTATCAATATGGTGAAATGAGTTTTATAGAAAATACAAATTTTTTGATTCTAGATCCACCATTACAAAATTTAATACATAAGGCAGCTGTTCAATCTATTCTGGAAACAATTACTCCAAATGAGATTCCAAATACTGAATCTAAACCTTCTCAGTTTTATAATTTGTTGCAGTCCACTGAGGGGGCCTCATATCCAGGAAGACAGATGAGCTAACATGGAGCTGTTACAAAATTTAGAGCCATTAAATTAGATTTTGGAATGTCTAATAGTTGTATCAATAAAATTTTATCTGTGGATAAGTCATTGTTTCAGGATGAAAATACACTACCTGCATGTTTCAATAAAATTAAAATGTCCGTTAATAATTTAGGTCTATGTTATCAGAAGTTCCATGCATGTTCAAATGACTGAATCTTTTATTTTGGTGAATATGAATATTTGGTTTATTTTCTAACATGAGGATAATTGAGGTATAAAGAGGCCCAATAAGAAAAGTCCAAAGTTCCCATGAAATAGTTAAGATATTTTCCAATTACTCCTTATTTATAACGTTTATTTATGTCACACAGCACAATTAGATTTATGACATGTCATACATGAAATATTTCCATCCAAAAATCATAAATAATCCATATGAGTTTTAGTCATGGAAGCATTTTGATCATAATCATCCTTCTTTTGCTGTAGAACCTCGTAACATACGGTTGGACCTTTCTACTAATGGTTTTTGTCCATTTGGTGATTTTGAAAGTCAATAATATTATTATCCTATCTTCATTATTCCTTACAACATTCCTCCTTATATACTAATGAAAGAACTATATATTAATATATATATATATATATATATATTATATTGTTAATTTTTGGAAATCCAAAGAATAATGTTGATTTTTATTTGAAACCACTAATTGATGAGTTTATTTCATTATGGAACCATGGAGTGACTACATTTAATATAACTACAGATCCAAATTTTATATTTAAGGTTTCATTAATATGGGTGATTAGTGACTTTTTCATGTATGGTATGTTATCTGGACGAAGCACAAATGGTCTAAAATCATGTATGTAGTGCATAGATGAGAAAAAAGCATTTATTCTTTATAATGGGAGAAAGTTTAGTTATTTTGATTGTTACTAGAGATTTCTTCTTACAAATCACTATTTGTGAAGAAACAAAATTAATTTTACCAAAGGCCGAGTTGAAACAGATGCACATCCATCAGTTCTCTTAGGTAATCAAATAAAATCTATTTTCTATAAATTAACTCATGTAACTTTTGTACCACCCATAAATGATACAAATATAAATGGTTTAGAGATAGATCATAATTTGAAAAAGTATATTATTTTTTGGCACCTTAAATATTGGTCATATTTTTTGGTTTGTCACATGTTATATGTAATTCCTATTCAGAAGAATGTTTTTGATATCATGTTTTATAAAATGTTGTGTAACGACCCGTAAATTTCAAGAAAATTTTTTTCTTAATTTTCTTTTGAATTTTACAAGAACGCAGTTTCTGACGGCACCTGATTCCGATGCCCGGAGTGCCCGGAATCAATTTCAGAAGTTTGGCTCGGGTACGTTTAGTGAACGAACGAGCGGGAATTTCTAACTTTTGAACCGGTGCCCAGAATGAAATTCCGAGGGCACCGATGAACTCGCAGCGCCGATTTTCGCTTAAGGAGACCTTTTTCGAGGTTGCGTTTTATGTGGGTTGAGAGTTAGTTTTTGGGAATTTAAAATGAAGTTAAATAAAATGTGGAAACACATTTTATTTTTATCCAAGTTGGTTATAACCTCCCAAAGGGAGTTAGGGGTGGTACCCACATCCACTTAACCTCCCTTGAGAGGATTAAGTGTGGTGGGGCCCACACGAACCCTAACACTTCATCTTCCCTTAAAACTCCCTATAACTCCTCTTTAATTAATCTTGACAACTTGGGTTATTTATTGAGTTGAGTTGTTTTAATTTCAAACTTTTGAAATTCAAGTTGTTTAATTGTGTAAATAAAATAAGCTTTAAGCTTATTTTATTTTTGTTGGTATCCTTTGCCAACTTGAGAGGATTTGGGAAGTTCTCTCCATATTCTTCAACCTTGAAGAAGAACACGTAAGCTCTGACGAAGAACACCGCTTCTCTTCTTCGTAGCCGGTCTATTTCCGAAGATCGACGACGCCGCATCTTCGATCTTCTTCCCGTGTCAACGAAAGGAGATGCCGTTTATTCCCCAGACTTCCTCCGTCGGCTTACGAAGCTTCTCCAGAGACGTACCACTTCGGAAGCACCTCGACGTCAACGGAAATGACGTTCGGTTTCCGCGACGCTTGTCTTCCGCGGCTTGTTGACGTGCTCCGCACTTGAAACAGAGGTAGGGGATTGTTGTTATTTTATTTAATTATTCTCGTTCTTGGTTCTATCTTGAAGAACTTTGAGGATAAACGATTAAATGTTATCATTGACGAGAGGGGGGTCGGACTGCACAAACACGGCCGAACCCCCCTCCTTTGTTCATGTTTGTTTTCTTTGTGAATGGAATGGGATGGCGTGGTGCCGTCGCACCACGCGGGAATCACGGCAAATATTGCGTGGCACCGTTGCGCCGCGCCGTGGGATGAAATTCAAGAACGTGACGTCATCGCGCCACATCTAACGAAATCGAAGGCACCGTGATTGGGGTCGGGCTGCGGCAAAGGGGCGCGGCGTCATCGGGTCGCGCTGGAAAACTACAAAGACGTCGCTTTTTGTTTTGGCATGCAGATTGACGGTCGATGATGAAACTGTACCGTAGTGGTGATTGAAGGCCGCTGCAGTGAAGTTATCGACCCGAGGAGAGCATTGGGGTAGGCGGCGGTCAAAACGGACCACCGGTGCGTGACCGGTGGTCCGCAGAGCTCGACGGCGGCGGCGCGCCGCCGGAGAAACCATCCGCGGCAGTGCCGCGGCGGCCGGCAAAGCCGGCCGCTGTGGTCAGGGCGGGACCCCTTCTGCGTCCCGCGTGTTTGAAGAATGTCCGGGCATACTCCGGCCGTTACCCTGAAGACCCGGGGGTCGAACCCCCGATTTGCTGGAGCGGGCCCCCCCACGTGGGGGGCCGTTGTTTTCATAAACGCGGAGGGGGGGGGGGGGGTTGTGCCCCCCCCCCGTTTCCCTCAACCCGCGGCTCGGCCAAATGACCGAGCTGAGCTGGCGCCGGGCCGGGCCGGGTCGACCCGGACCCGGGTCGGGTTGACCCGGTTCGGGCCGACCCAGGGGGGGTCTCGGGCCGGGTCGGTCCGGGCCCGAAACCCCAGTTTCGGACCACTTTCGGTCAAATGCCCATAACATGGGCTACGGGCCTCCAAACGACTCGCCGTCAGCGGCAACACGATCCTTGGATCGAGTCGATCGTTTTGGTTTATCACACTCAAGGTTTCGGATTACTTTGAGTTCGGCCAGGTTTGTTCGTACACGAAACCAATTGGGCCCTCGGAGCGGAAACACTCATATCATGAGATACGGACGTCCGAATGACGTGCCGTCAGTTTTGTTGAGTTCCTCTTGGTGAGACGGATCTTTTGGCATACTCCGCCTGAGGTTTGGACGCATGTGGAGTACGGTCGGGTTGGTTTTTCTTTAAAAATCAACCGGGCCCCTGGAACGAAAAGGCTAATAACTCACAGACCGGGCGTCCGATTGACGCGCCGTCTGTTGCATTGAGACCCCTATGACGAGGCGGTCCTTTGAGGTACGTTTTCGTGGGACTTTGAGATACTTTGAGTATCGACCTGTAGCTCTTGGAGCGGACCCTCCCAGTGACGAGCGTGCGGAGTACGGAGACCGTGTAGCTTGCTGAGAACCGACGACTGCTGGTCGAACAACTCGGTGTATTACAGAGGTGTTCTTGGTTGTAGCGGCACATGGGAGAGCTTGGTTGTAGCGGCAAACCCATGACAGAGGTGCACTTGGTTGTAGCGGCACATGGGAGCGCTTGGTTGTAGCGGCAGAGCCACGACAGAGGTGCGCTTGGTTGTAGCCGCAGATGGGAGCGCTTGGTTGTAGCAGCTGGCCCGCAGTACTCGATGGGTGGTGTTCTTCAGCAGTCTTAGGTTAGTGAGCAGTACCTCGGAGTCGTGACAGGACCACTGTACACTCTAGAGACGGAGCACTTCAGCAGTTACGGTTTCGATAATGAAAATCCTGGTTTGAGCTGAGACTTTTGACCTTTGTGTATACCTCATGATTGAGTGGGTCACTTGATAACTTAGGTATATGTATGGGCATATACCTGGGTAGTGGTTATCCGTTGATTTCATGATCCTTTTGTTTCCTCATGGTTGAGATGGGTTACTTGATAACTTAGGTATATGTATGGGCATATACCTAAGTAGAGGTTATCTGTTGAGATCTTCTTTGTGGTTATCCTTGTTGGTTTTAGAGAGACTTTGAGGGTCTCGGGGTCCCTACTGAGTATCGTTATACTCACCCCTGCACGGGCTATGCCCGCACCTCGTTGTGCTGGTTGCAGATGACAGGCAGTGTTGACGGAGGCCGAGTGTTCGAGGACTGGACGGTACCCGGAGGTGGACTACACGACGAGTCAGTACCCGGAGGTGGACTACACAATGTGACGACTCACAGAGGACGTTGACGGACGAGAGCATGGAGGAGGCTATCTGTACTTACCCTTTAGGTAGGATCCGTGGTGGAGGACCAGGAGCTGCGCTATCTGTACCTACCCTTCAGGTAGGATCCGAGGAGGACGACCCAGGAGCTGCTTCCTACTTCCAGCTGTTGTCTTTTTTCCAGTGTACCTTGTTCAGTTGTAGTCGTACTTTCTTTTGGGTTTGTATTCTGGCCCATTTACTTTTCATCTTTTCTTTTGTACTTAGTGTTTTGCTTCCGCTTGTACTCTGTGGTGCTGGTTTTCTTTTATAAAGGAAATGCCTTCCCAGTTATTGGGATTTTATGCCTTTGGTGCTAGTCGCCAGCCCCTGGCCTATGGAAGGCAGGCTTGGGGTAGTCACGGCACGGGCCCCGAGGACGGGTCGTGACAAATTGGTATCAAAGGAGTCGGTTCTACCGCAGAACTTATGACTCTGACTTTTTCATTCTGTGAAGCAATAGTGTTAAGAGTACCGAGTGAGGATTTCAGTTTAGGGAGTCCAGTGTTGGTGCGGGCGGCCAACGTATCCATACACCAGGACCCTGACAACTGATTTCCGACTTTGTGCATGAAAACACTGATTGCGTGTATGTTTTAAAAGGCTTTCCCTTAAAACAGCTCAAACCAGGTCAGCTCACCAGGTATAAACGTTTGACCGTGTCACGATGTTTCTTTCAGGATGCCTTTTCTTGGATGACCAACTAGAGCCCAGAGGGATGTGCGTGCTGACAGCCTGTCGAGCGACGAGGCTTCGGTACAGGGACCTCTTGTAGTTGAGGCACCAGCGGAGGAACCAGCGGTACTACTACCCGTTGGGACACCGATGCCACCAGCCCCAGTAGTAGGCAATGTACGACGCTTGTGTGCGCTGCACGAGTTCCAGCGCCAGAGGCCACCCGGGTTCTGGGGAGAGACGGACCCGCAGGCGGCTGAGGTTTGGCTGGAGGCCGTGGTGAGAGTCTTCAGGCTAGTGGGGACGCCGGCAGACTTCATGGTGATCTTTGCTGCCAGCCTCCTTCAGGCAGCAGTAGGCAGATGGTGGAGCCACTTGTTTCAGTTTTGCAACGGGATGACCTTCACATGGAAAGACTTCGAGACCTTATTCAGGGTGGAGTTTGTGCCAGTAGCTCTACACCCCGAGCGTGTACAGGAGCTTCTGCCTTTGCCGCGTGTTTTTCGATCTGCAGTCGAGTCATCTGTGGGCAGTAGACAGATGATGTAGAGGTCCAAGAGGACCAGACTAGCAATTGGACGATCTCGGGTTTTAGGACCGATGGTGCGGGGCACACGTGGTGGGAACAGATCTAGGCGTTCCAGAATCAGGTTGTGTTACTCATGCGGCGGAAAGGGTCACCTGGCATGTGACTGTCCGACTCCTCATACGGTTGATCAGCGGGTGTTGGAGGAGCCACCGAGGCAGAAGCAACGATGAGTGCTTGAGCAACAGCCGAGCAGTGGACAAGGAAGTAGAGCTCTGAGAGCAGGTGGACAGTAGAGGAACTAGTGGATACATCCTTTGTACTTCTAGTTCCATGTTTCTTTTTTATTCGTGTATTTGTACTATGAGCTATGAGCTGCAATAATAAAAAGACACTTATCTTTGTTTGCTTTCCTGTCCTTTTGTTTGGTTGATGCTGAGTGGTCCCGGTTAAAACTATTGACTTGACCCACACTTTCGAGATTTCTACTGGAGGAGACCCAGTGACCTCACACTGATGCCGACAGTGTGACTCGACCCTTGGAGGCGAGAGTGACAGCTGGATCTCTTGTATTTACGTCGAGGCCTTACGACGTCATCCATGGAATGAATGCATCATTCATGTTGGGATTGAATATATTAGGCAACAAATGTGGTTCATCCAGGGGATGAGACCAGATTTCTCTTATCAGCAAAGAAGAAATCATAGCAGCTCTTATGAGACTAAAGAAGGTCCAGGTCATCCAAGAGAGGATGAAGACTGCACAGTGCAGTAAGAAACAGGAAACCGGTGCCAGTCTTAGAGACTCAGGCGTGTTAAATGTTTCAAGAAGTGTAAGCTTTAAGGATAGATGAGTCTATGAAGCAGAAGACGTGGAGGCAGAGCTAGGAGAGTAGTATGAGGTGGTGTACATCTTAACATGCTACAACCCCCCGCCTTAGTTATCCCCGCCAGGCTTAGGGAGCTGGGGGGCGGCGGAAGAGTGTGGCTGCTTGCGGTCAGGGAGTGTGACCCAATGGCTCTAGAAATGATTCAAGGTACAGTCTGTGTCCACTACTAGTTGGTGTAGTAACAGACATCGATATGAATCATTCCTTGCTTTCACAAATCTTGTTCCAGACCTAGAGTTTCCGGTAAACCGTGGACTTGACCCTCACGTCTGGAGATGCCTTGGGAGGAGACTCGATAATCAAACTTACACCGATAGTGTGGTCAGACCCTCGAGGCGAGAGTTCCAGTTGGAATCTCTTGGTGGCAGCGTCGAGGCCTTACGATGTTAGTTTGAGTATGGAATGGGAGATAACTGTTCATACTCAAATTGACGGTTTTAGGAAAACGTCGGGATGGGTTTTCCTTGGTCGGTGAAAAGAAAACCCCAGGTAGCAGAGGATAAACTCTTTCACAGGAGTGTGCGACCGATCACTCTTGATTCGGTCAACCTTACCCTCGTAGTAAAAGTCGTTTTGAGTTTCAGTTCTAACAGAAAATGGAGACCTCTGGAGTTCAAGGATGACGATCATGTCCTTATACGGGTCTCACCTCGATGAGGTTTACGGAGATGTGGCCAAGGCGGCAAGTTATCTCCGAGGTTCAGCGGACCTTCTTAGGTCCTCATCTAGGTAGGCGGGGTGGCTTACCGCTTGACCCATTCACCGCAGTTGCACCAGGTGCACGACGACTTCCACGTATCTCAACTGAAGAGATACGTGCTCGACCCTTCGCATATCATCGACCATGAGGAGTTGGACGATGGCGATGGGGTGTCTTTCATGGAGGTTCCAGTGGGGATCGAGGATCGACAGGAGCAGATCCTACGAGGATGATCGATTCCTCGGGTGCATTTTCTTTGGCAGTACGGAACATCCAGGTAAGCACATGGGAGCGGAAGGATCAGATGCGTGCTCTGTACCGCTTTTGTGACCCCAGTTTGTGTTGAAGCTTTACGGGGACGTAAAGCCCTGAGGTGGGTGTAATGTAAAGACCCTTAAATTTCAAGGAAATTTTTTTCTTAATTTTCTTTGGAATTTTACAAGAACGCAGTTTCTGATGGCGCCTGATTCCGAGGCCCGGAGTGCCCGGAATCAATTTCCGAAGTTTGGCTTGGGTACGTTCAATGAACGAACGAGCGGGAATTTCTAACTTTTGAACCAGTGCCAGGAATCGAATTCTGAGGGCACCGATGAACTCGCAGCGCCGATTTTCTCTTAAGGAGACATTTTCCGAGGTTGTGTTTTATGCGGGTTGAGAGTTAGTTTTTGGGAATTTAAAATGAAGTTAAATAAAATGTGGAAACACATTTTATTTTTATCCAAGTTGGTTATAACCTCCCAAAAGGAGTTAGGGGTGGGACCCACATCCACTTAACCTCCCTTGAGAGGATTAAGTGTGGTGGGGCCCACACGAACCCTAACACTTCATCTTCCCTTAAAAATCCCTATAACTCCTCTTTAATTAATCTTGACAGCTTGGGTTATTTATTGAGTTGAGTTGTTTTAATTTCAAACTTTTGAAATTCAAGTTGTTTAATTGTGTAAATAAAATAAGCTTTAAGCTTATTTTATTTTGGGTGGTATCCTTTGCCAACTTGAGAGGATTTGGGAAGTTATCTCCATCTTCTTCAACCTTGACGAAGAACACTTAAGCTCCGACGAAGAACACCACTTCTCTTCTTCGTAGCCGGTGTATTTCCAAAGATCGACGATGCCACATCTTCGATCTTCTTCCCGTGTCAACGAAAGGAGACGCCGTTTCTTCCCCGGACTTCCTCCGTCATCTTACGAAGCTTCTCCAGCAACGTACCTCCTCGAACGCACCTCGACGTCAACGGAAATGACGGTCGGTTTCCGCGACGCCTGACCTCCGCGACGCATGTCTTCCGCGTCTTGTTGATGTGCTCCGCACTTGAAACCGAGGTAGGGGATTGTTGTTGTTTTATATAATTATTCCCGTTCTTGGTTCTAGCTTGACGAACTTCAAGGATAAACGATTAAATGTTATCGTTGACGAGAGGGGGTCCGGACTGCACAAACACGGCTGAACCCCCACCCCCCCTCCTTTGTTCATGTTTGTTTTCTTTGCGAATGGAATGGGATGGCGTGGTGCCATCGCACCACGCGGGAATCATGACAAATATTGCGCGGCGCCGTCGCGCCGCGCCGTGGGATGAAATTCAAGAACGCGACGCCATCGCGCCGCGTCGAAGGAAATCGAAGGCACCGCGGTCGGGGTCGGTCCGCGGCGAAGGGGCGCGGCGTCATCGGGTCGCGCTGGAAAACTACAAAGACGTCGCTTTTCGTTTTGGTGTGCAGATTGACTGTCGATGATGAAACAGTACCGCAGTGGCGATTGAAGGCCGCTGCAGTGATGTTATCGACCCGAGGAGAGCATTGGCGCAGGCGGCGGTAAAAACGAAACACCGGTGCGCGATCGGTGGTCCGCAGAGCTCGACGGCGGCGCACCACCCCGGCGCGGCGACGACGCGCCGCCGGAGAAACCAGCCGCGACAATGCCGCGGCGGCCAGAAAAGCCGACCGCGGTGGTTAGGGCAGGACCCCTTCTGGGTCCCGCGTGTTTGAAGAATGGTCGGCCATACGCCGGCCATTACCCTGAAGACCTGGGGGTCGAACCCCCGGTTGGCTGGAGCGCTCCCCCCCCCACGTGGGGGGCCATTGTTTACAAAAACGCGGAGGGGGGGGGGGGGCTGTGCCCCCCCCCCCCACCCGTTTCCCTCGACCCGCGGCTCGGCCAAACGGCCGAGCTGAGCTGGCACCGGGCCGTCGGGCCGGGTCGACCCGGACCCGAGTCGGGTCGACCCGGTTCGGGCCGACCCAGGGGGGTCTCGGGCCGGGTCGGTCCGGGCCCGAAACCCTAGTTTCGGACCACTTTCGGTCAAATGCCCGTAACATGGGCTATGTGCCTCGAAACGACTCACCGTCAGCGGCAACGCGATCCTTGGATCAAGACGGTCGTTTTGGTTTATCGCACTTATGGTTTCGGATTACTTTGAGTTTGTCCAGGTTGGTTCGTACACGAAACCAACCGGGTCCTCGGAGTGGAAACGCTCATATCTTGAGCTACGGATGTCCGAATGACGTGCCGTCAGTTTTGTTGAGTTCCTCATGGTGAGACGGATCTTTTGGCATACTCCGCCCGAGGTTTGGAAGCAGGTGGAGTACGGTCGGGTTGGTTTTGCCTTAAAAACCAACCGGGCCCCTGGAACGAAAAGGCTAATAACTCACAGACCCGGCGTCCGATTGACGCGTCGTCTGTTGCGTTGAGACCCCTATGACGAGGCGGTCCTTTGAGATACTTCTTCGAGGGACTTTGAGATACTTGGAGTATCGACCTGTAGCTCGTGGAGAGAAACCTCCCAGTGACGAGTGTGCGGAGTACGGAGACCGTGTAGCTGGCTGAGACCCGACGACTGCTGATCGAATGACTCGGTGTATTACAGAGGTGTGCTTGGTTGTAGCGGCACACGGAAGCGCTTGGTTGTAGCGTCAGAGCCACGACATAGGTGCGCTTGGTTGTAGCGGCACATGGGAGTGCTTCGTTGTAGCAGCTGGCCCGCAGTACTCGATGGGTGGAGTTTTTCAGCAGTCTTAGGTTAGTGAGCAGTACCTCGGAGTCGTGACAGGACCACTGTACACTCTAGAGACGGAGTTCTTCAGCAGTTACGGTTTCGATAATGAAAATCCTGGTTTTAGCCGAGACTTTTGACCTTTGTGTATACCTCATGATTGAGATGGGTCACTTGATAACTTAGGTATATGTATGGTCATATACCTGGGTAGTGGTTATCCGTTGATTTCATGATCCTTGTGTTTCCTCATGGTTGAGATGGGTTACTTGATAACTTAGGTATATATATGGGCATATACCTAAGTATAGGTTATCTATTGAGATCTTTTTTGTGGTTATCCTTGTTGGTTTTAGAGAGACCTTGAGGGTCTCGGGGTCCCTACTGAGTATCGTTATACTCACCCCTGCACGGGCTATGCCCGCACCTCGTTGTGTTGGTTGCAGACGACAGGCAGTGTTGACGGAGGCCGAGTGTTCGATGACTGGACGGTACCCGGAGGTGGACTACACGACGAGTCAATACCCGAAGGTGGACTACACGATGTGACGACTCACAGAGGAGGTTGACGGATGAGAGCATGGAGGAGGCTATCTGTACCTACCCTTCAGGTAGGATCCGTGGTGGACGACCAGGAGCTGCGCTATCTATACCTACCCTTCAGGTAGGATCCGAGGAGGACGACCCAGGAGCTTTTTCCTACTTCCAGCTGTTATCTTTTTGCTGTTGTACCTTGTTTAGTTGTAGTCGTACTTTTTTTTGGGTTTGTATTCTGGCCCATTTACTTTTCAGCTTTTCTTTTGTACTTAGTGTTTTGCTTCTGCTTGTACTCGGTGGTGCTTGTTTTCATTTATAAAGGCAATGCCTTCCCAGTTATTGGGATTTTACGCCTTTGGTGCTAGTCGCCAGCCCCTGGCCTATGGAAGGCGGGCTTGGGGTAGTCACGGCACGGGCCCCGAGGATGGGTCGTGACATGTTGGACACACCAGGTATGACCATAGATAATGTAAAGGCATAGTTTAATCTTGCATAGATTTTGATACGTCCAAAATTTGAATTATTTGAAGATGAAAGATCACACAAATTAATGAATCCCAAAGAACCTTAATCAATTTTTAAAGAAAAACATTTATTATTCTATAAATATATTATATATTCTAGTTTACCAGATGGTTATACATCAAATGTTTCTTGTTGAATCCGAATTAGGAACATTACCCGGTTAAAAAGTCATGATTATCATGTCATAATTGAATGATTAGTTCCGGTTGGTCTTAGAGGGTTGTTGAATTATTCAATTTGGGACGTGATAATTGAAATATCATTTTTCCATGATATTTTTGTAGAATCATTGGATTATAATGCTTTCAATTTCATGAAAAATATGTTGAATTAATTTTATATAAATTGGAGAAAATATTCTCACTGAGGTTCATCGATTCAAGATAACATTTAATATTACAATTTTCCATATGAAGTTAAATATGGAGGTTCCACATAATTCTGGTGGATGTATTAGTTTGAGATATGTATGAAAAAAATGATGATGTATGTATATAAGAAAGCATCAGTTGAAGGGACAATTATAGAAGCATACCAACAGGAGGAGGATTCAAATTTCTCCTCTTATTATTTATAGTTGGAATATCCTTCAAAACAAAATCCGATGGGTCGCAATGAGTCAAATGTTGACGATGTCACATACCATAAGTTGTTAGTTTTTAATCATCCTGAGCTTGATTTCATGGGTTATTGTGAGAGATGTCTCACAGATGTAGAACTGGACATAACATTTACTAATGTTCTTCTAAATTGTGAATAAATGACAAGATTTTTTCAATAAGATTTTTTTTATTATTTCATTAAATATTTTTAATATATACCTTCATTCACATTAATGTTTTTGAAGACTATATGATGTCCTTATCATAAATCATTTTCTAAAAATTACATCTTCTGATTTGGAGGAACGTTGATAACAAAATTTTTCATATTTGTTTCAATGAATGGTATGTAAATTTTATTCGATTGAATAATAAATAATTTTTTCAATGATATATATTATTAATAATTTTTATTGTTTATAGGTAACAAAACATGAAAATAAAATTGACAATCAATTATGTGTGCTCAAAACCCGCCATTGAAATTGGTAAAATCTTATAAGGGTATGTGGTCAATGGATTTCAATTCCATGCACACATACATAGTGACTTAAAGAAATCAAGGAATAGTGGTTTTAATTTTAAAGGATATGATTATAAGGAATGTTTTGTTTACTTTTATGGTATTCTAGATGAAATAATAGATTTTTTTATTAATGACCAAATTATTTTACAATGTTTAAATTTCATTGGTTTGATGCTGATCAGTGGTTGCGAGTTCATCCACGACATGGAGTCACTGTCATTAAATATAATTGTCTTCTTGCATCAAATGAACCATTTGTGTTAGCACATCAAGAGCATTATAATTACTACACAAATTACTGTGATGTTTCAAGATATTTGAAAGACTGGTGGAGTGTGATAAAAATGAAATCACGTGACAATCAGTTTATTGAAAATGAAAATGGTTCTCTAAAAGTGAACGATATTGAAAATTTTCAAGAATCATCCCAAAATATATCTCTTACCCAATATGATATAATTATAGATGATGAAAACCCTCAATTAAAATCCAATCATATTGATAATGATGATGAAGTAAGAAGGTATGAAAAAATGGAAATACATATAGAAGTTGACAATGATGAATATGAGAATGAATACATTGATGTTGATGAAAATGGTGATAAAGATGATGAATTATGTATTATATTCAGGTCATTAGTTATAGGTAATTATCATATCCAAACCTTTATTAGTTTTTTAAATTTCATATTTGAATTAGAAATCTGGTATATGTATTATTATTTTATTCTGACATTCAGTAGTTTTTTTATATTTCATATCTGTTTTAACTATCTTTTAGTGGTCATAATAATTGTTACATATACCTAAAGTTGATCCTCATGAAATTTAATTACTTTCCCTCATGTATTTTGTACTTCCTAATGATGATCTCGATTCAACAGCTCCTCCTTATGCTGGTGCACATACAAGGAGGGGGCACAGTCTTCCTTGATTACTGATTCTAGATACTATTCCATAGAGATGACCATCTATTAATTTTGATCCATGTTTAAATATGTAAATTTAATTGTTTAATAAGAAATTTATTTTTTACTAAGTGTATTAATTTTTTTTCATAATTTTATGATTATATATTTGTTTCAATTCTCATAGTTTTTCACATTTATACATTGTCCAGGCCAGTGTGATTCTGAGAAATTAATTTTCTAAGCCATGGGTGTCATGGGACCAGATACCCATTGACATGTGTGACCAGATGTTTGACCGTTGGATTATACGTTATTATATAATATTTTTTAAAAAAATCTATTTAATTACTAAAATATTTTATTTAATCATAATTATGAATTTATTTTATCCAATTTGTGATTTTTAGAGATTTCCTATCTAAACTGCATGTGATACATGTAGATGCGAGTACTTTCATCAGTTTCAACATAACATCAAAAATTGAGCTATGGATAAAGCTTTGGTTATAGTATTTTATTAGCCTTGTATATCCCATCATACCAACAATATATGAGGTTAGGTATGGGATGGGTTGTGCTCATTCTGGATAAGAGATACTTGTAATCAGAGATTAGTATTTAGACATCAGAGCTGGGGGAGGCAAGAGGCCACCCATGGGGTCAAGACTTGTACATTTGACATACATTGATGACATATGGTATGCTATATTATTTATTAATGTATATATATTTTGTCTATAACATGTTTTTAATATTATACTAGATTCTAATAACCCATCTATTTCAGAGTTTTCTATTTTTAAGAAGATGTATTCTGATCCCCTTACCATAGAAGTTGTAGGAAAACGACAGTGCTGTATTTTCGTTACTAATTTTGTTGAACAATTTCATCAATATTTATTTTATTTTTATTCTAATTTTTCATTATATTTAAACGAAACATATGAGGATGTGAACTATCTTTTATAGGAGAGTCAAGCTAGGGCCGAACAAGATGCCACTTCTAATTCTCATTTTGATGAGATAAATTGGATATAGGACTATGTAGGGTGTCGAGAAAGGTTGAGTGATTAATATTGGTTATTGACTGAAAACTATGATTTATTATGGTACTTATGTTATGGCATCAGTGAGTGAGAATGGATTTCATGGAGAGTAATTATCGACAACTTTGTCCACTGCACATTATTAGGAGTATTTGAGATCTTAGGATTATATCGTACAACGGATGTAGAACCAGTGAGAGGAGGAGTGTGAACAGCTACATCTCAGAGATGTGGATATGATGGAGTATATGTGGATATATGCGTATGGAATTGGTATATAGTTTCATTCCTATTGAACATCAATTGAATCTCCTCCACCTGATTCTAGTTGATTATTTCTAAATATTTTACTGATTATTTTTTTAATTTCGTATGATAGACATATTATATTTGAAAGGATGTATTAATTTTATGTGTGTTTTATGTTTTTTAAATAATTTTTAATGTTTTTAATTTTATTTATTTATAAATTATTTAATTATTTTTTTTAAATATTGTTTTTGAAATATTATTTTTCTATCACAAAAGGGTTTTGCGATGGATCATCAGAAATGGGTTATAAATAATCTTTCAGGATTTTTTGTGACAGACTATATATCCATCGCAAAAAAAGTTTTTTTACAGTAGGCCATCACAGATAATTATATTTGAGACATGTTATTCTATGAAAGGATATTTGTGATGGAAACCCATTAGAAAAATTCATTTATGATAAGAATATGTCCCAAATTCAATGTCACAATTATAAGAAATTCCAACTGTGATTTCATTATTTTTTCATAACAGGATTTTATTTCCTTCAAAATAACATCAATTCTATTATAGAAGAACAACTATATTTTTTCTATAATTGTAACTTGATTGGATACACAATTTTTATATAACATATATAAAATTTAATATGGTTTTAATAGGTCACTATAATGAATTTATATATGCAATATGTTTCTTCTTATAATATCATCCATTCATTCTGGAAAACCCAACCAATCCTTATTCTTTCTCTAATTTCATGTTAGATTAATGTTGTCCCAAAAAATAAATGGTTTGTAGCCAAAAACTAAACAACCCAAAAATTATCCTTTAAAAAAAGTTAGTTCCTTAAGCTGTTGAGTCTCTTTGTGATATATATCTTTCTATCTTGGTACATTTTACATCTACATTTTCTTTGGTTTCAATATATCATTAAATTTAATGGGTCCTTCTAAATATTTTATGTATAAGTGACATTTTAAATTATTTTATCAAACTATTCCTACCCTAATTTAATATTATAACATTCATTATATGTTTAACTTAATTAAATATTATTACTAGTTATTTGAGTACATTTTTATTGAGTTTTTGTTCAATGTCTTTAATCCACTTTATATAACTCAGCCAATACATGAAGATTATTATAATTACCATCTTTCATTTTTAAGGTTCTTATTAGTGTTAACAAACCGTAAATAAGCAATGTTATATTATTCTTTTATTTAATGATCATTTTTCTCTAAATATTTTAGCGTTCTCTTTTTCTCACAAACTATCACATTATGAAGTTTAATTTCCTAAAGGTCATCATTTGATTAGTATTGGAATTAATGTTTTTATTTTTTATTATTTAAAATATGTTTCTTCAAGGATTTTTTTCCCTCTTATGTTGAGTGTACCTTTAAATACACATATAATGTTATAAAGTTTCATGTCTAACTTTTAGTTTTCTTCCACTTGTTTCTCACTATAAGATATTTCAGCATGTTTTTCAACATGATCCATGGAATTACTAACTTACCTAACACCATATTCATTATACTAACTACTTGAGGTAGAATAGTAATCATATTATTTTCTTAAATAGATTAACGTTTTTTATTTTGATATTTTTCATTTTTCTCACCAGATTAAAACCCATTTATTTACCTATTTACTTTCACAATCCAATAATTCTTCATACTCTATACTTTTATTTAATAAAAAATCAGTTAAAAGGTTATTTATTTCACTAAAAAATGTATTTAAGTATATTTTTTTCATTGGAATTATTATTTCCAATTTTAATGGTTCTGGAGATAAGTTTCATCATCATATTATTCTATACATAATTCTTTTTATCATTTATGTATTTACTATAGGATTCATCTTAATCTTATTTAATCATGAGTTTTTTCATTTTGATGAATCCCATTTACTCTATGTATTTTTCTTAAATAAAAAATCTTTCCTGATGACCCCATTATGGAGTGTATTTTTTAATCTATTCTACAAATAATTCTTCCTTTTTTACTCAGTTAATAAATCCTCAGAATAAAACGATATATAAAATTCTAGATCGACATCATGAATGTGGTTGAATCATTTAAAAGCTCTCAAATTATCATGATTGTATTAAACATTTCATTCACCATTGTGAGTTAATATTCAACTTCACATCATATTCCATTTTGATATATTTTAATATATCACTCTATAAATGAAATATTTCTCTTTTAATTTTAGTATTTACTTTATATATATTATCTTGTGTATCCCAGACATCCTTTTCTATCTTGGGTCCCATTAATTTTTTGTATAAATTTCAATTTAAGGGTGATAGAAATGTATTTATAAATTTTTTTTACACCTACATTTCTCATGTATATAAATTTCCTGGGAAAATATATTTCATGTTGTGAAAACAACACTATCAAAACATTGATGACCTAAATTATATAAGAAATAATATTATGGAAAATTGGGCTATTATTTCCATTAATGTTCTTTCCATCAATGATTGGAACACTTTTTTTTGTATCTTGATTTTGTATTTTAAATAAATAACCATTGATAAGTGTAATATATTAGAGGTAACCTGATTAAATATAATACCATATGATGATCCAAAAAACATTGATGTGATACTGATAGGTAGGTTAAAATTAGTATTAGTTTTTATAATTGGATTTCTAAAAATAAAATTAGGAAATATTTAAAATCGCGATCATACCTTCCCTAAACTATTTCTCACTTGTATTGAATAGTAATGTACAAATACATAACACATAATATTTTTTCCATGGTTAACTCCAGTGAACAAAACTTCTCCTTATTGTGTCCAGTTTGTTATCGAGACATATTAATTCACTATTTAATTTTTGATGATTATAAAGGTATTAATAAACATAAAACAATGGTTTGGTAGGTTTGATTCACTTACCAAGTTAGGTAACATCCATATCCTAAATGAAATATCACATTGAATATAATATAACCACTAGTCTTCATGATATAGTTATTCCATCATGCTTGTGAACAAGATATTATGAATGTTACTATATATATCTGTAATAGAAAATAACATTTTCTTAATTTCTAAGAATATTTTAATGAAGTATCTAGAATATATAACATTATAAAAAATTGTTCAAAATGATCCAAATGTGCATGAGAGAATTCACACACACCTCAACCTTCTTCATTATGAAAATAATTCCTCCAATTGATTTGTAATGCATTCACTTTACTCAATATAGATGGTCAGTGTAGATGCATCACTAACCAATATATTCATCTTCCTCTATCTTTGACATAGTATTCATGTAACTCCCTCACATCATATCTGGTTCTTCATTTACAACTCTATTCTTTTACATGTTTCTCAATATATATATATATTGTCTTTATTTCAAAATTCTTTTAAAAATATATTCTAAAATTGAATATAAAAACATGCTTCACTTTCAATTGTATGATTATAATATTATTCTCCATATCAAAAAGAGTAAATAGTTACCTAAATAATAATTCAACTTTGATTGTGATAATGAATTTTAAATAACACTATTGAAATTCTAAAAAAATAACCCCTTGATATTCCCATTTTATATTACAAAAATAATTTATCGAATCTCTTCTTGAACAATAAGAAATTCATTTTTTTTGATTTTATGTCTAACTAAGAAACATCATTTTTAAATGTTACGAGAATTATTGCAAACAGGTGAATAATTTGATCTCAGGAAAAAAAATATATCAGATATTGGATATGAATTTTACCATTAAGTGAGATCCTGAATTTTAAAATTTAATCACACTATGGAATCTTATGTTTTAATCAGTAGTATTATGATATATAAATGTCATACAATATCATCCTAGGTCTTACTAAAAAAATCAATGAGTCTTATGATAACTAAAAGGTTATACATTTTACCCAAATTTTACAAAAATTAATTGGATGAATCTTCCTCATTCAACCCTTGGAGAATTTGTAAATTTTTAAAGATTTATATTAGAATATATAAAGTAATTAAAAAACCTGAAAATCTATATATAATTTTCCAAAAATCTTATAAAAACATCAGAAGGATTATATTTTTCCCAATAAGTCTTACAATTTTCTAAATATATCTTTTAATTTTAAATTTCCATATCAGATGAATCTTATATACAAATGAAAAAAAAATTTCATAGAAAACTCACACCAACTTTTCAAATAAACCCAAAAAATATAATGAGAAATAAAACATATACATATTTACATTCCAACATTCATTACTCACTACCGAACATAAATACAACAATCTTTATCTTATACATTGGGTTCTTCAACACAGATAATATTTTGTGGTAGAAACTGGTAAAATATAGATAATTTTGACATCTAGGATGTCTTGATTACAAATTTATTTTAAATTTTACTTTATTCTTTAAGTTTATAGTGTATATAATTTTAGTTACATAAAAATTTAGAGATATTTTAGGTTGAACGCTTGGAAAATCTTTAATGATAAACTTGCATCCAAACTATGACAGGGGTTTCTTAAATCCATAACCCTCTATATGGAAAGCTCATGGATTCCCTATTAATGATACTAAGACATGAACTCTAGGTTCTTATCTATTTTGTGTCCTATTTTTTCTATTTTAATTATTTTTCTACCCTCAATAAGGTGAACTCTCTTATTCTTATAATTTCTTCTTTCTCTCCTCCCCTATCCATCGTTCCTTCCTCTTTCTTCAGAAAAACATACCATAGAAGTCAAATAAAATATTAGGGATGGGATAATAATGTTTTATTTTGTTTATAGGTCTAATGAAAGATATTTGTTTTCAGTTTATCTAGTAATTAGTTGAAGGTGGATATATTACATTGGAAAGAGGTAGGTTTTTTAATTTGATTACATTTATTTAGAGTATCCTTGGTTCTTGATTTTTGTATATATAATTCCCAATTAAAATGGTACCCATGCATGATAATTATATTATGTTTATAATTTTTTATAAATTTCTTTATTTTTATAACTTATAAAATTTTTTTTCCACATAATAAAAATTTCTTTCTTATAAATGACATTTCAATTACTTGAATGTGTTCGTAGTTTATTTTTATAGTCATTTTTTTAGTTTAAATGGATCCAGAAAGAATATTTGATTAATGTTTGATTTTATATAATGGTTTATCTGGATTTTATTGTTAATTGAGTCCTGGGAGATTATGATTTATATATCATCATTGTTATTGGTTAATTATGACCACTTTAACATATTTTTCTTATTAGTTTTTTGTTGTAAATGTTGAATTTTTCATACTTTTTACTGTTTAGTAAATTGATTAATGGGGTTATTGTATAAATTTTTCTTATGTTAATCTATGAATATATTTTAGATGTGATTGAATTTATAATCTATTTATATTTTGATAGATTACATGATATCCATGGGTATTAAATAAAGAATCTCTGTTGAGTTCTATTATTGATTTTATTTTTTTATACTAAGGAACACATTTTAATCATTATCCTCTTGATAGGGATTGACATATAGTGGGGCCAAAAGGGTAAATTTTTGTCTGAATCTATCTAGATAGAACCATGTTGAAATAATTTATGAGTGAGGTCACAGTCTGCCTCATATTGACTTCTTCTTGTCATCCCATTTTATGTTTTTTTAGTTTGTGGCCTTCTTTTTTGTTTGATTTACATTATTACATGTGAAATTTTTATTATTACATCTTTCTTACTTATTTATTCTTACATATGTTTTAAATGATATAGAATTGCAGTGGAATATAAATTGAGTTTGGAATTTTGCATCTTAATAAAATATAGGGATTATTTGGTGGGTGTATTTTAGACTAGATTTATTGTATATATTATTAAGAGTTATATTGGTTTATTATAGTATCGTACTAGGTTTTATCACACGTTATTTTTAAATTTAATGAAAACCTTTTTAAATTTTTAAATTTATAGTTTTTATAATTTATTTATTTAATTCTTGTAATATATTCATTGTTTTATTTAATGTTTTAGGTTAGATGTAAAAAATATCAAATAGAAAAATGATGTGAACATAGATGAAATTCTTGATAATATATGCCTGCCTGAATGGCCCGAAGGCCTTCATTTTTATTGATTTTCGATAACCCCCATTTTAAGGGATGAGGGGGGAACCCTTACAAGGCCCATAGGCTCAGATATTAGAAGGACCATAGGCTTAGAAGATTACATGACCCGAAGGTCTTAGGGAATTTAACTAGACTATCTACAAGGAACTGCACCTCCCTAGCATCTGCATCCTAATAGTAGCTCTCCACCTTTGCATGGCCGTCTCGCAAGGCTTCCTGTGAAAGCACAGGCTGGTACTGATAGAATAGCCATACCCTCTCATTCAGACAATCTATTTGGCTCTGCTCTGGTGAGTGCACCTCGTACCGATGGAATAGCCATATATGATTATTAAATATTAGGTATAAGTCCATGATGATGCCCAAAACTTGAAATTGAATATTCAATAAGAAATGTGAAAAAATTAAATGCAATAATTAATTCTATGAATTACATATTCATGTTTTCTAAATCTTGAGAAATATGTGACTATATGAATAACATAATAAAATGGAACCTATGGGGAAACATGAAAATTCGTGTTGTGATATTTAGTGTTACATTGTGGCACTTTCTTTCCATATAAAAAAATTCCATAAATTATCAAACATGGACCTGGGCCCATGTTTTATTTCATGGTAACTACAATAGTTCACTTGGATACACACATTTGACCATTTTAGGAATAGGGGATGCCTCAACACATCCAAAATATATTATAGGGTAGAGATTGTAATTAAGGGATTAGAGACCAGAACACTAGGGAAAGGTGATGCACTATTGAATGTTCCTCAAAATATTTCCTCAAACAAATTCATTAGGATTTTAATTTTATTTTATTTTTCATCACCCTCACATGGAAAACATTCGATGTGATTTTATTTTTATTCTAATTATATAAATTAAAAGTGAATATTAATAAATAAATTGTTATTTAATTTTTAATTTAAACATTTTTATCAATTATTCTTCCAAATTTCTTCTTTTTATTTTTCACTGTGAGACCATTGTATTTCAATATGAAAATGAAATAATATTTAAAATAAAGATATAACCAGAACAAGTTTTGACCATGAAAATTAGTTTGAAAAAATTCTATGTTTAAAAATATTTATAGGTAACCAATTTTGTTAATTAACTGATGTACAACGACTAATGTGAAAAGGGATGGTTAGTGAGAGATTGAGAGAGAGATAAGTTACTATGAAGATTGGAATTACATAAACACAGTTATAAAATAATTTAGATGAATCTTGAGCATTGTAGTTTATTAATTTCATAACCCTATATCTTTCATATGTGGTGAATTTATTTTTATTTTCTCATCCCTCCATATTCAAAATTCATCATGCTCTATAGTATGAATTTAAATTCCCAAATCCTTAATTTATTTAGGAATATTTATTTAAAGAATTTATTGTCTCAGAACCTATATTTATGGTATCTACCTTAGACTCGTGAAGTGTTAATTTAAATTCTAAAATAATTAATTAATTGGGGTTTATTTTATTAAATTTTATTATAGTCTCCATCATGTCCCTCTGGGATTGACCTCAAACAGTCATTGTCCTATAATATTTAATTATATATTGGGATGGTTACCGTAGGTTAGGGGGAAATGGTTTATATAAAATTTTATGGGAAATTTGGTTTGTATTTTGATGTATATGTATCACCCTCGAATACGTATACTCTATTTTCATTTCTACTAGTATAAATGAAATTTCTAAATAATAATGATTTTTTATTATAATGTTGTGTATGAATATTTATATCGATTATCATTTCTTTTTCAATATTTCGATCGATTTTATTTTTCAAACCATAGATTTATTTAGTTTTTGGATCCGATGTATGGATAAGTCACGAGGGATTATAAATAAGAATATATTTCTAGGTCTATTATATTTAGAGGGTGAGGTCATTCCCAAGAATAAATGTTTGACACCTCTATGCTTTTAAGTAAACCATGGTGACCAAAAACCATTTTTAGACCTTATAGTGGTCGTCACTGATAATAAGTAAATTTCATATGGAATAATTTTTACAATTTCTATAAACATAATTGAAATTAAATAATATTGATAATTAATAAGATATCAATTCTTGTATTCCCACATCATGTGGCTATATAATTTTTCTATATTATATAATGATTTTCTTCTCCTTAATTACAACAAAAAATATCTTTACAATAATCCCTTTAATTTTTTAATAGTTTTCAAATGGATTTTTCATAAGTTTTAAAAGGTGGATTCCTATTTAATTACATTACATACAAATGGTGTGATTCTATTAATTGTGGAGTGATCCCAGTATACATAATGAGTCTTATTTCACTCAAATTATATATAAAAATTGATCTACCATTGTTGAATGACCAGGTTATTTACTTCAAAGAATTTTATATGCATATATATTTGGCATGAGAATTAAATTTGTGGTGTGGAAGCCTTATATTCTCAAATATTTTAAGGAAAAAAATTAATTGAATATGAATTTTTTTTTCAAATAATCTATTATAGAATCAAGATACATATTGTGATTTTATTACCCATACCTCATTAGATAGAGTGACATAAAAAATAGCATCCACTCATCCCAGTATATAAATAAACCAATGAATCAAAAAAATTATATCAAAACAAAAAAACTATATAATATTCAAATTTTCTTTCAAATTAATTAGAGGCTCTTCATATTTAATCTATCAAGGTGTAATGTTATCCTTATATACATGATTTCTTTAATCATTAAAAATTTGTTTTCCTTTACATCAACTAAACTCTAATTAGCTTCCAAATCATCAATGTGAATGTTTTTTATAAATACAAAAATAAATTCACTCTATCACACATGACATAATTTAGTAACGAGAAAAGTAATAACCCTCCCCCATTATGGATGTTACATAAACAATGAAACAAAAGAAAAAAATGGTGTCTCTATGTGTTGTCAAAAACATGATTTAAATATCAATATAATATTAAATTTGTATCAAATTGGATTTACTTTTAGTTCCTCCTTTAATAAAATAATTTAATAGGGATATTTAGATTTGTGAATAATTAACTCCACAGAAATTAAAGCAAAATTAGTCTCTCCTAAATGGATCATCTCACTCCAATCATAATTCACAATGATTAAGTTCAATAGAAGATTAGATGGTTGTGTCATTTAAATACTAAAACCAAATTATTTAAATGAATTCAAAACATCATGTCATTATTATTTAAGTCCCATGTTATTTGATAATTAGGTGTGGTAACCAAAGTGAAAATAATTTGAAAAATAAATTTGTGTAAAAAATGATATTAAAATATATTAACATGAAAAAGTAATTCATTAAGGAGAAGGTGGATCTTGGATATCCTAACATGGAATGTGTTTCAATGAAGGGGAATGTAAGATAGGTCATGTTAATGAACGTAATGAAATATTTTTTACAACATTTTAGAGTGCTTTCATAGTGCATTCCATCTTAAAATATTCGGGTGGTCATTTTTTATTTTCACAAATTCATTTCCTAAATTTGTTTAAAATTGGGGATAAAAAATCTAGATGTCTCCTTAAAAAGTTGAAAAATTATAAACCCATGGGGTGTTTATGGAGAGGGATAAAAAGTTCTTAGTTATTGTACCTATATGGGTATACAATAGGATAATTTGGTAGATCAAATTTTTATTCCACATAAAACATTATGTTAGGAAGTGTTTAGTAAATATAAATGGGTGTATTGAAGTGCCCTTGTGAGATTAAATAGTCCCAATGAAGTCAGTTTACAATGGGGAATTGTATAACCCAAAATTAACACTTGGTAAATACAAATTGTGCATCAAACTAAGTGTTGAATAACTTTTAAAAACACCATTCTATCTAATGATATAGTGGTTAGATATCTCTTACATTTCTATCTTTATATGATTAATTTATTGAGATGTCCATCCATATTCTTTATATAAAATTTAATGTTATATTTTATTTCAAAAAACTCATGTATTATTAAGAAATAAATTATAGATGAAAAATTTGTAAACAAATAATGGAATTTAATGGAAATATAGACCTTGTAATAACATTAATAAAAGCACATCATTATTGGTGTCATATAATGTCTTATGAAGACCTTGGTGAAAAAAATCATTTCAATTATGAATTTTTTTGATGGATTTTTAGATATATATATAGTAAAAAAGAGGAATTAAAAGTCATTATAGTTATTCATAACACATCAAGTATTATTAAAAAAATTCCTTGATTTATATTTCTATAGTTCTTAGATATTTAATGGTATAGTTACAAGTTTACCAAAAAAATATAAAATACTAATTTTAAAGAACTATTATATAGTGGAAGGAATGTGGGTTTTTTGTCAATAAAGTTGATTAAAATTTTTATAAACACCATGTTGAGATAAATAACTTCATTGTTCAAAGAAACTATAACATGATATATTTGGAAAATAATCATTCCAGCCTGATCATGGAGCTTGTTTTAAGGAACTATTTCATAAAACGAATATACCACATCATGATATTGGTAAAAGATATATATTTATTTTAAAATGTAATCTCCCAAATTTTCAGATTTTTAATAATTTTATCCTTTTTCATATTTTCTATTTTATAGAAAAACCAATTCTTAGTCGATTAAAACACCTAGTTATTTTGGATAACCTTGAAAAATTAATTTTTTATTGGTTAAAAAATATGAAATATTGATATATCATCCTAGATCATCATAAATGAATTCTGTGGACTATTATAGTTGTTCTTGAGAAATATGAATATGTGTGTGTCATCCATTCATTTTTTGTACTTGAGGAAGGTATTGACTGTTTATTTATTCGATTGGACACTTATATTTAACCATTTACATTTTAATAACATATTTACTACTTGTAGGTGTCTAGGGATAACTTTATGATCTGACATCATAATTCATTTTTTATTATGAAAAATGAATATGTGAATTGTGAATAATTTTTTTGAGAACTATATCAATAAAAAATAAATATATAAAATTGAAAATGTATTTAAAATCCTTTATGATCATATAAATATCTATATATAATTATCTATCATCTTTATTTATCTTATTCTTCATCATTTGTAAATCCTGCAATCTAAATGTTATGGGTGTATGAGAAATTTTGTTATAAAGTAGTTTTTACACTAATTCACTACAAATTAGCACTTCACAGAATCCTTAATGTAGCATATGAGGTCTATAAGGTGAAGTACCCAGAGAGGTGAGTGGGGGGGGGGGGGGGGGGTGGGGGTGAATCGGGGTATGATAGATTACAACTCCCTCTCATTCAGATCATGTTCTGTCATTTAACAAAACAAACTTCCCTCATTCTCTTGTAGAAATACATGAACATAAATGAAATCATGTGTAGGACACAGTGATTTTAGTTGGTTCACCCTCACTGGGATACATCCAAGGAGAATAAAACAATGATGTGTCGATGTACAAATTTCACTAAATATCACTGTCAATTACATGGTTGGGATAGATGACTTATATGCCTAGGATCACTACCTTTAAAAAAATTATGGTCTGTTCACTTAACTTTAATGGGTAACTCAATATGTCACTTTCTCTAGCTCACTACTAGTGGAAATGATCACTAATTCCTCTTCCATCACTCAGTGCTCTTGGAAGTATTCCACTCATAGTTTATGGATGTATAGGTCCCGTCATTTGAAATAAAGAACACATCCTCAACAATAGGTAGATGCTCTGTTGAAGTCCATTTTTCACCCGTAGTTGAAATCCACTTTTCTGCAAACTAATTAGTTTAAAAGTATTTCCTTAGCAAACTAATTTAGTTCTTTTAAAGATTTATTGAATACTTTAAGAACTCAATTTATTTATCTATTAACTACATATGGGTTATGCTTCGTGGATCACCTCTCTGTGAACCATCTCTCCTCTACATACCATCCCTGCCTCTCAGTCTGTCTCTACTTCCAAAAACTATATCTCAAATGTAGACTACCTCTGATTCTGTAGACTATCTTTCCTCCATATACATTTTCTTCATCCTTCACATACTATGTCTTCCTCCCCTATGTATATAATCCTTTTTAGGTTATTGTTCCCTATAGAATGCTTTAGTCTAATTACTTCTGCACGAAACACTTCACCCTTCATCAAATTATCCCTCAAAAACATGTTTCATTCTACACTAAATTACAAGGGAAAAGATGTTTTCTTATGAAAATAACTCTATGTAATGATGGTATTAGTTCTACTTATATAGAAAAATAGATCCGCAAAAATCCTCTAATACGAGATTACCCAAGTCTTAAATGTGGTACAACCTTAACCACCTACCTCTTCTCCCCTAAACTATTCTCCCCTATGTGGTTAGTGTACTATCTTTATTCCTTCATGGTTTCCAAAATCATCGACATGTTTTTGAAAATTATTCCCTTAACAGTTTCTTAAATCAACACCTCATTTCCGTAAACGAAAAGCCACTTCACATACGGTAAGACTTCCGCATACCGCATGCCTTCGCCTTGAATCATTTTCTCCCCACGAACCATTCTCATATGTGGTCTTCATCTAACGTTTTGTGGTTCCCTCCCTTTACCATTTCCTTCAACGTTCTGCATACCACCTATGTAATCCATGAACCGAGAGAACACCTTACTATATTTTTCTATAAAATATTCCCCTTTGGAAAACCCCCACCATTATTTTTCGCGGTCATATTTCATTATCAAAAAATACAGTCACACTTAAAAAATACCAAGAGGACTCCTTGCAATATTTTCCCCTAAAATATATCCCTTTTGGTTTATTGACAACACTTTTTTAATTTGATATATCATTAAATATTCTTACAACTTCTACCATCATTTTCATCATACTATTAAGATAGTGAGAAAGGAGTTACTCATGACATACCCTATACCCACATGAGGCATGCTCAGCATGATAAACATGTGTATAATGAAAATTTCATCAATGAATCACTTTATTCCATTCCATCACCACCCTACTTCTTTCGTCATGAACCTCAAATATGGCGATATGTATCCTTTGGTCAATAATGTCTATAATCATCATATTTAATACTCTTTATAACTTGATTATACCTTATATCATTGATCTACCTTTCATCTTCTCCCCATGTCTTTACTTAATAAACTTTCTCCCCTTTAATAGTCACACTTTCTACACCTTATTCAAATAACCCAAAGATCACTTCATTGTAGTCTGAAACAAGGTAAATAACACATATTATTACATTAGGGAAAAATATAACATTCCTTGGGGAGAGGGGTCCCACATACATGATTTTTTCATGCATGGAGAGTCAACTGATATCTCAGAGATAGTTGATGCCTTTAAAATGATTCATTGGGTAAGGCCTTTGTAAGAATATATATAACTTTTTATTAGGTAGTCACATACTCCAACTTCCCAAGACTTTTCTCCACCCCCCCTTGATAATATGATAGATGATATCAATGTAACATGTACTTGAGTGATGTGATGGAATTTTTATATGTTTTATGTTACTTTAATTATCAAAATGGATTCTGATCAGATATTTCACTATGACTCCAATATCCTCAAGCTACTTCTTCATCCACAGTAACAGTGTGTATTCTTGAGTGGATGCAATATAATAATCATCTGTAGTGATCAATTAAATTCAATCTTGTTTCTTGATTATCCAATAAATACACAATATTCAAGAATTGAAGGTACCTCTTTATGTTTATTTCATAACATCTACTAAACTAGCCCATTCTACATATTTGTATCGCAATAGATCCGAGTAAGATTTGTCACTGTATATCTAACCGAAATCCACAATTCCCTTAATATACCGAAATATTATTTCTACTACAATAATGTGGCTTTATTTCAGATTATTTTGATAGTATGTAGCTTAAAATATGTATAAAATAATTTATAGTCATTTTACTATTAAGTACAATTGAATTTCTAGGATCCTCAGGTATTCTGTGATATTGATAAATTTTCCTACATCATCGGGTGATAGTTTCATCCGTGTAGCCACCAAATTCTTCATTTCCATGGATTTATCCATTCCAAACCTTCTAAAAAATTACTTTTCAAATTTATACTTAAAAATTAATATTCAATTATTTCTTAGTGTTACCTATAAACTAAAGAAAAACATCACTTCACCAATCATTGAAATTTCAAATTCACTTTTCATGAATTCAGAACATTTTCTACATTGTGCTTTATCTGATCCACCAAATATTTTTTCATCAACATATACTAGTACCATAATCCATTGATCATTTTCATTGTTGACATATAGATTTTAAGAAACTCCACCATAATTTAAACTAATATTCTTTAAAAATTGATCTCGCATTGAATACCATGCTCTTGGTTCTGACTTTAAACCATATAAATCATTCTTTAATAGAAATTTTGTTTTCTCATCTTTATTAATAAAAAAATTATTTGGGTTTTCAACATTATATTCTTCTCCAAAATATACATTTAAAAATGATGACTTGTCATCCATATGGAACAATTTGATCTTTCTTTTCACTACTATGGAAAAAAATAATATGATTGTATCTATCATTTGAACTAGTGAAAATGTTTCATAAACATCCATTCCTTCTATCTAGGACTACCCTTTCAAAACTACTTGTTCTATTTTTTTGAATCACCGTACCCTATTCATTCATCTAGTTTTTAAATACGCATTTCTCCATGAACACATTCTTGTCTGTTGGTCTCGAATCAATCTATCGTGTATGATTTTTCTCAATTTGATCAAGCTCTTTATTCATATATTAGAACCAAATTCTCATTTCCAACATATTTATAAAAATAATTAAGATCTACCTATAATAGGTATGATGCTTTATGTAGTGTCTTCATCTTCGTTGTCTACACTAGAGCTATCTGATCTCCAATTATATTTTGTCTATTAATTTCAAATCTTCTCTTCTATCTATACTGAATTGTAATCATCTATATCATCATCTATGTCATCTTATAAATCATCCAAAAGAACTAGAAAATTCCCCGATCTGTGTATTTCTTCATCATTATCCTCTAGAAATGTATCAGGTATTTTCAAAACATTATACTCATTCTCCACTATGTTTTCATCATGTTATTCAACAATCTATCTAGACACTTTTAAATGCATTTATATGCTTTTAATTTCATTGAGTAGCCAATAAATACACCTTCATCTCCATGGTATTAAAACATTATATGTTTCTCCTTGTTGACCATGAAACACCTACTTCCAAATATTCGAAAGTACTTCAATGATAGATTATTTCCATACCATGTCTCATTTGAAGTCATCTATTCCTTCAAAACAAAATGCTTTATTTGAAGTGCATATTTCTGTAATCACTTCTTATATACACAATTTCTCTAGAAGCTATATCTCAATGTGCATTGTTTTCGATAAGTTATTTAAAATAGTATTTATTATCTCAACTACTCAATTTTTCTGTGGAGTTCTCACTATTGAAACATGATGCCTTATTCCATGTTTCTCGAGATAATCCTATACTTGGCTATTTGTGATCTCTATTCTATTATCCATATATAACTTTTGAATTTTTTGATCTAGAATCTTTTCAACATATCATAGATATCTTTTAATGAATATAAAAAACACATACTTGTGGGTAATGACTGATACTCATTCCATTATAATATAATCATTAATAAAAAGAACATAATATCTCATCCCAACAACAAAACTTCATGAAATTGGTTTGCACAAATCAATATGAACCAAATTAAGAAATATTATTGACCTTTACTCTTTTTACTTATATGTCTTTCTTATAAAATTCTATCATTGTTAGAAATCATATATATGTGTATGGTCACGTAATAATCTAGGGATATATAGGGAATCATAAATTTTTCCAGATATTCTAAGGGCATTTGGCTCATGTGGCCAAGATGTTTGTTCCAGAACCTATTTTATTCTTCCATGGATAGAAAGAATATATCTTCTTCTCCACTCATAGGGTAGATATTCCTTTTTTTCATTTTTTACAACACAACAACGACACATTTTTCCTTAATGACACATAATTTCCTGGAAAATATTATGGTATGTCCTCAGTCACACAATTGACCAATTCTTAATAAGTTGTGACTGAGACCTTTAACTATGAATACACATGCACATCAAATGTATTTTCCCCAAAACATTGATTTCCCATAGCCAATAATATTCGACATTTCATCATTTCTAAATATTATGATACCCACTTTATCATACCTAATTATCATCACCAGATCCTTTATTCCTTTTATTTGGGAGATTCATCCACTATCAATGATCTATATCCCAATGTGATTTGATGCCTTGATTACAATTTTTGCAACAACTTCCTACTCAATTATTTTCTTTTTTTTGATCCATGGTTCTGATTTCATACATGGTATGGATTCATACTCTTGATATTCCTTGAAATATAGTGGACTAGCTTCATCTTGTAGCGTTGAAAATCAATTTTTAATTTTCATCTCTTTTGATGACACATTTTTCTACTTCGTATAACCAATCTGAGTCTTCTTTGACACATTCATCTATATTACTAATGTGAAATATCATTCCATGTGTCTGAATCTTTCACACCTAAAAAAGTGATCATAAAATTATGACCTGAAAATTGATCTATATATAACTTCCTCTGTTTTTCATGTTCCATTTAGTATCAATTTTTATGGGACAAACATTTTGTGCATGTCACATATTTTTGAAACTATATAATTTTATGCATGGTACATTCCTGTGTGGAAATACGGAACCACTATTTATACCGTGGGTTATCTGAATCTTTTGATTCTCCATCATACCCAAATAAATATTAAATCTTGAAGTAGGTGTTCATGTTCCAGATTCAAACATTACTACATTCTATTTCTATCAAGACCCATAGTTTCCTGATCAGTTTAATTTGTCTACAGATTCCTTTCTACTGGAAAACCATTCTCTAAATTCATCTTTTCTTTTTCAATGTCATCTATTTTCTTGATGATGTTCTATGAGTTTAAAATATTTATTGATCCTTAATAATTCATTATAGATCAATTACGTCATATTAATGTTCTTATATGTGTTTGATTTGATATTTTATCATTTCAGTCAAATTATCGATCTCTCTTTTTTGTTATTAAATTTTGAGTTTGTACTAAACCACATTTTCTATGTTTTCAGTAATTTAAGACTTCAGTTTTCAATTTTATAATTTAGATCAAACTACTCTTCTTCTGGTTGTTGCAAATAGTGTTAATCATCATGAACCACTTTGTTAGATTTCAATTTTTTATCCAAACAATTATCTTTTCAAGAGAATCTTACAATTCAACATGAAGGTAAACTCTTCCTTCAACTTCTCCATATTCATTTTCACTTTCTTTTTTTCATGGAATATAATACAACCACCAAAAAACCATATACTTCATGATCCTTATAGTCCTTCATATCTTATTTCTCTAATTCTTCAATATTCATCTTCTTTTGATTGTATATTCCTCTTTTTGAGAACTTTCTCTTATCACTTCTCATACCATTCACATTTTATGAATACTTCTTTTTGGGGATTTCATCATTGTATGTATTGTCATCATCAAACCTCATAGGACACGTTATTACAAAATTCCCAATCCTTCCACATCAAAAGAATACAAGTGGAATTTTACCTTTTATGATTCCCAACAAAACTAATGTAAGAACCTTGTATTGGATATCATGTATGACACACAACAATAAGCATGTAAGGTAATATAATATCCATTTACTTTATAATATATTTACTATTTAAAATATGTTACATATATTTCAACACAAGAAACTCCATGTTAGCTTGAAATTCAATCAAAACTAAGTTACTATACATTATAATCAACAACAAACTTCTTCTACAACATGAATTATACAAAAAAGTGACTTTCTTTGATGGATTTCTCTATACGTAATATTGTGTTTTACCGATAAATAGTTTGTAATTAAAAAGTTACTATTTAATATAAGAAGATAAAACCATAAATTTAAAATATTATTTACTTAATTATGAAATTATATCATTTATATTACTAAATAATTGGTTATAAATAAATTAAAAAATAATATAATAAACAATTGAATATTAAAATGATATTTTTATAGAGAACTATAATTATGATCAAAAAGTGTTTTTACACTAATAATTTAAATAAATTACAGTTAGTGAGTGATATTAATGTAATTAATTTGTTAAATATTTAATAAATTATATTTTATATTCATCCAATAGATTTGGAAAGCATAAAAAATGATAATACCCAATATTTCACATAAAACCCTATATTTTTATTAAGGCATTTTTACCGCCTTTTAGGGGAGAACCTATTTTAAATATCATTTTTGAAACTTTTATGAATTTAATTTGATAAAATAAAATTTATTTTTTAATTTATAATGTCATAATTAATTTAGGATGAATTTTTGGGATTTTTCTTAGAAACTTCTTTTTTTTGAATAGTGAAAAATACTAGGTTTTAGTTAAAAACTGCCTTTTTTGTTTAAATAATTTTTAATATCAAATTATATTTTAATATTTTTTTTAAGTCACATTGATCAAATAATATGTTTATTAATACAATTTATTTCATTATAATCAATTTAAAATTTTTAATTGATCATAAACACATAATAATCTTTTGAACATTTTTCTTCTAAAACCAGTTAATCAATCTGTCCGTGAAATTAGACTTAACCACAATTTTGAAGCATTTGTGATTTGAGTTTTGAAAATTTTAAATTCCCCATTGTAATCAAGAAAAATGTTTTTGGTTTAATAAGGCCAAATTAGTTTTTTACAAAAATTATTAGTGGTAGTGATTAAAATTAAATAAAGTGATTAAGGTAAAATTATGCTTTAAGTAGACTAAAACCCTATGTTTAAGAGGACAAATGACCTATCCACTTGTCTAACACCCATTATATGGACATAAGTCAGCCATTAAACTTATATTAAAGAGTTTTGGTGGGTTTTTATGAAATTTTTTAGGTTTGAACATGTGTACACCTAACTTCTTTTCAAGAATACCATGTGAGTCCTTTTCATGCCCTATAAAAGGCAACCACCTCTACCCATTCCTCACACCTCTCCAATATCTTATGTTAGTCCAAAAACTGCCCAAATTGACTACCAAAATCTCTCCCCAAGACCTAAAATCCCCCATTTAGGTATAATAATTTTCATGGAATCCTTTTGGGTTAAAACAAAATAAGTTACCTAATTGAAAGGTAATGTCGTTTCTCAATCTCTCAAGTTTCATTTCCATTATCCAACCCATATAATATAATTATTATATTGATGTGTAACAAAACCTATATCCTAAATAAAATATGTTTTTATTATTATAATTTTTTGACCAAAAAATACACAAACCACCATCTAATAGGTAACAGATATAATGCTTCTTTGTATGGTGAATTACTCCCCCATGAAACGATGAATGTTTAATTTTTCCCAACCACCTCTCATGGTGGCCATTATGGTAAAAAATCTATTTATATATATTATATTTGGTATTTATTGTGTATTAATACATTTTTAACCCTTTTATTATACCTACATTTAATACCTTAAATTATACATTCATACAATAAGATTGTATGAGGAAGTGTGGACTACCACCCCCTCAAAGCGTTGTGATTCGTTCACACTAAACATGGAATGTATAAGGGATCATTATAATATAAAACAATATTCATACAAAAAATATATATGATATTCATAACGTAATTATCTTTTTATAAATATAATATATATATATATATATATCATCTTTTTTATTACCCTTTCATAATCTTACAAAGTGATAACTTTATTCGTCGACATGTGGACTACCACCTCCTCAAAATTATGTGATTCCTTTTACATTACATAATTATTTAGATAAGTATTTCTAATTAAAAAATATTATATTTATTATTTAATGATCATTTTTGAGGGATATGGTGTTACTTAACTTCTGTCCAAAACGACCATTGAAAAATGGCAATGTTACTCACGTGTACGAAAGACCTAACATCTCCATAATTTTAACATTCATCCATTTTTCATAACTATATATAATGATTAATTTAAAAATTATAATTGATGTATAAATATGAAAATTATTTAATTATTATTATTCTTTATTTTTTATTTAATGGACCCTATGACCATATTTGGCTAACAATAGTTGTTTTGACACATAAACTAAACATGGTTAAAAACTCTTGATGTAAACATAATTGTTTGATTAGTTGTATAAAACATGGTACAAATTGAAATAAAAGTAATTATAAACATGAAAAATTTTATGAACCAAGTATACAATTAAAATAATTTTATTATTATTTTATTTGAAGGACGCTCACCCAAAATTAAATGCATAGTAAGTGATTCTTCTATCATTTTCATTTTTGGAGGCATACTTAATCATCATGAACCTAATTTATTACATATGTTGTACATACTAAAAAATTGGGAAATATTATCTTAAATTCTATTTTTTTCATAGTAATTAGATTCTTTATTGAATGGTTTTCACTTTTGGGGATTTCGATTCATATGTAATAGATTTTGGTCTTACATTGCTTTTCTAAAGGCATACGCCATATACACCATTACTTATATATTATAGTATATCTAAAACACATTTTATAAATTATATAATGAGTCCATTTTATTAATGGCATAAAAAATTATCTTGTTGGAGATTATGAATTAAATGTTTCAAGTGGTATGGGACACTTTGGTATATTTAATAATTAATTTCTAAAACATATTTATAAAAATTACATCTTAAATATCGCTTCCATTTGTGATTGTTAAATTTATTTTGGAAACAATAAATGTATTGTAATAATTTTTTATTGGAACATACCTTTTATATACATATTTTCACACAATGGATATTATTACCTCCTAAACCATATATCATTTTCATGAGGTGTTCACTTTGACAGATGTTTTATTAATTGGGGAATTATTGATAAATTTATATCTTCTATTCAATATGGATACATTTTTAAGGCACATTGTTCATGAATATGAGAATTTATATTTATTGGTATGACCAAAGTGGCGAATGATTATAGATATCCTGTCGATGAGTCCGTAGTCTCATGCGAGGAGTCATTTGGATACCTTCCTTTTATGGGTTTTGACCATACATGTTTTAAACCATCTTGTGAACGGTCTTGACAGTAACGATACCATGTACCCAAGAAACATTGTATCCCAAAATTAAGAATTCATATTATTAATATTCTGATATTATCCATCCATGATACTTTTCATCAACATTTCCATGGATTTATTTCATTTTCAGGATTCAATTATTATTCATCCATGAGATAATGGGTCAACATATTTATGGATACATTTCACTTTCAGTTCATTGAATAAATGAAATGTGTTTAATTTTCTTAAATTTCCATATTGAAATTTATTTATATTGTTTTTTTAATGGAATGTTCTTCAAATTATTACATTACCAAATTTCTAAAGTATGTCTATTCAATTTATTGATTACTTGGCATGTGTGTTCAGTTATTCACCTTATCATATTGAGTGTTCTCATCAATTCATTATTTCTTCCACTATATTTTTCCCTTACTAATAATTTTGTATCTCCATTATTATTTTTCATTCCCCAGGAATCCAAGAAGCATACCATAAAAGATATGCATGGATTCCACTTGATGGATTGGTGTTATCCTCAGAGTTATTTATTTAGAGTGAAGAAAGAAAAATTTTGTTGTAGTCAATGTATTAAATAGTAATATAATACCCATTTATTTTTATAGTTTACCATGAAAGATATTCATGGATTCCCATATTAATTTTCTTTCCCTAGGAATCCAAGAAGCGTACTATAGGTGGATGTGGTTCTGGAACAGATGTACTTAGGAGTAAAAACTCAGACAGGGTGTTCGAGGCTTGACTAGGGGTAACTTGGTATATGAAAACAAGCCTTACTACACACCAAATTTTTACAGTCATAGGGGATATTCATTGGATAATCTTATTTTTCCTTACAAACCATTTTGAAGGACTTGGATACATAACAAGTAACCTAGGTTAAAACTAAGGAGTTTTTCATTGAAGATAATGTGTTATGATTTAGATATCCATCTCATGATATTATAGATAAACCCTAGACCAAGGAAGGACCTTTGTGGGGATAAAATGGATGAGGTATTTATGTATTTATGTTGTATTGAAAACCTTAGTTAAAAATCTATTTATATATTAACCTAATTTTAAGGATGTCCATCATATTTAAATTTATTAATTTTTTTACATGCGTTTTGGAAAAGGAAAAACTATAATCTAAGTGAAAACCAATAAAATACATAAATATTAAGGCTCTTAATCCCATGACCAAAGGACGATAAAGGTTTCATGCCAACCACTGACTTACAGAATTTCCTTGTAAATTCCCATTTTTTTAGTTACAAAATTTTATGAATAAATATTAATGATGAACCAGTAGTAACACTTTTGATTATTAGAAATTTATCTATTAACCATATTTATTTTGAGGGATATTTAAAGACAAATAGTAATACTTGTCACTCTTTTATAGGCTTATGATCCATTAAAGTTTCTTTTAGTTCTTCAAGATTATGAAAAATCATTATTGGTAATTAATTCTGATTACTAAAATAATTAATTATAATATGATCATACCATATCCAAAATATAAGATTCTTTATAAGAAATTTAATCCAACCAATAAATAATATTTCATTATATTCATGTTCAGTAAAATAATTACACAAATTTAAGAAAACGAATTAGATGTAAAATGTTGTCTTAATACCTTATTTTTTGTTGAATAGATGATCTTATAAATCATCTTAGATTCATGGATTTTAGGACCTCAACATTCCACTGATCATTCAATTTTTTGGGATTGATGGAATCGTTCAATTCGTATAAATATTTACTCTTTCAATTCAAGTATGTTTCTCTACATTCCACTAATGTTCTCCTTCTTAGAGACCTAGTTTCATGGTATTCCATGTGACCTTTTTACTTTATATTCTCTCTTTTTTTAGGATGTTTCATGAAATCTTCTCACTATATGGGATTTCAATGTATGAAATATCAAACAATCCATTACCATTATTGATTTTAAATTGGGAAGATGAAATTTAAATAAATTTGGGAGAATGTGACACCCTAAAAAACTAATATAAGAACCTTGTATTCTGTATCATCTATGAAACACGACAGACAGAACATAAGGAAATATAATATCAGTATGCTTTATAATATATTTACTATTAAGAAAATATTATATATATTTCAACTCATTAAACAATGAGTTAGCTTGAAACGATTGAGACACTTAGTTAGTGTACATTATACTCAACAAATCCCTTCCATTATAGATTGTGTTACATACATATGTGACTTTATTTGATATCTTTCACTATACGCAATATTGTGTCTTATTGAGAAACAATTTTTAATTAAAACATAATTATTTAACATAGTAAGATATAAAATATTACATTATGAATTTTATTAAGTAAATTCTGAAATTATATGGCATTAAAAACTAAATAATTAGTTACAAATAAATTTCAAATGAATATAAGAACTAATTGAATATTAAAAGGATATTTTTATAGAGAACTATTTATATGCTCACAAAGCATTTTTACCATAATATATTAAATTAATTAAATTTATTGAGTGATATTAATGTAATAAATATTTTACCTTTTCAATTAATTATTTTTTATATTCATCCAATATATTTGGTAAGAATTAGATAATAAAAAAACCAATATTTCACATAAAAACCTATATTTTTATTAAGGAATTTTTACAGCCTTATAAAAAATAAACTATTTCAAATATTAATTTTGACAATTTTATGAGTTTAATTTTTAAACAATAAAAATTATTTTTGAATTTATAATTTCAAAATTAGATTAGGATGAATTTTTGAGATTTTTTTGAGAAACATCACTTTTTGTTGAATAAGGAAAAATACTATGTTTTAATTAAAACTGTCTTTTCGATTATATAATTATTAATGTTAAATTACGTAATAAATTTTTTTAAAGTTACATGGGATAATTTAAAAATATATGAATAATATTTAGTTCATTAGAATAAATTTATAATTTAAAATTCAATATAAAAACAAAATAATATTTTGAACATTTGTCTACTAAGATATGTTAATCTATTTATCTACGAGATGAACATTAATCCTAATTTTAAATTTTTGTGATTATAACATTAAGAATCCAAAATAAAAATTTTAAATGAATATAATATTTGTGTTATAATAAAATAAACATAATTTTAGACAAAAACGGTTAGTGAACATGATTAAAATTAACTATAGTGATTGAGGTGTAATTAGGCTTAAAATAGACTAAAACCCTAAGATTAAGGGCACAAATGACCTATAAACTTGTAAAAACCCAATTTGATTGCCATATTTCCTCAATTAAACTTCTTTTCACGATTTTCGGTGTTTTTTATGACTTTTTTTATGTAATAACATGAGTACTCCAAACTTATTTTCAAGAATACCATGTGAGTCCTTTTACTTCTCTATAAAGGGCTACCACCTCTAACCATTCCTCACACCTCTCCGACCTCTTATTTTCAGACATGATCTAAAAAAATGGCCTCCAAAAATCCCTCCCCAAGACCTATAATCCTCTCTTTAGGTATTATACCTTCCATGTATTCCTTTTAGGATAAACCAAAATAAGTTACACAATTAAAATATAATGTATTTTCTCAATCTCCATAATTTCATTTCCTTCCTCCAACCCCTAAAATCACTTTATTCAGTTCCGGTGTAAAAAAGTATCCTAAATACACTAGGGTGTTTTCATTATATTATTTCAAACTAAAATTACCCACACCATCATCTAATGGGAAACAAACATAATATTTTTTTTATGCTGAACTACTGCCTCACAAAACGATTATTGTTCAATTTTCCCATACCTTCTCTCATAGTGGCCATTATGATAAAAACTATGCTTATATATATTACATAAAATATTTATTATTTTTAATACATATTTAATACTATTATTACACCTAACATTAATACTTCCCATTTTACATTAATAAGATAACATCATTTGAGGAAATGTGGACTACCGCCCCCTCAAAGTGTTGTCATTCGTTCACACTAAACATGGAACACGTAAAGAATAGTTTTAATTAAAAATTTGAGACATAAAATAAATTTATATGATATTTATGATCTAATTTTATTTCTATAAATATAATATATATAAATATATATCATATCCTATATTACACTTTCACAATCTTAAAAAGTGATAATGTTATTCGTGGATGTGTGGACTACTATGTCCTCGACAAAATGTGATTCCTTTTACATCATAGAATTATCTATATAAGTAAATATGATTAAATAATATGGTATTTTTTATATTATGATCATTTTTTAATTATATTTTTTTACTTACCTTCTTTCCAGAACGACCATTGAGAAATGGCAATGTTACTCATGCGTACGCACGACCTACTGTCTCAATGATTTTAACATTAATTATTTTTTCATAACCATATTTAATTATTGGGTTTAAAAGTATAACTGATGTATAAATATGATAATTATGTCATGTTTAATATTCTTTAGATGTTATATAATGTCCCTGTGACCATATTTGATCCCCAATAGTTATTTGGACCCAAAAACCGAATTTGGTCAAAAAACCTGATGTAAGCTTAATTGTTTGTGTAGTTGTACACAAAATGGTAATAAGTGAAATAAAAGTAATTATAAAAATTATAAATTTTATGAATCAAGTAGAAAATTAATATAAGTTTATTATGTAGTTTTTTAAAGGATGCTCACCTAAAAGGAAATGCAAGGTATATGATTCTTGTCTCATTTCAATTTCATGAGTCATACTTCATTATTGTGCATATAATTTTTATATATGGTATACATACTACCAAGTTAACATATAGTATCATTAATTATATTATTTTCATAGTAAATATATGTTTCATTTTATTATTATCTCTTTTGGGTCTTTCGATTCATATGTAAGGTATTTTTATCTTACTTAACTTTTCATAAGGCATATGCTATATAAACCAAATAATTCTTTTGTATAGTGTATCTATAAACCCTTTTATACATTATATCATTAGTCCCTTTTCCACATGTAATAAAATAATTTCCCTCATGGGTATTATGAATTAAATGTTTCAAGTGGAATGTTATACATTGGGATGTTTAATGATTAATTTCCTAAAACATATTATTAATAATTACCTTTGAAATATCATTTTTTTGTGATTGTTAAATATTTTTAGAAACAATAAATTTATGGTAATAATTATTCAATGTAGCTTACCTTGTATATCAATATTTTCAAATAATGAATATTATTATTTCCTGATATTTATATCATCATCATGCGGTCTTCACTTTGATAGATATTTGAGTAACTGTGAAATTATTGATAAATCTCTATCTTCTATTCAATATGGATACATTTTGATAGGGCACATTATTCATGAATATGAGAACTTTTTTGGACTGGTATGACACGGGTGTGTCCTGTTTATAGATATCCCCTCAATTCATCGATAGTCTCATGGGACGAGTCATTTTGATAGCTGACTTATATGGGGGGTTTCCCTGCATTTTGTAAATTATCTTGTGAATTGTATTGACAGTAAATGTACCATGTACCTAGGAAACACGACATCTAGTAATTAAGAATTTAATTAATTTATATTAAGATATTATTCATCTATGAGATTTTTTTGTCCACATATCTAAGGATTTGTTTCAATTTCAGGATTCCATTTTTGTTCATCCATGAGATAATGCATCCACATATCTTTGGATATATTTCATTTTCAATACATTGAATAAATGGCATGTATTTCAGTTTCCAAAAATTTCCATATTGATATTTCCTTTTATAGTTATTTTGAATTGTATGTTCTTCCATTTATAATGTTTCCATATTTTTATCGTACTTACATTAATTTCATTGAATACATGACATGTGCGTTCAATTATATTCCTTTAAATATTGGATATTCTCCTAGATTCATTATTGATTTTGATACATTTTTTCCTTACTAAGCATTTTATATCTCCCTTTTTATGTTTCTTTCCCCAGGAATCCATGAAGTGTACTATGAAAAATATGCTTGGATTTTACCAGATTGATTAGAGTTATCCTAAGAGTTATTTATTTGGAAAGAAGAAGAAAAAATGTTGTAATCTATGATTTCATTTGTAATATAATAATCATTTATATATCTACTTTACCAAGACTACTAAAATTATTGGTCCTTCAGGGATTCATTCCATGTAATCATGCCAATTTATTTGTTAGAAGACACTATCTCTAGGATATCTAGGGACTGGTCACTATGACATTAACCTTTCCTTTTCCCATTTGGTGATTTGAGGAGTGAAATTACAAGATATCAACCAAATTATCTTCCTTATGACTATATTCAATAGAAATATTCTTCTTGGCCTTGAATTCCACTTCTTTGGACTTCCCCTTTTCCACTGCATCATTATCATCATTTCTCATTTCATATGCAATGACAGTACAAAGCACGTTATCCAGTGTCCGATCCATCATATCTTTATCTTCTAATACAAAAAATTTTGGATTATACCAACGTTGAAGTTTCCTCAATATACAAATCACAATATTTATATCTACAATAACTTCTCTAAGACCACACAGGTCTTCCACTAAACAATTCATCCTAAAAAATAATGTATCAACATTTTCATTTGGGTTAATTCTCATATTTTAAAAAAAAAATCTAAAAAACCTATAGCTTTTCCTCTCTGGCCTTTGAAACTCATTTAAAGATATTAAATAGATTTCCCACACTACATTTGACGTTTTACATTACAAAACATTCGTATAAATTTAATTTTATAGGGATCCCCCTAGATCATTGATCCTTTTATCATCAGAATTGAATTCTATTTTTTCGGCATATGATAAAGCCCTACTATTGATATTAGATGATATTGCATGCATAGTTTCTTTGAGGAAATCCATTCCTAATGATCAGAAGTAGTGCTATATTCAATTATTACATGCTTCCATCAAATATATAGAGTTAATTTTGATTGAACACCTATGTTTCTTCTACCGACAGAGAACCACTGAGTGTTAAACTTTCTCTCTGATACCATTTGTTAGGTCCAATTAATCAAATACCCTGAAAGGGGGGATGAATCAAGGTATGAAAGATTAAATCCCATGCCCCTTCAGATCATGTTTTTTCATTAATCAAAACACAACCACCTCTTTATCTTGTAGAAATATATGAATAGAAATGAAATCTTTCACAAGACATAGCATTTTTACTTGTTTCACCCCCATTGTGATATGTACAAGGAGCATACAACAGTTATGTGTCAAAGTACCAAATCCACTAAAGAACACTGCCAATTACAAGGTTTTGGCTATATTAAATCTATACCCAGTCTAAATACCTTTATAATATTTAGGGTTGGATCAATAAATACCTAAGGGTCACTCACTATGTCTCTTCCTATGGATCACTGTCAGTGGGAAGGATCACCGTCTTCTTCTTTTTTCACTCACTACTCTTAGAATGGATACAATTAGAGTTTAAGGACTTGTAGGTCCCTTAATTTACATAAAATAACACATGCTCAACTATAGGTAGATTCTCTATTGGATTCACTTGTTCACCTATAGATGAAATCTCATTTTCTTCATATAGTTAGGTTAGTCTAAATTTCTTTAGTGAACTATTTTAGTGATTTTTAAATTTTCATTGAATCCTCCATGAACTAAATTTGTTTATTTGCAAACTGTGTAGTGGGTATTCATCCCTAAATATGTCTTCACGAACCACCTCCCATACGCATACCATCCCTACATCTAAGACTACATCTGCTTCCTTGAAACGTCTCTCATCTACAGACTACATCTTCTTCTGCAGACAGTCTCTTCTCCACATGTCGGGTCTTCATCCTTTTCATACCACATCATCATCCTCCATGTACCTATTCACTTTTAGGCGATAGTTACTACAAAGACCTAGAAATTTCAAAGGAATTTTTTTTCTTAATTCTTTGGAATTTTACAAGTCAGCAGTTTCTGACGGCACCTGATTCCGAGGCCCGGTGTGCCCGGAATCAATTTCTGAAGTATTGTTCGGGTGCATTTAGTAAACGTACGTGAAAGTTTTTTTATATTTTTAACTAGTGCTTGGAATTGAAATCTGAGTGCACCAATGAACTCGCAACACTGGTATTCACTTAAGGAAACCTTTACACAGTTGCATTTTCTTGGAAGGAGAAGTTAATTTTTTGGGATTTATATTAAATTAAATAAAATTTTTGTACACAATTTTATTGTTTAAGAGTTGGTTATTTCCTACAAGGGGGAGTTATAGGTGGGTCCCACACCCACATAACCTCCCATAAGAGGATAATCTGTGGTGGGGCCCACAAGAGCCCCTAACCCTATAACTTCCCCTAAACTCCCCCTTAACTCCCCTTCATTTATTTTGAAAACACCCATCATTTATTATAGTGGAGCTTCTCTACCTCCCTCTCATTAAGTATTCCAACACAATTAATTAATAAATTCATTAATTAATTTGTGGTGTCAACAATTCATTTGAATTGTTTTGAATTGCATGACATTTCTATTATATCGGGGTATCCTTTCTATTATATGGGTTGGAAAATATTTGGTGGTGGAGCCTTTGGAGAATTAGAGGGGAGCTTCATCCCTCACCAACGAAGAACACCGAGAATGATATCCTCTCGACAATGGAGGCAAGAAAGTGAGGTAACACTCATGAGCAATGCCTTCATCCTTTCTTCTTCCTACACATCAAGGGAGAAGACACCACTCGCGAGGAACGCCGTCTATGAAAATGACTTCCAACGTTGACGGGACAACACCGTTCTCCAAGACGCCGTCTTCCGCGATGCCAGACTACCGCGAAATTCATCTTCTGTGGCTCGTCAACAAACGGACCTCAATTACGAGGTAGGGGTTTGTACAATTTTAAGTGAATATTTGGTACCTCGTTCTTCAGTGAATTTAGGTTTGTCTTCGGCCTTATTTTATCGCCTAACGCGGGGGCCGTGGGCCAAACAAACATGGCCCGACGACCCTCCGATTGTTCTTGACTATTTTGGCGGCAACAATTAGAGGCAATGGTGACCAAAGGAAGCGGCGGCCGTGTGCTGGCCATGTAGAGAAGAACCGTGGCCCACATCCGCGGGCCGCTCAGCCAAAGAAGAACTGGCCAGACATAGCCGATCAGATAGGGAGACCGCGGTGCCACAAGGGGCGCCTTGCTGTGGAGGACTGCGGCCCGTGCACCGTGGGCCGCTTCGGCGACGAATTGGTCGGTCGCCTGCCGGCCGGGTTAAAGGAGACCGCGTCACCCACAGGTGCCGCATGGGAGAACCACGACCTGCCCGTGTGGGCCGCTCACATGGGTAAGATCAGCCGGATTTGGCCGGCTGGACAGGAGGGGCAGCGCCGCTCGGCGCCGCTGCTTCGGGAAACCGGGGGGTCGTACCCCTCCGCATCGCTCGACCATCTAGGTCGATCCGAGGCCAGCTGTGAGCCGGGCCGCCCCACGCCAGGCCGGGCCGGGCCGCACCCCACTCGGATGGGCCGCGCCACCGTGTCGGGTGGTGGTCTACTAGGCCGGGTGGACACCCCTGTCGGGTCGTACCCGCTAAACCAGGTTGGGCTGACCCGCCAGCCAATGGGCTAGATGAGCCAGGGCCGTTTCACTTAAATGTGAATAACTTTAAGACCACATGTCTGATCGACACGCCCTTTGCGGCACTGGGACCCTCAAGATGAAGAGGTCCTTTTGAGATAATATAAGTGAGTTTTGGATGAATTTGGAAAACTGCCAGGTTTTGAACTAGCGTAACTCCAACCGGGCCCCTGGAACATAAAAGCCAATAACTCTCAGACTGGGCGTCTTATTGATGTGTCGTCTATAGCGTTGGGTTCCTTTTGATGGGAAGGAACTTTGAGATACATAAACTCTGGACTTCGTGATAGTTTATGTATCAACCTCTTGGATCGAGGAGCAGACCCTCCCGGAATCGAGCGTGCTGTGTGCGAGAACCCTAGAGCGGGCTACAACTGTGATGACTACCGTACTGGAATCCTCCATGGGCTCAACGACGATGAAAACTGTACCAGAATCCTCCGTGGGTTCGACAGCGTTCACTATTGTACTTGTATCCTAAGTGGGCCTGATGGTTTGACTTCTTTACTTGTATCCTAAGTGGGTCTGAGAGAGTAGCTGGTCTAGTATCCTACGTTTGTCCGACAGCTTAGCTGGTCTAGTATCCTATATGGGTCTGATAGCTTAGATGAATCAATGACTACATATGATCATCTCTATCGCTATACGAAAGATATATATCTGTGTGAGATAAGTCTTTACTTTTAATCATTATCATCGATGTGATTGACTTGTTTTCCATTGTTGACTGGGTTGTGCTTGGGCTCGAGAGTTGGAGTTAAACTGAGATTTATGACCAAGGTATATGAATGGGAATATACCTAAGTAGTGTTGGTTGATACTTCATGATTGTATCTTTATTCTGTGGTTTATCCTTCATGGATTCTGGGAGACCTTAGGGGCTCTCGGGGTCCCTACTGAGTATCGTTATACTCACCCACACACGGGCTATGCCCGCACGTTGTTGTGTTGGATGCAGTCGACTGACAGCATTGACAGAGGCCTAGAGCGAGCCAGGACCAGACGGTACCCGCATGTGGACCACACGTCGAGATGACACACGGAGCAGATCGATAGACATGGAGTGATGAGGTGGACTACTGCACCTACCCATCAGGTAGTATAATCGGTGGATGTTTCGGAGCTGCCTTTTTTATTGTTGTCCATTTTTCAGTTGTAGTTTCTTTCCTTTGTTCCTTTTCATTACTATTGGGCTTGTATTTCTGGCTAGTTTTACATTCATCACTACCTTTTGTATACATCTTTAAATTAGTGCTTTTCTTCCAGCTTACTCTGTTTGTGTGTGTGTTACTACTATAAAGTCTATGCCATCCCAGCTTAGGGATTTACGCCTTTGGTGCTAGTCACCAGCCCCTGGCCTATGGAAGGCGGTCTTGGGGTAGTCATGACACGGGCCCCGAGGACAGGTTGTGACAAATTGGTATCAGAGGAGTCAGTTCTACCGCAGAACTCAGGACTCTAATATTTCTTTCTGTGAAGTAGTAATGTTAAGAGTATTGAATATGTCTTTCAATCCAGGGAGTCCAGTGTTGGTACGGTGGCCGACGTATCCATACACCCAGACCCTGACCTATGATTTCCGACTCAGTGCATGAAAACATAGATTGAGTGTGTGTTTCCTTTGAAAAGTTTTCTTTTTGATTACTTTGTGTCAGCTTAGTAGGTATAATATTTGACTGTGGCACTCCTGTTTCTTTTCAGGATGGCTCCATGAAGGCAGCCAGCTAGGGTTCCGAGTTATGTACGAGATGGTAGCCCACCGAGCGACAAGGCCTCGGTGCAGGGCCCCATCATAGCAGTGCCACCCGTGGTACCACTACCTGCTGGGCCACCGATACCACCATCCGCGGTAGCACAGAGTGCACGCCACTTGAGTGTGTTTCATGAGTTCCAGAGATAGAGGATGCCCATGTTATGTAGAGAGATGGACCCGCAGGTAGCTGAGGATTGGCTGGAGGCTGTTATCAGAGTTTTTAGATTGGTGGGGACACCAGCAGACCTTATGGTGATCCTTGTCACGAGTCTCATGCACGCAGCAGTAGGTAGATGATGGAGCCCGATTCTTCAGGTGCATGATGACGCATCTTTACATTGGACATACTTCAAGAGTCTCTTCTTCTCATAGTTTGTTCCAACCACCCTTCATGTGGTGCAGATTCTGGAGTTACTTCATTTTCAGCAGGGCAACAATGTAGTAGCTCAATACTTAGCGAGGTTCACCGACCTCTAACACTACTCCACGGATATGGTGCGGGACCCATTCATCAAGGCCTGGACCTTTGGTCAGGGACTCAAACATGATATCATGGCATCAACAATTCCCCTCAGCATCCCGACATTGGAGGGGGTGCTAGAGTGAGCCCTTTTAGTGGAGATAATTCTCGCTGAACAGTCACCAGTGGCGAGACCCACCCCAGGACGACATGTAGCGGAGTCTTCTACAGCATGAAGTAGAAAGATGACACAGAGGTCCAAGAGGACCAGGCCATCAGGTGGGAGATCATAGGATATAGGTTCAGTTGTGGGGGGCACACGAAAAAGAGCCATCTATACGAGGATCATGCAGTGCTATGCATGCAGCGGGTAGGGTCACATGGCTCGAGACTGTCTAACCCGCCATGCAGACGAGCAGTAGACAGTAGAGGGACCACCCAGGAAGAGGCAAAGGTTCAACGGCAGTGGTCTACCGGGAGTGGGCGTATGTGGCAGAGGAGCTGGCCAAGCAATAGGTGGTGGATGATGTTTTAAGGCCCTTCCACCACCACCACCAGGAGTTCCACCCCGACCATAGGGAGCTAGCGAACAGAGGCGGGCTCAGCTCCTGGTAGTCAAGGCCGATGACCACGGTGCACCAGAGATGATTCGAGGTACTATCTATGTATACTCCACCCTTTCTACATTACTTATAGACACAGGAGCGAGTCATTATTTTATTACTGCTACCCTTTTTCAGAGCTCGGAGATTCCGACGGAGCCGTTGGCTCGATCCTTACGGCTATAGACTTCTACAAGAGAAGACTCGACGATTACACAATGGTGCTGATGGTGTGAGCTTATCTAGAAGGCGAGATCTTTGGCTGGGATCTTCTTGTAGCGGCATTGAGGCCTTAAGATGTCATCTTGGGTATGGACTAGTTGTCTACAGTCCCTGCTCAGATCGACTGCATTAGGCGCAATGTGTGGTGTGTCCACGCGGATTGGACTAGGTTCACCTTCACAGGAGAGATGGTAACATTTGCAGTTCATGATAGAATTTCTCCGAGGAGAGGGCAACATATCACAAATCAGTTGGCTAGTCTCATCCTCAGAGCAGTTGATGTGCAGATTTAGAGTTTTTCTGTTGTGGTGGATCAGTATGCAGATATTTTTCCTGACGACGTTCCAGGACTACCTCCTCGCAGAGAGGTAGACTTATACATATAATTGTACCCTAGGACAACACTGATATCTACTCCAGCATATCAGATGGCTCTCGTTGAGCTTCGTGAGTTGCAGGTACAACTGGAGGACTTGCAGGGAAAGGGATTTATCTGACCTAGTATTTCACCTTGGTATTCTCAGATTTTGTTCTCCAAGAAGGCGAATGGGAGCTTACAAATGTATGTCGACTACCGTCGCCTGAATCATGTGACTGTGAAGAACAAGTACACACTCCTGAGGATTGACGACCTCTTTGATCCTCTCAAGGGAGAACAATGGTTCTCTAAGATAGACCTCAGGTCAGGCTATCACCAGCTCAGAGTTCGAGACGAGGATGTGCAGAAGACGGCCTTCAGGTGTCGGTATGGCCACTATGACTTCTTGGTTGTGAACTTCGGCATAACCAATGCTCCAGCAGTGTTCATGAGTCTCATGAATAGGATCTTACTGCCTTACCTTGATCGATTTTCAGTAGTTTTCATGGAAGACATACGGATTTACTCGACTACTGAGGAGGAGCACGCCTACCACTTGTGGGTTGTACCGGATACACTCTGAGAGCACCATCTTTATGGTAAGCACTCCAAGTGTTAGTTCTAGATTCAAGAGGTTCACTTCATGGGACACGTCATCTCAGTGGCTGGAGTTGTAGTGGATCCAGAAAAGATCGAGGCAGTACTTTCTTTGGAGCCACCCAGGAGTATGACTGAGGTTCGGAGTTTCCTGGTTCTGGCTGGGCACTATTGGATATTTGTGCCAGACTTCTCCATAGAGATACCAGTAGAGTTTATAGAAGCTGAAGCACAGGTTGACCAGTGCACCCATTTTGAGGCTACCGGATGAGGGTGTAGGGTAGGTAGCTTACTGTGACACATTATTGACTGGACTCGAGTGTTTCATAATGGAGGAGCGAGCAGTGATCACGTACGATTCAGGACAGTTGAGACAGCATGAAGAGAACTATGCTACCCATGACCTGGAGTTAGCAGCAGTGGTATTTTCCTTGAATATGTAGTGACACTATCTGATGGGGGGATTTCTTTACAATCTATTTTGACCACTAGAGTCTTACGTACATCTTCTCGCAGAAGGACCTGAACCTGAGACAGTGACGTTGGCTCAAGTTCCTCCCAGACTATGACTTTGAGAGAGTCTATACTCCTAGGAAGGGGAATGTGGTAGCTAATTCTCTCAGCAAGAGATTGGGAATTCAGCTGTCAGGAGAGGTGACGAAGTAGCTAGCCGCGTTGTAGATATCCTTTGTGGATATAGATGGAGCATCCTTTCTTCAGTCTCTCACAATCACTCCGCCACTTCTTCAGCGAGTCAAGGAGGCACAGTGTGGGGACGTTGACTGTGAGACGTGACGTGCTCAGATATCCATAGGGCAGGCACCTGATGGATTTTCTGAAGGAGGGGAGCACATTATCCTCTTCTGGGGACGTACTATGGTACCCGTTTCACTACATAATGACGTGCTAAAAGAGTTTCACACTTCCCCTTTAGCGGTACATCTTGGAGTGGCAAAGATGTATCAGGACCTCAGACGATAGCACTAGTGTCTTGGTATGAAGAAGTTTGTTGGAGAGTTTTTATCACAATGCGTCACTTGTCAGAAAGTGAAGACAGAGAACCAGGTACCAGCAGGCTTGGTACAACCCTTAGAGGTCTCAGTGTGGAAGTGGGATGGGATATCCATGGATTATGTGACGGGGATTCCATGTACATAAAGAGGACACGACTCTATTTGGGTGATTGTTGACTAACTCACCAAGTCGGCCCACTTTCTACCGATCAGAGAGTAGGGCTCGGTAGAGAGATTGGTATGTCTCTATGTTCAAAAGATCGTATGGCTTTATTGTGTGGCATCGACTATTGTATCCTATCGAGATGCTCGTTTCACTTCCTGGATTTTGAAGGGGTTACATGAGGCTTTTGGGATGCACTTCTCTTGATCAAATCCTTCCATCCTTAGACGGACAGTTATACTGAGAGGATCATTCAGACTATTGAGGACATGCTCCGCGCTTGTGTGCTCGACTTTGGTTGCATCTGGGTGGATCACTTACCCTTGGTGGAGTTTTCATACAACAACAGTTTCCACTCCACCATCGGGATGTCCCCTTATGAAGCATTGTACGACCGACCTTGTAGATCACCTCTGTGCGGGACTGAACCAGGGGAGTCAGAACCGTTAGGACCCAAGATGGTTCAAGCTATGATGGAGAAGGTGCAGATCATCCGGGGGTGGATGAAGACTGAACAGAGAAGACAGAAGTCCTATGAGGATAGGAGACATAGAACACTGGAGTTCGAGGATAGTGACCCCGTCTTCCTACTGGTCTCACCTTGACATGGTCTGCAGAGATTTGGCCAAGACATCAAGTTATCTCCATGATTCATCGGACCTTTCCAGGTCCTTAGCATAGTAGGTGAGGTGGCTTACCGCCTAGCCCTTCCACCTCAGTTGCTTCAGGTGCACAGCATCTTCCACGTATCTCATCTGAGGAGATACGTGCACGACCTGACCCACATCATCGATCACAGGGAGCAGGACATCAATGAAGGGTTGACATTCATGGTGGTCCCGGTGGAGATCGAGGATCGACTAGAGTGGTTCCAACATCTATGGTCGATTCTTCTAGTGTGTGTTCGATGCTAGCCTGGGAACCTCCAGGAGAGCAGATGGGAGTGGGAGGCTCAGATGCATGATCAATACCCTCATTTGTTTACCTAGTGTGAGTTGTAGCTTTACGAGGATGTAAATCCTTGAGGTGGGGGTAATTTAAAGACCCATAAATTTCATGGGAATTTTTTTTCTTAATTTTTTGGAATTTTACGAGTCCACAGTTTCTGACGGTGCCTGATTCCGAGGCCCGGTGTGCCCAGAATCAATTTATGAAGTTTTGTTTGGGTAGGTTCATTAAGCGTACATGCGAGTTTTTCTACCTTTTGAACCGGTGCTCAGAATTGAAATCTAAGGGCACCGATAAACTCGCAGAACCAATATTCTCTTAAGAGGACCTTTACCAGAGTTGCGTTTTATTGGGTGGAGATGTTAATTTTTGGGGATTTATATTAAATTAAAAAAAATTGTTGTACACTATTTTACTGTTTAAGAGTTGGTTATTTCCTACAAGGGGGAGTTAGAGGTGGGGACCACACCCACATAACCTCCCATGAGAGGATAATGTGTGGTGGGGACCACATGATCCCTTAACCCTACAACTTCCCTTAAACTCCCCATTAACTATCCTTGATTTATTTTGACAACACCCCTCATTTATTATGGTGGAGCTTCTCCACCTCCCTCTCATTAAGTATGCCAAAACAATTAATTAATGACTTAATTAATTAATTTTTGGTGTCAACAATTCAGTTTAATTGTTTTTAATTGCATCGAATTACTATTATATTGGGGTATCCTTTATATTTTATGGGTTGGAAAATATTTGGTGGTGGAGCCTTTGGAGAATTGCAGGAGAGCTTCATCCCTCACCAATGAAGAACACGAGGAACAATATCCTCTCGACGACCGAGGCAAGAACATGAGGCGACACTCATGAGGAAGGAATTCATCCTTTCTTCTTCTTCTATGTCAAGGGAGAAGACACCGCTCGTGAGGAACACTGTGTACGACAATGAATTCCAATGTTGACGGGAGGACACTCTTTTCTGCGACGCCCGACTACCGCGATGTTCATCATCCGCAGCTCGTCTACAATAAAACCTCAATTACGATGTAGGGGTTTGTACAATTTTAAGTGAATATTTTGTACGCCGTTCCTTGTTGAATTTCTGGTTTGTCTTCAGCCTTATGTTATCGCCTAACACGGCGGGCGTGGGCCAAACAAACACGACTCGGCGACCATCCGATGGTTCTTGACTATTTTGGTTGCGAAAATCGGAGGCAATGGAGACCATAGGAAGTGGAAGGCATGTGCCAGCTGTGTAGAGAAGAACTGCAGCCCACATCCGTAGGCCGCTCCGCTAAAGAAGAATCGGTCGGTCGTAGCCGGCCGGACAGGGAGACCGCGACGCCACAAGGGGTGCCGTGCTGTGGAGGACCGCAACCTGTGCTCCGTGGGCCGCTTCGGCGGCGAACAGGCTGGCAGCCTGCAAGCTGAGTTGAAGGAGGTCACGGCACGCTCAGGTGCCGCATAGGAGAACTGCAGCCCACCCGAGCGGGCGTCTCGTGCCAGAAAGACCGGCCGGCTTCGGCCGGCTGGACAAGAGGGGCAGCGCTGCACGGCACTGCCAATTCAGGAAACAGAGGGGTCGTGCCCCCGCACCGATCAGGCCAGGCCGCACCATGGAGGGTTGCGCCCCGCCCGACCGGGCTGCGCCCTGCCAGGCCGGGCCGTGCTGCACTGGGCCGGGCTGACCCCCCTGCCGGGTCGGACCCACAGAACCAGGTCGGGCTGACCCACCAGCCACTGGGATTGATGGGCTCAACCTGTTTCACTTAAACCTGAATAACATTAAGACCGCGTGTCTGATTGATGCGTCTTCTACGGCACTAGGACCCTTGAGATGAAGTGGTACTTTTACGATACTCTATGTGAGTTTTGGAAAACATTGGAAAACTATCGGGTTTCAAATGATCATAATTTCAACCGGGCCCCTGGAACGGAAAAGCCAATAAATCTTAGTCCGGGTGTCCGATTGACGTGCCATTTATCGTGTTGGGTTCCTTTTGAAAAAGCAGAAAATTAGAATACATCAACATTGGACTTTGTGATAGTTGAGGTATCGACCCTTTGACTCGAGGAGCAGACCCTCCCGGAATCAAGCATGGTATGTGCGGGAACCCTAGAGATGGCTGTGACTGTGACGACTACAGTACTTAAATCCTCTGTGGGTTCGACGATGACGAAAACTATACTCGAATCCTCTGTGGGTTCGACAATGATGATTACTATACTTGTATCCTAAGTGGGTCTCACGGTTTGACTGTTTTACTTGTATCCTGAGTTGTTCTTACAGAGTAGCTGGTCTAGTATCCTATATGGGTCCGACATCATAGCTGGTCTAGTATCCTATGTGGGTCCTACATCTTAGATGAATTAGTGACTACATCTAATCATCTCTATCACTATACAAAATATGTATACCTCTGTGAGCTGATTATTGACTTTCAATCATTATCATCGATGTGATTGACTTTCATTCCTGTGTGGACTGTGTTGTGTTTGGGCTTGAGAGTTAGAGCCGAACTGAGATTGATGACTTAGGTATATGTATTAGAATATACCTACGTAGAGTTGGTTGATACTTCGTGATTGTATATTTATTATGTGGTTTATCTGTCGTGGATTCTGGGAGACCTTCGGGAGTCTTGGGGTCCCAACTGAGTATCATTATACTCACCCCTGCACGGGCTATGCCTGTACTTTGTTGTGTTGGATGCAGTTAACGGACAGCGTTGACAGAGGCCGAGAGTGAGCCAGGACCAGACGGTACCTAGAGGTGGACAACACGACAAGACGATACACAGAGCAGACCGATAGATGCGGAGTGCTTAGGTGGACTTCTTTACCTACCCTTCATGTTGGATACACTGCGGACATTCCAGGATCTACCCTTTTTAGCTATTGTCCTTTTTTCAGTTGTACTTGCCTTCCATTGTACCTGTACTTTTCTGTTGGGCTTGTATTTCCGGCCACTTTTACTTTCAGCACTACTTTTTGTATACAACTTTCACTTAGTTCTTTTCTTCTAGCTTACTCTATTTGTGTGTCTGTAACTACTATAAAGGCAATGCCTTCCCAGCTTAGGGATTTATGCCTTTGGTGCTAGTCGTCATCCCCTGACCTATAGGAGGCGGGCTTGGGGTAGTCACGACATGGTCCATGAGGATGGGTCGTGACAGTTACCCAAAAATAACATCAATACAATTGCTTCTGCAAGAATCACTCCACCCTTCATATAATTTCCCTTCATGAACCTCTTTCAGGCTTCACTGAATTTTCAAAGGAAAGATGTTATGAAAATATCTCTAAGTAATGATTGGATTAGCACTCTTGATATATGAAAATATATCTACAAAATCTGTTATTCCAAAATTACCCAAATATTTAATGTGGTATAGCCATCACCGCATACCACTTCTCACGCAAACCATTCTTCCCTATGTGGTTCATGTACTGACTTTCTTCCTTCACGACAACCCAAATCGCCATCACATTTTCATGAATGATGTCCTTCAGAGTTTCTCAAATGACTACCTCGTTTTTATGAATGGAAATCCATTACATATACGGAAATAAATCAACTTATAATAAATTTTCATTTAAATGAGACTTTATTACATATTAGGATTATATTGGGTACTTGGTTGTGTCTCATGGAGTTGATGTCTGTTTCTTCCATTATTAAAATGTAATCGATGAATTTATACCAAGTAGAAAATGATTAAGGAGTAGTTTGTGATAATTCATAAGTTACTCCATAGAAGTTTTATTTTTTTTAATAAAATAGGAAAATAGTAATTTCACGTGAAATCTTATACCTCATAAATCAGTTCTTTAGGTTTTGTATAGCTAAATTCATCCTTATTTATCTCAAACACCCTCTCTTTCATCATATATTCCTTAGAGGTGGTTCTATTATTGTTTATGATTTTATTATTCCATAATTTGTTTTAGGGAATCACATGTGAATTTTTATGGTAAGTTTTTTAGTTACTATAACACCCCAATCATCCAAGGTATGTTTCATTTTATTTAATTCAATAGCTTTCACTGCATGCAACACCGAGTTCGAGCGCACTATGATCTATCAAACTAGCCATTTAAAAAAGTAGTTCGGAATAGTATTACCAATATTATGAAATTTATGAATTATATTTTTCAAAATAGAATTCATTTTTGAATTCATAATATCAAAATTTACATGGTATGTAATTTTGGTTTTTTTTAAAATGTTTCAATTGTTGATTAAGAGTGAAAGTACTGTATTATTGTCTAAAACCAACCTTTTCATTTAAATAAGTATATTAATTTAAATTGTCTTAATGTCATAACAGATAAATAATATTTATATTGATCTAATTTAGTTCAATATAATCATTTTTCTAATATAGTTAGATATTATAATTTATTGAACATTTGAACGTCTTTTTACCAGCTTTCCTGTCACATCTCCTTGATTAACATTAATCTTAATTTTCTTGTTTTTTAATTGAATTTAGAAAAATAGAAATAAATTGTTTTAATTATTATGAAATTTTTTATCTAATTGAATCAAATTAATTTTTCTGGTTAATTTTAACTTTAGTAAATTTTTATTTATCTTCCACGGTTAAGGGTTATTCTAGTAATTAAGGTTAAAAATAATATTATAAAATTAGACTAACACAAATAAAAAAAATTGGACGAATTAATTAGACCATTATAACCTAAGGTTCAAAATGGAATCATTTTATGGACACTTTTCCAGGAATATGACATAGATATTATAAAAATCACAGAATGTGACAAAATATCACAATCTCATTTTAAAAAAGTATAATAATATTAATATATAAAAAACCAGAATATATCATTGATTGTATGTAGCATACAGAAATATAATTTAATTACCTATGTCATGTTAATTTATTTATAATTTTTAGAGATTATATAATTTCCATTAATGATGACATAATAGTGACGCGTAAATTATTTTATTAATAGAAACATCAAATAAAGGGTTTTAAAAATATTAAAATAAATATAATTTGAATTAATATAGGTTTTAAAGGAATTTTATAGGGTTATATGACATGTTAGGAGTATTTTAAAAGGTTTTTTTCGAATTTATATTTCTTTTTTGATTTTAGTTTTTTTCAAAGTAATAAATATTGTCAAAATTGCCGCTATTGATATTTTTTAAAAGTAACATTTTCTTAAATTATTTAAAAATCATAAAAATATATAAAAACTACCAAGTGATAATTATTATATCTAAAATTTTATAATGTGACCATTTATGGAAAATTTAAACAATATAATTAAATATTTATATCAATTTATTATTACGAATGTTATTACAAAAATTAAAATTTGATAGATTAATTAAGGATAAATCAAAATCATATGGTTAAAAAAATTAAGGTATGTAAAAATTTTATTGGTTGAATGGATTTAGAACTAAACTCATATTATTTTCCAAATAACTCACTTTTGGGTCTATTTGTTATAAAAAATCAATTTATATTAAATTAATAGTTTTAAAGTTTCCAAAAGTACCCCTCCCCTATCTTATGAAAGGGAACCTATTCTTCTCTATTATTAACACATATAAATCCATTTTAATGAGCCTAAACCTAACCATTTCACATCCTATATTCCATCACTTCATCCTAAAGGACATACATTCGGAATAAAGCCATCCTAAGGAGTCCTTTTATGAAAATCAAAAGGAGAAACTCAAAGAAGAGGTAATTGTTTTACAAACTCTTTCAAAGAACATTTATTTTTATACTACCATTTCCAATGTTTTTTAATAGTAAATTAATAACTCTATAATTAAATATATTATAATATTTTGTTATGATTATGAAAAAATGATATTCTTCCTTTTACCCATCCTACAAAAAATAACATCACTGTGTGTGTTTGCATACAGTTTACCATCTTCTCTACATGGTGTAAACTATTTTTGATCTATATTTAATTTCAATGCGTATAATAATGAATATAAAAGATTTAAATAATAAATATGAAATTATAATTTTACTGTATAATTCATATTCTATCCAACTCCTTTTTATTTACCATTACGGAATGATTTCATCACTCATATATATGTACGACCTACCGTCTCCATGATGTGATGATATTCATCCTCCACTAAAACCATTTAATAATGATTTTGAAAATCTAAATAATGAATGAATATAGTATTTATAAACTTAATAACATTCTGAATAAGAAGAATATATATCATATTTATAGGAAACAAGAATTCAATAAAAAGCTAAACATAAGAAAATGAAGTAGTTTATGTGAGAAATATTGAAATATTATTATGAAAATTATATAAGAGGATCATATATGATATTATAGATTTTGGATATATTTTTGGTATACCATAATACCATTATTTAACCACTATACAGGTGGTTAAAAAATCCTCAAATAAAGGATAGTACAAGGTAACGGTTAATTTCTCAATTTCTTTAGTATCTAGGATGAATTTCACGCAAAACTTTACTCGGACATATATTTCTGCCACGTCCATGTTTCTTAAAAAGGTATTCTAAAAAAATTTACTATTTTTTTAAAAAAACTTCACGAAATATTTACCCATGATTTATTTTAGAAAATTATTCTTTTTTCCATTTTACTTATAATGTACTATGATTGGCTTTTTTGAAAAAAATAAGTGAAGAATGTTTTTTAACTTATACGTCATGAGAAGATTTTTCCACATTCATGGCACCATAACATTTTTAACCATAATTTACATTATTACAATATTATTTTCAATTAAATTGTTTTTTTAATTTGTATGGAATTTTAAAAAACTATTTTCATTAAAAAAAGGTTATTTTCTTAAATAAGTTTCGAATGATTTTATTAAAAAAAATCATCTTTGTCAACATACTTTATTTGATCTTATGATTTATTGGGGTTGTTTTCATATTATTCAACCTATTATATTTTATTTATGGTTTACAAATAGTCTGATAGTGGGTGTGTTAGTTTTATAGCATTCTTGGTTTATTGATATTTTATTATGATTTCATATATAAATTTTAATATGAATGCTTATGTTGGTTATGTTTTAACCATTTCATAAGGGGAATGAATTGTACTTAGTATGTTATAGGTGAGGCCCTCTATATCCCCTCGATTCATCAATAGGTCTCATGAGAAAAACTATTTTGGGTTTTTGCCCATTTATTTGTTGTATTGGCATGAGGCCTTGACGGTATGGTTATGGTGTCATGAATTATGAGTTCCCTCTTTATGAGATTATTTGTTGATATTACATGAGATTATTTGGATAGTATAATAACAATGATAATGTTTAAATATGATTATTTTACTAATTCTTTCTTTATTATGATCATTGTAATGTTTAAAGGTATTTTTATTCAATTTTATACCTTTCCTTAAATGTTTATGCTTATTTATGATAGCCTATACTATATTTTTTTATCCTTATAGATTATATAAGACCATTTATTTCATATGTTTCATTTTCCCCATGGTGTAAAAAGGTATATTATGAATGACCTATAGAGCTATTCTGAGATATTTGAGTGTTTTAAATTGAAATACTATGTTAATTTTCATTTCCTAGTGTAAAGTAAATAAATTGTATCTAGTTTGTTCAAGGATACTACATGGATCAGTCCTTTTGGGATTTTATTTCTTATGATCATGCCTATGATGTGAAGTAATGCACCGGTTCTGGGAATTTAGGGTCATGGGTTGGAGTTGGTTTTAGAGGATGCTTAGTAAAAATGTTAAAAATTTAGTTTAGAAAATAATTTCATTTCGGAACACTACCCTAAGATAGAATTTGAGGATAAGTATACAAGAACATCCTCAAATTTTGGTAATATATGGATTTCTTGATTATTCCTAGAAAATACATCCCTTTATGGAAACTATAAGTGGAAGTGGTTCTCACATATATTTAACTTGAAGTAATAAATCAGACAAGATGTTATGACCTTGACTTGATGTATCTTGGTACATGACCAAGGGCCTTACTACGCACTACGTTTGAAACTCATGAGGGATATGCTTTGGATAATTTACATTTTATTTTCAAACCATTTTAATGTATTTAATAGTAAATATGTACCAAAAAACATGTTTATGAATTTGAGATTAGATATGCATAAAATTTTCATTTTCTGTAACATATTTTGAAATAAAGTGTTATGATTCATATCCTAATCAACTAAATTACATTATATAGAACTATCACCTAGTGAAAGAAATGGAAATCATATCAATGCAAATAATCCATATAGGGACATCCATCCTATGAAAGATAATGATGTTTGATCTAGAGTTTCTTCTAGTGCTCAACAAATTATAACTATACTAGGACAACTGACACAGGTTATGAATAATTACCTTACCCATATAAGGCTGCATGATCCACAACGTAGAGGATCAATGTTAGACCTCTTCATGAGAAAACAACCCCAAAAATTTATTAGGACTACAAATCTATTTTTAGATGAGAAATGGATAAGTTCATTAGATAACGTATTTCTTTCTTTGGGGAGAAAGGAAAGGGAAAATTTTAAAGGATGTTTATCATCTCTCAAGAGAAATAGAGAAATGGTGGTCCTTAATTAAAAACATAAAGGATAATGAAGAATTAGAAAATATGGAATTGAGGTAATTTAAAGAACTCTTACGAGAAAAATACATTCCTCATGACTAGTGAGTGTATATGTAGAGGAAATTTATGATTCTGAGGATGAAAGACTATGGGAATGTTGAAAATTATAAATCTAATGTCACAAAGTTATAAAGGTATGTTGTAGAATAGATATATAACAGTAGAAGTAAGATTGATCGATTATTTGATGAGTTAAAAAACCATTCCTACAAAGGTAATTGGTTTTAAAATCATTGTCATCATACAAAGATATATTCTCATGTGGTATCATAAAAGAAAAATAATTCTATATGTTTTATGACATAAATGTAAAGAATGTGAAGAAGTGGGCCACTAAACACATTTGAATAAGGAATAAATGGGAAGAAGTCTAATGGTGACTTTCCACCCTATAATAATTGTGGAAAGAAACACCCTAGTACTTCCCTAATGGTGGTGAGAGTTTGTTACAAATGTGGGAGATAATCCACCAAGATTGTGACTTCTAGGGGAAGAATGTAGCTACCATTGTTGAATGATATAAATGTAAAGATATGGGACATTATTAAATTGATTTTCCCACGCGTCAAGGGAGCATTCCCTAGAAAATATAAATAAAGAAATGCCAAGATTCTGTGATCACAACTGTTCAGTTTTATGTTCCTAATGATTTGGTGGTAGGTGCATTAATTATCTCTTCAAATTTAACTACATATTTATTTTATTATGGATAATCAAATTTATTTATATCCTCCCAGTTTTATTTAAAAATTTAATATTTCCAAATAACATTAACAAGGGAGTTTTCAATCAAAACCCCTAATGGAATTATCATTGAAATTAAATTCCTGAGGAATAAGTGAAGATAAAACCTACTAATTTTCAAATTGGGCATGAAAATATTGTACATGAATAAATTGATATAATTCCATAGGAATTTACTTGACATCCTAAAGAAAAAGATGTTGATTTTCCTATTGACTTATTACTTGATTAACGACCCATATCAAATACCTCATAGACAATGGCCACTATGGAATTAGAAGAACTAAATAAACAACTTGTGGAGACGAGTAATAAGGTATTTGTTTACCAAAGTGTCCCTACATGGGGAGCTCGAGTTATTTTTGTTAATCAGAATGTTGTATCAATAATTTGTTTTCATTTACTATAGAGAAATAAATGCTATTACAATAAAGAACATGTATCCTCTACCTCACAATGAAGATATGTTTAAACAACATCATAGAGCTCAATATTTTTTCAATGATTTTACTTAATTATGGATATCATAAATTTTTTATAGAGAAGGAACACATTACAAAGAATGATTTTTGATCTAGGTATAGACATTACAAGTTTAGAGTAATGTCATTTGGACTAATTAATGCACCCTCTAACTTATTGGATCTAATGAATAGATAGTTTAAGGAATGTCTTGATGATTTTATCATAGTATTTATTGATGATATCTTGGTATACTGAAAAACATACTAAGACCATGAGAACTATTTCTCGAATGTTCTGATGACACTAAGGTGAAATGAGATATATTAAAAATTTATAAAGTGTGAAATATGGCTTCATGAAATTTCTTTTCATAGCCACATTATCTCTAAATATGGAATCTCTATTGATCATTAAAATATTAAGTCAATACAAGATTGTCCATCAATGACTAGAATAACTGGGATACATAGTTTTATTGGTTTACCAAGTTACTATCGGTGTTTCTTCTAATATTTTTCTTGATTGTCTAACCCATTAACCAATATCACACGTAAAGGAGTAAAATTCATTTGGATAAAAGAGTGTGAAAAATTTATTAAAGGCTTCAATAAAATATTACTAAATTATCTTATCTTGACTATACAATTTGGAAATTATTGGAATGTGATTTATAATGATGACTCAAGGAAATAAATTAGTTTTTTAGTATTTAGAATGATATTATAACATCCCTAGTTTTTTTAAAAACAGATTCTATGTTCGATAGCGTACATAATACTCCACGTCGATCTTAAATGAATTAACTAAATATTATTATGTTACTGTATAAAATAGAAGTTAAAATTAAGGGAATGAAAAGTTTTAATTTATTTATATAAATATGTTTTTCACATGTATATAATTAATTCTTTTGTGAACAATTATTTATAAATGAAAAAAACATTTAAAATAAAAGGAAATGTTTTCCTAAAAACTATTTAAATGAAAATAAGTGAGTTTATATAATAATAAAATCCATATTTATGGATTTTATTAATTAAAAAAAATTAATATATTAAATTTACGGTTTAAAATTCATATTATGAGTTTCTAAACATGATATAAGAAAAAATTCAATTTTTTAGATAAAAGAAGTATTTTTCAAAAAAATGCAGTTTTATAACCTTTTAATGAAGAAACATTTTTAAATATAGTTTTTGTTACTTTTATATGTTATATTTAAAAAAATAAACTTCTTCTTAGAAATCATTACATAATGATTTAAATTGTTTGAATTTTTGGTATTTTTTAAATAATTTTTATTTTTTAACGAATAGTGAAAAATAACTCCTTTTAATTCAAAAAATCCTTTTCATCTATGTTATTTATATAGTTATATTGATATTTTAATTAGTATTAAATTATATTTACATTTAATTATCATTTAATACAATTGTGGTCATTTTAATTAATTTCACATTGAAATTGGATATAAAAACTATGTGAACTTTTGAACATTTTACTTAAAAAGACTTGTTTTCTTATTCCGTCAAATGGATTTATTCTATATTTTTTTATGCTAATTGTTTGTTTTGAATTTATAAAAAAGGATTCAATATTTTAAATCATAATGTACAAATTATTTTAATATGTCCCTTTTTTTTGACCTTATGAGTTGTAATTTTAGTAATAAATTTTATTACCATGGTAAAAGATAAATCGGGTAATTAAAGGTAAAAATAATATTATAATAACATTAAACTACCCCAACACTTGTCCTAATTTAATTAGATGTGTTTTTACCAACCATTATAATCCTTGGGTCGATTTTAGGTCTACTGAAGCCACTTGTATGTGTTTAATTCATTTATAATATTATATTCAATGAATAGTCATTCTGTTATGCTTTTTTACAAAGTAATGTATTTTAATATGGAGTTATATAGGGGAACTCCTTTAATAGAAAAAATATTTATAAATCTATATTATTACGTAAAGAATCTTAATCTACTTATAATTTTTAATAGTAAAATAATTAAATATAGTTATAACACAAATAAAATGCAGTAATAGATTTATTAAAGAAGGAATCAAATAAATTATATTAATAATATTAAAATAAATATAATTTGATATATTTGAAGTCATAAAATAATTTTATGATGGATATTACATTTTATCATTGATTTAATATAGTTTTTTTTAAGGAATCATGTTTTTATGAATTTTTATAAAAGACATGTATGAATAATGTCAAAATTGACATAATTCATAACTGAAAATTTAAAATATTAAATTAAATGATATAAAATATTACAAAATTAAAATATTAGTATAACTAGTTTATCTATATCTAAAACATTCATTAATTACTCATTAATTTTTCATTTTGGCATGATTAGGTAATTTTTTTAACTATCAAAGTGTAAATTTTGTAATAAATCGATAAGTGTCAAAAGTGATTAACAAAAAAAGATATGGATAAAAAAAATAAAAAAAATTATTTTAATTATATTATTATTATTAGACCCATAATGATATTATATTTGAAATAAATACGTTTTGGACCCTTTGGAATTGAAATTGTAGATATAATAATTTAATATTTTTAATAATTTCAAGGGTTCCCCTCCCCTCTCATATAAAAAAGAACACATTTGTCTCTAATTTTTACAATTAAAACCCATTTGGTTTGGAAAATATCTACCCAAAACCCTTCTTAGAATCCCTCCCTACATTTTTGAGGCCTTATTTTAGTAATAACACCATTTTAGGGGTGTTAAGGTGTTAAAAATGTGATAATCTAAATGAAATATACTTTTTTTATTTAAGTGTTTCTATTTTATTTCCACTTACACATCCATAAAATCTACTCTAAACTTGATGAAATAATATATAAAATATCTTCAGTATACAAATATATTATTATGTTAACATAAACACCTGAATCCATCTCCAATTTAATCAAATGGGAAATTAATTTTTTGTTCGTGTGTACGACGGACAACCACCTCGCGAACTGATATATATTTTTCATCACCATCTTTAAAGAATGGTTATGATAATTAAATTAATATTAATATGTGATATTATTGAAATATTAATCAATATAAGATAATAATATATCAGTTATGCTCTTACTTTCCATGCACATAAAAATAATAAATCCCTTCGTGCATACATTTGAATTGTCCCCTCCACGAAAAGATAAGATTCATTTTAATTCACTAAACTAATTTTATGATATATATAAATATACATATATGTTAATTATTAGTAATATATTAATGATGTTATGATAATTTTAGAAAGATAAAATAACACTTACTTTATTTCCATAATGATCACTGAAAAAATGAACACATTACTCGAGCATGTGTAAGGCTTACCATCTCCATGATTGTAACATTATTCATTTTTCGTATCCATTTTTAATGAAAGTATTTAAAGGTAGGATTTATATAATTTTTTAAATTATTTATTTAATATTATTCTAGTGATTATGGACTTTTGAATTCCGGGACTATAGACTTCCTATCAAGTTTATGTTCAACTCGAATATCGAATTTCGACAAAATGCCCAATATGAACATAAATAATTAATTAATTGTTATGAAATGATAATAGTAATATAAAATGAATAATAAACTTTATAAAATTTCTTAATAATGTAAACAATTAAGTATATTTATTATTTAGGAATAGAAAATTGTACTTGACGAGTCGTACTTAAGGTAAAATATTTCATCTCGATCTCTTTTATTGATAAATTTCCTGACGATAAAACCATTTATTATTTTATAAAGTGTATATAAATCCCCTTAGACTTTCCATATTGATATTTTATCTATACTCATGTTATTTAATGTTTAGTTAAATTTTATACTTTCATGTGGCTTATAATTTAAATGTTCAAAGTGGTATGGGACTGTTTAACTAAAACATTATTTTAACACTTTTAAAGATTTATTCTTATAAATAGTTCCCATTCATTTACATGTTCTAAAAATAATTTTATGGGTTTATTTATTCAGATGTAAATATTTAAAATTATATTATATAATAATCATTTTAATGATTCAATGTTGCATGAGACACTTCGACTGAAAATTATCTTTGATAAATTTTTTAAATTGGTTTTTGAAAATGGATTGATTTTCTTATGAATAAAAATGAAATTTAATGATTGAAATGTAGAAAAATTAAATCTTTTAAGTGTTGGTACTTAGACATTTAATGGGTAAACCTGATATAGCTTATAAAAATGGTTGACCCCATTATAGATTACAAGTGAGATCAATTTAGCTTATATGAAGGGTTGAGCACCATTATAGCACATGAAAGATGGGTGAGACAGATATAGGTTATACAAAGGGTGAGGCCCATTATAGATCTCCATTTCATTGGGTATTCTAGAGGTTCAAGTTTACTCTAGGGTTATTCCATTTGTAAAGGTGATTATGAGAGTTATATGGGTATGATATCCCAAGGTACCTACATTATTTTCTATGCTTGCTAATAATTTTTTAGGAAAATTATTTTAATGATTTTTCATGTTTTCATAGAACTAAAGATCTAATTTCATTATGTACCTTACTGATATTTTGTGCTCATCCCATGTTTTAAAATGTTTGTCACAGGTCTTAATATTGGTATGGAGAAATAAGATTCATTGATAAAATCATTGAAGATGTTTCATCTAAATAAATCATATTTTTTAAAAGGGTTTCCTTTTGGGGAAATGGGTATATTTAGTATAACATTCCACATGAAATACGTGAGTCTAATTTGTAAGAGTTTTTCTTAATTCTATAAAACTATTAACTAAAAATATCCTCTAATTTCATTTATTTTTCAATAATACTATAATAAGTTATGTTTATGGTTGGGTCCTTATAGTTGGTATCAAAGGATGGTTTACCAAACTTTGGAGATTAAGATTTCTTCTTAAGAGATAAGGATATCATATGAGTTTATAATTTTCAGGATGATCATAATTTAAATACCTTTTAATTTCCTTTTGAGTCTTTATATTCCAAAATTCTAAGGTGTTTAATTGTATTTTTTGAGGCATTTATTTTGGACATAATTATGGGTTATTGATTTTTGGGATGTAAAATGAAGGGAATGAGATAAAATTTGATGTTAAAATATGTTATAGTTATTTCTGAAGATTTTATATCATCTTTGGGAATTTTATAAAATTATATAGTTTTTTAAAAATGAAAATACATAGATTGTGTTACATCCTAACATTTAAGAAAAGGATTCCATAATCAAACCCACAACCAAAGTGTGATAAAGCTTGATCGCCAACCACTGGATTACATGAAGTCCCTGGAAAGTATGGATTTTTCATTTTAGTTAAATGAGTTAAAATAATATGAATAAGTTTATTTTCTCAAATTATGTTTTATGAAATATATATCCTTGGTATTAGAAAATTATTCGATAATTATGTGATAAATGTTATTTTAGAATACATTCACTTTTCTTGGAACCCTATATACCCAATGAAAGTAGGATAATATGAGATTTTATTTTAGGTGTAATGGTTGAATTATATTTTGGATGAATCTATGATATTTTATTTTGGAATTATTGAGATTAGGGTTATTTTGGGAAATGATAAACCTATCTTGAAGAATATATGATTTTGGAAATTACCATTTTTGGTATGAGACATTAAGTGTGATTAATCTTATTTATAGATAAAAGATAAAATTTATCTTGGAAGAATATTTTATAAAATCCTTCTAATTTTTTGGGTTTCAATATTAGTTTGGTTTGTGTTTAGGAATTTTAAGGAATATTATTTATCAAATAGTAAATATTTAAATTTCTGCATTACTTTTGATTTTTAGAGATTAAAAGTATTTTTTCAACATACAATGGTTTTTTCTTTTGGCGGAATATTTTGATCTTATCCTAACCATATTTAGTTTAGATAATGTTTCAAGATTTTATAAATGGATTTTCATTCATTTATGGATTATTTTATTATTTAAAAGTTGATTCATCTTGAATACTCATCATTTGGAGAAAAAGTTGACTTTGTGGTGGCAATTATTTAACTTATGAAACTCTAGTTGTTATTTATATATGTTTCATCATGTTCAAATTCTATGTAGTAAAATAATTCCACCAATCTAGGAATATTATCTTAAGACAAGAATGTTATCAATTTAATGTTTCTACTACAAAATTGGGGACCATTTAACTCGTCACAAGTTTGTGATTTTATGATTTTTACCTTTATCCTGATCATGTTTTCTATCACTCTCTATCAGAACATGATGTTTACTTTTTCATCCATATCCATGTTTTCCAATATGGATCCATAGTATGTGTTATCTCAGGTAACCATTGTACTTTCCTTTATTTATTTTAAAGTTGAAATTTTATTAATCATTTTTTCAATGTGCGATTGAATAAAATGTATTTTTAAAAGTGATACCTTATTTACCAAACCCAAATTCAGATGGAAAGGATGAAATTTCCAAAAGTGGTAGAATGTAACATCCCATGTTTTATATAAAAAGAGACACTATGATCAATAGCGTATGTAATACGACACATCAAACATAATTGCACAACTAAATATTATTCTATTACCTTATAACCTAGCAATGAAAATGGTTGGAATGAAGTGAATTAATTTATTTATAAAAATATTTTTCACAAATGTATATATTTTTTTATTTTCTGAATAATTATTTATAAATGAAAATAAATTCTTTTTGAAATAAAAAGAATTTTTCTAAAAATAATATTTAAATGCACATAAGTGAGTTTATAAAATAATAAAATCACTCTTGATGGATTTTCTTAATAAAATATATACTTAATATATCTAATTTATTGTTTAAAATTAATTTTATGTGTTTTCTAGACATGATATAAGAACAAATTCAATTTTTCAGTTAATAGAAGTTCTTTTAAAAAAATGCAGTTTTTCTTCCTTTTGATGGAGAACCATTTTTAAATCAAGTTTTTGTCACTTTTATATTTTCTATTTTACAATATAAACTTATTCATTGGAATTGGGACATCAAATTTTACCTTGGTTGAATTTTTGATATTTTTCTGAAAATATTCATTTTTCTTAAATAGTGAAAAATACTACATTTTGATTCAAAACTATTTTTAATATATGTTATTTATATGTGTATATAGTCTTTATAATTTGTTTTAATATATAATTTTATTCTTTTTTTTATCATTTAATCCAATATTTTTCATTGTAATCATTTTTAGATTGTAATTTGATATAAAAACTATGTGAATTGTTCAACTTTTTAAATAATTTTTTTTCTTATTCAGTAAATGAGATTGATTTGCAATTAATTTCTACCAATTATATGTTTTCAATTTTGAAGAACGGATTCCATATTTGGAATTCTAATTTACATATTATGTAAATAGGTCCCTATTAAATTTGGAAAATTATGAACTGTAACTTTAGTAATAAAATTTATTACAACAGTTAAAAGTAAATCGAGAAAATAAAGGTAAAAATAATGTTATAATAGTATAGAACTACCCTAAAACCTGTACAAATTTAATTTTATGAGTATATTGTAACCATTATCATTATTGGGTCAGTTTTCTGACAACTTGGATGACATTAATTCATTTATATTATTATATTTAATCAATAGTCATTTTTTTACACTTTTTTAAAAAGGTAAAGTATTTTAATTTGGAGTTATACAGGGGATATATTCGGCAATAAATTATATTTATAAATAAAACATGATTAAATATATCATGGTAATTTATTTATAATTTTTTGAAATTAAATATTTAAATTGAATTGTGAAACAAAGATGAGGAAACAATAGATTTATTAAAGAAAGAATCAAATAAATGATATCAATAATATTAAAATTTATATAATTTGATATATTTTATGTCATACAAGAATTTAATAAATAACATTGACATGTTAGTATTTATTTAATGTAGTTTTTAAGGAATCGAGTTGCTATAAATTTTTAATCAAAGTCTAGTATGCATAGTTTCAAAATTGATATAATTCATAAAATAAAATAAAAAATATTAAATTAACTGATATTAAATTTCAAAAAGAAAATCCATGATTCATCCAACTAGTTTACATAATCATTCAAATGTAATTTATTACTCATTAATTTTTTTCCATGATGTGGTAATTATTTTAACTCTTAATGTGTTAATTAGATGATAAATCAGAAAGAGTTAAAAGTGGTTAAAACAAAAAGTTAATGATTGAAAAATATTAAAATCTATTATAATTTTAATTGTATGATATTTATTTGACACAAAAACATTTCATCTGAAAAATAAATCAGTCTGGGAAATTTTTTATTTGAAATAGAAATTGTATTAATTTAATTATTTAAATAATTCCAAGGGTTCCCCTCCCGTAGCCAATAAAAGGAAACCATTCCTCTCTATTACTCACACTTCAAAAACCATTTGGATCAGACAATATCTACCCAAAATCCTTACTATAATCCCTATATACATTATTTAGACCATATTTTACACATAACACCATCCTTTAAGGTGTTAAGGTGTTAAGAAGTGTGATCATCCGAAGGAATGATAACGTTTTTATTTAAGTGTTTCTATGTTATTTCTTCTTCCACTTACTTAAAATATCTGCCAAACATGATGAGATATTAAATCCAGTATCCTCAAAATACTGAGACGTTATTATGTTAATATCATCACCTGAATCCATCTCCAATTTCATCAAATATGAAATGAACTTTTTATTCGTGTGTATGGAGGACTACCGCCTCACGAACCAATAGAGTTCATTTTTATTAGGGTCATTAAATAATGGTTATAATGATGGATTTAATGTTCATATGGGATATTAAGGAAAAAATAATAATTATAAAATAATAATATATCAATTATTTTCTTACATTCCATACTCATAAAAATTAAAACGTTGTTAGTGTGTACGTGTGAACTATCACCTCCACGAAGAGATGTGATTCATTTTTATTCACTACACCACTTGTGTGATATATATGAATATATTTAAATGATTAATATGATATTATTAACGTTATGATCATTATGTTAATATAAAACATTACTTACCTTAAATTCATAGTGATCAATGAAAAAATGAATATGTTACTCATGCATACGTATGACTTACCATCTCCATGATTGTAACATTGTTCATTTTTCATATCAATATTTATCAAATGGATTTAAAGGTATATTTCATATAAAAAAATTAATATTATTTAATGAATATTATTTTGTAGGTTATGATCTTATGACCTCATCAGCTATTGACTTCCTATCATGTTTAATTTCGACTCGAGTAATGAATATAAAAAAAACACCCTATGTGAACATAAAAAAATAAGTAATTTTTATAGCATGATAACAGTCACATAAAGGGAATAATAATCATTATAAGGTCTATCAATAAATTAAATAATAACATAGGATTATTATTTAGTTATATAATAATTTTACATGATCATTTTTAATTAAGGTAAGAGATTTTGTCTCAATCTCCTTTCATTGAGACATTTCTTGATGATATACACCATTATTATTTTATAAATTGTATATATATCCCCTTTGACTTTACAAATACATATTTTATCTATAATCATGTTATTTAATGTTTTTTTAAATTTTATACATTTATATGGCTTATAATTTAAATTTTCAAAGTGGTGTGAAACCATTTAATTAAAACTTTGTTTTAAGTGTTTTAAAGATACATTCTTCTAAAACTTTCTTATTCAGGTCCATATATTATAAATAAATTTATGGATTTATTTATATGGTTATAAATTAATTAAAATGATAATTATCAAATATTATTTGAACAGTTTCAAATTTTTATGGGAGACATTGATTCAAAAATCAATTTTATAAATGTTTAAAATTAGTTTTTGAAAATGGATTGGTTATCTTATGAATGAATATAAAATTTGATGAGTAACATGTTGAAAATTGAAATCTATTTTTCTGTTTGTACTTATAAATTTAATAGGCGATCCAAATATATCTTATACGAAGTGGTGAGACATAGTACAGCTGACATGTGAGCCTGATATAGCTTATACGAAGGGTTGATCACCATTATAGTTGATAATAAATGGATGATATTGATATAGCTTACATGAAGGGTGCGCCCCATTATATCTCTCCAATTCATTGGGTATTATGAAGGTGGAATTCAACCAAATTGATATTCCATTTGAAAAAGTGATCATAATAGTGATATGCTAACGACGTCCCTAGGCACCTATATGATTTTTTAAGCTTGATGGTATGTTTTTTTGGAAACTCTTTTTAGTGGGTTTTCATGTTTTCACATGACTAATGATTTACTTTCTTTATGTATCTTACTAAGATTCTATGCACATCCCTTTTTGAATTTTTTTTCACAGGTCTTAAGATTGGTAAGGACCTGGAATATGCATTGATGAAAGTATTTATGAAGTGTTGTGAATCAAAATCATATTTTTTAAGGGTTTACTTTAGAGTAAAAGTGGATACTAAGTATAAAATTACTCATTTAATATATGGGTATACTTTGTAAGAGTTTTTCCTAAATCCCTAAAACTATAAACTGAAAATATCATTTAATGTCAATTCTTGTTCCCAAACACTAGAATATGTTATGTTTAGGGGTGGGTCCTTATATATAGGGTTATCCATTATACACCAAAGAAATTAGAAAATTATGAAAAAAACTACCCAACTCACGATCTTGTGTTAGTTGTATTAACCTTTTATCTAAATATATAGAGATATTATCTCTACGGTAAAAGATGTGGGATATAAACTGATCAAAAAAATTTGAGAACTATTTTCACACAGAAATAACTCAACCCGAGACAAAGGAGATGACTTGATATACTCAAGGAATATAATTTAACAATATGCTACCACCAAGGGAACGAAAATAAGGCTATATATGCTTTGATTAGGAAGGACCATGGAGTTTCGAACAAAACAACAGTTGAAAGGGATCATATGATTATGGATCCAGTAAAAATAGATACTGTAATTACCATGGAAGGTGAAGCATCACTAAGTTTTAAAATGGTTTCTAAACCATCTTCACTGAGAAAATTAGAATGTTTTTAGTCTAATGATGAGAATCATGAAAACAAAATTCAACCTGTGAATGATGGGAGATTGATTGAATTTGAATATGAATATGGTATTTTGAAATTTTGGAAGAGGATTTGTTTTCTCTCCATTCCTGGTCTAAATAAATAATTATTAGATAATGTTCATAGCGCCAATTTATCTATACATACTAGTATCACATAGATGTATAGAAATTTGAAGAAAACATTTTTGGTGGGAAAAATTGAAGAGTGAGATTACTGATTATGTGTCAATATGGTTGGTTTTTAAATAGGTAATGGTAGGAAGACAACATCCTAGAAGAGTCATGCCAACTTTTACAATACCTTTTTGAATATAGTATTATATTACTATGGACTTATTCAGTGGGATTCCAATGAATCCTTGATGAAATGATGTAATACGGGTTATTATTGACCGTTTTACCATATTAGCACATTTTTATTCTATGAGAGAATATTTACCATATGAATTTTTAGAAATAATATACATTAATGATGTTGAAAGACTTCATGATGTATCCCTATTGATTGTTTTGGACCTTGATCATCATTTTACATCAAGTTTCTAGAAAATTCTTCATAAGGGATTATATACTGAGCTTTGTTTGGGAACTTCCTACCACCATCAAACTGATGGAAAATCAAATTTGGGTATTAAAACATTAGAGTATATGTTGAAATCTTCCTCACATGTCTTTCAAGGTATGTGGGATCCGTATTTACCTATATTGAATTTTTTTATTTAACAATAGCTTCCATTAATGTATTCAAATGGCACCATAAGAACCATTATATCTAAATAGATGTTATAAACCAAAAATTTGGGATGATTTTGGTGAAAGAAAACTCATCATCTTAGAAAATTTTTACGAAACAATATAAAAGATGAAGATTTTTCAAACCCCAATCAATGTTTTTCAATGTAGGAAAAAGATATATGTCACTGACCTATAGAAGGATTTGAAGTTTCAAGTGGGAGATCATGTTTTCATAAATTTATCTCCACTAAAGGGTGTTAAAATTTGATAACAAGGGTATGTTAAGTCCTAGATACATTAGTCCTTTTGAAATTTTGTAATGAATTGGATTTTTAACTTACCATTTACCAATTCCACCAAGTCTCTCCAAAGTTCATGATGTTTTATACGTATCACTATTATGGAAATACAAGCTAGACCCAATGAATGTACTCACCTATGAAGAAGTAGAATTGGAACCTGATTTATCTTTATGGATATCCTATTCAGATTCTTGACACTAGAGAACAAGTCTTGAGGGATCAAATGACACATCTGGTAATGGTTCTTTAACCTGAACAACTTATGACGAAAAACCACATGAACCATTTTAAGAATTGATATTCTAGAAATTTTGAGGATGAAATTATTTAATGAGGGAAGAATGTTACACTTCAAGCTTCGATGGTACATTTATTTTTAAATAATTCAATAGCTTGTGATGTACACAACACTATGTTTGAGCACATGTGATCTATCAAACTAGTCATTTAAAAAAGCTAGTATGAATAGTATTTACCAAATTATAAAATTTTTAAATATTATATTAAAAAAACGTCTTTATTTTTGAGTTTGGAATATAAAAATTATCTTAGGTTTAAATTTTTTTATATTTCTGAAAAATAAATTTTTTTATGAGTACTGAAAAATACTATATTATTGTTTGAAAATGATTTTTTCACTTAAATAAATAATTTAATTTAAATTGATCTCAAATTAATAGAAGATAAATAATTTTTATATTAATCCAATTTAATTTATTAGAAAAATAATTTATAATAGAATTACTTATAATAAATTATTGAACTCTTGAACGTCTTTTTACCCGCTTTCCTCCTATATCTACTTCATTAACACTAATCTTAATTTTTCTAGTTTTTGTGCAATGAATTTAAAAAATGGAGATAAATTGTTGTAATTAGTTTTAAATTTTTGATATTATATGATCAACTAATTTTTTTCGTAAATAGTAATGTTGGTAAATTTTTATTTATTTACCATGGTTTAGGGTATATCGGGTAATTAAATATAAAAATAATCTTATAAAATTACACTAATGAATGTAAAAATATTATTGGATGTGTAAATACAACACTTATAACCTATTATTGTAAATAAAATAATTTAATGGACACATTTCCATGAGTATGACATATATATAATAAAACCAAGAATGTAACAAAATGCCACACTCTCATTTTATATAATTATATTAATTTTAATATAGAGATAACCATGAGATAAAATAAATTTTAAATATTTACTAAAAAGATAAATAATTAAATATATCATTCTAATTTATTTAGAATTTTAATAAATTGAATAATTTCCTTTAATGTTGGCTTAATAGTGACACATGAATAATTTTATTAATAGAAATATCAAACAAATGGAATTAAAAATATTACACAAAATATAATTTGAATTAATAAAGGTTATTCATGAATTTCATAAGTGAATATGACATGTCAGGAGTATAATAATTTATTTGGTTCAAAGTTATATTTAAATTTTTATTTTCATTTATGTCAATGTAACGGATAGTGTCAAAACTAACACTATTAGTATTTTACAAAAAAACATTTTTTTAAATTATATAAAAATCAGAAGTATCTTTAAAAAAATAAAAAGTGATAGTTATTTGGTAGAAAATATTTTAAAATATCAATTTATGGGATATTTACACCATATATGTAAATACATATAACCTTTTAATATTTAAAATATTATTACCGAAATTAAAATTTAATAGATTAATTAAAGATAAATCAAAATGATAAGGTACAAAATAATTTCCAAGCATGTATAAATTATATTGGTTGAGAGGATTTGGATATATAAACATATTATCCTCTAAATAACTCAATTTATATCTATTTTAAATCAGGAAATAAATTTATATTTAATTAATAGTTTGGGATTTTCCAAAATTTCCCCTCCTCTCTCTTATAAAAAGGGAATCTCTCCATCTATATTATTCACATGTATAAATCCCCTTTTCATGGCCAAGACCAATTAATTTATCCTCTTAAATTCCCTCACTTAATCATAGATTCCATACTTTGGGCATAAAGCCAACCTAAAGAGTACTTTTGCAAATATCCAAAGGAGACACTGGAAGAAGAGGTAATTGTTTGACTAACTCTTTCAAAGTTATTTTCAGGTTCTAATTCTTTTTCCAAAGTTGTTTCCATACTAATGTAATAACTCTAGCATCTAATATATTATGAGATTTTTTATGATTATGTGACAAGATTATTCCTCCTTTTACCCATCCTAGGAAAAATAATATCACCCTGTGTGCGTGCATATAGCTTATCATCTCCAAGTCGTAGTGTAAACTATTTTTTATCTATATTTTATTTATACAGGTATAACAATGAATATAAAGGATTTAAATAATTAATATGAAATGTTATTTTTACTATTTAATTCCTATTCCATCCAACTACTTACCCATTATAATTACACAACGATACAATAGCTCATGCAAACATACGACCGACCATCTCCACGACGAGATAAGATTCCACCTCCACTACAACCATTTAAGAATGATTGTAAAAATGTATATTTTTCTTGAATATAATATTTATGAACTTAATAAAATTTATTATATGAAGAAGAAATATAATATCCATAAGATACAATACTTCAATGAAAAAATAAATATAAGAAAATGACAAAGTTCATGCGTGAAATAATGATAATAATGAAATATTATTAATAAAATGATAAAATAGGATTGTATCTGATATAATAACTAATTTATATAATTTTGGAATAACATAATTACATTATTTAACCATTATATAGGATTTTAATGCACCCTAAACTAATGGTGAGTAGGAGTCAAGGGTTAATTTCACAATCTCTTTAGTATTCGAGATATGTTTTATGTATGAATTTTATTGAACATATTTTGCATCCATTTACATGTTTCATATCATTTTTTTTCAAAAAATTATTAATATTTTTTTAAAATTATATAAATACATTTTTAACCATTTTCAATTTTATAAAAGAAATCTATTTTTCATTTTCCTTACGAGGAAATTTGTTTGACTTTTTTTACAAAGTATGAGAAAAATGTTTTCTAAAATATACAGTATGAGCAGATTTTTTTTCTATCCTAATTCCTTAAGATTTTATAAATAATACTTTACAAGAATAAAATATTATTTTCTATGAAAATATTTACTTTTTAAAATTTATGAAATTTTAAATAACTATTTTCAATAAAAAGGTGTCTTTTTTTAAAGATGTTTCTATTGATTTTATAAAACATTTTAACATATGTAAACATCCTTTATTAGATTGTATGTTTAATTGAGTTCTATTTTATATAATACAACCTATCATATTGTATTGAAGGGTTTATGAATAGTTTGACTATGGATGTGCTACATTTATACCATTTGTGATTTATAGATAATGTGTTAAGATTCGGTATGTTTGTTTTAATATGAATGTTTTTGTTAGTTATGTTTTAATACTTCACAAAAGGAATGAATTAGACATATTATGTAATGGGAGGGGCCTCCTATATCCCCTTGATGTGTTGGTAGGTTTCATGAGAAAAACTGGTTTGGGTTTTTACTTGTTCATGTATGGTCCTCGCACAAGGCATTGATGGTATAATTATGATGTCTAAAATTATGCATTTACTCTTTATGAGATTAGTTTTTGGCATTAAATGTGATTATTCAGCTATTAGAATATCCATGTTAATGATTAAATGGAATTATTTGATTAATTCTTACCATATTATGCTCTAGGTTATGTTTAAAATGCTTGTATTTCAATTGTATACCTTTCTTTAATGGTTTATTCTTTTTTATGATATCCGTTGTTATATTGTTTATCCTTATTGAGTACAAGATCTAACCCTTTTTATATGATTCATTTACCCTAGGATGTGAAGAGGTATATTATTACTGACATGTAGGGATAATCTAAGTGATATGATTTTTTAATGGAAATAATATTATACTTTTCATTTCATGATGTAATGTAAAACATGTGTTTGTATATGTTTTTTCCAAGGCTACTAAACTTATCAGTCCCTCAGTAATTGGTTTCTTTTGATAATAAAAATGTAATAAAATAATGCACTGGCTCTAGGGATCTGGGTCAGGGTGTTACAGTATCAAAACATGAAATTATACCTCTCCAAACAAACCTATACCATATAGTTTAAAAACAAATTTTATAAGTCCCCAATATTAATGGTCTTAACAAACTAGTGATATAGGTATGTTTTTTGACAACATATACAAACAATTTGGTTAAATCATTTTTATAGGGAACTTATACCAATGTATTGATCAAACTGTTTGTACAAGTGTTTCTTTTGACTATCTATATCAGTGGTACTGGAAAAATGTGGGAATATGTGGATGAATTATTTATCTCTAATTTAAATAATAATATTAAATACATTTTAATTAATATTTTTACACTTGTAGAATTATTTATAACATTTGTGTACTTATAGAAATTCTTTAATATATGATGTCAAAAATAATTTTTACTTCATTTGTTAAATAACCGATGTCAAATATGCTACATGATTTTTTTGTCATTTTTTATTTAAATAACCGAAATTAAAAATATTTTACACAATATTTTTAATATCCGTTATTTAAATATCCAAATTTAAAAATATAACAGTATCATAAAAATTATAACTTTCATATTTTCACCAATATAATATTCATTTACCACATATAAATTCACCTTTTCGAATATGGAAATTTCATTTTTTTCACATCATTCTCTCATGATATGCATTCTAACCTACAAATATATATCATTGATCAATATTTTTTCTATTTCCATCCTAAAATGTTTTCTATCCCCTTTAAATCTACCATGGATACATGTTTTTCTCTAAAAAAATTATTCATTCTTCCATTCATCAGATGAAGATCCCTCATCATGAATGAATAATCATATATCAGATATATAAGTTGGGTTCTATGTGTTAAATGGTGGAAACAATTTTTATAATGATAAAATCATTTTTAAAACATTATAATATATCAATTCTTCTTGCATATAGGTGTAACTCAGGGAATGATTTCATTTTATTTTTTTTATTTTTTTAGCATTGTTATTAATATTTTTTTTATTAGAATTATATTTTTTAAAAGTTAATTTTTTCATTTTTATAATTTTAGAATAATTATTTTATCATAGGAAACTATGGTTTATTTATTATCTAAAATAGTTTTACAATCTCATGAAATTTTTCACAAATATAAATATATTTCATGTATGTTTTTAATTAACGGACATAAGAGATCATTTTTCACATCTATTTTTTATATACAGACATGAAAAATAAGAGAAAAAAATATAAATTTTAATAATAAATGGATTAATAAATTATTTTAATGATTTTTTTAATAACCTATATAAAATCAATATTTACCATATCTCTTTTAATAACATTATTTCAAAAATGACATAAAACTCTTAAAAACTGATTTTAAAAATTTGTTTTGTACTAGTTTTATTTTTATACATACATATGTATTTATTTATATAAAAAAAATCGATTGGGGTATAGTGCTGAAGTCATTGGAACATAACATGGAGGTCGTGGGAACATAACTCATCTTTGAAATGCTTTTCTATGGAAGACCTATACAAATATTTTGACCAAGCTATTATTATAGGTCATTCATTTGAAATTTTCAGTACCAATTGTTTGAAATCCATTGGAATAAACCACCAATTCCAATGGTTATACCAAATCATTGAAATTTTCCTCTCTTATAGTAGCCCAAATTTTATGATAAATTTATCATTAAATAAGTTTCTTTGAAAACTAGCGTCACAAACAACAATGAGTTTAAAAAACCACGGAGTATTATTAAAAGAATATTTGGTAAAAATTATATAATTTTTTATTTCATCGTTTCAATATTCTGTTTGGATGAAATTTTTGTAGTTTTCTGAAAATATTGATGGGTGGGTCCCTTCTATTTTTCTCCAAACTGTTTCAATTGTGTTTTATGTTCTTATCTTAAATTAATTTCTTCCACTTTTGTGAATTTAATTATATAAAATTTATTCTATTTTTATAATTTGGATATTTTAATTTTTTAAATATTTCCATTTTATTTTTTGTGATTATGAATAGTGACCTTAGTCGATATTTGTCATATTAGTATGGGTAAGATGGGTAAAATAGGTATAATACTTTCAGATTTGGATTTAAATTTCTCTTACACTTACCTTTATCCTATTGGATGAATTTGGAACATAAAATGCAATCCATTTCTAAAACATATGGCCACTATGTTGAATTTTTCCTTGATACTAACCTTTATATTACATTATTAAGATAATAAAAACAAAATGTCAAACTATTGAATTTAATATCTATCATATTGTATCATATTGATAAAAATAGATTATGTTAGTTGGGAATATTAATTTTGAAAATAAATTAGTATATATATCATTTAAATTTATTTTTAATTTTTAAATATTTAATAATTAACAGAAAATCATATGCAACTCTGACACTGTATTTATTAAATTAATAGAAAAATAAAATAAATTATTTTAAAAATATTGAAAGTAATATAATTTGTGTGAATTACTGTGTTTGAAAACTTTTAAATATTAATATATCATATTATAGATATGTTAATGGATTTTCATTAATCTAAATATTTTTCTTTGTCTCTTTAATGAAAAATTAAATAAATATTTTAAAAAATGACATTAATGATATTTTAGGAAAAAAATATTATGTTAAATTATTTTAAATAAAATCATGAAAGTGGAAATGGGTCATAAAGGGTACAAAAGGTCATGACATGGCCATTTATGATCCTATTTTCAACTTAAAAATAATTATAATACCCTTTAATATTTAAAAAGTACTTACTATAGTTAATGTTAAAATTAGTTAACAAATTGGTTAATCCAAAGGATAAAATTTAAAATTATATACTAATAAAAATATTATTAGATAATTATATTATTATCATATTCTCATTATATTTAAATATATTTTAATTTTTAATTATTTTACATGATTTTGAAACATATTAGAGTGTAATATTTCCGGAATTTCTAAACATGCCCCTTCATTCACAATTAAAAGGACACACATTATCTATTTTATTTACACAAAATAGAGAAAAAGAGTGTGAACAACCTATCCAATTATTTTTTCCACATTACTAGACATGACTTACAAGTTTTATTCTATAAAAAAAATATTCTAATGGTTTTTAAAAATGAATCTAAATAAACAATACTTAAATAGAGGTAATAATCTTTACCGACCCTTTAAATATTATTTCTTCTTATAATTCCTCTAAATATATTGAAATTTTTCTAAAATAATAACTCTAGTATCATAAATATACTTATGTGTTACAATAATTATAGTACATCCTTTTTATATCTATTTTCTATCCTATTAAAAGTGAAGGCATCACTCTTGTATTGGTACAACATACCGTCTCCACATAGTGGTGTAATTCATTTTTGGATCACCAAATTACTAGGATGGTTATAAATATGTATCAAATGAATATATTTATGTTATTAATTAAATAATTATTATTCTGTAATTATAATATCATATCTACATTCTTACCTTCTAATCTGTTGAAAAATAATTATATCGCTCATGCGTATGTATGGACTACCACATCCAGGAAGCGATGTGATTCATTTTTCATTTAAAATTTAGATGAATGATAATAATGATATGTTTAATGAATATATATAACATATATGATATCATAATGATTCTATAAGGGTGAATTATTATTTACATTTCTATCATTCAATACATCAGAAAGTGAAAATTGTGTTCGTATAAACTAACGACGTACCGTCTCCATGAAAGGTGTGGTAAATTTCTCTATCTCTATATTTGATTAAAATATATATATTGAATATATAATAGATTTAAATCATGAATAATACTTCAAATATAATGTAACTATTAGATATATGCAAGGACCAAAACTACCAAATCAAAATATATAGAAAAAATGAAGTAGTTAACCGCCAAAAATAAAGATAATAATACAATATTATGAACTAGTGGGTCATAAAATAATAAAAATGGATCATATATGAAATTATAAATATGAATATGGATCTAGAATATAATTATTATTAATAAAAGTTTATTATATATATTGTTAAAATCACTTGGGATTAAAGTCAGACTTAAGGTATGGGATTTCGTCTCAAATTCTGCTCAATTGAGACAAATTTGGTATTATATATCAATTTATTTTATATGGTTTATATATTTCTATTTGATATATTTTACATGAATATATATTTATTCATGATAATTAATTTTTTTATATATTTTTACACTTTCATGGGGTCATAATTTAAATTTTACCAAAGTGGTAAGAATTAATTTTACAATCTCATTTTTTGGCGTTGCTTATATTTTTGTTGTTGATGGAATTTTTTAATTTTTACTCTATAAAATCCATATATTTTCTTATACTATATATATTAAATGTTAGTCCATGTTTAATTCCAAATTTTAATCACTTTTTAACTTTATTATACCAAATAATGTTTTAAAATAAAATATTATCTTATTTCTCTTTGATGGGATATATTTTTCATCCATGTCATTATTTTCTCAAAATTGTTTAAAAAAAGTCATATTTACTTCATCATATGTCTTATTAAAATTTTTTTATCATTTAATTTAAATCATTATTTATAAGGATATTTGTAATATTTTTTAAAGGTACTTGTTTTTAATTTATGTACAAACATTTAGAAGGAACTTTATTTTTAATACAAACATCATTATTGAAATTTTCAGCTACCATAACAGTATTTTTGCTATTATCTTATTATACAATATTTTGATGGTTTTAAAAAAGAAAAAAAATTATTTAGTATTATTTTAATTTTTTTTATAATTTTTCTATTTTATCCGAAGGATGTTGTTTTATTACAAAACTTATATTTATAATGAATTGATGGTTGTTTTTATGTTTGAATAATTTTTTAGCCTTGTAACTTTCTGTTGAAACATTCACTTTCATATAATAAATCTTAATTACAAATTTCATATCTCTTAAATACTCATATATTTTATATGAATGATATTATTATAGTATAAATCATATACCATTTTTAAATATGGTGTTTTACTATGAATTTTAATTGATTGACTCTGAAAATAAAAATATTCTATATTGTTTACTCAATATAGATATTAAATGAAAAATAATATTATTTATGGATTGAATTGATAATTTAGTATATAAGGAATTCATTAGACTTATATTGATGGATGGGTCCTAGTTATAGATATCAGAACTATTAATCGACATGTCTAATTAGAAAAACTTGTTATCCAAACATCTAAAATGGGTTTTTGGTATATAACAACCCCTAAATTATACTATCATAGTTGAAAACCTTGACAGTAAATATATAATGATGTATGATGTCATGAAAACCAATATTAATAATTTTATTTACTAATAAATCAATTATTATTATAAATGAGATTAATTTTTTGATATTATCTATGGATTATTTTTGTCCTCATGTTTCTAGTTTAATTGTATATCCTTTACTATATTTACATTTCTATAGAGATTACACATTATTTACCCCTCATAACTTATATTGTTTGAAAATATTACTTAAAATATATTCTCACCATTTATTGTTTTAATTTCCTTAAGATTTGAAGAAGGAAATTATGAATAATATCAAGGATGCAACAGTGTTCCATATGAAATGTATTCTATATTTACAATGTTTTATGGGAATCATTTATGCATCTAGTTTTTCAAGAATACTAACCTGGTCAATCCTGCAGGAAGATATCCATTGTATATTATTGAAATATAATAATTTAGAAATCATCTTGGGTTTATTATATATTAGTTTTATACATTTTTTATCAATGTAAGTTTAGTAAATACCTTGGGAACTATATTTTAATTGTACATATCTAACTTGAGAATTATGATAATTCCTTATAGTGTTTTATAAAATTTACCATGTGAGGGATTTTTATTATATTCATAAATATTCAGGGTGATTATGAGATAAAATAATTAAAACAATTATTTATAGATAGATTCTAATAGAATAATGGGAATCAACCCCCATATACAGTGTTTTTAATTCCTTGTTTATAAAGTTAATATAGTTTTTGTTGAAAATCAGAATGTCATGAAAATATTATGGAATCATACTCGGGCTAGGAAGAAAAAACCTGACCTCCATAGAGTAATGTGTTATTCCACTATATGATTCAATTATTATGGACCACTTAATAAGATATAAGCCTTAAAATTTTAATAGAGATATTAATACATTATTCAATGAACATTGGAATAAATTACTTGAAAAAGTATTTCTGGATTTTGGATATAATGAAAGTGAAAAGGTTATTTATGTAGTTCATTTTTTAATTGATATTCCAATCAATAGTGTTCATCAATCCATAATTTTAAAGAGTCTAAATAAATAGAAATCCTGAATTGGATAACTTTTGATGTGATTTTCAATTAGAAACACTTCCCCTTAGAATAACTTGTTGAAATAGAGAGGAATTTATTCAATACACATTAGAAGGGAAAAAAGAAAGTGTGGATTATTATCAGGATAACCTTAAAATATTATCCAATCATTCATTGGAATATATATGTAATCAGAAAATAATGTTTGAAAATTTTATTAATGAGATTCAGCTAAGCCTTATAAAGTCATTATTTTTTGAAAAAAAATTAATCATATAATGATATAGTATCAAGTAACATTAATATAGAGAAGTAATTTTTTATACTCTATATAATCAAGTGAAATAAAGAGAAGAAGAGTTCATTTGAGAACCAAGAATAATAGAACCCATCAATGAAGAAGAATAGAAATAATTAATTTCCATAATGTAAAAATTATCAAAAAAAACCCGTAAAATAATTGAAGGGCCTGTGTGTTTTTCATAAGTCTAGAGATAAGGGAATATGGATAATAAATATAAGGTAAATAAAAAAAATCCATTACTATCTAGTGCTTTAATTATAAATTTATTTCAAATTATTAAATTAGTTCTCCAAGAATCTAGGGAAATTAACATAGAAGAATCCATAGGTAGAATGCCAAACATATGTAATTAATAATACTAAATAATAAGTTCGTAGTGATTAGGTGAATAATAAAATCATTATCCTATATATAAATGGGTTTTTAGGTTCTATCCACCCTTTTATATCTAAATAATTTTAAAATGTTATATCATCACCCACTAAAGGAGTAGATGTTGAGTTGGTTCTGAAATCTCCTAATGGTAAGATGATTACATCTCTAGTTCATATCTCATCCATGATAGAAGTTAGTGGGAATTTGACTCCTATAAATAATTTTATTCAAACTATAGTTAAATTTTATGAAATCTTATTCATGTATTTTCTCCCTCATTATTGATCTCATATCAATTTTCAAGGAAGGGAAGCTACATATGATATTATAAATCAACTTATGATCCTTTTTTCATGCTAGGATGAACCTGAACTCCTAATGGAAATTTCTTCCATCATACGGGTATTACTACCTATTAATGACGTATAGATATCAAATATGATTAGGGAGAAACTTAACATTGAAGATGTGAATTTTATATGAGATTTTTTTATTTATTTCAAAATGATTTTCCTATTCTTTTCCTAAATCATGAATTTCAGTTTTCAATAGAACACATACATGGTTATACACCTATTTCAAAGACTCTATATATAATGGACCCATCTTAGTTATAATAATTTAAGAATAAAATTAAATAGAATATAAAATAGGGATTTATTTAGCTTAGTCCTTCACTATGGGGTGTACTACATATTTATGTTAAGAATAAATATTTTTCGATGAGTCTTTTTATTGATTATCGATAACTTAACAAAAAAAACCATTAAGAAAAAGTAATCTCTCTCCCTTATCGATGATTTATTTTATTAATTATGGGGAGATCAAAATTTATTCATGAATTATTTTTTATATAGATATCATAAGTTAATGTTAAATGAGTAGGTTATTACCTAGAAAACCTTCTACATGAGGTATGGTGATTATGAATTTATAGTACTTACATTTGGACTTACCAATACTCATGATTTCTTCATATATTTTATTAATAAAATATTTATATATTAATTTTTTTTGTTTTTGGTTGTCTTTACAGATTGTATTCTTATATATTCTGTATGTAAAGAATATAATGAAGAAAAAATGAGAATTTTTCTAAAGACCCTAAAGAATAATAAGTGATATGACAAATTTTTCAGAAATTTTTCAAGTGTGAATTTTTAATACAAAAAGTCTCATTATTGGGTCATAAAATTTAATGTAATGTTGCATTAGTGGATACCTCAAAGATTTAAGTTATTATGAAATGGTCTAGAAAAACCACAGTAACCAAGATACAATGTTTTCATGGGTTGGTTGGATACTACATATGCTTTGTGGGATATTTCACATGACCATATTACCTAATCTCCAAGTTGAATCAGAAGGGGGTTATATTCTTGTCCTCATATAAATATGTGGAACATTTAAAAGAAATAATGATATGTTTGGTCAGTATGCATGCACTTACACTACCCATTAGTATAGTAGATTTTTATCTATATAGACGAATCAAAGAAGGTGCTAGGATTATTGTTTATGAATAACTCTATGGTGATGGATTATACCTCTCGCCAATTGATAATTCCTGAGAAAAATTACCCATATAAAGATTTGGATCTTGAATTTGAAGTTTTTTTCCTTAATGATATATAGGCATTATATGTATAGAGAAATGTGTGATATATATACTAACAATAAAAAAATTTATATATTTACATAAAAAGGATTCAATTTTTTTAATAGAATTTGTTTGGAGTTGATAAAACATTACGACAACACGTTACATTACCAACCATGGAAGGTTAATACGGTTTTTGATTCTATGATCTAAAAATAAAATACTTGTTTTTTCATGATGTGCATTGAAATAGATCCAATATTTATCTATTTGTAGAAGTTAGATCCTAAAATATTGATGACAGGGGAATGATATTATCTTTATCAGATGAATTTTCAACCATCCATCCATGAGTTGATTATGAAGGATCATAAGGAAGATAATGAATTATAAAAGAAGGTGAGGATTTTCTCAAGTTACACCATAAAAATTATGTAATGATAAGGTTCATAAATCTAGTATGTGTCACTTAAGTTAACTATTTGAATAATGTTCTATTGGAGAAAGCTCATAATTCATCATTCTTTAATCATTATGGATTTATAATGATTTTTAAAGATCTGAGAGAATATTTCTTTTGAGATCATATGAAAACGGATATTTCTTAGTATGTATCTTGATTCATGGTGTGCTAGAACATTAAGTCTAATATATAAAAGTGTAAGGGAATTATAAAATCATTACCCACAAAATAATGAAAATGGGAAAGTATTTCCATGGATTTCTTTACGAGGCTCCAAAAAAAATCTAAAGGACATAATTCTAGTTAGGTTTTAATCAATTACCTTATTAAATAATCTCATTTCATCATTATTAGAGAATATTTATCACATAATAATCTTACATGATTTTACATTAGGTATTTTGTATTATTTCACAGAGTACCACTCTCAATCATATAAAATTGGGATTATAGTTTTATCTGAATGTTCTGGAGAAGACATCAGTATACTCTGGAAATAAAGTTCTGTTTCCCTAATAATTATCATCCTCGAGTTGTTTTTCAGTTTTAGAGGACCTCTTAAACTCTAGATAATATGTTTATAGCTTTCACTATGGATTTAAAAGTTATTTGGGATCAACACCATCCTTTGGATGAATTTTCATACAAAAATAGATTCACTTTGGCATTCAGATGGATCCTTATGTATCTTTGTATTGAAAATAGATCATATCCCATATTATTATTAGATATATTTGGAGAAATAAATCTATTTGGACCTAATGAAGTTACATAAATTGAATATAAGGTTAGATCCAGTCAATAACACATAAGGGAAGCTCAGAGCCAAGAAATGTTATGCTGAAAATATTTGGTCTGATCAAGAGTTCAAAATTGATAAAAACTTATTATTATTAATTTATAGATGGAAAAAGGTTATGATATTTGGAAAGAAGTGAAATTTTTGGCTAATATATATTTTCCCATTCAAAATTAGTGATTTTATCTAGATAATAGTGTATTACAAGGCGCTTCCACTAAAACTCAATCAAGTTCATTATGTGTTTCATACATATTTCTGAAGAAAGTACATACCTAATAACTCACATGTAATGAACTAATAGGTCATGCCGTTGGAGAAATATCTATCTTATGTGGAATTACCAATGGATTTGTATTACTTGGATAATATTCTATGGTACAAGACCATTCATTTTGTCAAAGTATTCTAGAATACTAAAACATTGAGGGAGTAATGTGGGATACTGATGGTGTGATGGTTTTTAATTATCCTCTCATTTTTTTCTAGGAGTAATAGTATCTTTAGGGTGATATTATTATGAGGGGGTAGAATGTAATAGTATATGATTTTATGATGTATTTTTCTTTAAATAAACTTCTTTGATAGATTATTTTCCATGAATATTAATTTTAAAAAAACCATGATGAACTTTAAAAATATTATTATGGGAAAATAATGAAAATTTTGAATTCAACTTTTTAATATTATGTTAGTTTTAAATTAAGGTATTTTTCTAACAAGATTGAATTTTCAGTGAATAGTGATAAAATATAGATTTTTTAGAACTATTCTTTCTTCTAATTGAAAAATCCAAAAAAATGATTTGAATTTAATCTTAAATTAATTTTTTCCTCCTTTATATATAAGTAATATAATTATTTACATTTGAAACATCATTATAGAAAATATTTTTATAACATCATTTTCGGAATTGAAAATGTATTTTTTTTTTAAAATATTTTTGATTTTATTTGACATTTCAATATTAAATTAATTTCAGAAACTTATATTAGTTTATTTTCATTATATTGATTCAATATTTGGAATAATTTATTTAAAATTGGTAATATATGTCCCTTTTTCCATTAAAATAGTAAGCTTGGTGGATATTTTTCACCTCAATAATGTAAAACAAGTAAAATATGAATAAAACATTGGAATAAGGCATTAAAATTTCAATAAAACCTGAATTTTCCCTATTAGGTTTATTTATTTTTTCTATTTACTTTTAAGTCACATAAATATGGCCACTTTATGCCATTTTTCATTGATATTGACCGTTATATTACTTTAATAAAAGAATAAAAATAAAAGGTCACATTCTTCACTTTATAACTCTAATATTATTCCATACGAATTAAAGGAATATACATTGGGAATTAAATGTTCATTTAAAATATTAGTATATTTTTTCTACCATGTTAATTTATAAACCACAAAAATATTGAAATAGTAAAATGGGAATAATATATGGTTAAAAATTCCATCCCTTGAACATTTATGAGACATCTTCGCCTTATAATTAAAATTATAACCATTTAACATCTAAAAAAGTATTACTATGGTGGAAGCTAATATTATTTAACTAATGGGTCAATCTGATGGATAAGGTATAAAATAAAACCTAAAGCTATTAAAATATTATTTTATGTATATTTATAATATATCCTTATTATTTTATATTCAATTCCATATTGAACCATATTACATGAGTTATACACATGTTATATTATAATATTTCATTAATTTTAAAACAGAACCCTCCCATCACTGTTAAAAGTACATATGTTCGTTATTTTCTTTACAAAAAATGAACCATATATCTCAAATAATACCTAAAAAAATTATTTTATCCACTTCCTTTAAAAAACTAGAGTGTATTTTCTTCTTGAAATACCATTATAATTGTCCTTTCAGAGGAACCTAAAGGATGTTTACTAAAGAATAGGTAATCATCTATACTGAATCTTTCAAGATTACTTCATATTCAACATAATTTAAATATGTTTTACATAAAATAATATAATCAATACAATAAAATAAATATACTTATGTGTTATTATTTATATTTTAAAATATTTTCCACTTATTTTCTAACAAATACGAAGAAAAAACATCACTCATGCGTACGTACATCCTATCATATCCCAGTAGCAGTGCAATTCATTTTTATCGCCAATTTACATAGATGATTATAAATATGTAAATAATTAATATATATGATATTTATAAAATATTTATTCTTCTGGAATTATAATTTCAAATCTAGGTTTTTTTCTTTCTAATCCATAAGAAAATGAAAATCTCTTTCATGTGTATGTGTTGAATACCATCTAGATGAAGCAATATGATATATTTTTCATTTATTATTTACATGAATGGTAATAATGATATATTCAATAAATATATATGATATTTATGATATAATAATTATTTTTAAAAATTTTATTAATATTTATCTTTCCTTTGTTACATCCATTGAGAAGTAAAAACATCCTTCATTGTACGTACAACCTATCGTCTCTATGAATAGTGTAAATCATTTTTATATGTACATCTTTTAAAGATAATCATTAATATATTTAAATTGAATACATAGGAAAATAATTTCACTAATAAAAATATAGATATAATGAAATCATGATTGACATCCAAGACTAAAACTACTCAATGAAAACATACAATAAAAATGAATCAATTTACACCTGAAATAAGGTTGATAATTTTTTTTAGGGAAAAATGGTTGAATTTTTTTTATAAGTGTTTAATATGTGATATTAAATATAATATTATGGTTCTGGTAGGTGTAGGGCCCTGAAAATTCTTCAAATAAGAAATCCAATTACTGCAAGACTTGGAAAAGGATTGAACCGGTCCGTGAACCGGCTCCCTGCAACAGCACGCGGTCTGTTTAGCAGACCGCCCTCCCAAAATTCCACAGACCAACGTCGTCTGCGAAATAGAGGCAGGGACCTCTGTGGGTGCGAAGCAGGATGGGTGCTAGGTCGGTCCACCGCCGCGAACTGCGACAACCTTCTAATGTTGCCACGAACCTCATAGTTCGCGGCATAAAGGCGTATTGGTGTGCCGTCGTGAAGCGGCCCCGCCGCGACTCATCAAATATCGGTTGACCGAGTCGTTCGCGGGTGTGGGGGTTCTTTCATAGGCTTCTGAAAAAAATTCCATGAGCCCATCAATATTGTATCCTCATGACTCAATAAATATTCACCGAGGGGTACCAAAAATACACAGAGAGGAAGGACGGGTGAAAACCCGTGGGGAGACGCTGGAGGAATCTCTCCCAGTTGTGTTCCGTGACCATCTGCGGACCCTATATCGTCTGCGGAAGAACTATTCTACAGAGAGGAGAAGCCTGTCCGTGAACCACATGCAGCCAGCTCCTCCGCGGCCAGCCCATCGCGGCCATTTCCTTCGCGGATAGTCCCGCCGCGGCCACCCCCTCCACGGACCAGTGTCATTCGCGAAATAGAGGCAGAACCCCTCCGAGGGCACAAAGTAGTACGAGCACCATCCCCTTTGCATAAACCCTTCGCGGATGGCCATCTCCACCATGGACAACATCCTCCACGGAAAGCTCCTCTGTGGCCAGTCCCTCGCGGCCATCACCTCACGACCACCCCCTCCGCGGACTAGTGTCGTTCGCAAAATGGAGGCAGAACCCCTCCATAGGTGCGAAGTAGGATGGGTGCCAGTACCTTCGCTAACACCCTTCAAGGACAACAAAACCATGAACCACATGAAGCCAGTCCTTCGCTACCGTCACTGACCCCCATGAAAAATGGACAGTCGCACCATGAACTTTTCGGGCTGGGATGTCGGGATTTTCCATTACACCCTTATGCCGCCCCAACATCCATCGTATAAATTCCATGAGTCGAGCTACTCCTCATGACTCTCCTATAAACCCATTACCTAGCCCCTTTTTCTAGGTTCCTACAGAATAGGCAACCCTTGCATAAGTCCCACACCAACCATTGCTAGGTATCTCCTACCTAGTCTTCCTCACCACATGACATTAAACTGTATGACCCTCATCCTGACCACATGAACTTAAACTGTATGTACATCTTCCTATCCATATGACATTAAACTATATGGAAACAGTCCTCTCTACATGAATATAAACAGTATCATTCCCTATCATTCAATAATTGGATGTCTCTGGCTCCATTCAAGACATACCTCATGCCATGTTTACAGTGGCGTAATTTCAAGAGTGCTGGAATCCATTCAAACATTCCATCACTCCATCCCACGCTTTGCATGTACTTCATTCGGATATTCATACTCTTCTATATCTAAAGGGACCCCCTAACGGCCTGGTCCCATGTCGCCTTGGCTCACCTACCATCCTGGGCCAATGCCCCAGAAGACTTTGGACAACTCTTCGAGATAGGTCTTACGTTTCAAACATGGTCAGCAGTTGACCCTCATTTGTTCTTCCACATTTCAGGCTAAAGTGATATGAATGCTGTGTTTCAAACATGGTAAGCAATTATCCTCTATCACCATTCCACCCTCATTGTGTTTCGAATGTTGGGCATGTAATTTACACTTTTCATCTCCCTTGGTTTGGACGGATTCCAACGCCCTTGGCATTATCCTGCTTGTGCACTTGCGCATAGGTGTTGGCCCCCATTATACTCCTCAACCCACCAGTTGGTTGGGATGCCCTCATTTCCATACAATAGGAAGATTCCCGGGCGTCCATCTTAGTGTAAGCCCCGACATTCCAAGCATCCATCTCGGAGTAAGCCCCAACCTCATGGGTCGCCCTCATGCATAAGCCCCACTCCACTCCTCACGGACACACCTCTCATGATGTGATCCTCTGGTCCCTACTGCCTCTGGTTTCTCACACCGAGCATGACTCACGTGGGCTTAGAGTAAGCATCGACCATGACGTCCTCTTATGGGCCTCCTCAGAGTGTAAGCCTCAATCCATTATCTTGGACCTCCTCAGAGTGTAAGCCCCAATCCATTCTCTTTGGCCTCCTCGGACTGTAAGCCCCAATCTAACATCATGGGCATCCCCATAGTGTAATCCCCAACCCACATCTTGGGCTGCCCCAGAGCGTAATCCCCACATTAATCTGAACTATGGGGAATTTTATCCCTGTCTCCATGGTGGGGTATGTAGGAAGCCACTCTGAGGTTCAAGCCCAATAACGGGTCATTCTGACCCCCCCTTTACGTCAGTTTACCAACATCATGGGCCTCCTCAGAGTGTAAGCCCCAATCCACACTATAGTACTCCTCAGAGTGTAAGCCCTAATCCATTATTCCAGGCATCCTCATAGCATAATCCCAAGCCAATGCGAACTACGTGGACTTTGATCCCTACCCCCTAGGCAGGGTATGTAAGAAGCCTCCAAATGGTTCAAGCCCGACCACCAACGGACCCCCGGGTCCACCTTCACATCGGTTATCCGACTCTCTCTATTCGAACTATGTGGACTTTGATCCCTGCCCCCTAGGCAGGGTACGTAGGAAGCCTCCCTGAGGTTCAAGCCTGAGAACCGGTTGATCTGGCTATCCTCACATCAGTTCACTACGCCACTCCTAGTTCTGCATCAAGCGAGTTCTGACTCTTTGGGGTCATTAATCCTAATAGGGATGGTAAACCTCAGGCATAAATGATTCTGAATCCCAGTGTCCAGTTGACCATTTCCCACCAAAGTTAAATCACTGGATACTATGTTTTGGTATAAACCAAATATTCACAAACATATGAATATGTCTTAATTTTATAAGAGAGTCTTAGAACATGCAATAATTTCCCCCGAAAAAGGGTTTGATGAGCTCGACTTCCCATCCTCTCGACCAATGTGAGTTCTTAAGAGTCGCTGGTCAGACCATTTGGCAAACGCCTGCCTTTCGAAATTAGGTCCGTCAATCACTGGATATGGAGCTGTTGGGCGTTTCGAGGCCGAAGAAAGCCAGAACAAAACAGTAGGTAATTATAATAAATATAAATTAATTATATATGAGGTTAATGAACTTTGGAGGCAATTAAAACTTAAGGTAAGGGGTTTTCTTTCAGTTTGCACTTTACAGAAAAATATTTTGTATTATGAACCAACTTACTTTTATATAATGTGTATAATATCTCGTTTATGTATTTAGTATGAATATATATTTATTAATTATCATTAATATTTCAATTAATCTTTACACTTTTAAGGGGTTAAAAGTTAAAATTTACCAATAATGTAATAATTTATTTTACAATATAGTTTTTATGGTGTTTGTTATATTTTTCATTGATGAAATATAAAAATATATCATATATAAACTCTATATATTTTGTTATACTACATATATTAAATGAGTTCCCATGAATTTCTCCAATTTTCCCACTCTTTAGAACTAGAATCAGACAAATATTTTTTTTTAAAATAAGATCTTATCTTATCTATATTTTGATTAGATATATTTTCTTCCATGTATATATTTTTTCCAATTTTTTCTAAAAAATACCTCCTTATTTACACTACTGATTTATAATTTAAATTTTATGTTATAAAATATTTTTTACAATGTTTTATAAAAAATCTAATGTTCTTTGAATTTTATTGATATTATATTTAAAAAGTGAAAAGGAAGGTTTTTTTATACACATCACTAACATATTTTACCCCCACCAATATCTTTTTATTCTCTTTTAGATTCTCATATAATATTTCAATGGTTTTAAAAATAAAACTATTTACTTAAACCATAATTTAATATTTTTCTTCTATTTTTATTTATTCACTTAAAGACATGATTTTATTAAAAATCTATATTTTAAATGAATTGATTGTCAATTTTTATATATTATTTAGTTTTAAGTTGTTAAAATTCACTTAAAACATTCTCAATAATTTAATAATTTTTAATTGAACATTACAACTCTATTATATATCTATTTTTTTGTTTCATGAATATGATTATTTCGTAAACTCTATATTATATTTATATACAGTCTTCCATTATGAAATTTATTTTATTGAATTGTAAAAATATTAAAATTATATATTATTTAATCTGGAAAGGTATTTATTGATAAATAATGTTGTTTATGAAATAAATTTATCAATAAATTAACAATTAATTCAGTGGACATTAATTGATGGGATGGGCCTTGTCATAAACAATTTTTTAATGAATTGACAGATCTCATGAGATAATCTAGTTGGACAAATTATTTAAATGGGTAATTAGTATATACCTACTCATAAATTAAACTATCTTAGAACAAGTATTAAATGGTAATGATATCACAATATCTATGATCATGACATCCAATATTAAATATTTCCATCAATAAGAAATTATTAATTATTATCCCTGAGATTACTACATTGATATTATCAATGAATTCATTTTTTCTCATGTTATTGATAAAATTGAATGTGATTTTAGTTATTTAATTTTATAAATTTATTATACCTTATTTAATCTTGATAGGTTCTATTGTACATAATAATTATTGAGCATTTGATCTCACCCTTAATTTTTTCCATTTTCCCAGGATATGAAGATCGATATTATGAATAATATCAAGGAGTCAAGAATCTTTCTTATTCATTAATTTTTATATTTCTAGTGTAATATGAGAATCATGAATATTGCTCATTCTTCAAGAGTATTAAACTGATCTGTCCATTTGGATGGTATATCTTGTATGTTATTCCATTTTAAGAAATTAGACACTAGATCTAGGTTACTGAAGAATGAGTTTTTATATAATCTAACAAAAAATTAACCAATGACTCATAAAACTGTTTTTATAAGATATTTCGATGATTCAAGAGTTTTGATAATACCGTTTTCATAAGTTTATCACTCTTTATTTTTTATAAATTTTTATATATTAAAAAAATACTAAAATTTGAAAAAAAATCACTTGGATTTTTTATAGTTTTGTGTATTGAAGAAAAATATTTCGTCATTCTTCCTTTGGATAACCATATACATATTATATAGTTTATTATCCCCTCACTCCTAGACTCTACTCTTATGATTTTATTTTTCACAACATGGAGGGGTGTGAGATTTATCTAAAAATAATTACTTCCTATAAAAATATCTTCTTGATATATTTTATACTAAAATAATTTAATTAAATTTCATTCACTTTTATAATATGAGATTAATTTATTTCAATGAACTTTCTTGACTAAAATCATGTTGTTTTAATTTTTCCATTATCTATAAAAATTAAAATCCATTTTTCTTCAATGTTATGAGATGGATCACTTTTTTATTATTTTAGAAAATGAATTATATTTTATATTATTATTAATTAAATCTATAGCATAGGATAACCTTGTAAAATGGGATGAGTATATAGAGAAAGTACATTAAAGCATATTAATCAAGTTCTTTAATAATTTGATGACTTTTAATTTGGGTAACATGGTGAATATAATTTATATATATATATATACAATATATATATATATATATTTCATTTTAAGAGAGGATGTGTCTTCAAAAAATATAGCGATTTCCCCCTTAAGAATTGATTTTCATGTGCATGTATGTATGTATGTATATATGTGTTTATATGTATGTATGTATGTATGTATGTAGGTAGGTATTTATGTATGTATATTTTTATTTATGTATGTTAGTTTGTGTGTTTGTGTGTGTGTGTGTATGTGTGTGAATTTATGTATGTATGTATGTATGTATGCATGTATGTATTTATTTATGTTTATATGTATGTATGTATGTTTTTTGTTTTTTGTTTCTTTATGTTTATATGTATGTTTGTTAGTGTTTGTGAGTGCGTATGTTTGTTTGTTTATTTATGTGTCCCTTTCCTTTCTATAGAGGATTTCTAGACTATATTTCTACCTATTTTATTATCTAATGGAAATGTCTTATTTTCTTTCATGGATTCAAATCTTGGATTAAATTTTCTATGCTATGTTTCCATGATGGGAATGTTTGTTCTTAGGACCCCACACCCATGGTATTTGTTTACTTCACTTCAAGTATTTAAACGAAAAATAGATATATATTTTAATTTTATTTTCTAAATAATCTTTTTTACTTATACTTTTACTTTATTATATAGTAGTTAATTAGGGGTTAGGTTGTGACCACCTAGAGGGTATGATTCACTCACACTAAACACATGCCTCTTGGGGTATTTTTAAACTCAGATATTATTGATTTTGGTATATTCCACTTGATATTTTTGAGTGTCTGTATACATATAATTTTAAGGTATTATAAAATAGTGTTGAGTAATAACCGATTAAGATGGGTTAGAGAAGTTATAAATTATTTATTATGTCATGGAACAAAATTAATTAAATATTTTATTTATGAAATTTATTTTTTTATTTAACATGTTTTTTACTACTATGGAACATATTTTACTATTTTTATTTTGATATATATATATATATATCATTTGTTTTTATAGTGTTATATTTGATATTATTATTTTTATGTAATTTATTTTGTATTATAGAGGTACAAACACTTTTAATATTGTTAAATTATATTTATCTCTTTTTATCCAAGCCTTTAGTGATTGGGAACCACTCCTTTGGTCTTATGGTTATCCTAGCCACGTATGGTGATTTGAACTACTTCATTGCACAATTGACCTTTTAATCATTCCATTAAATGATGATATATCCTATAAATTGTAAATCATGGACCTTTGATGATATTTTCCTTGGTGTCTAGTTTAATAGTAATATATTTATCATTTAAATGATAACACTTATGTCATAGAATTTATTATTAGATTGATTTCACATACTTGACATTATAAGATCTTATCTCTTCCTCTTTTTATTTTTTTTGTTTCTGTCATGGTATTCATACAATTATAGTGACTAGGAAAAATTATTTTTATGATTTCATATAACTTTATTCTTTCATGGTAAGGACTTTTAAATATAATCAATTATTATTAATCTATATTTTTTTTATTCACTATTGAACATCATGATTAAAATCTATTAAATAATTTTCATCAAATATAATGGATGAATTTTTTAATTAATTTTACATGAAATTATATAGATCATGGGATAGATGATATTGGAAAATTAGAAAATCCTTAAAAAAATTTACCATGTATTGGCACAAAAAATTAAAAATATGTTTATGATTTCTAATAATATAAATTCTCATCGTTATGATATACATTCATTGTGTTATAAATTATTATATATTATCTATGCTATTATATTATTTTTATATGGATTTATCTTGATTATTTATTCATACTGTATTATGTATTTTATGGTTGTGAAATCTTTTTTGACATATAATGCATTATTAATAATCTAATATCAATCTTTTCATGTGTTTTCTTAATCCCAAGGTTCTGAAGAAAAATTATATATATAATTACCATGATTAAGGAATAATTATATATTTAAAAATTTTCTTACAGTACATGATTTCATAGTTTTTTAAATTTAAATGTCAGGATTATATATATTTATATGTGTATATTTGTTTCTATAGGGACCTATATACTTTGTATTTTAGGTATGTTCTCTTTTGTATTAGGTTTCCTAGTAAGAAAGATCCCATGAACTCTATGTGATTAGGGTCGAGGGAATTATAGTCTGTGCTTTTCCAAGTATTTGTATAAACATATTTTATTATAATTAAAAGAACATAGTTAGATAGTTAGATAAATTAATTTCAACCGTATGAGAATAATATATAATATAATAAAATTATTTATAAGGTTCTGAATTAGGATAAATAAATTTAATGTCAGATTACATATCCTATAAACTATGATTTGATGTTCATTGTGTTTTTCAAGTACTAATTATTATATTATATAATTTTGAAATTGACCCCTAAAAGGAAAAATGGAAACCTTATCAAAAAATAAGAAATTTTTTTGGGTTTTCATGAACGACTGAGTTGTTGTTTAAACTAACAAAACAGATAGTATAATTGGGTATCTAAATCATGTAATTCAAAAACATTTCCCATATGGGGTAAATCAATTCCAGTCAATAATACATAAATACTAGAAATTGATACATGATGCGATAAACTCTATCATTTAGTGGGTTTTTAAACCCATTAATATTTAAATAATGGATTACGTACATGGAAAATATCTTCATAGCATTATGATATATAAAAAAAAGAAAAACATATTTAATTTATATCATCTAATGGGTAAAAATGGTATTTAATTTAAAACACCTAGATGGATAATGTCATAGTAAAAATTTAGAGAAAAACATTCAAAAAAATATTATTAGTGTGGTATTTCCCTTAGGGGTAAATTTTAGATATGAAAAGGAAAATTTTATATATATGAAAAAAACTAAGAGGTGATATTTTTTTATTATGAAGTCTTTTCTAAAGGTTAGAGAGAAAAAATTTATTACTATATTCACAATTTATATAGTAATATTTCTAAACCCATTAATAGATTATCATAAAATATTACAAGGTGTTTAATCTCACATACATTTCCCATATATGAAGTGATTGTGAATTATTACATAAAATTAGTGAAATAATATTCCATAGCATGAATTCCAATTAATATTATGGACAATAATACAATGGTGAGAGAACTTATATAATAACTATGGTAAGAGACAATAATGGAAGAGTATAGTTTCTCACATATTGAAAATATGGGAGAAAATCATAGGGAATGTTTAAAGGGTATTGATATATGAATATGATATAGAGAATGTTTCAAACAAGAGTCTCCATTCTATATTATAAATTATTCGAATAATCTATAATGTATAAATAGTAAATATTTGGGTCATTGTTGAAATATAATCCCTAATCATTAATTGAATTTACAATAAAAAAGGTAAAAGGATTAAGGTTGGGATTTTTATATGAAAACAATATAAGTGGAATATCATAATGATTTCATCATAGGAACAAAACCATTAATTTTAATTTTATTCTCTATACTATTTTTTTAGGGATCCAAATATTCTTTTATCTATTCTATGTTTTTAGATATCATTGAGGCACATTTTTATAGAATAACTAATTTTCTAACAGGTCCCTATGTGAGCCCTTAATTATAAATAAAATAGTAAACCAACCCATGTGGCTTATCTTATTTTGGATCTATTTCCTCTAAAATTATCAATATTGATTTCACTATATAGAAAACGAGGTAAAAACATTTTAGCTAAACATTCAATTACTTATTTTTAGAGGGAAAATTTCATCAAAATAATCATCCTAAGTAGACTTAGAAGAGAACAACCTAGGTATGGATCTTGTTATCACTATGAATAAAATTTTATCTTGAAATCATTCATTATTTTTTATGAAATTTAGTGATGATTTATCTTTGATGTGATCTTCTCTCAACTCATGGATTTTTTTCTCTCTAAATGAGAGAGGTCCTTCAAGGATGTGTTTTTTTAATCTTCCAAAAGGAATAATCTTCCTGTTTATAATCTAAATCTTTTTTGTGATCTATAGAAAATTAAAAATAAAATGTATAAATTTTTTAGAATCCATTCATTGAATATATTCATCCAAGGATGATCTTCACTGGCCTGAATTTTTTTGATAATCAATAACGGGGGGCCTCATAGATACTATATATCTAGAATCTCTTTAACAAAAACTTGATTTTTTAAAATTATCCATCATTGGGTGTATTATATACTCTATGGGAGAAAAATAATGGTCTATTTTAGATCTATAATCTAGGATTGAGCATTTATGGGTAGGTAGTGAATATAGTACTAATCTGATTGGAAGAGAATTCTTCTGTATTATTATAGGTAGTAAAGATGAACTTGATTAAGTGTATATGATTTGGAATGTTCGTCAAAAGATTGAAATTAAAAGAAAATTTTATTGGAATATTAATTTCAACCCCTTAAATAAAAGGAACTCAAAATCCTAGATTTGGGTTAGATAGTATGGTTTGAATTTCATTTATTGGTATCATAAAATTCTAATTGATCTTTACTCTTTCATTGAAAAAACTATGATATTGGCTCACTACACACTTAATAGTTAATTAGGACAATATACATATATCAAGGTTTTTTTTTAATTTTGATACCAAGCTTCTGGATGTGACAAAATTAAATATTAATGAGAAACAAATTCAAGGTTATGGTAGAATATGAACATGTTCACCCTTTTTTATGTGTATAGAAATGTAGGGAATTCCATTTCCATTTGCACAGTGATCTAGAGGAAAGTAAATCCACTACCTGATGCGAATTCATGGAAATATGTTGATAAAAATAATATAGGTAAAACCATTTTCTAGTAGAATGTCGATACTGTAAGAAAGTATAACTATGGGAAATGGGTGAAAATCAATCAAATGCCTCTGAGTTCATAAATACTAGTGGATAGTCATACGAGACACTTGTTGATGAAGAATAAAGGTAGAATTAATTTCTTGGGTCCTCCAATGTTATGCCTCTTGATAAAACTATGAGTCACAATGTAATTATGAATGGTGTGGATGAAATCATACATCATGAAATTTTTAATGAAGAATGAATTATAATATTTGGGTCATGATTAGGTGTTCGATCAAATTTAGAGTTAAAGAAATAACTTTCGGATGATGAAAATAGTTTTAATTTCTCTATTCACCCATGAAACAAAAAGATGTATCGAGATCTCCAAGGATCATTATTGGTGGTATAACAAAGAGGAGGAGATTTTTAATTATACATCCAAGTGCTTGATATGTCATAAAGTGAAGGCTAAGAGACATAAGTATACGGTGATGATGCAACCATTACCCATACCAGCATAGAAATGGGTGAACATCACCATGGACTTTGTCTCCAAACATCCAAAGACATATAAAGGAAACAATTCAATATGGGTTATTGTGGATCATATTTCAAAGACTGGACACTTCATTTCAATTCGAGAGGATTTCTCATTAGATCAACTGGAACATATGTATCAGATAAGTGATAAAGCTGCATGGAGTACCAATATCTATTCTATCGAATGGAGATCCAATATTCACCTCTAGGTTTTGGAAGAGTCTTCAACATGCTGTGAATCTTGATTTGAACTTCAGTATGTATTATCATCCTCAAACTGATGGAAAATCGGAGCAGAATATCCAAACACTTGAAGAAATTTTGAGAGAATGCTCAATGGAAATCAGAGGAGAATGAGATAAAAATCTTTCTCTGGTTGAGTTCTCGTACAATAATATTTTCCTCTCAAGAATCCAAATTTCTCTTTATGAATCCCAGTATGGGAAGAGGTGAAGAACACCAGAATGTTGGGATGAATTTGGGGATAGAAAACTCCTAGGTATAGAAATGGTCGAAGAAATGGTGGGGAATGTTAAGACCATCTAGTATCATTTTAAAGCTTCTCAAAGCCGACCAAATATCTATACTGATAATCATTGAATAAGCCTAGAGTTTGATGTCGGAGACATGTTATTCCTTTACATATCACTATGGACGAGAGTTATGATATTTGGGAATAAGGGGAATCTTAGTCCAAGGTACATCATCCATTTTGATATCCTTGACGCATTGGAGCAGTGGCCTATCAATTATCACTCCCACTGAACTTATCTCAAAAAAATGATGTATTCCATGTATAAATCTTGAGGAAGTACATACGTGACCCATTGAATTTACCCAATCGAAGGGTGGTACTATTGAAGAATGACCTCTCCCAAGAAGATAAGTTAGTAAATAACTTAGATCATAGGGATAGAGTTCAACTAAATAAGACAATGCCCCTCATAAAGGTGTTGTGGTGAAACAACAAGTTTGAAGAAGAAACATGGGAATCAGAGGAAGCAATGAAGCAGAGGTACCTGCATCTATTTAAGTGTGGGGAAAATAAATATCTCGGGTAAAATTTCTTAAGCGGGGAATATTGTAACAACCCAAAATTTTATTAATGAAAATTATTCTTGATCTAATTAAATTTCTTATAGTTATATAAAAGATGAACTTTCTTGGTAATATATTTTTTGGATTTAAAATAACATGAAGAATTATTACTGTTGCTAATATATCTGTTGAACAGTGATCACATTATTGTTATAAATATAGGGCTTTAACAAATCCAATTTACATAGACAAAGAAAGTGATGGCCTCATCCTATAGAATAGCTTCATATAAATTCCATTTTTCAGAGCTCAGAAAGGAGGTAGCATCATTGGGATTCTCTCTTGACCAAGCACAATCCAAACTTTAACATGTTAGGCTCAAATAGAATCACCTATAGAAGAAGTTTATGTTGATAGAGATTACCACCTGAGCGATATTATCAAGGCCACCCTAAGAGTTTGTCCCCATCACACACATTACCCTTTAGTCATATGCGAGTGTTATAAGGTGTTACGTAACAAAACCCTAGAACTATGATTATGTGCATTATTTTTTGTTGTAGAATAATGAATATACAATCATTTTATTATTTTTACTTTGTAAATAATTTTTAAATCAAATATAGTATTTTTAGTTAATATTCAATTAGGAAATCCATTTTGATGAATTAATGTATTTTTGAATTAAATTATATTTTAATGAAATATTATTACTAAATTACTTTTTATTAAATATAAATGATCACATAATTTTTATAAATACAATTGAATGTTTTATTATGGTTTGAAAGCTATTTTTTACAAAACCCGTGAATTTTCGATAAATATTGGTTTTTATTATAAAACTAAAAATTCACATTTTTATGTAATTATTAAGAAAGAAATAATATTATTTTTGGAATTGGGAGGTTGAAATTATCCAATGGTGAATTTTTCATAATTTTCGGAGACAACCGAATTTTTGGGTAAAAATTAAATACCGTTAAATTATATAATGTGTTTTATAATATCCTAATGACTCAATAGTGAGATAATAAAATACTATAAATGATATTTTCGGCCAATATATGTTTTACCATTAATATAATATGATATTTGGTTTATTTTACTTATTTTACAAAGCCTTAGTGAACCATCGAAGACTTATAAAACATTTTATCATTTTAAAATGATTTTCCTTAGAGTGTGACTAACCTCCACATAATATAGCAGAATAGTTTAATATTTTAGACCATTGGACTTATAAAATATTGTTTTCCACTATCATTTAGAAAAAACCATTGGAAAAAACCATGGGTTGTTATGTGTTTTTTATTATTTTAATGTATGGTGTCCAAAACCTAAATTATAAAAAATTCTCTCTTCCTATATAACCCCACCCAAGATCCCACTTCCTCTTCACTCAAAGATTTTAGAGCTTGACCAACCTATGCAATACCTCTATAGAATCCTCCCAAGGCACCCTAATCTCCAATTAATCCTCTCTCAAGCCTCTCTTACGCCTTTGGGATCACTCTTCCAAGTAAGGGATTTATTTCTTTCTCATTTTTATCCAAATTTCTATAGGTTGTTATGACCTTTTATTTTCAATTAAAAATGTTGGGGTAAGATTTCTCACCTCTCTCATACTTACCTTCTTATTTTTTAATGATTGAAGACGTCTTTATCTCTCATTAATGCCTCCCATATACACCTATTACCATGCCAAAATTCCATAAAGAAGTTATCTCTTCTCATTTACATTCAAGAAATTATTTTGTATTATGAATATAAATTCAATTATATATATAGGGACATGTATCTATATGACCCCCTTAATTAAAATTTCATGTACATATTATGAGACAGCTATTTCTGTCTCATCATCCATTTTTATGAATTGTTATGTCATGCTTTTATGCTTCTGAAATTGCACCACGATATTCCAAGCAAACGTCATTATATAGTGAATACCATGCCCACTTCTTGTTCTAGGGTATTCACCATTTTTCAAATTTAATTATTGATTATAGAGTTTCATGTATCTATTCCACATTGCTTTATCATGGAATATATAAATATTTAATGATTCCATGTTGTATGGTCCACGTGGCACACTTATGCATGAAAGGAAATGATTAAGAAGGTTGTGCCCTGATAGTGCTCCAATTCATTGGGTAAAGATTAGTATCGTGATACATCAAGTGAAATGAGGGATTAATCATGATAATTCACGTTAAATGAGGGTTTAATCATGATACTTGTTCAATTATCCTTCGCTCATGCTAATATCATGTTAAATGTTGATGTCACATTTCCATGTTATGATAATCATGTTGTATCATGCCCTTATGTTCATGTATCTATTCTGCTCAATTGACATTACAATTGCCTATCATGTACTATATTTTTCATTTAATGCATTTTTTACTTCTACACTGGGCTTTATAGCTCACCCTTTTTTTATTCGTGTCCTTAGGTTATCCCATGCAATTCTAAGTACGAAAGAATGTGTGTGGTCATGTAAAATTGGTTTTCAATAAATATGTATATTTAATGTTATAATTTTTCAGGTATTGTTCCTAATACCCAAAGAAAATAGACCTATTTATCTTCTATGTTGTATCATGTGAATGATTTATGAAGTAAATTATGTTTAAGTGTGAAATAAAGAGCAGGGTTTTTATATGGATACGTTGAAAAAAATCTTGATTGGTGCATTGTTTTTCGAACCATTCTAGGAAACTATGTGGTGGGATATATTGGAGATAGTATCATCCACTCTATTGGTGCATGGTTTTTTAAGCCACGTGGCATAGTCATGTGATGTGTATTGAATTCCCTAGAAATTATAGTTTAACTAGGATTTTACCTCTCCAAACACTCATTTTTATTCAATTCAACCAAAATCTAGAACTAATATCCTCTCTTATGTTTCAATGGAAGATCCTATTGATCTAAAATGTTGTTTAGGTGTATATAACAATTTTATACCTCCAAAATTAATCATAATTCATCATTTTAATCAATATATTTACATTTCCTCATCTATTATAACCAAGAATTCTATATAAAATCATTTATATATAGATCCTTGTTCTGTGATTTTTTTAATGGTACTTTGATTTTAACTATGGTAGGAAAGAAGTTATGATCTTTGATTTGAGGTTTCTAAGTGTCGTTCTCCATTTTCATCACTCGTTGAATAAAAGTTGTCTTCTCTCTCTTCTGCACTAATTCTAGAACCTGAATTTTATTTTTTATTAAATTTATTTATTAGATTCTCAAAGGAAATTATTTATTAGTTTCTTAAATGAAAATGACTTTTTATATATGATGTAAGGAACATAGAAAATTTAATGGTTTTCAGAACACCCCTTGAATTGCTATTTTAAAAGTATGCTTTTTTATTGATGAAAGAAACATCCTTGATGTAACACCCCAAGCTTCCTCGGTATGTTTCCTTTCGAATAATGCAATGACGTGCATTGTACGCAACTTCGAGATTTTAACACACCACAACCAATCAAACTAGCCGTTATGAATAGTAATACCTACTTTTTGAAATTATATATATTTTATATTTCAAAATGGACTTCATTTTTGGATTCGGAATATCGAATTTAGCCTAAGGTGAAATTTTGGTACTTTTCGGATAACTTTCATATTTTGATGAATAGTGAAAATTACTAAATTTTAATTAAAAACAACTTTTTTAATCAAAATAATTAATAGTGATAAATTGTGAATTTGAGTGGTTTTAAAGTATATTTAGAATATATTTTTACCATTTAATATAATGTTGGTCATTGGACATAATTTTACAATTAAACCGAACATAAACAAGTGTCAATCTTTTGATAGTTATTATCTCTTAAAAACACGCTTTTTGTTTTGACAGCGGGAATTAATTTTAAATTAATTTCTGCCACTTCTGTGTTTTGAATTTAGAAAAATGGATTCCATATTTGGAATCAGGATGTCCAAATTGTGTAAATAGGTAACTTTTATTTTTAGACATTTTGAATAATTACTGCGGTAAATATTTTATTTACCATGGTTAAGGGTAAATCCAGTAAATAAGGGTTAAAAAAATAATATTATAATAATACTAAATTACCCTAAAATGTGTCTTAACCCTATTGGTTGATACATGGTCGACCATGGGCATCTTTGGGTCAATTTTGGGACCCCATGGATTCACTTGTAAGTGATAATGACACTTTATATTAATTAAGTTAAAATGAATACAAAATGACACAAGCATATATCTTTTAGCAAAACAATTGTTACATAGGGTTATATATGCTGGATTTTAGATTATAAATATTCATTAGAAAGCTAAACAGATTTCCTACATAATTATATTTTATTTATAATTTTTTGACATTAAATAAGTTATTTTATTTATGACACAATGGTGATGCAGTAATTACTAAAATAGTAAAAATTAACATAATTGATATTATAAATACCCAAATAATTATAATATGAAACTTTTAATGAATTAAACAAATTTTCTAGGATAATATGATATATTAGGATTGATTTATTTGACTTTTTTCGAAGTAATCAATCTGTTATGAATTTCACAAAAATCAACTAGTGAATAGTGTCAAAATTGACATAAAAGAGTTCTTAAAACAAATATTATATTATTAATTGATATTAAATTCCTAAAAATCTAAGGTTCGGCCAAGAGACTTATATTATGATAGGTTAATCATTAATGGACCACTTGGGGGTCTTTTGGATGTATATAGTAAGTTTATTAACCATATTATATAAAAATACAAAGAGACATTGTAAAAGTGAAACTAATTAACTTAGAGTTAATACTTAAAGATAAGGTTAATATAAGTACCCAAACCTGTCTAAATTCTATTGGATGAGTTGTTTTCGACCTATCCCCACCTCAACCTTTGAATAGTCAACTTTGGAGCCATTGGAAACCGAATATGAATTTATTATAAATTAATATTTCTAGCTTTTCCAAAGGTGCCCCTCACCCCTCTTATAAAAGGGCACTCCTCCTTCTCATTTCCTCACACCTCTCAAGCCACTTGGATCGTCCAAACTCTGCCCAACTAAGCTCCCCACATCCCTCTCCTCCTCCTTGAAGCTTCCCCTTAGGCAGAAAGCATTTCAACAAGTCCTTTGGTTCCAACCAAAGTGAGTTACCTAAATTAAAGGTAACGATTTCTCTTAAATTATTTTCATTTATTTTGCTTCTTCAACCCCCAAACTCTTTTTATTTCCCTTCTTTTGTAACAACACCAGTATCCTCAATATACTAGGATGTTGTTATAAGAAGTATTCAAACTACACATACACACAACTCCATCTAATGGATGATGAACATAATGTTTCTGTGGATGGCAAACTAACGCCTCACGAAACGATGATTGTTCAAAAACATCTTACCGCCTCTCATGGTGGCCATTATGATGGAACTGTAATTAAATATGATATTAATGATATATATTTTATATATAAGCTTCTGTAATTCCATTTTATTTCATACCATTATTCGTTTCATGTCGTATATACATACGATAATTTCATTTGAGGAAGTGCGGACTACCGCCCCCTTAAAATGATATGACTCGTTCATACCACACATGGAACGTATAAAGGATGGTGTTAATGAACTTAAGTAACATATATAAAATATTATATTATACTGGAATAGTAATATACCTATGTATCATTTGGATTCGATTCTTTTAAAATAAAAAATTTAAAAATTAAATGGAAGTAGCGTTCGTGCGTACGTACGGACTACCGTCTCCACGAACGCGATGAGATTCATTATCCATCGTATCCATTAAAGTATAATTATCATTTAATGATTTAAAAATGATGTTTAAGGACTTGATATCATTCTGGATATTAATAAGATACAACAAACATGACTTATGTAACAAAACATATAAAAGAAAATGAGTAAGTTAACACCCGAAACGGCGTTAATACTAAGATATTATTAACAAATCAATGTCAAAAGATCATATATGATATCATATTAAAGTAAATGATTCTTGTATTATTCAATAACAATTATTTCACCATTATACAGGAGGTAAACCTACCATCGACCAAGGAAAAAGTACAAAGTAAGGGATTCTCTTATCTCACTTTCAATTCCGTGAGATTTCCATTGTTCGCCACTAAATTATTGAAAGTGGTGTATTGTGTACTGCCATTTGATATATATTCATGATTATATTTATATTCATGTTATTCTGTAAATAATTTGGTGGTTATTAACTTTTGGCCATACGACTCAGTTGATTAACGTGGTAAGGGATTTTCTTATCTCACTTTTAATTCCGTGAGAATTCCATTGACCACCACTTAATTATTGCATGTGGTGTATGTGTACTGCCCATGATTGTATTCATTATGTTATATACTTTTATTTATGGGTATTTACATCATCATGGTATGATAATTCTTTCATGGGTGTATGTTTCGTATGTTACCTAATCGATAAGGGAATTTGAGATTTCAATTCCCACTCCTTTGGCTTTACGCATATTTCATTGATTATATTACTCCATGATTATGTGTGGAATCACTATTCATTTGATTATGTCATAATTTCCACTCCCCTTCCTGTGGATATAAGTTTGATACACATAATCACTCATTGGTAATTCTCAAGTCATTGATCTGAATTTGATAAGAGTAATTTTAACTCATTCACCATTTGTTGAGTTAAACATCCAATTCGTTGGTGTTGTTTTTACAAGAATATGTGTGAATATACTTTGATTGTTTTACACTGAATATCCAATAATATTTAGTGTATTTATATTTGTCACACATAATTATGTCGTTGATTTATCCTTAACCTAAGGATATAGCCTTTATGAGAGATTTCATCTCAATTTACATTCCATTGAGACTTCTTTGTTGATATACACCAAATCACTTTTATGTGGTGTATATAATGTACTTTGAAGTAGTATATCATGAATCCCTTTATTCTCATGATATTACAAAGTTTTGATTACCTTAATTATTTGTATTCAATTGTCTCTCTTTTGGTTAGAATCTCTAACTAAAATACCATTTTTAAATGTTTTAAAGACTTATTCATATAAATCTTTCTCATTAATGTCCATGTTTTAAAAATGGTTTCAAGGATTTATTTATATGGACATTAAAGTTTAGAAATTAAAACTCCTTTTAAAAAAGTTTCAAAGTGGTATGGGACACTTTGATTCAAAAATATACTTTTAAATGGCTTCTTGACAAATAGTGTGACTTTTAAATGTTTTCAAGAAAAGGGGGATATTTCTCTCAAATAGTTTTGATGATTATTTTCATCTATGTCAACATCCTTCATTATTATTGATTGAGGTTAATGTGATACAATACAATCTTCCATATTGTATCGAATGAATTATGTTTGACTGTGGATGTGCTATTTTTATACCATTCATGGTTTGTGGTGAAAGTATTGACATTTTGTATGCTAGTTTAATACGAATGTTTACGTTATGTTTAAACCTTTTCATATGGGAATGCATTGGACTTAATAAGTGACGGGTGGAGCCCGCTATAGCTCCTCGATGCATCGGTAGGTCTCATGAGACAAACTAGTGTCTTGGCACAAGGCCTTTGCAAAATCTTATTTGTAGTCTTGGCACGAGGCCTTGGCTATGTGGTTATGATAGTCTGGCATTATGCATTCCACCATTATGAAAGTGGTTATTGATATTGCATGTGATCATTCGACTAGTAGAATATCCATGTGAGTAAGTAAATGACATTATTTCATTTTACTTTTGCCATACTATGTTGAAGTTCAATTTTAAAAGGCTTTTGTTTTAGTTATAAATTGCCTTAATTGTTTATGCTTATTTATGAAAGCTTCTGCTATAATGTTATCCTTACCGAGCATCCGAGCTCACCCCTTTCAATGTTTTATTTTTCCCAGGATTATGAAGAAGTAATTTATGAATGACCTGCAGGGATAGTATGAGGGGATATGAAGACAAGATGTTTTTTTTATGATGTAATGTAAAAATTTATGGATGTATCTAGTTATTCCAAGGCTACTAAACTAATCGGTCTTTCGAGACTTGATCTTTCTCATGATCATGCCAATGTTATGTAATAATGCACCGACTATAGATAATTAGGGTCGGGGCGTTACAGTTGGTATCAGAGGAAGTTTAGTACAAACCTTGGTAGCTAGATTTAGATAAACTCTGATTAGAGCACGTAGACCTAAGATGAACTTTGAGGATTAGTATAAAAGAACTTCCTAGAATTTTGGTATTGTAGAGATTTTGTGAGTTTTCCGAGCAATACATCCCTGTCTGGATACGAGCAGGTAGAGGCGGCTCTGGCACAGATGTACCTAGGGGTAAAACCCGAAAACACCGCTTTGAGCTAGACTCGAACGGGAACTGGTGCACGACAACGGGCCTTGCTGCACTCTTGGTTACGACACTCCCGGGGGATATGCTTAGGATAATTTACATTTTCTTTACAAACCAATTTAAGTAATATATATATAAGATGAGAGTAAATGACATTGGTTAATCCTAATATGTTTCAAATTGAGAATATGGTGACATTTTAATCTCTAAATGATTTTACGACTACTATTACTCACACAATGCTTTATGGTTTTAGTCAATGGCTGGATTCCAAGGAAGTCATAGTGACTTTGAGAATGATGTACAAGATGGGAACGGTGGTGGCAATGAGCAACAAAATGGAATGTTGATAGGCGTAAAAGATATCGTCTTTATGCCAAATCAGTTTTCCAAAAATATGATCAACAACATATATATTAACCAACTCCCAGACTCAACAAGGAAGAGAAAGGTGATAAATGATAAGAGCTCCAGCAATGGAGACCATGGAGAAAAGAACCCTCAATTTTCATCATGCAGGAAATGTGGAAAGAGACACCCAGGAAAATGTCTCAATGGGACAACGAAATGTTTTACGTGCGGGAAGGAAGGACATAAAGTAAAGAATTGCCGAAGAAAAATGAAGAGTACTATGGAAGAAGATAAAAATGGTCCCAAGAGTCCATTTACAGTCATTTGCCGTAAATGTAGGGGACCTGGCCATTACCCGAGTGAATGTCCTATTCTATAGGATATTTTCTTGGTCAAAGAAGAAGCTATGTGGGAATAAATGGTTGGAGAAATGTTTAAAAAGTATTATCACTCCTTGTTGATGGGTTTACTATGGAATAATTTTCTCTTGTATTTGTAACCCCGCAGTTTGCCATGTGAGAATGATATTTGAGGAAGAATTGTTTCTTCTCTTTTGGATTTGGGTATAAATAACCATTTGGATTTATATGATCATTGGGGTTTGAGAGAATTATAAGTTATTCTAATTTGGGATGAAGATTCAAGGTATGATATAACATTTGTGGTTAAATTTATGATATAGTATTTTGAGGAATTTATCTCATTTTGGCAATATTATAAAATATAGTTTTTGAAAAAGGACAACACATAGACCGTGTGACAACCCGTCGCGTCGGACAAAGCTATGGGAATCGAACCCACAACCAAAGTGCGATTGGGATTTATCGCCTACCACTGGACTACGTGAAGTCCCTGGTTAGTGTGACTATTTTTTTTAGTTAAATGATTTTATTGATCAATAATAAGTTGATTTGGGTTCTTATTTCATATCAAAAGAATACCCTTGGTATAGGAAAATGATTTGGTGATTAAGTGATAAATGTTATTTTGGAAGATGTTCGCTTTGTTGGAAACACTATATGTCCAAGGAAAATAGAATACTATGGGGGTTCATTTGTGGAGTAATGATAGATTTTTATCTACGTTTTTATTGTGGATTTATAGTGATTTGGGTTATTTATGGAAATGATTAACCTATAATAGAGAATATGTGATTAGGTTAATTACTTTTGAGTATGTGACTTTAAGAGTATCTGATGTCATTTGGAGATACAATTTAACATGGGAGACTACATAATCAAATTCTTCTATGTTTTGGGTTTCAATATTAGTTTGGATTATATTAAAGGATTTTAAGGACAATTGGTTATTGAATGGTATCTATTTAACTTTGGGGTATTGTTGGTTTAATTTTAGAAATTAAGATTAGTGCATATTTATCTCAATGAATATCCTTTTGGGGGATCATTAGATCATTCACTGACCATTTTGGTTTTGATTAATCTTCAAAGACAATGTAAATATATGGTTTATCCTTCATGGATCATGTGATTCTATAGAAGTTTATTCTATCTCTTCCAGTGTGACCAAGTCTTCTTGAATACTCATCGTTTAAAAAAAAATGAGTTAGTGGTGGAAATTTATTAAAGAATGAAAATCTACTTAAAATGTAAGTATATCTCATAATGTTCTTAGTCAATATCATAAATGAATTCCTCTTCCTTATGTAATGTAACTTAAAAAAAAATGTTGTCCGTTTACTTTCCTACTAGGAGACTAATGGTCGTTTGTCCCAACACAAGTTTGTGGTTTTCTCATTGTTAACTTTCTCCTGATCATGATTTCTATCCCTCTCCATCAGAACTTGACACTTAGTTTATCATCCATATCCATGTTTTCTTACATGGAATCCTAGTATGGGTTATCTTGGATGACCCTTATACCTCTCTTTCTTTCTTTTAAAGTGACAGTTTTATTGACTCTTTTTCCGATGTGGGACTTTCCATTATATTCCCAAGCAAAATTTTAAAAATTGCGAGGACGCAATTTATTGAAGGAGGGGAGAATGTAACACCCCAAGCTTCCTCGGTATGTTTCCTTTCGAATAATGCAATGACGTGCATTGTACGCAACTTCGAGATTTTAACACACCACAACCAATCAAACTAGCCGTTATGAATAGTAATACCTACTTTTTGAAATTATATATATTTTATATTTCAAAATGGACTTCATTTTTGGATTCGGAATATCGAATTTAGCCTAAGGTGAAATTTTGGTACTTTTCGGATAACTTTCATATTTTGATGAATAGTGAAAATTACTAAATTTTAATTAAAAACAACTTTTTTAATCAAAATAATTAATAGTGATAAATTGTGAATTTGAGTGGTTTTAAAGTATATTTAGAATATATTTTTACCATTTAATATAATTTTGGTCATTGGACATAATTTTACAATTAAACCGAACATAAACAAGTGTCAATCTTTTGATAGTTATTATCTCTTAAAAACACGCTTTTTGTTTTGACAGCGGGAATTAATTTTAAATTAATTTCTGCCACTTCTGTGTTTTGAATTTAGAAAAATGGATTCCATATTTGGAATCAGGATGTCCAAATTGTGTAAATAGGTAACTTTTATTTTTAGACATTTTGAATAATTACTGCGGTAAATATTTTATTTACCATGGTTAAGGGTAAATCCAGTAAATAAGGGTTAAAAATAATAATATTATAATAATACTAAATTACCCTAAAATGTGTCTTAACCCTATTGGTTGATACATGGTCGACCGTGGGCATCTTTGGGTCAATTTTGGGACCCCATGGATTCACTTGTAAGTGATAATGACACTTTATATTAATTAAGTTAAAATGAATACAAAATGACACAAGCATATATCTTTTAGCAAAACAATTGTTACATAGGGTTATATATGCTGGATTTTAGATTATAAATATTCATTAGAAAGCTAAAAAGATTTCCTACATAATTATATTTTATTTATAATTTTTTGAAATTAAATAAGTTATTTTATTTATGACACAATGGTGATGCAGTAATTACTAAAATAGTAAAAATTAACATAATTGATATTATAAATACCCAAATAATTATAATATGAAACTTTTAATGAATTAAACAAATTTTCTAGGATAATATGATATATTAGGATTGATTTATTTGACTTTTTTCGAAGTAATCAATCTGTTATGAATTTCACAAAAATCAACTAGTGAATAGTGTCAAAATTGACATAAAAGAGTTCTTAAAACAAATATTATATTATTAATTGATATTAAATTCCTAAAAATCTACGGTTCGGCCAAGAGACTTATATTATGATAGGTTAATCATTAATGGACCACTTGGGGGTCTTTTGGATGTATATAGTAAGTTTATTAACCATATTATATAAAAATACAAAGAGACATTGTAAAAGTGAAACTAATTAACTTAGAGTTAATACTTAAAGATAAGGTTAATATATGTACCCAAACCTGTCTAAATTCTATTGGATGAGTTGTTTTCGACCTATCCCCACCTCAACCTTTGAATAGTCAACTTTGGAGCCATTGGAAACCGAATATGAATTTATTATAAATTAATATTTCTAGCTTTTCCAAAGGTGCCCCTCACCCCTCTTATAAAAGGGCACTCCTCCTTCTCATTTCCTCACACCTCTCAAGCCACTTGGCTCGTCCAAACTCTGCCCAACTAAGCTCCCCACATCCCTCTCCTCCTCCTTGAAGCTTCCCCTTAGGCAGAAAGCATTTCAACAAGTCCTTTGGTTCCAACCAAAGTGAGTTACCTAAATTAAAGGTAACGATTTCTCTTAAATTATTTTCATTTATTTTGCTTCTTCAACCCCCAAACTCATTTTATTTCCCTTCTTTTGTAACAACACCAGTATCCTCAATATACTAGGATGTTGTTATAAGAAGTATTCAAACTACACATACACACAACTCCATCTAATGGATGATGAACATAATTTTTCTGTGGATGGCAAACTAACGCCTCACGAAACGATGATTGTTCAAAAACATCTTACCGGCTCTCATGGTGGCCATTATGATTGAACTGTAATTAAATATGATATTAATGATATATATTTTATATATAAGCTTCTGTAATTCCATTTTATTTCATACCATTATTCGTTTCATGTCGTATATACATACGATAATTTCATTTGAGGAAGTGCGGACTACCGCCCCCTTAAAATGATATGACTCGTTCATACCACACATGGAACGTATAAAGGATGGTGTTAATGAACTTAAGTAACATATATAAAATATTATATTATACTGGAATAGTAATATACCTATGTATCATTTGGATTCGATTCTTTTAAAATAAAAAATTTAAAAATTAAATGGAAGTAGCGTTCGTGCGTACGTACGGACTACCGTCTCCACGAACGCGATGAGATTCATTATCCATCGTATCCATTAAAGTATAATTATCATTTAATGATTTAAAAATGATGTTTAAGGACTTGATATCATTCTGGATATTAATAAGATACAACAAACATGACTTATGTAACAAAACATATAAAAGAAAATGAGTAAGTTAACACCCGAAACGGCGTTAATACTAAGATATTATTAACAAATCAATGTCAAAAGATCATATATGATATCATATTAAAGTAAATGATTCTTGTATTATTCAATAAAAATTATTTCACCATTATACAGGAGGTAAACCTACCATCGACCAAGGAAAAAGTACAAAGTAAGGGATTCTCTTATCTCACTTTCAATTCCGTGAGATTTCCATTGTTCGCCACTAAATTATTGAAAGTGGTGTATTGTGTACTTCCATTTGATATATATTCATGATTATATTTATATTCATGTTATTCTGTAAATAATTTGGTGGTTATTAACTTTTGGCCATACGACTGAGTTGATTAACGTGGTAAGGGATTTTCTTATCTCACTTTTAATTCCGTGAGAATTCCATTGACCACCACTTAATTATTGCATGTGGTGTATGTGTACTGCCCATGATTGTATTCATTATGTTATATACTTTTATTTATGGGTATTTACATCATCATGGTATGATAATTCTTTCATGGGTGTATGTTTCGTATGTTACCTAATCGATAAGGGAATTTGAGATTTCAATTCCCACTCCTTTGGCTTTACGCATATTTCATTGATTATATTACTCCATGATTATGTGTGGAATCACTATTCATTTGATTATGTCATAATTTCCACTCCCCTTCCTGTGGATATAAGTTTGATACACATAATCACTCATTGGTAATTCTCAAGTCATTGATCTGAATTTGATAAGAGTAATTTTAACTCATTCACCATTTGTTGAGTTAAACATCCAATTCGTTGGTGTTGTTTTTACAAGAATATGTGTGAATATCCTTTGATTGTTTTACACTGAATATCCAATAATATTTAGTGTATTTATATTTGTCACACATAATTATGTCGTTGATTTATCCTTAACCTAAGGATATAGCCTTTATGAGAGATTTCATCTCAATTTACATTCCATTGAGACTTCTTTGTTGATATACACCAAATCACTTTTATGTGGTGTATATAATGTACTTTGAAGTAGTATATCATGAATCCCTTTATTCTCATGATATTACAAAGTTTTGATTACCTTAATTATTTGTATTCAATTGTCTCTCTTTTGGTTAGAATCTCTAACTAAAATACCATTTTTAAATGTTTTAAAGACTTATTCATATAAATCTTTCTCATTAATGTCCATGTTTTAAAAATGGTTTCAAGGATTTATTTATATGGACATTAAAGTTTAGAAATTAAAACTCCTTTTAAAAAAGTTTCAAAGTGGTATGGGACACTTTGATTCAAAAATATACTTTTAAATGGCTTCTTGACAAATAGTGTGACTTTTAAATGTTTTCAAGAAAAGGGGGATATTTCTCTCAAATAGTTTTGATGATTATTTTCATCTATGTCAACATCCTTCATTATTATTGATTGAGGTTAATGTGATACAATACAATCTTCCATATTGTATCGAATGAATTATGTTTGACTGTGGATGTGCTATTTTTATACCATTCATGGTTTGTGGTGAAAGTATTGACATTTTGTATGCTAGTTTAATACGAATGTTTACGTTATGTTTAAACCTTTTCATATGGGAATGCATTGGACTTAATAAGTGACGGGTGGAGCCCGCTATAGCTCCTCGATGCATCGGTAGGTCTCATGAGACAAACTAGTGTCTTGGCACAAGGCCTTGGCAAAATCTTATTTGTAGTCTTGGCACGAGGCCTTGGCTATGTGGTTATGATAGTCTGGCATTATGCATTCCATCATTATGAAAGTGGTTATTGATATTGCATGTGATCATTCGACTAGTAGAATATCCATGTGAGTAAGTAAATGACATTATTTCATTTTACTTTTGCCATACTATGTTGAAGTTCAATTTTAAAAGGCTTTTGTTTTAGTTATAAATTTCCTTAAGTGTTTATGCTTATTTATGAAAGCTTCTGCTATAATGTTATCCTTACTGAGCATCCGAGCTCACCCCTTTCAATGTTTTATTTTTCCCAGGATTATGAAGAAGTAATTTATGAATGACCTGCAGGGATAGTATGAGGGGATATGAAGAAAAGATGTTTTTTTTATGATGTAATGTAAAAATTTATGGATGTATCTAGTTATTCCAAGGCTACTAAACTAATCGGTCTTTCGAGACTTGATCTTTCTCATGATCATGCCAATGTTATGTAATAATGCACCGACTCTAGATAATTAGGGTCGGGGCGTTACACTTGATGAAATTTTTTAAATGAAAAAATGAACTTATTTGGAATAAATTTTTATGCGATTACTTTAAATACTTGATGGGTCTATTCATATTTCATTGTATGGGACCCTATTGGTTCGAACATGGAACTCGATCCCAGACTATTAATGGCACATGGTACTTATCACCCTGTAATGATTTTGTGAATGATGAGAGGCAACACATGTGTGTGAAACTATTATTTAGAATTCATGTGTTTGCATGCGTGATAGATAGAATACTTTAATGGGTATTCCATGTGAAAATAATGGATTGATAAAGACATTTAGATTAATAAATTTACTTAAATTATTTTATTATGGTAAACTATTATGATATTATAATACTCTATTTTATATTTAACATTGAGAATTTTTTTCTGAGTGGCATTAGTTAGGATGTATCTTGGATAAATCTTATTGGGTTTGATTACTCAAACTGGTATATGCACTTTGGTTCGTATACAAAACAAATTCTTCATGACACAAGTAAAGGAATTATTACATATTTTTCTAGTGTGGTATATTAATATAAGTTTATTTAGATAATTTTTTATATATATTCTCTTTTGAATTAAATATAATGATCCCAAATCAGTGTTTCTATGTTGGTACATATTTTTATTTATTTTTTTAATAATTTATCTCAACTACTATGATATTATTATTTAATCAGTTTTCATTGAGTTGTAGTGTTTATAATCATACATAATATAGTTGGTTTGGTTGATTATAGTTTATCATTTTAGGTTATGTCAATTATTTATATAAAATCTTCCATCACTTTTACAAATACCATGGAATTTATTAATAGACTTTAGTGTCTTGGGGATGTAACTAATGGTTAGTGGCACCTATGACCTGAACCCATATAAGGGATGAAGTAATTATGTTACACCTATTATTCTAAATAACAAAAAAATATTATATAATTTACTTATTTTGGAGACCTTATACATGTTTCGATGCCTCTAGCTACAAAAAATGCCTCATGTCCTTCATTTCCAAAGTATACTTCAAAATAAGATCAAAATTCTCAATGTAAGGACTATTTACCCTTTAACTTCCTATATTTATCCTTCTCATCCAACCTAATCAAAACACATTCTAACCATGTGTATTTAATGATATATGTGTAAATAATATAATGGAATTTTTTTATATTGATGGTTTATCAATTATCTATTCTCTTTCCATTTAATGGAAAAATTGAAAATGTTTTTCATGAGTTTGTGTGGACCACCACCTCCGAAAAAAACATGTTTCATTTTTCATCACCACCATTCAAGGGTTGTTCTTGAAATTGATTTAGTGTTTAGATATTTCATTATTTTATGATTTCTATTCTATAAATTTATGATAGTAATTATATATGTATTATTATCGATAAGAGATCACTGTAAAACTAATCACTTAAAATTAATATACCTAGTAGAAAAAGGATTTATTTATATTTGAAAAGTTATCAATCATTTAAAATCAGATAAATATTCCCAAATTTTATTAATACTATTAATAAAATAAAAACAATTTCATTATGATTTTTTGGTAATGATATTATAAAAAAGAATCTCTTCTAGAGCCATACTCACATAAATATTATTGCATGTTCTAGTCAGGTCCGTTTAATAAACTACATGAACAATGCTATAAATTTTTTTCAAGGATGGATTTGGAAACATGATATTGGATACTGATAAATTAAATTTTTTATTGTTTGTTTTTTAATGGAAATCTAAACATTTAACTCATTTATTAAGACAACATCATTTGTAAATTATAATTTTCTGAAATAAGATCTTCACTGACTTCATTTTCATGTATAATAAAAAAACCTCATAAATTGAACATATAAAACCATAAATATTTATGAAACATATTCTAAAGTACATTTTATTATATTTTAATTATTAAATTTCATAGAAAATTAATGAATAATACCATTATTATGAAACAAGTTCGAAATAATACAGATTACTCACAGCTAATATTGAAAATATATAATAAGTAAATAATATATATATAAAAAAATTATAAGTTAATTTTATAAAATATTACAATTATAAAAAAAATTAAAATATTTTTTTGAGATTTTTATTTTTATATATATAATATTCAAACACTTTAGTGGAATTCAAGAATTAAGTTAACAGATTCTTTGTATAAAATTTAAATTCTTAAGATATTTATTATTATGCACCATGATATGTTTAAAATGGTATGATTTCAAAATAATAAATTTATTTTAGAATAAAAATTTAATTTATCTTGTTTTTAAAGAAATGACAAATTATTTCTTCAAATTCGGTTTGATTCAACAGATTCCAAAGTTGAATGTTATTCTATTGACTCAACTCCATTAATTTAAGTATAATAATTCTTTATAAAAATCCATCATACATGATTTATTTATTCTACCATAATATTATATTTTTTGGTGAATAATCTTGTTTTTATGTGGAATATTTCCTTGTAATTTAAATCCTTCACCTTGATAAAATTTTATTCTCCAAGTATTTATCATTGTTGAGAACAATTCTCATCTTATTTAATAATGTTTTCCCATATTTTTTCATATTTTAATTTCTCTAGAATGTTTTCCTATATAATTTGAATCATAATTGTGATTTATCTAATTTGACCTTAATATTATCATTCTCCTGTATTAACAAGGAAGAATTCAAACTATATTTGTTATGTGTATTTTCATCATGGATAATCCAAAATATTTAAAAGGTTTTCTATCATTTCAAAATAAAACTTTTCATATTACACATCATAGATATCTAGATAACCTTTATTTATTTTTAAGTATTTTTTAAAGAATTTTATTTTAATTTTTTTTTAAATTCACATCTACTCTTTGGAAATAAAATTTTCTGGTTATCCGTAACAAGTATTTTTTGATAATATTAAAAAAATTACTAGAATGTTTTTTTGTTTTTTATTCATTTTAGAAATATTTTCCTTCCAATTTTTTATTTTTCAATTTAGTTTGTACTATATGATATTCATGTTTGTTAAAGAAATTCATATTCTCCTAGTTTTAAAGACAATGTTTTTCAAATGGTCAAGGATATTTCTTCTTTGCAATGTAATTTTCCAAATAATCCTATAAAGGTTATTTTACATCTAAGTTAACACCCTATATTAAATCATATGATATTATATCATGATTATATCCACCATAGTTTTATGGATATCCCATTTTTATTTTGTATATTATCATGTAACCCATTTTATCACTAGTTAAATATTCTATCATGTAATTATGTATAATATATTTATGTGGGACATGTAATGTTAGACATATGATGGGTGAAATTATATAATAGTACAATTTATTGGGTAATTTGTCAATCTCAATAGATTAAATTTTTCAGATATCTTGGAACCATGACTTGGTAATGTTTTATCATACCTTGGAGAACAACCTTGATAATGAAGGATGAATCCTTATAGAATTAAAATTAATTAGGTAATGAATTGAATTCTATATATGACATGTTAATATTTAATTAGAAGGGTGACTTGGTAATGTTTTTATGATATGTTTGTGTAAAATATTGTTAATGTTCTTATAAGGCACCATAGTGGTGATCATGGTCATATAATTATGAATTAATAATTTTTAGTTTCACCCACATATCAGTGACATGATTCATGTAACTAAAATCATGTTATACCACATGTGATTATCTATATGTTATTATGATGATATTATTATGTTATTCCCCATCACATATAGAGACCCAAAATTTTCATACATAGATATAACATCTTTTAGATGAATTTTCACTACATTACACAACACACACCTATAGACCATAATAGTTTAGTTTCATTGGAGACTACGTAAAAAATATTATAATTTTGTGAAAGATATTTTTCATATCCCATAAATACTTCCCCCTTTAGTACTCTTCACAAACAATGCCTACCTAAAACACTTATTCATAACCAGGAGAAAGGAAAAAAAGAAAAGGTGAGACCAGATGCCCAATAAGGGAAATCAAGTGAAATACATAAACATAACATGGTTATAAGGGAATGATTACTTGATAATAACATCTGAAAAGTACAACACGCAACTATAATATCATAATATTGAGTCATGGATAAAATATTGATAGTTCATAAGATGTGAATAAAAAAGAAATTAATGAATATGATCCATCAGATCCTAAATATGGAATATGAATTAAATTTTTGGTGAACTCATAATCATAGAAAATCATACATCAATGATACCCAAGAAGACATTCATAACATGTTAGGATTGGGCTTACGACCCTTCTACCTACTTTAGTCTTAGGATGACCTACCATGCACCATCTTTTAGGCTGAGGATAACCTATTTTGTATTGTCTTTCATGCTTGGGATAACCCATCATGTACCCTTGAGATCATATAAAATTAATCCTTACCCAATGAATTAGATGGAGATATAGGTCCCACTCATAACATATTCCATAAATTTATATGCCACAAGATCATAGAACATTCATCATTTCAGAATCCGTGAAAATTAATTTGTTTCATAAAACATTTCATCATAGAATAAACTATGGAAAATAAATGGGTTGCATAATTATTTAATTATCCCATTATAACCAAACCCATGGATAATATATGGGTTTCATAAACATTTCATAATATCAAAAACTAAGTAATAGAGATTGACTTCATAATCATTTAATAATTTTATAAAAGCATAATGCATGAAAAAAATTGGTTCCTAAATAATTTTTTCATAGATAACCCATAGAAGTGAAATAGGTTTTATAAATATCATGTAATTATAAACCATTTAGATTAATAGTAAGAATTGTAACACCATGTTAACTTCCATTAGGAATACTTTTTCATCTATTTTTGGTTTCTTTTTTGTTAGGTTTTTTGTACAGAATTGGGTTGATGTACTTCCTATTGGGATTTTACATGTCTGTAATGGTTATATATCATGTGAGGGTTACACATCGTGTATTGGTATTCAATAATATTTCATGAGTCTCATGTAGGGTGTGAAATATTTACACGATGATAATTATGATCATGTAGTGTAATGGTTCATGTAGTGTAATGGTTTATGATAATTAGGTTCATGATTTGTGTTTTATTTAGTCTAAAAAACTTCCTCTAGAACCTTTATGTGACATTGGATGATTTTGGGGATCTCTTCTCCTTCTATATAATCCATACAATGATTAATCATTATTGTGGTTGTGGTTCATCTCTTCGGTTAAGAACTATTGTTTTTTTTCTTTGGTCATAAATACTAAGATGGATATGGTTGTGGTTATAATTTGATATGGAGTTTTATTTTCTATCAATCCATTATAGTTTTTTTATATTTCCTTGTCTTACGAAGGCCGGTCATTGGTTTTACAATCACTTTAGTAAAAATATGATAAGGTTCCATCATTCTTGATATATGTGTTTCTATTCTATGGGTTAATTTTATGAATTTCATATAATTCGTGAAACATTAAATTGGTTTTTTCATTTGACTTGAGTGATTTGTGGTTTCATGTTATTTCTTGGAATGATTAAATTTTTAACTGATTTTCATTAAAAATGGGTTTTTTCACACCAAGTTTTTTTATATGATTGGGTAGGAATTTGGATTTGAAAATGGACTTTCAAACACTGAAGATGATTTGTGTGGCATTGATTTTTTTTTATAAATAGATATCATGGTTTTTAAATGGATTTTGACATACTTTACACAATGGAAAACTTGGGTTCTTTGGGAAATTTACATGGGTAACCTGAGTGAGTGTGGTGCCACTGGGTAACATTTGGGATATTGACGGGGTATGGTAGGACTCGATATTGGTTGGTACCAAAATTTTCCTACTTTAGAATATTTTATTTCTATTATGTATTCCCATAGTCTATGGATCAATAATTTTTTTTTTCATTTATGATTTATTTATCACATGTTTGATTTTGTCATGGATAGTTGCTCACATGTTTTTAAATGAGGTTGTAACACATGGATTTTCATGATTATTATTTAATTGATATGTGTTTAATTTGTTAACATATATATTGTTTCTATGATTTCTTATTTTATCACTTCTACTTTTCATATTTAAGACTTTGAAAATAAAAAAGTCATTTATGAAAAGAAAAATGAAAATTGTTCACAAATGGGTTTGGATTTATGAAAATTCTTTGTAAAAATTCTTTTTTGAAGTTAGATCTATTTCATTCTTGTTATTAGACCTTATATAGACTATGTGGTGGTTTCCAAATGCAATTTTTTCGCAAAGAAAATTTTTTCCTTTGGGAGGTTGTAGATGTTTTGTTTTAGTAATCAGGTAAAGGGAATGGAATCTTGTAGCATATTGGTTCCCCTTGTTTTTAATACCTTTAATTTGAGATGGTTTAAGGGTGATTATTGGTCACATGGATAATTTTTGGTCTTCTTATTCTTTCTTTTTTATCTAGTTTTTATTGGGTTTCATGGATCTAGAATGTACATTTTTCTTCCCCATTGTACTCTAGCTATAAGTCTTATATTGGTTATATTCAAGACTTTGTTTTTTTATCTTTTTTATACCTCACTGTGATTGGTCGGATTAGGTGGATTTTCATGTTTATCCAAGATTTCTTATTATAATTTAGTATTAGAGGTATGATCAGTCATAATTGTATTAACACTACCTATGTTTTTTTTCAAATTATTAGGAATACAGTAGTTAGAACCATCATAATTTGGTTACTAAGTGTGGTGCTGGTGGGGGGGGGGGGGGGGGGTTAATCCAACTCACTTTTATGTCTGAACTCATTTTACCATGGGTGGATGGACTTTTTTCCATTTAATGACTTGGTTTTTGGGGTCATTGGAATGAAATATACTGGAATATTATTTAAATAGACCTATTATTTTTTAAAGTGTTTCATTTTGATAAATAAAATTAATAATTTATTTAGATACATTAGTTTTAAAACATTAATATAAATACCTAATGTTGATCCCATGATTTATAAATATACTCTTAAGATAATTTTTCATTGTATTATACTTAATAGAGAATTTTTCAAAGAATATTTCTTCTAATTCTGAGATAGGGAACTGCGAGATAAGATCTGAAGTAGAATCATCCAGTGGAAACTTCTTTGGATGAAGCTATAATCAAAACTATTCAAACTCTAGGTCAATAAGGTGTCAGGAACATGGAATGAGTAATGGATCGTGGATTATAAATTAATAAGTAGCATCCACCTACCTTCTGTGGTGAAAATGACTATGGTAATCTAAAGAGTTTCTTGATTAGAATGATAGGATCTTAAAATTTTTGGAGTCTCTTAAGGACTGTAAGGTGGGTTTTTACCTAAATATTCTTAAAGGATCGAGAAATTGATAGTGGGACTCTATTTTGCAAACTAGGTTTCTTAATAATATTTCCTGGACTTATCTTAAGAAACTATTCAATACATGTTTTTATATTGAGACTATACATCCAGAAAATAAACAAAAATTTTCTCCCTTAGAGAATGGAGAAAATACTGTTCTATAGTATTCCACCTTTTTTGTTGATCTAGTGCACTTGGCACTGGATCTTATCACTAATGAGTACTTAAAGTCTTGCAGGTTTGAGTTAGGACTGAGACCTAAACTTTTTTGTCGATGTATACTCCCATGTGAAATTCAACATTTTTTGGATGCATTTGGTAAGAAATTATTTGTTTGAGGAAATTATATTTATAAAAATATGTTTGGGAGGAGATTTAGTGGGTAATATCATTAGCTAGGGTGTATCCTTTTATCAAAAATGAAAGCGCTAAGGTATCTAGTTTTCTTTAGATCTAGTTTTCTGGGCTCCATATGGATAGAAAAAATATTATTTAATATCATTTGGGATATCTTATTCATACCATGATGAGTTTTTTAAAGGCTCCCAAGACATTTCATCATTATGGACAAAATGTTCATCTAAAAAATTAATCTGACGGGATTACCAAAGTTAGTATGGGGGGATCCATATTCACCAAGAACTTGCAGGTTCGTAAAGATTATTCAAAGAGTGGTTGGTCTTATCCTTATTCAGAGGGGTACATTAAATTGTCTAGACATTCTTAGGGATGAGCTAATTATATATATTTTTGTACGGAAGAGTTTTCCCCAAAGGAATCTGAAGCAGGTTTGACTACTCTTAGAGGTATGGTGATTTTTTCTTCCTTTATAGTGCTAGAATTGTTTGATATTGGTGAAACTCCTTCATTCATATCATCAATGTTATTTTAAATGTTGGGTTTTCATTCACTACATACGTAGTTATTTTTGTAACATTCCATGCCTTTGGGAAGGAGGTACGAACAAGGATTCAAGTGTCATATGTGATGGGTAACGACAATGGGATACAATTTGATATGGGACTTTTTTGTTCTTGATATTGAAATATTTTATGTGATTATCATAAAGGAATGAATAATTAGTGTTAAGGGTTTTATAGACTATAATCATCATTGATTTTAGTTCTTATCATCTAATAGGGTCACTCATGTTTTCCAGGGTGAGTGTGACTCTATATTTGGAAGGGTCGCGTCTATTATTCTTTTAGATAATGTATCCTCATTCTAGTTTTCAAATTTGTTTCTTGATGTAGATGACCCTTGTTTGGGTGGTCAAATTCTTACAGTGTTATTCTCATACCACAAGGTATTCACGGTAATTGTTCTGGTTTACCATAATATATGGACATCAAATTTACTATTGTCATTCTCCTTGGTACAATGCCCATTTCTAGGTGATCATACCATATAGAACTTTATAATTTGGTGGAAATTAGTTTTCATCCTGAGGATCTAAAGGTGAAGGGATTTATCCTTCCTTGTATGTCACCATGGGCTTTGTATGTCCTCTTTTCTAAGAGGGTAGACAGGATTCTCAGATATTGTGAGGATTATCTAAAGATGAATTGGGGGACCGTAAAGAAAAATATCCTTTTTATAGGATTGATTATATTTTTGACCATCTTAAGGGGGGTGCAAGATTTAAATGATTGTACTATGGTATGTGAACCCCCAAATGACAGTGTGGGAAGAGGATATACCTATGAAAACATTTAGGGGGTGATATGGGATTTTCAACTTTCAAGTTATTGAATTCATTCTTACTAACAATCATGTATTGTTTAAATAATTCATAAACCAGATATTCCATTCGATATATGATTATTTTCTTACTATGTTCATGGATGATATATTGTTGTACTCTAATTCATAGGAGGGTCACAAGGACCATTTGAACATCATTCTTAGAACAACAAGGAAACCTCATTTGTATGAGATGCTTTACAAGAGTTGGTTTTGGATTAAATAAGTAAATTTTTATGGGGAATGTAATATATGATAGAGGAATATCAGTGGATCCTATCATGGGAGTAGCCTAGAATTTTTTTGAGATCTGAAGATACTTAGGTCTATATGGTTATTATAGGTAGTTTGTTCAGGATTTCTACAAGATTTCATGTTTAATGATAGAATTAACTCATTAAGATGTAATGTTTGAATTGAATGAAAAATATGAGATCTATTTTGAGGATATGAAGGTGATTCTGAATTCATCAATAGTTTTTATTCTGTCATAAACTGATGTAGGTTATATTTTTTCTATGATGATTATAGTATGGGTTGGGGATATTTCTTAATGTTTTGGAAACAATTGGTGGATTATATCCCTCATTAGTTACACCCTCAAGATATAAACTACCCCACCTACAATATTAAGTTACAAATTGTTATGAATACTCTCAAAAAATAGTCACACTATATCTTTGCGGAGAATATTATAGTGTATTCTAATAATAAGAGCCTAAAATATTTTTTAATAAAGATGATATGAACTTGGGAAAAATTCACTGGGTATAGTATATCTATATTTTTTATTATGATATTTATTACACTCCTAGAAAATGTAATGTGGTTCTCAACACATTGAGTATAAAATTACTAACACAATTCATGAAGTAATTATTTAAGGAGTTGTCTCTCATGAGTTTATTTATTGAGATGATCTTGGTAGTAGAGAAGGTTGGGGTGTAACAGCCCTAAATTCTAAAATAAGAAAATTTTATTTGATAGTGTTTGTGACAAAAAACACGAAGTATGTAATAGAATATAAAAACCTGAGACTTTAATATATATTTATTTTTATATAAATTCAATCTCATTGATGGCTTTGAATTCATGTAATGCTAGTTTTCATGAAAATATGATACTCTATTGAAATATTATTATTTAAACATTACCATCATAACATAGCCGTTAAATTTATGGTTGTGAATAATAAAAACTAAATTACGGAAATTATATGGTTTTCACATGTATAAAATAAATAAAATGTAAATCTGTTGATTATATAAAAAATTAGACTCTATTAAAAGAAAAATAATCATTTTCTGAAAAACTAAATTTTTCTAAAAGATGGATTAGTCGTGCATTGCGCGTATAATTTAAAATTATGTTTTAAAAATTTTATAAAATTTATTTAAAAAAATAATCTTCATTTTTTAAATCCCCAAATAAAAATTATATTATTTTAAATGGTTTGGATTTATCTAAAATATTTTATTTTTTGACGAGTAGTGAAAATTTATAAATATTAATTGTAAAATTCATTTTCATTCAAATATTTTATAATATTAAATTAAAATTTTAATTTGTTTGATTGTAAAATGAGTAAAAATTCATTAACAAACCCAATTTATGTCAAAGGAATAATTTTCATATTTAATTTTAAAATAAAAACATTATAATCCTTTGATCTATTTTTCATTGAAAACCCACTTTCTCGTTGCATCTACCAGATTGATTTTAAATAATTTTTTTAATAATTTGAATATTCTTTGTAAAAATGGATTGAATATTTATAATCTTAATAATTTTTAATTTCTAATAATATAAAGTTATTTTTTCCAAAATTTTTAGTGAAATAGTAAAAATTAATTATTGTGGTTATGGTAAGGATTAAACTAAGAAGATGATGGTTCAAAATGACCTAACAACATTCCAAACACCAATTATATGGATTTATTATATATTATGTATTCTAATTTGGAGAAAGGACTATTTTGGAGTCATTTTAAATAATAAAAATTTTAGTATGATTAAATATTTTCAAAAAAAAGTGTGCCAGTCTCCTCACTTATAAAAGACCGCCCACTCTCCTATCTTATTATCACATAAAAACATTTTGGTTAGGTCAATACCTACCCAGGTCACATCCCAAATTTCCTTCTATCATTTTATTGTGCTTATTTTTAACAAAAATCCACCGAGTATGTATTTTGGTGCAAACCTAACAAGGATACCTAAAAAATAGGTAATGTTATTCAATAAGTATTTTTTATCTTATTTTTTCTTACACCTCCTTAAATTATTATTAATATATGATGATATAGTAACTTTGGTATAATATATACATGTACATGTTTTTATGTTAAGGTAATTACCTACACCCACCTCCACATCAATCAATTGGGGTTTGAAATCATCTTTTGTGCATATGGAGGATTACTGCCTCATGAACTGATGTCATTCGTTTTTCCATTAACACCTGTCACGATTAGGTATAATTATTTATATAAATAATATATATGATATTTATGACATAATTATATCTCTTTTTTAATTATATCGTATAAAAAATTTATATTCCATTCCATAGGGGATTCGAACACGTCACTCGTGCATATAGAGGACTACCATCTCATGATGTGGTGTGATTCATGTTTCACTAGTTCTGTGGATGGAATGTAAAAACAAAATATTTAATGATAATATGTGACATAAATTAAATAATTATTTTATTCATGAATTATTTAACATTCTTGAATGATAATATATATTATTTTCATTCTTACCTTTCTCCTCGATGAAATATGACAATGTCACTCGTGTAAGTTTGGACTACCTCCATCAAGAAATGATGTGACACTCCTTTCATCGCCACAACACATGGATTATATATATAAGTATATTGAAAAGAAAAATAATTTATTTATCGTATTATTATCATTTTATACATATAAAATATTACTTACCTTCTGTCTATAATGATCAATAAAAAACAGAAAAGTTACTCATGCGTTTATACGACATATCATCTCTGAGATCGTAATGTACATAATTTATCAAAAACATATTTCATGTTGGGTATTAAAATTATAATTGATGTATAAATATTAAAATAATATTATTATTATTATTATTCTGGTTGTGATGAAACTATGTAATATATGAATGAATATGATCTTTAATGATAAAACGTGCATGATAAAAGAAGGAAATTAACCCTCAAAACAGTGAGAATAATGAACGATTATTAATGAATGGGTGATAAGATGTTATTAAAGGACCATATATAATATTGAAAATATTAATATGGTTCTATTATTATTTAATGTAATTTTTAATACCTCTATAAATGAAGATAAAACACATTTATCCTAAAGGATGTTTGTGGTAAAGGATTTCATCACAACATCATTTCATTGAGGCATTATATATTATTATGAACCTAATTTAATTTATATGATGTATATACTTCCACTATAACATGTTATATCATTATTAATAAATTACTTATGGTATTTCATGTTTTAGTTTGAATTATTTCATTCAGTGGGAATTTACTTGAAAATTATCTAATGGTAATGAATTTCATAACTCAATTTATTTTAACTTGGTTATGTTACTTATTTTTCATATTTTATATTCTAAGATTATGTGTATAATTATTATGGGATGACTTATAATTTATTTACAATTTTTAATATATATTAATAGTATATATACATAATTTTTTCATTAAGTAATTCTTACATCAACATTATGATCATTATAAGGCTTTATATCACAATATAATTCCAATCGATATTATTTATTCCTGATTTTATGTTGAAGGAAATTATTCAATAATTTTATAAAATGCAATTTAATTTTCTTCTCCTCTGATTATTTATGATATTTATAAGTAAAATTTCCATTTTCCACTCTTTGGTATATGAAATAATTGTTAAATTTTTTTTAATAAAATATGACTTGGTTTCTTTCTTCAGTCGGAAGTCTATTTTCTTCCAAATCCATATTTTTTAAAAATGTAATAATTTTTGTACCTAAAAAAATTTTCTATTCAATATATTTTTACCTATTTTTATTTTTTACAAAATATTTTTGAATGAATATTTATGTTTTCTTCAAAACAATTCTGGTTTAGATTTTACTGAAATGTGGAAACAAAATTTTTTTAACATGTATAACATTAATGAGATTTATAGCTTTCATACCAGCTCAAAAATTTTCAAGATTCCTTCATAAGTTTTAAATATTATTTTAAATTAAAAGTATTTTTCCAATATTTTATGACCATTTTTAGAAAAAGTTATTTTCAAAATAAAAATTATATTTTTTGTAAGAATGTTATAAAAATATTTTTATAGACATTTTTATACTACAATGGGGATATGTTTTATTGATTCCATATGTATTCTCTATATGGATTATTTATGATTATATTCTTTATGGATAGTATTGAAATTAACCTCCTTGATTCATTTCTCTAGTTAATTACTTTCCCCTAAAATGTTCACATTCTTGTGATCACTGAACATTTAATTTTCCATAAATATACATATTATTTATCATGGATATTATTATTACATAAACTGTATATCATTTCTAAATATGGTTTTCTGTATTGAAACACATTTTTTAATTGGGGAAATATTGATAAATATATATTCTTTACAAAACACCTATATTTAATGATAATACACACTTTTTATAGATTAAATTGATTATTTGATATATCATGAATGATTTGGACATGAAATACACGGGTATGGCCTGGTTATAGATAGTCCAACATTGCATCGACAATTTCATGGGTTGAATCAGATGGCTATCTTTAGTGAAATGGTTTTATACCCATCATTTTAAAATAATCATGATGATAGATATTGATAGTAATGGTATCTTGTTTCTTGGAAACAAGACATTTAATAATTTTTCACTAACTTCATTAAGAATTAAGTTATTATTATCCATGAGATTTTTTTTATGATATTATCTCTAGTTGAATTTCACTCTTAGTTTATAGATCAACTAGAATTTGTTTTCAATTGTTTCCATTTCCATATTGACTATGTCTTATCCAGTTTTGTGTGTTGTGTAATTTATTTAATGGAGTATGTTTTTAATTATTTACCATTCAATATTAATTATTCCATATCCATTTATTAAAATGGAATGTGTTTTCAGTTATATACCTTGTCATGTTGATTAAGATCAAAGATTCCTGATAGCTTGCACTATACATAACCCTTACTGATCATTTTAGTTCTCCATTAATTTTTTCCCTTTCCTAAAAACCCACGAGGCATAATATGAAATATATGAAATAATATAAATTCGGTAATAATGATATTCATGAAAAAAATAATGTTCTAATTTTTTTTAAAATGTAATATGTGAATCATGTGTGAATATAGTTTACCAAGTCTACATAGATATTTGATCCTTTGGGAAATGATTCCTTTTATATTCTAAAAATGTATTAAAGAAGGCATCAACTCTCGACTACTAGCGTTTGGGTCATTACAGTTGGTATGTGAGAAATGTTTCTAGAAAACTAGGGAACTAGATTTAGGAAAACATAGATTAGGTAAAAACATATGATATAATTTGTGGATAGGAATAGAATGACATCTTTAAGTTGTGGTATAATAGATATTTTTTGGTTTTCCTTACAATAAATCTCAATCTAGATACTAAAAATTTATTTGGATTTACAAAATATTTACCTAGGGGTAATAAAATTTAAAATGGAACATTGAGATTGACCTAATCATCACCCAGTGAACATCAACGGTCCTTACTGTGCACCTGGTTTGACACTCCCAGTGGATATGGATATGAAAATTCACATTTTAATTTCAAACCATTATGATTTATTTTAATATAATATGAAAATTTGTGGACTAGGATAAATTAATGTGTCTTGTATTTAAAATAATTTGTCTCAACGGAATAGGAAAATTATTTATGTATGGAAATGAAGGGTATAATGAAAATAATTACGGATGAAAAATTAAGAGTATGATATAAGGAAATAAGTTTCATTATAGGTGTCCATTTATAGTTTTTTGTATTTTGTATCGAGAATTAATGAATTATGTGAGTCAATTCATTCCTCTATAGGTTAAAACCTAAAACATGGATGGATCTATGGTAAAATAAAATGGATAATGTATTTGTGTATTTTCATTTGTGAATTAAATTATAGAAGTACTTTACCAAAGTTGTTGTTGTTCTAAGATTCATGAAACATCTAAGGATTGTAACTAATTATATAAGAATATTATATTCATTAAACTAAGATTTATTGATACCATCACATTTTAATGAGTTTATGACTTATCATTATTTCAAAGTATTTAACACCTATTTTTTGGGTTTTTTGATGTAATTCTACAAAGGTTAAAGGATGTTTGGAGAAATTTATGGAAAGTATATGTTTTAGTGGAAATTTTATTTGTGTTATAAAGACTTTAAATTTTATATACATAAGTTTAAAGTTATTTGAAACATTTATGGTTAATATGATCATTAATTAACTTGTAATAATAGTCAACAAATCTTATTATACCTTGTGAAAAAAATATTTTTATTGAAAATCTTATTATAAAGGATATTTAATGATTAATTTTATTTGAAGGATGTATATCTTATTTCCAAGGTAAATTTAAAGGAATTATATTAATATAATTTTATAAAAATGATAACCAACATGTTGAGAAATATCTTATTAGGTATAGAAAGGCCATGGGGCATGAACCCATGACTGAACGAAAATATGGGTTTAGTACCCTCCATTGGCCTAGGTGATATCCTAGTAAATATGTCACTAGTTAAATGACTTGAGAAATAAGTTTTTTTGTTGAACCAAGGGTGTAACAATTGAGGTTTATACATTGAATTATTAAATTAGATAACATGCTCTAACTATATTAGATTTGAAAAAATAGTTACACATGCATGGAAATACTTTATAATATTTCATGAATATTATTATCCATTAAAAGTGAATTTTTGTGATTCAAAATGAAAAAATCCATTTTTAAGTATTCATTTCTTAGACTAAGCAATGAAATATAAATTTATCAGATCACATATAATGGATGAAATTTTTATTACGAAATATAAATATATCATGTATTGATTTTTAATTATTCTCTTAGATAATAAAATAATTACTAAACTCTAAGAAAATGACATTTAAACATAATATTATCTTAATAACTTTATTCTTGATGAATCAAATATTCTTCTAAATCATATTATATTTATGGTTTTTAGGCCATTAAATTTCCATTGACCATTTAATTTCTTATGATCAATTACCAGAATCACTCTTTATAATTATTTATTATTTTCTTCCTTGTCCATATCTTTTCTTTCTACCAATGTTCTTATACATAGAAACCCAGTTGTGTGTTATTTCATATTTCCTTGTCACTTCAATTTCTATCTTATATATATATATATAATGTTTTATAAAGTCTTTATTTTTTTTATTTTTTACAAAGTAATTTTCAAATATAAAACACTTGATTACCATGACCAAGTTTAAATTAAAATACATGATTTAAGTAAGGTGGGGTGAATGTAAAACCCAAAATTTCTAAAATAAGAACATTGAATTTGAAAAAGTGTATGACATGAAACAACAAGTTTATAAGGGAATATAACATCCTGATAATTTATGTTATATTTATTTAAAAAACTTAGTCTCTTCAATAATATGCAATGCACACAATACAGAGTTTGAACGAAATGTGATACTCTATTGAAATATTATTATTCGAACATTACCACGATAATCATGACATTGAATTAGATTATACAAACAGTAATAAATAAATTATATAATTAATAAGGTTTTACATTTATAAAATAATTATAATGCATTACTATTGATTATAAAGAAAATTATAATCATTTAAATATAAAAAAATGTTTTTTTTTAAATTGAATTTTTCTAAAAGATGGATTATATGTGCTCTGTGAACATAATATAAAATTAAATTTTATAGATTTTATGATATTTAATTGAGAATTTATCTTAATTTTTTAAATAAATATATCAATATTATCCTAGGACTAATTATTTGTATTTTTCTAAAATATTTCATTTTTTTGATAAATAGTGAAAAATACGGAATTTTTAATGAAAACTAAATTTTTTTTTAAATAATATATAAAGTTAAATTATATTTTTAATTTTTTAAAACTAAAATTATTTAAATTTTAGACAAATTAATAAAATATTTTACATTGGATTAATTTTCATATTGAATTTTTTATAAAAACGTTTTAATCTTTAGCACATTTTCCCCTTAAAAATCATTTTCACGTCACGTCTACAAGATTAATTTTAAACAAAACTTTTCCTCTTCTATATATCACTCCTCTCAACCTAGATTCCATTTTTTTTCATAAATATATCTAGAAATTTTCTTGGTACAATCCTAAGGAAGATATACAAAGAAGGGGTAATGTTCTTCAACAAGCGTTTTAATTTTATCTCTTCATCCACCTCAATAAATTATTATTAAAAAATTATGATATTATAAATAGGTAATATTAAATATAATTAGATTATTTTTTGTAAAGTTAATGTCCCAAAACCAGATCCACTTCCATCAAATGGGTTACAAAATCATCATTCATATGTACTATGGAATACTGGCTCGAGAACCTATGTCGACAATTTTTTCATTACCACCTATCATGGTTGGGTATAATGATATATATAAAGAATATAAATGATATTTATAAAATTATTATACCAATATAGTAATTATATCTTAAATAAATTTTACTTTCCATTCCGTATGGGATATGATAACATCCCTTACGAGTACGAAGCCCACCTCATGATGCAATGTGATTCATATTTCTCCAACGCTTTTCAGGGAAAGTGATAAGGGTATTGTTAATTATTATATGTGATATAAATGAAATAATTATGATATAAGTTCCATATTTATCATTCCCATATTATAATATATATCATTTTCATTTTTTTCTTTTCACTCAATGAATGATGATAGCAACGTTCTTGTACGTGTAGACTATAACCTTCATCAAATGATGCCACTCTTTTTCATCACAACACTACATTTATAATATATATATAAGTAAATTTAAAACAAATACTATGTTATTTATGATATTATTATCATTTTTAAGAGATTAAATATTACATATCTTATTTACTTAATGATATTTGAAAAATGGAAATGTTACTCATGTGTATGCATAGCCTACCCTCTCCATGATCATAATGTACTTCATTTCTCAAAACCATATTTCCCGATTAGAATTAAAATTATAATTTATGTATAAATATTATAATTATTTCATTATACTTATCTTATGTATGATGAAACAATTTAGTATTTAAAATATTAATATCATTAATGAAAATATATGTGTAGGAAAACAAGGAAATTAACGCTCAAAACAATGAAAATAATGAAGGATTATTAAATAATTAGTTATAAAATCTTGTAAAATGATCATATATGATATTATAAAAATTAATATTGTTCTGTTATAAGTTAATAACCTTTTTAAAATCACTATACTAGAAGATATATATTGTTTAACCAAATTAATCATGAGGTAAGAGATTTGGTTTCAATTTCATTTCATTGAGACATATTTTAATGTTATATACTTAATTTTATTTACATAGTGTATATACTTCCCCTTTTACATGTTATATCATGATTCATAAATAATTCATTTTAGTTTATATTTCTACTTGAATTATTTTATTCCGGAGTATTTGACTTGAAAATTATCAATTGGTAAACAATTTCATAACATAATTTATTTTCATTGGGTTATATTACTTTTTTGTCATATTAGATTTTATAAGATTATGTTTATAATGATTTTTTATTATCTTATGTTTTATTTATCGTAATTTTATGTGTATTTTTATTTGATACACATAATTGATGCATTGATTAATTCTCACATCAACATAATTATCGTTTTAATGGTTTATTTTCTAATATCCTTTTAATCTATATTATTTATTCTTAAATTTTATATGAAGGAAATTATTTTATAATTGTATAAATACACATTATACTTTATTATAAAATATTTATTCATGATATTTTCATGTAATTGTATTATTTTTCTAAATATTTCTTACTTGGATTAGTCGATGATTTTTTTTTTCAAAATAAGACTTCATTTCTATATTTGGTTGGATCTTTTTTTATTCCTTAACAAGGTTTTCTGAAAAAAAAAATTTAAACCTTTTAAAAATGTTTTATTAAATATTTTTTTAAACATTTTTACTTTTATTAAAAAAATTAGTGTAATATTCATTATTTTTCAATATAATATTTGTTTGGATTTTATAGAAAAAGTTGAAGGAATCATTGTTTCAATGTGTACGATATGAACGAAATTTCAAAATGTAATTAAGACTAGTTTTCTTAAATATTCATTTATAAGTGTAAAATATTATTGTCCTATAAAAAATATTTTCAAATTATTTTATGGAAATTTTTTTTAAACAACAATTTTCAAAATGAAAAGTATATTTTCATCAAGAATGTTTTTAATGAACTTTTTATATTATCTATATTCATCATTGAAAACAAAAATTAATTTTATATATAATACCCTAGGGATATTTTTTCTTGATACCATCATTTCTATCCATATATATTTTTATGATTTTGTTCAAAAAGGATAGTATTGACATTCACTTCCTTAATTTAATTTTTTAGTTAATAACATTTCCTTGAAATGTTCACTTTCATGTGATCATTGGACATTAAATTTCAAATAAATATCCATATTAATTATAAATGATATTTTTATTAATTAAATAGTATATCATTTCTATATATGGTGTTCTACATTGAATGTTATTTTTATAGGGAAATATTGATATATCTATATTCTTTACACAACACATATATTTGATAGTAAGAGACATTTTATATAAATTAAATCTATTATTCAATATTTGAGGAAATATTTGGACATGAAATGCATGGGTGTAGCCCAATTTTTAATATAGCCTTCATGAATCAGTAGTGTCATGTAATGAATCAATTGGTTAGACTTAGTTAAATTGGTTTCTATCCATCATTTTTAAACTTTATTTAGGTTATATTTTAATTTTAGTGGTATCATGTTCCTGAGAAACATGAAATAAAATAATTGATAATGGAATTCATTAATAATTCAGTTATTATTATCCATGCAATTTTATTTACAATAATATCCTTGGATGAATTTCATTCTCAGTTTATCAATTAATGGAATGCGTTTTTAGTTATTTGCATTCCTATATTTACTATGTCTTATCAAGTGATGATATTCATGTTATTGAATAAATGGAATGTTTTTTTAATTGTTTTCCATTCATGTATATTATGCATTATCTAGTAATTTTAGTGGAATGTGTGTTCATCTATTTTCATTTCCATTTTTATGAAGATTATTAATTCATTATAGCTTCATGTGTACTTAACCCTTACTAATCATTTGGATTTGACCTTATTTTTTTTCCTTTAACATGAATAAATTAAGTGTAATACAAAATATATGAAAGAATATTCTATAGTTAATAATTATATTCTCAATAAATGTTATAATTTTTGTTTCAAATTTAAAATGGGAATCATGTATGCAGCTTGCTTACCCAGACTATTAAACTATTTTGTCCTTCAAGATATTATTTCCTGTATTATATTCCAATGTATTAATGTATGAAGTAGCTATAGACAACTGGGGTTGGGTTTATAGAATTTGATTCAATGTATTTTTAGTATAAACCATGGGAACTATATTTTTTAAAACATAGAATATGGAACATAACCAAATGATCGACATTGAGGATATGTATAAAATAAATTCTTAATGTTTTGGTAAGGTAGATATTATGTGTAATTTCATAGTAATGAATACTTTTTCGGATAATACGAGGGGATTTAATTATAGAATATATTTACATTTGGTAAATAACATTGAAAAGTGATAATTGGGCTTGACCTGATCTTTACTTAGTATATAAAAAAGGTCCTTACTACACACCTAGTTTGACACTCCTATGGGATATTATTAAGAAAATTCACATTTTTTAAAACCATTATGAAGGATTTGAGTATATGATGAAATGAAAGACATTGGTTATAATTAATGTGTCTTAGATTGAAAATATTTTGTCTTAATGGAATTGGAAAATTATTTATGAGTGGATATTAAGGGAATAAAGAAAATAATTAAAGAGTATAAATTAAGAGTATCATAGAAGTAGATAAATTTCAACCTTGGGATCTATTTATAGTTCATTGTCTTAAATGAGAGAAATGTGGGAATTATCCAAGTCAATACTCTCTTTTAAAGGTTAAACCATATACCATATAAGGGACTATGCCAAAATAAAATGGATGGATTGCTTTTCTTTTTATGATTCAATAATTATATTGTAGAAGTATTTTAAAAATGGTATTTTTGTTAAAATAATCATGAAGCTTATAAGTATTGTGTTAAATTTTAGAAGAATTTAGGAATTCATTAAATTAATAACTATGTATACCATCAAAGGTTAGTTATCTTAATATTTATCATAAATTTAAATTCTTAAACAACTCTTTTTTCATTTTATATAATAGAATCCTACAAATATTGATGATATTTTAGGGAAATATAAACAAAGTATATGTTTCAGTGGGCAAGTTATTTTAGGAATAATGCCTTTAAATTTTATAGAAATAAGATTAAAGGTAATTATATCTTTTAGTGTTAATGTGATCATTAATAACATTTCTGTTATATTAAAATAAAAATATTAGAATTTGTGAAAAAAGTGTTCTATAAAAAACCATAGTAAAAGGATTATTTAATGGGTATATTTGTTTCAAGGATTTACATAATATTTTTTTTGGAATAATTATATGAATTATATTAATATTGTAATATAAAAAGGTGAAACTACATGTTAGGTGACAACTTCTAATGTTTGGTAAGGGAATGGGGCTTGAACCCATTACTAAGGAATGATTAGGGTTTAGCACCTAAAACTGACCTTTATGATATCTGGGTAAATATGTCACTAGTTAATACACTTAAAAAATCAATATTTTTTTTAACCATGGTTGTTGCTATTGAGGTTTAGAGATTAATTTTCTATATAGTATAATTTTTAATAACCATATTGGTTTGGGTAAATAGTTTTTGAAACATTAAATGATTGTTAAAACTTTTCTTTATCTTACAATATATTAAAAGGGAATTTTTGTTCTTTAGTCATAAAAAATCATTTTTGGATATTCATTTTTTGGAGTAAGGAATGAATTGGAAATTTATCATAGAAAAATCCATGTTTTAAATTGTGCTTATAAAATTAAAATTTATTATATATATATATATATATATATATTTCCTTATATTCCTATCCATTAAAATAAATAGCAGACAATATAAAAGGCCTTTAAAATAATATTTTATCATAATACCTTCATACCTGATGAATCAAATAGTCCTATAAATCATTACATATTTATGATTTGGATTACTTTAACTTTCCATTTACTATTCACTTTCCTCTGATCAATGACCAAAATCACTCTCTATAATTATTTATGATTACATCTATGTTTATATCTTAACCTTCCATCAATATTATTTTAAAATAAAATATGTTATTTGTTTTACTATATAACCTTGGTACATTACTTTCTCTATTAATTAGTTGATTTTTTATTAACTATTTTTTATATTGATTTTCATAAAAACAAATTTCAAATAGAAAACCCTTTATTATTATGATTATGTTTAAATTGTTAAGATGCATTTTATTTACGGTGGGGATCATCTAACTCCCTAAAATTAAAAAACAAGAACATTTTATTTAATAGCATGTATGTCATAAATAACCAAGAATAAAAAGGAATATAATGACTAAATAATTTAAGATATATTTATTTTTAAATAAATTCAATCTATTTGATATTTTTCAATGCATGGAACATCAGGTTTGAATAATATGTGATATTCTATTAAAATATTATTATTTAAACATTATCACTATAACACAACCTTTAAATTGATGGGCATGAATAGTAAAAACTAAATAATGGAAATTATATTATTTAATTATGTATAAATCAAATAAAATAGATGTGTATTTATTTTAGATGAAATTATAATAATTTAAATGAAAATATATGTATTCAAAAAACTATATTGTTAAAAAATATGGGTTTTTAGTTCTTGGCATACATAGTTTAAAATTAATTTTTTTCCATTTATTTAAATTCTATTTAGAAAAATTATCCTCATTTTTAAAATCAACTTATTAAAATTATATTAGGGTGACTTTTTGAGTATTTTTCTAGAACATTTTATTTTTCGTAATAGTAAGAAATATTTAATTTTTATTTTAAATTGCATTTTTTTAATAATTTATAATTCTAAATTATATTTTGAAATTATATTAAAGAAAAAATAATTCAATTTTATGAAAATTAATCTAATTTAATTTATTGAAGAAAAATTCTATAGAATTTTGATATTAAGACTTTTTAAACTTTTGAACATTTTCTCTTGGAAAACTCACTTTCCGATCGTGTCTACAGGATTAATTTTCAATAACATTTTTTCATTTCATTCAATTGAATTTGGAAAATTTTATTCCATATTTAGAATCACAAAAATTTATAATATATATTAATTTCAAATTATTTTTTTACAAAAATTAATAGTCATATTATTAAAAATCAATTATTATGGTCAAGGAAAAATGGATTTTCTAGTGTTTAAACATACAAGATAAGGAATTAAAATTACCTAAAAGATTATACAAAACCCAATTGATTGAAATATTTATACCTAATATCTTATAGGATAGATAACGGACCCTTTGTATGATTTTTTCATGATAAAAATGTGTGTATGACTGAATCTTCTTACTAAATTACAAGTATGCCACTCACATCACTAATAAACGGCCACCCCATCTCAACTGTTATTCACCAAATGAAACTCGTTTGGATAAAAAAATACATACTCAAATCATTTTCAAATTACCTAATATCATTCTTTAAACATTATTTTATCCATAATTCCTCTTATGAATGATCTTTGTGGAAACTTAAGGAGGATACTTAAAGAAGAGGTAACGCTCTTCAACAAGTGTTTTTATTGTATTTCTTCCTCCTCCACCATAAATTCTTATTAAAAAATTTGATATAATAACATCAGTGTCATATATATAAATATATGTTTTTAAATTAATTTCATTACCTATAAACACCTCCACTTCAATAAAATGCCTTATGAATTCATCATTTGTCTATACATCGCACCACCACCTCACGAACCAATGTCATTCATTTATACATAACCACAAATCACAGTTGGGTATTATGTTTGATATAAAGAATTTATTGGATATTTATAAAAAATAATTATACTTATTGACTCAATATATAATATATATACATTTTTATTCATCTTTATAAGGGATACGATAACGACGCTACTGTGTACAGTGGACTACTGCCTCACGAAGAGATGTTATTCATCATTCCCTAACACTTTTCATAGAATGTGATAAGGATAATGTTAATGATTATATGTAATGAAAATAACATAATTATGATATTAATAACATATTTATCATTTTAAATAGATAATATATATCATTTTAATTATTTTATTTTCACTCAATGATATGTGATAATGTTGTTCGTGTACATGTGGACTACTGCCTTCAAAAAATGATGTGAATCTCTTTTCATCACCATAACCCATGGATTATATATATAAATATATATAAATAATAATATGGTATATGTTATATTATTTAAATTATTTATGGATATAATGTTACTTACTTTCTTTCCGTAATGATCGCTGAAAAATTGAATCATTACTCATTCATACGTATCACCCACCATCTCCATGACCGTAATGTATATCATTTCTCAAAACCATATTTTATGATTAGTATTAAAATTATAATTGATATATACCTATGATAATTATATCATGATAATTATTTTTAACATTATAATACTATGTAATATTTTCAAAAACCATGTCTTCACTGACAAATCATTCCTGAGAAAACAAGGAAATTAACACCTGAAATAATAAAAATAATGAATGTTTTCCAATGAACGAGTGATAATATGTTATAAAAGGATCATGTATAATATTATAAATAAAATTTTATTTTTTATATGTTATTTTCATATTTAAACCCAATATATATGAGTTTAAATCACATTCAACCAAAATGATGTTTGGCGTAATGGATTTCATCCCAATTTCATTTTATTGACACATTTTAATGTTTTGAGGATAATTTCATATATATGGTATATATAATTACCCTTTGAAATATTATATCACGATTAATCAATAATTCATATTATTTTCAGTTTCTATTTTAATTATTTCATCCAAGAGTATTTTACTCGACAGTTAGCAAGTGGTAAAGAGATTCATAACTCAAATTCTATTCATTTAGTTATGTTAATTAAACATCATAATTCATATTATAAGATTATGTGTATAATTAATTTTGATGATATTATGTTTTATTTCCACTTTTTTATATAGATTTACATTTGATAAACATAATCAATTAATTGATGGATTCTCACTCCCATATTATGATAATTATAAGGGTTTATTTCACAATGTCATTCTTATCCACACTATTTATTCTTGAATTAAAATCGACGAAAATTATTTTATAATTATATATAAAACCAATTAAATTCTTTATTCTATGGTTTTTAATGAAAATTTTAGTTAATAGTATAATTTATTCACTCTTTGGTACTTAAAATAATTGGTAAAATGTTTTTAAGAAAATATGACCTCATTTCTCTCTTTGGTCATAAATTTGTTGTATTCAAAATCCATGTTTTCTAAAAACTATTTCTAAGTTTTATTTAACCATTCAAATATTATTTATAAATAAAATATCATGTTTTACTTGTTTTAAATTTTTTTTAAAGGAATCTTCATGTCGTTCTCAAAATAATTCTTGTTTGGATTTTTATAAAAAATGTGAAAGTAATATTAGTTTTAACATGTATGATATCAAAATAATTTCCACCCATCATGAACCCTTGATTGTTTTAAATTTTAATTTATACGTTTCAATGGTTACATTGAATGAAATTTATTTTCAAAATTTTCTGTGATATTTATTTCATATAAAGTTATTTTTAAAATGAAAATTATATTTTTCTCACGAAAGTTTTTAAATATATTTTTATGGTACTTATATTCATCAATTACAACAACCCTTCAATTTACATATACTATACTATGTATATATTCTATTGATACCATCCTTAATTTAACAATAAGTGGTTTTTGATTATTTTCACCTAAGATAGTATTGAAATTCACTTCCTTGATTCATTTTTTTAGTTAATAACTTTCCTTTGAAATTCTCACTTTTCTATGATCATTGGAAATTAAATTTCCCATAAAAACCATATTATTTATTTGGGATATAATTATTTCTTAAATCTTATAATATTTCTATATATTATGTTCCATATTGAAATCTATTTGTTTATCTAGGTAAATATTGATAAATATATATTCTTTACCAAATATATATATTTGATTATATGGCATATTTTTATAAATTAAATCAATTATTTGAAATATGAGGAAGTAATTGGACTTGAAAGAAATAAGAGGGAACACTTTTATATGACCCCTCAAAGAATTAGTAGTATCATGTGATGAATCAGTTGGATAGACATGTTTAAATCGGTCTTAACCCATCATTTTTAAATTTTCTAATGGGTGGATCCTGATGGTATAAGAATCAAGTTTTCAGGAAACATGATACCCAAAAATTATATATTCCTTCATTAAGAATTCAATTATAATTATTATCCTTGATAGTTTCTCTATAACATTATCTCTAGATTAATTTCATTATCATTTTATTGATTAAATGTAATGTGTTTTTAGTTATTTACATTTTAATATTCACTATGTATTATCAAGTTAAGATAGGAATGTAATTGATTAAATGATATTTCTTATAATTTATTTACAATTCCACATTGATTATGCCTTATCTAGTTATTAATTGTCTTTTTGATTTAGTTATTTATATTTCCATGTTTATTTTTCTTATTGATTCGTGATATATTTTATGGTACTTAATATTTTCTAAGCATTTGCGATCACACTTATTTTGTTTCATTTCCTAGGAATCCATGAATCATGTTATGAAAGAAATTCAATAATATTATAGAGTAAATAATGGTAATCTTGAAAAAAATTAGGTTTTTTTTCAAATTTAATATAGTAATCAAGTATCTATCTATGTTACTAAGAAAAATATATTATTTATTCCTTTAGTATGTGATTCCTTGTATCTTATGTCAGTGTATTAATGATAGAATTAGCTACATGCTACTTTGGTAAGAGTCACTGCATGGGGTAAATGTGTTATTAGTGTCAATGAATGATGAATTGTATTTTTTTATGGGTGGATATGGATCAAAAAGTAATATACATCGAGTTCCAACTATTTATTAAGAGTTTTTATGTTAGGGAGACCTTAGGTGATCAGTATTAGTCATATAGTGGTGCTTTATGCTTCAGTAACATGTTGGTTATTACATTTTTTCTATGGAAGGTGTTGATGGATTGTGGACATCGGTCTTGTTAGCCCCTTCACCATAAGGTTTATAATATGTATCACTATTTGATTCATCATTATTGGTTTCTAGGGATGATAATTACGACTCTTAAATTTGTATCGTGATGTCTTAATTGTCAGTAAATCAAGGTAGAACACCAGATACATTTAGGGTTATTCCAACTCTTCGCCATTCTGTTATAGAAGTGGGATAAAATCTCGCAAGATTTCATCATTAATTTTCTAATGAATCCTGGTAGGAATGATATTATTTGGGTCATCATTAATCGACTCGTAAAATTTTCATTGTTCCTGCCTATCAAGATGGTGAAGAAATTTGAGCATCTTGGGAACTTACTTGTTCAAGGTATTATGATATTTCATGGTGTAATCTATGTTATTTTGTTAGAAAGGTACCTGAGGTTTATATCTCAGTTTTGGAAAGGATTCAAGGAGGTTATGGGTTCCATGTTGATTTTAAACATGGCATATCATCCACATATGGATGGATAGATATAGAGGATTATTCATGTTCGTGAGGATATGTTCTAGAATTGCATACTTGATTTTAGTGGATGTTGGAAAAATAATATTTCCTATGTTTGAATTTTACAATAACAATAATTATTAGGATTTGATAAAGATATCTCCCTTCTATTATTTATATGGAAAGGCATGTACATCCCCTTCATAGTATGATGTTTTGGGAGAGTAGTTCGTGATTGGGTTAATTCTTTTTTAGGAGATGATGGAAAATGTGTAGTTGATCTAGAAGATAGTTATAGGAAAGAGCCATTATAAATATTTTAGGTATCTTCTTTATCTGCCACTAGAATTTTATGTTGGTGGTATTGTATTTATTATAGTTTCACTTCTATTAGTACATCATTGATTTGGTTGGTAGGGTAAGATGGGATTGGGGATTTTGGGGCCCATTGATATCATTGGACAATTGGGGAATGTGTCCTATCAGTTGGACTTACCTTCTCTTTTGAGTTCTATAAATTATATTTTTCATGTTTTCAAGAAGTGTACATAACAACCATATACTTTCAATGTTATTCAATGGGAGTATATCAACATTAAACCTAACATAATTCATATTGAGTGACAATTTCATATTATGGATTTTCAAGATAAGATATTATGTGATGAAATGATTCCTATTTTCTAGTTACTGGGGAAGTATGGATGAGATAACAACCAGATGTGGGAGTAGGAATCGTTAATGAGGTAAAAGTTTCATTTTATTTTTTTAGATCGTGGACCTTGCCGATTTTATGAGACAAAAAACATATATTGTGTAGATATTCTAACATGTTGTCTCCTTTCATCAGGTATGCATTGTCAATTTTTATTACAATATTTTTGGGGGTTTTGTATAGAATTAGGTTGAATCACTTCCTAATAGGATTTTACATATTGTGTAATGGTTAAAAATCATATATTAGCCACCTGGAATATTTCTCTATTCTCATAAATGTCATGAAATCATTACACAATAAAAATTATGGTCATATCTTGTAATGGTTTATGTCTGGATTTTTGTAATATGTGGAAAATTTCTCAATGTAATTTTAATTCTTGGGATAAAACACCATGTAAATGATACCCAATGTGTATTCATAAATTTCAATAGTTTTATGTTCATTTCTTGCCCGATTTATTTTTCATTCAATAAAAACCCCTTCTGATCAAACCCCAGTTAATTTTGTATGATCTTTGGGATCTATAATCCTTCTAAATAATCTGTTTATAATTTGATCATTGTTGTGGTTTCGGTTCATCTCTCTGGGTTAGAATATGTTGGTTTCTTATTTTCATTAGGATACAACTTCATTGTTGGTTGTAGTTTTGGATTATATTTTTTTCATTTATTAGTGTTTTCTATTTAATCCTTTGTAGTTTATTATCATGAATAGCCTTATAAAGTCCAATATATTGTTTTATAATCTATGCTGTTGAAGGTAGTAAAGGTTCCATCATTCTTGATGTAGGTGTTTCTATATAATCGTTTAATGTTATGAATTTATTATTAATATTTGAAATTTCATTTGTATTATTCATTGAAATGAATTTATTTGTGGTTTCAAGTTATTTATTGTAAACGTATATGTTTTTAAGGTGATTTTATTTAAAAATTGGTTTAAAAACAAACTGTTTTTCTAAATTCTTTTGTAGGGATTTTGATTTAGAAATTATTTTTCAAAAAAAGAAGAGATTTGGACTATTTGTAAAATGTTATATAATTATTGATCATGTTTTTGGAATGTATTTTGATAAAATTTTCACAATGGGAACCATGGGCGCATAGATAAATATACATAGCTAACCATAGGGAGTGTAGGACTATTAGGTGTTACTTTAAGGATATCGATGTATTGTGGCAGGAATTTATATTGGTTGGTACCAACATATTTCTAGTTGAGGCTTTATCATGTCTAGTAAGTAGTCCCAAATGTTATGGACCAATATAAATATCTTTTTTATTTATTATTTGTTTATCACATGATATATTTTTTCATGGATAATTGCTTATAATGGTTTATATGAGGTTGTAACAGATGGATTCTCACGATGGTTATTCACTGGACATGTGTCTACTTTATTTCCATATAGATTATGGTTATTCATTACTATTTTATCATTTCTACATGTAATATTTTTTTCATTGTAATTTTGAATGGAATTAATGAATACCAAAAGGATAACGATTTACAAATGGATTGGATAAATGAAAAATATTTCTAAAACTATTTTTTAGAAGATAGAACTGTTTCATTCGTATTAATAGAAAATGTATAGGCTCTTTGGTTGTATACTATAAAGATTTTTTCTTACACCATACTTTTACCATTGGGTAGTTGTGGATTTTTTATTTTAGGACTCGAATAAATGGGAAGAGAATCTTGTTGCATGATGGATTCTCTTATTATTGCAGCCTTCAGTTTAAGATGTTTTGGATGTGACTAGTTGTCACATGGAGACATGTTGGTCTTGTTATAATTTCCAGTTTAGCCAGTTTTTCTTTGGTTGATTGAATCTTAGATGTACCTTTTTATTCTACATGTTACTCTAGTTATATGTATTGTTTCCATTATCTTTTTTATACCTCACCATGACAGGCCATATTTCATAGCCCATCTAGTTAACCTAAGCTAGTATGTTTCAAGAATGGTATCCTTGGATCATATCCTCAATAAAGAATAAGTTACATAAAATAATTCCATAATATAAGGAAAATTATTTTGGGAGATAAATAAATTCTAACTTTTCATGAGGAATATAAATTTTCGTGGAAAAAAACATTTTAAAAGATAAAACATTTTTAAAATCCATTTATTTAAAAATAATTCTAAAAATTTATAATGGATGATTTAAAAATCATTTATTTTTTTTAAGTAAAATATAATTTCCAATTTGAAAATGATTTTAAAAAATAATGTCCATTGAAAAAAATTTATAATTATAAAATGAATATTCAATGAAAAAAAATTCTTGATGATAGGAAATACCATTCTTGTTTTTTCCAATGTTTCCTTTTACAATTTTTGTTAAAATCCAAAAAACAGTGTTTTTGAAATTGAAAATAACACTAATCTATTTTTTAAAAAAAAATATAACATGGGTAAAAATTACAATAATAAATCATTTTAAAAAATGTTAAAAAAATTTGAAAGAATTTTTATAAAACATGGTTTTAGAAGAAAAATTAAACTAGTCTGAATATAACATTTTTCTTAAAAGCATTATTTTTTAACTCTTGAGTACATAAAGAAATGAAAATAAAGGTAATATGTGTATTATAATGAATTAAATATATTATAATAAAATTCAAAAGTTTATTTAGATACAGATCATAATATCCTATTATCGAAAACATAATCATATATAATACAAATAAATGATGAGATTGTAACAAAAAATATTTACCACTTTGGTAACATTGAAACATAATCCTCATGAATATATATCAATAAATGAAACCAATAATATAATGGGGGAAAATAACTTCATGATATTAAATTTGAAAATGGATTTATATACACCTCTTAAAAAAATATTGGCTACTAGCATAATCACATATCTCAAAGAGGGACAATTGAGACAAAAATACATTATCGGTTTGGTAACATTGGAACTGTAAACCCCATGAAAGAGAGACACTAAAATGGATATACAAATAAAAATAATTTTATGTTTAATAATCAAAAAATAAATTAATTTCGATTATATACACCATATAAAAAACATTTGGTAAATATTTCACATGTCTCTCAGAAAAATAAAAGTGTGATTGAAATCTCTTAGAGTAAGTCTTGACATCATTCATAAAAGTTTGAACCTCCTATATAATAAATAAAAGTTTATAAAACATCTATTAAATAACCAAAAATACATATAACATATCATATATGATATACTTATGTCTTTTTATTAGCCGTTTATTAACAATTCCATGTTAGAGTCATGGTTTTCATAATAACCACTTTGTTTTTATATATGTTTTGATTTTTTTATTTTTGGTCCTATAACATTAGTTTTGGTACCATAATATCTAGAATAATAATAATGATATTTACCCATAAATTATAATTTTAATACCAGTCATTAAATATGGCTTTGATAAATGAAGTACACTATAATAATGAAAACAGTAGGTTGCACGTCCTCAAGAGAAATGTTTCAATTTTTTAATGATCATTATGGAAATTAGGTAAGTAATATATTATATTTTTTAAATAATAATTACATTATAAATAAAATTATATTTATTTTAAAAGTACTTATTAATATCATCCATGTGGTTTGCTGAATAAAAGAGAGTCGTGTCACTTTTTGAAGGCAGTAGTCTATATGTACAAGAACGACGTAATCAACTTTCTGTAAGTGAGAAGGTAAGATATAAAATGTTATATTATATTTTTTGAATGATAAATAAACAAAAATATTAATTATTATCTCATTTATATCACATATACTGATCATTATTATCTTCCATATAAAGATTCAGTAAAAAATGGATCACATCACTCTATGAGGTGGTTGTTTGTTGTACACGCAAGCAACATTATCATATTCCCTACAAAATGGAAATAGATACGGTATATATGATATAATAAAAAAAGAGGTATAATAATTCTAAAAATAACATATAAATTTATATACATTATATACATCATCATAGTCAACTGTGAGATGTGTTAATGGAAAAACAAATGTCAACGGTTTGCAAGGAGGTAGTCTGTCGTACACACGAACGGAGATTTTTTATATCCCATTTGATGGAAGTGGAGGAGGTTTTAGGTAATGAAATTAAAATACCAACATCTAGGAATATTTTATATAATTTTTTTATTATATAATATTTTTTTATAAATATTTAAGGAGTAGGAGGAAGAAATTAAAAAAAAAACTTGTTAGGGAACGTTATATATTCATTGGGTATCCTCTATAAGTTTGAACCAAATTCAATCCTATAAGAATTTATACCCAAAATTAAGATTCTAATATGATATTATTAATTTTTGAAGTTTTTTTTCTAGTAATTTCTAAACCAAATTGTTTGTAATCTGGGAATAGAAGAGGAGTGGGTGTAGACTTTTATAAGCGAGTTGAGTGGCATACTTGTGATTTTTTAAAATAAAAAAGTGTACCCACATTTTTCACAAGGATAAAGGATCTAAAATTGATTATTATAAATACTTATACATGATAGGATCTAAATTTGGACCTTAAATATATTTTCTATAATTTTTTGGTCACTTAACACTTATTTTTTTGTTTAATATGCTAATAAAACTATTTTTAACTTAACCATGATGTTTAATTTTTAGAGTTAATAAAATTCATTTTAGTAAAAAATTATGTGAACTTATTATAAAATATAAATTATTCAGATTCAAAATATGGAATTCATTTTTTTATATTCCATTCCCCTTAGTGGTAAAATTGGATTTAAAATTAATCACATAGACGCAATACGAAATCGTGTTATTAAATAGAAAATGATCAAAAGTTTATAAAGTTTTTATATCCTATTTAAATATGAAATCAATTAAAATGACATAAAATGGTATAATAGATATATAATAGAGCAAATTTTACTATAAAACCAATTTAAAATATTATATAAATTTATAAATAGTAGAAATAGAAATGCATTTTCCAATTAAAATTCAGTATCTCTTACTATTATCCAAAAATAATAATCTTTTCAGAAAATTATCAAAAAATCAACCAAAGGAAATTTTGATATGATTATTTAAAAAATTAATTTTATTTTTTAAAATAATTTTTCAAAAATATTTAAAGATATTTTTAAAATAAGTGCGTAAAAAATCTATAAAACTACTTTTTAGGAAAATACTATTTTTAAAAATATCAATGGATTTATTATAATCTCTTATATAGAAAAAGATATTATGAATTTAAACTAGTTTATCAAATATATAATTTATAAATTTCATTAATATATTTCTCCAAAAATGGTTTTAATTGTTTATTGAGGTAAAACAAGTTTATTTTCATAAAAACCATTTTTCACAATGACTTTCTGTATTTTTAGATATTTTTTTTCATTTTTTATTAATTGGTCACCAAGGAATTAATTATATACAAATGATTAATACAAATAATTTTTAAATTTATTTATTCATATTCGTACATGCCATTACAATGGTTTGGTGATAAATATCATCTTAAATAATAATATTTTAATACAAAGTCATGGTTCATTTGAACTTGTCATGTGTGTAATGTAAGATAAACTCAGTGTTTCTTGACATGTGAAATAAAATTTGTTTTTAGTGTAATGGAAAATATATATAATACTAAATTTATTTTAAAATAATCACAAAACCTTTGGGTTTTACGAGTCTAACCCATGATATTTTCTAATATCCATGTTTATCCCTTAGCATATATGATCTATCATTCCTTTTGTCTGTATATCCCTTCGTTGTGAATAAAAGTAACACACATATTTTTTCAAGAAGAGTCTCTTATGTGAATAATTTGAGAGCTATTTTGAAATCATATTATGGGTTAAAATATTTCTTATATTGTGGGAAAATATTTTTCAGCTAAAAAATATATGGTTTTCATTAGTTAATGTTTTGTTTTAACCCCCTAAAACTATAAACCTGAAATATATTAAGAATGTATGTAATGAAATTTATTCTTTAAGTTAAGTATCTAAGATGACAACATCAATGGGTTATTAGAGTTAGTTTCTGAGAAGGGTTTTGATTATATTTGATGTTATGATATTTGGTGAGGACAATTTAACGGTTGATAATTTATGGTTGATCATAATTTCAATGTTATAGATAACCTGTTTAGGTCAATTGTTATAATAATGAATATTTTATAGATTGTGATAATAAAATTTCTTTGAGAACACTAGTGATAGGTCTGAGGGATAATTCTATGTATAGGATAATATCTCGATGTTTTGGTATTATAGAGATATTGTTGTTATATTAGAAATTACATACATGTTTGGATATTGTAATGTTGTTGGGATTGTAATATAGATGCACCTAGGGGTAATCACCTTGAAAAAATTGGTTTAGTTTCAACTCAATCCTAACACTTGTTCATGATGATTGGACTAAACATTACACACATATCTTGAATCTCTCGAGGTATATTCTTTGGTTAATCACATTCTTCTTATAAGCCATTATGAAGGATTTATTATGTTAATGAACTATGGAATGGAATATAAGAGAACCCAACATTAGGAAACCTAGATTTAGATAATATTTGTTTAGGTTGAACTAAAGGGTTTTGTAAAAATTAGTAAGATTAAGGCATTTTGTGAATGAAGTTTTCATCCTATAAAAAATATATTATGGTTTCCATCACTCGTGATTAACTCATTATAGTTTTAATAATGGTTAAAGTCTAAAGAATCCAATTTAATAACAGATTTCATAGACAATATAGAGATTGTACCCATGATAAACCTAATGTGATAAGATATTAAGTGAGACATATTATGGTTATTAAAAACTATCAATCAAGAATTTAATTAAATATGTGAGTATATTAAAATTACATAATAATTTAAATAATAGAAGAATGGAATTTCATGGGGGTTTTGGTAAAAAAATATGATAATGGAAAGAATATTTAATTCTCTACATGTCAGGAATATGTGAAAAGGAACACTGGTGAATGTATCAATGGAATTGTAATATGTTTCATGTGATTAAAATTAGGGTATAGGGAAATATTTTTCTAAGGAATAATGAAGCAATCGGTTAACACAGGAAAGGTAAAAGATATGTTTCATAGTCCAATATAAGATTTTAATTTAGAAACCATATTACAAAATTTATCTTAAGTCATAATTGTCTTTTGGATTCCCATGACATATTTAATTATTGAGTGATAACTAAATTTTTGAGGGAAACTTTTATTTATGGGGGATAATGTAACACTCTAAGACATTAAATTATATATTTTCCTTTAAAAAAGGTGTTAAATATAATTCTTGACATGTAACAAAAAAGTAAAATGAATTTAATAGCATTATTAAACTATTAAATTATATCCACTAAATTGGATAGTAAATATATGTGTAACCAATTTATGAAATATTTAGAAAAATAAAAAATAATATATTTTTTAATACTAATTGGTTGATAAAATTCAATTAGTATAGCTAAATAACAAATAAAATAATTATATCCATAAAAATATAATTTTGAAAAAAAAAAATCATTTTCAAGCACAATGATGTTTATTATATTATGGTTAATAGTTAATAATATGGATGTAATAAATTTATTTTATTCTTAAAAGATACATATTTATTAAAATTATTTTTATATTTCCTGTCCACATATATTAAAATTTATTTTTCTACTTTTATGATTTCAATATAACAAAATGATTTAAATATTTATAATCAGATTTTATAAATTTGGTAATGGAGTCAATATAGTTTTTAGGAATCAAATTATATTACCATGATAAATATTAGTTCCCTTGTTAAAATAGTTATATTTCAAAGATGGATAGTTTTCGAAAAATTATGATTTTAAATTAAATATATCTATTTTAGAATTAACACTATGATGTTTTGTAAAAACATATATACAAGTAAATGAATAAATATTTAATTGGAAATCAATGTTAAATAAAAATAATAATAATAATTAATGATTAAAACAAAATGTTTATAAAAAAAATAGTTTTTAAACACATTATACGTTTCACCTAATAAGTTAATTTTCTTATATTTAAAAATTTAATTATATTAAATTACATCAATTTACAGTTTCAAAGCAATTAGATTTTGTAATAAGAATCATTTTAAATTTTTAGTAATAAAATAATTACCATGATTAAATTTAAATCAATATTAATAAGTGTTAAAATGGATAATCTAATGTGGCTCCAATTTTAATATATAATTTTAAATCTTATACCCTCAATAATAAATTTTCAATGTTTTAAACTCATACCAATATATCTCACTGAAATTTCCACACCTAAATCACACAACTCTTATAGAATTCCATTCTTACCCCCTTCCTTCATGTATAAATGTAGCTCACTTTCACTCACTTCATGGTGAACCTTTTTTCCTAAAATACTATAAAGATCTGTTGAATTCATTTATTATAAATACACTCTACATGTCTGGAAAACTCTATCCTCAAGAAAGATCCTCATGTCCTTCATTTACAATGGATACTTCAATAGAAGAAAAGATCCAAAAAAAATTACTTTCCATTTTCCTTCTATTCATTGTCATTCTCTTCTGTCATCCTCTAAACCCATTCTAACAATATGAATATAATGAAATTTGTATATATAATATACTAAAATAATATTTTATTTGTGGTAAACTATTATATATTATCCTCCCACTCAATGAAAATAACAAGAACATTTATCATGTGTGTGTACAAACTACTACCTTCATATGCAATACCTTTTATTTTTAGTCAACACCATCATGGCCCAGTATCCCTCATCCATGAACCTAGACATATAACGACATGGGATTCCTATAACACCATTTTTCCTTCCCATCGCACTATATGATAACCCCTATGAGGTCGCCTATAAAACAAATGATTATCCCCACATGTCAACTAACATTCCTTCAGTGTGTTGTTTCCTCACTCAGACACACCATAGGAAAATTACAATTAGGTTACCCATCATAACACCAATCTCTACCAAGATCACTTAAATTTGGAGTTTTTATTAGTTAGGATCTTAAAAAGGAAGGAAAAACTTGTTAACATTTGTAGTAACATTTAGTATTTTATGATTCATATTTAAATGGGTGTTACACTCTACATCGTTTTAAAGAGAAACATCCGCATTGTGAACCCCACACCTCATACCTAAGTAGTGCCACAAAACTTCCTACTGGTTATTGGATCTTCTTCCATTTTGTAACACCTATATCGTAATCAATGGGTTCATAGTAAAATAACTCATGACCTCATGTGTACCTCAACATATAGAAGAGTTTTTTGATTAGTGATGAGGTCCAAGGGGGACATTATGGGGAGATTATTCCCTTTGTATCAATTAAGAATTAGATTATTTATTAGATGTGATAACAAAAGATGTAATAAGTAATAATTAAATAAGTAATAATCATTGTATTATCCCACAAAATTATTACAAACCCATGAAATAACATAATGGTATTTGAGTTACATAATTCAATATGTGAAAAAATAAGGATACCCACAGGTGTTGGATCATTATTTGAGATAAGTGGAACTAAGTGATCATTTTAACATACAACCAAACGAAGGAATGTCCTATAATTCCATCACCCTCGTCATAGTCCTTCTTAAACACTCACTATAGGATGATTTCCCTTAATTGGATCATTGTCCATAAAATATACACACGCACTGATATTCTCGAGTAGGGAGTGAGTGTGAACCCTAATAGGATACCACCAATGGTACTTAAAATAATTTCAAAAGATATACTAGTGAATTATATGAATGTAAACTGATATGAGATAATCACCAATTATATCACAGAATCACAACACATGTGTCGAGTGCCTTGAAACCATCTTTACTAGATTTATCTCCATTATAAAATAAATATCGATTATCCACTTGATATATCCCCCCTTCAATGGGATACCCATAAATCATGTTTGAGATATTCTCATGGAAGGGATAACCCATGTACATAGTTACTGATGTTTGAACCTTCCTTCTCAATGGGATAATCCATTTTTTTAACCTATCAAATATATCTCATTTCATATGAAGATATAGGATAAAATATCAATATCATGCCATATCAGAAAAGATCTATGACCACAATAACCCACATGTGAGAAAATATCAAGAATATATCTCATGGGTTACAAACACCCACACCACATATGATCAAACATAAATAATAAATATCATAGGATACAAAACACTACATGTGATCAAAAATCAACCATAGGTCTCATTGGTCTACTCACATGCCAAATAATCACGCGAAAAACTAGTATAAACACGCACTCATGATCAGGACCACCCTACATAGGTGAAACAATGATTCGTGGAAAAATATCATTGTATAAGTCAAAATCCAAAATAATTAATCATATAAAAATCTTGAATAAATTAAAAAAGGATTAAGAATATTATTAAAGATTATTCTAATACAATAGAATTTTTTTATAGAAGCACTCCACCTAGGATCTTCCAACGATGCAATAATTGAGATTAATCAAAGGACGTATCACCAACACTATGGATCCTTAACCATTATATAAATAATCCAATAATCCATCATCGGATAAAATTATAATCCATATATATATAAATTTAATGTTGAATATAGATTCATCTCAAGGGAAAATGGTAGATCTTTAAAAATCCCAAAAAAAGATAGGTTTATGGATGACATGCAATAATTATTGATCATCAACACACTTGGATCCATTGTAATCAATCTTAGATGGTATGGAATTCACCAATCTTGGGTTAAAAAGACTTTTGGTAAAATATTCCAATCAAATGGAATAATAATGGGTCAAAAATGTTTTTAAAGTCTATTTAAAGTCATTTTTAGATATTTAATTCACATGAAAATATTTTGGTCACACAGTTTAGAAAATCATGTACCAACCATTTGAGAAATTATACATCTCTTTAGAAACCTTTAAGGTTATTCACATGGTTTATTGAACCCTGAACCAATGGTACTTTTGTTCTCTTGATCATGTTTCATGGGTTTTTTTCAAGTAGGCTACATAGTTAGATAGATTGTACACCTAAACAGTGTGCCACCCCAAGTTCATCTACCACTAGTTACACACTTTCTTGGAGGATAAAAATAATTTTTTCAAACCATTTTCAACTAATTAAATTATTAAAAGGCCTCAAAAACATTCCAAATATAACAATGAACCCACAAAAATCATCCTAATTATTTCATAGTTCAAAAACACATCAATAAAGACTAAAATTAATTCAAAATGAAGTTGAAAAATATAAGTTCATAACACCACCATTCAATAATATTTCTTGAAGTTGTTTTATTTAATAGATATATTGTTTTTATTTTTATTTATATTCTGTAAATTTAAATTAGGAATTTTATATGAAATATTATCAATAAGTGATCGTTGTGAAACAAACCGCCCAAAACAAACATACTAAGATAAGGAATGATTTATTTATAAGTTAAACCATCTATTTATTAATAACTTATTCTTATAATTAATAAAAATTTAGATTAATAAATTTAATAAAATATAAATATATCATTATACTTTTTTGATAATAAAATTTTTAAAAAAAGTATCTCTTCTATATCTATACTTACACATAGATGTTGAAATGTCATTTTTATGTTAGTTTAACAATCTAAATGAATAATGAAATAAATTTATATCAAGTATGGATTTGTAAAATTGATATTGGATATTAAAAAATAAATAAGGTTTTTTCTAGAATGGTAATATAAATTTTTAGCTCATAAATTGAGATAACATCATGTATTCATTGCAAATTAAAATATAAATTTCATCAACGACTTCATTATCCCGAATAAAAACTACAATACATATGAAATGAAATTATAACATTATAAATAATTATAAAACCACAATTAGAGTACCTTTTATTAACTAATAATGATGATATTTGGTGTAATAATATTGAAAACAAATCTATTTCAAAACTAGTTCAAAACAGTCAGGATTACTCACACATTATATGGAATATAGATAATAACAAGCTAATATGAATGTGGAGAATAATTATATGTGATGAATATAAAATTTTATTGATAAAAAAATCTCTTAAAAATATTTTATTAAGATTATATATATATATATATGTTATTCAAGAGAAATACTGGAATTTGGGAATTAAGGTGAGGGGTTTTTAATCTCAAATATAAATTCTTAAGACACATTTATTATTGTTCAAAGTGATATTTTTTATAAATTATGATTACTAAAAAATGAATATATTTTAACATATTAATTGAATTTTTGGTTTTTAAAAATCTATAACATTTTCACTATTACAATGGATTTAAAATCAAAATATTCCATACTTGAAAGTGTTTTCATTATCCAAACTCCCTTTGTAAAGTTATAATTATAATTTTTGAATTTCATTTTTCCAGGTATTTTTATTCCACCATAAAAGTTTATTTCAGAGTTCATTATCTTTCAACCTCATGTAAAATGACCGTTTAGTTCAAATATTTTACCTTGATTAAATTTCATTCTAAAAAATTATATCATCATTGAGAGTGTTTTTATCCTATTTAACAATAGTTTCACCTATTTGTCTATATTTTCCTTTCCCACTAATTTTTTACCTTATAATGGATAAAATAATTATGTTTATCTCGTGTGACCTCCATATTACCTACAACACTTTCATATAGAAAACTTTATTGGACTATTTTTAATGTGGGTTTTTAAAAATAATATTTCAAAATATTGAAAATATTTTCCATTCTTTCAAAATAAAACATGTTACCTTCAACAACACATTTCTCTTGATAGAAGTTTTTTATTTTCATGGATATATTATTCATGTTTCTTATTCAAAATTAACTATGTTCAAAATATTTTAGTTTACCTTTTTAAAATGACTTTTGAATGTAACCTCTAACTTTTTCTTTATAAAATATTGTTAAGAATGTTTGGTAAAATCTATTTTTATGGTTTCCTTCTATGTAAACACATATTTCCACAATTTTTTTCCTTTTTAATGAAAGTTTTTATCAATAACATCATGATTTTATATATAAATATATATTTATTATTATTTATTTATAAATAAATATATTCAAATGTTTAATAATATTACATATTTCCAAGGAAATTTTCATAATTATCCTAAAAATGGTATTTTTTATTTATGTCAACACCATATTTTCATTCCACTAATATTATATTATAATTTAATTTTTCTTATTTCTTGGTATTTTTTAGGAATATGTTTTTTATTATCTTGTAACACATTTTCTTATTAGGTTTTTTATTTTTTATGGAATTCTTTATGATGTTTTTTGTATAGAATACATAATGTTTGGCATATGAAGTGTGAACGTTGATAGTGCTCCAATTCATTGGGAATGAATTATTCTATAGATATGAAATGTGTGATATTTTTTAATCATACAATGGTTATGTTTTATGATACCTTGGTGAAAAAAGGCGATATGGAGGGTTCACCCAGATAGAATTATATTGTATTGGGTAAAAAATTAATCTCTAAATTTGACATATTCATTATACCATTGAAGTATTTTGTGGTAATGTTTTATGATATGTTCATGGAAAACCATATAAATTTCCTTTTATGACATGTTATTCATCATATTTTTTTATATTCATATGAATTTATCATGTTTAGGTTGTAGCAACATTTCTATGTTATTGTTTATTTACTTATGATTATGATATGACTCGACTTCTTATCTTATTTTTGGTAAATTAATATTCTTTTGTTATTCCACAAGTACTACCCATGAGATTTTTTTAAATTTTATTATTTACCCATTTTGAGAATTTGATCTCATCCCTTTCTTATTTTTCCATTTCCCCAGGTTAGGATGAAAATTTATACTTAGGTTATATATAGAATATTTTTCTATGTGGGGTATTTGGGAGATATTTTTAACTCTAATTATGGATGAAACAATTTATTATAATGTGGGTAAAATATGTAATGATTAAATAATTCATGGGTTTTGTTAGGTAATTTTTTCTTAACTCTCGATAAACACAAAACCTAAATGTTCTGGTGAATGAATGCAATTAAATATTTTATTTCAGTCATGTAATTGAGATGTATACATATTTGGGGTGTCAAAATGAGGATACATTGTGAGCCCATCATACAACAACACATTTGTTAATTTCTTGGTGAGTTTCCAATATTTCCTATATATGGTGATGTAAAATTCTCTTTTGATCTATTTTATTATGAAAACTAGCTGACCAAGAATCTATGTTATATGGAATCCATGAAATTTTTATAATTAGAGAAACAAATACTAGTGTTTTTTATGTGGGATTTATATGAATGAGGATCAGACCCTAGGGAGAACCTATATTTTTAATTATAATGTATTCAATGTGGTCCTGTATTGACTATATAAAGATCAATAGTATCAGTAAAAAAATAAATACCCATTTTGTTAAATTTCAGAGTTTTTTGAACAAATTAAATGGGATTATTACTTTTTGAATGTTTATTTTCAACTAGGATACCGTTATCTAACGGTGATGAATTATGACATACTAGGAAAAACTTTACAAATAAGTTATAATAGATATGAATTTATGCTTATGAATTTATGGATAACCTATTATCACTATGTATTTTTCAACTCAAAAAGTTTAATTTTCATGGAATTAATGTATATATATGTGGTGGTATTTATTAATGATATCCTAATATACACTACATTTTATCAGAATCATGGGAACAATTTATTAATTGTACTAAAAACTCTGAGAGAAAATTTGTTCAAAAAGAACATTTGTCCATGAAAATTTAGGCTTCAATATGATGCTTTCCTTGGCTATACTCACATAAAGAACGAGGATTTAATAACTGTTTATATTAGTAGTTTTTCAATTTTAGTGTATATTATAGCTATTGAATATCGGTTTGATATGACACCAAAACTCACTGAAGAAATTTACATAGTTTTGTAATCAATTTGAAGATAAAACATGCAAACCCAAAGCCCAAAACATATACATATATTTAATGGATTATATCTAAAACAAAACTTATCATATGATGAATTTATATTAAAAATAATGACATGATAGTTGGTGTTGTGAAATTTGATTACTTGAACAGTAATGGTGTTTTGGAAGAATTATCTAGTTAAAGTAGTAATGTAAAAACATGAGGAAGTTATATTGACTATAAATCTGCATTTATATATAGATTATGATATGACACCAATTTGAATAATGGAAATTATTTATTTTTATAGAGTGTATGACTCAAGAATTTGAATATATAATAAATAAACAATAATTTTATTTGTTATCAGAAAATATTACAAGTGTACGATAAACACATTCCTTATATTACAATTTATGCATACATTTTTTCATTAATTTATTGTTGAAATTTTCATTATTGGAAAAATCAATATGTTTTCATTTCTTATAGAAAAATTGAACTTAGGGGTGTTATTTATGAATTTAGAAATCATTTAAATACTAGGAGAAAAAAAATCAAGTTATAGGAAAATATTATTGCATTGTTTTAACTTTGATGAGTGGAATCTTGAATCTATTTCCTAAAAAAATTTGTGAGGTAATATATTTCAATGTGATTTTTTCAATGATTGAATTAAAATATCAAATAAGAGATTATTACTTTATTGAATGATGGTAATAAAGAAAAATAAATTAAATAAATTGAAACCTATGATTTTGAAGTATTGTATACTTTCTGAAAGATCACATGGTAATGAAGACATTACAATCTGGGGAAATATGTAATGCATTTGAACATGGGGAATAGATGAGATGACATTGAAATCATGAATATAGTATTTTGTGATTATTACATTATTATTTAAACAAAAATATATTAATTTTTTTCATAACTAATTTTCTTTAAATATATTAAATATATTATTTTAATTTAATAATTTATCTCCACTGATACATATAATACACCTTGATTTATAGTCACCTATAATTGTATGTAAAAAGAGACGATTATTGCTCTTAAAAAATGTTAACTAAATGTAATTAAACTAGAGTTGTATGAAATTTTTAAAATTGTAGTATTATATAGATAGAAAATGAATGGGATTTTTATTTTTTACTTTTATGTCCAACATTAATCTATTCAAGGGTTATAATGAAAAAAATGATTGGTAAACCACTTTATGTGAAAACTTATTATCAAGAGAGATCAAACTGTTTTATTCTTTTATTTTAAGTGATTATTTTGTTGAGTTCATGCATTGAATCATGATTATATATATTTTTTATTTAATTCTTTATGATAATCATTCATTTATTGTGGGATTCACATTTATTTATTATAATATATTAACTGAATTCATTCATTAAAATAAAATTTTATAGTAACCAATGAAAAAATAACATTTAAACCACCAAATTTATAAATAAATAAATATAATTGGTCATATAAACATAGTATTATAGAAAATAAATAATTTATATTATACTATAAATGTATTATTTATTTAATTTTGATGATGAATAGATTATTCAATGAAAATATTATAATTACTTTCATATCATTAACCATTTTTTATAATTCTAAATAAAACTCATAATAAAAATTTTACTCATTTGTAAATCATTCCATTGAAATCTTAGTGTAACTCCAAAAATCACAAGTATCTAGGTTCAACTAAGAGTAAACATACACTATAATTTTTTAGTTATTGATTAGACTGAGTATTATAAATTAATAAACTTGATTTGTATAAAAACATAACAAATCCTCATAGGTAGTCAATTTTTTAGGTCTATTTCTAGGTAACTATTTAACAGTGACAAATATTAGTTTTGATTTTTTATTCTAGGTCCTTTTTTACCAACTCTATATTTTAATATTTTATTATTATTTATTTTATTATTCTTTTTTATAGGTTATTTATTATTGATGGATGAGTATGAGTATTTGGAAAATATCACCCAGTATTGGAAAAGTAATTTCTAATACAATCTTGTGATTGAAGAGTGCTTGAGAAAACTGAAGATATAAGAAATATTTTTTTACAGTTAATCAAACATAGAAATTGGAAGAAATTGTGAGAAGAATTTTGTTGAGGAAAATAAATTTAATTATGTAGTGTATACCTCCCAATATGGGGGTAAAAACAAGAATATCCAAGTCATAGGTTATAGTGTAATAAATTGGAATATATATAATCATTATACAATATATATCTAATTCAATTAGATTCACTAAGGAACTACATGCTGATTTTATTGCATGTGTATGAATATTTCTTGAATGTTGTGATACTTTTTAAATCAAAGGTGTTCCAAAAAATTGTGATAAGGCTTTAATTGGTTAAAATTTTGTTATTATATGAAGAAAAACAATTGATTAATATCATGGAACATAATTATATTACAAAATTTGATGCTATGGAAATGAGTTTCCTGTAACACCCCGAGATTTTATGAAAAATATTCTTTTTAATTTTATTGATGTCTTGTGTTGTACGCTACAACAAAGGAGTCTTGCACAACACGCAACCCTAACTTGGTTGCATTATACACAATCGCGACCTTCCTCGATAGCGTGTGTTGTACGCAATACCGAGTTTCACTAAACAACAATATGCTATTAAAATATTATTAAAACTAGCTTTTATGAATAGTAATAACAACTTTTTGTAATTTTGAAAATATCATATTTCAAAATGGACTTCATTTTTGGATTCAGAATATCGAAATTATCCTAGGGTAAAATTTTGGTATTTTTCTGAAAACATTCAATTTTTGATGAATAGTGAAAACACTAGGTTACTATTTAAAAACCGAATTTTTTTTTAAATAATTATTTATTTTATATAAATTTATTTTAGGTCAAAATTGATACATAATACCTATATTAGTTCAATGTAATTCAATGGAGTCATTTTTTAATAATTTTAGATATATAAAAATTTTATTGAACTTTTGACCGTCTTTTACCCACCTCCTAGGAAAATTTGCAAATTTACATAAAACATAATTTTACCACTTTTGTGAATGGAATTTCAAAAATCTGAGAGACACGGTTGATGTCAGTGAGTAAAATGTGATTCAATGAGACGAAAATAATTTTTGGTGAATAGTAACTTTTTACTTTTATTTACCACGGTTAAAAGTAAATAGGGTAATTAAGGGTAACAATGATATTATTATTACCCTAACACATGTCATAATTCTATTGGATAAGTTTAATTTGACAAAAAACAACCGTAGAAATAAAATATTACCATTTAGGCCCACTTGAATTAGATTAGGACATTTATTATTAATTTATTTAAAGAAGGGTTAAAATAGTTATAATCAAAGTTTAATAAGTAAATAATTTTTAATATACGGTTATACATAAGATAAATTAGACAATAAATATTCACTAGAAAGATAACAATATTTCCTACATAATTATATTTTATTTGTAATTTTTAGACTTTAAATAATTTAATTTATTTATGACACAATTATGATACGGTGATTATCTTATTAATGAAATATTGACATAATTGATGTTATAAATACCCAAATAAATGTAATTTGAGACTTTTTATGAATTCCAATAATTTTATATGTTAATATGACATGTTATTGTTGATTTAATTAACTTTTTTCTAAATAATAATTCTGTTATGATTTTCACAAAAATCAATTACCAAATAGTGTCAAAATTGACATAAAATAGTTTTTAAAACAAAAATTATATTTTTAATTTTTATTATATTCCTAAAAATATAAGGTTCAGCAAAATTACTTAGATAAGGTTATATATATTAATAATAAACAACTTGGGGTTCTTTTGGCTTGTTATGGTAAGTTTATTAACCTTATAGTGTAAGAACACAAAAAGACACGGTAAATGTAAAATTATCTAACTTAAAGTTAAATCTAAATGATAAGGTTAAAATAGGAACCTAAACTTGTCTAAATTCTATTGGATGATAGTATTTCGATCCATACCCGCCTTAGATTAGAAATAACTCAATTTTAAGCTATTAAAAACCGAATATGACTTTATAATAAAATAATATTTTTAGTTATTCCAAAGGTGCCCCTCTCCTCCCTTATAAAAGGCACCTCCTCCCTCTCTTCCTCGCACCACATTGAGCCTTAAAGCTCGGCCAACCCCTGAAAATTTCTCTTCTCCACTTCTCTAGAAACATCCTAAAGGTTATGGTCTTCTTTAAAGACCAATATTAGTGCCCTAAGAGGAGGTTTCAAAAGGCTCTTCAAAGAAGAGGTAATGCCCGTTACCGATTCTTTCAACTTTATTTCTTCTTCCACTTCTTCTTATTTAGTTTCTTCATTATGAAGTAATAACATCAGTTTCACTAATATACTGATATGTTATTACAATTATGAAACAACCCCATTTCACCATCTATCCATCCTATGGAAAACGAAATCACCACGCGTGCGTACGTATGGAATACCGTCTCCACACCGTGGTGTAATCTGTTTTTCCACCACCACCTTACATGGATGGGTATAATGGTGTAAATAAATGATTATTGTAAAGTGATATTTATTATGAAATATTATACATACACTCCAATACAATTCCACAATCATGGGAATGATATCATCGCTCATGCGTACGTACGGACTACCGTCTCCACGAACATGATGAGATTCATTTTCCATGATTAACCATTTAGGAATGATTATAAAGTATATATAATGAATAATAATGAAATATATGACATAATAATGCTACTGGATTTATTTATATATATATATATTTATTTCATATACTCAATTCCATTCAATTCAATGAGGAAACGAAAACAGCGTTCATGCGTACGTACGACCTACCGTCTCCATGATCAGTGTATTTCATTCCTTTTATCGATCTATAATATAGATGTATATAATGAATAAATATTATATATAAATCATGTTTTACATTCTGGAATTATTTAGATCAAGATATAAGTAATAATATCAAGAACGACGAGTCTAAACACATACGATAAATGAAACGATTTTACCCAAAATGCTCGTTAACATGGAATTTACAAAAGAACAGGTAATATAAAGTCATAAGTGAACCATATATGATATCATAAGAATGAATATGATTCTGTAATAAGTTAATGACATTATTTATATCATTATACAGGAGGTTCGGATACATTTGAAGCATATCAGACATAAGGTAAGGGACAAATTTTCAATCTCATTTTTATTTGAGATTTCTTATACGTAAGTATTTATTGGGGTTAGGTTTATCATCCAAGACCATGTTTTCTAAAAATGTTTTCATAAAATATTTACTATTTTTCCATGAATGTTTAAATTCATTTTTACCCTTTATTGACTTTTTACCATATTTTATGAATGATATCTTTCTTTTAGTTACCATATAAGGTACTTTTTGACTTTTCTGACCAAAGTATGAGGAGAATGTTATTTTTAACTTATACAACGTGAACAGATTTTGACGGTTTCATAACGCCTCATTTTCAAGAAGATTCCTCTACAAGATTTCATTATTATTTTCAAAAAAACCCTTTTCTTTTAAAATTGCATGGAATTTTGTGAAAAGAAAATGATTTTAAAGAAGAAAAGATATTTTCCTCAAGAATTCATTTCAAGTGTTTTGCCAAAACTATGTTCCATCTAAGATGACATTATTTCATATGTGTATGTTTCAAGTAATATGTATCTATGATTTAAATGGTTTCAATTTTCTTATGATTAAATGATATCAAACTTTTATGGATTATGTTATAATGGCATGATGTTTAAGAATCCCATTTTATTACATGGGTTATGGTATGATCTATGATTTATGATTTTGTGGCACACGAAAGAATGACTTCATTATGAGATGGGAGGGACCTATATCTCCTTCCAATGCATTGGGTAAAGATTTATATCTCATGAGATAGACATGGCTGGAACGGTAAGTTAATCTGGTTCTGTATTACAGGACTGAAATGAGGAGTGAACTCGATTCGGAAAGGGACTTTGTCCACTAAGATGGTCTTGGTAGAAATGCCTTGGCTACTATGGAAATCATTACATGTGCTTAATTGATGCCACAATTACATGTTTTATTCCCATGCTATGTTATCATAATTTATGTTCCATTATGATCTATGCCTTATGTACTTCCATGTTTTAAGTCATTGCTCAAGATTTTGATGTTTAAACATTATGTTCATTTTGTTTAAGTTCAAATGTATATGGTATGTTTTATTTTATCCATGTTTACCCTTACTGAGCATTTGAGATCACCCTTTTAATTTTTATTTGCCCCAGGAAGTAAAGAAAAGTTTTAGGTAAGGAAACAAAAAGGGGAAGATCGTTATGGGAGTTGTTGAAGATCTTTCACCATGATTAGAAGATTATATTCCGAGTTTCCAAAGACACTAAACTATTACGGTCCTTATGCTTGTGTTTTTGTTATGTACTAAGTATTCTGCAAAAGTAATGTAATGTCCATGTACGTCAAGCTTAGGGTCTCTACAGTTGGTATCAGAGGGAGGTTTAGTCAACCTTTGGAAACTAGGATGCAAAAACGTTAGTGAGATCCCTAGAGATATTTCTAAGGTATGTCTATGGATGTCCCGAAGGATAAGTATACGTAGAGGATATAGTCCTAGAACTATGGTAACAATCTTAGAGTTTAACCTAAGATGTTAGATATTGAAGGTACTCCCCCTTTATTGTGTTGTTTTCCCTAGCATGATTTTTGCCACTCACACTATTTTTTTTGGGTTTTAGACGATTGCTAGAACCTGAAGGAACTGTGTTGATCAATGTAATGGACAATGCAATTATTGTCCTCCTGAACAAACAAATGTTATGGGAGATGGAGTGCAAAATCTTATTTCTATACTTACACATGCTATGAATCATTCTGGACATCCAAATGAGCAGAGAAGTGAACAATATTCTATTGAGTCCTTCATGAGGCAACGTCCACCTTCTTTCAGTGGGTATTCTGATCCACTTGTTGTTGAACAATGGATCAGTACCACTAAAAAGATATTTTTAGTTCATCAATGTTCTGAACATGATAAAGTCATCTTAGCAGTATATCGTTTAGAAGGTGAAGCTGATAAATGGTAGAATCTTATCAAGAATACGAGGCCAAGAGATGAAGTTGAGTCCATGGAATGGGACGAGTTCAAGAACTTATTTTTCAATAAGTACTTCCCTCGTATTCTTCGAAGAAAGATGGAGAAGGAGTTTCTTGAACTAAAGAAAAAGGATGATGAATTTGTTGGTATATACGAAGCGAATTTTACAAGGCTTTCAAGGTATGCATCTGGATTTATCATCCAACCTGAAAGTAATATTGATTGATTCTTCAGTGGCTTAAAACCAAATCTTTGAAGGGAATTAGCTAAAAAAGACTTCAGTAGCTATGAAGAAATTGTGCGTTGTGCTATCAAGGTAGAAATGGAAGTTGGTGTTACATATCCGTCTCATGGTTTTGACAAGAAACGAAAGATGGAGTTCAAGGAGAAATCTCAGAATAATGGTGAAAAGAAGATGAATGTTTCCTTATGCTCAAAGTGTGGAAAGAAGCATGGTGGACATTGTCTTAAAGGGACTAGAAATTTTTTTAAGTGTGGAAAAGAAGGTCATAGAGTAGCTGACTGTCGAAGTAATGTAAAAATTGTTGCTAATGGTGTGAATAAAGAAAAGACTGTCGATAATGCACCAACAACACTTCAATGCTTCAAGTGCAATGAAATGGGGCATTATTCTAATAAATTACCTAATCTAAGGGTTAATGATGATCGACATTAGCAACAACATAAGGCAAAGGACAAAGGGAAGTCACATGCGATCACTATTGGTGATGTTGAATATGCAAACGATGTGGTGGAATGATTAAGTGTTTATGTAATGGGATTCCAAAATAATGTTGTATATAGTATCGTGGAATATTGGAATATTTAAGTATTGGTCAATTGTGGTTTTCAATAATTTTATGGTATCAGTAACCATGGAAAGTGATTGAGAAATTTTGGTAAGCAGATGATATGCGCATAATGAAGGGATAAGAAGATAATGAGATTTTTGATTGTATTCATGATCTCATGATTGATATAAGGACTAAGTGATATCATGGTTTGAGTATAAAAAATTTTGAGGATTTTGGTATGTGGAAAGTGTTAACTTTTAACTGCATTCATGTTTTCACTAAGGTTCAATGGGTATTCATTCTTCAAGAGAATACATGATTAAGGTATTCACATGTTTGTAATTTGACCAACAAGATATATCTTATGATATATGGGGGATAAATGATGGCATTCACGTGATTGTTACGTGACATTTCAAGTAATCATTTTCATTATACTATGATCTTGGACCGAAGTATTTTAGATAAGACTAAATATTGGAATGAATTATGTTGGACATAAGTTATTATTGTTTAAGGATATAACTTTTTTCGATATTATTGATGGGATGTTATAGTAATATAGTTTTAGAAAAAGGAAAACCTGTAAAATGGGCGACAGCCCATCGTTTCGGACAAGGCTGTGGGAATCGAACCCACAAACGAAGTCTGACTAGCCTTTATCGCCTACCACTAGCCTATAGGAAGTCCCTAGTTAGTAGAAACTAGTTTTATTTTATTACATGGTATGATATATGAATTATAAGTTCATTTTTAGAATCGTATACGATTAACCTCACCATAGTTGGACTTATGTATATTTGATAACTTTTGTTATCCTTTTGTTTGAAACAGATAACACTTCACAAATAACAAATTCAACTTCATTTCATTAAGAGTTGAAGTGGAAATTGTTCAAAGAACGAACAATAGTGAGATTGTACCAAAATAAAGTAAGTATTCATTCTAATTCAAATTCTTCAACTTTAGGGAAATGGTCTTGAAATCCAAAAATGTTGTCCTAGTTCCCTTATATCCGATGAATCAGATGGTACCTTATATCATCACAAATCTATGGCTTTGTGATTGTTGGCTTTTTCATAGCCATTTTCTCTACCACTCTCCATCAGAACATGATGGTTAGGTTTCTCTTCCATATCCATATTTTCAGCTATGTTCTCCTATGTGGAAACCCAGTGATTAGTTAATTTGGGTAACCATTATGTTTCATACCTTAGTATTTAAATATTTGTTTTAGTATTCCATTTTACGATGTGGGTTTCTATTAATGAAACTTTCGAGTAGTAAACCATTTATAACCCCGACGAATTTCGAGGGCGAAATTCATTTTAAGGGGGGTAGAATGTAACACCCCGAGATTTTATGAAAAAATATTCTTTTTAATTTTATTGATGTCTTGTGTTGTACGCTACAAGAAAGGAGTCTTGCACAACACGCAACCCTAACTTGGTTTCATTACACAAAATCACGACCCTCCTCGATAGCGTGTGTTGTACGCAATAGCGAGTTTCACTAAACAACGATATGCTATTAAAATATTATTAAAACTAGCCATTATGAATCGTAATAACCACTTTTTGTAATTTTTCAAATTTCATATTTCAAAATGGACTTCATTTTTGGATTCGTAATATCGAAATTAGCCTAGGGTAAAATTTTGGTATTTTTCTGAACACTTTCAATTTTTGATGAATAATGAAAACACTGGGTTCCTATTTAAAAACCAAATTTTTATTTAAATAATTATTTATTTTATTTAAATTTATTTTAGGTCAAAATTGATACATAATACCTATATAATTTCAATATAATTCATTGGAGTCGTTTTTTAATAATTTTAGATATATAAAAATTTTATTGAACTTTTGACAGTCTTTTACCCACCTCCTAGGAGAATTTGCAAATTTACATAAAACATAATTTTACCTCTTTTGTAAATGGAATTTCAAAAATCCGAGAGACACGGCTGATTTCAGTAAGTAAAATTTGGTTCAATGAGATGAAAATAATTTTTGGTGAATAGTAACTTTTTACTTTTATTTACCACGGCTAAAAGTAAATAGGGTAATTAAGGGTAAAAATGATATTATTATTACCCTAACACATGTCCTAATTCTATTGGATAAGTTTAATTCGACCAAAAACAACCTTAGGAATAAAATATGACCATTTAGGCCCACTTGGATTAGATTAGGACATTTATTATTAATTTATTTAAAGAAGGGTTAAAATAGTTAAAATCAAAGTTTAATAAGTAAATCATTTTTAATATAGGGTTATACATAAGATAAATTCGACTATAAATATTCATTAGAAATATAAAAATAGTTCCTACATAATTATATTTTATTTGTAATTTTTAGACTTTAAATAATTTAATTTATTTATGACACAATGATGATGCAGTGATTATCTTATTATTGAAATATTGACATAATTGATGTTATAAATACCCAAATAAATGTAATTTCAGACTTTTTATGAATTCCAATAATTTTATGTGTTAATATTACATGTTAGTGTTGATTTAATTAATTTTTTTCGAACTAATCATTCTGTTATGATTTTCACAAAAATCAATTACCAAATAGTGTCAAAATTGACATAAAATAGTTTTTAATAGAACTATTATATTATTAATTATTATTATATTCATAAAAATCTAAGGTTCGGAAAAATGACTTAGATAAGGTTATATATATTAATAATAAACAACTTGGGGTTCTTTTGACTTGTTATGGTAAGTTTATTAACCTTATAGTGTAAGAACACAAAAAGACAGGGTAAAAGTAAAATTATCTAACTTAAAGTTAAATCTAAATGATAAGGTTAAATTAGGAACCTAAACTTGTATAAATTCTATTTTATGAGATTATTTCGACCCATCCCCTCCTTAGCTTTAAAATAACTCAATTTGGAGCTATTAAAAACCATATATGACTTTATAATAAAATAATATTTTTAGTTATTCCAAAGGTGTCCCTCTCCTCCCTTATATAAGGGCACCTCCTCCCTCTATTCCTCACACCACCTTGAGCCTTAAATCTCGTCCAAACCCTGAACATTTCTCTTCTCCACTTCCCTAGAAACACACTAGAGGTTCTGGTCTTCTTCAAAGACCAATATTAGTGCACTAAGATGAGGTTTCAAAAAGGCGCTCCAAAGAAGAGGTAATGCCAGTTACTGAATCTTTCAACTTTATTTCTTCTTCCACTTCTTCTTATTTAGTTGTTTCATTATGAAGTAATAACATCATTATCACTCATATACTGATATGACATTATAATTATGAAAAAAACCTTATTTCACCATCTATCCATCCTACGGAAAATGAAATCCCCACGCGTACGTACGTACGGAATACCGTCTCCACGCCGTGGTGTAATCTGTTTTTCCACCACCACCTTACATGGATGGGTATAATGGTGTAAATAAATTATTATTGTAAAGTGATATCTATTCTGAAATATTATACAAACACTCCAATACAATTCCACAATCATGGGAATGATATCATCGCTCGTCCGTACGTACGGACTACCGTCTCCACGAACGCGATGAGATTCATTTTCCATGATTAACCATTCAAGAATGATGATAAACTATATATAATTAATAATAATGAAATATATTACATAATAATTCTACTGGATTTATTTATATATATATGTATGTCATATACTCAATTCCATTCAATTCAATAAGAAAACGAAAACAGCGTTCATGCGTACGTACGACCTACCGTCTCCATGATCGGTGTATTTCGTTCCATTTATTGATCTATAATATATATGTATATAATAAATATATATTATATATAAATTATGTTTTACATTCTGGAATTATTTAAATCAGGATATAAGTAATAATATCAAGAACGACGAGTCGAAACACATACGATAAATGAAACGATTTTACCCAAAACGCTATTTAACAAGGAATTTACAAAAGAACGGGTAATATAAAGTCATAAGTGAACCATATATGCTATCATAACAATGAATATGATTCTATAATAAGTCAATGACATTATTTAAATCATTATACTGGAGGTTCAGATACATACGAAGCATATTGGACATAAGGTAAGGGATAAATTTTCAATCTCATTTTTATCTGAGATTGCTTATACGTAAGTATTTATTGGGGTTATGTTTATCATCCCGGACCATGTTTTCTAAAAATGTTTTCATAAAATGTTTACTATTATTCCATGAATGTTTAAAGTCATTTTTACCCTTTATTGAATTTTTACCATATTGTATGAATGGAATCTTTCTTTTGGTTACCATATAAGGTACTTTTTGACTTTTCCGACAAAAGTATGAGGAGAATGTTAATTTTAACTTATATGGCGTGAACAGATTTTTACAATTTCATAATGCCTCATTTTCAAGAATATTCCTCTACAAGATTGCATGATTATTTTCAACAAAACCCTTTTCTTTTAAAATTGCATGGAATTTTTTGAAAAGAAAATGATTTTAAAGAAGAAAGGATATTTTCCTCAAGAATTCATTTCAAGTGTTTTGCCATAACTATTTTCCATCTAAGATGACATTATTTCATATGTTTATGTTTCAAGTAATATGTATCTATTATTTAAATGGTTTCAATTTTCTTATTATGAAATGATATCAAACTTTTATGGATTATGTTATGATGACATAATGTTTAAGAATCCCATTTTATTACATGGGTTATGCTATGATATATGATTTATGATTTTGTGGCACATGAAAGAATGATTTCATTATGAGATGGGTGGGAACTATATATCCCTCCAATTCATTGGGTAATGATTTATATCTCATGAGATAGACATGGCTGGAACATTAAGTTATTCCGGTTTAGTATTATAGGACTGAAACAAGGAGTGAACTCGATTAAGAAAGGGACTTTGTCCACTAAGATGGTCTTGGCAGCAATGACTTGGCTACTATGGAAATCATTACATGTGCTTAATGGATGCCACAATTAGATGTTTTATTCCCATGCTATGTTATCATGATTTCTGTTCCATTATGATCTATGCCTTATGTACATCCATGTTTTAAGTCATTGCTCAAGATTTTGATGTTTAAACATTATGTTCATGTTTTTAAGTTCAAATGTATATGGTATGTTTTATTTTATCCATGTTTACCCTTACTGAGCATTTGAGCTCACCTTTTTTATTTTTTATTTTCCCTTGGAAGTAAAGAAAGGTTTTAGGTAAGGAAAGAAAAAGGGGAAGATCGTTATGGGAGTTGTTGAAGATCTTTCACCACGATTAGAAGATTATATTCCGAGTTTCCAAAGACACTAAACTATTACGGTCCTTATGTGTGTGTTTTTGTTATGTACTAAGTATTACGCAAAAGTAATGTAATGTCCACGTACGTCAAGTTTAAGGTCTCCACAGTTGGAATCAGAGGAAGGTTTAGTCAACATTTGGAAACAAGGATGCGAAAACGTTAGTGAGATCCCTAGAGATATTTCTAAGGTATATATAGGGATGTCCCTAAGAATAAGTATACGTATAGGATATAGTACTAGAACTACGGTAACATTCTTATAATTTAACATAAGATGTTAGATATTGAAGGTACTCCCCCTTTATTGTGTTGTTTTCCCTAGCATTATTTTTTCCACTCACACTATTCTTTTTGGGTTTTAGACGATGGCTGGAACCCGAAGGAACCGTGTTGATCAATGTAATGGACAATGCAATGATTGTCCTCCTGAACAAACAACTGTTATGGGAGATGGAGGGCAAAATCTTATAGCTATACTTACACAAGCTATGAATCATTCTGGACTTCCAAATGAGCAGAGAAGGGAACAATATTCTATTGAGTCCTTCATGAGGCAACGTCCACCTTCTTTCAGTGGGTCTTCAGATCTACTCGTTGCTGAACAATAGATCAGTACCATTGAAGAGATATTTTTAGTTCTTCAATGTTCTGAACATGATAAAGTCATCTTACCAGTATATCGTTTTGAAGGTGAAGCTGATCAATGGTGGAATCTTATCAAGAATATGAGGCCAAGAGATGAAATTGAGTCCATGGAATGGGACGAGTTCAAGAACATATTTTTCAATAATTACTTCCCTAGTATACTTCGAAAAAAGATGGAGAAAAAGTTTATTGAACTAAATAAAAAGGATGATGAATCTGTTGGTATATACGAAGCGAATTTTACAAGGCTTTCAAGGTATGTATCTGTCCTTATCATCCAACCTGAAATTAAATTTGATCGATTCTTCAGTGGCTTAAAACAAAATATTCGAAGGGCATTAGCTATAAGATACTTCAGTAGCTATGAAGAAATTGTGTGTTGTGCTATCAATGTAGAAATGGAAGTTGGTGTTACATATCCATCTCATGGTTTTGATAAGAAACGAAAGATGGAGTTCAAGGAGAAATCTCAGAATAATGGTGAAAATAAGATGATTATTTCCTTATGCTCAAAGTGTGGAAAGAAGCATGGTGGAGATTGTCTTAAAGGGACCAGAAAATGTTTTAAGTGTGGAAAAGAAGGTCATTGAGTAGATGAGTGTCGAAGTATTGGAAAAAGGGTTTCTAATGGTGTGAATAAAGAAAAGACTGCAAAGAACGCACCAACAACACTTCAATGCTTCAAGTGCAATGAAATGGGGAATTATGCTAATCAATGCCCTAATCCAAGGGTTAATGATGATCGACATGAGCAACCACTTAAGGAAAAAGAAAAAGGGAAGTCACATGAGATCACTATTGGTGATGTTGAATATGACAACGATGTGGTGAATGATTAAGTGTTTATGTAATGGGATTCCAAAATAATGTTGTATATAGTATCGTGGAATATTGGAATATTTATGTGTTGGTCAATTTTGGATTTCAATAATTTTATGGTACCGGTAACCATGGAAAGTGATTGAGAAATTTTGGTAAGTAGATGATATACGCAAAATGAAGGGATAAGAAGATAATGAGATGTTTGATTTTATTCATGAGCTCATGATTGATATAAGGACTAAGTGATATCATGGTTTGAGTATAAATAATTTTGAGGATTTTGGTATGTGGAAAGTGTTAACTTTTAACTGTATTCATGTTTTCACTATGGTTCAATGGGTATTAATTCTTCAAGAGAATACATGATTAAGGGATTCACATGTTTGTAATTTGACCAACAAGATATATATTATGATATGTGGGGGATAAATGATGGCATTCATGTGATTGTTATGTGACATTTCATGTAATCATTTTCTTTATACTATGAGCTTGGACCGAAGTATTTTAGATAAGCCTAAAGATTGGAATGAATTATGTTGGACATAAGTTAGTATTGTTTAAGGATAGAAATTTTTTTGATATTATTGATGGGATGTTATAGTAATATAGTTTTAGAAAAAGGAAAACCTGCAGGACGGGCGAAAACCCATCACGTCGGACAAGGCTGTGGGAATCGAACCCACAAACGAAGTGCGACTAGCCTTTATTGCCTACCACTGGCCTACAGGAAGTCCTTGCTTAGTAGAAAATAGTTTTATTTTATTACGCGGTATGATATATGAATTATAAGTTCATTTTTGGAATCGTATACGATTAACCTCACCATAGATGGACTTATGTATATTTGATAACTTTTGCTAACCTTTTGTTTGAAACAGATAACACTTCACGAATAACAAATTCAACTTCATTTCTTTAAGATATGAAGTGGAAATTGTTCAAAGCACGAACAATAGTGAGATTGTACCAAAACAAAGTAAGTATTCATTCTAATTCAAATTCTTCAACATTAGGGAAATGATCTTGAAAACCAAAAATGTTGTCTTAGTTCCCTTATATACGATGAATCAGATGGAACCTTAGATCATCACAAATATATGGCTTTGTGATTGTTGGCTTTTTCATAGCCATGTTCTCTACCACTCTCCATCAGAACAGGATGGTTAGGTTTCTCTTCCAAATCCATGTTTTCACCTATGTTCTCCTATGTAGAAACCCAGTGATTAGTTAATTTGGGTAACCATTATGTTTCATACTTTAGTTTTTAAAGATTGGTTTTAGTATTCAATTTTACAATGTGGGTTTCTATAAAAGAAACTTTCGAGTAGTAAACCATTTATAACCCTGACGAATTTCGAGGGCGAAATTCATTTTAAGGGGGGTAGAATGTAACACCCCGAGATTTTATGAAAAATATTCTTTTTAATTTTATTAATGTCTTGTGTTGTACACTACAAAAAAGGAGTCTTGCATAACATGCAACCCTAACTTGGTTGCATTACACACAATCGTGACCTTCCTCGATAGCGTGTGTTGTACGCAATACTGAGTTTCACTAAACAACGATATGCTATTAAAATATAATTAAAACTAGCCATTATGAATAGTAATAAACACTTTTTGTAATTTTGAAAATTTCATATTTCAAAATGGACTTCTTTTTTGGATTCGGAATATCGAAATTATCCTAGGGTGAAATTTTGGTATTTTTCTGAAAACTTTCAATTTTTTATGAATAGTGAAAACACTCGGTTACTATTTAAAAAATGAATTTTTATTTAAATTTATTTTAGGTAAATATTGATACATAATACCTATATAAGTTCAATGTAATTCACTGGAGTCATTTTTTAATAATTTTAGATATATAAAAATTTTATTGAACTTTTGATTGTCTTTTACCCACCTCCTAGGAGAATTTGAAAATTTACATAAAAAATAATTTTACCGCTTTTTTGAATGGAATTTAAAAAATCTGAGAGACATGGTTGATGTCAGTAAGTAAAATGTGGTTCAATGAGATAAAAATAATTTTTGGTGAATATTAACTTTTTACTTTTATTTACCACTTTTAAAAGTAAATAGGGTAATTAAGGGTAAAAATGATATTATTATTACCCTAACACATGTCCTAATTCTATTGGATAAGTTTAATTTGACCGAAAACAACTTTAGGAATAAAATATGACCATTTAGTCCCACTTGGATTAGATGAGGACATTTATTATTCATTTATTTAAACAAGGGTTAAAATAGTTAAAATCAAAGTTTAATAAGTAAATCATTTTTAATATAGGGTTATACATAAGATAAATTTGACTATAAATATTCATTATAAATATAAAAAGATTTCATACATAATTATATTTTATTTGTAATTTTTAGACTTTAAATAATTTAATTTATTTTTGACACAATGATGATACAGTGATTATCTTGTTAATGAAGTATTGACAAAATTGATGTTATAAATACCCAAATAAATGTAATTTGAGACTTTTTATGAATTAAAATAATTTTATATGTTAATATGACATGTTAGTGTTGATTTAATTAAATTTTTTTCAACTAATCATTCTTTTATGACTTTCAAAAAAATCAATTACCAAATTGTTTCAAAATTGACATAATATAGTTTTTAAAACAAATATTATATTATTAATTGTTATTATATTCCTAAAAATCTAAGTATCGGAAAAATGACTTATATAAGGTTATATATATTAATAATAAACAACTTGGGGTTCGTTTGGCTTGTTATGGTAAGTTTATTAACCTTATAGTGTAAGAACACCAAAAGACAAGGTAAAAGTAAAATTATCTAACTTAATGTTAAATCTAAATGAGAAGGTTAAAATAGGAACCTAAACTTGTATAAATTCTATTGGATGAGAGGATTTCGACCCATCCCCGCCTTAGCTTCGAAATAACTCAATTTTTAGCTATTAAAAATCAAATATTACTTTATAATAAAATAATATTTTTTGTTATTCCAAAGGTGCCCCTCTCCTCCCTTATAAAAGGGAACCTCCTCCCTCTCTTCCTCACACCACTTTGAGCCTTAAATCTTGGACAAACCCTGCTAATTTATCTTCTACACTTCCCTAGAAACATCCTAGAGGTTCTGGTCTTCTTCAAAGACCAATATTAGTGCCCTAAGAGAAGGTTTCGAAAAGGCTCTTCAAAGAAGTGGTAATGCCTGTTACCGATTCTTTCAACTTTATTTTTTTTCCACTTATTCTTCTTTAGTTGTTTCATTATGAAGTAATAACATCAGTATCACTCATATAATGATATGTTATTATAATTATGAAACAACCCTATTTCACCATCTATCCATCCTACGGAAAATGAAATCACCACGCGTATAGCATCCCACCTTTTTATCACATAAACATTCATTACATTTTACAAAACCGAGGATCTTTAAGGTTTAGTGTCTTGGAAACCAGGAACTTTAAACATGAAAAAATAAAACATTATTCTAAAACACTTTAAAGGCTTCTCCTCATGTTCATCCTAGGTTCATTACTGCATCACATAACCTGGGGACATACATCAAAAGAAAGGATGAGCAAAAAGCCCAGTAAGGGAAACAAGAGAAACATTTTACATGTGAACTTGAGATACTTCAATAAGGTCATGAAAAGAACTTTAAGGTATGAGAATGAAATCATGAGGCATATCATAATAAAAATAACATTTTCATAACTTGAAGATGTGGATACATCATTTAACAAAGACAATCATGAACATATCACCAAGGTCCATCCCCAAGGTGTCATTTGAAAATTACCAAGGTTATTCACCAAGGTATCGTGAAAATTGTAATCTCTAGTGGTTACATCATTACCCAATGCATTGGAGCGCTATCAGGGCGCACCCTTAAATTTTCCTTAATTATCATGTGAGCCACATATATCATCATCAAAAATTTCATAAATAACCCATATGGAATAAAATAAATGGGTTTCATTTCATAATCACAACGTTTTAAAAACTTCTTTAAAGACATGATCTTTACGTCACTTTAAAACCCACAGAAAAGGAAGGTGGGTCTCATGTATGTAAATCCCAGAATTTAAAATAGAACATTTTTTTATATATGTAAATACCCCTTTAGAAGAAAGGGCTTTGAGTATTCACTCAATAATATAAACGATCTTTATAAAAAGAGAAAGACATTTTGAGACGGAAATTCTGCAGCATAACGGCTATGTTACGAGGTTTTAGAAGACATTAAAAAGAGAGGGAAAATGGGTCAAACATTCATAAATGACCCATAAAACAGTAGATGGACAGAATAAGAAGGATACATGATCATGGTAATGAAATTTCAAGGACATACCATTTGAAATGAAAAACATGAAAGGAAGACAAAAATTAGATTTCTCTTATGAAAGTTCGGCAGCCTAACGACGTTACTTAAACTTCAACAAAATGATTTGAAAAGATTAAATAGGGTCTCTCATCATGTGAACATAAGAGTTCAGTATGATAGATATAGAGATAATTCCCCAACATAATTAAAATGGAACTTGAAAGACTTGACATGAATGTAGAACTTTGAAAAGAATGAGAAGGGTGAAAGAATCCCCTAAAAAATTCGGCAGCCTAACGACGCCACTTAAAACTTCAAAATACTGATTTGAAGAGATCAAATGGGTTATCTCATCATATGAAAATAAGAGTCCAGTATGATAGATATAGAGATCATACCCTATCATAACAAAAAGGAACATGAAAGAATTGACATGAAAGTAGAACTTCAAAACGAGAAGGGTGAAGAACCACTTAAAAATTCGGCAGCCTAACGGTGCCAATTAAAACTTCAAAATAATGAATTGAAGAGATCTAATGGGGTCTCTCATAATATGATCATAAAATATCAGTATGATAAATTTAGAGATCATACCCCAACATAACAAAAAGGAACTTGAAATAATTGTCATTAAAGTAGAACTTCAAAACGAGAAGGGTGAAGAACCACTTAAAAATTCGGAAGCCTAACGGCGCCACATAAAACTTCAAAATAATGAATTTAAGAGATAAACTGGGGTATCTCATCATATGATCATAAAAGATCAGTATGATAAATTTAGAGATCATACCCCAACATAACAAAAAGGAACTTGAAATAATTGACATGAAAGTAGAACTTCAAAACGAGAAGGGTGAAGAACCACTTAAAAATTCGGCAGCCTAACAGCGCCACTTAAAACTTCATAAAACGAAATAATGAGAGTAAGAGGGGATCTCTCATTATATGAACATAAAAAGTGCAGTAAGTGGAGTATAAAATAACATCCTCCAACATAATAACATGGAGCATAAAAGGAATGACATAAAAGAGATCACTTGAAAAGAAAGAGAGGGGTCGAATCCCTTACCTTAAAACATAACTCTTAAAACTCAAAGGTTGGGACCTTGAGGGCTTAATGGCACCATGGGAGGACTCCTTGGGAGGTAATGAGACTAGAACTTCGTTGGGGGAGAGTGGGGAGTCGATTGGATGAGAGGATGGCTTGATATTTATAGGGAAAGTGAGGGGACAAGACATTAATGGCCAAGGGACACCTCATTAGTGGTTTTGGCAAAACCATGGGCTTGCCCATAGTATTTTCCCATGGTGTTGGACACTTGGGACACCTCATACCTTATCTTACTATTCATAAGTCGACCATATTGATTACATACTTAATACATCATTTAATGATGTCATTAGACACCCGTAACTTAAAAACTGTATTTTCACTATTCATCGAAAATTCAACTTTCTCAGAATAATCCCAAAATTTCACCTTAACCAAATATCAATGCTCTGATTACAAATATGAACTCTATTTTATAAAAATAATTTTCTAAATATTTTTAATTTAATTTTTAAATAAAAACACTATTCACCGAAAATTCATTTTTTCAGAAAAAAACCCCAAAAATTACCATAGCATAATATCAGTGCTCTGAGTTCAAAAATGAAATCCGTTTTATAAAAATAATTTTCTAAATATTTTTAATTAAATTTTTAATTAAAAAACACTATTCACCTGAAAAAAACTAATACTTGAATAATAATTTATGAAACCGTTATTTAACCATTTTATTGAATCACATTACTTAATCAAGGTGCCTAGATTATATTAATACTTTCTTTAAGTGAGATTACTAATCTATTTAGACACATTACTAATCCTAATCATAAAATCACTATTCATAATTTACTATTCATCAAAAATTAAGTTGATCTTATTAGACTCTAAATTTCGTACTGAACATAATTGTAGAAGACCATTTTTCGAAAATCATTACACATTTTTAATTATTTATGGTTTACAAAACCATTTTAAAATATCCTTTTTCTAAAATTCATCAAGAATATGCATACTATATTTATCCGGTCATTTGAAAATTCATAAACTTCATCATAAGAAGAAATCCCAATTTTTATTTAAAACAAAGGATTGCACAAGGCAATTACGGTCTCCTTACATAGCCCCTTATCACACCAGCATAGGACCTAAGTGTAAGGTGTGTTAATGTGAGAGAATCTGAGGGAGGCTCAGCTAACATCGCACGAGTAGTAATTTCTATTAGTTTGAACTTCTCGCAAAGGCGATTCCGTTCTAGCTTCACACAATGAAGTTCGGCTTGGGTTTGGTCCAGAGCAAAGCCTAGTGGTGCTACCTCCTTCCCAAGTTCTGTTATATGGGCTTCGATTGGTCCAAGACTACTGGGTGAGGCCATCAAATCTTCTTTATATAATAATTAACCAAGATTACTTGTATTTAGAGGCAATAATCAAAACGTTTAGTTTCCAGTGGTCATATTGACCAATGGTCATATAATAGTCAAAGCCCAACAGTCTCATTTTAATTATACTCATGTTATCAAATGAAACATTTTTGTTGAGTAAAAAAATAAAATAAAATAACCACAAAATTAGAAAACAATATTTATTCAAAATTTCGGGTCGTTACAACGCGTGCGTACGTACGGAATATTGTCTCCACGCCGTGGTGTAATCTATTTTTCCACCACCACCTTACATGGATGGGTATATTGGTGTAAATAAATGATTATTGTAAAGTGATATTTATTCTGAAATAGTATACATACACTCCAATACAATTCCATAATCATGGGAATGATATCATCGCTCGTGCGTACGTACGGACTACCATCTCCACGAATGCGATGAGATTCATTTTCCAGGATTAACCATTCAAGAATGATTATAAAGTATATATAATGAATAATAATGAAATATATGACATAATAATGCTACTGGATTTATGTATATATATATATGTATGTCAAATACTAAATTCCATTCAATTCAATAAGGAAACGAAAACAGCATTCATGCATACGTATGGCCTACCGTCTCCATGATCGGTGTATTTCATTCCTTTTATCGATCTATAATATATATGTATATAATGAATATATATTATATATAAATCATGTTTTACATTTTGTAATTATTTAAATCAGGATATAAGTAATAATATCAAGAACGACGAGTCGAAACACATACAATAAATGAAACGATTTTACCCAAAACGCTCTTTAACAAGGAATTTACAAAAGAATGGGTAATATAAAGTCATAAGTGAACCATATATGACATCATAACAATGAATATGATTATGTAATAAGTCAATGACATTATTTAAATAATTATACAGGAGGTTCAGATACATACGAAGCATATCAGACATAATGTAAGGGATAAATTTTCAATCTCATTTTTATCTGAGATTTCTTATACGTAAGTATTTATTGGGGTTATGTTTATCATCCAGGACCATGTTTTCCAAAAATGTTTTCATAAAATTTTTACTATTCTTCCATGAATTTTTAAAGTCATTTTTACCCTTTATTGACTTTTTACCATATTGTATGAATGAAATCTTTCTTTTGGTTACCATATAAGGCACTTTTTGACTTTTCTGACAAAAGTATGAGGAGAATGTTATTTTTAACTTATATGGATTGAACGGATTTTTACGGTTTCATAACGCCTCATTTTCAAGAAGATCACTCTACAATATTGCATGATTATTTTCAACAAAACCCTTTTCTTTTAAAATTGCATGGAATTTTTTGAAAAGAAAATGATTTTAAAGAAAAAAGGATATTTTCCTCAAGAATTCATTCCAAGTGTTTTGCCAAAACTATTTTCCATCTAAGATGACATTATTTCATATGTGTATGTTTCAAGTAATATGTATCTATGATTTAAATGGTTTCAATTTTCTTATGATGAAATGATATCAAACTTTTATGGATTATGTTATGATGGCATGATGTTTAAGAATCCCATTTTATTACATGGGTTATGATATGATTTATGATTTATGATTTTGTGGCACACGAAAGAATGATTTCATTATGAGATGGGTGAGACCTATATCTCCCTCCAATGAATTGGGTAAAGATTTATATCTCATGAGATAGACATGGATGGAACGGTAAGTTAATCTAGTTCAGTATTACAGGACTGAAACGAGGAGTGAACTCGATTCAGAAATGGACTTTTTCCACTAAGATGGTCTTGGCAGCAATGCCTTGGCTACTATGGAAATCATTACATGTGCTTAATGTATTCCACAATTACATGTTTTATTCCCATTCTATGTTATCATGATTTATGTTCCATTATGATCTATGCCTTATGTACTTCCATGTTTTAAGTCATTGCTCAAGATTTTGATGTTTAAACATTATGTTCATGTTTTTAAGTTCAAATGTATATGGTATGTTTTATTTTATCCATGTTTACCCTTACTGAGCATTTGAGCTCACCCTTTTTATGTTTTATTTTCCCCATGAATTAAAGAAAGGTTTCAGGTAAGGAAGCAAAAATGGGAAGGTCGTTATGGGAGTTGTTGAAGATCTTTCACCACGATTAGAAGATTATATTTCAAGTTTCCAAAGAAACTAAACTATTATGGTCCTTATGTGTGTGTTTTTGTTATGTACTAAGTATTCCTCAAAAGTAATGTAATGTCCATGTACATCAAGCTTAGGGTCTCTACATTTCCTAAAACAATTCCCCTATAAAATTTAAAAAATTATTTCTTTAGATATATTAAATTTCAATCAATTTGACCTAAAATATATATAAAAAGAATTAGAGGTGGTTTTTACTCAATAAATAATTATTTCCATCGTAGTTTTTTAGGACCAATCTGAAGAGAAAGGTGTTTGTTTTCAAATGTTGTCATTTTTTGTTAGGGAAATTTTTTAAGGATGAAAATCACATTAATTTATATTAAATGAAAATCATATTGATGGTTTTAAAAAAAATAATTAGTCTCACATTGAGCGTCGTTACACGAAAAAATTTCTTTGAATAAGTGGTGCTGATCAGACTCACTATTGGTCTGATATGGGAAAAGATCTTAATGAGAAATTGAACATTATCTGTAATGATAGAATTGGTTGAATGGAAAATGAATCTAGATGGAATTAAATGTTCAATGGATTAAATATTAATTTGATTTGAATGAAGTGTTTGTTTTTATAAAGAATCAGATTCACTATGTCTATAATAAAATAAATGTGATGATGCTTTGGTATTTTGTAATTATTATAAACCATATGTATATTGTGAAACTTATGATGCAATCTTGAAGAAATAAAGAAGGGGTAAAAGAGATGATATTGATCAAAAAGAGATCATACCCAGTATGATCGTATCCAAGAAGATCATTATCATGATATTCATATCGAGGAAAATCTTACTCAGAAATATCATACTAAAGTAAATTATATTCGGGCTAGGAAGGAAAGAAAGAAGGTGTTGATAATCGTGTGCAGAATGATTATACTACGGATGATTGGACTCAGATTCCATCATATTAAGAGAATAAATTTCTTGAGATTGATTGATTAATAGATAAAGGAAGAATTTTATCCACAATGTAGTCATCCTTTTAAAAAGGGTTTAGTTAATTTTTAGGTTTCAATTAGGTCGAGTTCAATTATTTCATAGTTAAATTTTTTTATGTTTCAAAATGGGTCGAGAGAATATGTGATGAAGTTAGAGTGGATTGAAATCAGATATTTCTGAATGAATAATCTAGGGGATCTTTACATTCAAAATAATGATTTCATATAATTAATATAGATTCATGTATTTAGCAATCAAAATTGAGAATCAATTTAGAGTGGTAACCATTTATTCATTCATTTATTTTCTATTAATACATATCTTTGGTTTGAAGAAATCAGATTAATGAAATTTGACACATTTATTGAAATTATAATAGAAATTGAAATGAAAATTTTGAAGAAGTGATAATTTTGGAAGAATTGTGAAGCTTCGTGAAGAGTTGACGAATTCAAAATATATCTGAGATTTTAGAGTGAATTATGATTAAGGTGAATTTGATTGAGTGTGGAATTTTTTTGGATTCCCACCAAAGCCACTCAAGGGTCACCTATAAAAGGATAAAAGTACATTATACATTTCTGGTACTAATGTAATATTCATGAGAGAGAATCTATGACTTTATGGGAGACAATGAAATTTCTAGAATCATTTGTGTTGAAGAAGTTTTGATGGATTGAAGTGAAAAGAAGAATAGAATACATCACAACGTTTTATTCATCTAACCATCGTAATCAGTGGTAATAATATTAAGCTAATTATCCTACTTGGCTTTTCAATCATATTTGGCATATCACTGTATCAAGCTGGATAATCAAATTCTATATTTTTTTACTGGGATTTCCGAACTATGGAGGAATTTAATGGGGAGAATCATACAATGTTTTCCATACTTTGAATTGATGTGATATCAAACCATATCTACCGTATTCTATCAAAATCAAACTTTTTGTTCTAGGAAGAATCGTATCAGGAAGAATCCTATTGAGCAGAATCTTACTCTGAAGAGTCATACTAGGAAAATTAGACTGCTAAAATCAGAAATTGTTTTTCCTTAAAAAGTCCAAGAATTTATTACTATCTTCTATATAAAAAATTTAGGAAGTCTTTTCAATTGAATGCATTTTTAAAATTAAAAATAATCATAGGTAACATGCACCGTTACACTATCTTTTTATTAACCTATATTTTCTAAGGGGATGCACATGTACTTTTGGATTGACATAAAAGTACTACACGAGTGAAAGGGTATATCTTACACATTTTAACCCCGATATTTTTTTCTAGTGGATTTAGTTGTATTGGGTCATTTTCATACCATACGAAGTACGTAGAATTTCTATTTGAATAGTTAACCTTGTAAATACTTGTGTCCCTGTGGATGTGTGTTTGAATTGTTTTTTACCGAGAAGAAAATATTTAACAAAAGAAGAAGGTCGTTTCAATTGAAATGAAACATTATAAATAGAAACAAGGATTCACCCCTCCCCCTCTCAATGATACAATCATCCTAACTGGGCACTTACAACTAGTATCATTTCCAGGTTTCCTTTACTTATTTTTTGCTGATGGAGAATTTGAATTGTATGAAATGTAAAGGTATTTCTATTTTTGATGGAAATAATTATCATATCTGGAAAGATAAAATGTCTCCCTATATTTTTTCTATATGATATGATGTTCTTGAAGCTAAAATAGATGGGTTTTCTTCCTATTTATTTTAAAACTCCTCTTATATCTATTGATAAAAAGAATTTGGAGAATGATGAAAGGGATAAGAATTATACATTATCAACACTTTATAAAATTGAATTATTAAGAGTGAAATGTGTTTCTAAATTCAAAGGTATATGGTATAAATTTTAAATACATATACGAAGGAAATAAAAATTTGAAGAAGGAAAACATAAAAATATAGAATTTAAAATAGGAATATTTGAAGATTGGTGAGCATGAATCTGTTGGAGACTTCTTTACCAGGGGAAATGAAATTGTATGTACTATCAGATATATTTTTGGAAAGTTGTATTACTCTATAGTTATTAAAAAGATCATTATAATCCATCTAGAAAAATTTGATGAAATTTTTTTTTCATTGGAAGAAAAAGATCCTGAAACATTGTCTCTTAATTATTTTCATAGAACTCTCATCACAAATGAAATGAGAGGATAAAAAATATATAAAAAATATCAAAAGTAAATAGATAAATGTCATTCAATAATTTTAGAAAAGACATGTAGAAGAATATTCTTATTGAATATGAAGTTGTTTATTCTGACTCTAAAGATGATGTATGTTAAAAATTTTAAAATATATTATCCATTTTTCTAAAAATGTGAATATAGGTATAAGGAAATACAAAGGGAAACTTCCATTATATTTTATTGAATGTGGATACATTGGGAAATTTACTTCTAATTGTCTTTTAAAAAAGAAAGATGATTGTAACATCCCAGATCTGGGTGCCACTCAATGGGTTCCCTGAACCCGGTTGGTCACATGACCTCAAGTGCATTTCCCCAAATGCCAGATGCTGCTGACTAGCAGCGAGGGACTCGGTCTGATATTTTGGAAACTATGCCCTCACTTATCAATGTGTAACATATCGGAACAAAATATAAGTATACAAAAATGAAAGGAGTAAATAATACAAAGCTGAGATGGACACCAGTACTGAAATAAAGAAATGACCAATAGTCCTATATAATGATGAAAAATGTCCCTAAGTATAAGGAAGAATACAGAACAGGATACACTGTAATCTGAAACAATACAATATAAGGGACAAGTACAATAAATAAATAAAACAGCATAGTAGGAACTTAGCAGCATCGGAAGCCTAAGCTCCGTCCCATGCTCTCCTACTCCTCTACAACAATCAATTACTTGTATAAGGAATTTTTCCCTTATCTAAACCTACAGAAATATAATCTGTTTGGGCCCAAGACATTACCCAAACAGGGTGTGAGGAATAAGTACTAGTAGGCAACCACCAAAGGCTCATGCCCAACTGTCAGTGAGTTTGTGCAATAGTAGTGTGATGTATTGAAATGTAGTAAACCGGGAAGTACTAAAAAGTAAACATTCCTACCAGTTCCATTTCCATTTAATTATTATTAAACAATTCAATATAATTGAATTGTATGTTTCTAAGACCCAGCCCCAGCCAACAATATCTTATACAGTGCTTCAACAAAACTACAACTAGCTATCTAATAAGTACAAGGTAAAACAATATCAATCATATGCTTTAGCATGGCAGTTATTTCACCACAGTGAATACAAAAAGTAAATAGAGTCCTCAGACATGCAAAACCTTATCCTCATGTAATCATAACCACGCCCTCAGGTTAATCAGAACCACTCCCTTAGGATAATCAAAATCAAAACCCTCAGGTTATTTCCCTCAGTCATAATGAATATTTCCCTTAGGCGTATGAGATAGTGCCCTCAGGAAAAAAATAAACTACCCTCAGGCATATGAAAAATTACCCTCAGGCTAAATGAAACACTTGCCCTCGGGATGATTAAAACCTTTACCTCAGTCTAAACAAAACACTGCCCTCATTTTAAGTATGTAACTGGGCCAAAACCAACACATAATAAAGCAATTTATATAAATTTACTCTGATGAAAACTCAATCCATGCTGTAATCACGAAATACCATCGGGTATCGTGGCTAAATGGATAAACAAGGGAACGCACCCACGGGGTGGCCCTGTATCCAAGCAATGATTCCAGATAGCAGTTTATAAATATTCATGAAATTATCTATGCAATTATAGACATTTAATTATTAAATGCATTATCCATACAACACCCCAAACATGGGCACGTAGCACAACAGTATACAAAAACAACATGACAGTTGGAATTAAACATCAGACCGCCTACCTCGATCTCCCCTGATTGATATATGCGAATGATGCCTCCCGAAACGACCAATAATGACGTAGATCTGGGATAAACAACTACACGTTAAAACTCAAATAACTTCCCCTTGAGAAAGAAATGGAAGGAAACACACAAGGAGATGAAAGGGCTTACCCGCGCGGTCCTAACGTGATTGTCGGCGAAGGAATCTGAGTCTCATTGCTCAGTTGGGAACTCTTACAAGCTTCGGCCTCCCCTCCTGGTGCTCCAAATGAGTTCTAAGCTTTTTCTATAGAAAAAGGAGGCCACTACACATTTTAACCGAAAAAAAACTTCACAGCCTGTACTCTCATGTACACGGCGTGTACTTTTCATTTTTTTAACCGTTCCTCCGGTGGCTACTTTTCACCACTGAACTATTCATCTATCGACATGAGTACACTGCGTGTATTCCTAAGTACATGGCATGTACTGTCGCTCCACTGGTGGATGCTTCCACTACCTTACTATTCACTTTCTGACTAATTACATAGTGTGTAAATACTAAAAACACACCGTGTAGTCAGTTTTTACTCACTTTATTGTCGACAGTCCTACACGCCCTATGTACTCATCCCACACGGCCAAAGTACATGGCATGTGGAAAACTACATGGTGTGTACCCAAAAAATTGGATTTTCCCCATTTTCCTTATTTTCACAAAAACACATAAGGAAAAAAGGAAAAGAAGAAACAAGTACCTCAAGAATAAGAACCCGGATCATACAAACTTCCCCCTTAAAGTAATTAGTCCACGAATTTCCTTCCAAGGGTGGTGGTGATAAAGCTTAGAAAAAATCTAGCCACTGAGCATGTATGTCGGTCTCCCACTCCTAGGTTTCTTCAAACACTCGGCCATGCTTCCATATTACCTGTATGAGAGGAACTGACTAGCCTCAACGAACCTTCATGCTCCTATCTACAATACAAATCGGATGCTCCTCAAAGGATGCATTAGACTAAAACACAACCTCCTCGGGCTGAAAAACGTGAGACAAGTCTAAGTGATAACGGCACATATGAGATACATGGAAGGTGTCATGCATGGCTCGGTACCTCTGTGGTAACTACAACCGATAGACAACCATCCCGACATGCTCTAGAATCTCAAATGGCCCCACATACCTCGATAAAAGTTTACCATGTCTCCTGATCCGCCTGTGTCCCAACCTCCGTGAAACACGTAAGAAAACTTGATCCCCAACCATGAACTCCAAGCGTCATATGTGCCGATCATCATAAGATTTTTGAAGAGACTAGGCAGTAGCCATCTGATTCTATATCAACTGGACCTTCTCTAAAGTCTCCTACACAAGATGTGGTCCCAGTAAAGATGCCTCACCTGCCTCTAACCAGCACAAAGGTGATCGACATGGACTACCATATAAATCCTCTTAATGTGTCATCCAAATAGTTTCCTAAAATCTATTATTCTAGGAAAACTCTACTAGGGGTATGTGCTTCTCCCAAGAGCCCCCAAAGTCTAGGACCCATGTACGCAACATGTGCTCAAGCACCTGTATCGTACACTCTAACTGGGAATCAGTCTGATGGTGGTAAGTTGTGCTTAGAAGCACCTATGTACCCAGTTCCTTCTGAAAACACTGCTAGAAACAAGATGTAAAGTGGGCATCCCTATCTGAAATGATAGAACAAGGGAACCCATGAAGACTTACCACCTCTCGTATATACAGCCTCCCGAGTTCATCAACATCGATGGTCTCCTTGATCGGAAAAAAGGGAGATACCTTCGTAAGTCTGTCCACAACAAAACACATGGCATCATTGCCTTGAGGTGACCTTAGTAACCCAATCATGAAATCCATCACGACATCATCCCATTTCCACTTCAGAATGGGTAACTATTGTAACAGTTTGGCTAGCCTCTAATGCTCCGCTTTCACCTGATGATATGTGGAACATCTCATAACAAAACCAGCTATCTATTGTTTCATACCCGACCAAAAATATTAACAACTCAAGTCATGATACATTTTGGTAAAACTGTGATGCACTGCCTAAGCAGAATCATGAAACTCCTGCATCAACTCCTCGTGTATATTCCCTAGAACCCACACTCATCCATGGAAATGCAGTACCTCATCATCGCCTATCGTCTAACCAGGAGGAGGGTCCTCACTTTCAACTGACTCCCATAGAACTATGCCTTCTCAATCTGATATCTGTCTCATAATAACTCTATAAAAGAGGGTATAAGTCATATATAAGGATAAAAGATAGGCTCTCCCCTCACTATCGTGCACCTCCAAATGCATCTTAGAGAACAAATCCATGAGCTTCCACTCCCCACTAGCCTCCGGCACAGCCTATATCTAAGTCCTCCTACTTAGTGCATCGACTACTGTATTACCTTTACTAGGTGTATAGGTAATCTCAGAGTCAAAAGACTAAAGGTATTCAACCCACCTTTGCTGTCTTAAATTTAGGTCACGCTGGGTAAAGATATATTTTAGACTTTTGTGGTCTGTAAACCCCATTAAATGTTCTCCCAAGAGATAATGTCTCCAAAAACGCAACACATGAACAACTGTATCCAACTCAAGATCATGCGTCAGGTAATTACTCTCATGTGGCCTCAACTACTGAGACCTGTATGCAACTACTCGATTGCCTTGCATCAACAATTCTCCCAGTCCAATACCTAATGCATCACAGCAAACTGTATAGCTCTTCACTTGCTCTGGAAGTATCAGGACTGTTGCTGATGTCAACCTTCCCTTCAGCTCCTAAAAGGCTACCTCGCATGCTTCTAACCAAATGAACTTCACACCCTTCTTAGTCAAACCCATCAATGGTGATGCTAAGTAGGATAAGTTCTGTTTAAAGCACCTATAGTATCAAGAAATCCCCAAGAAACTCTATATTTCAAACACATTCTTAGGCTGCTCCTAGGAAACCACTACTCTCAATTTCTCTGGGTCCACTGCAACTCCTTCCTGTGAGATAATATGACCCATGAAGTGTATTTGGTCCATCCAAAAGTGGAACTTTGAGAGCTTAGCATATAAATGATGCTTTCTCAATGTACTCAGTACGATCTCAAGATGGGTGGAATGGTCATGTTGAGTGTGAGAGTACACCAAGATGTCCACCATAAAATAATCTAGATAATAGTGGACCACATGATTTATAAGAGCCATGAAAACTACTAGTGCATTTGTGAGTCCAAACGGCATGACCAAGTACTCGTATAGACAATATTTGCTCCGAAAGGCTATAAGTGATACGTTTGATGGTCTAACATGGAACTGATGATATCCGGATCTCAAGTCAATCTTCAAAAACACTTGTGATCCTCAAAGTTGATCAAAAATATCATCAATCCTTGTCAAGGGATATCAGTTCTTAACCATAAAATTGTTCAGTTTCTGATAATCCACACAAAGTCTAAGGGTACCATCCGCCTTCTTTGAAAATAGGACAAGCAAACCCCAAGGAGAAATACGGGGTTGAATGAAACCCTTGGCATGTAACTCCTCTAACAAGCTATTAAGCTCTTGAAATTCTAGTGTATCCATCTTATAATGCGGAATGGACACCGGTGTTGCTCCTGACACAAGGTCAATAAAGAAATCCACCACTCGCTCTGGAGGTAGACCTGAAAAGTCATCCATGAAGACATCCCTGAAATGATCAACCACTGGATGGAAATCCTTCTGATAAGTTCTCTGGTCATCCAGATATAAAATCGCAATCTGGGCTATTACACCACCTCACCCACTATGCTCGGGTTCATCTCAGCTCGCTTGGACATGCGATTTTCCCTTATATAGAATCTTTCTGCACTCTGGTGATGTAAAACTCACCTTACGACTATAGTAATCCACAAAGGCTTGAAAGGGTACCAACCAGTCCATCCTGAGAATGAAGTCATATATCGTCATCTCTAAGACATAGAGGTCCCATAGAAAGTGACACCCACCAACCTCTAGGGCACACTCCTTGCACTTATGCACACCTGTTGTTCTAATCTCTAATAGAGTGTCTAGTGTCATAATATCAAAAGAAGAAGAAACACAAAGCCCAAGGCTCTCTACAATGGACACAGATATAAAGATATGTGTCTCACCCGTATCGAAAATTACAGAAGACAAAAAAGAAGCAACTAGAATAGTACCTCTGACAGTAGAAGGTCTGGTATCCTGCTCTTATTGGGTCTGTTGCACTGCATATTCCTACCCAATGCCATGGCCCGACGACACAACATGGATACCCCGAGCTGACCTACCCTGTGGCCTCTGAGATCCTGGTGTCTGGATACCACGGCCACAACCACCACCTCGGCCTGAACATCCCAACGTATTCCAATTCCCTGACTGGTAAGAAGCTGCTGGCCCTATTCCCGCATGCATAGTCTGCACAAAACCCCTCTCACTAGACACTGGTGGAAACGCCCTGTAAAAGCACTACAGATGACCCATCTTGCTAGAAGCTCAACACTCTAATGGGCCATGTGGACACTAAGGTCTCTTGTGCCCCTATTTACCGCACTGTTATCACATCACTAGGCCGCCTAAAGAATTCCTCTAGCTAGTATTTCCACCTGGAGAGAAATCCATCTGCTTCTTCCTCTTACTGCTATGAATAGTACCATAAACTGGTGTCGAAATGCCCTGGCCTGCACCACTGGCTTCCCGTAGGTTCCACTCAGTAATCAGTGCCTGGTTCACACTAGCATGAAATGTGGGAAACCTAAAAACATTCACCAGTGCTCAGATGTCATACCGAAGAAAATCCTCAAAGTGTCGAGCCCTCAATGCTCATCTCCCTGCAGAACAGGTGCGATGTGTTGTAGCTCTGTGAACCAGGCAGAATATTCCATCACTGAAATGGTTCCCTACAGTAGATTCATTAAATCTTGAGCTAGATCTTCCCTCAACATATGCATAATGAAAAATTCAAATAAGAATGCCTGAAAATATTCCCACGCCATGTATCTGTGATGCTCTACCGAGGTGGTAACATCCCACCACCCTTGGAGGAATCACACAACATGTATATAGCAAGATTGACCCTCCGCCTATGAGGCATCATTAAATGCTCGAAGATAGTCTACACAGAACCCATCCAAGAATCCGTAGCCGGTGGTCCTCCATCCCCTGAATACATAGGTGGCCGCTGTTGCTGGAATATACGTGTCAGCTCTACCATAGATGTTGTACCCAGCGGTGCTCCCTAGAAGGTTTGCATAAACCTCATAAAGCCTTCACGGAACTCCGCCTCTGCGCCTGTGTCCGGTATAATGATTGGCACCGCATCTGGCTCTACTGTAGGATCTATAGGTAGCCTGTGGCCTACCGTCTTTGGAGTATACTCATTTCCGCTCTCTTGGAAAACAACACAAGGCCGTCTCAGTGGCATGACTCTACAAGGTCAAACACGCTACAAAGTAAGATCATCAAGGAATAAAAAAAAGGAGTGTATGAAGGTAACAGGAGAAATAAAACATTAATGTTTTACAAAACAAGACTACACGGCATTTATAATAACTACACGGTGTGTTCCCTCAAGTATTCCACATGGGCATGTACTCTTCCCAAATTGGTCGTGCAACACCCCAAACACATGGCGTGTTGTCCATACACACAGCGTGTACTTGAATTTTATTCCCCTGCTCGAGTCCTTCTACAAATCTCAGCCACACGACTCTCTTTTAAACAAGACTACATAGTGTTTATAATAACTACACGGTGTGTACTTAACGTGCTTTGCCAACCCATGTTGTCTGCACACACGGCCGGGTACACAGCTCAGACTACACAACGTGTGCCAGATAGACACGACATGTAATACTTAGATTCCAATTGCCCGTGTTTTCAGTGACACGGCCGGATACTCGGCTGACTCTACATGGCATGTTCCACCCGCACACAACGTGTACACCTCTCTTTTTTCCCAGCCACACAGCCAAGTCCACATGGCCTCTCACCGGTCAAGACTACACGACGGTCCCTTAGGTACACGACATGTTTATGAAGAGGTAACACCGACCCATGTTTGTGAGTTTCACGGTTGGATCCCCAGTTCAAACTACATAGTGTGTTCCTCATTGAAACGACATTTATAAACTAAGATTTCCTCTATCAGTGATGTTAGTTACACGGGCAGACACAGTGTCCACATAACATGACATGTACAACTGGTACATGTCATGTACCCTTAGACTTTTACCAACTCGATTTTCTGCCAACACGGCCTATGACATGGTCAGAAACTACATGGCATGTACTTACGGTACATGACATGTAATTAATTGTTTTTTCATTTCTTCCCGAATAGAAGATTAAACATCATGTAATCAAAACTACATGGCGTGTATTCTGGGTTTTTCGGAAATTAATCCTTAGAAACAACTCCGGAGCCCATAAAAACACTGAAACAAACACCTAATTTCCAGATTCTAATCCATGAGGTCACATACTCCCCATGAATCAAATCTTGGAATCTTATGTGTGTTATAACAAGGTAAAAAAGTCGATGAACGACCAAATTCTAGTTGATCAGTGCCCATACTCCTCAAAAACCAAAGTTTGACATTCATTCTTAGAACCTTACATAATAATACCCTATCAAATAGCAGGTATTTTATCAAGGCATCTATCATAACAACAAGCATTTTTCTAGCATGACATCTATCACAACAACATGCAATTTCTAATGCACCTACATGGCATGGAAACTATGCATGGAATGTGATTCTAACATGTGCCTAAATGATTCATGAGATGGAATACCCTCATATCATCGGGTTTAAACTAAATAGAACCCAGTTATAAAGATACAAATAGTACACAACAAGTACGTCACCCAATGGTGAAAATCAAATCAATTGTAATAATAATAAACAGAAAATCAAAATTTAATTCGAGGTAATCCGATCTTTACCTGTACATGGGGATGCTACTCCCGGGAACAGTTATTACCAAACCCCTTAACAATATATCTCTTTATATCATTTAAAAATAATAAAATAACTCATAAAAAAGAAAAATTACTTTTATACCACTTTTTAACATCCCGGATTTGAGTGCCGCTCAATAGGTTCCCCGAAACCAGTTGATCACATGACCTCAAGTGCATTTACCCAAACCCCAGAGGCTGCTGACTAGCAGCGAGGGCCTAGGTCTGATAGTGGGGAAACTATGCCCTCATTTTTCAAAGTGTAACATAGTGGAAAAAAATAAAATTATACAAAAACGGAAGTAGTAAATAATACCAAGCTGAGATGGACAATAGTACTAAAATATAGAAATGACCAACAATCATATATAACGATGAAATATGTTCCTAAGTCTAAGGAAACATCCAAAAAAGGATTCAATACAATCTAAAACAATACAGTACAAGGGAAAAATACAAAAAATAAAAATAAAACAACACAACAGAAACTCAGCAACATCGCAAGTCTAAGATCGGTCCCTTGTTATCCTACTCCTCTGCCACAATCAAGTACCTGTATAGAGACACTTTCCCTTATCTGTGTAACACCCCGAGATTTTATGAGATATATTATTTTTAATTTAATTGATGTCTTCTATTGTACACTATACCAAGATTAGCTTGTACTATATGCAACACCGTGTTAGCTTGCATTATACGCAACACTATTCTTCGCTCGTGTTACACACAATTTCATGTTCGTTTTCTAGAAATTATTCTACGCAACATTAAGTATAGATTTTGTTTAATATATAAATAAAATAAGTTTTGATTATGTTATATTCAAGACCAAAGGGAGCTTACACTACACGCAGCTTTGACTTGTCTTTCATTAAATGCAATCACTACCTTCCTCAATAGTGTGTGTAGTACACAATACCAGGTTTCACTAAACAATGATATATTGTTATAATATTATTATGAACTAGCCATTAAGAATATTATTAACTAAATTTTAAATTTTATAACATTATTATTCATCTTACACATTTTCTAGAACATGGTATAAGAAAAAAATAAATTTTTTATGTAAAATAAGTATTTTTAAAAAAATACAGTTTTGTCGCCTTTTGAAGGTGCACCCATATTAAATCTAGTTTTGACATGTTAATAAGTTCAATTTGAAAAAATAAATTTATTTTTAATGAGGATATAAAAATTTACTTTGGATAAAATTTTGATATTATTCTGATAACTTTCATCTTTTAATGAATAGTAAAAACACACTATATTTTAACTAAATACAACCTTTTTCGTCATTATAATTTATATGGATAAATTATAATATTGAATGGTTAAAAAGTATAAATAGAATATGTTTTTACCATTTAATATAATTTATGTCATTAGCATTTATTTTATATTGAATTCTTCGGTAAAATCATTTCAATCTTTTACAATATTCTAACTTTTAAAACTCATTTTCTTAATAATGAGATTAATTTTAAATTAATTTCTACAAATTCTATGATTTGAATTTGGAAAAATGGATTCCATATTTGGAAACATTAGGTCCAAATTATGTTAATAGGGTACTTTTTATTTTTGGTCACTATGAATAGTCACTACGGTAAATTTTATTTACTATAGTTAAAGGTAAATCAGGTAATTAATGGTAAATATAATATTATAAAGTTACCCTAAGACTTTTTTTAATATAATTGGATGATTATATTTCGTCCTAAGTCATATTTGGGTCGAAATTAAATCCATTTGAACCCACATGGATGTGATTAAAATCTTTAATTTATTTTATTTTAAAGAAAGTGAAATATGTCTCACTCAAACCATAATAATTAAATTATTTTTAATATAAGTGTATACAGAATAAAAATTCTATTATAAATACTCATTTGAAATATAAAATGTTTTTATTTGTTATGGTAATTTATTTGTCATTTTTAAGTGATATTTAATTACATTGATAGCTTATAAACAAATGATGCAGGAATTATTTACTTAGTGAAAAATCAATAATATGCTTTTTATTAAAGTTATAATACCCCTCAAAAGGCCCAAAAACTTGAACGAAACCTATTGGTCGAGTATATATATACCATAATCATCCAAGGGTCTACTTTGGTACCATTTGGAGCCGTATAAAATAGATTATGACATTTATATTATATTATTTTTAATAATGTCAACGTTGTCACCTTCATAACTTAATAAATATAACAATTTAAATGTTGTGATTTTAAGATGATAAATTATAGTAAATTTATTATTATTAAAGATAATATATTTATCTTAATCATAGGATTTTATTTTTTATTTTTATGCAACAAATAAGTATATTGAATAATTATACAAAAATGATATAGTAATTATTTTATTAAGAGTGATATCAAATAAATGGTTTAAAAAATATTAAAATAAATATTATATGAACTATTTAATGTGATCAACTAATTTTCTAGATTAATATGTCATTTTAGTAATATATTAAATATTTTTTTATCGAATATATCTTCTCTTTGGACTTTATTTAAATTAAAATAATTGAATAGTGTCAAAATTGACACTATTGATATTTTATAAAAATAACATATTATTAAATTGTTTAAAAATCAGAAAAATATTTAAAAATTAAAAATTAAAAATTATATAGTCTAATATTTAATAATTTGTCTAATTATGGAAAATTCACATCACATAAGTACGTACTTATAATAATTTAAAAATTATAATTTTATTACCACAAATAAATTTAAATAAATTAAATAAGAATAAATCAAATAGATAAGGTTTAAAATAAATTCAAACCATGTATAAATTTTATTGGAGATGATATTACAACCCTATATCATCTAATATTATAATTTGAGTCATTTTTGATGTTTTTAAGTGGGGTTTGAATTTATTATAAATTAATATTTCTTATGTTTCCAATGGTCCCCCTCTCCTCCCTTATAAAAGGGAACCTGCTCCCTCTCCTCCTCACACCACATTGAGCCTTCAAGATCGGCCAAACCCTGACCATTTCTCTTCTCCACTTCCCTAGAAACATACTAGATGTACTTGTCTTCTTTAAATAACAACTTTAGTTCCCTAAGAGGAGGTTTGGAAGAGGCGCGTCGAAGAAGAGGAAATATCCATTATTGATTCTTTCAAGTTCATTTCTTATTCTACTTCCTCTTTTTTTTTGTTTCATAATAAAGTAATAACATAAGTATCACTCATATATAGATATGTTATTATAAATATTAACCAACTCTATTTTATCTTCTATCCATCCTAAGTAAAATGAAATCACCGCACGTGCGTACGTACGGAATACCGTCTCCACGTTGTGGTGTATTCATTTTTTCCACCACGAACTTTCTTGGATGGGTATAATTGTGTAAAGAATAACTATATATGGTTATTATAACATGATACTAATTCTAAGATATTATATCATCCAATATTATTCCATTCAATAATTATGGGAATGATATCATCACTCGTGCGTACGTATAGATTACCATCTCCACGACGTGATGAGATTAATTCTCCAAGTTAACCATTAAAGAATTATTATAAAGTATATATATTAAATAATAATTAAATATATGACATATTAATGACACTGGATATATGTATATGTTATTTACTTACTTCCATTCAATTTAATATGGAAATGAAAACAACGTGTATGCGTACGTACGACCTTCCATCTCCATGGATGATGTATTTCATTCCATATATCGATCTATTATATGATGAATATATATTATATATAAATCATGTTTTACATTCTGGAAATATTTAATCATGGTTTAAGAAATCATATTAAGAATTACAATTCAAAACATGTATGATAAATGAAACAATTTTACCCAAAACGCATCTTTAACATGGAATTGACAAAAGAAGGGGTAATATAAAGTCGTAAGTGAATCATGTATGATATAATAAATATTTTTAAAGTTTTTTTTAAAGTTAATAATATTTTTAAACCAACTATACAGAATTATCAGACACATATAGAAGAAATTGGACATAAGGTAAGGTATAATTATCCCAATCTCGTTTTTATCCGAGAATGTTTATTCGTACGTAATTACTGTGGTTATATTTATAATCCATGTACATGTTTTCTAAAAAAGATTTTGTTTATGTTTAAAGTATCTTTTTAACCATTTTTAACATTTACTACATGTTATGTAAAGAATCTTTCTTTCGTTTACCATATGATGTACTTTTTGACTTTTCCTGCCAAAGTATGAGAATAATGTTTTTTAACTTATACTGCATGAATTAATTTTTACGGTTTCATAATGAATTATTACAATGAATCTTACTCTATAAAATTTCATGATTATTTTCAAAAAAACCCTATTATTTTAAAATTTCATGGCATTTTGAGAAAAGAAAATGATTTTGAAGAAGAAAGGTTATTTTCCTCAAGAATTCATTTCAAGTGTTTTATCAAAACTATTTTCCATCTAAGATGAAATTTTTTTAGTATGTTTATGTTTCAAGTATAATGTCTCTATTATTTACATGGTTGGATTTTTTTTATGATGAAATGATATCTATTTCTTTTATATGGATTATGTTGTGATGGGATGATGTTTACGAAACCCATTTTATTCGTTGGGTTATCAAGAATGATGTATGTTTATTATGTGGCACATGAAAGAATGATTTCATTATGAGATGGGTCGGACCTATATCTCCCTACAATGCATTGGGTAATGATTTATATCTCTTGATATAGACATGGCTGGAATGGAATGTTAGTCTGGTTTGGTGATATGGGACTGGATCGAGGAGTGAACTCGATTCAGTAAGGGACTTTGTCCACTATGATGGTCTTGGCAGCAGTTCCTTGGATTATATAGAAATCATATCATGTGCTTAATGGTTTTCCACAATTACATGTTTTATTCCCCATTCTATTTTAGCATTATTGGTGTTCCATTATGATCTATGTCTTACGTACTACCATGTTTTATGTCATTTTTCAGGATTTTTTTCTTTAAACAATATGTTCATGTTTTTAAATTAAAATGAATATGGTTTGTTTTATATTCTCCATGCCTACCCTTACTGAGCATTTGAGCTCACCCTTTATTTGATTTCTTTTCCCCAGGATATAAAGAAAGGCTTTTGGTAAGAAAACAAAAGGGGGAGATCTTTATGGGGGATGTTGAAGATCGTTCACAATGATTAAAAGATTATGTTCTGAGTTTCCAAAGACACTAAACTAATACAATCTTTTTGGCATCTGTTTTTTCATGTATTAAGTATCCTGCAAAAGTAATGTAATTTCTATGTACGTCAAGCTATGGGTCTCTATAGTTGGTATTAGAGAGAATGTTTAGTTAACCCTTAGAAACTAGGGTGCGAAAACTATAGATCCCTAGAGATATTTCTAAGGTATGTCTAGGGATGTCCCTAAGGTTATGTATAAGTATAGGTTATAGATATATAATTATGGTAACGATCATATAATTAAACATAAGATATTAGAGATTGAAAGTTCTCCCCTTTATTATGTTGTTTTCCTAGCATGATTTATGCATCTCACGTTATTCTTTTTGGGTTTTAGAAAATGGATGGAAAGAGGAATATTCATGTTAATGGAGAATATGATGTACAATGGAATGATATTCTTCTTATGCATCCAAATGAAATGGGATTTGGAAGGCAAACCATCATTATTATGCCTAATCAACAATCTCATAATATGATCAATAATATCAACTTTGGTAAGTTTCCTGACTCGTCTAATAATAGAAAGATGGAGTTTCATGATGATCATAGAGGACAGAAAGTTCAATTTCCCTCATGTAAATCATGTGGGAAGAGGCATCAAGGAGACTGTTTCAAAGGAACTGGAAGATGCTTTGGGTGTGGAAAGAATAGACACAAAGCCTGTAATTGCAAAAGAAAAGGTTCAGTTAACACAATGGACAAGGATAATGGAATTTCTAAAACATCAACCAAGGTTAAATGTTTTAAATGTGGAATGTACATGCATTATGCAAACCAATGACCTTTGGAAAAATCACATGAAGATAATCAGCATGGTCGTATGGGTAGTATTTATGTTGTTGATGATGAAGAGACTACAAATGATATATGAGTTGAAAGAAGTGTTGAGGAATAAAATGATAAATCTCAGTTAATGGTTTATGAATCTAGTGGAATGATTTCATTTGTATCAAGAATAATGTATGGTACTATGGAATAAAAAAATCTAAGGATTGTTACACTATTGTTTTTCCTTGATTATTTGAAAGTATATGTTGAATGGTACCGGTAACCATGAAAAGTGATTGAAATATTTTTTGAGAGAAACTAATATGCCCATAAATAATGGATAAGGATATAATGAAATGTTTGATAGTATTAATGAGCTCATGACTCATATAAGGACAAAGTGATATCATTGTTTGAGTATATAGAATTTTCGGGATTTTGGTATGTGGAAAGAGTTACCTTTTGACAACATTCATGTTTCCACTAAGGTTCTATGGTAATTTAAGTTTCAATAGAATACATGATTAAGGTATTCACATGTTTGGAATTTGATCAATAAGATATATCCTATGATATGTGGGGGATAAATGATGGTATTCACGTGCTTGTTATGTGACCTTTCCTGTAATCATTTTCTTTATACTATGAGATTGAACAGAAGTATTTTGGATAAGTCTTGAGATTAGAATGGATTATGTCGGAAATGATATAGTATTGTTTAAGGCTATAATTTTTTCACTATTATTTTTTTAATGTTATAATAGTATTGTTTTAGAAAAAGTAAAACCTGTAGGATGGGCGACAACCCATCACGTCGGACAAGGTTGTGGAAATCAAACCCACAACCGTTGTGCGACAGGCCTTTATCACCTACCACTGGCTTATAGGAAGTCCCTGGTTAGTAGAAATTATTTTTATTTTATTAAGCAGTATTATAGTTGAAGTATAAGTCCATTTTTGGAATCATATACGGTTAATCTCACCATAAGATGGACTTATGTATATAACTTTTTATAACCTTATGTTTGAGAGAGATGTAATGACCTATCATTCTATCTCATGATCGGCTAACACTTCACAGAAGAAAATTCAACATCATTTCTTTAATAGATGATGTGGAAATTGATCAAGGAAAAAACAATAGTAATATTGAACCAAAATCAACTAAGTATTTCTTTTAATTCTTCAAAATTAGGGAAATGATCTTGAAAACCAAAAACATTCTCCTAGTACCCTCATGTTCGATGAATCATATTGTACCTTAGATCATCACAAATTTATGGCTTTGTGATTGTTGGCCTTTTTATATCAATGTTCTCTACCACTCTTCATCCGAACATGATGGTTAGATTTCTCTTCCCTATCCATATTTTCACATATGTTTTCCTATGTGGAAACCCAGTGATGAGTTAATTTGGGTAACTGTTACGTTTCATACTTCACTTTTAAAAATTAAGTTTTAGTATTCCTTTTTACGATGTGGGTTTCTATGAATGAAACTTTCAAGTACAAAACGATTTATAACCCAGAAGAATTTTGAGGGAGAAATTCATTTTAAAAGGGGAAGAATGTAACACCCCGAGATTTTATGATATATATTATTTTTAATTTCTTTGATTTCTTCTATTTTACACTACAACAAGATTAGCTTGTACTATATACAACACCGTATTAGGTTGCAGTATACGCAACACTATTCTTGGCTCGTGTTACACGCAATTTCAAGTTCGTTTTATAGAAATTATTCTACACAACATTAAGTATAGATTTTTTTAATGTATAAATTAAATAAGTTTTTATTATTTTATATACAACACTAAAGCGAGCTTCCACTACACGCAGCCCTGACTTGGCTTACATTACATGCAATCGCGACCTTCCTCGATAGCGTGTGTAGTACGCAATGTCGGGTTTCGCTAAACAATGATATATTGTTATAATATTATTATGAACTAGACGTTAGGAATAATATTAACTAAATTTTGAATTTTATAACATTATTATTCACCCCACACATTTTCTAGAACATGGTATGAGAAAAATATAAATTTTTCAGGTAAAATAAATATTTTTAAAAAAATGCAGTTTTGTCAGCTTTTGATGGTGCACCCACATTAAATCTAGTGTTTAATGTGTTTATAAGTTCATTTTTACAAAATAAAATTCTTCTTTGGAATCAGGATATATAAATTTACTTTGGATAATTTTTTCATATTATTCTTATAACTTTCATATTTTAATGAATAGTAAAAAACAATATTTTAATTAAAAACAACTTTTTTCTTCATAATAATTTATATGATTAAATTATAATATTTAATGGTTTTAAAGTATAAATAGAATATATTTTTACCATTTAATATAATGTATTTCATTAGCATTTATTTTTCATTTAATTCATAGGTAAAATTATTTCAATCTTTCGCAATGTTTAAACTTTTAAAACTCGTTTTCTTAACAACGAGATTAATTTTAAATTAATTTCTATAGATTCTGGGATTTGAATTTGTAAAAATGGATTCCATATTTGGAAATAGTAAGTCCAAATTATATTAATAGTATACTTTTAATTTTTGGGCACTATGAATAGTAACTACGGTAAATTTTATTTACCACAGATAAAGGTAAATCGAGTAATTAAGGGTAAATATAATATTATAAAATTACCATAAAACTTTTATTAATATAATTGGATGATTATAATTCGTCCTAAGGCATATTTGGGTCGAAATTTAATCCATTGGAACCCACTTGTATGTCATTAAGACCTTTAATTTATTTTATTTTAAAGAAAGTGAAATATGTCTCACTCAAACATGAATAATTAATGTATTTTTAATATAAGGTTATAAAGAATATAAATTCCATTATATATAATAATTTGAAAGATAAAATGTTTTTATTTTTTATGGTAATTTATTTTTAATTTTTAAGTTATATTTAATTACCTTAATATCTTTTACATTATTGATGCAGAAATTATTTACATAATGAAAAATCAATAATATAGTTTTTATTAAAGTAATAATACCCATCAAAAGGCGCAAACACTTCACCAAAACCTATTTTTCGAGTATTTCTATACCATATTCATCCAATTGTCTACTTTGGGTCCCTTTGGAGCCGTATAAAAGAGTTTATGACATTTATATTATATTATTTTAAATAATGTCAAATTTGTCACCCTCATAACTTAATAAATATAACAATTTAAATGTTGTGATTTTAAAATGATAAATTAAAGTAAAAGTATCATTATTAAATTTAATATATTTATTTTCATTATATGATTTTATATTTAATTTCTATGCAACAAATAAGTATATTTGATAATTATACAGAAATGTTATAGTAATTATTCTATTAAGAGAAATATCAAATAATTGGTTTCAAAAATATTAAAATAAATAATATATGAAATATTTAATGTGATCCACTAATTTTATAGATTAATATGACATTTTAGGAATATATTAAATATTTTGGATCAAATATATTTTCTCTTTGGATTTTATTTAAATTCAAATAATTGAATAGAGTCAAAATTGACACTATTGATATTTTATAAAAATAACATATTATTAAACTGTTTAAAAATCACAAAAATATTTAAAAATTACAAATTAAAAATTATATGGTCTAAATTTTAATAATTTATCTAATTATGGAAAATTAATAACACATAAGTAAGTATTTATAACAATTTAAAAATTATAATTTTAATACCACAAATAAATTTAAATAAATTAAATAAGAATAAATCAAATTGATAAGGTCTAAAATAAATTCCAAAAAAGTATAAATTTTATTGTTGATTATATTACAACCCTATCTCATCTAATATTATAATGTGAGACAGTTTTTATGTTTTTATGTGGGGTTTGAATTTATTATAATTTAATATTTCTTATGTTTCCAAAGGTGCTCCTCTCCTCCCATATAAAAGGGCACCTCCTCCATCTCCTCTTCACACCACTTTGAGCCTTCAATCTCGGCCAGACCATGGAAATTTCTCTTTTCTGCTTCCCTAGAAACATACTAGAGGTTCTGGTATTCTTAAGAGAACAACTTTAGTGACATAAGAGGAGGTTTACAAGAGGATCATCGACGAAGAGGTAATATCCTTTACCAATTCTTTCAAGTTCATTTCTTCTTCTACTTCCTCTTATTTTGTTGTTTCATAATAAAGTAATAACATCAGTATCACTCATATAATTATATGTGATTATTAATATGAACCAACTCTATTTGACCTTTCATCCATCCTACAGAAAATGAAATCACCGTGTGTGCGTACATACAGAATATCATCTCCACGATGTGGTGTAATATGTTTTTCCACCACCACCATACATGTATGGGTATAATGGTGTAAAGAATAACTATATATGGTTATTATAACATGATACTAATTCTGAGATATTATATCATCCAATCTAATTCAATTCAAAAATTATGGGAACGATATAATCGCTCATGCGTACATACGGATTATCGTCTCCACGATGCGATGAGATTCATTCTCCAAGTTAACCACTCAAGAATGATTATAAAGTATATATATTAAATAATCATGAAATATATGACATATTAATGATACTGGATTTATGTATATGTTTTTTACTTACTTCCATTCAATTTAATAAAGAAATGAAAACAACATTCAGGCGTACGTACGACATACCGTCTCCATGAACGTTGTATTTCATTCCATTTATAGATATATTATATAATGAATATATATTATATATAAATAATGTTTTACATTTTGAAAATATGTAATCATGGTCTACGTAATCATATGAACAATTACAATTCAAAAAATGTATGATAAATGAAACAATTTTACCAAAAATGCTGCTTTAACATTGAAATGACAAAAGAACGGGTAATATAAAGTCATAAGTGAATCATTTATGATATCATAAATATCGTTATGGTTCTGTTAAAAGTTAATAATATGTTTAAACCCACTATACAGGAGTCTCATAAACATATGGAAGAAATTGGGCATAATGTAAGGGATAATTATTTCAATCTTGTTCTTATCCGAGACTGTTTATTCGTAAGTAATTACTGGGGTTATATTTATAATTCATGTAAATGTTTTCCAAATTTTTTTTCTTCTATGTTTAAAGTCCTTTTTTACCCATTTTGACTTTTACTATAGGGTATGTATGGATTCTTTCTTTTGTTTAACATGTGAGGTACTTTTGGAATTTTCCAGCCAAAGTATGAGGAGAATGTTTTTTTAACTTATACTGTGTGAATGGATTTTTATAGTTTCATAACGACTTATTTCAATGAATATTCCTCTAAAAAATTTCATGATTATTTTCAAAAAAATCCTTCTTTTTAAAATTTCATGGCATTTTGAGAAAATAAAATTATTTTGAAGAAGAAATGATATTTTCTTCATGAATTCATTTCAAGTGTTTTATCAAAACTATTTTCCATCTAAGATGAAATTTTTTAGTATGTTTATGTTTCAAGTATAATGTACCTATTATATACTTGTTTTGACTTTTCTTATGATGAAATAATATCCATTTTGTTTATATGGATTATGTTATGATCGGATAAGGTTTATGAAACTCATTTTATTTGTTGGGTTATTATGAATGATGTATGTTTATTTTGTGGCACACGAAATAATGATTTCATTATGAGATGGGTGGGACCTATATCTCCCTTCAATGAATTGGGTAAAGATTTATATCTCTTGAGATAGACATGGATAGAATGGAAAGTTAATCTGGTTCAGTGATACAGGACTGGAATGAGGAGTGAACTCGATTCAGTATGGGACTTTGTCCACTATAATGGTCTTGGCAGTAATTCCTTGGCTACAATGCAAATCATATCATGTGCTTATTGGTTTTCCACAATTACATGTTTTATTCACCATGCTATTTTAGCATGATTGATGTTCCATTATGATCTATGTCTTATATACTGCCATGTTTTATGGCATTTCTCGTGATTTTGATGTTTAAATATTATGTTCATGTTTTTAAATTCAAATGTATATGGTTTGTTTTATTTTCCCCATGCTTACCCTTATTGAGAATTTGAGATCCCCCTTTAAATGTTTTCTTTTCACCAGGATATAAAGAAAGGTTTTAGGTAAGAAAACAAAAGGGGGAGATCCTTATGGGAGATGTTGAAGATCTTTCACCATGATTAGAAGATTATGTTCTGAGTTTCTAAATACACTAAACTAATACGGTCTTTGGGCGTCTGTTTTTTTAAGGTATTAAGTATTCTGCAGAAGTAATGTAATGTCTATTTACGTCAAGATATGGGTATCTACAATCTGCAATTTTAGAAATATAATCTGTTTGGGCCTAAGACATGACCCAAATAGGGTGTGACAAATAAATCCCAGTACGCAACCACCAAAGGCCCGTACCCAACTGCCAGTGAGTTTATGCAACAGTAGTTTGCAGTAATTAAATGCAGTAAACCCGGAAGTACTATAAAGTAAACATTCATATGAGTTCTATTTCCATTTAATTATTATCAAAAAATACAACATAATTGAATTGTAAGTTTCTGAGACTCAGCCTCAGCCGGCAATATCCTATACAGTGTCGCGGTAAAACTACAACCAGTTATCTAACAAGTACAAGGTAAAACAATACCAAACCTATGCTTTAGCTTGGTAGGTATATCACCACAGTGAATATGCAAAGTAAACATAATACTGAGACATGAAAAACCTTACCCTCACGTAATCAGAACCATGCCCTCAGGATAATCATAACCACGACCTCTGGCTAATCTGAATCGAAACCCTTAGTTGATTTCCCTCAAGAATAACAAATATTTCCCTCAAGCGTATGAGATAATGCCCTCAAGCACGGATGCAACTTCCCTCAAGGATATGAAACATTTCCCTCGGGCTAAATGAAACACTTGACCTCAGGCTGAATAGAAGCTTTCCCATAGGATAAACAAAACACTGCCCTTAGGCTAAGAAAGTAATCGGGCTGATCCCAACACATAAACAAGATATTTATTTACATTTCCTCTCAAGAAAACTCAATGCATGCTATAATCATGGCATACCCTCGGGTAGCCTGGCCAAACAGATAAACAAGGTAACGCACCCACGGGGTGGCCCTGGATCCAAGCAATGATCCTAGATAGTAGTTTATAAATATTCATTAAATTACCTATGCAATTCTAGGAATTTAATTAGTCTAATCCCCAGCCATAAAACTCACCAAACATGGGAGCATAGCACAAAAGTACACAATAACAACCTGACAATTGGAATTAAACATCAGACCACCTACCTTGATATCCCCATATCGATATACGCAAACGAAGCCTCCTGAAACGACCAAGAATAATGTAGATCTGGGATAAATGACTACATGTTAAAACTCAAATAACTTCCCCTTGGGAATGAATTATAAGAAAACACACAAACATAGGAAAGTTCTTAACACCGTGCTCCAAACGTGATCTTCAGCGAAGGAATCAGAGTCCTGGTGCTTGGTCGGGAACACTTCCTAGGTTCATCCTCCCCTCCCGGTGCTCTAAATGAGTTCTAAGATTCCTCTGTCAAAAGAGGAGGAAACTGTCAGTTTTAAGCCAAAAAAACAAACTACATGGTGTGTACTCTCAAGTACACAGTGTGTATTTTTCATTTTTTTAACTGTTCCTCTGGTGACTAATTTTTACTACCGAACTATTCATTTTTTGACATGAGTACACGTCATATATTCCTGAGTACATGGAATGTACTCTCGTTCTGCTGGTGGCTGCTTCTATCACATTACTATTCACATGTCGACTGATTACACGGCGTGTAAATACTAATTACATGGAATGTAGTCATTTTTTTCACCCTTTATTGTTGACTGGCCTACATTCCATATGTAGTCATGCCCCATGACCAAAGTACACAACGTGTACCCACAAAATTTTGGATTTTCCCCATTTTCCTTATTCTTACAAAAACTCTTAAGGAAAAAGGAAAATAAGAAACTCGTACCTCAAGAATAAGAACTCGGTTCTTACAAAGATGATAGAGAAGAAGAATAAAGAACACCAAGAATATTGTAGAAGAAAAAGTGTGACAAAGGAAAATTGTATTCCACAATGAAAGAGAGGAAATTCTTCCATTTAAAAAGAAGAAGCTTCTTATCTAATGGTAATAAAGAATAAGGTTGTGATGCTAAACCTTAAAAATAAATTGAGTATGTTATTGAAAATAATTTTATTTCTATAATAAATGATAAATAATTCAGAAGTAGTAGTTTTAAAAGAGAATAAACTCACTCTAAACATCATTTGAAAGAATATTTTTAAAAAATTATAATAATGTCTAAGAGGATTGAAAAGAAAAAAAGTTAGAAGTTAAATGTTCCTTCATAAGAAATCAAAAATGTTTTTATAATGAGAATGAGAAGTTGGTAAAATAGGTTATTGATTTGAATAAATATATTGAAGAAGAAAATACTGGTAATGAGTATCTGGAGGCGATGTAGAAAGCCAAAGAAGAGTTAGAACATGTCCAACAAAAACTATCTAAAGATGAAAAGAAAAATCGAAATTTCAAAAAATATGTTACTGAATTGATTGAAAGTTATCATACTAAGAAACTAGAAAAGTTTTAACAAAAGATACATTTATTTTGTGATAAAAAATATGGAATTGTTTTCGAAATAAATAATGATGGGAAAGTTATGTATGTAAACAAGACCAACAAAGTGTGGAATTATGAATCCTCAAAGAACCCTAAATATAAATTTTTTTTGACACTATATGAGCTTGAAAAAGATTTAAATACTTCTGGTTCTGATAAAAAAAGAATAGGAATAATGTGATTGATTATAGAATAGTTTGTGGATAAGACAAGAAAGATCATAAGGTGGATGTGAAACCTATTCGTAGTTCCAATCAATATAGATGTTTTAGAGGAAAATACTATTAAATATGGATACTGCTGGTATTGTGTCGGAATTAGACATACAAAAAATATGTGTTGGTTAAACAAACAACATTACTATAATTCCACATGTTATGAAATAGGAAGCCTGAGGGGGAGTCAATTCCCTCAAAGAAGAAGTCTGAGAAGGTTGAGAAAGGTGGGGTAAAATATGAAAATAAATTCCAACCCTTATATACTATTTTTGAAAAATGTTGAAATCCAATACACCTTCAAAAAGGATGTATTATTTTTCTATAAGCATAATAAAGTTTCTGAATAATTCATAAAAATTTAATATGAAGAAAGAAAAGGAAGAAGTAAAAGATCCTATTGTTGAAACTGTATTGAAAGCTATAAATGGATAATGAAGCTAGATCCTTGATAGTGGTTGTTCTTCTCATGTGACAATATATTTTCAATTATTGAATAATGTGAATGATTTTAAAGAAGGTAGAGTGGCATTTGGCATTGTTGAATCTTTGGGGATCGAAGGTGTTGGATCATCCATTGTAGGAAAAGAAGTGCTAACCTCCATGATAGATCTATATGTTTATGGGATGAAACACAATCTAATAAGTGTTTCACAATTGTTTGATGAGGGTAAAAAATTAATCTTTAGAAAATATGGGTTTTTTTAAAAAATAAAGAACATGGAATAGTTTTTACAAAAGTCTAACATACAAAAATAATTTTTTTTCCAATTGGTGAAATACAAAACTCTTGTTACCTGATTATGGTGGAATAGAATCAATTGGTTCATAAAAGTCTGGGACACACATGTTAAAGAAATAGGATAAAGTTATCTAAAAGTGATCGTGTTAAGTACATTATTGGTTTTCCATGATAATGAAATTGGTGTTCTACTATTTTTCAAAAAGGAATTATTACAAATGTTGTGTATAAGAAGGTTGAGATTTGTTCCAAACAATCCTTGGAGCTGATTTGATCTAATATCTATGGTCTAGTGAGAAAACATTCAACAATTTGAGAAAAGTAATTGATTGGTTTCATTGATTATATTAATCACATTACCTGTGTTATGTTTATTCCACACAAGTCTGATGCTTTAAAAATGTTTAAATGTTTCAGAAGGAAATCTGAGAAATAATGTGATTATTTTGTAAAGAAGTTGAAAATAGAGAATGGTGGTGAATAAAGAAGTAAAGAATTTTAAATTTATTTAAAGAATCATGGAATATGGAATGATTAAAATTCCCCATACAGTCCTCAGTAAAATGTAGTTTCTTAAAGAAACAGTAGAAGTTTGGTAAAAATGGGGATAACCTTGTTACTTGAACATATTCTTTCTCATTTCGTTTTGAGGAAAACCAATTGTACTTCTATTTATATTCAAAATCAATGTTTATATATTCCTCATTCATATATGTCTCCGTATGAATTTTTTATGGAAAAATTCTTGGTTTGAAACAATTTAATGTTTTTGGGAGTCTATTTATTATAAAGAGGAAATGTGGAAACTATGGGATGTTTGAGTAGAAAGGTGAATATGGAATCTTTCTTTGATATACTCTTGAACGAAGAGATATTTATTCTTAAACAAAGATATTAATAACAAAATTTATGTTATTAACATGAAAGTAATTGAAATATATTAGAAAGAAAAACATATTCAGTCTCTAAAGGAAGTAGTCCAAGTTTTGGAAAACAATTCTGATAATGATACATACAATTGTTTTCCTACTCAAGCAGAAGAATCAAACATATCAATTTTCAGTGATGGGGAAGGTACTAAAAAATATCATCCTAGGATGAGGAAGCAAGTGGAATCCTTGAATATAATTGGGGATCTAAATCAGAATGTTAAAACAAGAAGAACAAAAAATACTATTACATGTACTTATTTGTACTCAAAAGTGTACCTCAATGATGTGAAATGTGATTTTGAGTATCTAAAATGGGTTTAAGACATGAATGAATTTTTGGATCATATTGAAAAGAATAATTCATGGGAACTCATACCCAATACTCTAAAAAACATTATTGGAACAAAATGGGTTTTTAGGAACAAGAAAAATGTTGAAAGTGAAGTAATAATCAGCAAGGAATGTTTGGTATACAAAGGGTATTAAAAAATTCAGGGTATTGATAATGATGAAACCTTTTCTCTTGTGGCATGACATAAAATAATCAGAATATCTCTTATTATTTATGCATAATGAGGCAATAATATCATTAAAATGGAGGTCAAATCCACATTCCTGGAGAGTGGTCTTGAATAGGAAGTTTTTATTGAACAACCTTATGGATTTATTATTAAGAAAGATGATAGTTATGTGTAAAGATTGAAAAAGTATTTGTATGGCCTAAAACATGCTCAGAGGGCATAATATTAAAAATTTGATACATGCTTAAGGAAGATGAATTTCAAGAAAGTATTATTAGACATCAATATCTATATTAATGAAAGTCAAAAATATTCCTTCATTAAGATTGTTTATGTTGATGGAATTATATTTTCTAATAATGTTGAAAGATGTTGTGAAAGTTTTACTAGAGAGACGAAAAATGTATTTGAAATATCCATGCAGGGGGAAATGAAATAATTTCCTGGGTAACAAATATATCAAAAGAAATGAATACATTTTTATTTTTCAATAAAATTATGTTATAGATCTTGTTATGTGGTTTGGCATGGGAAACTCAAAACTAAGCGTCACACCAATACTTGTGGGAACAAAGTTTTCTAAAGATGGATAAATAAGAGAAGTTTATTAGAAATTTTTTTATAATTGATGGGAAGTTTATTGTATTCTACTACCTTAAGACCAAACATTGTTTATATTGTTAACTTTTGTGAAACATTTCAGAGTGCTCCAAAATAATCACATTTAATTAATGGAAAAAAGAATTCTCAGATACATCAAAGGCACCAAGGAATTCCGAATAAGGTATGGAAGCTCATATATTATTGATTTTTTTTGGGTATTTAGATGGGGATTGGTAAAGAAATGTTGATGATAGAAGATCTCAATATGTTGGATTATTCACTCTGGGAAAGAATTTTTTTAGTTGGCATTAAAATAAATAAAATTCAGTAACTCTTAGTACATATAAAAGAAAGTATGTTTCTTTCAATCAAGAAACTACTCAACTAATGTGAATTAAAACTTAATTGGAATATTTACTTGTTGAAGTGAAGTTACCCTTGCTCTTGGGTTGTGATAATCAAATCACAATCGATCTCACTGAGAATCATGTTCAACATTATCATTCAAAACATATTGATATCAAATAAAATTTCATCAAATAGAATGTGGATAAGGATGAATTGAAAATGTAGTATGTTCCAACATCATATCAAGATGATGACATATTCACCAAACCAGTACTGAAGGAATTATTCTCTAAATTGAGGTTGAACATGGGTTTCCAACCAATTTTTCTTCAAGGATGAGGTATGTGTTTATTTCCTCTCTCTTATCATACCATTGGATAGTGTTTTTAAGGGGAAGAATAAATTTTTTTCATAAATATATCTATTTGATGCATGTAAAAAAGGGGTAGTTGTGTGTAAGCTTTGAATTCAGTATTGTATTGTGAGTGAACTAGTAAAAAAGTTTGTAGGAGTGGATATAGGAATAGAAATTTCTTTTTATTATAGTATGGATAATCAAAAGATGAGGTTAAAGAAGGGTTGAGTAAGAAAGAAGAAAAAGGCTTCCATGACCACTTCTTTTGTCAAACACGTTTTTTTATCCATTATTATTATTTCTTATAATGAGTTATCTCACATAGGCTTAGAATTATTGATTAGTGGTCCATTTATTATGGAAGCAAAGTTTAGTGATTTATGAATTTTTTTTGACAAAAAAATCCAAAGGGATAGATTGTTAGGACCAAACATAACAGGATTGAGTTTTTTTTCAAATGTTATATTTTATAATGAAGGAAGGTTTTTGAAGGAGTAAAATAACCTCACATTGTATTAAATGAAAATCATATTAATAGTGGTTTTTAAAATAATTGAAAACACATTTTCCATCATTATGAGAAAAAATATTTAAAAGAAGTGGTTCTAATTGGACCAACCTTGGGTCCGGTCTGGGAAAACATCTAAATAAGAAATTTATCATTATCTTGAATGATAGAATCTGTTTCAAAGAGAATTCACCTTTCTGGAAGTAAATGGTCATCAGATTCACTCTGAATTTGTTGTGAGATAAGTGGTTGTTTTGATGAAGAATCAGAGTCTTTGGGACTACGATAAAATAATTGTCATAATGATTTAATAATTCATAATTTTTAAAAATAATAAGAATGTTTTAAAACTTGGGTTTCAATATTGAAGTAAGAAAGAAAGAGTAAAAGATATTATACTGATTGAAAAGGTATCTCACCTATTATGATCATATCTAGGAAGATAGTTATCTGGATTTTTGTATCGAGTCCAATCATACACAAAAAGATCATACTCATGTCTATTGGATTTGGGTGTAGATTGAAAGAAATAAGGTGTTGAATATTCAAATCAAAATATTATATCAATAATTATTGTACTCATGATGATCAAACTCATATTCCATTGTATTCAAGGAAAAAATTTCTTGATACTGATGAATGAAATAAGTAGGAAGGAATGAGATCAATAATGTAGTCAACTATTTTAAAAAGTTTAAATTACTTTTTAGGTTTCAATTGGGTCATGATCCATTATATCAGAGCTAAATTGTTTTATATTTCGAACAAGGTAAAGAGAAGAAGTGATGATGTTAAAGTGGTTTGGAATTGTAGATTTTTGAATGAATAGTCAAGGGAAATTTTGACATTCAAAATAATGATTATATATAATTAATATATAGAAGTGTATTAAAAAATCATAATGGATAATCAATTATTATTGGTATCCATTTATTTATTCATTTATATTAAATTAATTTTAAAGTTTGGTTTGAAGAAATAGGCTTGAGGAAATCAGACACGTGTATTAAAATCAGACTAGAAATTGAAATGGAAGTCTGAAGAAGAAGTGATTATTGTTGAAGAATTGATAATCCTAGATAAGAGTTGATAGAGTCAAAATACACCTGATATTTTAAAAGAAATTGATATTAAGATGAATTTTATTAATCAAGAAAAAAATTTGGATTCCCAAAGTAGCCATTTGAGGGTCAATTAAATATGTGAAGTGTACATTTTACTTTTTCTGATGATTGGTGTAATGTTTATGAGATAGGAGCTTCAAGTTTGAGTGAGAGAATGAAAATTTTGTAATAACATATAATGATGAGTTTTTGACACATTAAAGTAAATGGAGGAGACAAGATCATAATGTTTTATTTAGCTGACCATCATACCCAGTGATAATCTTACTCTTCTTATTACCATACAAGGCTTGTTAATCATATTAATATGATCATCATAATGGGTTGGATATTCAGATTTGGGATTTCCATACTAGGATTTCCTGACTGAGGAAGAATCATATATGGAGAATCATACTAAGTTTCCCATACTCAGAATTGAATTGGTGATGATCCATATCTTTCATATTCTTTAAAAACCATATTTCTTATTCTATGGAGAATCCTACTATAAATAATCGAATCAAGAAGAATCACACTTGGAGGAATCAGAGTGGAAAAATTAGATTGGTAAAATCGAAAGTGGGTTTTCCTTAAAAAGTCCAATAATTTCATGAAATATTTTTTGTATGAAATTGAAGATGTGTTCTTAAATGAATTAATTTTTTAAATTTAAAACAATCATAGGTAACATGTTTTTTACACAAACATTGTATTACCCTATTTGGGCTAAGAGGGAGCACACATACTTTTGAATTGTCTTCAATGTACAACATGAGTGAAATGGGATATTCTACTCACTATAATACAATGATTGTTTTCTAGTGGATGGTGTGGTATTGGATGATTTCCATACCATACCAACAACATAGCTTTCAATATTAAATAATTAACCTTCTAAATTCCTAAGTTTTTATGGATGTGTGTTTTAATTGTTTTAATTATGGAATAATATCATTAAAAGGAGGAAAAGGTTATTCAATTTGGAAAGAAACATAAAAAATAGTATCACTGATTCACCCCATGCCCCTCTTAGTCATACAATCATCCTAACTAGGCACAGACAGGTTTATGGATGTGGTTTCTTGTTAAAACATTATATAAAGTATTTTCTCAATGTAATAGGTGAACTATTTATATTTACAATAAATAAAAATTAATGTGATGTAGTATTAAATTATTTGATTAAATTTCTATAAATAGTTATCAATGTAAGATTAAAATATTTTAATAATTAAGAATATTTTACATAGTGGATCATATAGATTTATTACCACACAATTACATGATGTAATAATAAAAGATAAAAAGATAATTTTCTTATATTTATAAAAGTTACACTCTCTAGGGCTTCAAAATACAATTATTTTAATAAGAAAAGTAATTTTTTCAGATGAAGGCCTTGAGTGACCTATGGAATGAATTAAAATTACTTCAACTAATTATAGTTTTATCACTAAGGTTCTATTGAAAAAAATATAAACCATCTATTAAAAAACAAATAAATTCATGAAAGGGACTATTGGATTGGTTATAACTAGTTGAGGGGTTTCCCACTTTAAGTTATAATATAATTAAAAAAATTTATTTTATTCAATGAGAAACTTAAAATTTCATGTTTGGTATATTATAAATAATCTAAATAATAGTTATAGATTAAAGGATTCATATTATTTAGAGGTTACTCTGAGAAAAGAGTTGAAAATAACTACCCTATTAAGAGGAAAAAATAGTGAGGGGAGGGGTAAAATATTTAATTGATAATATGATAAAAATAAATATAAAGATGAAATATTTGAAAAAAACTAGATTATTATTTAAAATATTATAATAAAATTAGTTGTAGAATGTTTGTTTCTGTTTTTCTGGTTTCAATTATAGAAACTAAAACAAAAATTGATTTTTAAATTTCTATTAAAATAGTATCTTATGAATAAAAAAAATATATGTCACATTACTATGTATGTGTATATATTTGAAAATAATATAAATCTGTGATTTAAATTAGATTAAATAAATACTACCTAATATTCGATATAATTCAAAATAGGGAAGGAGGTATTAATTGGTGGAGTGTGTTATAATCCATACAGATCATTCAGGCAAGACTCGCAAGGGATATTTTTTAAGGGAATTATTTATGGGAAAGATATATTAAATATAGTGATGGGGTATATTAGATATTGTGGAAGAGGGAGAATTTAGTCTTTAAAACCTCATGTTTTTAATGATACAACATTTGGAAATCATGAAGGATAAGACTCAGTTGGTGGTCTGACATGGTGATATAAACTATTATAATGAGAACTAGTCAGGAGAGTCTCTCTATATCCATAGGATCTTAGTTATGAATATTCCCATTAGTGAGGTGATAATGCACCCTAGGTTTCTCAATGGGGAACTCAAAGAAGATTAAAAGATATTTCATGGGAATATCAACTTGTTAGATGAACCAGATAGATAATTTTTTAGGGTTGTTGATTGGGTTATTCGGTGCTGAGGAGTTCTACTCGGTGATTCATGGTGATCATGTTCTTCATGAGTGGGTGATAAATATTTTTATAGAGTTATTTTGATAAAATAAATTTTTTTAGTTTGGTAGATTATTAATAAATATATCCCAATGTACAGTAATTTTCATATGAGAGGTTTCAGTATGTCCTTGAGGTGCTGATGTTGTGTAACTCCCATATTTTACTATGTTTGGCATCTCTTCTAAAAAATGAATGGGATTACTAAATTTGGGACTATATCATCTAATGTATAGAGATATTTGTATAATGGGATTGGATTTTAGAGTTTCTAATTCCATATTTCTAGGGGGTTATGCAGCATAGTAATGAGATTTAAGTCTATAGAAAGACGTTTTCAATGATTTTTTGGTACCTCTGAGAAACTAGGGATAATATAAGGGAAGGTAGGCACTAAGAAATTATTTTCATTCATGCCCAGTTTAAGTAAAAGGAAGTGAAACATGCCTATATTTTTCTAGAGGGAGGATAGTGACCCTCATATGGGGTTTTCCCCTACAGATGTCACCATCCCAGAAATGGAAGAAGTGACCATGAAATTGTTGTAGGTTAAATGTAGGCTTCCAATATATGGTTTGAAATTGAATGTTGATGGATACTATAAGCATTGATAAATGAGTGGGGGTTTATTTATATGAGATGATATGGGTAAATAATATTAGGATTTAGTTCCTTCTACGGTACAAGAAATTCCATTTTTTCTGATATTAATTAAATACACACAAGCCTTTTTTTGCAAGTTGTACAACATTACCACTGATGTTGTGAATTCTGATTCCAAAATTACGGTGGGCTTCTTGAATAACACTGCAAATATTATAACATCCTGAGATTTTATGCAATCTATTATTTCAAATTAATTTCAATTATTTAAAATTTTTCTTTATGTACAATACAAAGATTATCTCCAGTAACAGGAAACACCGAGTTTTTCATTCATTTAAAACAAGGTTGAGTTCTTTTGAGGACTTATGTTACACAAAATCTAGAGTCTTTTAGGAAAAAAATATACTATTATTATTATTATTATAGCTATTACCTAGACATTGCAAAGGACTGAATAAATGAGATTAAATAAATTTTCATAATATAGTTTAGATATGTTTTTAAAATTGAATTTATTTGTTATTAGTTAATTTGAAATGAAAATAATAACCAATAGAAAATAAAGGATGTGTTTTTTATGAAAAAATATATTTATGAATGGTGCAATTATTTACAAAATAATATTTTAAAACATTTATATATTATATTTTATAATATAAAATTAATTTTTAAAATTTTGGTATCAAATTTTATTTTGGGTGAATTTCTTGTATTTTTCGGAGAATTTTCATGTGTTTAATAAACCGTGAAAATATATGATTTTAATTGAAAACATCTTTTTAGTCTAAACATTTTGTACTATTAAATTATATTTTTAATTTGTTATATATTATAATTTGATCAATTTGATATAATTTAATTAAATTTATGTTATTTTAATCAATTTCACAAAGAAATTGAATAAAAACATATCATACTTGTAAAAATTTTCATTAAAACCATGCATTCTTGTTCTATATGTGAGATTAATTTTAAATTAAATTAATCCACTTATATTAATGCAATTTTGGAAAATAAATTCCATATTTTTAATTATAAAAATTTATAATTTCTATTATTGTTAAATTAATTTCTAAACAAATCTATTTGTGAAATTAATAAAAATTAATTTCAATGATTAGGGTAAAAATGACTTTACTTACTAGTTAAACATTATTATTACGGGGAAAAAGACATAAGAACATTGAAAAATCTCATTATTTGAGAATATTTTTACCATAAACCTAATTTTATATAATTTTAATAATTATAGGAGGCATACTAGTTAACTGAGATATTCCAATAGTGATTACATTCTTGTATTTACAAGAATGTCACTGCTCCTCCACTAAAAAGGAAGTCAATATCCTCTATTCATCACACCTATAGAGCCTTATTTAGCATATAAAACATGCCCAAAAAATCTACCAAAATCCAAAATCTCATTATATAATCCCTAATTTGGGAATAAATAAAAAAATTAATTCCTTTGGTTCAAACCAAAAAGAGTTCCCCAAGTAGTGGTAACGTTATTCAACTATCAGTTTTGTTTTATTTCTTTATCCACCCCATAAATTTTTATTATTACATGATTATATAATATACCAGGAACCAAAAATTTACTAATATTTTTTATGTTATGTTTTACACCTACAACTACACACACTTATACCAAATGGTTAATGAAAACACCATTTTTGTGTATGGTAGAATACAACCTCATGAAACGATGTCTTTCATTGTTTTCCTTTACCTTCTCTTATGATTTTGAATTATGAATGAAATATTATACTTATATGATATATATTATTTTTATAATAAATTTATACTTATATTATTATTATATAAAACATACCTTTATGTTTCCCCTTTTTTTTAAATACATTAACATCATTTGTTGATTTGTGGACTACTACCTCCTCAAAGTGATATGATACGTTCACACTTAACATGGAATGTATTAAAGATGGGAATAATAAAAATAAGTGATATAAATGACATCTATATTATATTAAGGAAATAATTACACCTCTATAAATATAATATATATTTTTATTACTTTTTTACACACAGAAAAAGTTATAACACTATTCTTGGATATGTGGACTACCGCCTCATCGAAGCAATGTGATTCCTTTAACACCACAAGAATTTCCTATATAATTATATAGGATTAAATAATATATTATTCATGATAAAATTAAAATAATATAAATATAAATGTTACTTACCTTCTTTCCATAATTATCATTGATAAATGGGGATGTTACTCGTGTGTACGTACGACTTGTTGTCTACATGATTGTAACTTTGCTACATTTTTCACAACAATATTTAATGGTTGGTTTTAAAATTATAATTGGTGTAAAAATATGATAATTATTTAATGATAATTATTCTGTAAATGTTTCAATAAAAACCCCTTTGACCTTAGTTTATCTACCAATTTCATTTTTGACACATAAATTGAATATGGGGAAAACACCCAATATAAAATTAATTGTTTAAGTAGTTGAATACAAAATTGTAATGAGTGAAATAAAAGTAATAATAGACATAAAATATTTTGTGAATATTTAAATAATTAACATGTCATTATTTTTCATGAAGATAAACACACACGTGTCATGTTGGACTCAGGGTAAGGGACTTTGTCTCAATCTCCTTTGATATAGGCATTGTTTTTAGTGTTATATACCCACCATATTTTATGAGGTGTATATAAATCCCCTTTGACATATAATATCATGGTTTTATTTATTCTCATGTTATTTAAAGTTATTTATGTAATATTATTTCATGGTTCATATTACTCAAATGTTTCAAAGTGGTACGGGACACTTTGGAATGATTAAAGATTACCTTCCTCAAGAATGTTCTTAATGTTATTTAAATGGTATTTCCATTCATAAACCTAAACAATACTTGTGGATACTTATCTCACACTATGGAGTATCTTATTTATTACATCCTCGTTCTTTTTCTAGATTGATTATGATTGTTTCAATGTTATTGTCATGGAACTCATTTCCTTTCTATGGGATAACTATGTTTCAAATAGATTGTAAAGGAATCAATTTATTTTAAAAGAGTTAATCCTGTTTCAAATAGTTTTACTTTAATACCATTTCTTTTCAATGTCATTATAGGGTTATAAATGAATAATAATTTTTTATATGGGTTTTATAATAAAATTTTGTATTCATGAAATGGTAATTGATAATTTTTATGAAATGGGTTAGCCTGATATAGATTATACAAAAGGTTTTTCCCCATAATAGCTAGTGAAAAATTGGTGATCCTAATATAGCTTATATGATGGGTTGATCCCAATTATATCTCACAAGTGATCAAAATATATCTTAAATGAAGGGTTATACCCACTATAGATCTTCATTTTATTTGATATTGATAATGATGTAATTTGGCCTTATGGATATTCCATGTAAAAGGGTTTTGAAAGGGTTTTATGTATATGATTCTCTAAGTCGCCTAAAAGTGTCTTAATTGATTTCTAAGGGTTTTAATGATAATATTTGAATAAAATTTGAGTTTTTTTCATGTGAATATTTTTTATTTCATATTCTCAATGTTAGATTACTCATCCAAAATCAATATATCATAGAGAGGGGGGAGGTGAATCAGTGATAAATATTTCTTTCAAGTTTCCATCCTTTTAAAATAACATTCATTGGATATTAAAAATTTGTAACTTTTATAAAAACAAAAAAATAACACATCCACAAGAACAAAAGGGTTTTCAAGTTTCACTACTCAATAAGAGTATCTACATCGTTTCTATGTTTTGGAAACAATTCAATACCACACAATCCCATAGAAAAAAATCTTTTTTTGTGGATACATCCAGTTGGATATACACTTGCACTTATTTATCACTATGTTCAATACTATAGTGAATGTTCTTCAAGTAGCACAAGGTGATATAATATAATTTTGTGTAACATGTCATGATCTGTTCAATAGTTTCTTCAAATCATTTTATTCTTATGTCATGTCAACTTTGAAAAATAAATTATTCAAAAAAAATATTCACTTTCCTACCCAAAAATATGTAAGAACTTAAGTGGAATTTTTAATGATACTCAGTATGATAAATAGTCTTATTCCTAACTCTGATTTCTCAGTCTTGAAATATAAATATTCCAAAATACCACTAAGATGATTATAAATAGCTTCTGGCTGAGTCTTGAAATTTCAATCAGATTTCCAGGTCTGATGACCCAGTCTAAACCGAATGTTATCTTCCTTCATCTTATTCTATCTAAAAAACAACCTCCTGATTATTCAATCTGAAGAATCCTTTCTAAAATATTTTAACACTCTACCTTTTATCTTCACCCATAAACAGTACAAGTGTAAAAAAGTAAACCACTCTCCTCATTTTATAGTTGCATAAAAAAAATGGTTTTATGTAGGATTATAATAAAAATTCCTACTTAAACAAATTTCATGAAACATAAATTTCCCTTGAATTTAGGAAACATATTTAAATTCATCAGCACTTCTCAATTATTTTTTATTCTTCTCAAACCTTCTCAAATCCTCTCACAACATCATCTCACTTAATGATTTAAATTTATTCTTAATTATGATTTTGATGGTCACTCTAATATACTCATTGTAATAAATAAATACGCACAACCTCATTTTTTTCATTAAATTTCTCCATAACAACTAAGAAATGTATACATTCAAGCTATTCTTACATAAACATTATTGATTCTTCCTTATAATTTAGTTTACTTTATTTATACATAAACATATTTTCAAATTCTATAGATATCAAAACATCTTGAAATCACTTCAACAATATCTTAAAAACTCTTTGATAAACACTTTTTCAATTACTTCAAAAAATTCATGTTTTCTTTTTTTCCACGGACCAATGATCCTCCATATAATGGAGTATAGTGTCCAATGACTTTTATTAGTGTTAGTACCTAATTAATTGGTCCCTTCATCCTTCTGATGTATCAGTTTTACCTATATTCTGATATTAAGCATGAAATGTTATCCTATATCTCTTAACCCAATTAATAAAAAGAAATCATAAATTGTAACTATTATCCCAATTAAAAAGAAATTAAACATACTGAAATTGGTTGAATATATTGTTGATTGATCTCTGATCCAATTTTGTATTAGTACCCACAAATTGGCTTTATTTTCCATTTCATTGGATCCAAAAACATCTAATAAAAATATATTTTTTCTTCTAATTCCCTTTTACAACCATCACTATGTCGGATGATCGATGCTAGAATTGCTTTAATGATTGGAAGCACACCACTTCCATTAATCCTATTTCACCGGCATCTTCTTACCTAATCATTGTCTTTCCCTAAAGATTTGTATCTTGTGTCTTATCCTACTAACTAAAAACAAAAATCATTATTTTAATATGTTCTTAACATCCTTCCTATCCTTCAAACAAATTTTCATTTGGTGATCTCACACTGAAAAATTGAGATCAGAAATCATTGACTCTAGCAACCTTTTTCCCAAAACTTCTGCTTGTATCATGACATTGAGAACAAATAAGATTGGCATAGATTCTTCTCACTTACCTTTGGAATTATTTTTACTTCCCATACTTTAATCAACTTATTTGTTTCAAACCAAACATATATCATACTAAAAGAACAAATTCTCCCATTTTCATTCATAAGTCTCACATCCCATATTTCCTGAATAACTTAGGATATTTTAGAAATACAAAATAGCGAAGCATCATCAGGTTTTATATTAGAGCCAATCGGATTTTGATACAACTTCTCATTGTGGTCGAACTTTTTATTTCAGATTCATGTTGAATCTGATGAGTTTTTTCTTCCAGAATACATATTCTCAAGCTGATGGACTTTCTTAAGAATTTCCTGTCTCATTCTATAAAAATTATTGTTTGCTTGATTGTCCAAAAAAACAAAGAATGATGATTTATTTTCATAGACAAAAAAAGATAATACATTGAATAAAAACTCATTTCAGCTTCTATAAACAACTTTAATCCATCATTTTATTAACAATATATCCATTTGGAATTTTTTTTTTCAAACAAGGTTCAAAAATAATTGAGAATTTTAACATCAGGAAATGGATTTCATTTAAACAATTCTAAGCATATGTGAGATATCTCATTATAAGAAATAAGAATCATTTGAAGTAAAACCATATTGTCTAAAAGTATTGACTCATGAAACATCCTCATATTTTCATCAGATATTTCTACATTTCTTCCAATAACCTAAAAAAAATTTCTTACATCCCCTCCAAAAAACTACATGATTATTTCACAGAATTAAATTCTACGTTCACTACTTACCCAAAATTCTCCCTAATATACATGATTTGGTAAAAGGTATAGAATATATCAATGTATATATTAATGAAACAATTATCCCCCTTGAAAACACTATCAAAATACTATAAGAGAGGGAAAAAACATACCTCAAATAATATGATAAATAAGTGGGAAACCCATGTTCAACCTCAATTTAAAAAATGTTAAATTTAGTTATGGTTTTGGGAATATGTTAGCAACTGGTATCAATATAAGAACATACACCAGCTTTAATTCATTCTTCACCATATGATCTTTGATGAAATGATATTTGATATCAAAAATTTTTGAACAAGAATTTTGTACCAGAATTATGGTATGTTTTATGAAACTTTGAATATTACCACCCAAGAGATAGGGTAACTTCACATCAAAAAGTAATTCTTCTAAATATCTCTTCATCCACATAAGTTGGGTAGAAGTTTGAGTAGAAAGAAACACACTCATATTTAGTCATACTAAGAGTTGATAAAAAAATTTCTTAGTATTCAAACTAATACAAATTTTCTAAATAAAGAAAACAACACTAGATATGGATCTTTTATCATTCACATTTCCTTCCCAATCCTTTAAGAAATATCCGACCTAGATAATAAATTCTAAGATATCATACATGATTCTGAAATTTTTTGTTCTATTTAATTTATTTGAGATTTATTTTCCAACCAATATATTTGATTATACATGATCACTCTAAAATTTTCCATAAAAGAGAGCAGCATAAAAAAATTAGTTCTTGAGGTGGTCAAATATAATAAAATTTTAATCAGCTTCTGAAACTCTTTAGAGTAACTTTTATTGGATTCATTATCTTTAATTAACATGGTTTCCACTAAAATTGGTGTAGAAATTGGTTTTTAATTCTCCATAACAAACTTCATAAGAAGTTTTTTATAATACTTTTCTTGTAAAAGAAACATTTCTTTCTTATTTTGTGAAATTTTTAACCCAAGAAATTATTTCATTTTACCCATCCTAGACATATCAAACTACTTCTTCATCTATTCTGAAAATTATTCACGAGTTATTTCATAATTCCAAGAAAATATAATTCCATCTATATAAACTATTACAGTGATGGAAAAATTATGATTTTACATGATGTACAAAGTACTATCAACCCTTCCTTACATAAAACTAAACAATTGTAATCAGGTATCCAATTTGGAATATCGTGCCCTTAGTTATTGATTTATCTCATACAAGGATTTTGTCAACATCCTCACATAACTTTCATCTTTACAAATAATAAATCCATATTTTTGTTTAATATAAACTTTCTCATCAACTTGAAAATTCAAAAATTCTGATTTCACATCTGTTAGATATATTTTTTAACTTCATTGTGCAATAATAGAAAGAAAGATTTGGATTATTTATAGCCTTTTCACTTAAGAAAAAGTATAATCAAAATCAATACACTCTGTGTATAAGTAACCTTTTCCTAATATTTTTTCCTTCTTATCACTTCATAATTTTCATTTATTTTGATCCATTATCCCCACTTTTAACCGATAACATTTTCTTTCATTTGATTTATGTATGAGTTACCAAGTGTCATTATTTTCCTTCTAATCCAACTCTTTATTCATATCCTGAACTCATTTTGAATTCCGAAAAGATCCATTCAAATTTTCGTCTAAAATTTAGAATACAAGGATTAATATATAATAGATTTTAATTTTTTTCTTGTTTAAACATTTTGATTTTAATCACCAATTATGTTTTGATCTTCTACTTGATTCCTCATCCAAGGATGAGAATGTAGAGATTCTTCCTCGTAACCATAAATAGTTGATTTTGATTTGTGTTTCTCATTAGGATTACAATTTTTTATATCCTATTCAAAATTATTAACAAAAATTATTTCATTCTATTCATCTTCATTACCTACACAAGTTTGTTTCACACATTCCTCATAATTTTCATCTACTTTCACATCCACATAGTTAATAAATCTTCCTCAATCATTGTTGAAACATTTGTATCATTTTATTTATAGATATTAGCTATGAAAAATTCCATATTAACCTATATAATCAAAAATTTCAAGTTTTAAAACATCCTTATCTATGATTCATGGACCTTCAAAAACTATTAAGTGTTTTAAACATAGATTTTAGTCATAAAAAATTTTATATGGAGCCATATTTGAAATTTTCATATCAAAACACAAGTTTTGAATATAAAGAGTAGTTCTCATGGATTTCCTCCAAGAGTAATGAGAGATACCATATTCATGTAACATAGTCCACCCCATTTCAACCAAACTTATATTTTTTCATTTTAGAAACAATTTTTTTGAGCAGTGTAAGGTGTACTGAAATCATGCTGAATTTCATGTTTCACATGATAATAATCAATTTTTTTAATTCTTGTATTCTCCACCATTGCATGTTCTCATTTTTATTACAGAATACTCACATTCCTTCTCAACTTTTATCATAAAAATTTGAATTAGTTTTAGTGTATCTGACTTATGTTTCATATACATAACATAATTATTGTGAGTAAAGTCATCAATGAATGTTGTGACGTAGTTATCTCTATTATTTTATGTCGTATTCATTGTCCCATAGATTTCGGAATGAATAAGTTATATGAATAATTTTGAACAAAATTCATCTTTCTTATGAGCATAGTTTTTAATAATTTCTTTCTGCCAAATTATGAAACACCAAATATCTTCTTCATAACATATCAGAAGTACCAAGATCATTGTCTCTCATGGATAATTGGTTCATGTTCTCTGAAACATGTTTCCCAACCTCTTATTCCATAACTAATTCTCCTATACCATGATTACGTAACATGGGTTTTGAAACTCACCAAGTTGGAATAATTTTACTTATATATTTCGGCCTCTTGTGACTATATTTTCTTCTTCCCATATTTTCATAAAAAACCCATATTTTATAAAAATAATATATTTTCTTCATAAAAAAGTTGCTAAACACTTATCAGGTTGTGTTTCATCCCATCAACAAAAAAAATCTTAAATTTCATCTTTTCTTATCCAATGATGTTTTATCAAACACCTTCAATTCTAAGAGATTCATCAACACCAAATGTAAAAATTCCTTCTTTGAAGTCTTTAATATTCTGGAAAAAATATAAGTCTCCTATTATGTTATAAGATATCCCATTATCCAAGATCTAATTTTTTTCTACTTTTTTTATCTTTGAGAGTTGCGACAACAAAAATATATTTTTCTTTCCCTTTGTCTTTCATTACTTTCGGCTTATGATAATGGTTGAAAACATTTTTTTGCAGTGGTAATAAATAAATACATTGTTTTATATGGTATCAACATTTTTACATCATTTGAAAATAGTTTCTATAGGTTGGAACTTATTTCCAACTTTTACACTAACCTTCCCAGCTTTATTCAAAAACTCTTTATCAAAAATCATTTCTTGAGGGTATTGACCCCACCCCCACCCTCAAACTTTTACGTATTGAATTTGTGGAATATATGTAACAATGTTAATTAATCCAAAAAATATTTTCCATATTCCCGAATCCACCATAGTACCAGTAGTATCCATAGAAAAAATATTTTCCTCTGAAACTCCCATACTATCTAGTTTTTTATCTTGTTTTCTAGAAACTTTTTTATCCTTATTTTCAAAACTTTATTGAACAAAAAACATTAAATTATCAATTAGAATTTTTATTTTCATCATTGTTTTTCATTCATCATTATCATAATGAGATGTAAAATTATCTTTTTTTCACTCTAAAGTTTTAGAAACACTAGACTTTTCCACTTTCGTGGTTTTGCCCACATATATAACTTTCCCAAAATTATTATTATTAGAAGAAAAATCAGTTTGATTCTCAACCTTTCAAGGTATTTTTTAATATATCTCAAGCTTACCCTTTCAATATCTTTCACCAAAATCATAAATAGTTTTATTGAAACACATAACCCTCTATTCATCCATAAAACGTTTTTTTGATAGATTCCAACTCTTGGTCTTTTTCTTTAAAATTACCTTCTAGATGTTCATTATGATTATTTTTGTTCTCAATATATTTTTCCAAGTCATCAAACTCTTTATTTAGCTTAACATTATCATAATGAAATAATTATTTACTATTTCTTGAATAATATTTTATTTTTCAAATTTCTTTATTTATTTCCCAATGATCTAAATATTTCTCAAGAATTATCTTAAATATTCTAGGATATGAAATTATAATTTAGTTTATTCTTCTTCGGAACTACTTCTTCAGAATTATTCATTTTTAAATGTTCTAATAAAATTATTTTTCTAACCCTCTCAATAGACATTTCAGATTTAACTTCACTATATTCTTCTTCAAAATCATCAGATAATAAACTAATCCTTTTGGATTTGGAGAATTTTCTATCATTACCTTTGAAATATGAATTATCTTTATCACCATATTTCTTCCAAGATCTTCTTATTCTTCCTTCATCTTAATCATTTTCCTCTTCTTTCTTTCTTGGAGGAAAATTAGTTATAATGTACCCTACAGATCCACTCTAAAAACACATCAACAGAAGTTGACTTTATATTTACTTATAGTTATTATTAAATTTTTAGAAAACAAGTATAAAAATTCATTAATATTTTATCATACCTCAATTTTTGAATCAAAATAACAAGATTATTCTTTAAAAACATCTTTGGATTATATTTATTCAAAAAGTTAATGGAATTTATCTATAAACTTTTCTTTTATTTCATAAACTTCTCATTTATCATTTTAAAACTAACGAGGGTACTATAAAATTCATTCATAGATTTCTTTTCTCGATCCTTATCTTCCAATGATGAAACTTTTTCATCAAATATATATGAAATAATTCTAAATATATTTTCATATATAGTATAATATTCCAAATTTTCATTAAGACATTTGATAGTGTTAAGAATGCCATTTAACGTGGTAAAGAAGTCACAGATAGATTCATACTCACCCATTTTTAAATATTTATACTTCATCCTATAGATTTGTAACATTCCTTATTTAACTTTATATTGTCTTGATAACTATTTTTCAACTTATCCTCGATAAATTTATTAGTGGAAACACCCTTCACTCTTATAAACTCACTTTCATAAAGTGATGAGTGAAAATTATTCTTAAATATTCTATCATTCACAAGATTCTTTTTGTAAATAGATATAAGATGAATTATTTCATAAATATGAGGAAATCCATATGTTTCAAAAATTGAATCATCATACCCAAGAGACAGACGATAATGAAACATTATATCATTATAGATATGATAGTTCGTAGCATCGAGGAATGAAATCACATTACTGTTAACAAAATTAAGATTCTCCATCACAAATTCTCTTCAAAAACATCATTAGTGGGTAAATTATGGGAACCTTCAATTTGATACCAACATAGATTTTCTATCCAGGATCAATGTATCACTGAGTGGGGGTGAATCAATGTCATAATTTTATTTTAAGCTTTCTTCTTTTTAAAACAACCTTTTAATATTGTTAACAAGTTGTGTATTTTCTGAAAAAAAACAATCACAATTTTATAGCAACACAATAATTTAAAAGTTTTACAACTCAATAGTAGTAGTTGTGTCTTAGGAATAATTTGGAAACAACCCATTACCACACAATCCACTAGAAAAAATCCATTTGGATGGATATAAGAAATAGTATATACCCTTACACTTTTGTATCACTATGTTCAATATATCATTTTATGTGATTCATGTAGCATGAAATAATGTAATTCATGTTTTTTTAATGACATAAAAAAAACAATAGTTGTTTCAAAACATTTTATTTTGATACTTTGTCAACATTAAAAAATATAAACTTACAAAATAATTCAATTCCCTGCCCAGTTTTTGGTAAATAATTATCTGAACTTATAAATAATTCATAGTCTAATCCCTAGTCTGATTCCTCAGTCTAATTGATCAGTCTATATGTATAAATATACCAAAATAAATTTGAAAAATTTCTAAACTACATCTTATTCAGTCTAGAAATATTAGTCTGATTTCTAGTTCTAACAATCCAATATAAACTAAATTGATTTTTCTTTTTTCTTTTTTTATCTAATTTTTTTTTCAGGAATAATCAATTTGTAATCTACTTATCTCTAAAATATTCAAGTTCCCGACCTTCTATCGTCACCTATGAGTAGTACCGGTGTCAAAAAGTAAACATTTCTCTCTTACTTTTATAGTTACACAAAAAAAAAATTTAGGAGGGATTCTGAAAGGTTTTCAGGTTTCTAAAAAATTTAACAGAACATCAATTCCCATTTAATTTTGGACACATTATTGAATTATTTAGTGCTTCTCAATTCTTCTTGATTCTTATAAAACCCTATATATCTTCTCAAAAATTCATCTCTCTTCAAAAAATTTTAATAATTCATTAGTTAGATTATTATTTTCACCTTGATTTTTTCATTATGATGAAGATATATACATCATCAATTTTTATCATTATGTTTCTCCATACCGACTAATTAATGTAAACATTAAAAAAATTCTTCCCTAAAAGTTGATGATTATATGTTAGACATTATTTACCATTATTTTTAAATAAATATTGTCAAAAAAGTAATGGTATCATCACTTCTTGATAGCACCTCAACTATGGATGCAAACCCTTTTTGGTAAACACATTTTTAACTGATTAAAAAAATTCTTATTTTCTTATATTCCATAAAATAATGACTGTACATCTGATGGAATCTAGAATCCAATTACTTTTTTAGTGTATGTTATTAATGGATCAATCTCTAATTCATTATGATGTATCAGTGTCACCTCCATTATAATATTCCTTACTATAAGTTGCCTGATATCTATTGAACCAATTGATGGAAAAATATATGTTTTTCTTTCTTGACCCAAGTGATAAGAAATTGATAATAATGTAAATAGTTTACTATACTTTTTTTATCTCTAATATGATTTTGCATCAATCACAAAAAAATCAATTTCTTTTCCATTCCATTGATCCCAACAACTCCTAATTAAAAAAATATACCTTTGATTGTCTTTTACTACCATCATTATGTCAAGTTATCAATGCTATAATTATTCTAATATTGAGTTCAACACCATGTACGTTAAACCGATGTTAGTAGAAACATCTTACCTTATCAACATCTTTATCCAAATATTTATATAATTAGTTTTATTGGTTAGATTGAAATCCAAAATCATTATTTTTAAATGTTCTGAACAACCTTCTCATCCTTCAAACCAACCAGTGTCTGGTGATCTCACACTGGTGAATTAAGACCAAAAATCATTACTTCCACAACCATCTTTGTTCAAAAACTTATGCTTTTATCATGACCTCATCATGAATTTGAGAACTAATAATTAAAACATAGAATCATCTCCCATAAATTGGGGAGTTTTTTAATATCCCATCATTATAAAAACATCGTTCTTTCCAAGAAAACATGAATCTGATTGGAAATATATATTATACTTATTTAGTTAATAAGGGTTACATCACATGTTTCCCAAATCAAGTATGATATTTGATAAATAATAAACAACAATGCATCATCGAGTTTTCCATTGAATCCAATCATCCACCAATATAGATTCTCATTATGGTCTAACCCTTTATTTTGCACCTGTGGTAAGTCTTATGAATCATTTCTTCAAGAAAAATTAATCTTAATATAATGGAATTTAATAATAATTTATTGTTATTTCTTATGAAAAATATTGTGATTATTATTGTAAATAAAAAATTTAGTGACTTGTTTTCTTTGAAAAAAATAGATATTATATTGAATGAAAAATTATTTCAGATTCAAAAAATACCATCCATACAAATTTTTCCTAACACAAATAAATTTTAAGATAATGGTAAAAATTATATATGTTTTCATTTTTTCACTAAACTAATGGATTAATTTAATTTTATACCTCTTAATGAGATTTTATTCTCATACCATGTTTTAAATTTTTTCATAGGGACTACGTATGGTTAAGGGAAATGAATAAGTCAATTTAGATGCCATATATATTTTCTACAAAAAATTATCTCATCCTTCATTTAAAAACATGTAAATTCTGGAAAAATTGGATACTTATATGAGGTCTCTAATTTTTATTTTATTGTATTTTTATGTATGGGATATGACCTAATTATCTAAAACTTTAATCCTAAAAATCTCTTCCATGTAAAATAAAGTAAAATTCTTAAAGTAAACTCAATATTATTTAATGATTAATTTCGAGGAATTATAGTTGGTATCAAAGGTCAATTTAGATAATATTAGGGGATTGGGTAATATTCATTGTATACCCTTAGAATATTTTACCTTATGGTTAAGTTGAAATGATATAAAATTTTAATATTTCTATGTTTCTATACTTAATGTATTTTTTTTGGAATGTTTTTCCTTATAGGATACAAGATAGTTGCTTTTTAAAGGTATCAAGAGGAAAATATCCATCCAAATCATCATCCTGAGATGGTTAAAAATGGAATATAGCTATTTATTGCAATGATGGATCATTTTAAAAAATATATAAATATTTTTGGTAATCATGCTGGAGAGAAACTCAATCTATTAAATAGGAAATTTTTTGTAGTAGATAAGTTAATGAGGCAACATCTTCCATTATTCAATGTATGATCTAACCCAGTGATATAAGAAGGATGTATCAATTCAGTATATAAGTTATTTGAATTTATGGGATTTTCGGGACACCAAATGGTAAATATTTTCATAGATCATTTTGATGGTGATGTTTATCGATGGTTTTATTTTCATAAGAATATTGTAGAGAAAGATGATCTAGATTACATGGAACTGAAAACATCTAAGGATATTTTTCTTGATAAATATGTTACTATGGTTGTTTGTCTTAGCATGGAGAAACATTTCTTGGAGATAAGAAAAAATATGAATATTCTATGGCTTCATGTGAAGAAAACATCATATAATTGGCCAGGTATGTACCGAAATTTATTCAAGATATTGATTGTAAAATTAATATATTTTAATTAAAATTTAAATCTAGTATATAATGATCCTTGGCCTCTTGAGAGTTCAAAAGTTATGTAAAAGTGGTTTTTTGTGTTGAGGAAATTGAATTGAGGTATTTAAACACTTCCATTCAATAATATGACAAGAGTAAATAATGGTCAAGGTGGAAGGAAATGGAGAAGAAAAATAATAATAATTCTATATATAATCCTAAAACTCATTCCATGTTTGTTAAAATACATTTTGTGGAATGCATATTAGAATCTAGAAAGTGTTAATGGTGTAGTATTTTTAGTCACAAGGCTTGTAAATATATAAAAAATAGTCCTGAAAAATTCATGTATGAGATAACAGATAACTAGTCAATATTGTTATATTTTTGATTTAATGAGTTGGGAAATTACGCTAACTTGTTTCCGAAGTTACATACTCAGGGTAGAAATTATCATGATCATAAAGAAAATGGTGTGGGAAAAACATTTATGACTATTTTTATTGATGTTGGTCCATCTAGGGAAGTGATAGAAGCTCTATAGAGCATGGCATTTTTTGAAGGTCGTTCAAAATCTAAATGTCTTAGGCACCCCTTCTTAGTTATTTTAATTAATGGAAATATATTTGGATAAATTTATTGATTTTATATATATGTATGAGATATGGGTTAATAATTTATTTGAGTAATAATACCACAACATGTGTAGTAATAAGTTTAATGGTATTGGTGAAAATTAGGGTTATATATCTCTAGAATAATATCGTTATAACTTTGGGTATCACTATTTAACATTATATATGAATTTATTATATCATCACATGAAGGTTTTAATTACATTACTATGTGTTAACCTTTTTTTGGTTAATATATAAGATAGCATGAATATCATTTTATTCTTTGAAATATTATGTGATGTGTTATAAGTTGATTATAGTACTCTAGGGACAAAAATTCATCATGTACACACATTTCTTAAAGAAAGTGATGTGTCTATTGTAGAAATTGATTATGGTATGAATGTATACTCATCAATAAATTATACTTCATTATTCTCCTAGTATATATGGTGAAGGAATCCATCAACTCTAAGAAAAAAATATTGAAATAAAATTTTATCCTACTACTTTTAGTTATAATGATATCAATTAACTTTTCGACACCAAATTGGCTTGTGGTTTTTTCTTCATTGACTTCCTCTTTACCATGTTCTTCATCACTCTATATTAGTCCACATGAACTAGTTTTCCCTACGAAATCCATTTTTTTATTTCCTAATAATGTTCTCCGTATGTGGAATCCTAGTTGTTCATAACATTAGGTGACTTTTATGTTTCTAAATTTCCCTTTTTTATAAGATGTTTTAAACCATTTTTAATATGTGTGTTTCAAAAAATTAATTCTAAAATTTTTAAACCATTCACAACCTAGACGAATTTCAATGGTGAAATTAATTTTAAGGGAGGTATGATGTAACATCCTGAGATTTTAGGAAATATATTCTTTCAAATTTATTTAAATTATTAAATATATTATGTTATAAAAAATATATAATTTGTAAATTAATCACAAGAAATTCCATGTTTATTTTGTGTTGCACACAACATCGAGTACCCTTAATAACTTATGTTACACATAAGCCCGAGTCTTAATCACATTTCAGTTGAAATTAAAAAAATGAATGAGATTAACTAAATTATGAAAATATAGTTTAACATTTTTTATAAAATTAATTCATTGGTTACCAATTAATTAGAAATTAAAATAAAGACAAATATAATATAAAAGATGTGTTTTTATTAAAAACCTGTTTTTATATGAATAATGGGATTTCATATTAAAAAAATAAATTCATCACTATTATTTAATTATATTAATGAATTTAATATTTAAGATATATAATAAAAATAGTAAATTCATATAATAATTTATATATGCTTAATATTAGAATAAATCCAATTATAAGTATAAAAAGCTATATATTTTTAAAATACATTTTTATCTCCTTTTAATGGTGCACTTATTTAAAAACTAAATTTGGAAAGTTTTATAAATTATATTTTATAAATTAAAATTCATTTTTTAAATAGGAATATCAAAATTTACTTTGGTTTTATTTATTGTAATCTTTTTGAGAGGTTTCATGTTGTAATGAATAGTAAAAAAACTGGATTTTAATTGAAAAATTATTTTTATCTAAATAATTTATAGTGTTGAATTATATTTTTAGTATGTTTTGAAGTATAATTTGATAAATTTTATACAATTTAATAAAAAAATTTAATCATAATAAATTTAGTATTTAAATTGAATTTAAAAACATTTCAAACTTTTGAATATTTTACTTTAGAAACATGTTTTCTCACTCAATCTGTGAGATTAATTTTAAATTAAATTATTCCACTTATATGATTTGAATTTTAAAGGATGGATTGAATATTTTTAATCTTAAATATTTATAATTTTGAAAAAATTCATATTAATTTTTGACCACAAATATTAATGAATTAAATTAAAATTATTATAGTGATTAAGGTAAAATGACTTTACTTAGTAGTTAAAATTTAATCATTAGAGGAAGAAATCCTAGATAGTTTTCCAAATAAAATTTTATGGATATATTTTTACCATAAACCCAATTTTAAGGAATTTTTTCATTATTTAAGGCACATTATGTAATGGAGACCTCCCAATCCTGTTTATCGTTTTGTATTTACAAGAATGTCACTCATCCTCCACGATACAAAGGCACTCATTCTCCCCAATTATTGAAACCTATAAAGCCTCTGGGATCATCTAAAACCTAACTAAATAATCTCCCAACATATATCTTGTCATAAAATAATCCACAATTTGAGAATAAATCAAACCAAAGATATTATTTGGTGCAAAACAAAAGGAGTTACATGAAGAAGAGGTAACATACTTTATCAAGATCTTTTATTTTATTTAATTCTCCAAAAATTAATTTATTATATAATAATATAATTATCCAACATATATTTATATTATTTTATGTAAAATTTAATACCTACACCTTGACACACTTCTATCAAATGTGTAGTTAAATCACTATTTGTGTGTACGTCCAACAACCACCTCACAAGACGATGTTGTTATTTTTTTCATTACCACATATTATGGTTTGTAATTATGATGGGAGTACTATATTTAAATAGTATATATGATATTTATAATTTCTTAATACTTCTGTAATTATTATATAACACATACATTCATGTTTTCCCATTTGTGTGAATATTATAACATCATTTGTGGACAAACGAACTACCTTTTTTTCAAAGTTATGTGACACGTTCACACATTAAATTGAATGTATTGTGTATTGGTTTAAAAAAATATGTGGTATAAATCACATATATATGATATTCATGGCATAATTTTTTTTCTATAAATAAAATATATCATTTTAATTATTACCCTTTCACGCACTAAAAAAATTAAAGCATCATTTGTGTATCTTTGTACTACCACCTCCCTGAAGATATGTGATTCCTTTTACATCAAAATAATTATATTTAAAAGCATTTAGGTTTAAATAATATGTTATTTTTTATTTAATTATATTTATTTAAATATTAATGTTACTTACCTTCTTCCCATAATGATAATTGAAAAATGAGAACATTACTCATGCGTATGTATGGCCTATCATCTCCATGATTGTAATGTTTGTTAATTTTTCCTAACCTTATTTCATGATTGGTTTTAAAAGTATAATTTTTATATAAATATAATAATTATATAATTTTTATTTTTATTTATATTTTTTAAAAATGATTAATTTGACCTTAGTTGATGTACTAAATGTTGTTTTATACATAGAAACTAAATATGGGAAAAATAGCCTATGTAAACATAATGGTTTAATTAGTTTTAAACAAATTTGTAACAAGTGAAATAGAAGTAATGGTAAACTTTAAATTTTTTTTGATGAGATTAATTAATTAAAATCACTTTATTATTCATTATGATAATGACACACATGTCAAGTGAAACTCAAGGTAAGATACTTTGACTCAATCTCTACTCGTTGAGGTATCGTTTTTGATGTTATACACCCATATTATTTTGTGAGGTGTATATATAGACCCATTTGATATATAATATTTATTATCATGTTATTTAATTATATTTTTAATGTTACTTTTCCAGGGGGCTTGTGATTAAAATGTTTCAAATTGATATGTGACACTTTACCGAAGAAATGGTGATAGCCTCGGAGCGGTATCTCCCCCTTCCTCACAGTAGCTAGGGTTTTTTCTCTGGATTTGATTCCCCTTACCTCTCCGGTAGGGCTTGGTTTTTGATGGCTTCCTCTAGATTCTTCAGTATAGGTGCGACTTGGGGACATCATAGCGTGGTGGGGTTCTGTCATGGTTTGAGTGGTGGAGTTCTGGCACGGTGTAACAGTCTTTTTACATTCTCGATGTCGTTGCATCCTTGAAGAACACCAGCCTCTATCCCAGTTCGACACATCTCGCCCCCTTTGGCAACTTCAACTTTGATCAACATGACTTGTATTTTACAGTGATGACATGGAGATGTTGGATCTGGCTCCTCAGTTCGATTTGGCGCAGTCAGGCGGCATTTATAGCATGCATCCAGTGCGGGTTGGTAGGGATGTGGATTTCAGGGGGGAGAGGATCTTTTTGTTTTTGTAGGATTGAAGGGTTTATATGGTGCCTCCACCACTCAAGTTCCCCTACTTCAATTTTTTGTTTCCTAGATTCATGACTGATGTAGGTCAGGGTGGCTCGGATCTAATCAATGGAGTCTACTCTCTGGGTGCTCATGTGGATGGTTGGATATTCTTGTCGATGGTGGAAGGGGGCTTCCCAGTGGTGGCTCTGGTGACTGTTGTGGAATTTTGGTGTCATGTTTGTACTTCTTATGGTGCTTTGGAGGGTGGTTTTTAATGCTATAATGGTTTTTTCTGCTATAATGGTCTATTTAGGGATCTATGTTGTCGGTTTTGTTTGATGCTGATGAAGTGATCTAATGTTGAGTTATGTTTTTATGAGATTTGTGGATGTTTTTATGAGTATGGTTTGATCTCAAAGGTGGGTAGAGCAGCCGAACTCGATTGCAGGAATATAACCCAAAGGAGGCTTCTAAACTAGCAGTTCATCATTGTAGTTCTTTTTAGAATCCATTGTTGAGAGGGTATGGCTTCATCCATCAAATTGAGCCCATGCTTTGAAATTGGACACTTTCTAGATGATTAATCGTGCAATAATGATAGAATTCAACATGATCATTGGCTAGGGAGGGGCACCTTTTGTTGTCAGTCTGGTTGTAGTCCTTTTTTCCTTTGAGTTGACTTGTCTTAAGTCTATTATGTCTTTAGGGTTACCCCCTTCTTCCCTTAAAATGGTTCTTTATCAATAATTAAAAATTTAATGGCCTTCGTGCCATTGGATGGATGGTATGGGACACTTTGGAATGTTTTAAATTTATCTTCCCTTGGAATGTTATTAATGGTTTTTAATTCTATTTCCATTCATCAACATCAATAACCCTTATTATTACATATCATCTACTAGGTATATATCATATTTATACCATTATTTTTCTTTCTCTATATGAATTAAGATTGTTTCAAATATATTTTTATGGATCCCATTTCATTTCCACTAGTAACCCATTTTTTGAAGATATTGTTAAGGAACCAATTTATATTCCATGGGTTAATCATTTTTCATAGAAAATAACATTAAACCCTATTATTTTAATAATTTTTATCAGGTTATAAGTTAAAAATTACCATTTCTATGAGTTTTAAGATAATTGATTTTATTCGTGAAATGGTACATGGGCATTATATCAAATAGGTGAGATCGATATTGCTTATATGAAGGGTTGATCCCCATTATTGTTCACAGGTGAGCCCGATATAGATTATATGAAGGGTCGATCCCCATTATATAACATGGTAAATGGGTTGTCCCAATATAGCTTATCCAAAGGGTTGATCCCCACTATAAATCATCGACGTGTCCAATATACCTGTAGACGCCGAAAAAAAGTCCATAACTCCTAGAGGAAGTTTCAAAATGGTAAAGCAAAGTCATATTCGGAATCAGAGGCCTTGTTCGGAGGCCTGGGAAGTGGTGCGTGAAATAAAGGAGGGATTGCGTGAAATAAAGATGTGCGTGCGAATCATTCCCGAGATTCACATAATCGAGCCGATGGTGCGGAAAATTTTACGCGCCCCGGTTCCGCGCGGTGAAGCTTTGTGCGCCGACGGTTCCCATTGAGGAAACTTTTGCGCACCGCCTGGATTCCACATCGGCTGATGCCTATTAAGAGAAGGTGACCCCTCACGATTTGGGGGGTTGCAGAATTCGGATCGGCTCCCATGTGCGCAATTCGACTCCCCCCGCGTGCAATATGACTTTCAGGTAATCCCCCTTTTCACGCAACCTTGCCCCGGGGTTCACCTTTGCGCGTAACTACACCGGCTTAAGAGAATTTTCCTCCTCCTTCAGGTACTTCCCTTGTGTGCGATCATTTCCCCTTGCGTGAAATCCCCTTCTATGTGCGCAATCACCTATCTGCGCAATCCTCTGGCCCTATTGCACGCCATCCTGATGTTTTGCACGCAAAGCCTTCCTTTTGCGCACAACACCCATGACCCCTTTAAGTTGACGCCCCTTGGCTGCCTTTCCGTGCCGGCACATGATGTCTCCCATGCCGAGCATGCGCTCCATGCATTGTTTTCCCGTACGGCCTTCCAGGCTCGTACAAAGTAACCTCATGGTCCCTTGGGTGGGTTTTCCTGTTTTGTTGCTTTGCCTTATGCTTCTCCGCATAGGCACGCTAACGGCTATTGCTTCTTCGCATAGCCACGCTTACGTGGACCCCTCAATGGTTCACCCTGTGGCCCCCCTTCATTGCGGCCTTGCCAATGCCTTCCCTCCCACAAGGGGTAGAGGGCATTGGGCATGTAAGCCCTAGGGGTGTGGAGCGAACCCACCTCGTCCAAGATGCAGGACGTTAAACTGCTACGAACCTCGTCCTTAACACATGATGTTAAACTACGGTCTGACCCCGTCCTTCGCACGCAGGGTCCCCCCAGCTCGGACATTTTTTACGCCACTCGTCTCCATAGGAATGGAATCTTCCTCGCATGGAATGAGATCCTCCTTATCGGAGTGGCGTTTGTCCACATTGGTAGGGCTGCCTCAGAGCGTAAGCCCCTAGCCTCTCTTACGGATGGTTGCACCCATGCACCTCCATACTTCCCTCTTGCCAAGGGAAGTGGAGTCCCTTTCCTATTGCGCTTTGTCGCACCATGGGCCTCCACCCTGGAGTATGCCCTGGCACCCCGGGCCACTAACCACATGTAAGCCCTTGTTTCCTCTTTTGGCCGCTCCACGCATAAGCCCCATTCTTTTTCTCACGGACGCACCCTTCGCGATGTGATCGTCTGCTCCCTGCTGCCTCTTGTTTCTCACACTGAGCATGACTCACGTGGGCTTAGAGCACGCATAGACCATGAAATCCTCTTATGGGCCGCCTCAGAGCATAATCCCCATACCAGCGAACTATGTGGACTTTGATCCGTGCTAAAACATGGTACGTAGGAAGCCTCCATGAGGTTTAGGAACACCACCCGGTCATTCCGACCACTCCACGTTGGTTCCCCGGCCACCATGGGCCGCCTCAGAGCGTAACCCCCATATCCACCATGGGCCACCTCAGAGCTAAGCTCTAGACCCCTCGTCCTGCATGACATTAAACAGTATGCCCTCATTCCACATGACGTTAAACTATATCTCGTCCCGCATGATGTTAAACTTTATTCCCCATCTTGAGCCATCTCAGAGCATAAGCCCCATGCCTCACACCCACGTCTCATCCTAACTTCCCCCCTCAAGAACATGTTCCTTGGGAAGGTCATGCCCTAGCCTGGAGATCTTACTTCCTCCAGGCTCCAATCCATGCGTCCATTCTCACAGGTCACCTCTTCAGGTGTCCCACCGTATCACCGAACTACGCGGACTCGGATTCCCTACCATGGGGATACATAGGAAGCCTCCACGTGGTTCAAGCCCGTTATTCCATCCCTTATGATCCTTACCTGGGCCGCCACATCTCGGTGAGATCATGCCACCCCATCCCACTCCATGGTATCCGGGAAGCCGCCCATGTGCTGGCCCCAACATCGGCATTCCCCCTTGGGGGTCCTTCAATCTAATACACTCTCATTGTTTCGATCAGTCTGATCTGTCTCCGCAAGATGTTAAATTCACGGAATACCCCGTGTTAGGCATAGGAAGCTGAGGAAAACCTCAGATGGTACATAATTCCCTGCGTTCGATTTGGGATGCCTCGAGCTTCCGCGCCCTCGAGAAGCCATGTGATAAGGGACAGAAGACAGACATGACAATCCCCAGCGTCAAGACATTCCAACGACACCCTAACGTGACCATTATCCTCACTGAAGGTTGCTACCCCGACAAGACCCCTTGGAGCGTCTCAAAGGAAGCAACATAATTAACTAGCGTCCATGCACATATGGTGTCGGGAACGAGCTTCACGAACCCATCTTAAATCTACGAGGGAGACCCGGACAAGGTGATGAGCTCTGAGGAGGAATCCACAGAAGGAAGAACCAGCATCCCATCATCCCAGTTTCGATCAAGGATCAGACGTCCCTGAATAAGGAACGGATGTCGCCCGCCTTTGGAAAGCAGGAATGCTGGGCAAGAAGTCGTGCGTCCTCCCCTGTGTGACGGACACACGTGCGCTCCCCAGCGTAAAAGTGTCATAAACAGAAAATGTTGAACCCGAGGTGAATCTCTTCTCCTCAATATGGGGGCAGGTAGCGTTCGGGGTGTTAGAAGATTAGCATGTCACCAGGTCTGGGTACCTATCACCGGGATGTGAAACCCACCAGGGGTTGAGGCAGTCAGGATGTTGAGCACTCCATTCTGCGGCATTGTCAGCATGGATCCCTCTCACCGACCATGGAAGACGGAATGACGTTGGGCTATTGGTTGTCGATTTCTTTTCCTGTTATTACTAATGGGTTCATCTCCTTGTTTCCAGGAATCAGATCACTACATCCAGAGATTGATCTCCACCTACCCACTGACGCAGGGGCAGGGGCAGTGCCGACGCGGCTACGCCGCGCGGTCTCGCCATTTCTACAGCCACCTCAGCTCCGATTTCAACGACTGTCGAGCGCTCACGCCCCCTCTCCCCGTCATAAATCATACAGCGAAGGGTGATCAATGACTTGGTTCGTAGGCACGATGAGGAATGGATCATCCCCACCATGGGGATGGCCCGTTTGGATCTAGAGGCGGTTGCGCCTCTCTATCATCGTCGCCCCCGAGCGTCGCGCAGGGAGCCACCGCTCCCCACTCCGACGTTCAAACCGCTTCAGGAGCCTATCCTCGGAGCGCGTTGACACATCTCTCCCCTACGCCAATGAGGTGGGGGATGTCTGGGTCCGCCCGATCGGAGACCCATCCTAGGGGTTAACGGCAAGAACCCCCGCCAGGCTGCATTGACGTCATCGCCCAGCTCCCCAGGCCGAGGACCAGGCCATCTTTGTGCCCACACCACCGACTCCAACCCATCTGACCTGACGCCAGCGTCAGGTGTGAGTGGAAGAGAATGCTCGTCCTGGGGCACCAATGTCATCAACCACTGTGGCCCGAGCCACTGTTGACTCCTGCTACCAGACCCCCGCACACGTTGAGCAGGGGAAGTCACATGCCCGACTGGGATCGAGGCCCCGACTGCCCTACAGGCAGGTTGGGATGACTCTCTCGGTCGTGGGCATAGGTAATGGCCACCGCGGAACAATCCACGGTAGTGCCACCCACCATGAAGGCTCATTCCGTGCCACTGATCTGGAAAGTTGAAGGCTTCTTCATGATAGCTACGCTCCGGGTATGACTCTTTCCAGCACCCACTGCACTGGGTACGAGGTCACTCCCCCTACCACTGGCCACGAGTATGGATCCGTTGCATATCCAGTCACTCACTCACATGGATGTCCTCCCCATATCCCTTTCGACATCTGTCCCGCTAATTCCCACACCCCGGCCTTCAGTCCCCTCTGCCCCAACACTATTGCATCCTGGGGACTCCTTGACGGAAATCATCCTTACCCTGATGAGCCACCCTGGGGTAGGAAGGCGGGGCGTCGTCGCCGTAGGAGGAATTTCAGGGGAGTCAGGACGGAAATTAGACCAGTCCATTTCTCAGACTCTGAGGTAGAGTACGACTCGATGGGGGAACCTTCCCCCCAACCCTTTGAGTCAAGGGCAGGGATGGGGATGCAGCGTGTCAGTCTCGTACTCCCCGAATGCGAGATCTGTATGATTCCCCCTCCCTCCGAAGGTATATCCAGGAGGACGAGGACATGTCGTACCCCCAGGTGTCAAACCCACAGTTATCACTGGCCTCCCCGGAAGCACCTTCCCCCTCAGTCATGGAGGGTGGGGAACTTTTCTGGGGACTGAAGGAAGAGTCGCAAGGTGACACACCCTCGGCGAGCACCGAAGCTGTGACAGGAGGATCATTCACTGGCCCATCCTATCGCGATGTGGCAGCTAGGGTACTAAAACCCTTGGAGGACGACTCATGGATCGACGGCCAATCGGCCTATTCGCCGTATTCCCCGCCGGCTAGCCAACTGGCCCAGCAACCTGCCTCGGAGCCGTTGCTAGCTCCCCGGCCATTCTCGGTTGATGAGTTGGTGTAGCAAGATCTGGATCCCAAAACAGAGTCGTGGAGCTTCTGGACCATCCTCACAGTGGGCCACTTCCCTGAGAAGTTTTGGCTGGTCGCAGGATCAAATTTTGATATGCCAGAGTCTCTCACCCCGAGAGAGTTTGAATGTTTCCGCCAGACTCTTCGGGTGACTCACTCCCGTCTTCGCCATCAGATAAAACCTTATCCCAAGAGCAGGCACATCTCGAGGATATCGGTGAGCAGTGTCGTCGGGTCGACCTGGCAGTGCTCCCTGCGGTTCGGCACCCCAATCACTTGGCCACCACAGGGCCCTCCAGAAACAATGTGTTTAGATATTTCAAGTACTCTGCAAGGTTATCGAGGAAGCCACCCCCCACGCGCACATCCGCAGATGGGAAAGTACGCTGCCCTTCCTTTCTGTGTGATCCACCGATAACCCGATTCACCGGGCGGCCCTGAGGGAATGTCGCCAAAGGCAGTGGCGGTCAACATGGATGACCTTTCAAATGAGGGAAACGGTGTGGAGCTCCTCGATGGGGACTCACCCCCTGAGGACAGGCCCCCACTGGATCCATCTGGGAGGATTACTCGCCTCCATAAGAGCCTCCTAGGTCTCCCCACACCCACTAAGGCACTGACACTGAGCTGAAATAGCGGCAAGGGTAAATAGCATGTCAGGGCTGTCAAGCTCGCCGAACCATCTACCTCAGTGCAGAAGGAAGAGGAATACTATGATAAGGCGACGCTACGCCAACAGCTTGCTTCAAAAAAGAGGTTGGTTGATGAGCTCTTGGGTGAACACATTGCAGAGCGGCGGCCTAACTACGGTAATCCTAGGCCAGGACAGTAGGGGCAGGAGCACCTACCCCTTTCCAAGATTCCCCCGAGCAACCGCGACCATGTCACGTTCGCCGACAGGGGAGAGGCTGACGCCCATGGAAATAGGGCGCAATACATCTCACTGAACCCTCCCGAGCGGCGGGATCACCTGGGGGACCATGCTTGGTTTCCTCTCGCTGCCCTAAGAGTCATTCCGCCAGCCGCGCCACGAGCTACTGAACTTGAATACCAGATTGGAGAGCCTGGAAATGAGATTGTGATTAGAGATCCCCGTCAGGATAGGAATCCGCGTCTGAACGATCTGATGGAAGTACTCATCGCCCGCTTGGAGGCCCTGGAAACTCGGCAGGTGGCAATCCCACCGAACGGCAAGCCATACCCAGCATGGGTGGATGATATGCTGGCCCCTCCTGGATTTGGGAACCCCACTTTCACCCCCTTTAACAAGACCGAAGACTCGCCACAACACCTGGCCCATTTCAACTCGAGGTGCGGTCCTATGTTAGGGACACCGGCGCAGCAGGAGGCTGCCAAGCTCCGTTGCTTCGTTCAGACACTGGAAGGACCAGCATTCGTCTGGTATAGCCAGCTCCCTGTTGGATCTATGACTAGCTGGGAGGACCTTCACCGGAAATTCCTCTACCAGTTCAGTTCCACAACCCGGAAGAAAAACATTGTAGACCTCTTCAGGTGCAAACAAAGGCCCGATGAGCGGGTTGCGGACTTCGTCGCCCGGTGGAAGGGGCTCACGTACTCCCTTGACATGCCACTAACTCATGAGAAATTACTGACAATGTATGTAGGGATCATCAAGGCAGAGCTGGTTCCTTCTCTGATCACTCAGAATTACCTTGGAGGGTTCCGGGACTTCTTAGACAAGTCTCAGCGCCTCGAAGAAGCCCTATAACAGGCCAGTCAGGCATGCCCGTTTCCTCCTGTAATCCCTGAAAGGAGAGCCGCCAGAGCCAATTCCACTGTTGTAGCCCAGATAGAGGCCCCCAGATAGCTAGAGTTGCTACCAGTAATGCCAGCTCAGTAGCCCCATTGGGGTCCACCCCCATGGGCATAGCCTCCGGCCCAGCAGCGACCGCCTCAAAATTGGTAGGCGCCTCTGCGTAATGCGCCGCCATCACCCAGGTGAGATAATTAGTCTCCGCCTCCTTGGCATGATCCTCCGGCCCCTGGTCATAGTTAGCCTCCAAGATCCCCCTTTACAGACAGAAGGAATCGGACTTACTCGTTTGACGAGGCCCAGGTCCCTAGTTATTTCTGTAGCGCCTTGGAGCAGAGGATCGTGCGGCTGCCTGAGTGCCGGAAGCCAGAAGAGGTGCGTCTCACTGATAACCCTAACTACTACCCTTATCACCCGATCCTGGGACACACCATCCAGCAATGCTATGTTTTCAAGGACTGGCTCCAAGACCAGATTGACAACAACATAGTCAGGTTGGGCCCAGCCCCGGCATAGGTGGCAGGTGTCTTCGTGAGACCAGATGGCAGCAGTGACAATGAGGATGAGTGGGAACAGGTTTCCGACCATGGGTCCTGGAAGTATAACGACTTTATGGACCACAGGACGGTTGCCCGTTCCCATGGCATCATCTGTACCCGCCTGAGTTAGCCAGAGCCCTCAGAATCTGTGAGTGCTGCTTTGGCATCGTCTTCCCAACCTACCTCTTCCCAGAAGAGCAAGCGGCGGCGCAAGAAGAAAAAACGTGCCCTTCCAGTGTCATCATCTTCCCCACGCTTAGCGATTTTATGATCCCAGAGATGGGGATCCCTCTGAGACTTCGTCCGGTAGTGGATGACTCCTCGAGTGAAAGCCCGGGGTATGCTTCAGTCAACACCGTAGAGTTGGTAAATCCCTTTTTGACTCCCGACGATGAGGAACGCCAGGTGGAACTCCCCAATGTTCCCAGTCGTCTCCAATGTCGTCGGAGTCGTGGCTATGTAAATCACTGGGGCACGGCAGTCATCACCTCCATTTAGGCCGTGCACACTACTGAGACCAGGCAGTAGGCCCGATACAGAGATCAGCGCATGCGGCCCCCTCACCCGGTGTCGACAGGTTCGCCTCCACCACCGTTTGTGTTGCTGGATCATGCGGGACCACCTCGTCTATGTCGCAACCAGCTCTGCGCTGCCACCAGCTGACTACAGCCTTCCGGTCCTAATGCGGCAGCCACCTACCGGGCTTCGACAAGTGAACAGCGAGACGTGCCTAGTACCAGTCAGTCACTGGTCCCGCTGGCAGGGCCCGTCATGCCTCCAATCGCAGAGCGGCATTCTGTAAGCAGAAGCACGTGTTTGGCTCGAATGTATGATGTTCTGAAGCACTTGTCCGACATTACGACAAGGCTTTCTATCCTTGAGGCCCTCCGCCTATCGTCTGAAATGCGTGAGGCGCTCGCCGAGGCTCTACGGAGCCCCCTCCAGTTTGAGATGGAGGTGGCGGCCGCAAAAGCCTTCCACGCTGAGGCGATTGAGGATGCCGAATTTCAGGTGGTAATCTCATTTTCTGGTGAAGATAAATACCTTCCCATACAGGGGCACATTCTCCCACTGTACATCACCAGCTAGTTCAATAGCGTGGAAGTCCGTCGCTGTCTTGTTGACACGGGTTCCGGGATTAACCTAATCCCAACTCGGACACTACGAAAATTGGGGTTGTCTGAGGATGATGTAACTCCCTCCGATATTAGGATCCAGGGGTATGATTGAACCAAGCAAACTCTACTCGGCAAGATTCGTCTGAAGATCGAGTTTGGTGGCCTAATTGCCAATACTGAATTCATGGTTGTCTCTCAGGACACCGCCTACAACGCGTTGATGGGCAGGTCATGGCTCCACCTTTATATAGCGGTCCCCTCATCATATCACCAGTGCCTCAAATACGCCCTTAAGGGTCGAGTGGGCGTGGTCCATGGAGATGTGTCTCCTTTTGCCTCTTGTGAAGCCCGTTATCTGGACGCTGACTATTACAAGAGAAAGTAAAAGCAGATCCTGGCAGATGAGGTCGAGCCTGCCACTGTCGTGAGTGGTCCCTGGGCAGGTTTGGATGATGCATAAGTCTTCCCAATCCATCGGTTGGAGGCCATGACCCCCGACATGGGGCAGTGCTTTGTTGTTTCGGGTACCAGAGGATGGCATATTTCCAGGTCCAAGCAACGGTGGGAAATCACCTCGTACTCTTACACCAGCCAGGCTCAGGTGATCCCCATGTGTCCTGCCCCTATACAATATCGGGATGTTGGGCTCTTGGAAATGGCAGTACGTCATACGTGTCTGTTTCGTCGGGCCAGAATCGATCGGCTCAAGCCAACGCACAACTACTGCTTTGATGTCATAAAGCGTGGCCCCTTGGGCCAAAGGCCAGATGGGATTGGATCAATCGCCTTTGTCCCCATGGTCTCCATAGTGCATGGGTCCCCTAACGTGACGACCTCTGCCGCCCAAGATAGAACCAGCATCCCATCAGGGTCTGGAAGCCCCGAAACGGCTCCCCCATGGATGATCCTTCCACAAGCGGAGAGGAGGACATGGAAGATGCTCCTCCTGCCTTTAAGGAGGGTGTCCCCACCACGGTCGATGAGTTAGTGCAGGTGAACCTCGGTAGCGAGGTGGACCCGAGACCCACATTGGTCTGCGCCGCTATGCCCCCCAAGGAACGACAATGGTACATAGACTTCCTTAGACAGCACTGTGATGTGTTTTCCTGGAGTTATGACGAGATGCCAGGACTAGATCCCCAGGTAGCCGTCCACCGCCTTCGCCTTCCAGAAAACCATTGCGGGTTCAAGTAGCCTCCTAGAAAGATGCACCCCTCTCATGGTGCCATGGTTGAGGCTGATGTTTATAAGCTCATCAAGGACAACTTCTTCAAGGAAGTCTAGTACCCCAAGTGGCTATCCAACATTGTTCCAGTAAAGAAGATGAACGGGCAGATCAGGGTCTGTATCGACTTCCGCAATCTCAATCGCCACTATCCGAAGGATGAATTTCTCCTTCCCTTGAGAGGGTTGTTGATTGATTCCATGACCGGGTTCCAAGCCCTCTCCTTCATGGATAGGTACTCCGGGTACAACCAGATCCGGATGGCCCCCGAGGATGAAGAGTTCACTGCCTTCAGGGCCCCCCAGGGTACTTTCTGCTACCAGGTTATGCCCTTCGGCCTATAGAATGCTGGTGCCATCTATCAACGGGCCATGAACCGCATATTCAAGCCGATTCTCGGGATGCTGGTAGAGTGCTGCGTGGATGACCTGGTGGTTAAGTCTCGTCAGTTTCAGGACCATCTCAAAGACCTTGAGAAAGAGTTCGGCTTCCTCTGTCCTCGCCACTGGAAGATGAACCCGTTGAAGTGTGCCTTTGGGGTCACCTCCGGGAAGTTTCTTGGCTTCATTGTTAGGTATTGAGGCATCGAGATCGACCCAGAGAAGATCAAGGTAATCAGTCAGATGCCTCCCCCGAGTAATATTTGGGAGCTGAGAGGCCTTCAAGGCCACTTAGCCAATATACGCCGATTCATCGCGAATCTGGCCGGCAAGTGTAAGCCCTTTTCCTGGCTCATGAAGAAGGGCGCTGCCTACGAATGGGACGAAGAGTGTCAGATCGCTTTTGAGGAAATCAAGCAGTACCTGCTTCAACCTCTGGTATTGATGCCACCTATTTCTGAAAATCCACTGGTCCTTTACGTGACCGCCCTAGAGTGATCCCTTGGCGCACTTCTTGCCCAGAAGAACAACTAGGGAATAGAGAATAGCCTCTACTACCTCAGCTGCATGCTCCTCGATGTGGAAATTAAATATTCTCCCATCGAGAGGAGCTTCCTGGCACTCGTATTCGCCATGCAGAAATTGACGCACTACTTGCAGCACCAGAAGGTACAGCTGGTCTCTCGGGTAGACCCGTTGAAATACCTCCTAAGCCAACATATGTTGACTGGACGATTGGCGCGCTGGGCGGTGATCCTCCAGCAGTTCGACATTAGGTTCATACATCAGAAGGCTGTCAAAGATAAGGCGTTGGTAGACTTCTTAGCTTCCCACCGAACCTCTGCGGACCAGCCACTGGATCAAGGATTTCCTGATGAGGCAATCCTCTCAGTCGATCACGCCATCCCATGCTGGTAGATGCACATTGACGGTGCCTCCTAGAGCCCCACTGGTAGAAGGCTCAACGATCCTATGCTTAACAGAGTGGGCCTGGGTATCATCCTCATCACCCCGGAGCAAGCCGTTCTGCCGTATTCATTCCTGTTGTCAGAAAGCTGCACCAAAAATGAGGTAGTGTATCATGCCCTCATTACTAGCCTCGAGTTGGCTCTCGAGATTGACGTACCCCATCTGTATGTAAAACGGGACTCCGAGCTAGTCATCAAGCTGGTCAATGGTGACTATGTTGTCAGAAAGATAGAACTCGTGCCATTGTTGGAGTGCACCCTCTGTCTAATGGCTAAGTTCCCCTCTCGGCCAGAGTTCGTTCACATTCCCCGGTCGCAGCACAGTCGAGCAGATGCCTTGGCTAGCCCGGCCGCATCACTTGCCGAACCCAAACAGGATGACCTAATCATCCACATGGCGCACCGGAGAGTCATTGCTCCTATTATTACGGAGGGCGATCGTGGCCCGCGAGTGAACCATCTCACTGCTGATGCCCCTACGTCAAGATCCCCAGGGGCTTCAGGTGCGGTAATCGGGACAGTTCCTGACTGGAGGACGCCCTTGGTTGAATATCTCTAGCACGACAATCTTCCGCTGGACTGAGCCGAGCGAGAACGAATCTGACATCGCGCGACGCAGTTCACCCTTCAAAGTGGTCCCAGCCTTGAGCAGCTCCATTACAGGTGTGGATTTGATGGTGTTCTACTCCATTGTCTTTAAGGAGTCGAGATCCCACAGGTTATGCAAGAAGTGCACACTGGTTCCTGTGGCGCCCACCAGGCCAGGTCGAAGTTGTCCCACCAGATTCGGAGGCTGGGATACTTCTGGCCCTCCATGATCTACGACTGCATCGAGTATTCCAAGAGGTGTCATGCGTTCCAAGTTCATGCTAAATTTGTGCATCGGCCACCAGAGCCTCCCCATACTACCAAGTATTCTTGGAACTTTGCAGTGTGGGGGTTGGATGTCGTAGGGCCTTACCCACTGGCGACGGACCGCCAGTGCCTGTTCATCTTAACCGCTACGGATTTCTTCTCGAAGTGGGCAGAGGAAATCCCACTCAGGGATGTCAAGGAATGTTTTATCACTGACTTTGTGAGCTCCAATATCATCTATCAGTTTAGAGTACCTCACGCTATCCTCATGGATAACGGAACCAACTTCAGAGCAGCCGAGCTGAAGAAATTGTACGCTAAGTACAACATTCGCTCTAACCCCACCTCCCGCTACCACACGTAGGCGAATGGAAAGATTAAGGCATTTAACAAAACCCACTCTAACATTATGAAAAATATGGTTGGTCAGAACAAGAAAAGTTGGCCGGACAAGCTCCCCAATGCCCTCTGGGCTTATAGGATGACGACTCATAACTCCACCCAGGTGACTCCGTATTCCCTGGTATACGGAGATGAGGCCATCTTGCCCATCGAGATCTAGTTTCCCTCATTACGCACGGTGTTCTATGACCAGTAAGCGCCAGATAGAGTTGCTGAAATCCGTCTAGCCGAATTGGAAGCGCTGGATGAAAGTAGGCTCTGCGCTTTATATAACTTGGAAAGACATTAGAGAAGGATGGCTCAAGATTTCAATAAGAAGGTTCGCCTCTGCTCCTTCCTGCAAGGTGACTTGGTGCTGGATCTCAGAGCAACAATGATTCTAGGTAGGAAACCACCCAAGTTGGAGCCCAAATGGGAGGGGCCTTTTATTGTCCATGAGGTCTATCCCAATGGCGTGTATTCCTTGGTGACTATGGATGGTGAGTGCATAACTCCTCCCACCAACGCCAGGTTCCTCAAGCAGTACTTTGCCTAAGCCTCATGTGGTCCTGCATGACCTTAAACTGTACAGTCCCGCATGACCTTAAACTGCACCCGGTCCAGCATGACCTTAAACTACACTTTGCCATACATCTGGGATCCTTGGTCCGAGTTCTAATACCTAAAACTAAGATCTGTATTTCATCCAACATGACGTTAAACTATGTCTCTAGAACTACGGGTGGATTGATTCCCATCTTTATGGGATACGTAGGATCTCCTGAACACTTATATTTCAGGTCCAGCCCCATCTCTTAGGAGATCCCACGATCTCCCGGTTGCCTCGGTCTTTTGGCCTGCCCTTCCCTGGGGAATCCGCCATCTTTTGGGCGCTCTCAAACTGATCCCTTCAACCCTCTCCAGTGGTCTGCTAATGTGTTTAGAGTACTCTAGTGTAGGACCTGGAGTGTCAGATTCGACTTAGACAAGTTTTCTTCCACTTGTCAAGCTTCGTGTTCCCCTTCATTCAGGCCCCACCATTCTTCACACCCGGAGGGACCCCCAAGAATGACCTGGATACAACGCCTAAGGGCTCTCCTACCATCACGGGCCAACACCCCTGAGGGTTTTGGGTGACAAATTGATACAAATACCATGTTGAGAATGTGGGCAGGGGTTGATACTCATTTTTTTGCCCCTACTTCTAGGCTAACGCGACAGGATGCTGTGTTGTGAACGTGGTCAGCAGTAATCCTTAGTCGTCACACCAGCTTCCTCGGGCCTTGAATGTTGGTTGCATGATTCACATTGTGTTCTACCCCCACCATTTCAAGGTGGAATCTCGACACTCCTTGTACTAACCCTCAGTACACCCCCACACATCGGACAGACCGAGATGCGTAACGGTGTCTCTCGGGGCTCTCGCGATCTTAGCGCTAGAGTATGTGCTTGGGATTCTTCTTTACAGGTTGCATGCAGCTTGACCCTCATCCCCATGGGAATGAGGAGTCTCCTAGACATTGCGTTTCGGGCCCACCGTAGCTAGGAGCTAGCATCTCTTTCCCCCCTGGTTGTTGAACCCTCGTAGGCCCCTTTGTCCCGAGGCTCCTCACTCGGAACCGCGCGCGGTGATGGTATGGGATTACGCCCTCACCCGCATGAGGTATGATTTATCGCATCGTGCGTGTCCCTCTTGGTCCAAGCCTTACGACCTAAAATGGTGAAATTAGTCCAAGCCATATGACTTTAAACTGTGCTGTTGGTCCAAACCATATGACCTTAAACTGTGCTGTCAGTCCAAGCCTTATGACCTAAAACTGTGCTGTTGGTCCAAACCATATGACCTTAAACTGTGCTGTTGGTCCAAACCATATGACCTTAAACTGTGCTCTTGGTCCGAACCATATGACCTTAAACTGTGCTGTTGGTCCAAGTCATACGACCTTAAACCGTGTTGTTGGTCCAAACCATATGACCTTAAACTGTGCTGTTGGTCCTACCATGAGACCTTAAACTATTATGATATTGTCCTGACCGCATGATGAAAAATGGCACCGCATTGTGATGACCTCCCCATGGGGGACATCACGCCAGGTATTGGTCGATTACCATGCCACTTTCCAATTCCTGTTATGGCTCGATTATTGTGGAGATGCCAAGAATTTCTACCCTAGGCCAGTCGCCCCAAAAAAGAAAAACAATTTACCTTCAAGAAAAAACAAGATATATCAAATGCTGCTTCGTTTGGTGCGAGGGCTAGACCTGCACGACTCCTTCTTCCTTTGAGAAGGCGCCATATCGCGCCATGTTTCCTCTCAAGAACTATGTATGGCTTGATTATCATCCTTATGAGATACGTAGGAGCACCTGGGAACTTCCCCACAGGCCCAGCCTCACTTTTCGTGTTCGGTCTCTCGGCCTAAACGTGTCCCCAAGAGCACATAGTAAGCAGGGCTTTTCCCCACACTCACGTTGGGTTTTGCAACTGCTTTACCATGTGTCTCCCATTCCCCTTCTCCTTTTTCTGAGTTCTAAGACCTAAAACTAAGATCCTTTGCTTGGCTTTCCACGACTCGGTCTCTCTTGTGGGATTGTACGGTGTGGTGCGGGATTATGTCCTCATTCACGGCAGGTTACTCGTTGTGTCATGCCTATCCCTAGATGAGATGTGTCCCCCATCCCACACGACGTTAAACTGTATTTAGTCCAACATGACGTTAAACTGTGCTTCTAGAACTATGTGTGGCTTGACTCTCATCCTAATGAGGTACGTAGGAATGACCAGACATTTCATTTTGGGTCCAGCCCCAGGGATTACCAAACCTCATCCCTCCTTATTGTCGGCCCCTCGTCCTGACTTCATGTGAAGTGGTGTAATCGTGACATCCACCCCGAATAAGTTCGGGATTCCCCATAGTAGTAATGGGAAGAGGCAGTTCTCTCGCCAGAGAGGTCCTGCCTGAAAATTGGGACGACCCGTGACCAGGTTGGTACGTCTGCCTAATGCGCCTCTGCCACGGTGGCACAATTTTAGGAGTGTTGGAATCTATTCGAACAAACCACCACTCCACCTTCCACGCTTTCCATGCCCCATTATTCGGATCCTCATTATATTTCATGTCTGACGGGACCCCCTAACAGTATGGATGATAGACCTACGGTCTGCCTACTGTCCTGGGCCAATGTTCCGAAGGACTGGTCATGTTTGACGGGACCCCCTAATAGTATGGGTGATAGACTTTGGTCCGCCTGCTGCCACAATATGGATGATATACCTTTTTTTGCCTATTTTAGCAATATGGTTGATAGACCTATAGTCCGCCTGCTGTCCTGGGCCAATGTTCCGGGAAACTGACCGGCGATATTTGAGTTAGGCCCCGTGTTGCGAACATGGTCAGCGGTCATCCCTCATTTATTTTCCCACTCCAGGACAACACGATATGGATGTTGTATTTCCTTCACGGTTAACAGTTATCCTCCATCGTCGTGCCCCATAGTGTTCTGAATTCGGGTAGCGTGATTCACCTTTCCTTTCCATCTCCCTATGTTCGGATGGATTTCAATGCCCCCGGCATTGCCCCGCTTGTGTGTCAGAGCACATTGATAAGGTGATATATCAATCGGTCTGAGCTCTTCTCCTCGAAAATCCAGGCCCAATTTCAGATGCCTGAGGCTTGGTCAATTCCCCAAAGTTGGATGAGATGATAACACGAGTATCCTTTGCTTCTCGCATTGGGTGCGACCCACAAGATCTTAACGATGGTTTGTTATTCATTTCAGAATTATGGTTGAGCATATTAAACCAAGGGTACATATGAATGGATTTGGACATGTACTGGATTGAGATGGTGAGCAGTACAAGCAAGAGGTTCATGAGATGGCCAAAACAAATCCCTTAAGGATCAGCGTGATGAATCGACCTTTCCAGCGCTACTACCCTTTGGTTGGTAGCCTCTAGGACTGCTTCTCTCCCCTCAAAGACTCTCTCCTCATCTGCCGCCGTAGAGCGCAGCTCACCAATCCGAGCTTGTGCCTGAGCCCACTCGGTTCGAAGTACGGTCATCTGGTGACTCGCCTCCATCAGTTGTTCATGAACGTCAACCAAATGGGCCGTCAGTTGTTCCACAATCTTAGATCATGTTGTAATGAAGGCCTTCTTATCTTCCGCCATCCCTTCGAGGTGTCGGACGTCCTGCTCCGCCCTCAGCAACGCTCGGGTGCTCGCCGATCTTTCCCGACACTGGGCAATGTCGGTGCGCCGACTGCTCTCGCGTATCTTCTCGGCCATGTAATCATAGACTGTCAGATGAAGGCGCTGAGAGTCATCCCCTCCGGCACACAGGAAGCGTAGCCATGTCTGGAGTGATCCCATCCACCTCAGCCAATCCGACCGGGGCTGTCTGAGAAAGCGCTGGATACACTTCCACCCTTTGCGCCGTGTCATTCGGCTCTCCTTGGCTGCCTCTGATTCCGAGTCATCTACCTCCTCAGGGTCAGTGGGTCGGTACATAGGGAAGGCAGCCAGCAGATCAGCAGTAGGATCTGCCTCAGGGATGTCTTCGTGAGGAATAGGATCATCGACGTCCGAGCGACCTTCCTCTCTCGCCCCAGTAGCGACGATGCCTCCGTCAGCCTCTGGCCTTGCCTCAAGAACAGCGCCACTGATGCCCGCTGCCCCCTACTCACCAATTCATAGGGTTGACTTAGTGTAGAGAGCATGTTCTGAATGAGGTGGTATGTCCTCCATTGGTCCGCTCATGGATGGCCCAGGCTCCGGAGCCTGACGAGCCTCCATTGTTGAGATCACTACACAAGGTGTACACTGATTAGTTGGGATCTTTTCATAACAAGAGACAATAGTGAAGTGTGAGACTTACAGGAGTCCATAGCGTCGGTCTCTAGTGATCCGGCCACTGTAGGAGCCACCATGATGGGATACCCCTCTGCGCTTGTTAATTTAATGATGGGTGTTGGATCCCCATCATGTCCAACTGATTCCTCTCCTCCCACCTCTAGTGGGGACGCTCGTCTAACACTCATCCGCTCCTGAGTGAGGCATAGAGATGGTTTGGAAATTGGAAAGGAGAATGGATGAAGAAGGAACATGAATGAAGATAGAGAGAAACCTCGAGTATATCGGTTATGTCGAGATCAGAGCTGAAAATCTCGCCTCTCTATCGGAGACTCCCTTGGTTGGTCTCCCCTTGCAACCCCTCATCTTCGGGTTCTTTTACTTATTCATCTTCTCCTTCGCCTTCGTCTTCTCCGGTCTCCTCCTCCCCCTCCGACTCCTTGTCACTGTCACCTTCTCCCTGCGGCATCACTTCCGGATCATGCACCTGGTCGAGCATCACTTTTACTAAGAATGGTGTCTTTTTGCGCCAACCCCTTTGGCGCACGTATGTTTCCATGTCCATCAGATAAGCATGCCGCCGATGGAAATTTACTCGGTCGGTAACTCGAACGAGACCGACCTCTGGAAGCTGGATCTCGTTTTGCATGATCTTCTGCAAGATGACTTCAACGCTCAGCGATTGCCGCAGGGTCATCCAGACCGACCACAGTGCCTGGAAAATTGCATCTTGGAAAGGTTCGAGCATCTATCATATCTGATTCTCGGGCAGTTCCCTGGCCGCCGCATGTGACCCCCCCCCACGGGCAACGAGGTCGCGACGGCTCTATGTGATGTTCCCGCTGCTGAAGTCCTGGACTACGCAGGCCTTGCTGCCTGACGCACCCCTGGTTCCCCCCTTCCGGCAGCCCCTTGCCTTCTCCCCCGTCGCCTTGTTTCCATGCAAGTAACCTCGAGTTTCCGGACTCACTTGCGTAAAAGCCCCTTAGGGTACGCGATGGTCCAGTGTTCGGCATACTCGGTTTCTAGGCCAGCATCAACCCCGATGGGAGGAATATTAATGACATATCCAGAGCTGAAAGTGGTAAACATCAACCACATCTGGCGTAGAACGCAGGGATTCTTCTCATGCGAGACAGCCATGAATACCTTCTTCAGCATTCGTTGGAGGCACCTGAACTGCCTGGTGAATCGGGATGGCACGTAAGGCTTGTAGATCACCTTCTCGTCGATCCGAGCCACGAGCACCCCACCTCGAATGATCTGGAAATATTCCTATTGTTCCAGAGAGCCTTCCCAATTGTCCACCATCTGGCCGACCGGGGTGGGGAACGGGCTGAAGTGGAAGTTGTTGTGGTTTCCGATGCGGATTCTCACACCCTCCTCATTGAGCGTCATCGGTGCCACCTCTGCGATGTTCAGCAAGGACGGTCGCAAGCCATCGCCCGGAGGACGGATGGCATTTGGGAAAGTGTACCCACTGAGGTGAGCCTCCACCTAGCCATGGAAGATCTGGAGGGGGCCACATACTCTCTGAGGTGACCCCCCTCGTGAGATGCATCCCAGGATGGCGTACATCTTGGACAGTACGAGGATTCCCAAGTTGAACTGTTTGTTGGCGGCCATGGTACCCGCCATCACCAGTGTTGCTGGACGGACGCCCATCCTTGCGTCCCACACTGGCCGGAGCCACCCGCTCTGGAAGGTGGAAAGGAACTCGACATACCAAAAGTTCGGGTCCCGGGCCTCGATGACGCGATAACCCACTGATTGGTATTGCCCTGCCCCCAGGGTCCTCCATTATGACCCATCCCTTCTCCTCTGAGCCGCAGTTGGGCACTATTTACCCCGTCCCGGCATCTTGATGGCCGGATCCTTCTCAAGGAACATGATGAACCAGCCCTTGTAGGTAATGTCCTTCAAGAATTCCTTGACCCCCGACCTCTCTTTGGCCAGCTCCAGCAGGTGCCACGTCAGCATGGGCATCCGTGACCTGTCTTCCCAGGTGTTCTTTGGAGGGACGAACTCATCGTATTGGTAGACCTACAATGGGGTACCTCTGATGTAGTGAATTTCCCAGAGACTGATGCCAACTTCCCCATGATGAAGGTGGAATGTATTGGTATCAGGAGACCACCGAGTGAATAGCTCCGGCCCGAGCTCATGTTGATGGTGGAAGGGGAACTGCGACGTCCATACCGCCTCGAACAGGCAAATATACCACAGTTCATCCCCGAACTGGTCGCAGGTGTGGCAAACCCAGAACTCCCAAGCCCACTCTCTGGTGATGTTACCCCTAGACCGCAGGTCCCAATCCTTCAGCCATCCCTTCTTGTCATCCGTGACGCTCTGACGGAACGTGCTCGCGTAGAGGGACGGAGAATTCTATCTGATATGCTCATCCCCAGTAATAGACCTGGTCCTCGGGCTCAGCACATACACGTCCATATATTTGGTTTCCCTGGTAGGACAGTCGTTTTTGGTGATGTTGTAGCGAGGAAGCTCATCCTCTCAGGTAACCCATGACCGCGGTGTGTCCACCTCAAAACCCGGCAGGGGAACCTCCTCCAGAATGCCAAAATTCCAGAGCGGGAGGGTGTCAGACAGGGGATACATCTTCTGGGCTGGAGTCAGCAGATTGAACAAGGTTAGGTTGTTGGAAACTATCACCTTGGCGCCATAAACCTCCTTGTTCGCTGCCTTTTCGGTCCTACGAGCGGCGGCTTCCCCCTCATCAACTCAGTTTGCGGCCATCTCAAATATTTCGGGAGTTGCACGAAACCGGGATGTAGTGCGTGGAATCGGAGAGTGCTGCACGAAATCTGAAGTGGCGGCACGAAATCTAGGATATGGTCGCGCAATCGGAGAGCTAAGTGCGGAATATCCCGAGTAGGCACGCAAGGACGGCCAAAATTCGGAAGGAGGTCTACGCTGCCAGAGCGTTTTTCCGTGCAGCCGCAGGAGCAATTTTGTGCACGAGATCTATCAGCCTATCATGCGGAAAAACTGGGGTACGTATTTGGGACCCAGCGCCCCTTTTTATAGGCGATGCCAGGGTTCTGTGCTGCGCGGAAAGTAAATTCCACGCTGATTCGTCGTTTTGCGCGCCGCGTGGGTTGTTTGTGCGCTCAGCACCTAGGAGTGGCCCTGCTTCACCGTTTCAGTGTTTCCCTTAGAATCTGACCATTTCAACCTCTCGCCAATCCAATTCTGATGGGGGGGGGGATTTTTAGACGTCGAAAAAAGTCCGTAACTCTTAGAGGATGTTTCGAAATGGTAAACCGAAATCATATTCGGAATCAGAGGCCCGGTACAGAGGCCCGGGAAGTGGTACATAGAATAATGGAGGGATTGCACGAAATAAAGATGTGCGTGCAAAGCATTCCCGAGATTAATGTAATCGAGCCGATGGTGCGCATAATTTTGCGCGCCCTGATTCCGCGCGGTGAAGCTTTGCACGCCGACGGTTCCCGTCGCGGAAACTTTCGCGCGCTGCCTGGATTCCGCCCCGGCAGATGCCTATAAATAGAAGGTGACCCCTGGTGGTTTGGGGGGTTGCAGAATTTGAATCGGCTCTCGTGATCCCAATTCAACTCCCCCCACACACAATATGACTTCCAGGTAATCCCCCTTTTCGCGCAACCTTCCCCCAGGGTTCGCCTTTGCGCGCAACTCCATTGGATTAAGTGAATTTGCCTCCTCCTTTGGGTACATCCCTTGCACGCGATCATTGACCCTTGCATGCAATCCCCTTCTATGCGCTCAATACCCTGCACTCATTCACCTATCTGCGTAATCCTCTGGACCTATTGCATGTCATCCTAGTGTTTGGCGCGCAAAGCCTTCCTTTTGCGCGCAACACCCAGGACCCCTTTACCTTGATGCCCCTTGGCTGCCTTTCCGCGCCGGTACCTGATGTCTCCCCAACTTAGCATGTGCACCATGCATTGTTTTTCCGTACGGCCTTCTAGGCTTGTACAAAGTAACCTCAGGGTACCTTGGGCGGTGTTTCCTGTTGCGTTGTTTTGCCTTATGCTTCTCCGCATAGGCACACTAACAGCTATTGTTTCTTCGCATAGCCATGCTAACGTGGACCCCTCAATGGTTCTCCCTATGGTCCCCCTTCACTATAGCCTTGTCGATTCCTTCCCTCCCACAAGGGGTAGAGGGAATTGGGCATGTGAGCCCTAGGGTTGTGGAGCAAACCCACCTCATCCAGGCTGTAGGACGTTAAACCTATAAACACCTCGTCCTTAACACATGACGTTAAATTGTGGTCTGACCCCGTGCTTCACACGTAGGGTCCCCCCAGCTCAGACATTCTTTACGCCTCTTGTCTCCATGGGAATGGAATGTTCCTCGCATGGAATGAGATCCTCTTTTTCGGAGTGGCGTTTGTCCACGGGGGAAGGGCTGCCGCAGAGCGTAAGCCCCTAGCCTCTCTTACGGAAGGTTGCACCCATGCACCACCGTACTTCCCTCCTGCCAAGGCCAGTGGAGTCCCTTTCCCACTGCGCTTTGTTGAACCATGGTCCTCCACCATGGAGTAAGCCCTGTCACCCAGGGCCGCTAACCACGCATAAGCCCCTGTTTCCTCTTTGGGCCACTCCACGCGTAAGCCCCATTCTGCTTCACATGGACACACCCTTCGCGACGTGATCGTCTGGTCCCAGCTGCCTTTTGTTTCTCACACCGATCATGACTCACGTTGGCCTAGAGCACGCATCGACCATGACATCCTCATATGGCCCCCCTTAGAGCGTAATCCCCATACCAGTGAACTATGTGGACTTTGATCCGTGCTAAAGCATGGTACGTAGGAAGCCTCAACGAGGTTCGAGCCCACCACCCGGTCGTTCCAACCTCTCCACGTCGGTTCCCCAACCACCAAGGGCCGCCTCAGAGCATAACCCCCATATCCACCATGGGCTGCCTCAGAGCGTAAGCCCCAGACCCCTCGTCCCACATGATGTTAAACTATAATCCCTCGTCCTGCATGACGTTAAACTGTTTCTCATCCCGGATGATGTTAAACTGTATTCCCCCTCTTGGGTCGTCTCAGAGCATAATCCCCATGCCTCACACCCACGTCTCATCCTGACTTCCCCCCTCAATCCCACGTGGCATGGGAAGCTCATTCCCTATCCCGGAGATCTTACTTCCTCCAGGCTCAAATCCATGCGTCCATTCACACAGGTCGCCTCTTGAGGTGTCCCACCGTATCACTGAACTACGCGGACTTTGATTCCCTGCCATGGGGATACGTAGGAAGCCTCCATGAGGTTCAATCCCATCATTCCATCCCTTATGATCCTTACTCGGGCCGCCACATCCCGGTGAGATCATACCACCCAATCCCACTCCATGGTATTTGGGAAGCTGCCCACGTGCTGGCCCCAAAATCGGTGTTCCCCCTAGGGGGTTCTTTCAATCTGATCCACTCTCAGTGTTTTGATCAGTCTGATCCATCTCTACAAGATGTTAAACTCGCGGAATACCCCGTGTTAAACATGGGAAGCTGAGGAAAACCTCAAATGGTACAAAATTCCCCGCATTCGATGTGGGATGCCTCGGGCTTCCACGCCGTTGAGAAGCCATGTGATAAGAGACAGAAGATAGACATGCCTATCCCCAGCGTCAAGACATGCCAACAACACCCCAACTTGAAAATTCTTCTCACCGAAGGTTGCTTCCCCGATAAGACCCCTTGGAGAGTCTCGACAGAAGCAGCGTAATTAACTGGTGTCCATGTAGATATGGCCCCAGGAACGAGCTTCACAAACCCGTCTTAAATCTATGAGGGAGACCCGGACTATGTGACGAGCTATGAGGAGGAATCCATAGAAGGAAGAACCAACTTCCCATCATCCCGGTTTAAATCAAGGAGAAGACGTCCCGGAATAAGGAATGGATGTCGCCCGCATTTGGAAAGCGGGAATGCGGGGCAACAAGCTGCGCGTCCTCCCATGTGTGATGGACACGCGCACGCGCCCCGGCGTAAAAGCATCAGAAACAATACCTTATACTAAGGGTTTTCCCTTTTATAGATGTACAATGTATTGGGTAATGATAATGTTTGAAGTCAAAATTACAGTTATTCTAATTAAAATGGGTTTAAAGGGATTTAGTTATATAATTAACAAAGTCACCTAAAAGATTTTTATTTTATTTCTATTGGTTTTAATTATATTTATTTAATAAAAATGTTTGTTTTTTTTCATTGGAAATTTTTTAATTTTCATTCTCAAATAAATTTGAAAACTATGGTAAATGTTACAAGATTTTTCATGTTTTACTAAACTAATGGTTTCATTTATTTTTATTTCCCTTACTGTGATTTTTTCTCATACCATGTTTTTAGAATGTTTTCATAGTGTTTAAGGATAGATAAGGGAAAGTAAGAATGCAAGTTAGAAGTCGTGGAGACTTTACATGAAAAGGATTCATGATTTATTTTTAAATTATTATTTTCTAAGAAAAATGGACATTGATCATAACTTTACACTTTTTATTTAATGGTTTTGTTATGTAAAATTTACGACCCCATTCTCTAATGCTATAAACCTTAAAATATAATATGTGTGAAAGAAAGTAAAATTGTTGACATAATCTCAAGATTTTGTAATGATTAAGGATGGGGCCTTATAAATATTCCTTGGGTCTTGACTTATTATATATGGATTTTTAGGATGCTCTTGGGACAAGGTATGGAATTTAGTCACACATGGATGAAAGGGAACATTGCCACTAACATACTTTCTATTAAAGGGATTTATTCTAATAATCTAATAATTTTTAATTATATATGATCCATAAAAACTGATTGTAATATCTTTATAAGGGGTTATGATCTTGGGTTTCATCATTTCAGGCCACCCTAGCGCTCAGGTATTTTATAATAGAATTTCATTTTTAGTAAAATATGCTCTATAATTAGTGTACACAAATATGATTTATCTGTGAGGTTTAATTTTTATTAGTGCACATAATGTTGATAAGCATTAAATTTTTTGAATTTATTATCCTTGAGTTGGTTAAAGAGAAAAAATATATACATTGAAGACCATTTAGCCGAATGAAAAGGGACTTGATTCATGTTCAAAATTGGGAGTTTTATTTATAAATTAATTGTTAGAATGTAATTTTTAATATTAATCCTGTTATGAAACACATGTTTATGTTTAATAGATTTATAAAGAAGATATAATGATTGAAATATGATGTATTTCAACCATAAATTAAAGGATTTAAGGATATATTAGAATGAAAAAAGGGATAAATAGAGGATTATATGGAGAGACATGACCCAATTGATAGAATTGAGGTTTCATAAAATACTTATCTGAAAGAAAAATATATAATAAGGGGAACATGATTAGTTAGTTGTTGAAATAAAATTTCTATTATTATAATTAACATAAAATTAGTGAATAGGTCTTATGGAAGTGGATAATTCACTAACATAAAAAATTGTATAGTGTATTTAATAAGTGTTAATAAAACCTAAGGATAGAAACAAATAATTAGTTTTCATCTATCTATTACATGTACTAGTGATTTCAATTCCAGATAAATGTATGTTATTGTAACTCTATGGTGAAAACACAATACAAATACTGGGGTGACATTGTGTATAAAACATTTTATTTTCAATCATATATTGTCCTTTCATTAAAAAAATGAAAAACTTTTTTAAAAAAATCATGTTTCTATAACACTAATATATGAAAATTATATGACATAACACTATTAATTGAAATAAATTATCCAATAGATAAATTTATAAGTTGTATAGTGAAATGATGTTTTGATTTACTAAGGGAAATAGTAATCTTCTATAATGAATATAATTATTTTTTTTCATCTGATTACTAATACCAAGGTTCAATCGGTTTTTATAAAAATCTACATATTTCTTTATAATAGATTGAAATCAAAATCAAATAGGAAAGTCAATCATAATTAATAAAGAATGAATATTTCAAAAATCATGCACAATGGGGATTTCTACGTAACAATTTTCTTCAAGATCAGATATAAATTTTCAATAATGTATGAGTAATGCATAGTAGGTCCCAAGAAAAATGTATATAGAATAGTTTTGCTATATTTCATGTCATATCATCCAAATTACTCTAATATTATTTATTAATCTCTCTAATCTCTTCTTAAAAAATTATCCCTCTTTCTATTCCATTTGAAAAATTATAATTGGATTTTGAAATCATTCACTAAGATAGTGTTAATTCCCTCTTAAAATATTATATCATTATTTAATATCAAATTTTCAAAATTAATAATGTCTTTTAAAACCAGACAAACATTATTGTGTCCATGTCCAACATAGTGTAGTTTATTATTCAAAATTTTGGGTCCAAAAAACAATGTTCTATAATTATTTATATCATAAAATATTTTGTAATTTATTTAATTAAAATTTTATACTAGAACTACCTCATGATATAGTGTTATCTGGAATGAAAAATGGATGTGGACTCCCCAATTCTATAGGATTTGTGAAAAAAGACCACAAAAATATAGCAACGATAGAACAATAGTAGTGGCATAAATGTAGCAGCATCGGCACTGTAGCAGCGGTGAACTATAGTAGTAATGAAACTATAGCGGCGGAGGCACTATTGCGATGACGACACTATAGCAGTGTGGGTACTGTAGCAGTATTGTTGAATGAGGGGTCCTTTCGGCCAAAAAATGGGCTTTTAATCCTTGTATTCAGTTCCCTAGGCCTTGGGCCTTCGGGCTAAGTAATGGGTCTCCCATTACCCAGTCTCAAAGAGGTATTTTCTTTAAATAAAAAATTGAGGCTTCCTCCCCGACCTTTAAAAACCCATTTTGATCAATAACTATACTAAAAGTTCCTCCATTAAAATTAAGAGAAACATAAAATATATTTGTGTATTTCTAATATTGTTTAATCCAATATACATATTGCGTTTATTTTTATTCATTTTATGATGATGAATCCTCATTTTAGTTTGATCCTTTATGTAAACAATGTAATGTATTGATATCTTATAGACCCCATTGATTTTGTAAATTTTCCCCATAAAACCAGCATCCACTATAATAGTGTTTTTCTATTATGATGTGATTGGTGTGACCATGAAATATTTTCCCCTAAAGGGTTTATTTAGATTTATCCATTCATCCATAAATCTATACAAATTAACTATGGCTTAAAATGCCTTGTAACCTTGACATTCATATTAAAAACATGGGTATTCATTCCTCATTGTGGAAAGGTTTTCCTATCATTGATAAAGAACATATTATTCCTTCTTCAAATTAATTCTAAATAAATTCGAAATTAAAACTAGATTATATTTCATTATTTATAAGAAATAAAAAATAATCATTAAAAACTATTCACCATCCCTTAATAATAAAATATTTTCTTTAAAACTGAATTTTTTAATCTCCACTTGAATAACCTAGTTTTCAACGTTCTACCACTTTTGGTTTGGTTGAAATCCTATATGAAATTAATGATTCCTCATAATCTAGTTAACAATTTAGTTTTTAAAAAACTCACCATAATTCAATGTTTATGTGAGAAATTATAATTGTACAACTCAACATATCAAGAGATAATTATATGTTTAACTTACATTAAACCTTTATATAACTTCCAAGATCCCTTAAATAAATAAATATAAAAAAATTATATGCGTAAATATATATCAAATAAATTTTAATTTTAAGAGCTATTGGAAAGGTTACATGGAGTATCGAGTTGGTAGGGAGTAAAATAGGAAGGGGTATTACTATATAAAGAATTATATACCAAATTGCTTACTACTCAGTACCTATTAAGGGAATATGAGGATATAGGTTACTATATTAGAGGTTCTAGGTACCCTATTTCTTATTACTGGGTACCCTATCTCATTCTAAGAATATTCCCCTTAATAAAGGGAAATAATTTATTTTTGAATATTTTTATTACCCACTAAATTCAACTTACTATATAATTAAAAAATTTATTCAATATATGGCCTCATTAGGTTCTCTATTGGCTATTCTTCACCACTATAATCTCCTTAAAACCAATTTTTTTTTCTAATCATCACATAGACATTGAAGGTAAGATTTTGTGTGGTAAGGACCTATCTCACCTTCTACATCCCTTATTTCCATTATTTACTATATTGGATATAAATCAAATATACTAATATTGAATTCTTATTAAATATTTATTTCTATATTAATTCTATATTTGTTTGGATAATATAAAACATTATCTTGGATAATAACATGCTATCCCCATGAATCCTTCTACCATTTTCATAGTTTATGTGATGTCCAAACCTTTCTCTAATTATATTATAATTTTATTTGGACCATAAAATTATTATTCTTACTTGATAATTTTCCCTAGACTCCATGAAGCTACAATATAGTATATTTAGTGGTAAAAATCATCCTTAATCCCATATCCTTGAAGGGTTGGGTTATCAATGGTGTAAGGCTAAGTGAGAATGATTGTAACCAAAGTTTTTTTTATAAAGTTCTCTAAAATGTTTCTGGATGAGTTTGATTTAGTTGGAGAAGACAACATTATAATTACATGTTATAAAACCATGTTATATTTTATTTTATACAATATTTTTTATTGTTAGTGTATTTATATAATTAACAGATTTTGAAGAATTAAATACTGAGAATGCACATCATTTCATTTATACCATTATTGCTTGAGTAATTTGGTTTGATTCTATGTATAAATAATGATGGAATGTCTCTAATATTTATATATTTGGTCATATTTTGGCAAAAAATAGTTTTTAAATATTCTATAAAGTGGTATACTATTATTTTGAAATCAATGTGTCCAAGTAAACCTATTGTAATATGATTGGATGAAGGAGTGGTATGGGCTCACAATTCTCCAAATCTATTATACCCATTCACCAACTCTGAATTTCATTGTTGGAATAGTCGACCAAAATACATTATACACTTTTTCCTTTCCTCTTTGTGGGAAATTTTTTTAACCATGACTTCAACATGGTTTGACATAGACTCAAGTTTATTTCAAATATGGTATGACTGATATGGACCATCTTAGTTTGTGGAGTTGAAATTTATATAAATAATTGTTGAATTTAAATTTCATAAATCTAATTTTTTTCTTTCATTATTTATTTATTTTCTTGTCATGGATATATTTCAATATATACTTTATCTTATGATATGTGGTTCGGTTTGGATGGTAGCCTCTTATTGATTAACCCATAATCACACACTTCATGGGTCCCTATTGGGATGTTTTTAGAACATTTTATACATGACCCATATAAGGGAAATATTCCATTGACTAGGATATAGCTAGTTGTGGATCATGAGACTTAACCATATTCTTTTTGGACACTTCATGGGAATACCTTTTCGTTTTTTAGGAATATAAAAAACACACATTTGGAGATATTATAAAATTATATCTCTATTATTTTTAATTACTCTCTATTTGATTGGAATTATATATACATAACTAGTTTTTTCAACTCCATACTTTTTATGGAAATGGTAGAGTGGATTTTGGAATTTTGTGATGTGTAGTTATTTTTATCATGAAATATAATGTATTATTCATAATACGTGTAATAAGAATGATTCCATTGATGATTCTATATTTGGGGTGGTGAATGTTCAATTTTGTAATGCACATTAAGCATGTATCCATTTTTATTTTATCTTCTTTACTAAGGGTAAAAGAATCTCCCCAAAATATATTCCTTTATTTAGGTGTTTATTTAAATTTCTCATGATTGGGTGGTGGAAGCAAAATGGTTTACACAATGAATTGATATCATTCATGTTATCTTGGTATAATCATTTCACATCATATCAATCAAACACTTGTTACCCAAAAAATTAGTTTCAATCCATCTATTTTCATCCTTCAATTTTACTAACACTGTGTATATAATATTACATGTTATCTATTTATATAAATTATCAATCAAGAGAAAATTCTAATCCATTTATATAAAATTAAATCATTGACTCTAAAGTTTAATTATAGAACTATTTTCACACTATCTTCACTATGTGTTTGGAATTTCACAAACATTTTTAATAAACCCAATATAAAAAGTTTGTCTAATCATAAACAGCCAAATATAATTATAAACACTTATTGTGAGAGGTGACACATAAAAACTCATCAATATTTTAGAGGTGGTTTAATTCAATTATCCAATCGATTTATCTAAAATAAAAATGTAGCCTACGGTTTTTTTAAATATGTTTATAAAATTTTGAAATTATCAAATCTTATCTACCTTGATAATTATATTTTTTAACTTTTCATTCATAAATTGGTACCATATCACAATGTGGTCCTTGCATGGATTATTTATTTAATTCTTTATTATCTCATTAGTTGTTGTTTTATTATACAATATTCCCATAGTCACTTCTACAAATTTATTAGGGAAATAAATTTTTTTTGTTGATATCAATTGTTTTCAGAAAATTTCTATTGATAGTTCACATCAGTTGTGTTAATAGAAGTGATTTTATGCCTTATTCTAATCCAGATCACACATTTAATTCCAATTAATAATGTTCCTATACTTGTGGAAATTCACTCCAAAAAATATGTATCCTAATAATTATCCAAATATTCCCTCAAAACATAGCATGTTCCCACACTAAGAACTTGGGTATAGTCACACGTATGTTAAATATACCTCAATAATTTTTTTAACTATTGGGATGTAACACCCCATAATTACACATCATTCCGTAATATCACCCAATTCAATATATAATTATAGTTAGGCTTAGGTATATCTAAATGTTCACTAAATTATAAAATTTAATGTTTAAATAAGTGTAAATTTTTATAATGGGGGTTTCCCCTATGATAAACCACACTCTCATTGCGAATAATCGACCTAAATTTGGAATGAGTAATGTGTATTTAAATATTTTTCAACATATGAAATTATAAATAAAAAATAACAGTAAAATAATATTCAGAATATCAAATATGGTAATAGAATATTTATTTTAAAAATAAATATAAAAAAACTAATGTCAAATTTTTTAATAAGTGCATACAACCCCAAATAAATTATGAAAAGGATACTGAAAAAGACTCCCCAATATAGAGTAAGTAAAAAATCCTCTATGGATGTCTAAAACTATAATGACATAAATTTTATAGATATAATATGAAATGATTTCAAACATAAATATCTTAAAATAATCAAATACTTTTAGTGGTCCAATGTGATTAGGTTGTTAGCATCATAATTCATGAGTGTAAAAACAAAATAACATGTAATAATGGGTTTTTATCATAATATTATTGAATTATAATAATGAAACATAATAATATGACATGTTATCATAAACATTGGCTGACTCTCCCTTCAAAAGATATCATAACATAATGGTTAAGGATAGATTCCCCTGAACCATAAAAAGTATTTTAATAAACATAAGAATTAACAAATCTATTCCAGGTTGTGTAATATTTTTCCCATATATCACATTATATTATTTCATGCTTTTAGTTACACATATAAAAGAAACTAAAAAAAATTATTATCATGACCAGAATCTATGCAAGGGAAATGGGTTGCATAATCATTTATCAAAAATATTTGAAGGTTATATCATAAATATTCCAAGGAAATGAACTGATTGTAGAATTTTGGACATTTATAATCAAATAAGGAATCATAGGTCATTAAATTGGTTCTCAAGTAATGTAAAATGAAAAAAAATTAATAATCGCATAAATAAATTAAGGAGTTTAACAATGTTTTTATAAAGGGGTATCAAACTATTAAAGAAGGTAAGAGAAAAAGTTTTTACATAAAACAAAAATAAAAGTAACTAGCATATTTTTATTCAAAGTAATCAAGTTTTTTAGAATTCATTAAAGATAAAGCCATTTAAAAAGATTAAAAATGAATAGGAATAAGAAAATATGAATTTTTGTTTTTTATCAGGTTTTCTCTAAGAAATAGATTTTTAGGAGAACATAAAAACATTCAAATACCCAAAATATAAATGGAAAATACTGTTGGTATATATAGGGAAATTATATATTAAAAATATATAACAATAATATACGAATAATATTGATATAGATATATACAGTGAAATGGGTAGAGAAGGAAAATAGCTCACAAAAAGAGACATTTTTACAGAGATCATTTACCTTGTGTCCCGACTCGATTGGATGCCCCCCTAAACTATTTCTCTATATAACATGACTCCTTTAGAATACATCTAAAGCCTTTTCATATTATTCTGTTGGTTAGAAAAAGTCATCAAAACAATGGATATGATATTTAGGGAGGTATTTTCGTATATCACTAGTAAAAGATCTTTTTTGGAAGTGATAGAAAACGCGTGTAAGAGGGGTTGTATATGTAGGTGGGGATGGTGTTTTGAAAAAAAATAGATTAAATTATTATTTTAAATAAATACATGAATAGTATTTATTATTATTATTAGGAATAATAATTAAATCATGTGAGGCCATGATATTGTTTACTTCCATCATTGAGGATGTAATTAATCATGTATTTAACTTATAATTGAAAATAACAATTTTACTATATTTTACTATTCACCTCAATATAATACATTTTATAAAAAATATATAATATTAAACCCAACTTAATTTTCATATTATAATTCCAAATATGCTAACCATTTTTCAAAAAATAAATTTCAACATTAGATAATTATAACATTTAATTCACTAAAAAAAATTTATTAAATAATGTAAAAACAGTTTTACTAAAAATGTCTACCTATAATTACATTATGTACTATTGATTTAGTTATTATTTCCTAGTATTTTGATACTTATAATTTCTAATATAATTTATTGTAACATATATTTATACCTTTATTTTCCCTTGTTTTACTATTCCAATGTCCAGGTAAATATTGCAATAGTCCTATCACTATTCTTAGTGTAGTGTTACTATTCTAACAATCATATTTCTAAGTATAATTTAATATTCCATATCCTATAAATATAATTTATCTCTACAATTATAAATTTACTAAATTTAGTCACAATAATATCTATTATTCATTTTAGAAAAAATAAATTTGTTTCTAATTTTTAGTTTTTTTATATTATTTTTTTACATCTATTATAATTCTAAGAGACCGCATCACACAAACTTTTCCAAATATTGTTTTCATATTACCTAAGATTTTATAAGATTAAACTATTTAAATTGAAATTTTTGGGATGTTACATTATTCCTATCTTAATAAATTTCATCATTGAAATTTCAATTCACACTCTAAGATAAAAATATATGAGGTTACTAATATTTCATTGCATCCTTATGTTCCCATATTACCCCTTTATACTTGTGGTTTCTATATAGTAATTTGATAATGTGAGTTATAATATTGTGTAGAAATTTATTTCTAAGATCTATGATCTTCACTAGATGCTCCTTGTATGATTAATCATGCCCCAACTATAACACCTCTAGATTCATTACATGTGAGGGATCAAAAATTTAATTCCTCGTGATGTGTACATAGAATACCTCATGTAAATGAGATAGGTTAAGTGGGAGATATAATATATAGTCAACAACTCAATTGGGATCATGAATCTAAATGGGGACAATTTATTCAGAGATTATTTTTACCTTCTTTCCAATCCACAAGACTTTCTTCCATAGAGATATATAAAGGAAAAAATTATCTCTAACATAAAAAATTTGGAACCATCAATGATTTTATACATAACGCATCTATTAAATTTGGGATAAATTGATTTATTATTTAATTATTTTAACATTCACATTCATTTATTCAACTAGTTTGGTTTCCAATAGATTTTCCTTTATAACTTCAACCAAAAATGATAGATTTCTAAACTTATTACCACTAAAGGATTCAGATTAATTTGTATAAAAGACTATTTTGGGGATATTAATATTTTGAGAACAAGACCATATGATGTTTTTATTCCTAGCCTAATATATATGCACTAAAATAAAGGTGTTTCATATTGTGTGACTTATCTGAATCACATCTTATAATATACATAAGATATATATCATTGTATCAAACTATAATTTTTTGTAAAAATAAATTTGATTTTTTTTCATGATCTATTCATAATTTATTATAGGGAATAATATATAAGGCACCACATACTAGGAAATAACCTCCCAATTGGATTTATTAGCTATAATCCAATAAATATTTTTATTAATGGAATGGAACACATTCATTGACGTGTAAAATGAATGACACTAAAATGAGCTATAACATATGGGTTTCATGAGTTGGAACATAATAAAATTTATATAACTAAATAGATTCCATTCATGGAGAGTATTTCAGATGGATTTATAAGGGATGAGATCCATATTATTGGGGTACCTAGGATTCATGAAGTCTTACTTAAACATTCTTCTACCCAAACAATGATTCATCTTTAAAAAAAATATTAGTACCCCTTTAATGAGTTTAGGATCCACTAATTATGAATGATGATCTAACTCCATTTTAGATCTTACAGAGTAATTCAGACTTATTATAATGCATCAATTATCTTTATCAAATATTTTCCTTGAGTATGAGAAGGTGAAAGCTATTAAATTTTACATATTCTCATAGGGTTCTTCTTCTTCCATTTATGTTGATAATGTTTATGATATATTGGGTAATTACATATGTTTCATCTACAAAAAATGACCATGAGATTATCCACCTAATCACAATAGTTGTATCAGATCCTTATTCTTTTGAAAATAAACGAAAATTTCTATGGGTTTCTCAAAAAAATTACTATCATAAATAATTCAAGATGTGTTATGAAATATAATATAATATAATTATTATGATTTTTATACTCATAGTGTATGTATGAGACATATCTTATAATATGATTACAAGGAAACCTATGTATTTTTTGAATCAGAGGTTATGATATAAAATGTATCCATCCCTGATAAGACCAGGGGTTGCACAAAAATTGGAAACCATAGTGTGAATATGATATCAAATCTATTAATAATTATGATATGATAATTAAGATAGATCCATTAATAATAAGTGAAATTAAATGTATTGTAGAAAATGCAGATGTATATTACATAATATTACTGACACATGTGATACCACTCTTATATCAATCATATTTTATGAAATATAATATGTTTATCTATAACAAAATATGACAAGAATATATTTTTATAAATTTTTTTAATATTTATTAAATTTTTATTATAAAATAAAATAAATTTTTAGTGATAATAATTGTAAAATTAAATTTTGTTCCCTATATTAAATATGAAAATTTCTTCTTGGAATCTCATGTTTTTGAAAATAAAGTATTTATTTATTTATTTCTATAGAATGTTCATGATTAAATTTTTTTATGAATTATAAATATTGAGTATGATACATTTATATGTTAAATTCAGTATAGGATATAGTTATTTAATTTAAATTATATGTACAATATTATATTATTTAATTATCATCTACCTTGACCATAGTTTATTTTCTATGTTAATGACCATGAATATTGTTTTTTAATATAGTTGTGCGTATTTTAATTTTGGATTATTATAAATTTTATTCTCTATTAATTGGTTAATCCCATGGGATAGGGACTTAGGGTCATACAAACAACCAATAAGGAGTCTTATTTATTATTACTGAAAGGTGAGGGGTTGATTATTTGTCACTCTGAGCTTACACTTATCCCGATTTCCAATCTCATATAAATCTAAATATTTATATTAAGAGTATATTCACATTATATATGCTAAGAATTTCTGTATATATCAATATTTATAACTTTTACTTTTTTTGAGAAACAAAAAAATAAAGTCTTTATAGATTTACACATTTATATGGTGCGAAATAAATAATTTTGTGGATGAAATAGAGATTCCAAAACTAAATTGTTATTATTGTGAATACACAAAAATGAATAAAACATGATATAATAAGGATTTAGTTATATATAAGGTGTTTTAATTTTGATTTTATGTAACAGACTAGGTATCTAAATAATGATTCATATTCACAAATTATATAGTTAAACTAATTATAAAAATAAAAGGTAATTTTTACATCAAAAAGGAAATAGTTTTAATTAAAATCTTTATTTATAAAGTTTTTTTAATCATAATTTAAAAATTTTAGAATTTAAATTTGTAAAAATTAATTTCATTTTTTAAATAATCATATCAAAATTATCTTGGGATGAATTTTTTGGATTGTTTAGAAAAGTTTTTTGGGTGAATAGTGAAAATGCTGATTTTTGTAGAGAAATCCATTTATTCTCAATAAATTATGTGAATTAAAATTCCCATTATGTTTATAATAAAAAATTATGTCATATAAGTATTATTTTTTTAAATTTAAACCAATAAATAAATTTTTAATCAACTTTATATTTTATTTTAGTATATAATTATTTTTGGGTTTAAAAACATGTTTTTTCTGAACACAATTTTAAAGTGCATAATGTTTCTCTCTTTTAATTAATGAAAATATTATAGAATTATTTAATTTTTTTAAATTAAATTCATAAATTAAATATAACTAAATATTAATTTATATTCATAATATTATAATTTATAATCATAGAGTTAATATGAAATCATATTTTCTTGAAAAATACACTTCCTGAAAACCATATTTTTCATTACGTCTACAGGTTTAATTTTAAATTAAGACTTTACAAAAATATGAAATGAATTTGTTAAAATGGTTTCCTTATTTTTATTAAAAATAATTTATATTATATTATAAGTTAAAGTTAATTTTTACCATAATGAATAGTGAAAACAGTAAAAATTAATTAACATGGTTAAGGTGATAAAGAGTTCACTAGGGGTAAGACTAAAAAGGTAAGCATTGAAATGACCTAAAAACATGTATAAAATATGTTGGGTGGAAATATTTAAGACTTATATTGTTTAATTATTGATAATTATTTATTTTGGATCCTTTATAATGTGAAAAACATGGGTACACCTTTTTCTTTTCAAACATTACAAGTGTCTCACTCACCTCAGTTATAAAAGGCCACCCACTATAACATCCTATTAAAAAAATAAAAACTACTTTTACCATCAAATAAAAATAAAATTAACTTACTAATGTATCTAACCAAGACCTAAATCCATTATTTTGATCATAAATAAATCCTACAAAGGCTTTTTGTGCTTAACTCGAGTGGTTGTCCGAAGAAGAGGTATCGTGTTTAACGATGCCTTTTTATTTTATTTCTTCTTCTACCTCCTTAAAATATTCCTAAATTATGAGTAAAAAATACAATAATTATATAAAATACACTTAACTGATATTTTTTTAATTTAATAACCTAAATCCATCTCCTCTTCTATCAAATGGGATAAAAGATCATCATTCGTTTGTGTGGTAGACTATCGCCTCGTAAACCGATGTCATTTGTTTTCCATCATCACCTCTCATGAATTTTTATAATGAAGTATTTAATGTATATATATGATATTTTTATCATATTTATACTTTTTTATTTTCTATATAACATATACCTTCTTACTTTTCATTCAATGGTGGATATGTTTACATCACTTGTGTGTACAGCAGACAACCCCTCACAAATCGATGTGATTCATTTTTTACTAATTGTTTACATTGAAATTAAAAATGATAAATCCAATGAATATATGTGATACAAATGAAATTATTGTTATTTTAATGACATATTTATCATTCTAAAAGGATAATATTTCATTTTTTTCTTGCACTGAAAAAAATAACATTGTTCGTGCATATGTGTGGACTATTGCCTACATTAGGCAGTGTTGACGCTCCTTTCCGTCACAGAATCTAACGACTAAAAAAGGGAAATACCTTAACACAAATTGATTCATCCTTTGAAGAAACATAAAAAATTTACAAAGGAATGAACATGGATTTGTTTACACTTGGTTTGTGCACATTTTATCATGGTCACACAAGTATACTTGCGCGCCTCATATTGGTCGTACACGTGACTTGCGCACCCTGTGATATTTTTTCCCAAGGTCTTCAAAGGCCTATAAATACCCTTGTGGGCCCCCAATTTCGGGGACGAAAAATCCAGAAACTCAGATTTGAGCTCCTGGCGCCCTAGTCTCTTCTCAAAGCCTTCTGAACACTTACAAGGTAATTTCTTACCTAGAATAGAAGGTATAAAGAGGGGGAGCAAGGCCTAAGTGGTGAAATTCATCAACACTTGCATGCCTAAGTGGCCAGCCCTTAAGGAAAATGGCCACACTTGCACACTGCCTTATTCCTTCAATAGAACTCTCACGCCACTCATTTAAAACTCTTTAGGGATAATAATAAGGGCTTGAGCTAAGTCTCACCCAAGTATTACCCTAAGGGTTGACCGTCACGCAAGTACCCATGTGTCGCACAAGTATACTTGCACTACCATGAATTGCGTGCCCACGCAGGACTTGCGCGCCTCTCCTTTTTTGGGTGCCCCTCCTTCCTATTCACTTGCTTTCTTCAAATCCACCTCTCCTCTTCAAGATTTAGCCTTCAGAACCATCTTCAAAACCATTTATGGCATGGTTCCTTTTTTGTTTTCCTTATCTGAAAGGAATTCTATGGAACATCTCTCAAAACATAGTGATTTATATATCTTTAAATCACTAAGGTAAGAGATTTCATTCAACCTCATCCTTTACAATGAGAACTTACCTAACTTGGGCCTTCTCTTTAGCAGTAAGCCCCAGTCATAATTTCATTAATTTGGGCATCTTCTTTAGGATTAATCCCCACTCATAAATTCCATTAACTTAGGCCTCCTTCTTAGGAATAAGTCATAAATATCAAGTTTCCTTAACAAATTGGCCTCCTTCTCTGGAGTAAGTTCCAATCTCAAATTCCCAAATATGGGAATCCTCATAAAGAGTAAACCCCAGGTCCCCTATTTCTGGGCCTCCTTTTCAAGAGTAAGCTCCAGTCATAATTTTCTAACCCAGGCCTCCTTTTTATGAGTAAGCCCCAGTCCAAGTTCCCAAATATGTGCATCCTCCTTAGGAGTAATCCCCAAATCCAAAATCCCTTAATTTTGGGCCTCCTTTTCAAGAGTAATCCCCAGTTCTCAAGTCTCTTAACCTAGGCCTCTTTCTCAGGAATAATCCCCAGTCATAATTTCTCTTAAACAGTCTTAACTTATTTTGATTTGGGCTTCCTTCTCAGGAATAAAACCCAATCACAAGTCCCCTTTTAATTTGGGAATCCTCCTCAAGAGTAAACCCCAAGTTAGAGTATCCAAATCTCCATAAATCACATTTACCTTTACGGACCATGTTCCCGAACTTCTTCTCTAAATTAAGTTCCGATCTTTATCTATTTGGGAAATCATACATATATAAGCCCCATATCATTCCTTGTGAATGCATCTTTCATGGAAAAAATTGTCAGGTTTACTAATACCTATTGTTTCTCACACCGAGCACGACTCAAGTGATATTAGAGTGTAAAAGTAACCATGACACATCTCATTGGGCGGTTAATCATACTTAAGCCCCACAATTACCAACTAAACTACGTGGACTTTGATCTCTAACTTAAAAGTGGAGTACGTAGGAAGTCTTTCTGAGGTTCAATCCCATCACCCATTAATTCTAATTCATCCCATATGATGTTAAAATATATCTTAATTCCTGAACTATGTGGGTTCTGATTCATTTTCTATGAAAGGATACGTAGGTAGCCCATCTGCGGGTACGATCCAAACTATAAAATACTCCATGTCCTTCTGAATGACAATAATCTTCAATTTACCCCACTGAGTGGCTTTAAAACTAGTATGGTTATCATAATGACCAAGAGATATTTATATAATGTTTTGAAGGATACCATTGTCTAAGAATCTATAATAAATAAAGATGATTCTATATCGATGAAGAACCTCAAATACATATAAAAGATTCTCTAAATCTCATACATATTAATCATTGATTGTCATATCTTAAGGAAAGCTCATTTTCATACTTGGTAGTGTAATAAGGATTCACGAACATAACTTAAATCTATAAAGAGAGTTTGAGAGTAGACAATAATTTCCCTCAAAAAGGTGTGATGAGTCTGACCTCCCATCCTCTCGACCAATGTAAATTCTTAAGCCTCATCGGTCCACAACTAATGAGAACCTACCTTTGGAAACTAGGCCCAAATGGATATAGAATCATTGGATGTTTCCAGTTCTACGAATAAACCCGTTAGAAACCGATTGGAATGTTTAAACCTTAAACAAACAAGGTCATACCCATATTATGAGGAAACAAAAAATGGTGAACCCGACGCGAATCCTTAACCAAGTTAAAATGATGTTTTACTTATTTGTTAGGCCTCTACTTAAACCCAATGAGAAGGAAAACAAAACAATCAATAACATATGTGCTCATCCAAAATACGTAGTGTTCAAACTTAACTTGATTATGTATGTAATATCAAACATAAACTCTTTTCCAGGATCTTCTGAGTTACAGAAATGGATTCTCTTAAGTTCACACCTATGAATACCTCTGCTGTGAATACCTATACTGTTACTCCTACTGGATCGTCGTCTGCTCTGAGAACGACATCACCTACCCAGTGTCTTCAATGCTGGGTATCAAATGCACTGGTTAAGAAATACCGTCGACATGGTACCATTCTGACTCTAGAGGCCACTCGACAAGCCCTCAAAGTCAATAATTCTCCCTCGTCATCCGGATAGTGACAACCAGTGATCAAGAAGCAGGCGGTGCTAACCAACGTCTCCAACCGTTTTGGGTCGTTATCCCCGGAATTCAATCACCATTCGCTCCCATATTCCAAGGAGGAAAATCAAAAGGTCACTTAGGGCCTTATTTCAGGGAAACATGAGTCCTTACCGAGGGCTCCCACCAACAATCGCCGCGAGACTCGTGCAGTAGTGTGCCATCAACATGATGAGGGTGTCGTCTCCAGGTGTTCGGCTCAGGTTCCTCAAACCCGAGCAGGCAAGACGAACCACCAGAGGTGACAACCGGTTAATAGTGAGCAGGTTATTATCTCTGTCATTTCCGGAAATGTCAACCAACCTAACTTAGTTGAAAACAACGTGCGGGTACACACACCCATCCATTTTAATTCCGCTGTCCAGCAGACTCATCTGGGAGTAGCACGCCATTCCAACCAGCCAATTATGGTGGAGTACTATAGACAGGAAACATACACATGTTTATAAATCAACAGCTAGTCAGTAGGCTCGTCTGACTACATACGATGAAGCCCTCCAACCCAATGTGTTGACAATTGGTAAACAGGTACATACACCTGCTTACACTCATCAATCCTGCTAGCAGTCTCATCTGCCAGTATTGAAGGAAGTTCATCAACCAAGTTCGGCGGAGTGCAACCAGCAGGCACATACACCTTCTAGTATTGATCAAGCCCACCAAGAGTCTCATTTGGTAGCACCTGGAGAATTCAATTGGAAAGCCCCAATGACAAATAGGAGGCAGACTCAACTCTCTGCCCCCACACATGAGTACTGTCAGAACTCACTGACAGGAAAAGGAGTATAGGAGAAGGAACACACACCTACTCCAAGTAACGGAATGGACATATATTCCCATTCTGGCAGCTAAAGTAACCCAACACATTCTGACAATAGTGAAGGAGCATAAGCAAATCTCTGCTCATATTCTGGATGCCTGGAAGGATATTATAACAGCTTCAGCAGCATGACAGGGAAAGAAATGAAAATCTATCCTTACCAGTGGAGTGACACATCAACAGTTCCCTTCGGAACAGATACACACCTCTGTTCCAGTCCAAGAGGTTTGTGGGGGCATACTCTCTTATATCATACGGACAACCAAGTCAGGCACGTACACCTGATTTGAGTGGAGATAATCAGCCTAACCTGACTATTTCTCCTGATCAGGAACATACAACTACCCATAATAACCAATTTCGTCAACAAGTGTTTCCCAAAGTGAGTAAGAACGCATCTAAGAAAAAGACTTGTCCATCACAATCAAGAAATCAGGGGCTAATCTGTAATAAGGCCTTACTTGATGCTGGAGTTCTTGATGCACTCTGACAATTATTTGTTGCAACTCAAGATTATACTCTCTCAGTTCCCAATAGTTGGAACATTAATTCTGAAGGTCTACATCAAAAACAACCTCATGAAATCTTGCTTCATGATAGTTCGGTCGGTCTTGAAGTATCATCTTCAGATGAGAGGCACAATTACCCTCTACGTGGTTAGAAGACTAAGGAGAAAAATATTTCATCTCTTACTGTAACCCACCATGTTAGTCCTCCCCATAATGATGAATTTAGCAGCGAAAGTCCTCTCTGCAGTAGTAATTCACATTTCCTGGAAAATGCTCCAATGGACAATATAGTGACGAGGAAGCCCTCTTATCTTGGGGCACTTGAAAATCTGAAGCCAGTCATGTCTTTTTCTTTATCGCTAGCATGTGAAATACTTTCTCAACCAGAAGATAGCCCGGGGTGTAGGTCATTCTCCGAACCACCCCTGAGTCATGCATCTTATAATTTGGTAAATGAATTCTCTACCAATATTGTTGAATCTTATGAAGAAACAATGATGCACCAGCTTTGGTATAATCATGTAGAAGAATATTCATCAAATGATAAAGAGGAAATGCTGAAAATGAGAAAATAACTGGCGAAAGGTGAAGTACCAGTCATGTTTTGGCCTTTGTCTGAATCTCAGTATGACATTCCAAAGATGTTGATGGAAGATTGTATTCACGATATTCATCTCAACATGTGGAAAACTCATTGTCAATTGAAAAAGAAAATATTATCTTATGATGAATATGAAAATCATGTCAAGATAATAGAATGGTTACAATGCCAAATTTATTTGGCCTCTCTCTCAGTTTCTCGATATCTGAAGGATGAAAAGCAGCAGATATCCCTTCAGCATTCATGCCTTGGCACACTAAGAAGGTCGTGCCAGTTAATTTCCAATTCCCCATCTAGTATTCATATTAGTGGATGGGGTGTTCATAGAGAACTGTATTTCACTATACTCTCCAGTAAAAAAAACTCGCCAAAAGTGGTCTCATGCAATGTTATTGCCCATGGCATGCCACAACCAATTGGTTTTTTTTTGTAATCAAAGGATCGATCAAGAATAGGCCTCACTAGTTCTTCTCAAAATCAGAAATATAGAGAACATGTTGTCAAATTACTCTTGCATCAGGCAAAAAAGAATATCAAACAGGCTTCTCATTTAGAGAGAGCGCATCATCAACTGATAGAAGTATCAGAAATCATCCAATGTTTATTTGAACCAGGTGATTTGAATGGATGTAGGTTGATGCATCCAGCTAATTTCATGACTAAATTCTGCAAGATCAAGAGATATTTTAAGAAAGTCTCAGATATAACAACTCAAGAGCCACCCCAGCTTACCAGACTGGGGACTCTTTTAACAAAACCCACAGAATCAACAAAAAGGATTTGATGAGTTGAGAAGGAATAGAAAGAACAGCCCCAGTTCATAGGACTGGGGACTTTTTCAAATCCTCAATCTCTCCTCAGATAAAGTCAGTCTTCTCTCGATTAGTGATGAAGACCCAAGTGGAACGAAAAGCCAAATTACCAGGAGACTCCCTCCAAATTACGGCTCATCAAGAATTTCTTTAGGGATCAAATCAACGAAAGGCAGTGTCTCAACAGGGACATGGAAGAAGAAAATATTGTATAAATGCTGATAGAAGAGATTCAATGCGTTATGCACCAATAAATGTCATCAATGTCGTTGTTGCTGATTCTAAAGAACATGAGGCTCATTCAGAAGGATCACATGAGGAAGTTCATGCTCAAGAGGCTATGAACACATAGGCAAATGAAGAATGTGTGCATATCCAAAATCAAAGGCTTACCCAGAATTTAGGTATTCCTTCTAGTAATCAACTTCCCCCACTCTGAAAGGCGTACCACAAGGGGAAATGAAAGAATCATGCTACATTCCACCCTTTCTCTAGAATTCCAATTGCTCTCACTAGAGAAAATATTTGCATAATTGGAGGAGGAAATGAAAGAATTAAGGAGGTTGAATGAATAACTACTTCAAAGTAGTCTTCCTCCTAAGCATGTTGTAGTTAGTCAGTCAAGGGAATTTGTTGCAGCTACTGAGATGGATCCAGAATATAATCCTTTCCCAGTACACCCTCACAGGTCTAATCTTATGGGTTATACATAACAACAACCGACGATACTACCATCAGTGGCAGTCCTGGTAGCCACACCTATCCAAGCTCTAGTTATTGCACCTGCGCAGGTCCTAGCTCAACCAGATGTTTCTAAAATGTTAATGACTACCGTTGAGTCATTAACAGCTCGGTTGGAAGCTATGGAAGGAAAGAGTGAACTAGTTCAACCGGATAAGAGAGCTTACCCCGAATGGGTAGATTCAATTCCTCCCCCATCAAATTTTTCAAGTACCACATTCCCAATTTTTATTGGTTCGGGAGACCCTGAGCATCACATAACACATTTTGTTTCCCATTGGGATCCTATGATGGGAACCCCTCAACAACAAGAAGCAGTTAAGCTCAGGTGTTTTTTACAGTCATTACAAGGGCCTACTTTTGTCTGGTATACATGCTTGCAATCCCAGTCAATTACTGGGTGGGAGGATCTTCGTCAACAATTCATTCTTGAATTCTGCTCAACTTTTCCAAAGACAACAATTTTTTATCTTAAAATTTGTAAGCAAAGGGAGAATTAAAGGGTTTCAGATTTCATTTCTCGTTGGAAGGGATTAACATATTCCCTGAGTTTAGCACTCCCTCAAGAAAAGTTGTTGCAAATTCGTGTGGCAAATATGCATGATGAATTACGCACGCTGTTGATCCCTGTGAAATACACAGGAGGCTTTTGAGACCTTACTTCAATCGCTCAACAAATTGAAGACTCTCTTATAAAGACTAATGATAAAGCTCATGTAATTCCATTAGCTCCAACTGGAAGAATGGGTAAAGTAGAGACTACTATAGTTATTCTTAAACAAGCACCTGTACCTGCTTCTACTTCAAGGCCTTCATATTTTCCAAGGGGTCAACCTCCTGAGAGTCAACAAAAGAGGTTGTTTCATCAAGATGATCAAATAGATCAAAGATAAAAACAATTTGAGGATTTAAAGAGAAAAAATTACTCTTTCTGAAATGAACAAGTTCCTGGTTAATTCATTTCGGCTCTGGAAAATAATTTGGTTCAATTGGCAAGGTCCAAAAGGCCGAACAAGGAAGGAGATGAAGACCGTACCAATTATTTCCCATTTCGTCAGATGTTGGGGCATCCCATTCAGGAGTGTTTTTTCTTCAAATACCTCCTTAAAAATATGGTGGACTCGGGACAAGTCAAAATGGAAGATTCTTTAGCTCAATTAGCATTTGTTACTGCTACAAATCCAGTGGAAGAAGGAAAGTGGAAAGAAGTCAAAAAAAAAATGCGCAGAAAAATGATGATTGGATGGTTAGAAAAATGATCAACCGAACTCATGCCATTTTGAGAACACAATTGAAGAAACAAATTGTGTCTTATGCTATGAATTCCATAGCAAAAACCTCTTCATCAGATTGAAAATCCTCAAAGAAATATCATAATTCAAAGAAAGAGGAACAATCAGAATAAGATGATATCATGTTAAAGCCCAAGTTGTCTTTGACTCTGGCAGATTTTATGCCATCTACATCAAAGACACGGGCACCGCCCCACAAAACGGCACAGCCTAAACGGTTTAATCAACATAATCTTCATTAGATGAAAAGTTGATCTTTTGTTCTTTTAATATGATTCATTTAACAAATCTTTATGCCAGTAAAAACTTCGATCTTGATGAGCCTAAGTTCCCTGTATCAAACAGAGGAAATAGAGGGAGTTCTAGAGGTCTGGGATACATAGGAAGACATGGATATCCCAAAAACCACTATTTCAATTCTACCCCTGCTAGAACTATGTATGCAGCAGAGACTCGTGGTAGAGCCCTTCAGCGGGCTCAACAAGAACAAGAAAATTCTTCCACCAATAGCAGATTCAGTCCTAGTACAGCTATTCTGGAGGATCGGATAGAGGTTCCACCTTCTTCCTCTCAGCATGTAAATAGACCTATTTAGTCTAATCTTCCAAATCTAGGCGTATGTTCAACTCCTACCCCGATACAAGAAGCATCTAATTATAAAGCATCAACCTCTAAGTAACCTGTGAAACCACATGTTCCTGTTGGAAAACGCAGACCATTGGATAAAAAATATGATGTTTTGGCCCAAGTACCGGCCATGTTATCAATTCAGGATTCCTTGAATCTATCCAAGGATCTTCGGGAGGCACTCATTGAGGCTTTATCAAGTCCTCAGGAGTTCAAAACTAAAATTGATGTGGCTGAAGTCTATCATGTAGAGAATAGTTTTACATAATGTCATACAGTGATATCTTTTACAGAAGAAGATGAAGATGATGTTGTGCATGGACATATCAGAACATTGTATTTATCTGGAAAGGTCAGTGATGTGGACATTCGAAGAGCTTTCATTGATAATGGTTCAGGAGTCAACCTCATCCTCATTCATACACTTCATCAATTGGGCCTCACAGAATATGATTTAACTGCTTCTACTCTGATGTTGCAAGGATATGATAAAAATGAACAAGAACCACTAGGCGAGATTACACTCAGAACATAGTTTGGGGACCTTGTATCCAATTCAGATTTCATGGTTGTTGATCATGATACAGCCTTCAATGTTTTTCTTGGAAGACCTTGGCTACATCAACATGCAGCTATCCCTTCATCATACCATCAATGTATCATGTATTGTTTCGATGGTCAAATTAGGACATTGTATGGTGATAAACCCCCCTTAAAAACATTTGAATACCAATAAATTATAGTGGAATTATATCACATGAAGGGAAATGTTAAATCCACAACAAGGGAGGTTACCAAAGTTAATGCTCCATATGGTTTGGAAAAGATTCTAGTAAACCCATTCACACATGTGAGTACAGATTAAGTGTTGCCTATCAGTCAAATTGATAGGATAGACCCGAATCCAAATACTCTTATGGAATCTTCCATAATGTCCATTATGGAAATAAATCCAGACAGCATGGGAGAAATTGGTGATTCACCAAGCAATAATGAATGCCCAAATAGAGATGTCTTCATTTCATCCGCTGAAATCTAGAAAGTCTATACTTCACCAACCAGGACAAAAGAAGTTGTAGAAATATCAGAGGTAAATGATGATGTCAATTATCAATCCATCATCTCCTCTTTCTTACCCATGGAAGACCCTTCATAGTCAATAGGGTCAGAAATGGAAGACTCTTCTTAAAGATGATCAAATTTGAACAACTCTCCTAATCATGGAAATTCTGCTTCATTATCTACTATGAAAGTTGAAGCAGAAGAGATAACATGTGTTGAAGAAGAAGAGGAAGATCTCAGGGATTCTCCTACAGCTTTTGAAGAGGGTATCTCTACCATTATGGATGAACTCGGAGAAATAAATCTGGGTACAAAAGAAGATTCATGCACCACTTTAATTAGTGCGTCCATGACTCTTGGAGAGAAAGAAATGTATATTTCATTTTTAAAGAAAAATCAAGATATATTTTCTTGGAACTATATAGAAATGACAGGGCTTGATCCTGATGTTGCCACTCATCATTTGGGTTTGTCAGAAGAACATCAAATATTTAAGTAAGCCTCAAGAAGAACACACCAAACTTATGCTTCCAAAATTGAAGCTGATGTGGATAATCTTATCAAAGCTAACTTCTTCAGAGAAGTTCAATATCCCAAATGTTTGGCTAATATTGTCCCAGTGAAAAAGAAGAATGGACAAATTAGAGTTTTCATTGATTTCAGAGATCTTAATCAGCATTGTCCAAAGGATGATTTTCCATTTCCGATTACAGAACTCTTGATTGATGCAACGACTGGCTATGAAGAACTTTCTTTCAGGGATGGATATTCTGGGTATAATCAAATTTGAATGTCTCAAGAAGATGAATAATCTACAGCCTTTAGATCCCCCCAGGGTGTGTTTTGTTATCGGGTAATGCCCTTTGGCCTGAAGAATGCAGGTGCAACATATCAGCGTTCCATGCACCGTATCATCAAACCCTTTTTAGGGAAATTTGTTGAATGTTATGTGGAAGATTTGGTGGTTAAATCCAGACAATGTTCTAATCACTTGACTGACTTAGAAGTCATATTCCACAAACATCGAAAATATAATTTGAAGACGAATCCCTTGAAATGTGCTTTTGGGGTAACCTCGGGAAAATTTCTCAGCTTTTTTGTACGCCATCATTGTATCGAAGTCGATCCTGAGAAGACAAAGTCAATCCTTGGTATGTCACCTCCTTAGAATTTGAAAAAATTGAGAGGGCTTCAAGGAAATTTAGCCTATATTCAGTGTTTCATCACTAATCTAGCAGCCAAAAGTTTACCCTTCACCAAATTGATGAAGAAGGGATTCACTTACCCGTGGACTGAAGAATGTCAAGAGGCATTTGATATTCTCAAGAAATATCTCTTGAGTCCACCAGTATTAATGCCACCTGTTGAAGGAAGGTGACTTATCCTCTATGTGACAGCTTTAGAGTGATCATTGGGTTCCTTCCTTGCCCAGAAGAATGATTCTATGAATGATAATAGCCTTTATTATCTCAGTCGGACTATGCATGAAGCATAAACCTGATATTCTAATATTGAGAAGTGCTTCCTAACATTAATCTTTGCGGTTCAAAAATTGAGACACTAACTGCAACATCATGAGGTCGAATGGGTATCTCGCAATAACCTGCTCAAATTCATCCTTAGTCATCCAATACTTACAGGACATCTAGCAAGGTGGGAAGTTATTTTGTAGCAATTTTATATCTAGTAGGTGTCTCAAAAGGAAATAAAGGGTCAGGTTCTGGCTGATTTCCTTTTTGAAAACCCTTTAGCGGAAGATACATCTTTAGATACTGAACATCCTGATGAGGAAGTCTTTTCTATTCAAGATAATCGTCAAATATGAGAAATGTACATTGATGGTGCTTCCAGAAGTCCAACTGGGTAGAAAATGGAAGATCCTAAATTCAACAAAGTTGGATTAGGAGTTTTACTTATTTCTCCATAAAAGGAAGTGCTACCTTATTCCTTCTCCTTGTTGGGAGACGGTACAAATAATGAAGCAGAATACCAAGCTCTCATCACAGGATTGGAGTTGGCGCTTCAAGCATAAGTGAATCACTTAAAGGTGAAAGGTGATTCAGACCTGGTAATCAAACAAGTCAATTGGGATTATGCCATCAGAAAAAAATTAATATTCCCTTTGTATGTTTACGTTAGAGAGTTAATGGAAGAATTTATTTCGGAACTGACATTTTCTTGTGTCCCAAGATCACAAAATTCCCAAGCTGATGCACTGGCTAATATAGCCACAACTTTGGCAAATCCAAATCAGGACGAGACAATCATTAGTATTTCCCACCGTCATACAATTTCACCTTATGTTCAAACTAGAACATAGGAAATCAATGAAATTAGTCTCATTCCTGAACCATATGGTCACACTATAGGATGGATGACACCTATCAGGTAATAACATCAAAATGGAACACTTCCACTTGATAGAGCCAGGAAAGAACAAATCTGGCGACGTGTGGTCAATTTTACTCTTTATGATAGCCCAGATCTCCTAGAGAAAATTCTCTACAAAAGAGGTTTTGATGGAATTATCTTCATATGCATTAACTGTGAAGAGACAATGGCTGTCATGAAATAAGTGCATGCAAGAGTCTGTGGTTCCCACCAGTCTAGACATAGACTATCTGATCAAATTCGAAGGCTTGGATACTTTTGGCCTTTAATGATACAAGATTGTGTTGATTTCACAAAGAAGTTTCATTCATTCCAAGTACATTCCAAATTCATTCATAGACCCCTATAGTTGCTTCATACAGCTAAATACTCATGGTCATTTTCCACATGGGGAATGGATGTAGTAGGACCTTATCCTTCAACTACATCCAAGCAGTTTAAGTACATTCGTACTACTACCAACTTCTTTTAAAAATGGGAAGCGGAAATACATCTCAAAGAAGATAGTTCTAAAAGCATTGTTAGCTTCATCAAGTCTAACATCATTACCAGATTTGGTGTCCCTCATACCATATTGACGAACAATGGCACCAACTTCTGTTCATCTGAGGTAAGGAAGTTGTATCAAGAATACAACATCAAATCCAACCATTCCTCTCAGTATCATGCAGTGGCCAATGGACAAATAGAAGCTTTCAACCAGACTCTTTCAAACATACTGCAAAAGATGGTGGATAATGATAAGAAAACATGCCCTGATAAACTCTTTCATGCTTTATGGGATTATTGGACCACCAACTGCACTACAACATGGTCAAATCTATATTCATTAGTATATGGAATAGAAGCAGCCTTGCCCATTGAGGTTCAGTTATCCTCACTCAGAGTATCCATTTGTGATCAGTCATCTACAGATGAACAATCTCAAAAGCGATTGGATGAATTGGAATGATTAGAAGTGAAAATATTGTGCACCTTACACCACTTGGAAGTCTATCAGAATCGAATAGCACGAGATTTCACCAAAAAAGTTCGTCTTCATTCATTCATTCCGGGAGAATTGGTATTGGTTCTCAGAACTCCAATGATACCAGGAAAGAAACCTCCCAAGATTGAGCCAAAGTGGGAAGGACCTTATTCAATACATAAGGTCTAATCCAATGGAGCTTATTCTTTAATCTCAATAGATGGATAACTCATCACGACTCCAACCAATGCCATATTTCTGAAGAAGTATTTTGTATAATACAAATACATTATCTACGGTCTATGCATATGGCCTTAAATTATCTGCACCTACATCCAACATGACTTTAAACTGTGTCATCCATCCTATATGACGTTAAACTATACAACCCTTCTTAAGTTCTTACTGCATGACATTAAACTGCACAGTCCCTTCTTCGTCCAACATGACATTGAACTGTTACATCCAGCAATACATTAAACTGCATAATCATCGGTCCATGCATATGACCTTAAACTATTCGCACCATCATCCAACATGACGTTAAACTATGCCATCGTCCAATATGAAGTTAAACTGTGAAAAAATCCCTTATACATCCAACATGATGTTAAACCGTGTCCTCTTTTATCCTTACTACATGAGATTAAACTGCACAGTCCCCCTTTCATCCAATATTCCATTAAACTGTATTGTCCCCATCGTCTTAGCTACAAGACCCTAAACTGTACAACACCCTTATTGTCCAACATTACGTTGAATTTTGTCCCTATATTTGCCCTACATAATGTTAAACTGTACTGCTCATTCATCCTACATGATATAAAACTGAACAATGTCCCTTAATACATCCTACATAACGTTAAACTCTATTTTTTCCCTGCTAAATGACACTAAACTGTGCAGCACCAATAGTCCTCACTGCAAGATTTTAAACTGCATAGTCCCTTCATATGTCCTACATGACATTAAACTATGCATCTTTAAGGTTGTTGCTACCTCTTGTTTCTCACACCGAGTATGAATCACGTGAGCTTGGAGTAAACTTCACCCATAACACCCTCTCTGGGCCGCTAACCATGTGTATGTCTCGACACCATTTTTTAGGTCGTTTTATTCAAGAACAACTTGATCACAAATTCATTCTTTAATTGAACTATGCGGACTTTGATCCTTGCCTTCTAGGCTGGGTACATAGTCAACCTTCTGAGGTTCAATCCCAAAACCAATCACTTCACATCGGTTCACATCCATATCATATGATGTTGATCTGTGATGCAGCCCCAGAACCAATACTTTTTACATTGGTTCACCATTGTCCTTTTTATATGACATTAAACTATACAACACTTTTGTCCGGTATGACAATAAACAACAACATTTTTTGACACCATCACCTGAGAGGGAATCCTTATTTACATTCATCTTTAATCATGTTATATTCCAAAGACTACGTGCATACATGGCAATGCCATATACTTTTATCTTGGGTCAATCCATCATTGCACTAAAGTCCCCCTTTCACCCTTCACTTGTACGATCCAAATATGTACAAAGGGTATTTCAAGAACTATGTGTGTCTTGATTCCCATCCTTATGGAATACGTAGGAACGTTCGAGCATCCCTCGAATCCAGCCCAAAGTCTTTTGGCCTAACCCCAAATTCCACTTTCAGTCCCTTTGCTGAAAATCCTCCATGTGAAAACGTGAATGTGTTATGAAAACCCTAGTCTTCATTCACATCAGGTTTATAAAACACACAATGTGTATTCCTTATTATGGTCTAAGATTTATGACCCTAAACTAAGATCTCTTACACTCTCATCCCATATGAAATTAAAATATATCTGAAGAACTATGTATGGATTGATTCCCATCCTTATAAGATACGTAGTGAAGTACAACACCTCAATTCAGGACCCATCCACAACATGATTATGGTTAGAATTGTCCTGTGTATCTTCTACATGCATTGGAAAATTCACATTTTAATGTATCATACTACTAACCTTAAATACTTCCAGATCTTCATAACCCTTTTCTTGACTTCTGGTCACAAAATGTATGATACCCGAGAATTCTTTTGTCTGACTATGCAGCACGTGCCCTTAGGCAGCCTTGCATAAATAGTCTACATAACAGACTTGTCAGCCAAAAGATACTATTATTTGACTATGCAGCCAATTCCCTTAGGTGGTCCTGCATAATTAAACCCCTAATGGGTTTTTTAAATAATGGTAACTTCATTCATGGGGACAAAACATCGTTTGTACTTCATTGTCTTAACGAAAATAAGTAGGGATCTGCAAAAAAATATCCATCCTTAACATATTTTTCCCATGTTCTTTTTCATGATCTGAAAATATTCAAGTCTATGGTTTATATTTCCCTTCCCTGCGTCTGGGTCAAAACTTCGCAGGAGTGACATTCATCCAATTCTTTGATAATCTTGATTGGAAATATCATCTCCATATTCAAGTACCTCTTTGCATACAAAAGACTCTGTGCTTTGGAAATTTTGAATCTCCATAAACGTCCATTAGCTTTTTAGCGGTAGAAAAGTAAATTTCTGAGAGTTCTTTTTCCTGACTATGCAGCACGTGCCCTTAGGCAACCTTGCATAAGTAGTTTACATAACGGACATTTCAGCCAAAAGATGCTATTATTTGACTATGCAGCCAATTCCCTTAGGAGGACCTTCATAATTCAACCCCCTAACGGGTTTGTTAAATAGTGGTCACTTAATTCTTGGGAAATAGTTCTTCTAATTCCTTTTAATCCTTTTTCATATCATTCCTAAAATTCAAAATTTCTTAAGTCATTGTTTACATGTTTTCCCCCATACTTGAGTGTGGTAATATGTTTTCAGATAAATTATTAAGTAATTGAGTCAATTTTAGTCCATTCGGTCAAAGCTATTTCAACCTTAAACATTAGCCTTTTCATGTCCAACGTTCATGACTTTAAACTTCCCACAAAAGACAAGGTAACTCTGAATAAAAGTCAAGTCCCAGCTCATCAAACATACATTTTGTATGATTTAGGTAATATTGAGCAATTAAAAAAATTCAATGTTTGTAGGGTTATTTTTAATCCTATCAAAAAATCAAATTATGATTACTATGACCATTGGCTTAGGTAAAAATTTAAAGTAGGTAGCTAAAGAAAGAATTCGTAAATGATTGAAGATGAAAGTGTTTTTCATTGATGCTCACGAATTAGAAGGAAATCCACATACTGTAGTCTCTTCACTTTTTCAAGGATTACAAGATATTTTCAACATAACTCTTCATTTGATTTACATCATCCCGAGCTTCATCAGCAACCACATGGAATTAATTCATTCAACTAGATACAATAAGAGATGCAGTGATACCAGTTATTCTTGGAACATTGTAAACGAATGTTCTTGAGTGCGATTTGAGTAAATTTTCGGCTAATCAAATAGTGACTATGTTTCTGTCCAAGAGACTTGGAAGATGGATACATGGATTTGAGAATAGAGCATTGGTAGTAAAGAGCCATTTTGGAGAGAGTACACTTTTCAGATATTTTTTATAATGTCATGATAGTCTTCTCTCCATCAACCAGTAGTAGAAAGTCAGCCACCTGCATGACGAGAGCAACCTTCACGGTGAGAGCCTGAAATGTTCAAATTTGGGTTCTTTGCTCGAGAATGAGGCACATATTTATAGGCCAGGCTGCACCCCTGCACGCCGAAGCCTGCGCACCTCTCACCTGCGTGCTGCTATCTGTGCACTCAATACTTTGTGCCGCCCTTCCTTGGTTTTCTTCTTTCCTCAAGGTCACATCCTCATTTCTTTCAAATCCAACTCTGAGGGGGGACTTTTGTTTATGCTCCTTTCCGTCATAGAATCTAATGACTAAAAAAGGGAAATAACTTAACACAAAGTGATTCATCCTTTGAGGAAACATCAAAAATTGACAGAGGCATGAACATAGATTTTTTTATTCGTGGGTCATGGATGTTTTATCATGGTCACACAAGTATACTTTCACGCCTCATATTGGGCATGCAGGTGACTTGTGCTCCCTAAGTTATTTTCACCCAAGGTGTTCAAAGGCCTATGAATATCCCTTGTGGGCCCTTGATTTCAGGGATGAAAAATCTAGAAACTCATATTTGAGCTCCCGTTTCCCTAGTCTCTTCTCAAAGCCTTCCAGACACTTATAAGGTAATTTCATACCTGGAATGGAAGGTCTAAAGAGGGGGAACAAGGCCTAAGTGTTGAAATTCATCAACACCTACGCGCCTAAGTGGCCAGCCCTTAAGGAAAATGGCCACACTTGTGTGTCACCTTATTCCTTAAATAGAACATGTGTGCCACTCATTTAAAAGTCTTTAGGGATAATACTAAGGGCTTGAGTTAAGTCTTGCCCAAGTATTACCCTAAGGGTTGACCATTGCGCAAGTACCCATGTTTTGCGCAAGTATACTTGCATGACCATGACTTGCACGCCCGCGTAGGACTTTCATACATCTCACTTTTTGAGTTCCCCTCCTGCCTATTCACTTGTTTTCTTCAAATCCACATATCCTGTTTAATATTTTGCCTTCAAAACCATCTTCAAAACCATTTATGGCATGGTTCCTTTGTTGGTATCTTTATCTGAAATGAATTTTGTATAATATCTCTCAAAACCTAGTCATTTATATATCTTTAAATCACTAAGGTAAGATATTTCATTCAACCTCATCCTTTAAGATGAGAAGTTCCCTAACCTGGGATTTCTTTTCAGGAGTAATCCCCAGTCATACTGTCTCTAATTTGGTCATCTTCCTTAGGAGTAATCCCCACTCATAAATTCAATTAACTCATGCCTCCTTCTTAGGAATAATTCCTAAATATCAAGTTTCATTAACAAATGGGCCTCCTCCTTTGGAGTAAGTCCCAATTTCAAATTCCCAAATATGGGCTTCCTCCTTAAGAGAAAGCCCCATGTCCCCTATTTCCAGAACTCCTTTTCAAGAGTAATCCCCAGTCATAATTTCATAACCTGGGAATCTTTTTCAGGGGTAAGCCTCAGTCATAATTTCCTAACCTGGGCCTTCTATTCTGGAGTAATCCCCAGTCCAATTTCCCAAATATTGGCATCATCCTTAAGAGTATACCCCAAATTCAAAATCCCTTAATTTTGGGCCTCCTTTTCAAGAGTAAGCCCCTGTTCTCAAGTCCCTTAACATGGGCCTCCTTCTCAAGAACAAGACCCAGTCATAATTTCTCTTAACCAGTCCTAACATCTTTTTATTTAGGCTTCTTTCTCAGGAATAAAACCCAATCAAAATTCCCCTCCTAATTTGGGCATCCTCCCCCAGAGTAAGCCCCAAGTTATAGTATCCAAATCTCCATAAATCACATATACCTTTATGGACCTTGTTCCCAGACTTATTCTCTAAAGTATGTCCTAATCTTTTTCTATTTAGGCAATCATACATATATAATCCCCATATCATTCCTTATGACCGCATATTTCATGGCACAAATTTTCAGGTTTACTAATACCTCTTGTTTCTCACACCGACCATGACTTATATGAGCTTAGAGTGTTGAAGTAACCATGACACATCTCTTTGGGAAGTTAATCATACGTAAGCCCCACAATTCCCAACCGAACTATGTGGACATTGATCTCTACCTTAAAAGTGGAGTACGTTGGAATCATTTCTGAAGTTCAAGCCCATCACCCATTAATTCTCATCTATCCCATATGACGTTAAACTATATCTTAATTCCCGAAATACGTGGTTTTCGATTCCTTTTCTAAGAAAGGATACCTAGTTAGCCCATCTAAGGGTATGATACCTACTCTAAAATACTTCATGTCCTTCTGAAAAACAATAAACGTCAAGTGCCCCCACTAAGTGGATTTAAAACCAGTATGGTTATTTTAATGAACAAGAGATCTTTATATAATATGTTGAAGGATACCATTGACTAAGAATCTCTAACAAATATCAATGATTTACTATTAATGAAGAACCTCAAATACATATAAAAGATTCTCTAAATCTCATACATATTAATCATTGATTGTTACATCTTAAGGAAATATCATTTTCATACTTGGTAGTGTAATAAGGATTCACAAACATAACTTAAATCTATAAAGAGAGTCCTGGAGTAGACAATAATCCCCCTAAAAAATGTGTCATGAGTCCGACCTCCCATCCTCTCAACCAATGCAAATTTTTAAGCCTCATCGGTCCACAAATAATGAGAACCTACATTTGTAAAGTAATTCAAATGGATATATAATTATTGGATGTTTCTGGTTCTATGAATAAACCTGTTAGAAACCGAATGGAATGTTTGAACCTTATACAAACAAGGTCATACCCATTTCAAGAGGAAACAGGCAGTATGACTCTTTCTTATCCCTAAATAACATGGATGATATATATAAGAATATTTTAAAAAATATTTTATTTATGATATTGACATCATTCTATAAATATATAATAATATTTACTTTATTCATAATTATCAATAAAAAATAGAAGTGGTACTAATGCTTAAGTGTGACCTACAATCTCCATAATCATAATGTATTTCATTTTTCATAACCATATTTCATGATTTGTATTTAGAAATATAATTTATATATAAAAAAATTATAATTATGTCAGTATTATTGTACTATATATGTCTAAATAATCACCACTTTTACCATAGTCAACCTACCAAATTAATTTTTGTATATATAAGCCAAATATCCTTAAAAACATCATATGTAAGATTAATTGATTATGAAATTGATTATAACATGGTAATAAGTTAAATAAAAGGAATAATAAAATTTAAAAAATTTATTAATCAATCAAATAAATAACATAGGTGTTTTATTTTGGATGGTAAAGAACAAATGTGACGGATTGAACTTTAGGAAAGGGATTTCATCTCTATTTCCTTTCATTAAGGTATATTTTGATGTTATGAATATCTATTCTTTATGAGATGTATATACATACACATTAACGCATTATATGATGAATTTATATGTTATAATTATATTTAAATATTTTTTCAATGATATTCTTTAATGGGGCTTACAATTTAAATGTTTCCAAAGTGGCAAAGATATTTTCTTTAAAAACTGACCTCTTTGGATTTTTTCCTTAAAAAAATTTTTCTATTCATTTTCCATGTTTTTAAAATTATTTTATGAATGAAATTATATGGAAAATTTATTTTTTATAATTTTCATTTTTTATTTCTTTCATTTTTTTCAAAAAATAAATACTTTTACATAATGTTTAAATTTCGTTACAATAAACAAAAGGAATGTTCTATTTTAACTTATACATCAATAATTAATTTTCCCACCACCGTACACATTATATAAATCTTTAATTCTATTAAACTCTTTTATTTTTTATTAAATTGAAAATAATTTTCCCTTTTTTGTGTATTTTGGTATTGAAATGGGGTTTTTAAATATAACGGTATATTGATATTGAAAATGGGGTTTTAAAAGAAATGGGAGTTTTGATATCTGAAATAGTTTTTCATATGGGATTAAATTTTTTTTAAAGGATTTTATGATTAAAATGAAAGATTTAATGACTTATGATTGTGTTATGGTTCTTGGGAATTCAATATGATTACATGTTATTTTTTTACAAACTGAGGATGGGTGGTTATGTTATAAATAATGTATAAGTGTTAATTTATTAACCACATATAGTTGGTCCCATGATAATCCAAATATGGATGGTTCTATGATAAAAATATAAAGGTTGCGTCCATGGAATCCCTCCAATGCATTAGGTACTTTGGATATGGTAGTTTAACATATTGGTTATTCTATTTGTAAGATTTTTATGAATGATCAAGTCCTAAGTGGACAACATTATTTTTATATGATTATTATGGGGTTAAAAAACTGTGAAAAAAGTGTGTGTGATTTAATATGAAAATGATTTCTTATATTTCACTCAAATTACATTGAGATAAATGTAATAATATCATGGGTTTTCATGTTCTTTACTGTATTAAAGAAATTCTTCTTTTTATGTCCCTTACTGAGATTTTTATTCTTATCCCGTGTTTTAATATATTTTTTATATAGTTTAATGATGGGAATGGGAGAAGAATAAATGTTGGGATGTACAGAAGAGTATGGAAGATAGAAAGACTAGAAGGTTTTGGGATGCAGTGTCAAGTGTTGCAGTTGTCTTTAGGGATGGTGTATGGTAGACGTCGGTAGAAAACATCATGTTAACAAAAATACAGTGGGAAATATGGAATTGGTCTCTAAAAAATAAATCCTCATTTGGATAAGTATATATATGTATATGTAGAATTAAGAAACCCTCCTATAAAGAATCTAAATTGGAATAATGATATTTTATGAAATATTCCATCGGTACCAAGAATTATCCACCTTCCATGGGGAAATTCTAGCATGAATCCAATGCAAGGTAAAGTAGTTTCATATCATTGATGTGATTTCTGGGGTGGGGAAACATTAGTCTTCCTAATCATTAGGTCCTCCCAGGACATTATTTAGTCCTTATGTCACTGGGCCTACATGTCATTTAAGGGTTCTCTTTCAACCTAGTAAAAAGGGGGGTTATCTATAAATATATAAAATTCCTAAGGCCTTCAGGACATTCGGAACTAAAAATGATACTGAATTTAAATAGTACTATGATTCATTATTTAAACAATGTTTATTCAAAATTTATTTCTATATATGAAACATGCAATCAGTATTGGTAATGAACCAAGATGAAAATATCCTTCCTAATCAGCATCCCAAGATGGATGGAATTTTAATAGAATAGTTTGTTATAGTGACGTATTAGTAGACACATTCTACCAATGGTGGTGGTATACATTATAGAGAGGAACCCAATATACCATAATGGAACATGTCAATAGTATAGAATTTTAGGAGGTAATATCCCCCATCATTCGTTGGATTATCTGAACATATGGTAGATGATATAAGGATCAATTCTCTACAGAAGATATTTGAAATCAAGGGATGTTCGGAATGTAAAATGGAAACACTTGTTGTTTGTTATTTTGAAGGTGAATCTGGATGGTGGCAGTCATAGGATAAGAATTATAGAGATAAATATGATCTTCATTCCATGGAATGAAAAACATTTAAAGATATTTTCCTCGAGAAGTATTTTTCAATGGTTGGTTGACTTGAAAAAAAAATAACTAAAATTGATGTAAAAAGATGAAAACTATTTGGTCTCATATGAAGCAAATTTTACAATATTGGACTGGTATATATCTAATTTTTCTCTAGGCATTGATAATAAAATGAAATGATTTTACTCAATATTTCAACTTGGTTTTCAAATATATTTGTATGTTCTGAGATTTAGAGCTATGATAATTTTTTTGTTAGGATGAGAAATTAGAAATGGAGTTTTATAACACTTATATACCTTGATATGAAATGATTAAGAAAATATATATATGGAATGAAATGTCGAAGCATACATTAGATAAATTTGGAGTTATGACAACAATTTTTCAATCTTGTTAGAAGTGTTGAAGAAATAATTCACTACAATAAAATTACAATTCCGCGGTGGTTTTGTTTGGATATAGCAGCAGTTTAAACCACCTCTATATGATTCGACGATGGTTTCCAAAAAATATGCCGAAATAGTGTGTCGGGAAAACTATTGGTGGTAGTTAAAGCATCTTAGCAGTGATTTATAGGAACTGTTATAGTTAGAGCATTTTCACAGTGGTTATAATGTTTTTAGAGGTGATTAAAATCACCGCTAAAAAGTGTAATCCCCTGCCCCAAAAAACAGCCACTAAAAACATTATAACCACTACGGAAAATGCATGGAAGATGGGACACTGTATTGGTGATTAGAACTGCCACAAAATTTAATACTCTAGCGGTGGTTAAAACTACCGCTAAGAAAATTTCTGACATTTACCAGTATTTAAAACCACCGATAAATATACCTATTACAGTTAGAAGATATTAAAACTGCCGCTGAAAATATATTTATAAAAAAAAGAACCAGTCTCTACAACCCCTGTAATAGTTCCCTAAAAAAACCATTCCATGATTACCAAAAGACCAACAAAATACATACTACAGTCAATATGAAAAGAGATTCTTAATTAATCACAACCAAATGCATCATTCACCGGGTAAAAGAATGCATATAAACATATCACAAGGCCATTATACCTTTAGAAAAATTATAAACCATCATGTATGTCATATTTCATGAAAAAAATTCCAAGCCTAGGTTCAACCTATTCCATCTATACCAGTTCCAACCCTAACATAACCATTCATATCAACTTACATCACACTATCATTGGTGAAAACTATTCCAAAAACATAGGCCTCCCTACCCATACCTCATCAACCAATATGCATCCCCACAATCACATAACATTATATATAAAGGCCAACATCTAGAGAAATAAAAAGAAAAAAAACAAATAAATTCAATATGAAATCCAGTCCCTAAAATAACTATCCATCCATCATAAGAAAATGGGCTTACTCGGCACCATAAATTTATCATTATCGAAAAAATTGTTCAATTAAAGTATTAGATTAATCAATTTATTTATGATGTGTTACTAATATTGAAAATATAAATTAACTATAACGTACACCATCAAATATTATTGTTTAAATAAAATTTAAACCATAAATTCACAATAATATGCCTCTAATATTAAAAAAAATGAATTTTCATCTTCATTCTCTTTATCCAATTCCATTTACATATTGATGAAAAATTTATATAAACATGAATTAGGCATCAATTTATATCCATAAAATTCTAATTAAGAATATAGTAGTAAAAACTCTATATTTTATTATTTTGGAAACCAATTATAACCAAAATTAAATTACAGAATGATTTTCATCATATTATACTTTAGGGGATCTTGGGTTGGTATACTATCCTTGGTTGAGTTCACATACAAATAAAACCATAATTCAATTAAAATGACACATTTTGATGCTCTTTAGGGTCGGATGTTTCATTCACTAATATGTCATCATTTGGATGAGAGGTAGTAATTGTGGGTCATTCATGGTTTTAGAGGCATTTATGTGATTGTACTATATCAAGAAGCATTTAATCACTTCTCATTTAAAATAGAGATCATATGATAATGGTAGGAGGCAACACATGGAATTCATTGTGGGTTTTTGAGTTCTATTTTGGGGGACTCCTCAATTAGGGAATCAATTATTGCAGAAGAGAATAATGTTGGCACCGAAGATGATGAGGATGTTCGGGATTATCAAGAGTGTGATGATAGTGGAATTCTATTTGTAATTTCCTCCATAATATCAAGGAATTCATGATGTTTTACAAGTCTCTTATATTTAGTAGTACATTATCGATCAAAATTACGTGATCAACTATGAATAATTTTAGGTGGAGCCTTACCAAACATTTGTGGAGCACTCGGTGTGAATCATGGACTGTAGTGAGAAATTTTTTTGATGAAAGATGATGTCACTTGTTAGAGTGATATGGGATCATGGACGTATGCATGAAGAGTCTTAAAAGTGATAATATGATGCACAAGCTCAATAACCCAAGTTTATTGGGTTTGAAATATACAGTCACTACTCAAGAATGATAAATTCTCAAAGGGGGAGATCATAAATACTTTAAGTTTTCAAAGGGACTTAAGCCTTACATTCTACCCTTCTTTAATTTTTTCTGTGATATTATTTTATTGGGTGAATTATGTGGTTGCTTTTTTTGGGTTTTAATCTTTATAGAGGCCTATAAATGGTTTCATGACAGAAACATGGTCATGGGAAACCATGTGGTTCTCCCCATAAAACCATGTGGCTTGGTTGAAGAAGGATACTACGTGGGGAATGGTCAGATCATAGTTAGATATGATCATGAATCATTTACCCTCAAATATATGTGTCTCATAATAGAGGGAAAAATAATTGTTATCACACAATTTACCAAATCAGGATATTCTTTCATTGATGATGTTTTAGAATCTCATATTAACATAAGGAATAATGGAGAGAAATGAGTCTTGGGGAAATTAGAAAAGACCAAGAGTATAATGAATAATAGGGAAAGTACAAAATTTCATTGCTCAATGTTTTTAAAGGTTAGAAATGGAAATATAGTGGTAAATTCTTTGGGATAAAAATTATAGGATATGTTATTATAATAAAAAAATGAATTTAGAAAAAATGAATCATAAAAAATGAATCATCACAATAAATAGTCGACTTATATGGTGCATACCACACTCGAGAAATCAAGACATAAAAACAAATATCATAAAACAATAAAATACATAAAATGAAACATTAGATATCAAGAAAATGTTTGGTCATGAAAATGTTTGGTGGAAACTATGTGCCACACATGATAAATATACAAACCGATTGTTACGATATTTGTCCCACATAACAACTATACTACTAATCATTGTCTGATGATGAACACATATCATCACCCTCTCCACTTCAATCTCCACTTCTTGCTACCACCTGTAAAAACATTATATTGAAATTTAAATAGTGTCTCATATTTATATTTAAAAATAAATCCAATAAAAGTTTTCAAACTAAATTATTTTGAATTTTTGTGATTTACCTACTCACCACCAGTCAATACAATACCACCGTGGGCATAACTACTCATCTTCTGATGTATATCAGTCAATGCTTTCTGAAAAGAAGATATTTGATCCCCCTACTCTTGAACTATGTTTTGTAGAGAAGAAATATCTCTCTGAGCATCTCTGGGTATGGACTGACTATATCCAGAAGTAGATGCAACTGAAATCCCTGGTGGCCTTCCAACTACCTTATATGGTACGGGTCCCAAACCCATCCCTCACACTCTACCAGGATGCTTCTTCCCAAGGACTTTAGCAATTGGGTCATCTTGGGAGACTGAGTAGGACTGCCTAGGATTGGCATCCCATAGTTCGTTAAATTTTACATATAAATCAAATATCAAGATATATTAACATAGTAAAAAACTGATAATAAGTTATTATATTTAAAAAATGATTTCATACCCCAAATTCTTTTGTAAGCTCATTAAAAAAACATCCCTCAAATTTTTTATGAACATCTAACCATAATTCAGTTCAGGATGCTTCATGCCCTAAACTCTATGACATCATTAAACTAAGATAAATAAAAAAATAATATATTAAATAGATAATATTTTCTTATAAATATTTAAACTAATGAAATGATTACGAGAGTCGATCGGCATCTAGAAAATATTTTTGGCCCCACAGTGTGAGGGATGACTTTCTTAGCCTGGACTGATGCTTTATTTATTGAGAGATCTAGAAATAAATAAAATTCAATTTAATAGTAAAGTATTCAATGTCATCTCTTCTTCATATAAATTTATAAATGTAAAATGTGGTCAATATAATAATATATATTTAAATACTAATTTCTTATCATCACGATGTCTATCAACAAAAACTTTCCACGGTTCTTTGGGTACCCCATTAGGTATCCTCTCATACATTTGTTAGACGGTCAATAACGTATCGCTTACATCGCTCCACAATCTCCATTTGAAGTCTTTCCATTTCATACCAAGATTTTTCAACATCGACTTTCGTGCTATTACATCAGCAACTGTAATTTGGAAAAAAATCTGTATACAGAAATTAATTTTGAACATATCGATAACATGACATTAAATTACAAAATAATGTATTAAAATTAATTTTATTTGTGAATCAAAAACTTCATTTTTCCAACCTAGAGGAATATGTCTCCAATCATCAAAAGAAATAGGAAGGTAAATGGGCTCTGCTGCCAGCTAGACTATAATTTGGCCAAGTAATCCTGCGGCGTCATCCGTAAGGACCCCATATAAATCAAATGGAAAAACTATCTTCTCTCCATTCAAATTCCACGCATCTTCACTTTTATATTTTTCTCCACAGTTTTATTTTTTTCTTCTTTAATAAACAAAAAATTAGTATAAAAAATTGCAATAAATTTATTTATATTAAAATTTGTTCCTATAAAAGTGACACTCTAGTATACCCATGATGAACTAGAAGTGGTGCGCCACCGCCCCACTACTGAGGCTGATGAAGGGGGAGTCTATGACTCAGATTCTAAAGGGACACTCATAGATAGTGTGAGATCTGGTGCAGCGGGAGATGGTGTAGGGGACAGGTAGTTGGTGGCTCAGATGCCATAGGGAGGGAGACAGATGGATCGTCATCTATTGCAGTAGTGGATGAAATAGTGAATCACTTCCTCCTTGGCATTCTTGTCATCTATTCATATAAAATTATGTTCAGAACATATATTTCAAAAAAAATATGAAAAAAAATTAAAAAATGATAATAGATTCTGAGTACTAAATAACAAATTATATATAACATTGATAATGAATGACCGGACAAATGAAATAATAGGTTGTTGAATGAATAAAAAACAGTACAAACAATCATTTTCCCCTTCAATCATGTCAGTTTCCTACTCCATTACATCATCCACTTCATTCATCCTTGTTAGGCTAATATTTTCAATATCATGATGGATAAATAATTCCGCTTCTTGTTGTTGATGAGATTCAATTTCGAAGGTCAAATCTTCCACTTTATCAGCCATATCATACAAATATATTTGTATTACGCGGGAAACTACACTCCACCCTTCATCCACAACATCATTCACATAATATACCATTTTTTCGATGATAATATATTTGGATCATGCAATTTACAATCACCAACATCCATCAAGTGAGAGAATTTCACAGAATTAAATTGCGAGGAATCTATTTTAACACCTCTGGTGCCATCAACCCAGTTGCATTTGAATAAAAAAAGTAAAAAATTCCCATGGTAGTTTAATTCAATAATATCATTCAGATTTATATTTTTTCCCACTTCATCAAATGTAAATATACCACTATTCTATGTTTTCAAACCATCTTCTCAGTCGACTATATGAAATCTAAATCCATTCACGTTGTAATGTCATACTTTCTAACGTGTTTTAGAGTACCTAGAGTAAGAAACGTCTAATCATATGAAAACTATTCTCAAGTATAAGTATTCATGATCTAAAAAAAGATATATACTTTATTGGATTTACAAAATATATGTGTCAAACTAATATTCATATTTATTTCAATATTTGTGAACTTATACATCATAAAAACCATTCTACATGCTCTTTATTAACAACATTCATTATGTATTTCTCATTTCGTGTTTATCCTTTAATTCATCTATTTTTTATATCCTAAAATCTTTAATAAATGGATTTGAAATTTCATTATTCAGAACCACATATCTATGTGCCTGTAATAATTCCAATTCTGTCTGTGTCACATTTGAGGTCCTTCCAACCGATTGGCCAATAGAAGGAAATATTTTTGATTTCTAATGTATTTGATATTGAGTCGATGTGTCGTCAATATGTCTAACTCAATTAAATATTCTCTCAATATCATCTAAGTATCTGGAACAAAATGTAAGAAGCTCTTCAGAAAAATAGCATTCAGTAATAGAGCATTCTAGTTGAGATTTATTTCTCATGTATGATTTCAAATGCCCAAGATATATGTGAAATAAAATAAACATAGTTATGAATTTAATTAAGTTCCAATTTTTTTACCTAACTAAAAAACATATAAAAAGTGCCTTTCAATTGGATACATCTATCGATAATGAACGGGGCCCCCTAATTTAGCTTCCTCAACCAAATGCATAGTTAAATGCGTCATGACGGTAAAAACGATGGAGTAATGATCATCTCAATTGAACAAGGGTTAATACAAACCTCTCATGGAGGTTGTCAAGCTGAAATATATGTAGATATTTCTCATATATTTTTCTAAATAATGTGCATAATTGGTGTACAATAGCAGTAACTTATTCTGGTGACAATGTACGCAACGCCAGTGGTAGTAACTGTTCTAACAAAATATGTGAATCTTGACTTTTAAATCCATGTAACTTATGATTCTTTAGGTCAACATAAATCGAGATGTTACTTGAATACCCATCAGATAACTTCACATTCTTTAAAAATTGATGTAATGTATCTGTAGCCTTATTTTTCATTGCAAAAATTGTCGGAGCATACATTTCATTCTCATCTGGCCAGAGATCATATTTTATGTTCATTACTTGTAAGTATTTGTGAGCATTGTCCTTTGAATTTTCATTCTCATTAAGAAATGTAAAAATCAGATTTTCATAGACATTCTTCTCAATATGAATCACATCAAGATTATGCTGCAACAAATTGAATTTGTAATATGGAAGTTTGAATAATATACATTATTTCTTCCATTGTTGCATTCTTATTTCACTCGATGGTGCACTTTGAACATGTTTCCCGCTACCATTCAAATGATGAACCTTCCCAAATTCGGTTTCAACATTTTCAAGTTGTTTTAATATTTCAGAACCAGTTAACAACTTTGAAGGTGGTCTACTATCAATGAAACCGTTAAATTTTGATCTGATCATCCAAAATCTATAAGACTCATCAAAAAATCTTCGATGGAACAAGAAGCACCAATTTCTACCGTGAGGTAGCCATTCAGGATCAAAATCAATGTTACAAACAAAACAAGACAAACCCATTTAAATGTTACAACTAGATAAATTCTCAAGCACATGGAATTCACTAATGGTCCACATTAAAGTAGCATTCATTTTGAACATTGTTTTTGAAGAATCGTAAAATATATCAACATCGTTACTCCATAACTCTTGAAATTATTCAATTAAAGTCTATAAGTATACATCTATATCATTTGTAGTCATTGGTTTTCTAGGAATAATTATCGAAATGATAAAAGTTGTTTGTTGTATACAAATCCATGGAGGTAGATTTTAAGGGATCAAAACAACTGGCCAAATGCTATAACTGGTACTCAAATTCCCAAATGGGTTGAATCCATCGGTAGCCAATCGCAATCAAATATTCCTAGGATCAGCAGAGAAATCTAGATGTAATGAATCAAATGTCTTCCACAATTATTAATATCGTGGATGTATCATTAATCAATCGTTGTTATTATCTACAGAATGTCAATTCATGTGTTTGATGGTTTTTTATGACATGAATAATCTTTGCAATCGAGGCTTTAAAGGAAAGTAATGTAAAACATTTGCAGGTGTGTCATTTTTCTTTTTCTTCATGAAGGTATGTTGATTCTGACTTCCAACATCACCCATTAACTACCATCTAGAAGAAAAAAAATCAATTGTGTCCACTCAAATCCTCTCGGCAATAAATCATACAATCATTAGGACACTCATGTATTTTATTTATAATTAAGAACAAGCCTTTTGATAAATTTTTTCATATCATACAAAGACTTGGAGATTTTTTCTTTGAGAAATGCATCATGCAACAATTCAAATATCATGGACATTTTATTATTTGTAATTCCCCAGAGACATTTTATATGGTACAACATTAGCAAAAAAGAAATCTATGAATATTTCAAACATCCACTATACAACTCTTAATTTCCATCGTCAACTAAATCATGAATCATATCTTCCTCAGTGAATATTTCTCTTACATTTGTCTCCAAATAATCAATAGGAGGATCCAATGATATGTTACAATCTTGATCTGGTTTTGTTGTAGTCTCAAAAACATCACTTGACATGTTGCAATTTGTAACACCCGAATCTGGTTGTTCTTTTATGTTTTGATGTTGATAGTGGTGTCGTGTAGTGCTGAATGCATCATTTATGAGGTTTTTCATTTCATTTTTCATTTTTGACGAAGTTGGGAGCTCATTTTTTGGATTAACATCAGTGATCAACCTTTCTGTAATGTTCGATTCTCCATGCCAAATCTAACACAAATATTTAACAGGGAATTACTTCTGTATTAAATGTACATAAACTTCATATCTCTACAACCATCTTCTAAATTTATATTTACGACATGAAAATTTTATTCTCCCTTCAATAGATATATTGGAAATTGTAAAATCTAAAAACTCCTTCAAACCCTTAACATACTATGGTGTGTTCCTCGGTAATGTGATCCATTTTTTATCCATGTATATCACAATGTGCATACACAATATTAAAACAAAATTAAATCACATAGTTATAACTAAATAGGGGAAGATATTCATATATACTAGTTGAAAAAATATATAAGTATGCCACATAAGTTTTTCCTATATAAATACATATGGTAAATCACCCACTAGATAACCAAAGCATGCAAATTAAAAAGATCAATAAAATAATATGAGAACAAGGATCACATCCCTATAGTTTTTTGTATGTCGTGCTCCACCAAAATAGACAGACAAACTAATGATGCCATTACTTTAATATCACTAAGGTAAGGTCTTTCTAAATCATATAATAAATGAATAGAAGTTAGAAATATAAAATTGAAAGAAACACTTGCCTTAAATTAGTGGCCTCGAATTAGGATTCAAAGAGTTTGGTATAGTCTGGGGATGAGAATTTTAGAACATGTGGGCTATCATAGTTAAGTGGTATGGGTACAAACATGTTGTGACCCTACATGTGATTAAATTTTTCAGTTATGGGGTGGATCATGGAACATCAATGGGGGATGAAACATAATGTGGACCTCTATTATAATGAAATTATAGTTAGCCCTTTGATGTTTTCCTTTTCGTATCTAAGTATATAGGTAAGTATACAATGTATTATTTGGACCATTAGTGGGTAGGTATAAGTGAAATAACAAGGATATGAAAAATACATGTCTTCTTTGAAATATTGAAGTTAGGTTATGTTCTTGGCTTCTCTTGGTCTTAGTGTGGACTTTCTTGTCATGGTAGTGAAGTCTTACTATGACAATGTAAATTGATTCGAATACATGGTTTGAATTAGATGTTATTGTGGGATATAGAAAGGTAAAGTTTAAGTATCAATTTGTAAACCCTTTTCAGGGTGTTATTGTGGAATGTAGAAAGGGAAAGTTGAAGAGTCCATTTGAATTGGATATTATACAAAAATCATATATAATGGTTATTACAATAAAAGTAATTATATTATTTTTAATGAAAATATTATTATGTAACATTAAGATCAAACTCAAAACATAATGGGACTTTTAATTAAATATAAAATATTATTTCTTAAAAAATAAGATTGGTTTCAATATTCACCGAAAGAATAAATCTTTTTTAAAATCCCAAGAATTCACTATAAGAGAACATTGACATGTGGATTTTAAAAATAATATTCTTTTATTCAAATAAAATATATATAAATGGTAAAAATTTACTCTAATATATGAAAATGTAAATTGAAATAAAAAACATTTGTGAATAAACCATATTATTTAATCCTCAAATGACATGACTATAAATTGGGTGTTTATTTATTATTAATTAATAAATACATTGTCATTATTTAAAACCATTATACATAATTTTAATAATTTATTTATTACTATTTATTCTTTCCAATTCAATAACTATTATGTAAATTATTACTATATCCTATTTCATTTAGACTCTGAGTTGCCAGTAATGAAATCTATTGAATACATAAAGTTTATTTCTAAGGAAATTTATATTAAGTATTGGGGTATTGATCAGAACACATTGAATCTTGAATTTATAAGTTCTCTAAAGTTTCATTATTAGAAAGCGTGTTTTTATATAATGTGGGAGATGAAACAAATTCCTCAATGGGATATATTATTCTTGATCCATACAAAGTTATGAAAGATATTTCTTATGTGATTGGTTCTATAAAGTACAGATATTATTAGATATACATACTCAATGACGATGTTGATAAGTTGGATGATGTTAGAGAAGAATATATTAAGGATTTTATTTTAAGGAGTTATCATCCCTAAAAATATCATGCATAAAATATTTTTTTATAAATATATATCTCTAAGATAATTTCAAGATGATGAAATAGACTCATAGATAATATATATTTTATTAAATGAAAAATAGTGAAGTCACCATCATTAAACCCTGAAACGAGTAATACCTTTATTAAAAAAATTAAAATCAACTAGAATTAAATCATTTACTTGTTTTCAATAATGTTATACATTCTAAAGTATTTCCAAACCTTGCTAAAGTGATTTATGAACATTTGAAAAATTCCAAAATTTATTTGACGTATATTAAGGGGAATTGAAATTGCATATATAAATTGGAAATGAGTTTATATGGATAATAAATAATTCAAGAGATGATTAATATATTATTGTATAAATGTTAGAGGAATATAAAACTATGTATTGATATTTAAGGTGAAAAGAACCCTTCATATTAGTGAGAATTCATTGTGGGGGTGTATTTAAATGATTTTAGGATTATTTTTTGAATCCCTACAAGTCATTATTTTTATTTCTAGGATAATATGCTATTTGTGTTTATTAGGAACCCTCATACTATTTCCAATTTAAAGAGATTATTAATTCAAGTACCGTAATCATTTCATCCATATGAAATAACTCTCAAGAATATCAGAAATTATTAATTAATATGAAAGGAATTTAGTCCTATTAGGATATTCATAAATTATCTTGCCTCTTCATGTGTTGCTTCATGGTTTTGGGTTTTACTAGAGTCATGCCTTTATAATTTGGATAGATTCAATCTGAGTCATCACAGCATGATCATTACCATAAAATACACTAGTGAGGATATCATTCAATTTATTTTCGTGGATCACCATTTCTAATGTTGTAAAATATCAAATAGACATCTTACAGATAGTTTTAGGGATATTGAAGTAGTCCCTTTGAAGTAAAGGTATCTTCTCCTCAATAGATTCAAATCCCTCATTATAAATTCTAGTAGTTAATTGTTTACCTTTATCCACATTAGTATTAATTTGGATGTCATCAAAATCAACATAATTGACAATAACCAATACCTCTTATTGTTCATCTTCACCTATGAGAATTGACAAGTATCTTCAACCCCTATCTCCCTACCGAAATGCATCACATTATCTATAATAGTGAAGCCCATTACAATTTATAACTCATACATGAACTTCATGTCATCATATTTTGAAACAATATAATTAGTTTACAGGTTATCATATGATTCATCAGCAGCACAAGAACCATACCCATCAGCAACATCAGATCCCATTCCATGTCTCAACTTATTTGGTTTCATTTAAAAATATACGTATCCTAAAACTTTACCAAATTATTGGTCATACAGGTTATATGTAAACCCATCTACTTTATATATTTTCATTACCTCTTTATAATTTGATCGAACAACTGGATCACAATATTGTGTGACTCCCTCCCCATGCTAAACCCTTATTTGAGATTACATGTTGAAGATATGTGACCAAATATCTTGAATATAAACTAGAAAAAAGTAAAATAAATATATTTTACCTTGGAGGTGAGATAGGGATTTGGGGGGTCAGCGGAGATGGGCGGTGAAGTGCGCTGATGGGCGGTGGGGTTCGCTTATGGGTGGTGAGGTCACCAGCAGCACAAGTGGGAAGCCAATCTTGGTATCGGGGCTCACCAGGGTCGGGGGAGAACGTGGAATCATGGGGGTTAGTGGAATAAGGGGGTTTAGGGTTGGGTGGTGGGGGTATGTGTCACCACTATAAAAAAAGGGGGTTTAGCGATAGTTTTGTAAACCACTGCTAAAATACCACCGCTAAAGGTGATTTATGTTGTAGTGATTTTGGAGAATATATGATGAAATATATGAAGTTATTTTGATATGGAATTTTGTACATATGGCACATTACTATAAGGAAAATTATTTTAAAAATAATAAAAATGTTATGATAGGATGCTTCACATGCAATGATTCGGGTAATTATGTTAACCTGTGTCAAATGTTAATCACTTAGGGGGGAAATAATTAAGAGAAAAATCATAAATATGTGTCAAAAGAATTGTTTAATACTACAGTTGATGTTAGTCCATTAAGGGAAGTGGGGAAAATCATGATACTATTTCATTAAAATTATGAAAATACCTTGTTTGTGATGCCCCGACATAGGTTCCACTCAAATGTTCCCCAAACCCGATTGGACACATGGACTTAAGAACGCCTCCCCATAAGATAGATGATACTGAATAGAAATGAGTTATTAGGATGTGTCCCTGGGGAGACTATTCCCTCATATTAGAGTGGATCATAGTGTAAAGATATATATAAAATAGATTTGAAACAATAGGAGAAGCATGATAATGAATAATAAAATTCTCAATGGCAGTAAGCATTAACATTTACCAATAATAACAAACTCAAAATACAAAAAGCACAATATACAAAAAATGATGGTGTTATTATTTTTCTCAATAAAATATGAAAATATATATACATGTTATCATGTAGATAGTAAAATATGTCTTTTACAAAAAGGTCAAAAAAATAAAAAAACTACCCAAACATCCTGAGATCGGGCTCGGTCATCTACTACCATGATCTATCCTAAGAAAACATGAAAATGAAGTGTCCAAGTAATGATGCTTCCCCTTTTAATTTCCTTAAATCATATAATCTATCAAGGTACCAATGGTGTCTTAGATTGGGTGTGAGGTAAATCTCAATAGGCCACCTCAAATGGAGTCTATACAAACCCATTCTATTAATTCAAACTGAGCAGTGTATAAGTATATATAAATGTAAATAAATGTAAAAATAATAAATCATACCTTCTTCATCCTCAATAGGAAATGTCTTTGATCATGATATCATTCAATTAATTCTATTATGTTCATTTTATATAGATAAATCATGTTAAAATATCATCATCAATGAAATAAATCACAAGAATAATTAATATTACCCATGGTGAAACACCAGCAACCTTGACTTCAGGGTTCCACCAACTCATAGTAACAACTCAAGAAGTTTTTCAATAAAAGGGGATTCTTACTGTAATCAAATGGGATCTCAAAAGGAATTACACTATAAAATACTCTAACTAATTCCATGGATCACATCCATATAAGTCTTAGGTTTAGCATGAATTGTCCCAAATGGGTAAATCCATAATGTCACATGTCCTAATATATCAAGATAGATCCAAGGATTGTATCCAAGGAATCCTAATATCTAGAATATAGTGAAGGATACTGTTGAGTCATGTCTGGAATCCACTGGAAGAAAAATAATCTTGTTCTAACGTGGGTGTCTTTTTTGGAAACCTGCTCCTTATATCGAAATGTCATCCTCTGAGTGCTTAAGTAATTCCCTCGGGATTCCAAGGATAGCTCAAGTATGGCCATTCTAATAAAGATAAAAAGTGCCATATGAAATAGGAATCTTATATACATATACCATTATTTAAATTTGGACATGTAATACTAATACCTTTTATATGCCATTTTATTTTTTCCATTACCTTTATCCACTATGAAAAGGTTAATTTGGGACATGCAACCTTTTATTATTTTAATTACTTAATCATTTAATAAGATCATTCTCTTACCATTAATTATACATGACGAATAATGCTAAGGATATTCAACCAATTTCCACTCAATAATAAATCACTAGTATAAGGTATATCTATAAATATAATATCCAATTAACATTGAAATATTAATTGATTTATTTTAAAATTTTACATTATAAGGTTAAAGTGACGACTATACATATTCTAGAAAAAAACAATTCATTATTCATTTTAATAAGAAGGAATTACCATTACCAGGGTCCGTCCAACACACTAGAATAGTGTCAAAAATATTTATACTAAGGGACAAAGTCATATCATGGAAAAGAACCTTAATTAGAGTGGATGAAATTTGAGGGATAAACCTCTAACATCATCATGATCCTATATAAAAAAGGATATAGATTATGGGAATATTTATTATAATAAAGGCCTTTAAATTTTAGGGGTAATACCTATTGAAACTAGTGTGCACACAATTATGGAAATTTAAAAATGATATTAATATTAGTTAAAACTCATAGACCACCTACGTCGAGCCTATAAAACATTTCTCATCCAGTATCGGCCTTTATTATTGCCTAGATCATAATAAAATGGGATAAAGTATTAATTCTATTAAAATAGGACTACATCCAAATAGAATCATTGAGCGAGAGATAACTAATGAACGAAGATTGAGGAATGAATCACGTACTGAGAGGAATCCAATGTGATGATTAGTTCTTAAATCAAAGTATGAATGGAAAATATAACCATGAATATAGGTTATTCCAATGTGGGAGCTATAATGTGAAGAAGGGTATCCTAATCAATCTTCTAGTGTATGATGTGAAAAGAAAATAATAATATAAGTAAATTAGGTTGAAAATGGTAAATTCACCCCTTTCTAAAGGGGTTTCATGGTTTAGTAATGTGGTTGGACAAACCAAGCCCAAATCTTGTGAAATAAAATTTCCCTAGAGGGCCCCTCATTGTATGGATGCATGGTTGGAAAAAATATGATCCAACCATGCTTATCTCACTATCTATGGATGGACACCACAAGGTTTCACTACTCAATTTCAGAAACTATGCATCAAATATTCCCATCTTCTTTTCTAAAAACTACAGACTTCCAATACCGACATGAAGCCCTAGGTTTGTGGTTAAAGTATACCATGAAACCCTATCTACCCTATAATTTTTTTGCATTGTTTTCATAAACCTTACAGACTTGGATACATGGGTTTCTACTAACTATGTGGCCCAAGTATTTCTTCCAACGACCAGGGTTATGAGTTCCGAACAAGCCCTAGACACCAACCCAAAACTTATGTGGCCTCATTAGGCATCCATATTAGGTCAAATATAAAAAATTAGAACAAAATTTAAAGGATACACACTACATATAAAAACTTTATTTTCATAGAATTATCCCTATAAAAGAACTCATCCTTGTGTTCTCTTCCAAGGATGAAAAAAATTCATCTAAGAATAACTCTAGCCATAGCTTATGTATGCCCGAATCTTACTCCCATGTATTATCCTATACATATACATTCTTCCATATCACTGGTACTAGAGGACACATCATCCTAAAAAGGAATTCATGATTTAGTCAACATTGTGTATGTGATACTCCTAAAAATATATATCACTATATAACTCAATATCCTTAGGATAGAAAATATAATATGCATTTTAATGATAATGGAGAAGCTGTGAAACATGGAAGATGTTGTGAATGGAATGGTACCTATGAGGTAATTCCAACTAATATGATGTTGGCTAGACTCTACCCAGAGTCTTGAATAGACCTATATAATGAGGTGACAACACCCTTTTCCTCACTATCCCTTTGTATTCAATCATGGGTGATACCCATAAGAAAATATGATCCCTAGACTTAAACACCAAAGGCCACCAATGAAAATTTATACAATATTTATTTCTAGATTGAGTATTATAAGAATGCTTTCTAGTTAGTTAAACCTACTATAAATCCCCCTTCATGATTTGAGAACCTAATAGTGCTACCTCTCTTTTCTTTAACTAGCACATAGTTGAATGACATCGCCTACCATACACGACCTATTAAAGGTCTATTTGAATAATCACTTGACAACTATTGTTGTAGGGTAACTTGATGAGAGGGGTATACTTCTACAAAAAAACACTGAAATTAATGATGCATGCCCAGATGAAGTCCTCTGAAACCTATATTATCTGTTCTAACTAGCCATTGGTTTGAGGGTAAATTTTTTTTCATAAGAACCTATGGGCCTAAGGATTTTGTAACCCCTACCAGAACCTTGATGTTAAATGAGAATCCCTATTTAAAATTATATTTTGACGGACCTTGTCAAGTAGTATAATATCACAAACATATAGTCTTCTAAACTCATCAACTGAGAATGTTTCCTGAATAATAAGGAAGTGGTATACATTCTATAATCAATCCATGACTACCCAAACTGTGTTTCTACCTTGAAGAGACCGAATTAATCTAACTAAAAAATTCATCACAACATCTTCCAAATTCTATTTCAAGATTGAAAATAGTTATAACAAGAAAACATGTTTGGGTGCTCCACCATCACTTTTTGATAGGTGGAACACCTAGTGATAAAATCATTTATCTAAAATTTCATCCTAGGCCACTAATACTGGAGGCGCAATTCATGATACATCCTATAGATGCATAGAAGAACAACCCACTGAGAAAAATGGAAATCTCACATTATTTCCTATCTCTTTTCTATAAGATCCCATATATGTACATGTATATTTATGATGTAATATCTTTCAACTAACCAATCTGGAGGTGGATCATATCCTAAAATAATCTCACATAGATCCAAGCCCTCAACATATGAAAACTATTTGTTCTTTACAGAATCAAGAAGAGAAGAGTTAATTGATATGACACTAATAAAATTCTACCTACGAATCCCATGAAACAAAAGATGTATCTTATAAAAGAGGGCCATAAATTTTCATTCATCACTATATTATGATATGTTATTGCTAGGTTTTCTAGAATAGTGCATCTACTATCGTATTTACATTTCTAGTAATATAGGTAAGATCAAAATGAAAATATTGATGGTATTCTGTAATGCACCGACCCAAGTTACCTAGAGTCGGTGCATTATTACATAACATTAGCATGATCACAAAATCTCAATTATTGAGAGACCTATTAGTTTAGTAGCCTTATAAATACTAGATACATTCATAAGTTTTACATTATATTATAAAATGAAAAACTATAACAGCATAGTCTCTATAGTCCATACTCATATCCCTTAGATGATCCCTAAAAGTCAGGTATAATATACTTCTTCACATCCTGGGAAAAATAAAACATAGAAAGGGGTGAACTCAGATGATCCTTAAGGATAAAAATATAGAGGAAACTTTAATAAATAAGCATAAAAATTTAAGGCAATGTAAGACTTGAACAAAAGACTTTTAATCTTGAACTTCAGAATAATATGGAAAAGATAAAATCAAATAATGTCAATTACTTATTCACATGGATATTCTACTAGTCAGATAATCACATGAAATATTAATATCCACTTTCATAATGATGGAATGCATAATTCCAGACTTCATAACCACATAGTCAAGTCCTTGTTCCAAGACTACAAATAAGATTTTGTCAAGGCCTTGTGCCAAGATACTAGTCTGTCTCATGAGACCTACCGATGCATCGAGGAGCTATAGGGGGCTCCACTCGTCACTTACTAAGTCCAATACATTTCTCATATGAAACATTTCAATCATAAAATAAAAATTCGTATTAATACTAGCATACGAAATATCAATACTTTCTCTATAATCCATGAATGGTGTGAAAATAACACATCCACAGTCAAACTTATCACAAAACCTTCAATACTATATGAAAGTTTTGTATCATAATAAATAAACTTCAATTATGCTTAAAAATCCATCCAAGGATGTTGACATAGATGGAATCAAAATATTGTTTTAGAGAAATATCTCTTTCTATTTCGAAATCATTTAAAAGTATTTTAATTATAAAAGAAAACATATATTTTGAAAATATTTTTATAAGTTTGTAATGAAACATTCGATGATGTTATAATGGCAGAAAATAGTCTCACCCACCATATAAGTTAAAAAAATCCCTTAATTTTGTCTAAAAGTTCATAAGGTACTTTGTTTAGAAAACGACAGAAATATTCCTTTCAAACCATTTTATAAAAAGTCAAAAAATGGTATAAATGAATTTATCCCATAGTCTAGTAAATAGTAAAAATGTTTTGCAATACATTTTTAAGAGACATGTATATGGATGATAAAAAGTTACTAGTAGATACTTACATAAAAACAAACTTGGATAATAAAGAGATTGTGAAATTAACCCTTACCTTTTACTTTTCCTTGGTCGAGGGTAGGTTAACCTCTTCTTCTTCAAGTTATTCCTTTTGATTTGATCAAAATGGCTCCTTTGATTGGCTTTATGACTAAATTAATTCCTCTAAGATTAAGGGAGGACATTTGGGAGGATATTTTTCTAGGGTTTGGCCAAGCCAAATGGCTCTGAAGGTGTGAATTTGAGAGAAGGGGAAGTGCCCTTTTATAAGAGAGGTGAGGGGCACCTTAGGAAAATATTGAAATATTATTTTATAATAAAATAATTTTCAGTTTATAATGGCTAAAAAATGATTTATTTCTATGATATGGTGGGGATGGGTCGAAAACCACTTAACCAATAGGTTTTATATTTTTTTGGGTCACTATATTAACTTTATGTTTTAGATTTACCTCTTAGTTAAACAGTTTGACATTTACCATGTCTCTTTGTATTTTTATAATATATGGTTAATAAACATTCTATAAACATCCAAGAGAACCTCAAGTTGATCATTAATGACATATATAATATTATTTAAGGTATTTGGTTGAACCATAGATTTTTAGGAATAAAATATCAATTCATAATATAATATTTGTTTTAAAAATTATTTTTTGTCAATTTTGACACTATTTTGTATTTTGTTTTTCTAAATTCATAACAGAATTATTACTTTTAAAAAAATTCATTTAATCAACCCTAACATGTCATATTAACCTTGAAAATTATTTTAATTCAAAAAAAGTATCAAATTACACTTATTTGGGTATTTATAATATTAATTATTTTAATATTTCATTAATTAGGACATTACTGCATCTTCATTGTGTCATAAATAAATAAAATTATATAATGTCTAAATTTATAAATAAAATACCATTACATAGGAAATATTTTTATATTTATAATGAAGATTTATTGTTGAATTTATCTTATGTTTAACCCTATATTAAAAATGTTTTAGTTATTAAACTTTAAATTTAATACTTTTAACTCTTCTTTGAATTAAATAATAATAAATTTCCTAATCTAATCCTAGTGGACCTAAAGGAGAGTATTTTATTCCTATGTTTTTTTTGTCGAATTAAACTTATCCAATAGAATTAGGACATGTGTTATGGCAATAATAATATCATTTTTACCTTTAATTACCCTATTTACTTTTAACCGTGGTAAATAAATATCAAAAGTTACTATTCACCAAAAATTATTTTTATCTTATTGAACTAAATTTTACTTACTGATATCAACCATGTCTCTCAATTTTTTGAAATTCAATTCACAAAAGTGGTAAAATTCTGTTTTATACAAATTTGGAAATGCTCCTAGGAGGTGGGTAAAAGACGGTAAAAAGATCAATAAAATTTCTATATATCTAAAATTATTCTAAAATGAATCCAATGAATTACATTGAAATTATATACATATTATGTATATATTTGACTAAAATACATTTAAATAAAATAAATAATTATTTAAATAAAAAGTCGGTTTTGAACAAAAACTCATTGTTTTTAACTATTCATCAAAAATTGAAAGTTTTCCAAAAATTACCAAAAATTCACCCTAAGATAATTTTGATAATCTGAACCCAAAAATGAATTCCATTTTGAAAGATAAAATTGATAAAATTTTAAAAAGTGGGTATTACTCTTCTTGACTGCTACATTAATTGGTTGTGGTGTGTTTGAACTCGAAGTTGCGCACAACACAGGCCATTGTGTTAGTCAAATGGAAACCTACCGTGGAAGCTTGAGGTGTTACATTCTCCTCTCCTTCAAATAATTTCGTCCTAGAAATTTCTAGAATATTACTGCATAAAAAGATTTAGGTGGTTCTTCATCAGAAGTTCCTCAGGTTCCCATATTGTCTCTTCCATCTTATGGTTTCTCCTTAGAACATTTACCAGATGAGTCATCTAGTTTCTCAGCACTTGTTCTCTGGTATCAAGAATTTTTAAAGGATCATTATAGTAAGATAGATCAGGTTCTAGTTCAATTTCCTCATAAGTGACTATATGTGTTGGGTCAGGCATGTATTTTCTCAATAGTGATATGTGGAACACATTGTGATCTTTGGAGAGACTTGGAAGCATTTCCAACAGGTAAGATATAGCCCCAATTGGTTCTAGAATTTTGAAATTTCTAATGTAACTGGGACTTAGTTTACCCTTCTTACTGAAATGTATAACTCCCTTCCATGGAGATACCTTCAAGAAAACATGATCTCCTACCTGAAATTCCAAATCCTTTCTTCAGTTATCGGCATAGCTCTTCTGCCAACTTTGTGCTCTTTTGATGTGGGTTTGGTTAAGCTTCACATTTTCCATCATTTCCTCTACATGTTCTAAGCCTATGAGTTTTATTTCACCAACACCATCACAACAAGTTGGTGTGGGAAATCCCTTACCATATAATGCTTCATATGGGTCCATCCGAATACTTGAATGGAAGCTATTATTATGGTAAAATTCTTCCAGAGGTAAATATTGATCCCTCATGCCTTTAAAGTCAAGTGAGAATGATCTCAACATGTCTTCTGAGGTTTGAATAGTTCATTCTGATTATCCATCAGTTTGAGGGTGGTAGGCAATGCTCAAATGAAGTTCAGTATCCAGGGATTTTTGAAGACTTTTCTAGAATCTGGATGTAAAACGAGGATCATGATCTGAAACAATATATAGGGGTACACCATGGAGTCTTAAAACATCATTAATATAGAGTCTTTCCAAAATTTCAATTGGTAAATCTTCTATTATAGCAAGAAAATGTGATGACTTGGTAAGAAGATAAAAATGACCCATATTGCAGCATTCCTTCTAGGTGTCTTTCGTAGCCCCATGACAAAGTCCATCATAATATTATCCCATTTTCACTCAAGTATGGGAATCGGTTGCATGACTCCTCTAGTTTGTTGCCTTCCAGCTTTCACTTGTTGAAAACCCATATATCGTGACACAAAATCAGAAATCTCCCTCTTCACGTTGTCCCACAAAAAATGTTCCTTCGAATATCTATACATCTTATTGCTACTAGGGTGTATAGAGAAATTGGAGAAATGAGCCTTATCCAAAAATTCCTTTTTTAGATCTGGTACAATAGGAACACAAATTCTCTTCCCAAATTTCAAAATTCCATCTTCATATATGAATTCACTCAACCTCTCATCGTTCAAAACATTGATTTTCTTTTGAAACTCCCCATCATCAGCCTAAGAACTTATTATCTATTCTATTAAATATGGTTTGGAATAAAATTGAAAAAGTATTTATGCTTCACCTTTCATGATTATCCCCATATCCATTTTCACTAGATCCATGAAAATATGATCCCTTTCAATTCTAATCTTGTTCAAAACTCCTTGATCCTTTCTTCTCAAAAAATCTGTCACCTTATTTTCTTTCCATGGGTGCTAGTTTATTGTGCAATCATAATCCTTTAGTAGTTCAAGCCATCTCCTTTGCCTCATATTGAGTTATTTCTAAGAAAAAATATACTTCAAACTCTTGTGATCGGTATATTTTTCAAAATTTTCACTATAGAGATAATGTCTCCATATTTTCAAAGAAATGATTACAACTGCTAACTCAAGATCATGAGTGGGATAGTTTTTCTCGTGAATTTTTTTGCTGTCGTGATGTATAGGAAATTACTCTATCATTCTGCATAAGGACACAACCAAGTCCTTTCTTTGAATCATCACTATAAATAACAAACCAATCATTCCCCAATGGTATTGTCAAGATAGGATACTTCAATAATATTCTATTCAGTTATTCAAAACATTCTTAACACTATTTTGTCCAAACAAATATAACCCCTTTACGAGTGATCTTTTTTAATGGGTTAGCCAACCGGGAAAAATTCTGGATGAAACGTCGATAATAACCTACTAAATCAATAAAACCGCGTACCTTAGTTATACATTTCAGTTTTGGCCATTCTTGGATTTCCTTGGTCATTGAAGGATCAACAGAGATTTAATCCATAGGGAAAATATGGCCATGGAAAGAAATATCCTGAAACCAGGATTCACACATGCTAAATTTCCTAAATAATTCATTTATTCTAAGAGTCTTTAGAATAATGCGCAAGTGATTTTCATGATCTTAGTAGCTTTTGGAGTATACCAAGATATCATCAATAAATACCACTAAAAATTTGTCAATATATTACTTAAAAACTCTATTCATTAGATCCATGAAGACAGATGGTGCATTGGTCAATCCAAAAGGCATTACTGTAAACTTGTAATGCCTGTACCTGGTTTGAAATGCTGTTTTTGGAATTTCTTCCTTTTTTACACACAACTGATGATATCAGATCGAAGGTCAATCATTGAAAAATATTGAGCACCATGAAGTTGGTCGAATATATAATCGATGCGAGGTAGGGGATACTTGTTCTCTATTGTTATAGCATTGATCTCCTAGTAGTCAATGTGAAACCTCATAGATCCATCTTTGTTCTTAACAAAAATAATAGGGGCTTCCAGGGAGAACCACTAGGGTGAATAAATCCCTTATTACTCAATTACTCTATTTGTTTCTTTAGTTCCACTAATTCCATAGTGTCCATTCTGTAAGGGGTCTTCTATATGAGCCTTGAACTAGGAATTAAATCAATGGAAAACTCAATTTTGAATTCTGTTGAATGTCCAAGTAAATCTTCTGAAAACACATCAACATATTCTTCAATGATAGGTACGTCCTCTATTTGAACATTATTTTCCTCACCCATTATTATTTCATTATCTTCCTCCCCAATAATTGAATTTAGTAGAGCTACTAGGGGTGGATCTAGATAAGAATTAGGTGGTGATGTTTCTTCTCTAAAGATAAGGTACTCTTTATCATCATCGAAAAATTTAACCTTCTTACTCTTATAATAAATTTTCGCATCATGGTCTGAAATCCAATAAATTCAGAGGATTATATCAAATTTAATCATTGGTATGATGATGAGATCATAAGATAAAGAACATTTATAATACCTAATGAGAACTGATTCATAAAACTTTGTTGCGATGATACATCCCTTGGGTGTTTTGACTAACAACTCCCTTGTTAGGTAAAATTGAAAATTACTAATTTTCTTAGAAAACTGGGAAGATATGAAACAATGCGATGATCCAGAATCAAATAAAGCATTGTCTAAAATTTAAGAAACCATTAAATTACCTACCACCAAGTCTTTTGGAGCTTCAACCTCAGCAGTAGTGATCAAATAAGCTTGTTCTTTCTCCCTTGTCCTTTTATGAGGTAAGTTTCCTTGGCTCTTAGAACATTCATTTTCATAATTCCCCCTTTCTCTAAAATTGTAGCATTCAACATTGATAGCCTCTTTCTTCCCCATGCAATTACGAGCTTGGTGGACTTTTTAACCACACTTGTAAAAGACTCTCATTCCCTTCAGGAAAGTACCGAGGTGTTTCCTCCCACATTTATTACAAGATATATATTCAACTTTTCCCTTCTTTACCTTATTTCCCTTTCCAATGTGTTCAGAAGATCTCCTCTTCTCTTGCTTTGCTTTAAAGTCGTGTTACTTAGAGAATTCATTTTCTGTCTTGGTAGAACACTAGAAAATATCTTTTTATAAAAAGAATAATTATGAGAATAATGATCTCCGGAGAAATGGTTTTAACCCATAAAAAAATCGATCAATCTTATTCCTTGGGTTACATATATAATTTGTTGCATGCCTTGTTAACCATGTAATGTTAGTCTCATACTTTGAAACATTCTCATCCTCATTTTGTCTCACACTTAGAAATTGCCTTTCCATATCCGCTCGATGGTCATGAGGAAATTATTTTTCTAAAAAAGATCTTTAAACTCCCTCGATTCCATATTTGATACTTCATCATCTTCCTTTGTTTTTTGAATCAATGACCACCATTGATCTGCATCTCCCATGAGGCAATAAACTACCATGACAACTTTTTCCCTTTCACCACTCCCCAAATCATGAAATATTTTCCCTATGGAATTTATCCATTCCTCAGCTACTAATGGATTTTTAATTCCATTGAATTTTGGTGGTTGTTTTCTTATGAAGCAGTCTAACATTGATCCTGCACATTGTGGATCAGGGTGCTCCATACGGGTAAGGTTATTATTCATAACCTGAGTGAGTTTTCCCTGTATGGTGATAAGATTATTAGAACCAGTTTCTTCACCAACTCCACTATAATTATCTTTTGTTGGGTGAAAATCCATAAATGGATTGCGTGTATTGATACAATTTCCATTCCTTCCACTAGGAACCATTTCTAAATAATGGCATACACAAGATTAGTTTATGAATTGTAATACATAATTCCAAACTTTTAAAACATTTAACATAAATTGAACAGTTTATTGATATAATCCATAATCATAAAAAAAATTTCTTTGAGGAAGTATATACTCATAAACCATTCATAATGGTTTGTAAAGAAAATGCGAATTATCCTAAGCATATCCTCTGGAAGTGTCGTAACAAAGAGTGTGGAAAGTCCCATTGTCGTGCACTAGTTCCCGTTCGTGTCTAGATTAAAGTGGTGTTTTCAGGTTTTACCCCTAGGTACATCTGTGTCAGAGCCGGCTCTACCTGCTCGTACCTAGACAGGGATATATTTCTTGGAAATATCACAAAATCTCTACAGTACCAAAATTCTAGGATGTTTTTCTATACTAATCCTCAAATTCTATCATAGGGTAATGAGCTCTAATCAAAGTTTATCTAAATCTAGATTAAAATTTTTGTAATAAACTTCCTCTGACACCAACTGTAATGCTCAGACCCTAGTTACCTATAGTCGGTGCATTATTACATAACATTAGCATGATAAAAAAAGATCAAGTCTCAAAAGACCGATTATTTTAGTAGCCTTGGAAATACTAGACACATTCATAAGTTTTATATTACATTAAAAAATGAAAAACTATAACAACATAGTCTCCATAGGCCACAATCATATCCCTTAGACTAACCCTACAGGTAATTCATAATATACTTCTTCACATCCTTGGAAAAATAAAACATAGAAAGGGGTGAGCTCATATGCTTAGTAAGGATAACAATATAGCAGAAACTTTCATAAATAAGAATAAACATTTAAGGTAATATAAGACTAGGAAAAAATTATATTAAAATTGGACTTCAGAATAATATGGAAAAGATAAAATAAAATAATTCCATTTACTTATTAACATGGATATTCTTCTAGTCAAATAATCACAAGTAATATCAATATCCACTTTTATAATGATGGAATGCATAATGCCAGAATTCATAACCACATAGTCAATGCCTTATTCCAAGACTACAAATAAGATTTTGTCAAGGCCTTGTGCCAGGACACTATGTTTTCTCATGAGACCTACCGATGCATCGAGGATCTATAATGGGCTCCACCCATCACTTACTAAGTCCAATTCATTCCTCAAATGAAAAGGTTCAAACATCACATTAACATTTGTATTAGAACTAGCATACGAAATGTAAATACTTTCTCCATAAACCATGAATGGTATGAAAATAACACATCCACAACCAAACATTTCACAAAAACTTGAATACAAAATAATGCTTTGTATCAAAATAAATCAACTTCAATTAAGCTTAAAAATCCATCTCAGGATGTTGACATAGATAAAATCAAATCATTTTTTAGAGAAATTTCTCTTTCTATTTTGAAATCATTTAAAAGTTATATAATTATAAAAGGAAATATTTATTTTGAAAATAATCTTATAATCTTGTAAGAGAAGCTTCAATGATGTCATAATGGCATAAAATAGCTACGTCCACCGTATAAGTTAAAAAACATTATTACCTTAATTTTGTCTAAACGTTCATAAGGTAACTTGATTGGAAAAGGATAGAAAGATTCCTTTCAAACCATTTTATAAAGAGTCAAACAAAGGAATTAATGAATTTAACCCATTGTCTAGTAAATAGTAAAAATGTTTGGGAATAAATTTTTAAGAAACATGTATGTGGATGATAAAGAGGTCCCAGTATATACTTATGTAAAAATAGCCTCAGATAATAAAGAGATTGTAAAATTAACCCTTACCTTGTACTTTTCCATGGTCAAGGGTGAAGGGAGGAAAGTTGGGAGGATATTTTGGAAGGGTTTGTCTTATCCAAATGGCTTTGCTGGTGTGAATTTGAGTTAAGGGGAAGTTCCCTTTTATAAGAGGGGTGAGGGGCACCATAGGAAAATATTGAAATATTATTCTATAATAAAATAATTTTCGGTTTCTAATGTCTAAAAAATGATTTATTTCGAGTCTAATGTGGGGATGGGTCAAAAACCAATCAAACAATAGGTTTTAGATAGGTTTGGGTCACTATATTAACTTTATCTTTTAGATTTAACTCTTAGTTAAGTAGTTTGACATTTACCATGTCTTTTTGTATTTTTATATTATATGGTTAATAAACTTACTATAAACTTCCAAGTAAACCTCATGTGGTTAATTAATGACATATATAATATTATTTAACATCATTGTCTGAACTTTAGATTTTTAGGAATAGAATATCAATTAATAATATAATATTTGTTTTAAAAACTCTTTTATGTCAATTTTGACACTATTTGGTATTTTGTTTTTTCTAAATTTATAAGAGAATTATTACTTAGAATAGAATTCATTTAATCAACCCTAAATTTATATATTAACCTAGAAAATTAGTGAAATTCATAAAAATTCTTAAATTACATTTATTTGGAAATTTATAATATCAATTATTTTAATATTTTATTAATTAAGCAATTACTGCATCATCATTTTGTCATAAATAAATTAAATTATTTAATGTCTAAAAATTATAAATAAAATACCATTATTTAGGAAATAATTTTTTATTTATAATGAATATTTATAGTTGAATTTATCTTATGTGTAATCCTATATTAAAAATGGTTTATTAATTAAACATTGAATTTAACACTTTTAACTCTTCTTTGAATTAAATAATAATAATAAATGTCCTAATCTAATCCATGTGGACCTAAAGGATCATATTTTATTCCTAAGGTTGTTTTTGGTCGAATTACACTTAATAGAATGAGGACATGTGTTAGGATACCAATAATATCATTTTTACCTTTAATTACCCTATTTACTTTTAACCATGGTAAATAAAGGTCAATAGTTACTATTCACCAGAAATTATTTTTATCATATTGAACCACATTTTACTTACTAATACAATTGTGTCTCTCGGATTTTTGGAATTCAATTCACAAAAGCAGTAAAATTATGTTTTATACAAATTTGGAAATGCTCCTAGGAGGTGGGTAAAAGACGGTAAAAAGATCAATAAAATTTTTATATATCTAAAATTATTCTAAACCGACTCCAATGAATTATATTGAACATATATAAGTATTATGTATATATTTTGACCTAAAATAAATTTAAATAAAATAAATAATTATTTAAATAAAAAGTTGGTTTTTGAACAATATTTCAATGTTTTTCACTATTCATAAAAAATTGAATGTTTTCATAAAAATACCAAAAATAACCCTAAGATAATTTTGATATTTAGAAACCAAAAATGAAGTCAACTTTGAAATATAAAATTAATAAAATTTCAAAATGTGGGTATTAATATTATTAACAGCTTGTTTGATTGGTTGTGGTGTGTTTAAACTCGATGTTGTATACAACACAAGCCATTGTATAATTCAAAGGGAAACGTACCATGGAATATTAGGGTGTTACATATTTAACCCATGTCCTTTTTCTGATATTCAATTCACACTAATTAAAAGTCTATTTGGTTCTCTTATGGTTCATATTCCCCACAAAGTTTTCTCTCATCAGATAGTGTCTCCAGCTGTGTAAGGAATGGACAATTGCTTCTAGATCAGATTCTTGCATCATGTCATTATAATCATTAGTTTTCAACTAAAGAGTTCTGTACATGTGTACTCTATCCTCCTTCACCAACACTGCACTAAGCCTGATTCCTGATGCATCACAGAAAACTATATAGCCACTTCCAGGCTAAAAAAGAATCAGAATCGGTGTTGAGGTAAGTCTTCCATTCAGCTCTTTAAAGGCCTTCTTGTATGCTTCAAAACATAATAACATCACACCCATCTTTTTAAGAATAATAAGAGGTGAAAAATATGTGACAATTCTTATATTAAACACCAATAATATCCATCTAATCACAGTAAAATCCATATATCAAACATGCTCTTGGGTTGCTCCCTAGAAACCGAAGCACTCGCCTTCTCTTGGTCAGTGGATACTCTTGATTCTGAGATAATATGACCTAAGAAGTGAAATTTTTTGATACAGAGGTGGTAATTATCAAGCTTAACATGTAGCTTATCCTCCCACAGTGTATTCAAAATGGTCTCAAAATTTTGAGCAAGGTCACTATGAGTATGAGAATACAGCATGATGTCATCCACAAAAACCATGATTAAGGATTACAGATAGGTATAGAAAAACCTATTCTTCAAAACAATTAAAATGGGAAGTGTGTTTATAAGATCAAATGGAAAAATAAGATACTCATATAAACCATACATACTATGAAAATCCATATGTGTTGTATCTAAAGGTCTAACTCGCACTTGATGATACCGTGATCTGAGGTTGATATTTGAGAATACCCTAGCTCCTAAGAGATGGTTAATGATTTCATCTATTTTAGGAAATGGATATTAATTCTTAAGTGTAATTTATTTTATCTTTTGGTAATCCTCGCATTATCTAAGAGTCCCATCATCCTTTTTAGTGAAATTCATTGGTGAACCCCAGGTTGAAGTGTTGGGTCAGATATAAACCATTGATACTAAGTCCTCCAACATTATCATCAGCTCTTAGATATCAATAGGTTCCCTTATATATGAAGTAGTAGATAATAGGTTATCAAGTAGAACAAGACCATTCAAAATCTTTACATCTCTATCAGGTATTAAGATATAATAAATTATATGGAAATATATCCTTGAAATGATCTTCCATCAAAGGAAAAAATTTCAAATGTATTCCCTACTCCCCTATGAAAGGAGTATCTATTAGGGTGGTTATACAACCAATCCCATGATTCTCTGGTCCAGATCTACTACCCTATAAATTAAACCCACACTTGTGATTTTAATATATACCCTCTTGTGATTTAAACAATACCCTACAACGATAGTAGTCCCCATATGCTTTATAAAGAACCAACCAATCCATCCTAATAATAACATCATATCCCATAATCGTGAGGATGAAGAGGTCCCATTACAAGAGATAACTACCTAACTCAAAGGGAAAGTCCCTTCATTGGAATATTCCCTTGGACTGCACACCCAACAATGTGTCCAGATTCATCACACCACTGATGTATTAAATATCCAACCTGATACTTTCCATGGATAATAATGAGTTAAAATGGTGTGAGGAATTTGTATCGAATAAATTAGAAACAATAGTAGAGGCTACTAGAATACTAACTCATAAATTCAACAATAATGCACTCTTATCCTTAGGTATAGGCTGTAAATCATGAAGCATGCTTGATTCATGAACCTCTACAACAAAACAACTGCCCTGATATAGTCCACTATGTAGATGTAGATAATCAGAACTCTATCTATAATGGCCATGACATCCTCCTCAGCCTATAATTTCATTTCTACTATAACTTTGTACCTGATTTAGTGTAACTGATCTTATCCATAAAAGTGGAGCTGGTGTAGATCCTCTTCCACCAGATGTCGGTGGAAAGATCTGACAAAATCTCTGAATTTGTATCACAAATCCAAAATCATAGTAATCAAGAGGGTCTCTATCAAAATGAGGCTTCATATTCCCCTATTATTCACATTTATGAAATATAATAGAGCTTCTAGTGCAGATACTCTAGCTTCCACTACTCTGAAAAGAAACCTCAAGGCTATGCTTCCGGTTACTAAAAGAACTACAGCCCTTCCTCAGCATTGAACTTCTATTACGTGTATAATAATATTCTCCTAGGTTTTACTCAATATTAAGATCCTTATAAATTATATCATATAATGTAGGTAGGTGTAATACATTCACCATCAAGTAGATGGAATACTATATCCCACCCTCGAAATTTCTTGCTCATGATAGCTCATCACCATCTAGAAGCGATGAAAATAGTTACAAATCAGTATAATGCTCAAAATAATCCATGAAGGACATATAACCCTAAAATAGGTGCATTAATTCTATATCATGATCATATATCAGCATATGTGGGAAAATTTAGTCTTAGAATTTTGTCTGAAACTCCTCACAGACTATTCCCTAATGATGACTAGTCTAAGTAATCACATCACACCCGCACTTGATGGAATCACACATTGTGTAGTTGTAATGAATAACCCTCATCACTGGAGGGATCTCTAGAAAATATAACATATAAATAATGGCCTATATCCAATACACAGTATCTTATAGACTTCTATCCCCAAGAAGGTGGTAGTATGATGTTATTGAAACTCACGAGTCAGATCAACCATTATAGGTACAGGTCGTGGAGCACCCTTTAATACCGATAGATTTTAAAAAGATAATGCTATGTTTTATAGTATAGAAAACAAGAATCAATATAATCAAATTTTTAACACACAACACTTACTTTATCCTATATTATAGGCACACATGATATTTTTATGATCGATGGCCTATTCAATACACAATACTAAACTTAAACAACCCATAATATATTTTAATGTTATAACCTAGATATTTTGGGGAAGGGAATGAATTGGATTAATTAAATTATGATAATATATATTTTCAAAAATTTATTAGTTATCATTAGTTTTTTATAAAATGAGATTCATTTAAAATAAAAATAAATGTTTTCTGAGAAACAACATTTTCTCTAAAAATAGGACAGGTCATGCTTAGTGCACTTAATTTAAATTTTATTTTCAACACTTTTCAAAAACCTATTTGAACTAATTATATTGGGTTTTTTAATTATAATAAAAAAATTAACACAAGGTTAATTTTTAGTATTTTTCAATAATGTTTTATTTTTTATGAATAGTGACAAATACTAAATTTTAATCGAATACTGAATTTTTGGTTAAATAATTTATAGTAAATTTTTTTGTTTTGAATAAATTATAATGTTAAACTTATTAAATTTTATATCAATTAATTAAATTTAGTTCATTTTGACCTATTTAATATTGAATTTGGATATACAAACATTTCAAGCTTCTGAACTTTTCTACTTTAAAAACCTATTTTCACATCACTTCTGTGAGATTAATTACAAATTTAATTTTTCAAATTTGATTTATTTAATAGGTAAAATTTGATTTCATATTAATAATAATAATAATTTATAATTTATAATAATTTAAGAATACTTTTTTACCAAATTTATTAGTGAAAATTTTAATTTTTATTATAATGATTAAGGTAAAAGCGAGCTTACAAAGTGATAAAACTTTAAACATAAGGTAAAAATGAACAAGGAACTTCTCCAAGAGCCATTTTATGGACATATATCAACCATTATAACTTTATTTTGTATTATTTATGAATATTGGTGATAGTGTTATATGAAAGTGACCAATATAATTAGTTAAGTCAAGAATAAGACAAAATGGAACAATTTTTTATTTTAATTTCTATAAAGCCTTGGGATAGGGAAAAATTATTCTACTATTTGTATAATTTTTAAGTCTAAATAATTTTTTATAATGATATTTTAACTATAATTTTTAGAGTTGATAAATGTAACGACCCGAAATTTTGAATAAATCTTGTTTCCTAATTTTGTGTGTTATTTTATTTTTTATACTCAAAAAAATTGTTTCATTTGATAACATGAGTATAATAAAAATGAGACCGTTGGATTTTGACTGTTATATGACCATTGGTCAATATGACCGCTTGAAACTAAATGTTTTGATTATTGTCTCTAAATACAAGTAATATTGTTTAATTGATATAGAAAGAAGATTTGATGGCCTCACCCAGTAGTCTTGGACCGATGGAAGCCCATCTAACAGAACTTGGGAAAGAGGTAGCACCACTGGGCTTTGCTCTGGACCAAACCCAAGCCGAACATCATCGTGTGAAGCTAGAACGGAATCGCCTTCGCGAGAAGTTCAAACTGATAGAAATTACTACTCGTGCGATGTTGGCCGACCCACCCTCGGATTCTCTCACCTTAGCACACCTTACACTTATGTCCTATGCTGGTGTGATAAGGGGCTATGTAAGGAGACCGTAACTGCCTTGTGTAATCCTTTGTTTTAAATAAAAATCCGGATTTCTTCTTATGATGAAGGTTATGAATTTTCAAATGACCGGATAAATATAGTATGAATATTTTTTAGGAATTTTAGAAATAGGATATTTTAAAAAAGTTTACGTAAACATTAAATAATTAAAAATGTGTAATGATATTCAAAAAATGACCTTCTAAAATTATGACCAGTACGAAATTTAGAGTCTAATAAGATCAACTTGATTTTTGATGAATAGTAAATTATGAATAGTGATTTTATGCTTAGGATTAGTAATGTGACCAAATAGATTAGTAATCTCACATAAATAAAGCATTAAAATAATCTAGGCACCCTGATTAAGTAATATGATTCAATAAAATGGTTAAATAACGGTTTCATAAATTAATAGTCAAGTATTAGTTTTTTTCGGGTGAATAGTGTTTTTTAATTAAAAATTTATTTAAAAATATTTAGAAAATTATTTTTATAAAATGGATTTCATTTTTGAACTCAGAGCATCGATATTATGTTAAGGTAATTTTTGGGGATTTTTCTAAAAAAATGAATTTTCAGTGAATAGTGTATTTATTTTAAAATTAAATTAAAAATATTTAGAAAATTATTTTTATAAAATGGAGTTCATTTTTTATATCAGAGCATTGATATTTGGTTAAGGTGAAATTTTGGGTTTTTTCTGAGGAAGATGAATTTTCGATGAATAGTGAAAATACCGTTTTTAAGTTACGGGTGTTTAATTACATCATTAAATGATGTATTAAGTATTTAATCAATTTGGTCGACTTATGAATAGTAATATAAGGTATGAGGTGTCCCAAGTGGCCAATACCATGCACAAATACCATGGGCAAGCCCATGGTTTTTCCAAAACCACTAATGAGTTGTCCATTGGCCATTAATGCCTTGTCCCCTCACTTTCCCTATAAATACCAAGCCATCCTCTCATCCATTCGACTCACCACTCTCCCCCAACGAAGTTCTGGTCTCATTACCACCCAAGGAGTCCTCACAGGGTTCCCTCAAGCCCTCAAGGTCCCAACCACTGAGTTTTAAGAGTTACGTTTTAAGGTAAGGGATCTGACCTCTCTCTTTCTTTTCAAGTGATCTCTTTTATGTAATTTCTTTTATGCTTCATGTTATTATGTTGGATTATGTAATTTTATATTCATTATACTTTCCTTTTTATGTTCATATGATGATATACCCCCTCTTACTCTCATCATTTCATTTTATGAAAGTTTAAGTGGCGTCGTTAGGCTGCCAAAATTTTTGTAACGGATTCTTTCACCCTTCTCATTTTCAAGTTCTATTTTCTTGTCAAGTCTTTCAAGTTCATTTTTATTATGTTGGGGTATGATCTATATAATATCATACTGACCTATTATGATCATATGATGAGAGACCCCATTTTATCTCTTCAATTCAGTATTTTGAAGTTTTAAGTGGCGCCGTTAGGCTGCCGAAATTTTAAGTGGTTCTTTCACCCTTCTCGTTTTGAAGTTCTACTTTCATGTCATCAAGTCTTTAAAGTTACTTTTTATTATATTGGGTTATTATATCTATATCTATCATACTGATATTTTATGATCATATGATTATAGACCCCATTTGATCTCTTCAATTCAGTATTTTGATGTTTTAAGTGGCGTAGTTAGGCTGCCGAATTTTTAAGGGATTCTTTCACCCTTCTCGTTTTCAAGATCTATTTTCATGTCAAGTATTTAAAGTTCATTTTTATTATTTTGGGGTATGATATCTATATATATCATACTTAACCCTTATGTTCATATGATGAGAGACCCTATTTTGATCTTGTCAATTCATTTTTGTTGAAGTTTAAGTGACGTCGTTGGGCTGCCGAATTTTCATAAGAGAAATCTTATTTTTGTCTTCCTTTCATGTTCTTCATTTCATATGGTATATATTTAAAATTTCATTACCATGTTCTAAAATACTTTATATTCTGTCCCTCTACTATTTTATGGGTCATTTATGAGTGTTTGACCCATGTCCCCTCTCTTTTCAATGTTTTCTAAAACCCCGAAACATAACCATTATGCTGCAGAATTTCCGTCTCAAAACGTCTCTCTCTTTTTCTAATGTACTTTTATTTTATTAAGTTAATACTAAAATATAGTTCTTGAAAAGGGGTATTCACTTATATACCAAAATGTTTTATTTTAAATTATGGGATTTACAAACATGATACCCGATCACCCCTTCTGTGGGTTTAAAGTGACGTAAAGATCATGTCTTTAAAGAAGTTTTTAAAACGTTATGATTATCAAATGAAACCCATTTATTTTATGCTATATGGGTTGTTTATGAAATGATTTATGATGATATATCTGGATCACATGATAATAAAGGAAAATTTAAGGGTGCGCCCTGATAGCGCTCCAATGCATTGGGTAATGATGTAACCACTATAGATTACAATTTTCATGATATCTTGGTGAATAACCTTGGAAATTTTCAAATGACACCATGGGGATGGACCATGGTGATATGTTCATGATTTTCTATGTTAAATGATGTAGCCACATCTTCAAGTTATGAAAAATGTTATTTTTATTATGATATGCCTCATGATTTCTTTCTCATGCCTTAAAGTTCTTTTCATGACCTTATTTAAGTATCTCAAGTTCACATGTAAAATGTTTCTCTTGTTTCCCTTACTGGGCCTTCTTCTCACCCTTTCTTTTGATTTATGTCCCCAGGTTATGAGATGCAGTAATGAACCTAAGATGAACATAAGGAGAATCCTTTCAAGTGTTTAAGAAAAAAAAAATTTTGTTTCATGTATTAAGTTCCTTGTTTCCAAGACACTAAACCTTAAAGATCCTCAGTTTTTTTATGTAATGAAAGTTTATGTGACAAAAAGGCGGGATGCTATAGTTGGTATCAAAGGATGGTTTAGTTATTTTTGGAAATTAGGATATGAAAACTCTAGGAAGAACCCTATAGAAAAGTATAAATATATGAAATCTACCTGGTATTTTGGTGAGTATTGAGTAAGGGGTTTCCGAGCAAATACATCCCTGTCTGGATACGAGCAGGTAGAGGTGGCTCTGGCACAGATGTACATAGGGGTAAAACCCGAAAACAACACATTGATCTGGACTCGAACGGGAATGGGTACACGACAACGGGCCTTTCTGCACTCTTGGTTACGACACTCCCGGGGGATATGCTATGGTAAATTCATAAGCTTAGTATGAACCATTATTAAAGGAACAAAGATAAAATAATATAAAGATTCTCATAAGAATATATGATCATGGATAACCTAGTTTGTATCCTAGGGGATCACAAGTTATGGTATACTTTTCTTCTACAAGTTATCCTTCTATGCTTTAATCTCCTTTTCATGATTATTGGCTAAGTATTTAAGCCCCTAATTGTACTTTATTTTCATAGTTAATGGCGGGAAATGGAAGGACATGTCCCAACAACCAATGAGATTGGAAATGTGACGATTTCCGTATTAATATGACAAAGATGATTAGGGGATTAAAAGATGATTATTATTTTGGAAGATGTTCACTATTTTGGGAACCCTATTTGATCGAGGTAAATAGATTACTACGGTATTTTCTCTGAGGAGTAAGGTTGACTTATATTTTGAAGAATCGATGAATTTAAGGTGGACTTATAGTAATTTAGGTTACTTATGAAAATTATTAACCTATCTTGGGTAAAATATGATTAGGTTAGCTACTTCTGTTATAAGATGTTAGGAGTGGTTGATGTTTTTTGGAGATGAACAATGAAGTTTCTTTTGGAAGACTATGTTATCAAATCCTTCTTGTATTTGGGTTTCAATCTTAGTTTGGTTTATTTTGAGGAATTTTAAGAACCGTTATTATGGAATGGTCAATGATGAACTTTGGGTAGAACCATGGAACATTGAAGATTTAAAAGTAGTTTCCCTTCCTATGGGATTCTTTCTTTTTGAAGAGTTGTTTTATCTTACCCTTTTTGTTTTTGGGATAATGTTTAAAGATAGAAGAAATTGATAGTTAATCTTTTGTGGATTAAGTGAATCTCAAGAAGATGATTCTTGTGTTTTGATGAGACCAAGTAGTTTTGAATGCTCATTGTTTGGAGAAAAGATTAGTTTTGGTAGAAACTTATTAAAGGATGAAACTCTACTGGAAGGTTGGTATATTTATTTATGTTTTTATTCCATGTAGTAAATGAATTCCTCAAAATTATTAAAAGGAACGTAAAACAAAAACGTTGTTGGTTTAAGCTTCCTACTGGGTAATCAAAGACTATTTACACACATCATATGTTTGGGATTTTCTCATGGTTAACTTTCTCCTAATCATGTTTTCTATCACTATCCCTCAGAACTTGACTTTTTGTTTTCTCCTCCATGTCCATGTTTTCCTACACGGATTCCTAGTGTGGGTTAACTCGGGTGGCCTTTGTACTTCCTTTTCTTTATTTTAAATTAATAGTGTTACTGACTCTTTTTTTGATGTGGGACTTTCAATGAAATTTCAAAACCCAATTTTAAAAATAGCGAGGATGCAATTTCTTAAGGGGGGAGGATTATAACGACCTGAAATTTTGAATAAATCTTGTTTCCTAATTTTGTGTGTTATTTTATTTTTTATACTCAAAAAAAATGTTTCATTTGATAAAATGAGTATAATTAAAATGAGACTGTTGGATTTTGACTGTTATATGACAATTGGTCAATATGACCGCTAGAAACTAAACGTTTTTATTATTGTACCTAAATACAAGTAATCTTGTTTAATTAATATAGAAAGAAGATTCGATGGCCCCAACCAGTAGTCTTGGACGGATCTAATCCCATCTAACAGAACTTGGGAAGGAGGTAGCACCACTGGGCTTTTCTCTGGACCAAACCCAAGCCGAACTTCATTGTGTAAAGCTAGAATAGAATTGCCTTCGCGAGAAGTTCAAACTGATAGAAATTACTACTCGTAAGATGTTGGTCGAGCCTCCCTCGGATTCTCTCACCTTAGCACACCTTACAGTTAGGTTTTATGCTGCTGTGATAAGGGGATATGTAAGGAGACCGTAACTGCCTTGTGTAATCCACTATTTTAAATAAAAATTGGGATTTCTTCTTATGATGAAGTTTATGAATTTTCAAATGACCGGATAAATATACAATGAATATTTTTTAGTAATTTTTGAAAAATGATATTTTAAAATAGTTTACGTAAACCTAAAATAATTAAAAATGTGTAATGATATTCGAAAAATGGTCTTCTACAATTATGTCCAGTATGAAATTTTGAGTCTAATAAGATCAACTTGATTTTTGATGAATAGTAAATTATGAATAGTGAGTTTATGCTTAGGATTAGTAATGTGACCAAATGGATTAGTAATCTCACTTAAATAAAGCATTAAAATAATCTAGGGACCTTGATTAAGTAATATGATTCAATAAAATGGTTAAGTAACAGTTTCATAAATTATTAGTCAAGTATTTGTTTTTTCCGGTGAATAGTGTTTTTTAATTAAAAATTTAATTAAAAATATTTATAAAATTATTTTTATAAAATGGATTTCATTTTTGAACTCAAAGCATCGATATTATGTTAAGGTAATTTTGGGGGATTTTTCTGAAAAAATGAATTTTCGGTGAATAGTGTATTTATTTAAAAATGAAATTAAAAATATTTAGAAAATTATTTTTTTAAAATGGATTTCATTTTAGAAATCAGATCATTGATATTTGGTAAAGGTGAAATTTTGGGATTTTTTTGAGAAAGTTGAATTTTCAATGAATAGTGAAAATATCGTTTCTAAGTTTCAGGTGTTTAATGACATCATTAAATGATGTATTAAGTATGTAATCAATTTGGCCAACTTATGAATAGTATGATAAGTTATGAGATGCAGTAATGAACCTAAGATGAATATAAGGAGAAGCCTTTCAAGTGTTTAAGAAGAATGTTTTTTTGTTTCATGTATTAAGTTCCTACTTTCCAAGGCACTAAACCTTAAAGATCCTCAGTTTTTTTATTTAATGAAAGTTTATGTGACAAAAAGGCAGGATGCTATAATAAATTACTTAAAATGATTAATAAATGACTATGTAATAATTAATGAGTTAATAATTAACTAAAATAAAGTATAATAAATGTATTAAAAGTGAAGTAAATAAAATGAATTATTTTCTTCCATTAATTTTGTAGATCAATATATCATGTTAAATAGGATTGAACATAGTATTTTTAAATGATATCTTTTTATTTATATTTATAAATTAAATATAAATTAATAACGTTGAAATTGAATTTAATGATATTTTATAATAAATCAGATTTTATTAAATTGATTAAAATTTCCAATAAAAACATATATCTAGATTTTTTAAAAAATTTTTATAAATTTCAAATATGGTCTTTTCATGGAAAAAATGTCTTTGAAAATGAACATATTTACCATTAAATTTTAAAAAAAAATTCATAGTTAGGGCTGAAGTGACATTTTTATACATTACATGTTCCTCTGTTAAAATTAATTTTCAACACACTTGGGTTGTTTTTTTTATAATTTTAGTTTAATATTTAAAATTAGTAGTTAAAAATTATTATATAAACCACACTTTATTTTTTTATTAATAGATAAATAATTTAGGTGAGAAAACTAGTTACCTAAATGAAAACCCCAAATGAAAAAAATAAGGAAACTTAGGAATTAAGTATATATTTTTTAAACACATGTTTACATATTTTTTGGAGGTTTATTTAATAAATTTTATCCCCAATAACCTTTAATTGTCAATTTTTATTTATATTCATGTAATTTGGACCTCTTAACAGTGAACACTTTTGAGTATTTAAAATAATTTCACTCCTCAACTTTTAAAGGTCACTCACTCCCCCTAACTTATGCACACATCCCAAGACATTTTTATGGCCAAAAATCTAAAACATTAAATTCCTAACATCCCTAATCCCATCCAATAAGCCTATATTTTTTCAAAAATTAAACCAAGGAAGGCCTTTGGTTCAAACCAAAAAGAGTTACCTAAACAATAGGTAACGTTCGTCAACGAGCATTTTCATTTTATTTTTCTCTCCACCTACCAAAACTGTTATTATACCATGATTATATAATAAAATTATTATAATAAATATTCTAAGATGTTTTTATGTATTTTTTATGACCTAAAACCACACATAATTCTATAAAATGTGTCACAAAATCCCCATTCGTGTGTGCGGTGGACTACAACCCCGCGAACCGATATCATTCATTTTTACATTACCACCTTTCAAGGTTGGGAATAATGATGTGAATTCTATTTATATTATATATATATGATATTTATGATTTTATTATATTTATTTAATTTTTATACAACACATACATTCATACTTTCCATTTCATGGGAATACATTAATGTCAATCGTGTTTACGAAAGATTACCGCCTCGCGAAGCTATGTAATTAATTCATGTTTTAAATAGATTGTATAAATCATAGATTTAATAAAAATATGGGATAAATATTAAATAAAAATTTTAATTTAATGATAATATATATCACTTAGTTTTCTTTATTTCAATATAATAATAAAATGGGAACTATATTCATGTGTAGGTATGGCCTACCGTCTCCATGAACATTGTTTTTCATTTCCTATAAATAAATATTTTGGATAACCCTAAATACTTAAATACTGAATATATATGGTATTAATATAATGATTTAAATTATTTAGATGATGAAATCCTGGTCAAATTAATTGGAATAAAAATATAACAAATAAAAACATATATGAAAAACAAAGCGGTTATTACCCAAAATGTCATTTTGATAATGAATTCTTAATAATCATTTAATAAAAAGGAATGAGATAGTAATATATAGTATGATAAATATAAATATAGTTCTATAATATATTTATAATATACTTTTATTTATTATACAGGATGATTTAATGAGTATTATAGAAGGAAATACTTATATTAAGGGAATTTTGTCTGATTTTTTACCTTAATGAGACATATGCCACAATCACCACCTATTTCTTGTATGTGATGTATATACATTCAATAAATTTATATTATGATTCATATACTAAAAAATATTCTAGTTTAAATATCCATTTTTTATATTTCTCTTTTGTGGTGTTTACAGTTCCAATGTTACCAAAGTAGTAATAGATTATTGTCAAAAAATTTCTTCTTTGAGACTTATGTAGAGTTATGCACCTATATTATTTTACGAGGTGTATATAAATCACATTTTACATGTAATATAATTAATTTTTACATTATAATGGTATTTTAAATTTCCTTTAATTTAATCCTTTTATGGGGATTATGATTTAATGTTACCAAAGTGGTAGGAACTTTATGTTACAATCTCATCATTTATCGGGATTGTTTACGATTAAGTCACCAATATTGAAATCATATGATATAAATATAAATAATTATCAGGAATTTTATCCTCCTTTATTTATTTCATGTTAATATTTTATTTCCATTCATTTTTGTCTCTTTATCTACACGATATTTTAAAGTAATTGTTTTATGAAAAAATAACTTTTCATTCATAAATATATTTTATTCCAAAACCATATTTTCTAAATATGTTTTCAAAAATGTAATAAAATGTTTTTTCCAAAGGTAAAATGATATTTTTTACAATAAATTATTTAAATTTTTTTAAAAAATCATTTATATGTTTCCAATGTTGTTTTCATAGATATGTAATTTCAAAATGTTTTATATTTTAAAAAGAGATTTCCAAAAAAAAAAAATTAATCAATAATGTTTCCAATAATTTTTTAATGGTATTTAAATTAATCAATTTCAACATAACTTGTTGTATCATATCCTCAATCTGTGATATTTTTTATTGATACCATCTTTATGATTTCTCTTGATTGATAATGATTGTTTCAAAAATATTTTTATAAAACCTCTTTCCTTTCCTCGGGTTAATCTTTGAAGATTGATATTTTTATGAAACTTATTTATATTCCTTAGGAAATAATGTTTCAATGATATTATTAAGAAATCCATTTTATTTATTTAGTTTAATCATGCTTCAATGATATTTCTATGGAACCCATTTCTTTTCCAAAGGTTAATTTTGTTTCAAAAAGATTAACAAGAAACCCATTTCATTTCCATGGGATCATCCGCTTAAAAAAGAATAATGATTGTTCCAATGATATTTATGAGGAATAGTAATATATATATATATGTACTTTATTCATGATTTGGATATTAGAAATTATAAATTAAAAATATGGTGTCCAAGTTAGCGATGGGTCAACCCTTAATATCTTAAGGTGGTCCTGATAGCATGAAGTAATCCCATTTCAACTTAACAAGGGGTGGCCTAGAAAAAACAGGGTAAACCCATTACAACATAACATGGGGTATCCCAGATATCACTGAGTTAGACCTTTATATCTTAACATGGGGTATCTCATACAACATTCAGTAATATCATTATAGAATAAACATGGGGTGGCCCAAATTGCGTTAGGTGAGACCGTTATAGCTCAAAAAAGCAGTGCATAGTTATAGAACTTCAATTCATTTTGTAATGATTATATTTTATGTCATATATGGGGTTATTCCAATTAAAATGGTATTCTAATGTGTTTATTAAAATGATTCTCCAACTTACAATAAGGGGTTTTAATTAATTTTTATGGGTTTATAATGATTCTCATGATAAATATTGAGATCACATGGCTAATCATTATTGATTATAATTACTCTTTACTTTTCTGTGTTTTTATTTATTTTTTCCAATTATGTATGGGTACTATTTATATTATTATTCTCTTATTCACTCTGATTATTTCATCATACCCTTATACACTCTTATTCCCATTGATTTCATTCAATTGAGAATGATTATGTTTACCCTTACTGAGTATTTGATATCATTCTTTTTATGTTCTATTTTCCAAATGATATTAAGAAATGTGATAATAGAATTATGTCTAGAAGTGATTTTATATGGATTATGATGATTACTTAATGTGAAAAATATGGGTTATGTGGGATAAATTCTCTTTTTATGACATGGGTATTGTTTAGGTATGAGTTTTTCCAAATTATCTAAAACTCCAAGCATAAAATGTTTTTGAGAGTATAAGTGATCCAATTTTTCTTTCTGATGTTGAAAGGTTTGGATAGAAAAAAATTGGTTACAATTATTTTCATCAAATAAGTTCATGTAAATTTTATGATTTTATCACCAGATCTGGAAGTGTGGGTCCTTAGCTATTATAGTTGATATCAAAGGTCGGTTTAGTTAACTTTATAGATTCAAATATTTTTGTGAGGTTATATTAAGAGGTATGGATAAAATATTAGGACTATAAGAATATGGTTTATCATATGTTAAAATTATTAAACACACCTTTGAGGTTTTAAGTGATGCCATCTTAATTAAATAATGACACTTTAAGAGAAGACTTATTGTGTTGAAGTATATATCAAGATTTAGTTTAATTTGAATTATTTATTAATATTTTGTGTGAATCTATTTTTGAGGTATTGATAAACTTTAGGTATTATATTTTCTTGGGTATTGACGTAATCATAGAAACTCAATATTTATCATTTATATAACCACAATATAGAAAATAGATTGGGTGGCTAAGTGAATAATCTTCGAAAAAAATAATACCTCCACATTATTTTCATAAAATGTGAAAGGTTTGAGATAACCTTTGAGGTTAGAACACTCTTTAATTTTGAGGTTATTTTGGTTATTTTGGAAATAGAGTTATGGAATGATTTCATTTTAACTTTGGTTAATACTATTGGATTTCGAATATTAGTGTGTCATATGAAGGTTTATTTATTTTGGAAATATCTTACCATTTTTAACCATTTTTTAATAACGTTTAAATATAAGGGGAATCTCTTGTTATGTGATATTTAAATTTAGATATTAGTTCTCCAGGAACTAAAAATTCATCATGAATACAAATCATTTGAGAAAAATAATATATTTTGGTGGAATTTGATAAAATAGTGAAATTACATTAATAATATAAGTATAATTCCATATTCACTAAAACTATACGGTAAGATAATTCAATAACTCTAGGAAAATGATCTTGAAATAAAAGAAATTATATTACTTTTATTTTTGATGAATTTATGGCCTGTTTTATGGTAACATATTTATGGTTTAGGGGACCTTTACTTTCTATTAATCCTTCACTTATTTATGATCCATGACATCGATCACTCTTTATAATTATTTACGTGTTTTGTCAGTTCCCACCAAGGTTATCCAATTTGGAAGCCTAGTTATTTTTATTCCTAACGAACTTCATGTATCATTTTTTCTCTAATTAATAGAATACTTTATTAATCCTTTTATGATATGGGAATTCAAAAAAAAATTCAATGTCCAAGATTTGATTATCGAGATAAACTTAAAATTCTAAGAACATAATTTATTAAGGGGGATATAACACATAGATATTTTAAAAGTATAAAATTATATTTGATATATTAAAGGAAATTAAACACTATTTTAATCTTGAATTACATGAATCACATATTTTAGAATGTGTTACTTGGGACCCCAGTATATTTTTGTTTGATGGCATATTCAACAAGCAATATAGAACATAAATGACCCATGATATATTTTATTATTAAAACCATGCTGTTGGAATGTTGGGAATGAATAAGATAAAATGGCATATCAAAATATAAATTCTACACATTTTTATTGCTTATTAATTTATTAGTAATAAAATGAGAATCATTCAAAAGGAAAATAAATGTTTTCCAGAAAACATTATTTTTCTAAAGAGAGATTAGTCATATTTAAAAGAAAAAATTTAATTTTAATCATTAAAACTATAGAAAAATTATTTGAAAAAATTAAATTAAATTTTAAAATCTTATACCAAATTTAAATTTGGGTTAATTTTTATGGCTTTTCAAAAAAAAATTATTTTTTATAAATATTGAAAAATGCTAAATTTTAATTAAAAAATGCCTTTACATTTTAATAATTTATAGTGATAAATTATATTTAAAATTTGTTCTAAAAAAATGAGTTAAATTATATTTCAATTAATCCAATTTAATTCATTAAGGTCACATTCAAATCTAATTTAGATTTATAAACATTTCAGCTTTTTCAAAAATTTTACTTTTAAAACCGGATTTCTCTTCATGTCTGTGAGATTATTTTAAAATTTAATTTTTCCACTTATGTGAATTGAATTTAGAAAAAATAGATTACATATTTTTAATAATCAAAATTTATAATTTTGAGTTATTTTAACATAATATTTTACCAAAGTTATTAGTGAAAATAATTAAATTTAATTAAAATGATTAAGGTCAAAAATGAGCTTACCAAGGGATTAAACTTATAACATAATGGAAAAATGCACTATAAACTTGTAAAAACCCTTTTTATGTATATATGTATACCCTTATGACCTTAGGATATTATTTTAAGGATTTTTGGGGAAATTTTATAAGAAATTTACCCAAATAATATGTTACATAAAGAAATGAAAAAAAGGAACCCTTTTCATTTTAATATCTGTAAAGTCTTGGGAAAGGAAACAAATATACATATGGTCGGTTATATATTTGAAATATAAATGTGTTTTTGTGCCATGATAATTTATAATTAATTTTTAGAGGGGAAATAATTACTCAAAATTCTCAAGAAATGATAATATATTAATTATTTGGTAAATATTTAACTAAAATAAATGATACTAGAAATATTAAGAGTGGAGTAAATTGAACGAATTATTGTATTCCATTAATTATTTTGATTAATATATCATTTTAAAATATTATTAATTTAATATATTCATGTTCCATAATTTTATTGATATTATTAAATTTAAATTAAATAAAAATGTCAAAATTGACATTACTTGTATTTTATAATAAATGATATTTTATTAAAGGATATATAATTACTAAAACTATTATATTCTTCAAAATTATTTTAAAATTTTAATACAAATAATATATATTCCATTAATGGTTTAATTTATCTTTTATAATTAATATATTAACCCATTAATAGTAAAAACATTATTGGCACTGTCAGGTTTGAAGTAGTATTTTTGTACATTGCATGGACTTCTATTAAAATAAATTTCCAACACACGTGGGATTTTTATTTTATAATTTTGGTTTCATATTTATAATTAGTGGATATAAATTTTCAAAAAATCTTCACATTAATTTCTTCTTAACGGATAAATTACATAGGTTAGAAAACTAGTTACCTAAATGAAAAACAAAAATGGGAAAAAAATATGGAAACTTAGGAATTGAGAAATAAAAGTTTTACAACATGTGATTCTGTAAAGACCCCAAACCCAGTTGACCAAATTTGGTGCCTTACATCATTAAATTGTTACTATGAACAAGACATTTCATTCTAAAGGAACAAATGATTTTTTAGTATTGGAAAACCATATAAAACTATAATTGTTAGATTACAACTTGAACGGAAAAACAATATAAAAAATCCACTGTAAACTACCATAAACTCCTACATTATCCATGACATTCATTTTTTCTATACATATTCGCATCCTGGGAAAAAATAAAACATAATAAATGGGTGATATCATATTCTTGGAAAGTGTATGCAACACAGCAGATGATATCAAAAACAATAAGTCATGACAAATAACTAAAAACTCATTCCACTTAAACAAATTCTTGAGCATAATATAGAAGAAATAAAACATAAAAAATAATTACATATAAATAATAAAATGAGAATGATACTTAACCAAGGGTGATATAATTATCAAATAATAAAATAGGCTATTAATTAATAATATCATGATGAGGGAATCCATAATGTTGAACATCGTAAATATACTATTAAGGCTTCGACCAAGACACTTTAAATGGATTAAAAATAAATCTAGTGTGTATCATGAAACCTACCCATTCATATAATTGCTATAGAGGGACCCTCATATCACATACTAAGTCTAATTCCGACCTCATATGAAAGTATTGAAACATAATCAACATATATATTCGTATTGAAAAACTACCAAATGAAATGTGAATAATTTAACCATAAACCATGAAAGGTATCAAAATAAAACATCATCAATCAAAATGTTCATAAAACCTTAAAAACATTTGGTATATGGTATAATAATAGATAAAACTCAATGAAAAACAATTATAAACTAAGTGTTTTTACATAGATGAATATACTTTTAAAATAGACAATGAAAAAATATCTTGAGGAAAATAATCATTAAACATTCCAATGTGTCTCATACCACATTGAAACATTTAAATCATAATACCAATGAAGAAGTAACATTAAATAAAAATTATTATATCATGATAACAATAATAATACTAATGATATTATATATCAATGGATACAAATACACCACACATAAGAAAAAAGTTGTGAACAAGGCGGATATCATACAGAAGTAAAAGTGAGACGAGAAAAAACATTTTACTTGGGATGGAAGAGTTCTTTTAGAAAATAATTTGTGTTGTTTATAAAATAATATTTCAAACATGTATATCATAGAAAATATAAGATAAGGACAATGAAATTATATTTTAATCAAAATATTTCCAACATGTAGAATAAAATTAAGAAACATTAGAATTGGGACACTTTAGTATGGTGTAATAGAAAATATAAGTTCCTTAAAACAAAAAATTCATAATTGTTTTTATAGAACCAGAGATGAAAAAAATATATTTTTTCATTACAAAAAAACTATTTTGGGAAAAATAATTTTGTCTTCAAAAATATTATGGATATTACTTGAAAAAGGGTAATAAATATGCAATTTTCCTTTAATTAGGATTGCTTAACGGGAAGAATTGATAATGGATCCTTGAAAAACATGTATTTATCCATCAAATAAAGATTAAATGATCTAGATAAATGCGTTTTTAATATATAGGAAAAATTTATAGGAAGTATATAAAAATAATGAATAATTACATTAGGATAAATAGAGAGAATGTGTAACCTGAATAGAAAATCGAGGTTCCTGAAAAAAACCATTACCACTTTATAATCAATCGTATCATATGACCCATAAAATTAATAGTCATAAAATTAAGAATTGAATACCATAAACATAAATATATTCATGATACTATACATCAAAGTTATATATACACAGACCACTTGTAAGATATAGTGGGGAATAAGGCATATCTTACAGAAATAAAGGTGGGATCAGAAAACCCTAACATTTTGTCCAAAAGTGTTTTTCACTTGAACTTAATGTCATGGATAATGAAATTAGGTTCATTAATAATTTAACTCAGAACATATTAAACATTTTTTTTATAATTTTATTAGGTTCATTTATTTCTTTTTTGAGGAGTAATGAGATTCAATTTCTTCATTTAGGAGTGTTAATTTACTTGTTTTTCATGATTAGATAACTTAAATATATGTAAAAAAGATTAGGTAAAATGGGAATAGTTCTCCAAAATTAAAATTATATAGTTATTAATGAACATATAAAATATTAAATATTTATATAATTAATTTGGTTATTTGGGGTTAGGATTATTCATTATTTAAAAAGTTGGTGATAATCATTTAGAATATTTTAGAGTTTTTTATCATTGAAAAATAATTTTCTTTCATTAAATAATATTATGTATATATAATAGTTATAGAATATTAAATAAGTGTTAACACATATATTATAATCTATTTTAAATATAAAAATGTTCTTATGACCACAATTTATGGAGGAATTGAAAAATGAAAACATGTTATCCATGAAGGTGGTAAATCAGCACCTCACGGACGATGTTCTCATTTTTAGAATTAAAGGAATAGAAGAAGAGACTTGTTGGTTTATTTTCCATTATCATAAAAAAATCTATTATATAGTAGATCATATAATTTTCATTAATGTCTGGATAGAAGATATTAGGATATTATAAGAAAATAAATTAATGTGAAAAGAAAATAAAGAAAGTGAAAGAGGATTTAACCTCTTTAATTTCTCTCCTCAAGCACCACCTTAGAGAAATTGGTCTTGGTATTTTTTTGAGACCAGAACCTCTTAGACATGGGGAAGGGTATTGGAAAGTTTATTTTTCAGAAATTTTACAAGATTGAATTTTTTATAGGTGTGAGGAGAATATGTGGAGTGGATGGTATTTATAGTGGATGAGAGGAGTGTTTTTTATTATTTTATTCATTAATTTATTATTTTGGCTCAAGATAAGTAATAATGATGATTCGATGACTAATTATAGTAAATATAGATATTTAGTAGGGGCTTATAGTTACATTATCACTGATGAATCATGGAGTATTTTATTGAGTTATAATGTAAATATACCGTAAATTATTATAATTTACTATTCAACAAAAATTCAACTATTTTAGAAAAATCATATAAAATAACCCAACCCATTTTTTCGATGATTAAAATTTGAAAATATTAACTGTTTAATGAAAATAATTTTATATGTATGAGAAATTTAATTTTTAATTAAAAAAATCATTTATTTGAAAAATACCAATTTATAAAATTATAAATAACATTATGAAACATTAAAATATTAAATAAGGTATCATTAAATTATCTAAAAATTATAATACAAAAAATTAATAATTTATGAATCTATTTTATGAAAATATTTTTATTTTAAATTATTATATTTATTATAAAACTGTAGATAAATCTTTTTCTTTCAAAAAAATACCAATACTTTATTTATCATTTTAAAACATTTATTTACTTATTCGATGATATAAATATATCATATTTTCATTCACAAGATACCAAAATTGCATGTATAACATAATAGGTGAAGTTACTATTGAAATCCTAAATTGACTATTGTTATAATGAAAATGGTTTTTTATAGAAATTAGGATTTTCACCATTCAATGGAAAATAAATATTTCCAAACAAATACCAATATTTCGAACTAAAAAAAATTTGATATTAATCTTTTAAAAATAATGTATATTTTATTCAATAGAATTTATAAAAGTGTCAAAATTTATATTTAAAACAAATGCACCATTAAAAGGCAGTAAAACTACCTTTAGAAAAAAATAGACTTTTAATGCATAAAATTCGATTCGGCATTATCTTATGCCTATAAAATAATTTTGATGAATACCAAAAAAATTCATTAAATATATAACATATTAATTTCATAATTTTTTTAGTAAAATTATTTCCTTCTAATTTAACATCTAGGTTAAAATGGTCAATTTAAATAATGATACTTAATTATATATCATTGTTCGTTCAAGATTTGGGTTGTGTGAAACCAATGTTGTTGAAGAAATTGAATTTAAATGATACATACCTGAATTTCTTGGGGTGTTACATTCTTCATTACTTAAATAAATATCTTCCCTGAAATTTGAAATTGTACATTGAAAATGAAAGGTTGATACTTCAAAATTCCTTTGTAGGAAACCCACATCTAAAATAAGGTTAATAAAATATCCTTGTAATAAGAGGGAGATGGAAATGAAGAGGTCACCACAAAACTAAAAATTAAAATAGTATAACACTAGTGAAAATTGAAAATATAAACATGGAATAATAGTTTAACAATAAATTTATGATAGAGTGTGATAGAGAACATGGTGATTAGAAATTTAGCACTAAAAAATATGAAAATTTTTGATCAGTTAAAAGACCCATGATTTCTCAAAAAATTAAATGGATAACATTTTTGTTCAAAAATATTTTTACTATGGTTGAGGTATTCTTTTAATATTCATATAATAACCTAATAAAATATTCTAACTTTATTACTTTCTTTGTCATAATTATAGTCTCATCCTTTTTTGTGCTTCAATCCATTTTCACTTCATCCCTTACACATGGAAATCAATGTTAAACATGAATTTTCTACACGTAAAGCACTTTTAATGAAACATATGCCCCTTAATTCAGTCATTCTACCTTTTAATGTTTACCGAAGCCAATAAGGTTATTATATGTAATAAATGGATGATAATTTCCAAAAAATTAACTTAATCTATTTCACAAGTATCTAATCTTAAGACTCTTCTAATACATGTCGGTCCACATTCCACTACTAAAACATTAGAATGAAGGTCACTAAATTTATATTATATGCTAACCATTCCCTTAAATAATCACCAAAATTTGACAACAAAATCGTATTTTACTCTAAAATACAGTTCTACTTTTATTCCATAAACTATTCTTTGTCCACATTTAATCACCAAATAATTTTCCAATAAAAATGTTATATATCTGATTAAACAAATGTGTAACACCCCGAGCTTCCATGATACGCTTCTCATTCAATAATGCAATAGCTTGCATTGTACGCAACTTCGAGTTCTAAAACACCGCGACTAATCAAAGTAGCTGTTATGAATAGTAATAACCACTTTTTAAAATTATAGAAATTTTATATTTCAAAATGGACTTCATTTTTGGATTCGGAATATCGAAATTAGCCTATGTTGAATTTTTTGTATTTTTCTGAGAACTTCTATTTTTTTATGAATAGTGAAAAATACTTAAAAACAACTTTTTTAATCAAAATATTTTATAGTGATAAATTATACTATTTAGTGGTTTTAAAGTATAATTAGAATATATTTTTACCATTTTATCCAATGGTGGTCATTATAATTAATTTAACATTGAAATTGGACATAAACAATTGCCAATCTTTTGATATAAATTGTTTCTTAAAACACGCTATTTGTTGTGACAACGGGAATTAATTATAAAATTAATTAATGCAACTTATATGTTTGGAATTTTTTAAAATAGACATCATTTTTGAATTCGGAATATCAATTATAGCTTAGGGTGAAATTTTGGCATTGTTCTGAAAAACTTCAATTTTTGATGAATAGTGAAACCACTAAGTGGTAGTTAAATAACTGATTTTTCGTTTAAATGGAATATTACCACTTATGTGATTTGATTTTCAAAAATCCGACATACATGGTTGTCATTAGGAAGTAAAATGTGGTTCAATGAGATTAAAATAATTTTTGGTGAATAGTAACTTTTAAGTTCTTAATCGCGATTAGAGGCAATTAGTGTAGTTTAAGGAAAAAATAATGTTTTAATAATATGAGATGAGCTTGACACTTGTCCTACTTCTATTGTATGAGTCATGGCCGACCAAGACAACCCATGGGTCAACTTGGGGACCCCATGGAGCCACTTTGGTTGGAAAATGACATTAATATATATTTATTTAATGTTAAAATTAAATTGACACAAACATGAGTTGTTCTACTAAAACAGTTTTTAAGTGGGGTTACACAAGTCCAAATTTTGATTATAAATTAGAAAGCTAAAAAGATTTCCTACATCATAGTATTTTTTTATAATTTTTAGACATTAAATAAATTAAATTATTTATGACATCATGATGATGCAGTGATGACCTCATTATTTAACGATTTAAATAAAATGGAAAGATAATGTAAAATCCAAAGCGTACACTTGTCAAAAACCTATTGGATGAGTAGATTTCGAACCCTTATCATCTTATCCTTGAATTATTTAAGTGTGGGACCTCTAAAATCTGAAACTCATTTTATAATAAAGTGACTTTTCTTTACTTTCCAAGAGTGCCCCTCCTCTCCACCTATAAAAGGCCCCCACCTCTCCCACCTTATTCACACCTTCAATCCATTTGGCTCAGCCAAACTCTACCCAAATACTCTCCCAACTTCCCCCTCTTACTCCTAGAAGCCTCACTTTGGGCAGAACTCTTCCCAAGGAAGCCTTTGGCTCAAATCAAAAAGAGTTACCCGATTTTGAGGTAATGTCTTCTCTAATGTTGTTTTGTTTTATTTTTCTTCTCCAACCCCCTAAACTCTTTTTATTCATTTCTTTTGTAACAACACAAGTATCCTCAATATACTAGGATGTTGTTATAAGAAGTATTCGAGCTACACTTACACATACCTACATCTAATGGTTAAAGAACATACGGTTTCTGTGGATGGCGAATTTCTGCCTCACGAAATGATGATTGTTAAACACTCATATAACACCTTAAAAGGTGGCCATTAAGATGTCACTATTTTAATATATGATATATAATATGTTTAGGTTTTACTTATGCTTCTGTATTTCTCATTTATGGCATACTTTATGATTTCCATTATGGGTAAAACGCGATAATTTCATTTTAGGAAGTGCGGACTACCGCCCCCTCAAAGTGATTTGAATCGTTAATGCCATATGTGGGATGTATAAAGGATGGAGTAAATGGTATTATACAATATATTATACTGGAATTATATTATACATTTATATCATTATGATTTCGTTCCATTAAATATGAAATTGAAATGAAAGTAGCGTTCATGCGTACGTACAGCTTACCGTCTCCATGAACGGTGCATTTCATTTCTTACCTCTAAATGTTACATAATATTATAAATGAATGTATATACTGGATATATAAGATATATATGACATCTAAATCATGAATATAATTCTGGAGATAATGGATATTCTACCACATAAACAACTTGTAATTATAAGAGGTTTATTGTTGACTCAAGTACCAAAGATCGACAAAACGACCGTCATTAACTTAAATAATTAAATAATGTTCATAACATGGTAATAAGGGATATAAAAGGAATAATGAACATGAAAAATTTTCTTAAGTAAATATAAATTAACTCTAGTTTATTATTCAGGAGGTTAAAGAACGGTCGAGTCAGGACAGGACGCAAGGTAAGGGAACTTCTTAACCCAACTTCCATTCTTTGGGTTAATCTCATACTTTCAAATTATGTCATGATATTATTATTTCCTATCTTGTATTTGTACTTTCTTTATGTGTACATACAGTGAATACACATAATAGATCTATTATATTTTAAAAAATGATATTTTTAAGGACTTCGTCTCAATCTCCTTTCATTGAGGCATATTTGGTTTTATACATAATTTCTTTTATACGGTGTATAAACCCCTTTGACTTTTAAGTTTATTCAAAAGAAATCTTTTTTATACGAAGCGTTTACTAAAAGACAAAAGGGAATGTTTTTGTCATACGTATGCGGCTACAATGACTTCTCCGCCGCCGTAACCACTATTTGAGTTTCGACTTCCTCTATAAGCCATACCTTTTTTTAAAAGAAAAATAAATTCCATGTTTTACTTTTCTTTTATTTTGGTATTGAAAATGGTTTTGAAATCGTTTTTATTATATCAATGTGTTGTATTGTTATCTTGTGATTGAAATTTGGAAATGTTATGTTTCCTTTATGCATGTTTTATGTGATACGATTATGTTATGGTTTATGAAATGTTTAAACCTATTCATATGAGGAATGCATTGGACTTAATAAGTGACGGGTGGAGCCCGCTATAGCTCCTCGATGCATCGGCAGGTCTCATTAGACAAACTAGTGTCTTGGAACGAGGACTTGAAAAAATCTTATTTGTGGTCTTGGCACGAGGCCTTGACTACGTGGTTATGATAGTCTGGCATTATGCATTCCATCATTATGAAAGCGGTTATTGATATTGCATGTGATTATTAGACCAGTAGAATATCCATGTGAATAATTAAATGGCATTATCTCATTTTACTTTTTCTATATTATGTTGAAGTTCAAGTTTAAAAGGATTTTGTTTTAGTTATACATTGCCTTAAATGTTAATGTTTATTTATGAAAGCTTACGCTATATTGTTAACCTTACTGAGCATTTGAGCTCACCCCTTTCAATGTTTTAATATTTTTCCAGGATGTGAAGAAGTATTTTATGAATGACCTGCAGGGGTAGTCAAAAAGGGATATGATTTTTGGACTATGAATACCATGTTATGGTAGTTTGTTTACTTTTTGATTTAATGAAAGACTTATGAATGTATCTAGTGTTTCCAAGGCTACTAAACTAATCGGTCTTTCGAGACTTGATCTTTTGTGATCATACCAATGTTACGAAGTAACGCACCAGCTCTGGGTAGCTGGGGTCGGGGCGTTATAGTTGGTATCATAGGAAGTTTAGTACTAACCTTGGAAGCTAGATTTAGATAAACTCTGATTAGAGCACATAGCCCAAAGATAGAATTTGAGGATTAGTATAGAAGAACATCCTAGAATTTTGGTATTATAGATATGTTATGAGTTTTCCGAGCAATACATCCCTGTCTGGATACGAGCAGGTAGAGGCGGCTCTGGCACAGATGTACCTAGGGGTAAAACCCGAAAACACCGCTTTGAGCTAGACTCGAACGGGAACAGGTGCACGACAACGGGCCTTGCTGCACTCTTGGTTACGACACTCCCGGGGGATATGCTTTGGATAATTCTCATTTTCTTTACAAACCACTATGAACGGTTATGAGTATATACTTCCTCAATGAAAACCTTTTTATGATTATGGATTTTATCCATAAATAGTTCAATTTATGTTAAGTATTTTATAAGTATGGAATTATGTATTTTGATTCATAAACTAATCTAGTTTATGCCATTGTATAGAAATGGCGCCTAGTGGAAGGAATGGAAACTGTATCAATGCACGAACTCCGTGTAGGGATTGCCCTCCTGCTCAAGATAATTATTGTGGATCTGGAGATACAACTGGTGCTGATCAACTTATTACCATACTGGGACAACTCACTCAGGTTATGAATAATAACCTTACTCGTATGGAGCACCCTGATCCGCAACGTGGAGGATCAATGTTAGACCGCTTCATGAGGCAACAACCACCAACATTTAATGGGGGTACAAATCCATTAGTAGCTGAGCAATGGATAAACTCCTTAGAGAAAATATTCCATTCCTTGGGGAGTAGCGAAAGGGAGAAGGTTGTCATGGCAGTTTACCGCCTCACTGGAGATGTCGATCAGTGGTGGTCGCTGATTCAAAACACAAAGGAAGATGATGACGTATCGAATATGGAATGGAGGGAGTTCAAAGAGATTTTCTTAGAAAAATACTTTCCTCGTGACCATCGAGCAGATATGGAAAGGAAATTTCTGAGTTTGAGGCAGAAGGAGGATGAGAATGTCGCAAAGTATGAGGCTAACTTTACAAGGTTAGCGAGGCATGATGCCGATTATATATGTAACCCAAGGAGTAAGATTGATTGTTTCTTTGATGGGTTAAAACCATTTCTCCGTCGAGCTTTAGTATCACAATCCTTCTCATCATACGAAGATATTGTCTCGTGTGATATCAAGACAGAAAAGGAATTCTCAAAGTCTTATGACAACAAAGTAAAGCAAGAGAAGAAGAGAACAAGGGAACATGAGAGAGATAAAGGGAAAAAGGGAAAGAAGGATTTTCCATTATGTGATAATTGTGGGAAGAATCGCCCTGGTACGTGCCTAAAAGGAATGGGAGTTTGTTATAAATGTGGAGAAAAGGGTCACCAGGCTCGTGATTGCAAGGGAAAGAAAGAGGCTGTCAAAGTTGAATGCTACAATTGTTGGGAAATGGGGTATTATGAAAATGAATGTCCTAAGCATCAAGAAAACTTACCTCAGAAAAGGCCAAGGGATCAAGGCCAATCTTATGTTGTGACTACAGTTGAAGCGGAATAATTAATGTATTGGTGCTTTTGGACTCAAGGATTGTATTCTGGTTATAAGAATAATGTGATATAAATAAATATTGTACTGTAGTACTTTTTGATTAAGGTAATATGATTAAGGTAATCATATTTTTAGTATGTGACAATAAGAGAAACTTTTCTTTGTTTGGGGAATCTGATGTTACAATTGATTTTGGAATTTAGAGACCTTTTAGAGAATGTCTGGACGGAGGTATTTTGGGTAACTATTAAGGTTGGAATGGATTAATTTGAACCATGGATAGTATTGTTTAAGGTTAAAGCATTTATGAAGATTTTTTTTTGGAATATTATGATACTATAGTTTTAGGAAAAGGACAACCTGCAGGGTGGGGCATAACCCATCGTGTCAGACAAAGCTGCAGGAATCGAACCCACAATCATAGTGTGACAGGCCTTTATTTCCTACCACTAGCCTACAGGAAGTCCCTGGTTATTAAAAAATAATTTTACTAATCTAAATGGTATGTGTTAACATTTGTAACCTTATACAATTAGGATAAATAGAATATTTTTGAGTTCCGTTACCATTAGGGGTAAAAGTTGGGTTTGTGGTAAAAATTTATTAACGAATGAAAGTAGACATAACAAGTATGTATATTCCCTTACGTTCTTAGTAAATCTCATAAATAAATTCCTCAACATTATAAAAGGTAACTTAAAACAAAAATGTTGTCGGTTAACTTTTCCAATTGGGGATTCAATGACCGTTTAACCAATCACAAGTTTGTGATTTTCTTGTAGTTAAACTTTCTCCTAATCCTGTTTTCTATAACTCTCCATCAGACCTTGATGGTTTGTATCTCCTCTATATCCATATTTTCATAGAATCCTAGAATGGGCTATATCGGGTGACCTTTGTACTTATCTTGATTTCTTTTAATGTTATATATTTATTAACCTTATTTCTGATGTGGGTTTTCCACAAAGGTATTTTCTATTTTCCACCTTTTATTTTCAAAGAAAATTTTCAAATTGCGAGGATGCAATTTATTGAAGGAGGGTAGAATGTAACACCCCGAGCTTCCATGATACGCTTCTCATTCAATAATTCAATAGCTTGCATTGTACGCAACTTCGAGTTCTAAAACACCGCGACTAATCAAAGTAGCCGTTCTGAATAGTAATAACCACTTTTTAAAATTATAGAAATTTTATATTTCAAAATGGACTTCATTTTTGGATTCGGAATATCGAAATTAGCCTATGTTGAATTTTTGGTATTTTTCTGAGAACTTCTATTTTTTTATGAATAGTAAAAAATACTTAAAAACAACTTTTTTAATCAAAATAATTTATAGTGATAAAATATACTATTTATTGGTTTTAAAGTATAATTAGAATATATTTTTACCATTTTATCCAATGGTGGTCATTAGAATTAATTTAACATTGAAATTGGACATAAACAATTGCCAATCTTTTGATATAAATTGTTTCTTAAAACACGCTATTTGTTGTGACAACAGGAATTAATTATAAAATTAATTAATGCAACTTATATGTTTGGAATTTTGTAAAATAGAAATCATTTTTGAATTCGTAATATCAATTATAGCTTAGGGTGAAATTTTGGCATTGTTCTGAAAAACTTCAATTTTTGATGAATAGTGAAACCACTAAGTGGTAGTTAAATAACTGATTTTTCGTTTAAATGAAATATTACCTCTTCTGTGATTTGATTTTCAAAAATCATACATACATGGTTGTCATTAGGAAGTAAAATTTGGTTCAATGGGATTAAAATAATTTTTGGTGAATAGTAACTTTTAAGTTCTTAATCGCGATTAGAGGTAATTAGTGTATTTTAAGGTAAAAATAATGTTTTAATAATATGAGATGAGCTTGACACTTGTCATACTTCTATTGGATGAGTCATGGCCGACCAAGACAACCCATGGGTCAACTTGGGGACCCCATGGAGCCACTTTGGTTGGAAAATGACATTAATATATATTTATTTAATGTTAAAATTAAATTGACACAAACATGAGTTGTTCTACTAAAACAGTTTTTAAGTGGGGTTACAAAAGTCCAAATTTTGATTATAAATTAGAAAGCTAATAAGATTTCTTACATCATAGTATTTTTTTTATAATTTTTAGACATTAAATAAATTAAATTATTTATGACATCATGATGCTGCAGTGATGCCCTCATTATTTAATGATTTAAATAAAATAGAAAGATAATGTAAAATCCAAAGCGTACACTTGTCAAAAACCTATTGGATGAGTATATTTCGAACCCTTATCATCTTATCCTCGAATTATATAAGTGTGGGACCTCTAAAATCCGAAACTCATTTTATAATAAAGTGACTTTTCTTTACTTTCCAAGAGTGCCCATCCTCTCCACTTATAAAAGGCCCCCACCTCTCCCACCTTATTCACACCATCAAGCCATTTGGCTCGGCCAACCTCTACCCAAATACTCTCCCAACTTCCCCCTCTTACTCCTAGAAGCCTCACTTTGGGCAGAACTCTTCCCAAAGAATCCTTTGGCTCAAATCCAAAAGAGTTACCCGATTTTGAGCTAATGTCTTCTCTAATGTTGTTTTGTTTTATTTTTCTTCTCCAACCCCCTAAACTCTTTTTATTCATTTCTTTTGTAACAACACCAGTATCCTCAATATACTAGGATGTTGTTATAAGAAGGATTCTAGCTACACTTACACACACCTACCTCTAATGGTTAAAGAACATACAGTTTCTGTGGATGGCGAATTTCTGCCTCACGAAAGGATGATTGTTCAACACTCATATAACACCTTCAAAGGTGGCCATTAAGATGTCACTATTTTTATTTATGATATATAATATGTTTATGTTTTACTTATGCTTCTGTATTTCTCATTTATGGCATACTTTATGATTTCCATTATGGGTAAAACGTGATAATTTCATTTTAGGAAGTGCAGACTACCGCCCCCTCAAAGTGATTTGAATCGTTAATGCCATATGTGGGATGTATAAAGGATGGAGTAAATGGTATTATACACTATATTATACTGGAATTATATTATAAATTTATATCATTATGATTTCGTTCCATTAAATATGAAATTGAAATGAAAGTAGCGTTCATGCGTACGTACGACTTACCGTCTCCATGAACGGTGCATTTCATTTCTTACCTCTAAATGTTACATAATATTATAAATGAATGTATATAATGGATATATAAGATATATATGACATCTAAATCATGAATATAATTCTGGAGATAATGGATATTCTACCACATAAACAACTTGTAATTATAAGAAGTTTATTGTTGACTCAAGTACCAAAGATCGACAAAACGACCGTTATTAACTTAAATAATTAAATAATGTTCATAACATGGTAATAATGGATATAAAAGGAATAATGAACATGAAAAAGGTTCTTAAGTAAATATAAATTAACTCTAGTTTATTATTCAGGAGGTTAAAGAACGGTCGAGTCGGGACAGGATGCAAGGTAAGGGAACTTCTTAACCCAATTTCCATTCTTTGGGTTAATCTCATACTTTCAAATTATGTCATGATATTATTATGTCCTATCTTGTATTTGTAATTTCTTTATGTGTACTTATAGTGAATACACATAATAGATCTATTATATTTTAAAAAATGATCTTTTTAAGGACTTCATCTCAATCTCCTTTCATTGAGGCATATTTGGTTTTATACATAATTTCTTTTATACGGTGTATAAACCCCTTTGACTTTTACGTTTATTCAAAAGAAATATTTTTTATACGAAGCGTTTACTAAACGACAAAAGGGAATGTTTTTGTCGTACGTATGCGGCGACAACGACTTCTCTGCCGCCGTGACCACTATTTGAGTTTCGACTTCCTCTACAAGCCATACCTTTTTTTAAAAGAAAAATAAATACCATGTTTTACTTTTCTTTTATTTTGGTATTGAAAATGGGTTTGAAAGCGTTTTTATTATATCAATGTGTTGTATTGTTATCTTTTGATTGAAATTTGGAAATGTTATGTTTCTTTTATGCATGTTTTATGTGATATGATTATGTTATGGTTTATGAAATGTTTAAACCTATTCATATGAGGAATGCATTGGACTTAATAAGTGACGGGTGGAGCCCGCTATAGCTCCTCGATGCATCGGCAGGTCTCATGAGACAAACTAGTGTCTTGGAACGAGGCCTTGAAAAAATCTTATTTGTGGTCTTGGCATGAGGCCTTGACTACGTGGTTATGATAGTCTGGCATTATGCATTCCATCATTATGAAAGTGGTTATTGATATTTCATGTGATTATTCAACTAGTAGAATATCCATGTGAATAAGTAAATGGCATTATCTCATTTTACTTTTGCCATATTATGTTGAAGTTCAAGTTTAAAAGGCTTTTGTTTTAGTTATACATTGCCTTAAATGTTAATGTTTATTTATGAAAGCTTCCGCTATATTTTTAACCTTACTGAGCATCTGAGCTCACCCCTTTCAATGTTTTAATATTTTCCCAGGATGTGAAGAAGTATTTTATGAATGACCTGCAGGGGTAGTCAGAAAAGAATATGATTGTGGACTATGAAGATCATGTTATTGTAGTTTGTTTACTTTTTGATGTAATGAAAGACTTATGAATGTATCTAGTGTTTCCAAGGCTACTAAACTAATCGGTCTTTCGAGACTTGATCTATTGTGATCATCCCAATGTTACGAAGTAACGCACCAGCTCTGGGTAGCTGGGGTCGGGGCGTTACAGTTGGTATCAGAGGCAGTTTAGTACTAACCTTGGAAGCTAGATTTAGATAAAATCTGATTAGAGCACATAGCCCAAAATAGACTTTGAGGATTAGTATAGAAGAACTTCCTAGAATTTTGGTATTATAGATATGTTATGAGTTTTCCGAGCAATACATCCCTGTCTGGATACGAGCAGGTAGAGGCGGCTTTGGCACAGATGTACCTAGGGGTAAAACCTGAAAACACCGCTTTGAGCTAGACTCGAACGGGAACTGGTGCACGACAACAGGCCTTGCTGCACTCTTGGTTACGACACTCCCGGGGGATATGCTTAGGATAATTCTCATTTTCTTTACAAACCACTATGAACGGTTATGAGTATATAATTCCTCAATGAAAACCTTTTTATGATTATGGATTTTATCCATAAATAGTTCAATTTATGTTAAGTATTTTATAAGTATGGAATTATGTATTTTGATTCATAAACTAATCTAGTTTATGCCATTGTATAGAAATGGCGCCTAGTGGAAGGAATGGAAACTGTATCAATGCACGAACTCCGTGTAGGGATTGCCCTCCTGCTCAAGATAATTATTGTGGATCTGGAGATACAACTGGTGCTGATCAACTTATTACCATACTGGGACAACTCACTCTGGTTATGAATAATAACCTTACTCGTATGGAGCACCCTGATCCGCAACGTGGAGGATCAATGTTATACCGCTTCATGAGGAAACAACCACCAACATTTAATGGGGGTACAAATTCATTAGTAGCTGAGCAATGGATAAACTCCTTAGAGAAAATATTCCATTCCTTGGGGAGTAGCGAAAGGGAGAAGGTTGTCATGGCAGTTTACCGCCTCACTGGAGATGCCGATCAGTGGTGGTCGCTGATTCAAAACACAAAGGAAGATGATGACGTATCGAATATGGAATGGAGGGAGTTCAAAGAGATTTTCTTAGAAAAATACTTTCCTCATGACCATCGAGCAGATATGGAAAGGCAATTTCTGAGTTTGAGGCAGAAGGAGGATGAGAATGTCGCAAAGTATGAGGCTAACTTTACAAGGTTAGCGAGGCATGCTGCCGATTATATACGTAACCCAAGGAGTAAGATTAATCATTTCTTTTATGGGTTAAAACCATTTCTCTGTTGAGCTTTAGTATCACAATCCTTCTCATCATACGAAGATATTGTCTCGTGTGCTATCAAGACAGAAAATGAATTCTCTAAGTCTTATGACAACAAAGTAAAGCAAGAGAAGAAGAGAACGGGGGAACAAGAGACAGATAAAGGGAAAAAGGGAAAGAAGGATTTTCCATTATGTGATAATTGTGGGAAGAATCACCCTGGTATGTGCCTAAAAGGAATGGGAGTTTGTTATAAATGTGGAGAAAAGGGTCACCAGGCTCGTGATTGCAAGGGAAAGAAAGAGGTTGTCAAAGTTGAATGCTACAATTGTAGGGAAATGGGGCATTATGCAAATGAATGTCCTAAGCGTCAAGGAATCTTACCTCATAAAAGGCCAAGGGATCAAGGCCAATCATATGCTGTGACTACAGTTGAAGCGGAATAATTAATGTATTGGTGCTTTTGGACTCAAGGATTATATTCTGGTTATAAGAATAATGTGATATATATAAAGATTGTACTGCAGTACTTTTTGATTAAGGTAATATGATTAAGGTAATCATATTTTTAGTATGTGACAATAAGAGAAACTTTTATTTGTTTGGGGAATCTGATGTTACAATTGATTTTGGAATTTAGAGACCTTTTAGAGAATGTCTGGACGGAGGTATTTTGGATAACTATTAAGGTGGAATGGATTAAGTTGAACCATGGATAGTATTGTTTAAGGTTAAAGCATTTATGAAGATTATTTTTGGAATATTATGATACTATAGTTTTAGGAAAAGGACAACCTGCAGGGTGGGGCATAACCCGTCGCGTCAGACAAAGCTGCAGGAATCGAACCCACAATCATAGTGCGACGGGCCTTTATTTCCTACCACTAGCCTACAGGAAGTCCCTGGTTATTAAAAAATAATTTTACTAATATAAATGGTATGTTTTAACATTTGTAACCTTATACAATTAGGATAAATAGAATATTTTTGAGTTCTGTTTCCATTTGGAGTAAAAGTTGGGTTTGTGGTAAAAATTTATTAACGAATGAAAGTATACATAACAAGTATGTATATTCCCTTATGTTCTTAGTAAATCTCCTAAATAAATTCCTCAACATTCTAAAAGGTAACTTAAAACAAAAATGTTTTCGGTTAACTTTTCCAACTGGGGATTCAATGACCGTTTAACCAATCACAAGTTTGTGATTTTCTTCTAGTTAAACTTTCTCCTAATCCTGTTTTCTATAACTCTCCATCAGACCTTGATGGTTTGTTTCTCCTCCATATCCATATTTTCATAGAATCCTAGAATGGGCTATATCGGGTGACCTTTGTACTTATCTTGATTTCTTTTAATGTTATATATTTATTAACCTTATTTCTGATGTGGGTTTTCCACAAAGGTATTTTCTATTTTCAACCTTTTATTTTCAAAGAAAATTTTCAAATTGCGAGGATGCAATTTATTGAAGGAGGGTATAATGTAACACCCCGAGCTTCCATGATACACTTCTCATTCAATAATGCAATAGCTTGCATTGTACGCAACTTCGAGTTCTAAAACATCGCGACTAATCAAAGTAGCCGTTATGAATAGTAATAACCACTTTTTAAAATTATAGAAATTTTATATTTCAAAATGGACTTCATTTTTGGATTCTGAATATCGAAATTATCCTATGTTGAATTTTTGGTATTTTTCTGAGAACTTCTAATTTTTTATAAATAGTGAAAAATACTTAAAAACAACTTTTTTAATCAAAATAATTTATAATGATAAATTATACTATTTAGTGGTTTTAAAGTATAATTAGAATATATTTTTACCATTTTATCCAATGGTGGTCATTAGAATTAATTTAACATTGAAATTGGACATAAACAATTTCCAATCTTTTGATATAAATTGTTTCTTAAAACACGCTATTTGTTGTGACAGCGGGAATTAATTATAAAATTAATTAATGCAACTTATATGTTTGGAATTTTTTAAAATAGACATCATTTTTGAATTCGGAATATCAATTATAGCTTAGGGTAAAATTTTGGCATTGTTCTGAAAAACTTCAATTTTTGATGAATAGTGACACCACTAAGTGGTAGTTAAATAACTGATTTTTTGTTTAAATGAAATATTACCACTTCTGTGATTTGATTTATAAAAATCCAACATACATGGTTGTCATTAGGAAGTAAAATGTGGTTCAATGAGATTAAAATAATTTTTGGTGAATAGTAACTTTTAAGTTCTTAATCGCGATTAGAGGCAATTAGTGTAGTTTAAGGTAAAAATAATGTTTTAATAATATGAGATGAGCTTGAAACTTGTCCTACTTCTATTGGATGAGTCATGGCCGACCAATACAACCCATGGGTCAACTTGGGGACCCCATGGAGCCACTTTGGTTGGAAAATGACATTAATATATATTTATTTAATGTTAAAATTAAATTGACACAAACATGAGTTGTTCTACTAAAACAGTTTTTAAGTGGGGTTACACAAGTCCAAATTTTGATTATAAATTAGAAAGCTAATAAGATTTCCTACATCATAGTATTTTTTTTATAATTTTTAGACATTAAATAAATTCAATTATTTATAACATCATGATGATGTAGTGATGACCTCATTATTTAACGATTTAAATAAAATGGAAAGATAATGAAAAATCCAAAGCGTAAACTTGTCAAAAACCTATTGGATGAGTATAATTTCGAACCCTTATCATCTTATCCTCGAATTATATAAGTGTGGGACCTCTAAAATCCGAAAATCATTTTATAATAAAGTGACTTTTCTTTACTTTCCAAGAGTGCCCCTCCTCTCCACTTATAAAAGGCCCCCACCTCTCCCACCTTATTCACACCTTCAAGCCATTTGGCTCGGCCAAACTCTTCCCAAATACTCTCCCAACTTCCCCCTCTTACTCCTAGAAGCCTCACTTTGGGCAGAACTCTTCCCAAGGAAGCCTTTGGCTCAAATCAAAAAGAGTTACCCGATTTTGAGGTAATGTCTTCTCTAATGTTGTTTTGTTTTATTTTTCTTCTCCAACCCCCTAAAATCTTTTTATTCATTTCTTTTGTAAAAACACCTGTATCCTCAATATACTAGGATGTTGTTATAAGAAGTATTCGAGCTACACTTACACACACCTACTTCTAATGGTTAAAGAACATACGGTTTCTGTGGATGGCGAATTTCTGCCTCACGAAACGATGATTGTTCAACACTCATATAACACCTTCAAAGGCGGCCATTAAGATGTCTCTATTTTTATATATGATATATAATAGGTTTATGTTTTACTTATGCTTCTGTATTTCTCATTTATGGCATACTTTATGATTTCCATTATGGGTAAAACGCGATAATTTCATTTTAGGAAGTGCGGACTACCGCCCCCTCAAAGTGATTTGAATCGTTAATGCCATATGTGGGATGTATAAAGGATGGAGTAAATGGTATTATACACTATATTATACTGGAATTATATTATACATTTATATCATTATGATTTCGTTCCATTAAATATGAAATTGAAATGAAATTAGCATTCATGCGTACGTACGGCTTACCGTCCTCAAGAACAGTGCATTTCATTTCTTACCTCTAAATGTTACGTAATATTATAAATGAATGTATCTAATGGATATATAAGATATATATGACATATAAATCATGATTATAATTCTGGAGATAATGGATATTCTACCACATAAACAACTTATAATTATAAGAAGTTTATTGTTGACTCAAGTACCAAAGATCGACAAAACGACCGTTATTAACTTAAATAATTAAATAATGTTCATAACATGGTAACAAGGGATATAAAATGAATAATTAACCTGAAAAAGGTTCTTAAGTAAATATAAATTAACTCTAGTTTATTATTCAGGAAGTTAAAGAACAGTCGAGTCAGGACATGACGCAAGGTAAGGGAACTTCTTAACCCAACTTCCATTCTTTGGGTTAATCTCATACTTTCAAATTATTTCATGATATTATTATGTCCTATCTTGTATTTGTACTTTCTTTATGTGTACTTATAGTGAATACACATAATAGATCTATTATATTTTAGAAAATGATCTTTTTAAGGACTTCGTCTCAATCTCCTTTCATTGAGGCATATTTGGTGTTATACATAATTTCTTTTATACGGTGTATAAACCCCTTTGACTTTTACGTTTATTCAAAAGGAATATTTTTTATACGAACCGTTTACTAAATGACAAAAGGGAATGTTTTTGTCGTACGTATGCGGTGACAACGACTTCTCCGCCGCCGTGACCACTATTTGAGTTTCGGCTTCCTCTACAAGCCATACCTTTTTTTAAAAGAAAAATAAATACCATGTTTTACTTTTCTTTTATTTTGGTATTGAAAATGGTTTTGAAAGCGTTTTTATTATATCAATGTGTTGTATTGTTATCTTGTGATTGAAATTTGGAAATGTTATGTTTCCTTTATGCATGTTTTATGTGATACGATTATGTTATAGTTTATGAAATGTTTAAACCTATTCATATGAGGAATGCATTGGACTTAATAAGTGACGGGTGGAGCCCGCTATAGCTCCTCGATGCATCAGCAGGTCTCATGAGACAAACTAGTGTCTTGGAACGAGGCCTTGAAAAAATCTTATTTGTGGTCTTGGCACGAGGACTTGACTACGTGGTTATGATAGTCTGGCATTATGCATTCCATCATTATGAAAGTGGTTATTGATATTGCATGTGATTATTCGACCAGCAGAATATCCCTGTGACGAAGTAAATAGCATTATCTCATTTTACTTTTGCCATATTATGTTGAAGTTCAAGTTTAAAAGGCTTTTGTTTTAGTTATACATTTCCTTAAATGTTAATGTTTATTTATGAAAGCTTCCGCTATATTTTTAACCTTACTGAGTATCTGAGCTCACCCCTTTCAATGTTTTAATATTTTTCCAGGATGTGAAAAAGTATTTTATGAATGACCTGCAGGGGTAGTCAGAAATGGATATGATTGTGGACTATGAAGACCATGTTATTGTAGTTTGTTTACTTTTTGATGTAATGAAAGACTTATAAATGTATCTAGTGTTTCCAAGGCTACTAAACTAATCGGTCTTTCGAGACTTGATCTTTTGTTATCATACCAATGTTACGAAGTAACGCACCGGCTCTGGGTAGCTGGGGTCGGAGCGTTACAAAATGTCAATAAAATCAAAATAACCTTTATCCATAAATCAAATTCACGCTAATAAGCAATTCATGTATGCTAGTGATCGTTGTTTCACCCTTGTCACTCTTCGGTTGTGGGATCAAACCCCACGGCCTTTCCAGATGTGATGGGCTATCACATAGCCAACAGTTTTTCCCTTTTCTAAAACAATGTTAATAAAAATTCCAAAATAGATATTATGGAATTTATTTAAATAAAATTAGTCACTAAATTTATCAATGAAACCTTAAAAGAAAAATATTTCATCCATTTATTTCTATATAGGTCCTTCCATGGTCTGGAGTTTATCATATAGAAGAGGTCATTCACTTGGTAAATGTAACACCCTAAGATTTTATGAGAAATATCTTTTTTATGTCTTATTTTATACGCAACACCAAAGGAATCTTTCACATCACAAAATACAAACTTGGCTTGCATTACACGCAATCGCGACCTTCCTCGATAGCGTGTGTAGTACGCAATACCGGGATTCACTAAACAACAATATATTATTTTAGACTAGCCATTATGAATAGTATTTACTACATTTTTAATTTTATAACATTATTATTCATCTTACACATTTTCTAGAATATGGTAAGAGAACAAAATAAAATTTTCAGGTAAAATATGTATTTTTCAAAAAATGTAGTTTTGCCGCCTTTTGATGGCGCACCCACATTAAATCTAGTTTTTGACACATTTATAAGTGCAATTTGACAAAATAAAATTCTTCTTTTGAATCAGTATATAAAAATTTACTTTGGATAAATTTTTGACATTTTTCTGATAACTTTCATATTTTGATGAATAGTAAAAATACGCTAATTTTTTATTAAAAACAACTTTTTCCATTGAGATAATTTATATGGTTAAATTATAATATTGAATGGTTTGAAATTATAAATATAATATATTTTTACCATTTAATGTAATGTATTTCATTATCATTAATTTCTCATTGAATTCATAGGTAAAAACATTTCAATCTTTGACAATGTTTTAACTTCTAAAACCCGTTTTCTTAACAACGGGATTTATTTTAAATTAATTACTGAAACTTATGTGTTTTTAATTTTGAAAAATGGATTCCATATTTGGAATCAATGGGTCCAAATTATGTTAATAGGCTACTTTTTATTTTTTTGGGCATTATGAATAGTAACTATGGTACATTTTATTTATCATAGTTAAAGGTAAATCGGGCAATTAAGGGTAAATATAAGATTATAAAATTACCCTAACACCTGCCAAAATCCTATTGGATGACTAAAAGTCGACCCATGTGACCTAAGGGTCGGATTATATTCATTTAATGGACTTTTGCCCATGACAATAATTTAATTATTATTAAACCCAAAGAATGTGACAACATGTCACTTTCTTAAAGCTTATAAGTATAATAATTTTAATTTAGTGATAAACTTAATAAAACTTATAACATTAATAGTCTCCAGAAATCTAATACAATTATATACATAATAGAAATTTATTTAAAATTTTTAGGGATTAAATAATTATCATTAATTATGACACAATAGTGATGTTGAAATTATTTTATTAATTAAAATATCAAAAAAATGGTTTTAAATATATTAACATAAATATTATATGAACTATTTTGTCACGACCCACCCTCGGGGTCCGTGCCGTGACTACCCCAAGCCCGCCTTCCATAGGCCAGGGGCTGGCGACTAGCACCAAGGCGTAAATCCCGGTAAAAAGGGAAGGCATTGCCTTTGTAAAGTAAACAAACACCACAGAGTAAGCAAGCGGAAAGTAAACACTGAACAAAAGCAGAGTACAACTGAAAGTGAGGAAAAGTAAATGGGCCAGAATACAAACCCAAACTGAAAGTAAAGTACAACTCGAAAGGGAAAACAGCAACTGAAAAGTAAAAGCCACTACTCCGAGCTGTCCACTGGAAATCCCACCTGAAGGGTGGGTACAGATAGCTCCTCTGCTCCACGGGTCCCGCCGTCCGCTCCGAGCACGTCCCGCCCAGTGGTCCACCTCCGGGTACCGTCCCACTCTGCAAGCCTCAGCTAAGGTCAACGATGTCCGTCGTCTGAAACCAACACAACGTAGTGCGGGCAAAGCCCGTGCAGGGGTGAGTATAAGCTACTCAGTAGGGACCCCGAGACCCCTGAAGGTCTCTCAAATCCACAAAGGATAAACCACGAAGAAAGGTATAATCACGAAGTAACAACCGACACTGCTTAGGTATATGCCCATACATATACCTAAGTCATCAATTCAAATACGCTCCAACCTCCGAGCCCAAGTACAACTCAGTCCACACAGGAAAGTAAACGTATTCCACACAGGAAAGCAAAACGCAATCCACACAGGATTGCACAACACAATCCACACAGGAAAACAACAGGATTCAGCTCACACAGGTATACTTCTTCAAAGGACGATAAAGATGATCACTGATCCATCTAAGTCGTCGGACCCACGAAGGATTGATAGGTAACTAACCCCCGCAAAGACCCACACAGGATCGGGCCCACACAGGACCTGTAAGCGCTGGTTCACACAGGACCGCTGAGCGCAAGGACCCACACAGGATCGGACCCACACAGGATCGGGCCCAAACATGACCTGTAGCACTGACCCACGTAGTATCGCTGAGTGCTGTAGTCGTCGTCGTCGAATCCACACAGGATCTCTGTACTGTCGTCGTCGCAGTCATAGTAGCAGTAGTAGCAGTAGAACAGTCCCAGCCAGCACTAGGGTTCCCGCACACAGCAAGCTCGTTCGGAGGGTCCGCTCCACGAGCTGAGAGGCTGATACATCAACTGTCACAAAGTCCAGAGTTGATGTATCCAAAAGTTCCGTATCGTCAACAGGAACTCAACGCAACAGACGGCGCGTCGATCGGACGCCCGGTCTGAGAGTTATTGACATTTTCGTCTCCGGGGCCCGGTTGGTTTTTAAGGCAAAACCAACCCGACCGTACTCCACCTGCGTCCAAACCTCGGGCGGAGTATTCCAAAAGATCCGTCTCACTAAGACGAACACAACACGGCTGACGGCACGTCAATCGGACGTCCGTAGTTCAAGATATGAGCGTTTCCGCTCCGAAGGCCCGGTTGGTTTCGTGAACGAACCAACCCGGCCGAACTCAAAGTAATCCGAAACCTTGAGTGCGATATACCGAAACGACCGTCTCGATCCAAGTATCGTGTTGCCGCAGACGGTTCGTCGATCGGAGGTCTGTGGCTCAAGTTATGGCCAAAAGACCGAAACTGCTTCGAAACGGGGGGTCCGGGTCCGGGGCGACCCGGCCCGACCCCCCCCCCCCCCCCCTGGGTCGGCCCGAACCGGGTCGACCCGGCCCGGCCGGCCGGCCGGCGGCGCGGGGGCCGCGGCGGCCTGGCGCCGCACGGTGGCTGCACGCGGGGGGCAAATCCCCCGCTGATTGGAATGACGGCGCGACTATATGCCGCACCCCTTTTTGCAAAACCGCCCCCCCCCCCCACGTGGGGGGCTTGATTGGTAGGAATCGGGGGAGCCGCCTGCCCCCCCTCAAGGAACCGCCCCCCCTCATAATGAGGGGGGTTTTGTGAGTTGGCCTGGGGATTAATTCCCCCGGTTTAATGTCATCCGGCCGGCCAGCTGGCCGGCCGGTTTTCTCCAACGGGACCGGAAAAATCCGGTCCCCTCTTCGGCTTCCGACGCCGGCGGCCCGGCCGCCGGTCTCCTCGATTCGCCGCGGCCCGGAACCGGCCGCGGTATTCGTCATCCGGCACGGTGCGACGGCACCACGCCCCTCCGCCGCACCTCGATTTCTTTCAACGCGGCGCGACGGCGTCGCGTTCTTGATGTTTCTTCCATGGCGCGGCGCGACGGCGCCGCGAAATTTAATCATATTATTAATCGCGTGGTGCGACGGCACCACGCCACTTTGCTTCCACCCTCAAGATAGAACAATAAGAACGATGGAGGGGGTTCGGCCGTGTTCATGTGGTCCGGCCCCCTCACGTTAAATAATAACTCAACTTAAACATTCAAAAGCCTCATGTTAGACATGCTAGATCCACGATCAAGAATGGAATAATTAAACAATAAATCAACAACCCCTACCTCGGGTATAGGTTCGAAGATTTGACAACGTTCCGCGGAAGACGACGTCGCGGAGGTCGGGCGTCGCGGTCGTCGTTCGTCAAATTCGATGACGAAGAGATACGCCCGAAGAGATACGTTGTTGGCGAAACCTTGTACGCCGACGAAGGTTGTCCGAGGATGAAGCGGTGTTCCCTCTCGTTGACACGGAAGACGAAGAAGAGCGGAGCGGCGTTCTTCGTCGGAGCTTGAGCGTTCTTCGTCGGAGCTTGAGCGTTCTTCGTGTTCTTCGTCAGAACTTGAAGAAGAAGAAAAATCTCTCAACCTCTCAAGAAGACAAAACTATTAACCAAAATAAAATAAGACACTATCTTATTTTATTAACACATCAACACACTAGAATTTCAAAAGTTTGAAATTCAAAAGGATTAACTCCAAAATTAAATAACTCATGTCATTTAATGAGGGGTTAAGGGAGTTGGGAGAAGATGAAAGGTTGGGAGCTTTTTGTGGGCCCCACCACACTTAATCCTCCCAAGGGAGGTTAAGTGGATGTGGGTCCCACTTCCAACCCCCTTTGGTAGGATTTAACAAGTTAAAATAAAATTTGTTCTTCACAAATTTTATTTAACTTAAACTAAAAACCCAAAAACTAACTTTCAACCCGCAACAAACGCAACTTCCAAAAGGTCTCTTTAAGTGAATATCGGTGCTGCGAGTTCATCGGTGCCCTCAGATTTCAATTCCGAGCACCGGATTAAAAGTTAGGAAATCCCGCTCGTTCGTTCACTGAACGTACCCGAGCCAAACTTCAGAAATTAATTCCGGGCACTCCGGGCCTCGGAATCAGGTGCCGTCTGAAACTGCGCTCTTGTAAAATTATAAAGAAAATTAAGAAAAAAATTCCCTTGAATTTTACGGGTCTTTACATTACTCCCACCTCAGGGCTTTACATCCCCGTAAAGATACATCAAAATCTAGGGAAACAAATGAGGGTACTGAGCACGCATCTGAGCCTCTCGCTCCCATGTGCTCTCCTGGAGATTCCCGTGCTGCCATCTGATGCGCACAAGAGGAATCGATCGCCCACGCAGGACCCTCTCCTGTCGATCCTCTATCTCCACCGGGACCTCCGTAAAAGTCGCCCCATCGTCAACGTCAAGCTCCCCATGGTCAATGATGTGCGTCGGGTCGTGCACGTATCTCCTCAGCTGAGATACGTGGAAGACGTCGTGCACCCGGTGCAACTGAGGTGGTAGAGACAGGCGATAAGCCACCTCGCCAACCCTGCTGAGGACCTGGAAGGGTCCGATGAAGCGCGGAGATAACTTTCCGCCTCGGCCAAATCTCCGAATACCACGTCGAGGTGAGACCCGCAAGAAGACGTGGTCGCCATCCTCGAACTCTAGTGGCCTCCGCCTCCTGTCAGCATATGACTTCTGCCGGCTCTGAGCTGTCCTCATCCGCTCCTGGATGACCTGGACCTTTTCTGTCGTGGCCTGGACCATCTCCGGTCCCACCAGTGCTGACTCTCCGGGGTCTGTCCAGCACAAAGGAGATCTACAAGGTTGGTCGTACAACGCCTCGTACGGTGCCATCCCGATGGTGGAGTGGTAGCTGTTGTTGTACGCATACTCCACCAAGGGTAGGTGGTCCTCCCAGCTACGACCAAAGTCGAGGACACATGCGCGGAGCATGTCCTCGAGAGTCTGAATGGTCCTCTCCGTCTGACCATCCTTCTGAAGATTAAAGGCTGTGCTCAGACGTAGCTGCGTCCCGAACGCCTCCAGTAACTCCTTCCAAAGCCGGGAAGTAAAGCGAGCATCTCGATCAGAGACGATAGATGATGGACCACCGAGGCAGAGGCAGAGGGTCGACCGTGGCGGTCCGCAGGGAGGAGGCGGACGAGGCAGAGGAGCTGGACGAGCAGCCGGTGGTGGCCGACGCTTTGAGGCTCTACCACCACCACCACCAGGAGGTCCACCCCGACCACAGGGAGCTGGCGGGAAGCGACAGGCACAGCTCCAGGCAGTAGAGGCCTACGACCACGGCGCACCCGAGATGATTCGAGGTACTATCTGTGTCTACTCCACCCTTGCTGCAGTTCTTATAGACACAGGAGCGAGTCACTCTTTCATAGCCGATGCCCTGATCTCGTGTCTCAAACCCTGCTCGAAAGTCCGGTCCCGGAAGAATGGGTCTCGTACCATGTCGGTCGAGTAGCGCGAGAGATCAGTAAATCTCGTCGAGTACTGAGCGACCGTCATGCTGCCCTGCCGCAGCTGTAGAAGATCCTGGATACGCACCGCACGAAGGGTGGCTGGGACGAACTCCGAGCGGAAGAGGCTCTCAAAGTCCGTCCAAAGTAGAGATGCCTCATCGTGCACCTGGAGCATCAAGCTCCACCATCGTCCTGCTGCTGCGTGTAGTAGGCTCGCAGCGAGGATTACTATGAGGTCTGCTGGTGTCCTCACTAGCCTAAACACTCGTACTACTGCCTCCAGCCAGTCCTCTGCTGCCTGGGGATCCGTCTCCCCGCGAAACCTGGGCGGTCGCTGGCGCTGAAACTCATGCAGTGCGCTGAGGCGACGTGCATCGTCAGCGGCTGCTGCTGGAAGCATCGGGGGCTCGGCGGGTAAAGCTACCGCCAGTGCCACTGCTGACAAAGGGACCTGCACCGAGGCCTCGTCGCTCGATGGGCTGTCGTCATGCTCGACTCTCGGAACCCTAGCTGGCTGCCGTCGTGGGGCCATCCTGAAAAGGAAATAGGTGCGCCACGGTTAGAACAGTATACCTGGTGAGATGATATAAGTAATCACAAAGAAAACTTTGAAACACCCACGCAATCAATGTTTTCGTGCATTAAGTCGGAAATCAGAAGTCAGGGTCCTGGTGTACGGATACGTCGGCCGCCGCACCAACACTTGACTCCCTGGACTGATAACCACACTCAATACGCTAAACATTATTGCTTCACATAGAAAAGATCAGAGTTCGCGGTAGAACCGAACTCCTCTGATACCAATTTGTCACGACCCGCCCTCGGGGTCCATGCCGTGACTACCCCAAGCCCGCCTTCCATATGCCAGGGGCTGGCGACTAGCACCAAGGCGTAAATCCCGGTAAAAAGGGAAGGCATTGCCTTTGTAAAGTAAACAAACACCACAGAGTAAGCAAGCGGAAAGTAAACACTGAACAAAAGCAGAGTACAACTGAAAGTGCGGAAAAGTAAATGGGCCAGAATAAAAACCCAAACTGAAAGTAAAGTACAACTCGAAAGGGAAAACAGCAAATGAAAAGTAAAAGCTGCTACTCCGAGCTTTCCACTGGAAATCCCACCTGAAGGGTGGGTACAGATAGCTCCTCTGCTCCACGGGTCCCGCCGTCCGCTCCGAGCACGTCCCGCCCAGTGGTCCACCTCCGGGTACCGTCCCGCTCTGCAAGCCTCAGCTAAGGTCAACGTTGTCCGTCTTCTGCAACCAACACAACGTAGTGCGGGCAAAGCCCGTGCAGGGGTGAGTATAAGCTACTCAGTAGGGACCCCGAGACCCCTGAAGGTCACTCAAATCCACAAAGGATAAACCACGAAGAAAGGTATAATCACGAAGTAACAACCGACACTGCTTAGGTATATGCCCATACATATACCTAAGTCATCAATTCAAATACGCTCCAACCTCCGAGCCCAAGTACAACTCAGTCCACACAGGAAAGTAAACGTATTCCACACAGGAAAGCAAAACGTAATCCACACAGGATTGCACAACACAATCCACACAGGAAAACAACAGGATTCAGCTCACACAGGTATACTTCTTCAAAGGACGATAAAGATGATCACTGATCCATCTAAGTCGTCGGACCCACGAAGGATCGATAGGTAACTAACCCCCGCAAAGACCCACACAGGATCGGGCCCACACAGGACCTGTAGGCGCTGGTTCACACAGGACCGCTGAGCGCAAGGACCCACACAGGATCGGACCCACACAGGATCGGGCCCACACATGACCTGTAGCACTGACCCACGTAGGATCGCTGAGTGCTGTAGTCGTCGTCGTCGAATCCACACAGGATCTCTGTACTGTCGTCGTCGCAGTCATAGTAGCAGTAGTAGCAGTAGAACAGTCGCAGCCAGCACTAGGGTTCCCGCACACAGCAAGCTCGTTCAGAGGGTCCGCTCCACGAGTCGAGAGGCTGATACATCAACTGTCACAAAGTCCAGAGTTGATGTATCCAAAAGTTCTGTATCATCAACAGGAACTCAACGCAACAGACGACGCGTCGATCGGACGCCCGGTCTGAGAGTTATTGGCATTTTCGTCTCCGGGGCCCGGTTGGTTTTTAAGGAAAACCCAACCCGACCGCACTCCACCTGCGTCCAAACATCGGGCGGAGTATGCCAAAAGATCCGTCTCACTAAGAGGAACACAACACGGCTGACGGCACGTCAATCGGACGTCCATAGCTCAAGATATGAGCGTTTCCGCTCCGAAGGCCCGGTTGGTTTCGTGAACGAACCAACCCGGCCGAACTCAAAGTAATCTGAAACCTTGAGTGCGATATACCGAAACGACCGTATTGATCCAAGGATCGCGTTGCCGCAGACAGTTCGTCGATCGGAGGTCCGTGGCTCAAGTTATGGCCAAAAGACCGAAACTGCTTCGAAACGGGGGGTCCGGGTCCGGGGCGACCCGGCCCGACCCCCCCCCCCCCGGGTCGGCCCGAACCGGGTCGACCCGACCCGGGTCCGACCCGGCCCGGCCGGCCGGCCGGCGGCGCGGCAGCGCGGGGGCCGCGGCGGCCTGGCGCCGCACGGTGGCTGCACGCGGGGGGCAAAGCCCCCGCTGATTGGAATGACGGCGCGGCTATATGCCGTGCCCCTTTTTGCAAAACCGCCCCCCCCCCCCCCCCCACGTGGGGGGCTTGATTGGTAGGAATCGGGGGAGCCGCCTGCCCCCCCTCAAGGAACCGCCCCCCCTCATAAAGAGGGGGGTTTTGTGAGTTGGCCGGGGGATTAATTCCCCCGGTTTAATGTCATCCGGCCGGCCAGCTGGCCGGCCGGTTTTCTCCAACGGGACCGGAAAAATCCGGTCCCCTCTTCGGCTTCCGACACCGGCGGCCCGGCCGCCGGTCTCCTCGATTCGCCGCGGCCCGGAACCGACCGCGGTATTCTTCATCCGGCACGGTGCGACAGCACCGCGCCCCTCCGCCGCACCTCGATTTCTTTCAACGCGGCGCGACGGCGTCGCGTTCTTGATGTTTCTTCCATGGCGCGGCACGACGGCGCCGCGAAATTTAATCATATTATTAATCACGTGGTGCGACGACACCACGCCACTTTGCTTCCACCCTCAAGATAGAACAATAAGAACGATGGAGGGGGTTCGGCCGTGTTCATGCGGTCCGGCCCCCTCACATTAAATAATAACTCAACTTAAACATTCAAAAGCCTCATGTTAGATATGCTAGATCCACGATCAAGAATGGAATAATTAAACAATAAATCAACAACCCCTACCTCGGGTATAGGTTCAAAGATTTGACAACGTTCCGCGGAAGACGACGTCGCGGAGGTCGGGCGTCGCGGTCGTCGTTCGTCAAATTCGATGACGAAGAGATACGCCCGAAGAGATACGTCGTTGGCGAAACCTTGTACGTCGACGAAGGTTGTCCGAGGATGAAGCGGTGTTCCCTCTCGTTGACACGGAAGACGAAGAAGAGCGGAGCGGCGTTTTTCGTCGGAGTTTGAGCGTTCTTCGTCGGAGCTTGAGCGTTCTTCGTGTTCTTCGTCAGAACTTGAAGAAGAAGAAAAAGCTCTCAACCTCTCAAGAATACAAAACTACTAACCAAAATAAAATAAGACACTATCTTATTTTATTAACACATCAACACACTAGAATTTCAAAAGTTTGAAATTCAAAAGGATTAACTCCAAAATTAAATAACTCATGTCATTTAATTAGGGGTTAAGGGAGTTGGGAGAAGATGAAAGGTTGGGAGCTTCGTGTGGGCCCCACCACACTTAATCCTCCCAAGGGAGGTTAAGTGGATGTGGGTCCCACTTCCAACCCCCTTTGGTAGGATTTAACAAGTTAAAATAAAATTTGTTCTTCACAAATTTTATTTAACTTAAACTAAAAACCCAAAAACTAACTTTCAACCCGCAACAAACGCAACTTCCAAAAAGGTCTCTTTAAGCGAATATTGGTGCTACGAGTTCATCGGTGCCCTCGGATTTCAATTCCGAGCACCAGATTAAAAGTTAGGAAATCCCGCTCGTTCGTTCACTGAACGTACCCGAGCCAAACTTCCGAAATTAATTCCGGGAACTCCGGGCCTCGGAATCAGGTGCCGTCTGAAACCACGCTCTTGTAAAATTCTAAAGAAAATTAAGAAAGAAATTCCCTTGAATTTTACGGGTATTTACATATTTAATGTCCTCCACTAATTTTCTAGATACATATGACATTTTATGGATCTATTAAAGCTTTTATTTTGAAAATATCGTCTGTATATATATTTTTTAAATTCAAATAAATGAATAGTGTCAAAATTGACACTATTGTTATTTTATAAAAATAACAATTATAAGATCGTTTAAAAATCACAAAAATATTTAGAAATTATAAATTAAAATTTATATGGTCTAAAATGTCATAAAGTGTCAAATTATGGAAAATTCACAACACATATGTAATTATTTATAATAATTTAAAATTCAGAATATTATCACCACAAATAAAATTAAATTGATAAATAAGGATAAATGAAGTTGATAATGTTTAAAATAAATTCTTAACATGTATAAATTTTATTGGTTGATGCGATTACATCCCTATATCATCTAATCTTAGGATATGAGTCATTTAGGAAGTTGTTAGGTGGGGTTGGGATTTAATATAAACTAATATTTCTTATATTTCCAAAGGTGCCCCTCTCCTCCCTTATAAAAGGGCACCTCCTCCCTATCCTCCTCACACCAATTTGAGCCTTTAAGCTCGGCCAATCCCTGCCCATTTTACTTCCCCACTTCCCTAGAAACATCATAGAGGTCCTGGTCTTCTTCAAAGACCAATTGTAGTGCCCTAAGAGGAGGTCTCAAAGAGGCGCTTCAAAGAAGAGGTAATGTCAGTTACTGATTCTTTCAACTTTATTTCTTCTTCCAATTATTCTTCTTTAGTTGTTTCATTATAAATTAATAACATAAGTATCAATCATATAATGATATGTTATCATAAGTATGAAACAACCCTATTTCTCCATCTATCTACCCTACGGAAAATGAAATCACCGCGCGTGCATACGTACGGAATACCGTCTCTACGCTGTGGTGTAATCTATTTTCCATCACCACCTTACATGGATGGGTATAATGGTGAAAATAAAAAACTATATTTGATTATGGTAAAGTGGTATTGATTATTAAATAGTATACATACACTCCAATAAAATTCCACGATCATGGGAACGATATCATCGCTCGTGCGTACGTACGAAATACCGTCTCCACGATCTGATATGATTCATTATACATGATATTCATTGCATAATGATTATATAAATGAATTGAATGAATAAATATGATATATAGTACACTAATACCATTCTGTAAATGAGGTATCTATAACCTAAAGAGAATAATAAGAATTTATTCGACAAAACATGCAGAAGAACAAAAAGTAATAAACACCCGAATAAAAAGTAGTAATGAAATATTACTAATAAGAAGCTAAGAATATGACCATATATGATATCATAACAATACTTATGATTATGGAATAAGTAAATAACATTATTTAAATCATTATACAGGATGTTCGGACACATACGAAGAAAATCAGACCTAAGGTAAAGGAAAATATCGCAATCTTATTTTTATCCGAGACTGTTTATACTTAAAAATTTACTGGGGAATATTTATCATCCACATCCATTATTCCTCAATATGTAATATTTATATCCTTATAAAATATTTTATTTCCAATTTTACCCTTTGGTGAGTTTTTAGTAAAATATATGAAAGGAATCTTTTGTTGTTTTTCGTACGAGGTACTTTTTGACTTTTACGACAAAAGTACGAGAAGAATGTTTTTTTAACTTATACGGCATGAATGGATTTTTAAAAAATTATTTCCAAGAATATTAATTTACAAGTTTTCATGTTTATTTTTAATCAACTTCTTTTAGTTTAAAATTGTATGACATGTTAAGAAAGTAAGAATGTTGTTAAAGTAGAAAGGATAATTTCGTCAAGAATGGAGTTCAAGTGTTTTATCAAAATAATTTTCCATATAAGATAATATAGGGTTTTGTTTCTATCCATATTATTACATTGATTTGATTATGTTGTGATGGAATTATTTTTATGAATTCCTTTATCTTATATTAATTTTTTTATGATGTCACAATGTTTAAGATTCCCATTTTTATTACATGGGTTATGCTATGATGTATGGTTTATGATTTTGTGGCACACATAAGAATGGTATCATTATGAGATGGGTGGGACCTATATATCACTCCAATGCATTGGTTAATTATTTTATATCTCATTAGATAGACATGGCTAGAACGGCAGGTTAAACCGGTTCAGTGATGCAGGACTGAAATGAGGAGTGAACTCAGTTCAGAAATAGACTTTGTCCGCTAAGATAATCTTGGCTATGAGTCTTGACTACTAAGAAATGATTCTCTATGATTATGTGTGTATGCCATAAAGTTTCATTTTTAAAGTTATGATTATTGGGATTACATTTCACTACTATTATTTATACCATGTTATGAATTTATAATCTCTTTTGCAGGTTAAGATTTCCAAAATGTTATGTTCTTATGAATTTGATGTGATTGATATTTCTTTTGTTTACCTTTACTGAGCATTTGAGCTCACCCTTTTGTATGTTTTCTTTCCTCTGGTCCGGAAGAAGGTTATTAAGTAAGATATTCTAAAAAGGGACTATAGATATGATGAAATAAATGTGAGACATTGTAGATGCTTTATGAACAAGTTGTTTATGTTTCCCAGTTTCTAAAGACACTACACCTATACGGTCCTTTCATGCTTTGGTTATTTGTTGTAATAATTATGATTTAATTTTGAATTATTAACCATGTATGTAACGTATGGGTCGCTATAGTTGGTATCAGAGGAAAGGTATAGTCAACCTTTGGAAACTAGGATGTGAAAGCCTTAGTAAGAAACCTAAGGATATGTCTAAGCATAGAACCCAATATTAGTGTTTTAGAAATGGCCATGAACGACCTATGATAAGACCTGAAGTGTGAAATTTTATTCTTGATTATGTGGTTTTACTATTATAATTAGTGTTGCTCACACTATTCTTCTTGGTTTTAGTCAATGGCTGGAACCCGAAGGAACCGTGTTAATGCGGAATGTGATGGGTAATGCAATGATTGTCCCCATGAGCAACCAAATGTTATGGGAGCTGGAATGAAAAATCTTGTAGCCATGCTCACACAACATTATCAAGATATGAATCATGCAGGACTTCCAAATGAGAAAAGGAAGGAGCAACATTTTGTTGAATCCTTCATGAGGCAGCATCCACCTTCATTCAGCGGGTCTTCTGAACCATTATTGGATGAACAATGGATCAGTACCACTAAACAGATATTTTCAGTTCTTCAATGCTCTGAACATGATAAAGTGAACTTAGCAGTGTATCTTTTGGAAGATGATGCTGATCAATGGTGGAATCTTATCAATAATACGAGGCAAAGGGATGAAATTGAGTCCATGGAATGAGACAAGTTCAAGAACTTATTTTTCAATAAGTATTTCCCTCGTATTCTTCGAACAAAGATGGAGAAGGAGTTTCTTGAACTGATGAAAAAGGATGATGAATCTATTGGTACCTACAAAGAAAATTTTACAAGACTTGCAAGGTACACTTCTGGTATTATTATCCAACCTGAGAGTAAGATCGATCGATTATTTAGTGGCTTAAACCCAAGTATTCGAAGGGCGTTAGCCATAAGGGACTTCAATAGATACGAGGAAATTGTTTGATGTGCTCTCAAGGTTGAGATGGAGATTGGTGTAACCCCTCAGTCACATGGGTTTGATAACAAGAGGAAAATGGAATTCAAAGGAAAATCTAAAGACTACACTGAAAAGAAGATGAGTTTTCCATTATGCTCAATGTGTGGAAAGAAACATGGAGGAAATTGTCTTAAGGGGACAAGCAAATGTTATAAATGTGGAAAATAAAGTCATCAGGCAATTGAATGTCGAAACAATGGGAAGAAGATTTCTAATGATGCAAACAAAGGAAGGGATACACAGAATGAACCTACTACACTTCAATTTTTCAAGTGCAAGGAGATGGGGCATTATTCCAATCAATGCCCAAATCCAAGGGTTGATGATGATGATCGATGTCAACAAACTCTTAAGGCCAAAGACAAATGAAAGTGACATGCAATTACTATTGGCGATGTGGAGTACGACAACGAAGTGGTGAGAGGTACACTTACCATCCAATCTAAAGTAGAAAATGTTTTATTTGATTCTGGATCCACCTACTCTTTTATTTCTGAATAATTTTCAAAGGGCATCACCGTATTACCTCAACAATTAGATGTTGAGTTAGCTGTGACAACCCCTAATGGCACAACAGTTGCATCAAAAGTTTATAATTCTTCTCCGATTGAAGTTTGTGGGAAAGTGTTCCTGCAAATCTTGTGGTCCTTAATATAGTGGAATTTGATGTGCTTCTTGGCATGGATTGGCTTTCTTTATATGGAGCTCATATCAATTGCCAAAGAAGGGAAGTTACATTTCATATTCCAGATCAATCTATGATCGTCTATCGATGCAAGGATAAACATAACCTTCCAGTGGAAATTTATTCTATCTTATGGGTCTTGATTCCACTAAATGAAGGTTATTTATCTCAAATGGTTGGTGAGAAACTCATGATCAAGAATATGCCCATTGTACGAGAGTTTGATGATGTCTTTCCAGAGGAATTGCTGGGTCTTCCACCAAATTGTGAAGTTGAGTTTTCAATAGAACTCATACCGGGTGCTTTGCCTATTTCAAAGAGACCTTATAGAATGGCCCCAATTGAGTTGCAGTAATTGAAGAAGCAACTCCAAGAGAATATTGATAATGGATTCATACGCCATAGTGTGTCACCTTGGGGAGCACCTGTTCTGTTTGTTAAGAAGAAAGATGGATCAATGAAACTCTGAATTTATTATCAAGAACTTAACAAGATCACTATCAAAAAAAATATCCTCTCACGTGCATTGATGACTTATTTGACCAACTACGTTGAGCTCAATACTTTTCCAAGATTGATCTTTGTTCAGGGTATCACCAATTAAGGTTCAAAAGGGAGGATATACCAAAGACAGCTTTCTGTACAAGGTATGGACACTATGAACTTATAGTGATGCCATTTGGTCTTACTAATTCCCCTGCTATCTTCATGGATCAGATGAATAGAGTCTTTAGGGACTATCTTGATCAGTTTTTGGTGGTCTTTATAGACGATATTCTTGTCTATTCAAAGTGCAAGGAAGAACATGAAGATCACTGGAGAATTATAATGAAGACTCTGAGGAAGGAGAATCTTTATGCTAGATTTACCAAGTCTGAATTTTGGCTTTAAAAAGTTTCATTTTTGGGTCACATAATCTCAAAAGAGGGGATATCTGTGGATCCAACAAAAACAGAGGTTATCGAAAGACGGTCGAGACCAACAATAGTAACTGAGATCCGATGTTTTCTTGGATTGTCTAGATATTATCGACGTTTTGTGAAAGCTTTTTCATGATTATCTAATCCACTCACCAAGTTGACTCAAAAAGGAGTTAAGTTCGCGTGGACGAAGGAATGTGAAGAGAATTTCAAGGAGTTGAAAAGAAGGTTATGTAGTGCACCTGTACTCACACTTCCTTGTAGTGGATAAAGGTTTGTGATCTACAGTGATGCATCCAAGAAGTGGCTGGGGTGTTTTCTTATGCAAAATGATATGGTGGTAGCTTATGCCTCACGACAGTTGAAAATCCATGAGAAAAATTACCCAACTCATTATTTGGAGTTAGCTTCGGTAATCTTTGCATTAAAGATTTGGAGGCAACATCTTTATGGAGAATTGTGTGATATTTATACTGATTATAAAAGTTTAAAGTATATTTTCACACAAAAGGAGTTGAATATGTGCCAAAGAAGATGGTTGGAGCTGATTAAGGATTACGACTGCTCAATTCATTACCACCCTGGGAAAGCAAACAAGGCTGCAGATGCATTAAGTCGACAAGACCATGCTAGCTTATCCATGATGAGGATCACAAAAGATCCAATATTTATGGATTTACAAAGGATGGATCTTGGAATTATAATGGAAGGGGAAAATCGTATCTTTCTCAAATGAATGTTCAACCATCTATACATGTGAAGATTAAAGAGGCACAGAAAGAAGATGTAGAGTTACAAAAGAAGGTGAGAAATGTTCCTGAATTCAACCTTGATTGTGATGGGATAATAAAGTTCGGGAATTGGGTTTGTGTTCCTCCCATACCAGAATTAAAGAAGGAGCTGCTGGATGAGGCTCATAGTTCTTCATTCTCTATTCATCTGGGAAGCACGAAGATGTATAGGGACCTGAAAGAGTACTTCTGGTGGGATGTCATGAAAAGAGATGTTTCTAAATATGTCTCTCGATGATTGGTTTGTCAACAAGTTAAAGCTGAGAGACAGAAGTCTAAGGGGATGTTACAACCATTACCCATATCGGAATGTAAATGGGAAGACATCACTATGGAATTTGTCACTGGACTTCCTAAATCATCCAAAGGCAATAACGCTATCTGGGTCATAGTTGATCGTCTTACAAAGTCTGCACAATTCATTTCTATTAGAGAGGATTTCTCTCTAGATCAGCATGCCAGGATATACATAATAGAAGTGGTAACATTGCTTGGAGTACCACTTTCCATTATATCTGATCGGGATCCGAGGTTTACCTCAATGTTCTGGCGAAGTCTTCATCATACTCTGGATACGTAGTTGAGTTTCAGCACTGCTTATCATCCTCAGACAGACGGTCAGTCGGAGAGGACAATTCAAACTCTAGAAGATATGTTGAGAGCTTTCTCTATAGATTTCAAAGGTGTTTGGGATCAACACATACCTTTGGTGTAATTTTCTTATAATAATATCTTTCACTCAAGTATTCAGATGGCTCCTTATGAAGCTATCTATGGAAAAAAAATGCAGTACTCCAATTTTCTGGGTTGATGTTGGGGAAAGAAAGCTATTAGGACCTGATCTTGTTGATTAAATGGCAGAAAAGGTCAGATCTATTCAACAAAACATAAGAGCAGCTCAGAAAATTTATGTCGACAACTGAAGAAAAGACCTAGAGTTTGAAGTTGGTGATAAAGTGTTCTTACGAATATCTCCCTGGAAGAGGGTCATGAGATTTGGAAAGAAGGGAAAGTTGAGCCCTAGATATATCGGTCCTTTTGAAATTCTGGATCTTGTTGGGAAGGTAGCTTACCGATTGACGCTTCCACAGAATCTCTCTCAAGTTCACGATGTGTTCCATGTATCTCTCCTGAGAAAGTACATACATGTTCCTTCACATGTACTCATCTAAGAAGTTGTACCGCTGGAGGAAGATCTTTCTTATGAAGAACAGCCGATAGAGATTCTGGATCATAGCGAAAAAGTCCTACGGAACAAGACCACTTGCTTGGTAAATGTTTTATGGAGGAACCACCAGTTAGAAGAAGCTACATTGGAACTTGAGGATATGATGAGGGAGATGTATCCTCATCTGTTTGTAATGAAGTAACGAGTTTCGAGGGAGAAATTCATTTTAAGGGGGGTAGAATGTAACAGCCTGAGATATAATGAGAAATATTTTTTTATGTCTTATGTTATATGCAACACCAAAGGAATCTTTCACAGCACACAATACGGACTTGGCTTGCATTATACGCAATCACGACCTTCCTCGATAGTGTGTGTAGTACGAAATACCAGTTTTCACTAAACAACGATATATTATTATGGACAAGCTGTTATGAATAGTATTAACTACATTTTGAATTTTATAACATTATTATTCATCTTACACATTTTCTAGAATATGGTAAGAGAACAAAATAAATTTTTCAGGTAAACTAAGTATGTTTCAAAAAATGCAGTTTTGCCGCCTTTTGATGGTGCACCCACATTAAATCTAGTTTTTAACATGTTTATAAGTTCAATTTTACAAAATAAAATTCTTCTTTTGAATCAGGATATAAAAATTTACTTTGGATAAATTTTTGATATTTTCTGATAACTTTTATATTTTGATGAATAGTAAAAATATGCTAATTTTTAATTAAAAACAACTTTTTCCATTGATATAATTTATATGGTTAAATTATAATATTGAATGGTTATAAATTATAAATAGAATATATTTTTACCATTTAATATAATGTATGTCATTATCATTAATTTCGCATTGAATTCATAGGTAAAAACATTTCAATCTTTGACAATGTTTTAACTTCTAAAACTCGTTTTCTTAACAACTGGATTTATTTTAAATTAATTACTGCAACTAATGTGTTTTGAATTTTGAAAAATGGATTCCATATTTGGAATCAGTGGGTCCAAATTATGTTAATAGCCTACTTTTTATTTTTTGGGCATTATGAATAGTAACTACGGTAAATTTTATTAACCATAGTTAAAGGTAAATCAGGTAATTAAGGGTAAATATAAGATTATAAAATTACCCTAACACCTTCCATAATCCTATTGGATGACTAAAAGTCAACCCATATCACCTAAGGGTCGGATTAGATTCATTTAATAGACTTTTTTTCATGAAAATAATTTAATTATTATTAAAACCAAAGAATGTGACAACATGTCACTTTCTTAAATCTTATATGTATAATAATTTTAATTTAGTTATAAACTTAATAAAACATAAAACATGAATATTCTCCAGAAATATAATACAATTATCTACATCATTGAAATTTATTTAGAATTTTTAGGGATTAAATAAGTATCATTAATTATGACACAATAGTGATGTTGAAATTATTTTATTAATTAAAATATCAAATAAATGGTTTTAAAAATATTAAAATAAATATTATATGAACTATTTAATGTGCTCCACTAATTTTATAAATACATATAACATTTTATGGATCTATTAAAGCTTTTAGTTTGAATATATCTTCTGTATATATTTTATTTAAATTCAAATAAATGAATAGTGTCAAAATTGACACTATTGTTATTTTATAAAAACAACATATTATAAAATTGTTTACAAATCACAAAAATATTTAGAAATTATAAATTAAAATTTATATGGTCGACAATGTCATAAAGTGTAAAATTATGGAAAATTCACAACACATATTTAATTATTTATAATAATTTAAAATTCAGAATATTATTACCACAAATAAAATTAAATTGAAAAATAAGGATAAATCAAGTTGATAATGTTTAAAATAAATTCCTAACATGTATAAATTTTATTGTTTGATGATATTACAACCCTATATCATCTAATATTCTGATATGAGTCATTTTAGAAGTTTTTAAGTGGGGTTGGGATTTAATATAAACGAATATTTCTTATATTTCCAAAGGTGCCCCTCTCCTCCCTTATAAAAGGGAACCCCCTCCCTCTCCTCCTCACACCAATTTGAGCCTTCAAGATCAGCTAATCCCTGCCCGTTTAACTTCCCCACTTCCCTAGAAACATCTTAGAGGTCCTGGTATTATTCAAACACCAATTGTAGTGCCCTAAGAGGAGATCTCAAAAGGCGCTTCAAAGAAGAGGTAATGTCTGTTACCGATTCTTTAAACATTATTTCTTCTTCCACTTCTTCTTCTTTAGTTGTCTCATTATGAATTAATAACATCAGTATCACTCATATACTGATATGTTATCATAAGTATGAAATAACCCTATTTCACCATCTATCCATCCTACGGAAAACGAAATCACTGCGCGTGCGTACGTACGGAATACCGTCTCCACGTCGTGGTGTAATCTATTTTCCATCACCACCTTACTTGGATGGGTATAATGGTGCAAATAAATAACTATATATTATTATTCTAAAGTGTTATTTATTCTGAAATAGTATACATACACTCCAATACAATTCCACGATCATGGGAACAATATCATCGCTCGTGCATACGTACGGAATATTGTCTCCACGATGTGATGCGATTAATTCTACATGATCTTCATTGTATAATGATTATATAAATGAATTTAATGAATAAATATGATATATATTACACTAATACCATTCTGTAAATAAGGTATCTATAACCTAAATAGAAGAAGAATAATTTATTCGACAAAACATGCATAAGAACAAAAAGTAATAAACACCCGAATAACAAGTAGTAATGAAATATTACTAATAAAAAGCTAAGAATATGACCATATATGATATCATAACAATAATTATGATTCTTGAATAAGTCAATAACATTATTTAAATCATTATACAGGAGTTTCAGACACATACGAAGCAAATCGGACCTAAGGTAAGGGAAAATCTCGCAATCTTATTTTTATCCGAGATTGATTATACTTCAAAATTTACTGGGGAATATTTGTCATCCACATCCATGTTTCCTCAATATGTAAAGTTTATATCCTTATACAATATTTTATGTCATATTTTACCCTTCAGTGAGTTTTTAGTAAAATATATGAAAGGAATCTTTTGTCGTTTTTTGTACGAGGTACTTTTTGACTTTTCCGACAAAAGTACGAGAAGAATGTTTTTTAACTTATACGGCATGAATGGATTTTTAAAACATTATTTCCAAGAAGCTTACCTTACAAGTTTTCAAGATTATTTTTAATCAACTTCTTTTAGATTAAAATTGTATGACATGTTAAGAATGGAAAAATGTTTTTGAAGTAGAAAGGATATTTTCCTCAAGAATTGTGTTCAAGTGTTTTATCTAAATAATTTTCCATCTAAGATAATATAGGGTTCGGTTTCTATCCCTATTATTACATTGATTTGATTATGTTGTGATGGAATTATTTTTATTAATTCCTTTATCTTATATGAATTGTTTTATGATTTCACGATGTTTAAGATTCCCATTTTTATTACATGGGTTATGCTATGATGTATGGTTTATGATTTTGTGGCACACATAAGAATGGTATCGTTATGAGATTGGTGGGATCTATATCTCCCTCCAATGCATTGGGTAAAGATTATATATCTCATGAGATAAACATGGCTATAATGGCAGGTTAAATCGGTTCAGTGAAACAGGACTAAAACGAGGAGTGAACTCGGTTCAGAAGTGGACTTTGTCCGCTAAGATAGTCTTGGGTATGAGTATTGACTACTATGAAATGATTCTCTATGATTATGTGTGTATGCCACAAAGTTTAATGTTTTATGTTATGATTATTGGGATTACATTTCACTGCTATGATTTATCCCATGTTATGAAATTATAATCACTTTTGCAGGTTAAGATTTCCAAAATATTATGTTCTTATAAATTTAATGTGATTGATATTTATTTTTTTTACCCTTACTGAGCATTTGAGCTCACCCTTTTGTCTGTTTTCTTTCCCCAGGTCAGGAAGAAGGTTATTATGTAAGATATGCAAAAAAGGGACTATAGATATGATAAAATAAATGGGAGACAGTGTAGATGCTTTACGAACCAGTTGTTTATTTTTCCCAGTTTCTAAATACACTATACCTATAAGGTCCATTCATGGTTTTGTTATATGTTGTAATAATTATGATTAAATTTTGAAGTATTAACCATGTATGTAATGTATGGGTCGCTATATTAAATGCCTAGATTCCCTGCATTTAAGGAAATGAACTACCAATGGATACATAGGGTGTCTTTTATTTCATTCCATTTTACTCTTCATGTTTTTGAAAATTGATTGATTTATCTACTTCTTTCCCACACATTAAGTATTTCTTTAGTCCATTGAGACAAATTTTGGGTGTCTCCTTCCACATTTCATACATGGTTGAAATAGAGTCTTCTTTTCTCCATGGTCTCCACCACTGGATCTCTTATATAAGACCATACTTCTCTTATATGGTGTGTTCCATAGTTGGTTATGGTATATGTTCTTAATAGTATTTCAGGAAAATCTATTAGGCGTGAACATGATATCCTTCATCCCGTTTGGTTTCTCATTTCAACCACCCATTCCACCATTTTGAACATTATCACGACTCCTTGGGTTCCATGCATTGACTAAACCAGAAAGCATAGTGTGAGAAAAAAAATCTTAGTGAAAAAAATGTATAATAATTTATAGAATATGATGACCCCAAATTTTCAACTTAAAAATCCTTAGTTTTAACCTAAGTTATTCATTTTTATTATATATTCAAATCAGTCATAATGGTTTGTAAAAAAAATTGTGAATTATCTTAAGAATCTCCATCAGTACTGTCAAACCAAGTGCACAGTAAGGTCATGTTTTTTGTACCAGGTTACATAGATTCAATCCTAACACACCTTATCGGAGTTATAACCCCTAGTTATATCTATTCCAGTACCACATCCACTTGTAGTATCCAGAGAGTGATTTATTTCTAGGAATACCAACATAATCTCTACCTTACCAAAATTCTTGGATGTTCTTCTTTTCTTATCCTCAAATAATACCATATAGTTATGTTCCCTAATATATGTTTTCTAAATATATCTTCCAAGGTTTCTACTAAATATTCTTTGATACCTACTTTAAATACCTTATTCCTAGTAGCTTGGAGTTAGTTCCTTACCTTATTACATTGGTACTATAAACAAGAATTTGCATCGCAAAAGACTGAATATTTTAGTAGTATTGGAAAACCATATAAAAATATAATTTTGACCATAAAAACTGAAAGGAAATACTACATAACAAATCCATTATATAAAACCATAAACATTTATATTATCCCTATAATTCATTCATAATATATATCTTCACATTCTAGGGAAAAATAAATCATATGAAATGGGTGAGATCAGATGCTCGGTAAGGGTAATAAATAAAACAGAATATATAAAAAGAAATAAGGCATTATAAATACCTAAAAACACATTACATTAAAAAATAATCTTGAGAATAATATGGTAGGAATAAAATATGAATAAATAATTCTATATAAATTATAAAAATAGAATGAAACTTTTCCACAGGAATTCTACTAGTCGAATAATCACATTGACTATCAATTACTAATATCATAATAATGGAATGAATAAGGTCAGACATCACAAATATACCATCAAGGATTTATCCATGACATTATAAATGGTTAAAAAAATAGTCTACTTTTATAATGAGACCTGCCGATGCATTGAGGGGCTATATTAGGACCTTCCCATCACATACTAATTCTAATGAATTTCTCATATGAAAGGGGTGAAACATAATCAACATATACATTCATATTGAAAAAATAAAGTAACAAATGTTAATAATTTTACTATAAACCATGAATGTTATCAAAATTGAACATCCATAGTTAAAATTACCACAAACAATTCAATAACATATAGTATATGGTATCATAAGAGATAAACCTTAATTAACTACAAGATTAAAAAAATTATTTTTACATAGATAAAGATACTTTTAAATGATACCATTAAAAAATCTTAAGGAACATATTCTTTAAAAATTTAAAAGTGTCTCATATAACTTTGAAACATTTAAATAATAGTCTCTATGAAGGAGTAACATTAAATGAAACTTAGAATATCATAAGAATATGAAGACTAATGATAATATATTTAAAGGTAAGTACATACACCACACATATGGAAAAAGTGGTTAACAAGGAATATATCACACATAAGTAAAACTGAGATGACAAAACCCCTTTTTACATTGTAAAGAAGAGTTATTTTGGAAAATAATTTTTATTTGTCATAAAATCAGATTTTAAAAATGTATATCCCATAAAATAAATGGGATAGATATTGGAATTGTGTTTGGGGTATAATATATTTCCAACATGTAAAACTAGTTTTTAAGAAACTTTAGAATTGGGAAACTTTAGTGAAATTTAAGATAAAAAAAGAGTATTTAAAATTAAAAGGTCTTAATTTTTTTTTTGAACCAGAAATGATAAACTATAGTTTTCATGAAATAAAAGAGTGATTTTGGAAAAATAATGGTGTCTTAAAATATATAGTTTGGTCTTATTAACTAATGATATGAATATATACTAGTTATAGAACATAAAGTGTTCTTTAATACATATATTATAATATAGTTTAACAATAAAAATGTTTTTATGAGCAGACTAGAAGGTGGAATTGAAAAACAAAAACACATCATCTACGAAGGCAGAAAATCGGCAGCTCACAGACGATGTGTCCTTTTTTAGAATAAATTGAATAGGAGAAAAGAATTGATGGTGGATTTTACATTGAAAAATAATATTACATTATATATAAGATAATATATCAATCATTCATGGTTGGACATATGATATGAGGATATTATTAAATTAAGAAAAGAAAGTGAAAAGAAAATATAGAAAAATAAGATTTTACCGCCTGAATTCTTCTCTTTGAGAACCACCTAAGGGAAATTGGTTTGGGTCATTTGTTGATCTGAGAACCTCCTAGACTTTGGGAATAGTCTTGGTAAGAGTATAGGATATAAATTGGATAACCTCCAATGCTTAATAGGTTTGAGTATAAGAAGTGGTGAGGGGTGGTATTTATAGTGAAGGAGAGGCAGGTTTTTTTATTATTTTATTCATTAGTTTATTATTTTGGCTCAGGAAAAGAAATAGTGATGATTACAAGACTAATTAAATTAAATAGAGAAGTATAGTTAGAGATTATTTTTACTTCATCAACTATGATTCAGGTAATAGTTTATTTAACTAATAATGTATAGATACCGTAAATTACCAAATTTTACTATTCACAAAAATTCAACTATTTTAGAAAAATCGAAAAATTTCACCCTAACCTATTTTATATGTTTAAAATTAAAAAATAAACTTCAATTTATAAAAATAATTTTCTAAATATAGGAAATTTAATTTTTATTTAAATTTTCATTTATTAGAAAAATACTAATTTCCAAATTCTGACTTATTTTATGACGCATTTAATAATTAACAAAGGTATCATATAATTTTATCATACTAATAAGACACCAAATTATTAACTTATGACTCTATATTTGGAAAATATTTTTTATTTTAAATTATTATATTGATTAAAAAATTGTAAATAAAAATTAATATTTCAGAAAAATATCAATTCTTAAATCATTATCTTTAAAACAATTATTTACATATTCCATGCCATAAATATATCGAATGTTCATACATAAGATACCTAAATTTTATGTATAAATTCATAGGTGAATTAAAAATTAAAATCCAAAATATAATATTAATATAATGATAATCATTTTTTTTAACTTTATTTTTTACAATTCACTAGAAAATAAATATTTTAAGAAAAATAGCAAAATTTCACCCAATTTTTTTTTGAAATTATAATTTTTTAAAAAAATTATTTTTTTCAATAGAATTTATAAGTCTCAAAATTTTGTTTTTGAACAAGTGTTCCATTAAATGGTGATAAAACAGTCTTTAGAAAAAAAAGTTTAATACATAAAAATTGATTCCTTCTAATCTAATGACTGTAAAATAATTTGGATGAATGTAAATTTTTTTTATTAAATATATAATATTTAAATGTCATAATTTGTTAAATAATGTTGATTACCAATAATTTAATGGATATTTTATAATTTTCAATTCAAAATAATGATATTTACATGTATATCATTGTTCGTTTAAGCTCGGTGTTATGTGAATCCTATGCAGTCGAAGAAATTAAATTTAGAGGATGCATACCATAAAATCATGGGGTGTTATATTTCTATTTTGTGTTAGAGGTTTTTATTGACCATATATTACCTACCAACATTTAATTATCAATTTGGATCTACTTTAGTAAATTTTGACCTCCCAATAGTGAATCCTTTTGAGTATTTACATGAATGTCACACCTCAAAAACTATAAAAGGGTACTCACTCACCTAAATTATTAAAACTTCTCGTTACATTTGGATCACCCAGCCTCTACCCAACTAACTTTCCAATTTCAAAAATCTCATCCTAGCTTCATTACTTTTGGTATAAATCAGTCCTAGGAACACATATTGTTCAAACAAAAAGGAGGTACCCAAAAAAGATGTTAAGTTATTTAATGTGATTTGTTTGTTTATTTATTTCTCCAAATCCTCCAGTTTTTCTAATAACATGATTATATAATAACCTTAGTATACGAAATATACTAATTTGTTTTTATGTTAGTTATATTTCTTATAACCACTAATACTTCCATCAAATGGGTCATGAGATCATTATCTGTGTGTATAGTGGACAACCACAATGCGAATCTTTGTCATTTTTTTCCATTTCTATCATTAAAGGTTGGGAATAATGTTGTAAATACTATTTATATAAGATATTTATGATATTTAGGATTTTATTATGATTCTATAATTAATATATAACATGTAACTTAATGCTTTTTATTTTGTGGGAATACGATAACATCGTTAATTTGTATGATAGACTACCACTTCCTGATGCCATGTGATTCATTAACACTTCACATGGAATGTATTAAAGATGTTTTGAATACACATATGTGATATATTTAAAATATGAATTCTACTATAATTATAATATCAATATATATATCATTTACTGTTCTTTCAATCAATATGATAAGAAAATGGGAACAACATTAATGCTTATGTAAGGCCTACTATATCCATAAACCTGGTATTTAATTTACATTCATGAAATATTTTGGATTTCTCTAAATTAATATATAATTAATATATATTATATTTATATAACATTTTACATTCTGGATATGATGAAACCATGATCAAATTAAGAGTACTAAAAGAACTAACAAATAAAAACATATATGAAAAATAATGTGGTTATTTCCCAAAACATAATTTTAACATAGAATAATTAATAAATGTGTAATAAAAGTGAAGGATACAATCATATATGGTATTATATATATAAATATGGTGATATATATAGAACAATTAAAGCCTATTTTTACCCTTACTGGTAATTTGTGCCCACCCTTAATATGTTTCCTTTTCCCTAATTTTTAATGAAAGAGTTTGAGAGAATATTGTCGAGTAGGGATTTCATCTTGATGATGATGATGATGAATTAATGTAAAATAAGAAAATATATGATATGTGTGAGAATTTATATTTTGATGTCATTGGTATTTTTTATGTTGGTTTTTATCCGAATTCTCTAAACCTCTAAACCAAACTGGTCCTTGAGATTGTAAGTGATCAAATGTCTCCTTTTTATGTTTTATGGTTTGGATGGAAAAAATGGGTCATTATTATTGGAGTAAAATCCTTAAATGTAATGATTTTTATTTCAGCACTCAATCCAGGTGTGAGGGTCCTAGGCTGTTATACACGCTATATAAATTTCATCAGATTTATAAACCCCAATCGAAACTGAGCATTAGAGACCCAATTTAGGGATAAAAGGTGGTGCCTCATATGGAACTACTAGAGGTATCAATGGAGGCTTAGGGTCAACCACCATTAGGGAATTGTCAATTCCACCCTCCGGGATCATGATTGGGGGACTTCATGGTGGCATTGATCTAAAAATACCAAGAATATTCCTCATAATAGATTGAAGTAAACAACAACGCTATAGGAATAATTTCACAAGAATAAGGGATCACTATCCAAGGTAATACCCCAACTACCTGATTAGATGGATATAGTACAGGTAAGTGTTAGTGTTTTAATTTTCATAGGTTTAGGCTTATATAAGGGTCAGTTGCAATCCAAGGAGTAATAAACTCTTTAAATCATAGTTTTTGTCCCCATTAAATGGAATCCATTATATAATTTAAGTGTACTTTTCATTTTATGTTTTTATGTTCTTATATAAATATTACAAGGGTCAATTAAATGGATTTTCATTTCCATTTGCTATGGTCCCTAGACCTTATAACTAAAATCTACACCCATTTAGTTTTAAATTACTTCCCACTCAATTGGTCTTATAATGTAATGGGTGATATATAATTACTAGAATCAATTAATTACGTGTTACAATTCACATTTTCACATACACCACACAAATCGAAACTGGAAGTCACTTCATCACATCCAATTCAGAGCTCATGTAACCAAGGTAAATGGATGACATGGGTAAAAACTAACTATTTAATATTACACCATCAAAATATAGAAAAAAATATTTTTATTGATATTGACAATTTAAATAACCAATTTCCTTACCCAAAAAAATTTGTTATCATTACAGGTTTATATATCAACCATAGCTCACTCAATAATACTAAGGAACACGAGCAATGAAAGAAATGAAATTCACCTATATGTCATGGAATATGCATGGAATGTGAATTCAAGGTTCCTATAATGATGCAGGAAACAATGACCCATGCCTTACTAGTCCATGTTAAAATATCCATAAATTATAATAGACACCACAATTTATGTCCATCACCCAATGGTGAAAGTATATCAACTATCATGAGAATAATGTGGAAAAATGATTCTTATTCTCGGGTAACTTCCTATTTTCCAAGACCATGGGTTAGCTACTTATAAGAAGGTCTAATGACCAAGATTGAAAATTCTCCCAATATATTATCTATATTCCCAAAAAATAATACAAAATAAAAGAATGCACTAATACCACTTTCTGACATCATGACCTAGGTTCCACTCAAGGGTTCCCCGAACCTAGTTGTCCACATTTCCTCAAGTACATCTCCCCATATACCAGAGGCTGTTGAATAGCAGTGAGGTCTATGGCTGTCCCTATGGGGGACTATTCTATCTAGTCATATTGTTTCATAGTGGATATTGATATATAAAACATATGGATAAAAATCGAATAATCATTCAAATGAATAAAAAAATGACAATGGGAGTAAGCATTAACATCAATAAATAATAATAAAATCCAAATCTAATAATTATAAAATAAAAAGGATAATGATGTAATTTTGTGTCTCTAGAAAGCATGAAAATAGGTATACATGTTAGTATGTAGATAGTATAGTACATTCTATAAAAAGATCAAAAATACATGAAAACTATCCCAAAATCCTGATATTTGGATCAGTCATCTTCTACAATGATCCATCCAAATAAAATAATAAAGTTTGGTATCCATGGTAGGATACTTCCTATTTCTTATACATGTGATTATATATCTTCTTAGGTAACAACGGTATCCTAAATAGGGTGTGATATAATTCTCAATAGGCCACCACCAATGATGTCTATACAAATCTAGTCTGTTAATATAAATTGAGAAATGTGTAGGTATATATAAATGTAACGCAATTGTAAAATAATAACCCATACCAGATTTAGCCTTAACTAGTGGTGTCTTTGAACACGAGATCATTAAATTAATTTATTTATGTTCTATTAATTCTGATAAATCATGAGAATGTTTCATTAACACTGAAATAAGTCATAATAATAATGAATAAGATCCAATGTAAAACTAATAAACACTTTTCCTTAGGGGTATACCAACTCATATTAATAACTAAGGTAGTCTATAAGTAAAAGGGGGTCTGATAATAATCCATGGGAATCACCCAAGGAATTCTGCTCTAAAATATTCTAACTGAATTCATGGATCTCAACCATAGTAATCTAAGGATTTGAATAACTGGACCTAATGTGGTGAATCCATGGCACTATGTGTCTAAAAAATATAATCTAGATACAAGGATTATATCGAAGGAATCTTAATATCTAGAAGGTAGTGTAGGATCTTATGAAATCCTACGAGTTCTCAAGTCATTCCCTCAAGAATCAAAGGCTGACTCAAGTGTGAATATTCCTATAAAGATAAAAAAAGTCTATATGAAATAGGTACCTTATAAATATACCATTACTTAACTTAGTCCATGTAATACTCATGCATTTTTATAAGACATTTTATTTATTCCGTTACCATTGAACTATGTGACAAGGTTAATCAGGGACCTGCAACCATTTATCATTTTAATTACTTAATCATTTCTCAGGTTCATTCCCTTGCCTTTAATTTTTAATTGCAAATAATTATAAGTATGTGAAACTAATTACCACTAAATTATAAATTACTAGTCCAAGTTATATCTGTAAATATATTATTCAATTAAGATTTTAATATTCATGGATTTATTTGAAATACTATCCTTAGCTGCGTCAAGTGACAACTGTACATTTTTTGGCCAACAATAATCCATAATTTATTTTAATAATTGGTACTTACCATTACAAGGTTAAAGTTAACACACATGAATGATGTCTTAATTATTTATAACAACGGACAATGGAGTATCAAGGAAAAGAACCCTGATTAGGGAGGATGGTTTTGAGGTCACAACCTCCAACAACATCATGATCATGTATAAAAATGGATCTAGTATAAGGGAAAATTGATTATAAAATAGTCATATGAATTTTAGTGGAAACTCCTAGTGAAATTTGAATGCATACAGTGATAGAAATTTATAAACGATAATTCTTTCAATAAAAAGTCATGAACCACATACCTTGAGCTTATATAACTCTCCTCATCTAGTATTGGGCCTTATTTTAAATTCAATCAAAATAAAATCAAATAATGGGTGAATTCCATAAAAATAGGGGATATGATCTTGGATCAAAATAGGAACATCGAGGGAAATAGAACACATGAAAAGAGCCAAAGTAATGAAGCACTTTCATAGAGGAATCCAACTTGATGATCTGATCTTGAATCATAGTTCTGATTGAGAAGATAACCAATAACCTAGGTTATTCCAAGGTGGGAGATCTAACAAGAAGAAAGGGAGCTCAATATTTCCACTGTAGGAAAATAAAAATATAAAATAATGTTATAACTAAATTAGGGAAAATAGTAAATTCATCCATTTTTGAAGGGGTGGAATGGTTTTATCACATGGGTTTCCAGACATTGTTCCCACCATGCGTCATACAGTACCCATAGAGGGGCCTCACGTGGTTTGGATGCATTTTTGAAAAAACCATGCACCAACAATGCTTATCTCACTATCTATGGAGGGACACTACTTGCATTCACCGAATGGTTTGAGAAATCATGTGTCAGCTATGCCATTGTTCCCATCTATAAATTTCATACATCTAGAATGGTTGTAAGGCCATGGGTTCATGATTAAAGATGACTTTGTTCCCTAATCTAACCTCTTTAATTCTATTTATGATTAGGGGAAACCATGTAGGCTAGAAAGAAAAATTTCTATTACCCATGTGGCTTAGTTCTCTCTTCCACCGGTCAGGGTACTGAGCTTCAAACATGCCCTAAACACCATTGAAAACATCCATAACCTCAATAAGAATCCATATTTTATATAAGATACATAATTATACCAATATTTAAAGGATTATTATCTCAGATAAAAATTGGGTTCTTACAGAATTTGACTCTAGATCTTTACATTCATTCATTTCTGAGAAATTTGTAAAAAAAAGTGGAATATCACCTCTTGAAAGTAATGTGGAACTCTTGAAAAAATATCTAGGTTTAAGGATTAATAAAACCAATATTTATGTTAATATTACTATTGTCATTATTTGGATAGTATTTCTTGAAAATCCTGTTAAATCGGCCATAGTAGTGTTTTATATCTTTTTTTGTGTGAATGGGATTTCATTTTAGCATGATAAAATAAATTTTAGATCTAGGAAATTTATGTTCAATTATTTATTTCCTTTTATGACTTAACAAAAGTCCTGAAATTTATTAGAAGTGGCAGTTAAAGTTAACTAGTTAATATTTTTAGAAAGAAAAAATGTTAAAATTAGTGATGTGTGAGTTGTGAATGAATAAATGGATCTATTTTCTAATGATTTTACTATATTTATTAATATTCATGAAGTTGAGTTTGTTTTTGACAGAGTCCTTGATTCTAATCCTAGTTCTAAAAACATTTATCTAATATCTCATGTAGAAATTTTTGAATTGGGAAATCTATTTCAAGAGTTTCTAGATAATGGTTCCATTTTCCCTAGCACTTCATCATGGGGTGCTCTAGTATTATTTTTAAAAAATAAACATGGTATATAAGACTTTTCATTTACTATATATATTTTAATAACATCAATGTTAAGAAAAAATAACGTTTTTCTCATATCTATGATTTATTTGATTAGCTACAAGGAGTAAAAAAAATTGATTCTTAATCTTGTCTCAGGACACAGTTAGTTTAAATTAAAGTATATAGATATTACAAATAATAAATTTTAGACTATGTGTGTAAATTATGTGTTTTCAGTTATTCCATTTTAATTTTTCAATGAACTAGTTGTGTTTATAAACATTATTAATATATTTTTCCTTAAATTCTATGATAATTCATTGGTTGAATTTACTGATGATATTTTGGTATATTATAAAATTTAAGAGGAACAATAAAGAAACTTATGGATCGTTTTATGAACCTCGAAAGACAATAATCTCTTTCTAAAATTTATTTAGTGTGCATTTTGGTCACAAAAAATATATTTTCTGGGTCATATTGTTTCAATATGTGTCATAATTGTTGGCCAACCTAAAAAAGCTATTGAGGAATGGCCAAGATGCACAAATATCATAGAAATTCATAGTTTTTCAAGGTTTAGTAGGTTACTACTAGTGGTTTGTTGAAGACTTTTCTTTGTTTCCACATTCATTGAATAGTATAACTTGAAGAGGAGTTAAATTCATCTTGAAAAAAGAGTCTAATGATTGTTTTCAGGATCTAAAATGATGATTGGAGAATGATTTTTTTTTCACCCTACCTTTTAGAAATGGTTAATTTTACACCTATAGTAATTCTTCAATAAAGGGAATTGGTTGTTTCATTATTTATAATTATCTGGTAATTTCTTATGATTTACATTAGTTGAAACATAATGAGTTAAATTACCACACACATGATCTATAATTTGTTATTGTGTTATTTTATTTAAAAATTTGGTGTCATAATTTGTATGGAGAAAGGTGTTAAATATAAACTGATCATAAATGTTTTAAGTATATATTAAATTTGAAAAAATTAAACATGAGATATATAAAATGAATGAAATTGATCAAGGATTATTATTTCATAATTTATTGCCACAATAGAAAATAAAACAAAGTGGTTGATTCTTTGAGATGGAAAAATTATGATACATTAACCATTTTTCATTCGGAATATGACCCTTTGGTTAATTATTTGATAAATTTTATCCTAGAAGTTGTGGATGTTGGGACATCCTCTGTTTTGTTTCAAGACTCAATATTATTGAATTTGTTATAAATAATTAGTCAAATTCAAAAGGAAGATCATGATTTGTAGAAAAAATAAAAATTCATAAATAAAGGTTTCTTTATTGATGTTAATATTGATGATGAAGGTGTTTTATAATTTCAGAAAATATTATCGGTTCCTTGTGATTCCTAGTTCAAGAAAGAATGGTTGAGTGAAGTATATTGTTATCTACATCCCATTCATTTGGGTAGCACTAAGATGTACAGAGACTTTGAAAAGTATTACTGGTGGGATGACATGAAAAGAGATATTTTTGAATTTACTATGAAGTGTTTGGATTTTTAGTAGGTTAAAGAATAATGTAAATTAACAACGGGATTACTTCAACCTTTACCAATGATAGAGTGGAAATTAGAAAAAATACCGATGTATTTTTAGGTGTTATTTCCAAATAATTATTGAGTTAATAATGTGATTTGGGTTACTGTTGATAAATTAGTTAAATCTATCCATTTTCATCCCATTCAAGATACTATTTATTTATATTAGACTATGATCCCAGATTCACATCTAAATTTTTGTAAAGGAAATCATAAATTTTTTGTTTCTGAAATAAATTTTAATACATCTTCTAATCCTCAATCTGATATTTAGTTTGAGAGGATGATTCAACACATGGAATATATTATTCATTCTTATTTAGTTTATTACAAGGGATGTTGGGATCAACATCTTCATTAGGTTGTGTTTTCTATGAATAATATTTTTCATTCTAGTATTTAGATGGAACTTTTTTAGGTATTATATGTAAATTAGTGTTGAATGCTAGATTTTTTAGGTTAATTAATTGAAAGGAAGTTAATGGGGCCTGATTTAATAGATAAAATGTAAATTAAGGTTTAGTTGATTCAAAAATATATGAGTATTAATATGAGTAAGATGAAAATTTATGCAGATAACTGGAGGAAATATATTTATTTCTAGGTAAGTGATCATGTTTTTTTAATGTATCTCCCTGTAAAAGTGTTATACATTTGGATAAAAATTGGAAGATAATTCAATGGTTCATTGTATTATGTTAAATCCTAGATAATATTGGATTAGTTTCCTAACGAATGGATTGTCCCCTGATTTTATCCCAGGTAGACAACATATTTCATGTATCAATGTTAATAAAATGGATGACAGATTAATATAATGTTCTCATCCCTGAAGTATTTTAGTGGGAATATATATTTTCTTATGAGTAATAGATCATTTTTATTCTTAACTATATAGATAAAGTGTTTTTGAATAAGGTGATTCACTTGGTTAAGGCTTCATGAAAAAATAATATGGTTAAATAGGAAACATGTAAATATAAAAATAATATGAGAGAAATTTATGCCTACTTGTTTAATAAGTGAATAATATTTCCAGTACCTCTAGAGGATCTACATGCCATGTGAAATGAGGAAACTACTACGTACCCCCTCAAAAATATCCTACCTTTTAAATGTCCCTCTTCACAACTAAATTTTGGTTTATTCAGTAGCCCAATCTAAGTATAATTTCACATAGTACGAAATGGTGGCCATTATTTAAGAATTTTAGATATTACTCAATTTTATACAAGTTGGAAAATTCTATGAGTGGCACATAGTTGACGGTGGTGATCCGTTTTGATCATCGAAATGATGTTGGGGTTAGTACTCCCATGAATCACTGGGGAATATGTCCCACATATCCTATATACAAGTAAAGCCTTTATTATCCCACACAACATAGAAAATGAGTCCTCTCTCTATGGATCGGTACTTCCCTATTATCGAGCTATGGAGGAAATAATATCCTCCAATGGAGTTTGATATCCTCGAGTTGTGGTACACATTATCTAGGAGTGAGCCCTACATTCATATTATGGTGAGTTTTAATGTGGTACTTGGAATCAGATGTGGGGCCTTTAGAGCATCATGAGGACTCATCAACCATATATATCAATATAAATTGTGAGTCCTATAATTTATTTATTGGAGTTTAATAATGAGAATATTTGATTTTTGTATTATTTTCCCTCTTTGACTTTTGTGTTAAGAATACTATTATTTTCTATTCCTTCCCTATTGGTTTTGCGGTGTCCAACTAAGTATATTTATAATCAACCATGCATTGGATTTCCCACTTTTATTGTATCTTATATAGACTAAAGGTAAATTGGGGTTGACCTTAGTGGACCAGGTATTAGTAGAGTATTACAATACTTGTGAGGCACTAACCATGTTTGGTGGTCAGTTATGGATATTATGAGATGGGATCTCTTGTTTTCTTCCCATTCTCTAATGTTTTCCAATTGGGGACACTTTTATCTCTAGTTAGGATTGTATTTCTTCCCTTAAACTATTACCTTTCAACACTTTGATTTTTTTTCAATAAGTTCTCACATGAATTATTTACTCTCAATAGGTTATAGTTTTATTTCTATTTTTTACACGATTTTAGAGAGTTTGGTGTGTGTGGGGGGAGGGGTAGGTATATTTGGATAAGGCCTCCCATTTTAGTGACATGACTACTTAGAACTTGCATCATCCCTTGCTCTGTTAGAGGTGGGATTAGGGTGTCACTCTCAGCTTACTGCTAGGCCGAGAAGGGCCCCAGTTAATGAAGTCATGATAAAGTGGTATTAATGGTGTTTTTTCCTAGGTATAGTGTTTAGAGTCATTCTTGTTGTGAGGATTTTTTTGGGAACATAGGAAAATTATGTTTAAGTGTCTTTAGTTCAACTCACAGGATTGGTAACCTATTAGAAGTGTGTCAGTCGATGTATCCTTATACAATTACTTTGGATACCTATTAGTTGAATTTAAATGTTTATTCACTATATTTATGGAAACCAATGGTACATTCATCATAGAGTATTGTTCCATTGGACTTACATATCGTTCTCAAGTTAACTTCCTTCATATTCTTATATAATCATAGAAATATTTTTAATTTTGAAGATTCCTCTATGACAACAGCTTACTAAAATCATGATATAGGGTAGTGATGATGACTATTTGAGTGATGATATCTTATTAAAGGGGAATATTCTTGATATGGTACCTCCGGGAGAGCGTAGATAAATTCTTCCACCTGATGGGTTGTTCATAAACCTACCTCCATCAATTCATGAAGATGACCATTTGTATGTTAAGTAGCTGATATCTCTAGTCGGTCAGAATGATGATGTTTAATGGATTATCATATTTCATGAGTTCTAGTAATATATATAGCTCATGTTTTATGGTGATACATACCCTCAGTTAGAAAATAAATGGATAAATTCACTGGTCTAGGTTTTATGGATTTCACATACTCTGATCAGTCAAATGGTTGATCTTGTAACTATCCTTCTTCATGTATCAATAGCTTTATAGTGGAGAATAATCACTCAAACCCATAATGAGTTCATTCTCTCATGGATAGAATTTAAAATTATAGTTTATGATAAGTATGATAATTCATGATTATTCACTAGCTCCATTGTTTGTCAAAGGAAAATATGTCAGTTTTTTAGTATGTATAACTATTTACTGACCTCACATGATAATCTCTCAGTATAGTGCAATATGGATTATTCTAGGAAAGGAAGATTCATATGGGCCTCCATATAGACATTTGGTTTATAGTAATCTTATTATTTATCCCCATTTATGTTGGAGAGATGGAGTGGGGCGTGGTGAAAACTGGTTTTTTGGAATAGGGTAATCGAGAATCTGGAGAAAGTAGTGGACATCATGGGGTTGAGTAATCGGTAATAGCAAGTAGTTGTTAACAATAAAAGACTTATTTTAGGTGGAATACTCATCCTAGACATGGTCATGGGGATCTATAGTGAAAGGATCATGCAGGGTGTCCGGTCATCATGGAGATGGGAGATGAAATTATTGTGCTAGGAAAGGTAACATGTATCAGGATTTCCCAACCTGATATGCAATAGATGGTGGGAATCCAATGGATGTACCAACATTGATGAGTTAATGTTTTTTTCATGAAACTTCTAGGAATAGTCAGGGTGGGTCCTAGGGAGGTGGTATAGATAAAACTGTAGGTAAAGTACTATAAGTAGGACCTGTATGGGAAGGATGAAATCATGAACTACTCATACCTCCACTAGAAAGTGGTCCGTTCTTGGCTCAGAGGGATGGTGTAAGAGGATGTGGTTGGTCACAAGCTATAGAGGGATATAACCAGGCTACACATGAGATGATTTTTTGTATGATCAACATATTCTCTAATTTATCTCTAATACTTTTACACAAATGAATTAGCTATTATTTCATATAAAAATACCTTATTTAAGAGATATATATTCATATAGAGTCATTTTCCCATCATCTATAGATATAAGTTCATACAAGTAATAATAATTCTATTTTTCACTTCAATGGAGTTACCACTCATTAGAGAGAGTTTATCATGGAACCTCTTTGTGGCATCGATAAAACATTTTGATGTATTATTGGGCATGTACTTGATGTTGGTAGTGATTTCCGAGATGGACTATCATCGCATGATATTTAAATTCATATGGGATAATGGTATTAGGTTCTCTTTCAATGGAGAGAAGGACCTATTGGTATAATGAGTGGGTATCATGAACAATAAAATGCAACCTATCAAACATTTTTTCGATTTGGAACTTATTGTAGTGAAATAATTATACATATGGATTTTAGTGGTAGTAGATTATTATATGGGTGTATTTATCAATGATTTTTTGGGACAAACTTTGAGAAAAGAGATCAAATTATTCATTGAATTACACCCTAGGACCACACTAACATATTCTATGGAAAACTAAAAATACATTGATGATCTATGGGGGATGATGGTGTGGTTATAATAACTTATTGATAAGGGATTTATATAACCCAACATGTCCCCCTAGGTAGCACCGGTATTGTTCATTAAAAAAGGGTATGAGATCATGAAGTAATGTATTGATTGCCATCACCTAAATAACGTGACTCTCAATAACTAGCGACCCTTTAAAAGGATTGATGGCTTCTTCTATCAGTTTAGATGTATAAGATGGTTTTAAAATATTGGTCTCAAGTATGGCTACCATAAATTAAGTATTTTCAAGGATGATATAATAAAGATGATATTATGATGTTGTTATGAGAATTATGAGCTCCTAGTGATGCCCACTGGAGGGATGAAAATCCCCTTCTCTATTCAAAAAACGTTTGAACTAAATCTTCTTATATTTTATGGAACAATTCATGGTTTTCTTTATCAAATACATTCTCATTTACTCGGCATCTATGTAAGATAAAATAGGTCATTTGAAGATGGTCTTAGAATTACTATGGGAGAACCAATTATATGGTAATATCTCAAAGTGAATTTTCTGGATTTGAGTGATTAATTTTCTAGTTCATGATATCACTAAGAATGGTTAAGTGGTGGAATCATCAAATGTTTACATAGAACTCACCTGGGAGTTACCCAATATCATTTTATAGGTGCAAATATTCCTCACTTTAGCATGGTACTAGAGTATTATGATGGTATTTTTTAGGATTTTTCCCCATTGACTAACTTTAAGTGGAAAGGGAAACACTTTTCGTTGATTGAGTGGTGTTATAGATCCTTTGAGGAGTTATAGATGTGGTTGACCAGTGATTCTATGTTGACAATTCTAGTGGGGGGTTTCAAGTACGTAGTGTTTTTTGATGCCTCTGGATCTTGGTTTGGATGCATTTTTATATAGTGGTAGGTGGTGATTCATTATGTGTAGAGGTACTTAAGACCCCAGAAGTAGAACTACGTGATTGAAAACATGGAATTAAAAGTATTAATCTTTACCTTGAAGGTGTGGAAACATTATATTTTGGGGGAGTGTTCCATTTTTTACATAGACAACCAGAGTCTTGGGTATATATTTTACCATACAAACCCCATATAGAAAAATAGGCACTAGTTGGACTTCTTATATGACTATAACATCTAGATTGTCCATATTCCAATTAAGGGAAACATGTTGTAATATTACCTTAGTATGAAATCATGTTCACACATGGTGGAGGAGGATTCAGAGAAGTTGGTCTCGTTGCAATTGACCCTAGTGGAGATGAGACGAGAAGACTATCTAAATTCAATGGTGGTGACTCCCCCACTTCATTAGTGTATGATAAAATCTCAGTTGGTTATAACTGGATAAAATGTTTTGTGAAATCAAATATTCTCAAAAAATCCCTATATATATTCTCTTAAGGTGGGGAGAACGTCGTCCTTTTTTCAGAAAAGATTGTACCTTCGATCACGGTGTGGGATGATCTTATAAGGAAACATTATACCAACCCTTAAGTGGTACATCCTAGAGTGTAAAAGATGTTAAAATACCTTCATTGTTAGTGTTGGTGGGTTTTCATGAGACTATGTGTTTCCAGGCATGTTTCATGATTCCTCACATGTTAGTACTGAAATATGAACAATACATTTCAACAGGTTACAATCATCCAATTGATATCCTAGAATAAAATTTGGAAAGAATATATGATGGAATTTTTGATAGGGTATCCATAGACTCTTAGGGTCAAAGATGTTATCTTGGTGATTTTTGATCGACCTACCAAGTTTTCACATTTCCTTTCTATCCGGTAGTATATTTAAGTTGAGAGTTTAGTGTATTTTTATGTATGGGAAATCATTCAACTTCATTGGGAACCCACATTTATCATCTTCCACTATGATTCTTAGTTCACATCATCGTAGTGAAGAGTTTTTGGAGGATTTAGGTGCCATGTTATAGATGATAATAATGTTTCACTTAGGGAAAATGGTCAAATTGAGGGAACCATCTAGGGTTTAGAAGATATTATCATATTCTCCATGTTTAATTTTGGATGGAGCTCGGAGTATCACTTACTAATAGTGGATTTCACCACTAACAACAATTACTCCTCTTTTAATGGACTAGATCCATTCAATGCACCATACAGGAGGCCATGTAGGCCAAAATTGTATTGGATTGAGATTGGAGAGACATCTATTGTTAGTACTTAACTAGTGTGTTTAATGGTAGAGAAGGTTCATATGATTCATGAGCATATGATTATAGCTTATAATTGATAAAAATATTACACAAATCATATTTTTTGGCCATTGGAATTTCAGTAGGGAGACCATGACTTCTTAAGACTCTTCCCGTGATAAATTGAAATGATTTGGATAGGGTATCACTCTATACATGAGGTTCATCGGGCTATTCCAGATTCTATACAGGGTTTGATAGGTTTAATACAATTTGGCCTTACCCCCATAGGTGAATAAATTTCATGATGTATTCCACATGTCACAGTAGAGGATAAATGTGTATGAATAATCAAACCTTATTGACTGGGGAAAGCTAGAAATTAAGGATAGAACCATATTCTCAGGGTACCCAATAGTGATCAAGGATCTATATGAGAGAACCATTTTTTGTTAGAGTATTTTGGAAACATATGAACATGTAGGATAGTGTATTAGAATAAGAGATCTTGGTGTAGGCTCAATACCCTCAATTTTTTTTAATCATATGCCTTCCAAGGCTAAAATCCAAGAAGGTGTGGATAATTTTACAAATCTATTTCCCATAGTTTGGTCCACTGAATATTTCATTAAGTATAACTATTTTTTTATAGATTTAACACAATGTTTTGAGTGTCGTGGAACCCTGGAATTAGTATACAAAAAAATATCAAATATACTAAGGTTTTTGTGGGAAATATCTGTTAATAAATTGTTTTCTCATTGATTAGAATCAAAAATCAAACAACTAAGACTGTAGATATTTCCAGACTGTATGGATTACCCTTGGTGAAAAATAAGTCTAGTTAGCATCAGATGTTCCATTGAGGTGTAGTCATTGAAGGCTACATTATATAAATTAAAGGATTAATTTCTTAAATTTTATTAGATTATTAACATATCCATGTCCACTATAAAATAAAATTTATGGAAAAACCCCATGGTTAGGTGCATAACCCTATGATATTATAGAGGAGGAGGACAGACCCACCATTAGAATTGATGAAATTGAGATTATAGATTGATGAAAAATGTTTTAGGAGATTCAGGGGATGAATGTGGAATGCAACAAAATCTTCAACAACATATATATAAAACATGTTATTTAGTATGGATCTATATGTACTCATGGTAGGGATTTTATTTCATGGATATTTTCCATGGTAATTTATTTCTATCATCGATTTTATATATTTTATATATTTTTCCTTTTTTATGACCTCAAACCATAAAGACCTTGATTTTTTCTTTGTTTCACTAATTTTATTTCACAATTTCTAGTTTCATTGATTATGATCATTGGTTTCATTCATAACATCCAATAATAATATCATTTTTTTTATTTTTCCTCTCCCATATTCATTCATCAGGTTCTTCATTTATGGACTATTGTGTCAATTATTTGAAATTTCTAGACAAGTTCGAGCACAATTTAACCTCCAAACTTGGGAAGGTTTTGAAAATAACCTTGGGATTAATAACAAGCAGAAAAATTGAGGTGGATTGAAAGAATTTGGATGGTGGTTTCAGGTATGAGGACACAATTTTTGTGATGATAGATGCAATATACCTCTCTTGAAAGATAGGAAACTTTATTTTCAGCCACAAAATTCTGAGATTCGATGACCAGATACATTAAATGTTGACATCAGAATATTGGGTGATGCTTCAAGAAGGATTTATGATAGAATCAATTGAATCATAAATCCTTCAGGAAGAATTTAAATATTGTGAAAAAACATTACTACATGATATGTTTTCTATAGGAACACACACCATGTTTTTTGGTTTCATGTGGAGGTTAGGTTTTTAGTTCTACTTAAATATCAAACCATGTTCATATTATTACAGACTATTTCATACTAATGAGGTTCTTGATCCATGAAAGTGGGTTAGAAGGATGGGATCCCAGGTTATCATACATGTTGTGTCTTCACAAGGACACATCATGTAGAGAAACATGGGTAGCTAAGAAATTTTTTGGGAAGAATACATCCATGTATTAGAGTGGTCCCACACACTATGTTCATCGATGAACATAATACATGATATCCTCAAAATCTATTACCTTGTGTTCTCCCTCCTTAGGACATGGTTTTGAGCCTATGAGTATCCCACTCTAAGTCTAATTCTATGTAGGAAATGATGGTTTCCTTTTTTTACATATCAGAGATACAATGTGTGGTGACACAAGGGGAATTATTCTACCCATGACACATATTCAATTCCAATGATTAGTTTTCCTCATCGGAGTGATGTTATGGTTAGTAATCCCACAAATCACTAGTGTGTAGGTCCATCATATCCCATATATTGGTATAGTTTTTACTCCCCCACACTACATAGGGTGTCATTCTTCTATCTATGGGGTGGTACTCCTCCATCATCAAACTTCAACAATATTGGGACCTCTATTAGAGTCAGAGATCCCTTAAATATGGTATGTAGTCACAGAGAGATATACCTCCATTCTGATTCATTTGATTTTTTTGTTGTTCCTGACATCATAAATGAGACATTTGGGGGTGTCAGTAGGATCTCCATCATTATATGACTATGGGATTCAAGATTAATATTTTTTTAAATTGGGGTTTTAGAATTATAGAATATGATTTTGGTTTTATATTTCATATTTAACTTGTGGTTTGAGCTAACTGTAATTTTATATTTCTTCTCTCATGGTTTTCATAGCATTTTAATGACTATGTTTTTTCTCACACCAGTATGAAATTTTTCTGCACATGTTGTGTCTTATTAATATGATAGATAGATTGGTAGTAACCTTGGTTAGCCTTGTATCAGTGGATCATTGATGTGCTTTGCATTTTTGACCATTTTTATGGTCATTCATAGATATTTCTAGTGCATATGTCTTATATATTTTCCTTTTTTAGTTGTTGTATAGTTGGGTCATTTTTATCTCTTGTTAGGTGTGTATTTTTCCTTTGAAAATTTTATATTACTAGGATTTACTTTGAGGATTTTCCTAGAGTTTTTCACATTAATTTTTTAATATCTATAGGTTTTAGTATTATTTTTATCTATACATTGTTTCATCGAGATGGGGTTGTGATTTTTTATCAGTACATTTGGATAAGACCTCTTATTTTAGTGAAAAACCTACACAGAAATTTTCACCAACCCATGTCCTATTAAAGGTGGGATTAGGTGTCACTCTTGGCATAATACCAGAAAAATTGGGGCCCAGTGGTTCATTTTAGGAAATAACTACTAATAATAATTTTGAAAACTCTTATAGATATAAACTATAAGTTATTTATACATTTGTTTCTATGGTTGAGAAGTTTTCTCATTGATAATGATTCTAAACATTTGAATGTGAATTTTTTAGAGGTAAATTTCACTAACTCTAACTCATTGGTTTTTGATATGGGGTGTTCATCAAACATATTTGATGATAAACAATGTATTGAGGATGACAGAAAGTTAAAGAAGTGTGAACAAGATCATTATGTGGGAAATGGATTAGGGGTTCCAATTTTAGATTTCAACACATATGATCTAAATTTTCTAGTGGATTAATTATATAAATAGAGAAATATTATTATTTCCCCACTATAAATTGAAATTCTATTATTCTATCTTGTTTGTATAAGAAGTGATTCTCATCACTATGAATAACAAGATTAATTCTATATAAATGAGTGAGATCATTTATGATGTTTTAAAGTATGTAAATTAATTATCTATTTAAGTTATGTACAATAATATATATATCATTTAGAATAATAAGTTTTGGGTTGGTTTTAATACCTAAAACATTTTAAATTGTCACCTTAGGTATATAAATGATAAATTCATACGAAAACTACATATATATTGATTTTTCAAACCACTTTATTTTATATCATTTGAAATCTATGATTATTATTTATTGGGGAAAATTACTAAATCACATTTTAATGTAAATGGCCAAAGGGATAGTGGACTACTGGATCTAATACATAGGGATGCATGTGGAGTAATGGTTACTCAATTATGTTGGGTTTTAGGTAGTTTAATACATTTACTAATTTATTTCATTGATATTGTTTTGTGTTTCTAATGATATAAACATATAAAACTTTTAACAAGATAAAAATGATTTAGAATGAAATATTATATAAACATGGAAAGTGTTTTATGATCCTTTGATTAGATTGGGGTGGTGAGTAAATTATTTATGAATTCATAGAGAATATACATGATTGTTGAATTTTTCCGCAGCTCACTCTTCCTTAAATACCAATGTTAAATAGTGTGAATAAGAAGATGAATCACAAATTATTGGACATAATTCCACTGATGAGGAGTCAATGGGACCTTCTTGTTTCATTCTCTGGTTATACTCTAGAGACTTCTATAGTTATAATTAACCATGTTTTATCTAATGAATCCATAATGGAACTATAACATATATGGTGTGATAAAAATACCAGTTTTAATTTTATATTGATTTGGGGATGAATAGAACACATAAGATAGTTGGATTATTTCATGTTATACTCTAAGTAAGGTAAATTATTATTTATTGGCTATTAAATGAATCCATGGGATAGTATTTTTATAATACAACTGAACAAAAAACATTTATGGATAAACATTGTGTTTTATATGGGAAAGAGAATATAATTCAATGATTCAATGGGAGTAATGTTTAACTTCGATACATTAAAGACCAACAAATAAGAATCATTCCTATGGTTAATGATGAGTTACTTTCTCAAAGAGTTCTTAAAGAATAAATGACTCTATTTTTTCAAGAAGCTCAAAGGACAACTTGGATTAATCAAAACCTCATGAGATATGGGTTTTTCATAGATAAATATGATGAAGTAATGTTCATAGGAGATGAACCTAACACCTATTGGTAGTCTATACAGAGTTATAATTATGATAAATTTTTAAAAGACATGACATCTAAGATGGACTCAATTTACACTAAATATGATTTTAACATAGTGGATTCCTTATAATTTATAATAACCATAGGGTGAATGTGTTTTTTCCACATGAATAGTAGATATTATTTCTATAAATATTTCCTCATGGAAAATGGTTATAAGTGAATTATTGGTTCCAACTATGAATAATCCTTTTCAAATGGTTCAATTATAAATTCCATTAGGATATTACATTACATAACAACTCCTTTATATTATGATATATATCACATGGATGTCAAACCATATTTATTTATTGGTAATTTAGTTAAAATTGTGTATATTATAAATATGAAGTTTTTTAAGTCAAAAATGAGTTTTTTATGATTATAATGATGAAGTAGTCTATTTATAGATAAAATATAGTCTCAAAGAGGTGAAATGTCCAATTTGAGGATGAAATAAGAGTTTTTTATTTCATAAAAAAAATTGGTTATTGTGTGTATACATGGATTATTGGGAGTACAGTGGTTTTTTTGATATTTTAAATGGATGACATACTAGTTTTTGAAAATTTCACCCAGATAATCACTATATGATGATGTTGTTGGGATAATGCATCATAATTAATTAAATGGTTAAAGTTGTTTATATAATAGGTTTGAAGAAAAATAGAGATATATTTATTAGGTTTCATGGACTTATTAAAGATGCATAGATTAGTAAAGTTCTAAAGTGGGATAACATGTAGAAATCTAAGAAGGGTTTTTATAAGTGTTGCCTAGAATGTATCTTATGGAGATATATGATATATATAAGGATTTAGATAAAAATTATATAATTTCTTATACATCCCCCATATAATATATCAGATGTTACATATTGTGCACATTATTTTATGTCTCTTATCCTCTTAGAATAACCTATACCAATCCATTCCTGGTTAGAATTGATTAACTATTGTGAAGAACATCTTCACATACATGATGAGAACTATAGATTTATTATTTATCATTAAAGGAGAAGGTAATATTTTTATAAATTATTAAACATTTGAAATTTTCCATTATAGGATAGATGATATAAAATCTCAATCTAGATTCATATTTTGACAAAATATTGGAGGTATCAATTTGAAAACTTCGCAACAAGATACTGAGGAGAAATATAAAATAGCGTAATATTACATCAATATATTAGATGCATCATTGGAAGCTGTTTTAGATCATGGTGTCTATTTTTGAAGAATAGATATTTCCCATAATTTTCGGAGTAATTGATCTTTTACATGATACAAATGTACCTATATCTTGAGTAAATTATCCACTTTCTCACCAAAGGTCAAAAAAATATCATTTTAAAATACCATCTTATAAAAGAGTTAATTGAGAGGGAAGATTTTAGTATCTATTTGGGTTATATATCTGATAATATAGTAGATGCACTAATGATATAATTTTCTTATCATGAGAATGAGGGTTATGTTTTGTCACTTGGCATACGGTACAAATGACATTGGTTTAATGGTTTCTTAATGTATCATTATTTTTATACTAAAAATAAAAATCTTTTTATCATTCATTAATATTTTTTGTAATTTATTTTTGATAAATAGAGGGATGATAATATCCCATCAGTGTATAAATTTTATTTGTCTCTAATCATTTATCATTATAGAGTATTATGTTTTGGGATGATATCTCAATATTATCAAGAGTAGTGGGAAAATAAAAGATAATTTTAGTGTATCATGTACGTTGGGTGTATGAATGTCCTATTGTGGACTATAGTAGGATAATAAGATAATAAAGATAATTAAATCATCTTAAAGATCAACATGTAGGGCTACGAAAAAGTGAATTGTGTTCTCCTTTATTATCTTTTGATATTCTATTTTCTATTGTCTAATCACCCCTAAAAATAATATACATCGATGGTATTTGTTTGTGCACCTAGAATGGCTTGTTAATGCTTGATATTGGTCTTCTATTTAATGGATATATATGTATGAAATTTATTGACTAGGTATATTCTATTAAATAAATGGATGCCCCAGGATTGATCTTTTTTTTGTGATCACACCTGAATTTAAAAAGTAGAATTAAAGAATGGAAGCCTTGTTAAATCGAAAAGGTTTGCCTTGTATAGTTTTGTGGTGTTGTTTTTGAGGGTACAAAAATGTGTGAGGTTTTTAGGGTGGTGTAGTGGAATCTAAGGATGAGGTATTTTTTTATTATTGAATGGATGAGCAGTGTTGTGCAGTGGGACTACAATTGGGTTTTCTTTTGTTTGTGTTGCTAGGTGTGGTGTGTTTGTGCAATGGGGCTCCTGATGGTTACTATTAGTGGAGTTAATGGGACTTTTTCTGAGTTGGTGTTTGTTTTTTTGTGGTTGAGACAGTGGATTTGGTGGACTGACTTTTATGAATGATGATGGAAGTGGTTAGCATGGGTGTAAAGTGGGGAGTATATATGATGTGAGAGGATTTAACTATGTTCTTATTCCTATATATGGCTTATGCTATGTGGATTGTCAACTATTGTTGGTAGTAGCTTCTCAAGTAGGGATGGAATGAATAAATGGATTTCTTAATAAGTTAATATAATTGGTTAAATTATTTGGATGGGGTTATGGATATAATTGTAGCTTGTTGTGTAGTTATGAAATTAGAGATTATAGAAAAGGTAGTCTGTTGGGATGGTTGTTTGTTGGAAAAACCTATAGGTTGGCCTGAGTGTTTGGTACTGATATATATACTTGAACTTCCTTGTGATTTATATACGTACCCCACCCTTGTTAAAAACTCTCTTTCTAACGCCCCCATTGTCATGTGGGAGGGTTTCATTTTCCAATATCCTGGTTAGAGGATGGATGGATGATTATTGGATCTTCCCTACACCATCTTCTGAGTATTGGTAGCCGAAGACTCTTCGAGAGGGTTGTGGTGTGGTTGTGATGCCCATGTGCCTATGGGGAAGGTGTGATTTCTCATGTGTCTTCAGGATGAGATGTGGTTGTGTCCCAGGTATCTGCGGGTGGGATGTGGTATGGTTGTGGCCCCGGTGTATGAAAGTGAGGTGTGTTTAGATTTGTTTTCCCTAGTTGCGGGACTAGCTCTGAGGCCAATCTATGTGCGGGTGGGTAGTGACATGGGGCTTGTGGAAGAGTATGGAATCACTAGGATATTTTCCTTTAGGATTTGAGATGTTAATCAATGGGAAATTTTGTGGTGTACCCTAACATTGATGTGATTATTATATTACCTTAAATGAATCACGTTATTTGGTGAGCATGCCTTGGTGAGGTTGTGATGGCTAGAATTCCATATAAGGTTATGTTGGTTTCTGCTATTTAATCATAGGGGAATTAATATGCCTCTCCAATTTTTTCTTGAGAGACTTTGGTTTTTCTATACTGATTATAATTTTATTCTCACCCTACATATATAAAACAACTTTTATGTTTTTTATAGGAATACATGGACCATGCAAGCCATTTCTAGCTTGAAATTTGGGACATTGTTTTGTGTCTCTTCTTTTATTTATTCTTGTGGTTCTTTGGATTTTTTTTATTTCTAGCAGTTTTATTTTAAACATGAATGTGGTATGGTTTTGGATTTCTTATATATATATATATATATATATATATATTTCTCAGATTTTTTTGGGGTTGAAATATCTTATCTTCTAACCTTGTTTTCTTATAAAGGGTAATTCCTCCTATATTGTCAAATCCTTTTACCGAGGGTTCGAGTATCCCGCTAGGGGCATACTCAAGCTGGGATTGGGGGTTCATTATTTATCTACATTCATTTCTAGGTCAAGAGGGACATCTTTAGAGGGAGGGGGTCAGGACAGAATGGTATCAGAGGCTGATGGATGAGAGATTGTATGGAGTTTATAGTAGGGAATAGTGAGGATTTCATGGGTTGGTAGGGAAAAAGTGTTAAGTGATCTTGGTGCATGACATAGGCTAGGAAAGACCAGCTGGGACACCGGATTTTAGGGAGCCCCATGATCCAATTCAAGGACTCTGAGTCTACCAAATAACTAAGTGAGGCTACACCATTTGTAGGGTAGAGACCCTAGTAAGGGTTCATTAATCCTAATGACTTTTGTTTTTATTTTAATTGGTAATTTTAGGGAATTTATATAAATAATGAGTTAAAATGAATCTTAGATAAATTTCAATACTACCCAGGCATAAGAGTTACCTATTTATCCATTTCATTTGTGGAACCTGGTCATCATCAACATGTAGTGCAGGAAGTGGTGTCTCATCAGGATAACCCATTCGATCAACGAAGGGTTGATTAGGTAAAGGAGGATGATCAATGGTAGAAGATATTATGTTCTTTCCAGTGGAGGACTCTAGGAAAGTAAGGGGGCAGGTATTCAGACATGGATATGGAGAGTTGGCTTGAGAAGCTTATGATCACCATTAACTTGACCCAAACTTTGATGTAGTATTATGTTCCGTTGGAAATGAGACAGATGGAGAGAGTCATGCAATAGGGGTGTACACTATACCTAGAAGAGTGGAAAGATGTTGATTTTTTGTGGGTTGTCTATGAGGAGGAGTTCGGGGTAGAATTCCTTTCATCCAACATGAATGATGAGAAGATTCAGGAGCTACTCTCCCTCTAGTAGGGGAGTATGTCGGTAAAGGAGCAGGGGATAATGTTCAAGGAACTTCTTCTCTATGCTCCAGATCTCTTTCTAGATGAGGAGTCTCATGTGAGACATCTAGAAGAGGAACATTATCCTTCTCTCTAGTACTTGGTTACTACCTTCACCTTACCAATGTACTTGGATGTCCATAAGAACGTATAGGTAGTTGAGAGTATACACTTAGAAAGAGTCCCACTCCAAGAGGGGATCTAACAGGGTTCTTTTAAGGGATATGCTACCAGCAGCATGTCTCAAGTGCTAGGGCCTTCCAGGTATCAGCCAGTGGGGTGTTGTCCTCATAATTTCCCATTTTTTCCTTTGGTTCCACGTACATTTCTTATGAACTTTCACTACTGGAAATATTACTTTTACCAACGGTTTTGGCCAAACCATTGGTATAGTTCATTAATTTGTACCTATCCCAACGGTTTGGCCAAAACCGTTGGTATAGGTCACTTATATGGACCTATACCAACGGTTTTGGACAAACCATTGGTATAGGGGGGGACCTATACCAACGGTTTGGGAAAACCGTTGGTATAGGTCCATTATAGAGGAACTATACCAACGGTTTTGGCCAAACCATTGGGATATGAGTATACCAACGATTTTGAGAACTGTTGGTATAGGTCCTTCGATTTTTTATCGAATCTTCTTACCGAGAACATTATATAAATCAAAATTTAAAATAATTATAACAATCCATATAGATATTTATGAAATTATGTTCACAAAAGTCATGTACGGTTAGTGGTTAAGTCATTCATTATAAACTAGAGGTCCTGGGATCAAATACCGCCGGATGTTTTTTTAATACATATACCAACGGTTTTTTGAACCGTGGTATAGATTTTCATATTACTTATACCAACGATTTTCAAAACCGTTGGTATAGGTCTATACCAATGGTTTTCCCAAAACCGTTGGTATAGACCAATTTTCACGGCTTACTTGCCAACGGTTCTCCAAACCATTGGAATAGCCTATACCAACGGTTTGGGGGCCTATACCAACGGTTCTAAACCGTTGGTATATGGTATTTTTCTAGTAGTGTTGGGACCAATTTGTTTTTCTTGTGGTGAACATGTCCATCTTCAGGGTTCATGATTGATGCCCTTTGAGCTCAGTATGTTTCAGGTTGGTTGGCTCAGCATCCACAACAATATCAGTTTCTGGCTAGGATGTTTCTTTAATAGGGACAGCAGGCTCTTTCTCCACTGAGGGGAGACAGACCAGGTGTAGGCTGACCTTAGGGTGTTTCTTAGGGGACTCGACTAGATCACGGTTGGGGATATGGTCATCATCATAGGGTTGGAGGATATGTACATGTTAAACATTACTCCATTGAGGTAGCAGTTCCATCATGGATAGAGATTGTTCGAGGTATAACCAGTTTGTTCCGTACTCATGTTTGTGTTTTGTTTGATTCAGAATCTTGTCACCACTTTCTTTCACCTGATCTAGATCATTTTTTGGGACTAGATGTAGAGAGGCATCCCATTATCCTAGTATTGAGTACGTCGATCGGAGGTCAGTCCAGCTTGTTTGATGTGTTCCTAGAATGTAGACTGATGGTGGGAAAACAACAGTCATGTGGGGATCTTTTCTTGATATAGATGAAACTATATGATTTCATTATCATCATAAACTAGTATTATTCTGTGTGTTCCATTATTTAATGCTTCCAATGGAGATTCAGGTTATCAGACATGTATTGAAAATGTGTGGTTTTTGTTGGCCAGCAGAGTTTTCCAAAGGGAAGTAGGTGTGTAGTGCCTCTTCATTCTTTATTGGATGCGGTTTTAGTGTAATTAGTGGATTCTGCATTATAAGAGGTTCCTAATGTGGTTGGAGAGTTTTTAGATGCCTTCCCTGTGTATTTTGTGACTCTACCCTCTCAACGTGATGTTGAGTTTTGGATATACTTACAGTATGGTGCTTTTTCGATTTTGATGGCTCCTTATCAGATAGTACCTTTTGAGTTATGGGAGTTAAGGATCTCGATAGATGATCTGATGAAAAAGGGATTTATGTATCCTAGTGTATCGTAGTGGGGTTCTCAAGTATTATTAGAAATGAATGTGGATGGTGGTTTGAGATTTTTCATTGACAACCGGAGGTAGAATCAGGTGATAGTCAAGAACCATTACCCACTACCAAGAATAGACGATCATTTAGACCATCTGAGAGGGTAATGTTGGTTTTCTAGGATCGATCTATGGTTAGGATATCCTCAGTTGTGGGAGAAGTAGGGTGATATCATGAATAATTCCCTTAAGTATAGGTATGGGAACCTTGAGATCATGGTTATTCTGTTTGGTATTATGAATGCGCCATCCATGATCATGGGGATGATGAAGACTATTTTCTATTAGTTCCTAGACCGGTTCATCATCTTATACATCGATGACATCCAAATCAACTCAAAGTAAGAGGATGATCATACCAAGCATCTCAGGACTATCTTGGAGGTTCTTTGAGGCAACCTGCTCTATTTTTTTGTCCAAGTGTATGTACTTGACATAAGAGGTACACTTACATGGCCATGTGGTGTCACAGTAGGGTGTGGAAGTGTAACTGTCAATGGTCGAGGTAGTTTTTTCTTGGGAAGCACCTAATATTATTACATAAGTTCATAGTTTTCTTGGTGTAGTAGGATATTACCAAAGATTCGTACCTGATTTATCTTGAATTGTAGCCTCATTTATAGATATAACAATAAAATACCTAGAATTTGTGTGGAGTGAACAGTTCTATATAGTGTTTGGTTACATGAAGGGGAAGTTGGTCAATGCTCTAGTGCTTGGGTTTCCATAGGAAGGGGTATTGTTAGAGTTTTTTTATGATGTTTTCCTTCTAGAATTGGGATATTCACCTATGAAAACAAATAGTGATCTCCTATAGGGATAGGTAGTTATGTCCCCATTAACATTAATATGCCACCTGTCACGACCCGTCCTCGGGGCCCGTGTCGTGACTACCCCAAGCCCTCCTTCCATAGGCCAGGGGCTGGTGACTAGCACCAAAGGCGTAAATCCCGATAACTGGGAAGGCATTTCCTTTATAAAAGAAAACAAGCACCACAGAGTACAAGCGGAAGCAAAACACTAAGTACAAAAGAAATGCTGAAAAGTAAAAATGGGCCAGAATACAAACCCAAAAGAATGTACAACTACAATTGAACAAGGTAAAACAGCAAAAAGACAAACAGCTAGAAGAAAGAAGCAGCTCATGGGTCGTCCTCCTCGGATCCTACCTGAAGGGTAGGTACAGATAGCCCAGCTCCTGGTCGTCCACCACGGATCCTACCTGAAGGGTAGGTACAGATAGCCTCCTCCATGCTCTCGCCCGTCATCCTCCTCTGTGTGTCGTCTCATCATGTATTCCACCTCCAGGTACTAACTCGTCATGTAGTCCACCTCCGGGTACTGACTCGTCGTGTAGTCCACCTTCGGGTACTGACTCTTCGTGTAGTCCACCTCCGGGTACCGACCAGTCCTCGAACACTCGGCCTCCATCACCACTGCCCGTCGTCTGCAACCAACACAATGAGGCTCGGGCATAGCCCGTGCAGGGGTGAATATAACGATACTCAGTAGGGACCCCGAGACCCTCAAGGTCTCACTAAACCAACAAGGAAAACCACAAGAAGATCTCAACAGATAACCTCTACTTAGATATATGCACATACATATACCTAAGTTATCAAGTAACCCATCTCAATCATGAGGAAACACAAGGATTGTGAAATCAACGGATAACCACTACCCATGTATATGCCCATACATATACCTAAGTTATCAAGTGACCCATCTCAATCATGAGGTAAACACAAAGGTCAAAATTCTCAGCTCAAACCAGGATTTTCATTATCGAAACCGTAATTGCTGAAGAGCTCCGTCCCTGGAGTGTACAGGGGTCCTGTCATGACTCCGAGGTACTGCTCACTAACCTAAGACTACTGAGGTACTCCTCCTGTCGAGTATCGCGGGTCTGCGGCCAACTACTGGGTGCTCCGTCCGCTGGGGGTCTGTCGCCAAATACCGGGCGCTCCCCCTAATAGCCTATAGAGGTACTCCTCCTGTCGAGTACCGCGGGTCTACGGCCAACTACTGGGCGCTCCGTCCGTCGTGGGTCTGTCACCAAATACCGGGAACTCCGTCCACTGGGCTAGTCGACTCACTCTAAGTCGAGTCGGTCAAGCAGTCGTCAGGTCTCAGCCGTCTACACAGTTCCCGTACTCCGTACGCTCGTCTCCGGGAGGGTCCGCTCCACGATCTATTGGTCGATACTCCAAGTATCTCAAAGTCCAACGAAGAAGTATCTCAAAATCTCGCCTCGTCAAAGGGGTATCAACGCAACAGACGGCGCATCAATCGGACTCCCGGTCTGTGAGTTGCTAGCCTTTTCGTCCTAGGGGCCCGGTTGGTTTCGTGTGCGAACCAATCCAGCCGTAACTCAACAATACCCCGAACACTCATTGGGTATACTCATAGGGACCGTTTCTCAACGTGATCACCAATGCCGCTGATGGTTCGTCAAACGGACGTCTGGTCTGAAAGATACCATCTTTCTCCGTTCTAGGGGCCCAGTTGGATTTCGGGCACAATCCAACCCGGCTATAACCCAACTGCATCCAAAACTCAGGCGGAGGATTCCAAAAGTTCCGTATTGTCAACAGTAATGCAACGCAACATACAGCGCGTCAATCGGATGCCCGGTCTGGAAGTTATTGGCTTTTTTCGTTCCAGGGGCCCGGTTGGTTTCGTGAGCGAACCAACCCGACCGCACTCCGAAGGCATCCAAACCTCGAGCGGAGTAAGCTAAAAGATCCTTCTCACTTAGAGGAATCCATCAAAGTCGACGGCACGTCAATTGGACGTCCGGGACTCAAGATATGAGTGTTTCCGCTCCGAGGGCCCGGTTGGTTTTGTGGATGAACCAACCCGGCCGAACCCAAAGTAATCCAAAACCTTGAGTGCGATATACCGAAACGACCGTCTCGATCCAAGGATCGCGTTACCACTGACAGCTAGTCATTTGGAGGCCGATATCTCAAGTTACGGGAATTTGACTGAAAGTGGTCCGAAACGGGGGTCTGGGCCCAGCCCGACCCAGTCCGGCGCGGTCCGGTTCGGTCCGGCCCAACCGACCGGCCGCGGCTCGGCCAGCGCAGCCGAGCAGGAACCGCGGGCGGGGTGCAAGACTCCCCTGCCCTTCGCCACTGATTGAGGCCGGCGGCGAACCGCCGGCCGCCTCCCTTTCGGCGGCGCGCTGCCGCTGCCGATCGTCGACGCCGCCGCGCCGCCGCCGCCTTCCGCGGACCACCGGACGCGCTCCTGTGGTCCGTTTCTCCTACCGTCTTCTCCTATGGTCCTCCTGGGACCCGACCTTCACTGTGGAGGCCTCAAAATCACCTTGCGGCCTCGTTTTTCATCACTCGTCGATCCACACATCAATAAACAATTTGCGGAGGGTTGTCGGGCCGTGTTCGTTTGGACCACACCCTCCGCGTTAGATAATATCAATGGGAGAATTTATTCAACACATGAAACAACAATTTTAATAAATTAAAATTTTTCTATGAAACTGATTCTTTAACTTTAAATAAATGTTCACGGGAAAAATAAAGGTATTTCCAAAATAAAATCTCTACCTCGTCAAGTCATCGCACGCGCGTTCGTCTCGGATTTGATTACCGCGGAAGGAGGCGATTGTCGCGTCGCAGAAGGGCATCGCGTCATCGCGGAAGGGCGTCATGTCGTTGAACTCCGAGGTTCAAGAACAAAAAGATTTAATTAATAATAATTAAATCTGTGCGTTGGTAAAACCACAAAGGAGTTCTAGAAGGAACCCGAAGTCTGTTACCTCCAACAGATGATTGAAGATTTCGTTGCGAAGGAAGGAACGTCGCAGAAGAAGAAACGTCGGCATCGTGGCACACGGCGTCGCGTCGTCAATTTCCGCGGTTTCGGCGTTCTTCGTCAGAGGCCGGCGTTCTTCGCGTTCTTCGCGTTCTTCGCGTTCTTCGCGTTCTTCACGAAGAAGGGTGAAGGCACAAGAATTCTGTCAAAGGTCTCCCAACGTGTAATCCTCAAGATGTGGCATTGGTCTTATTTTATTACTACGCCAACGGATTTCAAACCGGTTAAGAAACAAATAAAGAGATAAGTAACGACCCATTAATTCGTAGAATTAATTCAACGAAATAAACCGCCCAATCAATTCAGCGAAGAAAACCTCCCAATTAATTGGTGCGTTAAGAAATTAAGAAAACGCGTTCATTGACTTTCATAATGACGGGTTTTCGCGGGTGCGTTACTTAGCGGAAAAGAAACGGTGGGGCTCGTGCGGGTCCCACCTCAAAAATATCCTACCAAGAGGGTAGGATATTTTTGGATAGCACCCTATCCGTAATAACTCAGCTTATGCTGCTTTAAGTCGCTTCAAGTGGCTTCTAAGCGGCTTAAGTGAAAAAAAAATAAAGTTTGTCGTACAATTATTTTATTTCTTAACCTTAAGCCCGAAAATTAAAAACCACACCTGAGAAAACGCAACTCCGGAAGAGGCGTTTCTAAGCAAAAATCGGCGCTGCGATTCCATCGGTGCCCTCGGAATTCGATTCCGAGCACCGGTTCAAAAGTTAGAAAAACCCACTCGTTCGTTCACTGAACGTACCCGATCCAAACTTCAGAAATTGATTCCGGGCACACCAGGCCTCGGAATCAGGCGCCGTCAGAAATTGCTTTCTTGTAAAATTCCAATGAAAATTAAGAAAAAAAATTTCCTTGGAATTTACGGGTCTTTAAATTACTCCCACCACAAGGCTTTATGTCCCCGTAAAGCTTCACCACAAACTTAGGGATACAAAGGCGGTACTGAGCATGCATCTGAGCCTTCCGCTCCCATGTGCTCACCTAGAGGTTCCCGTGCTGCCAAAGAAAGTGCATAAGAGGAATCGAACGTCCTCCTAGGATCCGCTCCTGTCGATCCTCGATCCCCATAAGAACCTCCGTAGAAGTCACCTCATCGCCACTGTCCAGCTCCTCAAGGTTGATGATATGTGGAGGGTCGAGTACATATCTCCTCAGTTGAGAAACGTGGAAAACGTCGTGCACCTAGTGCAACTGAAGTGGATGGGTCAAGTAGTAAACCACCTCTCCTACCCAGCTGAGGACCTAGAAAGGTCTGTTGAACCTCGGAGATAACTTGCCTCCCTGGCCACATCTCCGTAAACCTCATCGAGGTGAGACTCGTAAGAAGACGTGGTCGTCATCCTCAAACTCCAGAGGTCTCCATTTTCTGTTAGAACTGAAACTCAAAACGACTGCTGCTACGAGGGTAAGGTTGACTGACTCAAGAGTGATCGGTCGCACCCTCCTGTGCAAGAGTTACCCTGCGCTGCCTGGGGTTTCCTTTTTCACCGACCAAGGAAAACCCATCCCGATGTCGTAGTTAAAATACAACCTTTTTGCCTAATACCGTCAATTGTGTATGAACTTTGATTGCCCAGTCCATACTCAAACCAACATCGTAAGGCCCCGACGCTGCCACCAAGAGATTCCAACCGAAAATCTCACCTCGAAGATCTGACCACACCGTCGGCGTAAGTTTGATTATCGAGTCTCCACCCAAGGTATCTCCAGACGTGAGGGTCAAGTCCACGGCTTACCGAAAACTCTAGGTCTGGAACAAGATTTGTGAAAGCATGGAATGATTCATATCGACGTCCATTACTATAGCAGCTAGTAGTGGACACAGACTGTCTCTTGAATCATTTCTAGAGCCATTGGGTCACATTCCTTGACCGCACGCAGCCGTACTCTTCCACCGCCCTCCAGCTCCCTGAGCCTAGCGGGGATAACTAAGGCGGGTGGTTATAACATGTTAATATGTACACCACCTCATACTGCTCTCCTAGCTCTGCCTCCACGTCTGCTGCTTCACAGACTCATCTATCCTTAAAGATTCCATTTCTTGAAACATTTAACACACCCGAGTCTTTAAGACTGGCATTGGTTTCCTGTTTCTTACTGCACTATGCAGTCTTCATCCGCTCTTGGGTGACCTGGACCTCCTTTAGTCTCACAAGAGATGCTATGATTTATTCTTTGCCGATAAGAGAAACCCGGTCTCATCCCCTGGATGAACCACATTCGTTGCCTAATACAGTCAATCCTGACATGAATGACGCATTCATGCCATGGATGACGTCGTAAGGCCTCGACGTAACTACCAAGAGATCCAACTGTAACTCTCGCCTCCAAGGGTCGAGTCACACTGTCGGCATCAGTGTGAGGTCACTGGGTCTCTTCCAGTAGAAATCTCGAAAGTGAGGGTCAAGTCAACAGTTTAACCGGGACCACTCAGTATCAACCAAACAAAAGGACAGGAAAGAAAACAAAGATAAGTGTCTTTTTATTATTGCAGCTTGTAGTACAAGACACAAAGCAACTACAGACAAACATCAACAAAACCAGAAGCAACAAGATCAATAGCCTCCAGGTCGGAAGCTAGTCCCGCTCCTGTCCATCTGCTTCCGGAGCTCCATGACCATAGGCCTCAGCTGCCTGAAGCTCAGCTCTCCCATGTCCTCCTGTCCCCTGCGGTCGGGGTGGGCCTCCTGGTGGTGGTGGCAACATCCCGAAGTGTCGTCCACCTCCAGATGCACGACCAGCTCCTCTTCCAGGGCCGCCTGCTCCTTGCGGTCCGCCCTGATCGAACCTCTGCCTCTGCCTCGGAGGTTCTTCATTTAACTGCTGATCATCCGCATGGCGGGTTAGACAGTCACGTGTCATGTGACCAATTCTGCTGTAGGAGTAACACTGTCCACTCTCAGCACGTCTGGCTCTGACTCCACCCTAGTTTCCCCGCACAACTGAACCTGAGTCGTGCAGTCGGCCACCGGTAGGTCTGGTCCTCTTGGACCTCTGCGTCATCTGTCTACTGCCTGCTGCAGAAGACTCTGCCGCAAGCCGACTAGTGGTGGGTCCTGCTGCTGGAGACTGCTCAGCAAGGAAACTCTCCACTAAGAGGGCTCTCTCCAACACCCCTGTCTGCGTCGGAAAGCTGTGATAAACAACAGAAGCTCTAATATCTCGCCTGAGCCCCTGATCAAAGGTTCGGGCCCTAAAGAACGGGTCCTGTACCATATCTGTGGAGTAGCGTGAGAGGTCTGTGAATCTCGCTGAGTACTGCGCCACTGACATGCTGCCCTGCCGCAGCTGAAGTAGCTCCTGTATACGCACCACTCGAAGGGTTGCTGGTACAAGCTCTTCCCGGAACAGGCTCTCGAAGTCTGCCCATAGAAGTGTCGCCTCGTCATGCATCTGAAGCATCAGGCTCCACCATCTGCCTGCTGCTTCCTGAAGAAGGCTGGTAGCTAGGATCACCATGAAATCTGTCAGCGTCCCCACTAGCTTGAAGACTCTCACCACAACCTCCAGCCAATCCTCAGCCGCCTGCGGGTCCGTCCCTCCCTGGAACCTGGGTGGCCTCTGGAACTGGAACTCATGCAGTGCGCTCAAGCGACGTGCATCCTCTCCTGCTGGGGCTGGTGGGATCGGTGGCCCAACGAGTAGTAGTACCGCTGGTGCCTCCGTTGGTGCCTCAACTGGGATAGGGCCCTATACTGAGGCCTCATCACTCGGTGGGCTGTCAGTATGTACCACTCTCGGGGCTCTAGCTGGTCGTCCAAGGGGAGGCATCCTGAAAGAAACAACGTGACACGGTCAAAAGACTATACCTGGTGAGCTGACCTGGTTTGAGCTGACATTTAAATAAAACTTCTGGAAAACACACATGCAATCGGTGTTTTCGTGCACAAAGTCGGAAATCAGTTGTCAGGGTCCTAGTGTATGGATACATCGACCGCCCGCACCAACACTGGACTCGCTGAACTGAAAACCACACTCGGTAATCTTAACACTATTGCTTCCCAGAAAGAAACATCAGAGTTATAAGTTCTGCGATAGAACCGAACCGCCTCTGATACCAATTTGTCACGACCCATCCTCGAGGCCCGTGCCATGACTACCCCAAGCCCGCCTTCCATAGGCCAGGGGCTGGCGACTAGCACCAAAGGCATAAATCCCGATAACTGGGAAGGAATTGCCTTTATAAAAGAAAACAAGCACCACAGAGTACAAGCAGAAGCAAAACACTAAGTACAAAAGAAATGATGAAAAGTAAAAATGGGCCAGAATACAAACCCAAAAGAAAGTACAACTACAACTGAACAAGGTACAACAGCAAAAAGACAAACAGCTGGAAGAAGGAAGCAGCTCCTGGGTCGTCCTCCTCGGATCCTACCTGAAGGGTAGGTACAGATAGCGCAGCTCCTAGTCATCCACCACGGATCCTACCTGAAGGGTAGTTAGAGATAGCCTCCTCCACGCTCTCGCCCATCAACCTCCTCTGTGTGTCGTCTCGTCGTGTAGTCCACCTCCGGGTACTGACTCGTCGTGTAGTCCACCTCCGGGTACTGACTCGTCGTGTAGTCCACCTCCGGGTACTGACTCGTCGTGTCTTCCACCTCCGGGTACCGACCAGTCCTCGAACACTCGGCCTCCGTCACCATTGCCCGTCGTCTACAACCAACACAACAAGGTGCGGGCATAGCCCGTGCAAGGGTGAGTATAACGATACTCAGTAGGGACCCTGAGACCCTCAAGGTCTCACTAAACCAACAAGGATAACCACAATAAGATCTCAACAGATAACCTCTACTTAGATATATGCCCATACATATACCTAAGTTATCAAGTAACCCATCTCAATCATGAGGAAACACAAGGATTGTGAAATAAACGGATAACCACTACCCTGGTATATGCCCATTCATATACCTAAGTTATCAAGTGACCCATCTCAATCATGAGGTAAACACAAAGGTCAAAAGTCTCATCTCAAACCAGGATTTTCATTATCGAAACCGTAACTGCTGAAGAGCTCCGTCTCTGGAGTGTACAGTGGTCCTGTCACGACTCCGAGGTACTGCTCACTAACCTAAGACTGTTGATGTACTCCTCCTGTCGAGTACCGCAGGTCTGCGGCCAACTACCGGGTGCTCCGTCCGCTGGGGGTCTGTCGCCAAATACCGGGCGCTCCCCCTAATAGCCTACAGAGGTACTCCTCATGTCGAGTATCGCGAGTCTGTGGCCAACTACCGAGCGCTCCGTCCGCCGTGGTTCTGTCGCCAAATACCGGGCGCTCTGCCCACTGGGCTAGTCAACTCAATCCAAGTCGAGCCGGTCAAGCAGTCGTCAGGTCTCAGCCGTCTACACGGTTTCCGTACTTCGTACGCTCGTCTTCGAGAGGGTCCGCTCCACGAGCTATAGGTCGATACTAAAAGTATCTCAAAGTCCCACGAATACATATCTCAAAGGACCGCCTCGTCATAGGGGTCTCAACGCAACAGACAGCGCGTCAATCGGACGCCCGGTCTGTGAGTTGCTAGCCTTTTCGTCCCAGGGGCCCGGTTGGTTTCGTGTGCGAACCAATCCAGCCGTAACTCAACTATACCCCAAACACTCATAGGGTATACTCATAGGGACCATTTCTCAATGTGATCACCAATGCCGCTGACGGTTCTTCAAACGGACGTCTGGTCTGAAAGATACCATCTTTCTCCGTTCGAGGGGCCCGGTTGGATTTTGGGAACAATCCAACCCGGCTATAACCCAACTGCATCCAAAACTCGGGCGGCGGATGCCAAAAGTTCTGTATCGTCAACAGGAACGCAACGCAACAGACGGCGTGTCAATCGGACGCCCGGTCTGGAAGTTATTGGCTTCTTTCGTTTCAGGGGCCCGGTTGGTTTCGTGAACGAACCAACCCGACCACACTCCGATGACATCCAAACCTCGAGCGGAGTAAGCCAAAAGATCCGTCTCACTTAGAGGAATCCACCAAAGTCGATGGCACATCAATCGGACGTCCGGAACTCAAGATATGCGCGTTTCTGCTTTGAGGGCCCGGTTGGTTTTGTGGATGAACCAACTCGGCCGAACCCAAAGTAATCTGAAACCTTGAGTGAAATATACCAAAACTACCATCTCGATCCAAGGATTGTGTTGCCACTCACGGCGAGTCGTTTGGAGGCCCGTAGCTCAAGTTACAGGCATTTGACCGAAAGTGGTCCGAAAACGGGGGTCTGGGCCCGGGCCGACCAAGCCCGACCCCCCCTGGGTCGGCCCGAACCGGGTCAACCCGACCTGGGTCCGACCCAGATGGGCCCGGCCCCGGCCCGGCCCGACGCAGTTCGGTTCGGTCCGGCCCGACCGGCCGGCCGCGGCTCGGCCAGCGCGGCCGCGTAGGCACCGCGGGCGGGGTGCGCGGCTCCCCCGCCCTTCGACGCTGATTGAGGCCGGCGGCAAACCGCTGGCCACCTCCCTTCCGGCGGCGCGTCGTCGTCGCATTCCGTTGACCCCCGGACGCGCTCCGGTGGTCCGTTTCTCCTACCGTCTTCGCCTATGGTCCTCCCGGGAGCCGACCTTCTCTGCGGAGGCCTCAAAATCACCTTACGGCCTCGTTTGTCGTCGCCCGTCGATCCACACATCAATAAACAATCTGCGGAGGGTTGTCGGGCCATGTTCGTTTGGCATGCACCCTCTGCATTAGATAATATCAACGGGAGAATTTATTCAACACATAAAACAACAATTTTAATAAATTTAAATTTTTCTGTGAAACTGGTTATTTAATTTTAAAGAAACGTTCACGGGAAAAATAAAGGCATTTCCAAAATAAAATCTCTACCTCGTCAAGTCGTCGCACGCGCGTTCTTCGCGGATTTGATCACCGCAGAAGGAGGCAATCGTCGCATCGCGGAAGGGTGTCATGTCGTCACGGAAGGGCGTCGCGTCGTCGAACTCCGAGGTTCAAGAACAAAAAGATTTAATTAATAATAATTAAATCTGTGCGTTGGTAAAAACCACAAAGGAGTTCTAGAAAGAACCTGAAATCTCTTACCTCCAACAGATGATTGAAGATTTCGTTGCGGAGGAAGGAACGTCACAGAAGAGGAAACGTCAGCGTCGCGGCCCACAGCGTCGCGTCGTCGATTTCCACGGTTTCGGCGTTCTTCTTCAGAGGTGGCGTTCTTCGCTTTCTTCGCATTCTTCACATTTTTCGCGAAGAAGGGTGAAGGCACAAGAATTCTGTCAATGGTATCCCAACATGTAATCCTCAAGATTTGGTGTTGGTCTTATTTTATTATTACGCCAACGGATTTCAAACCGGTTAAGAAACGAATAAAGAGATAAGTAACGACCCATTAATTCATAGAATTAATTCAACAAAATAAACCGCCCAAATAATTCAATGAAGAAAACCGCCCAATTAATTGGTGCGTTAAGAAATTAAGAAAACGAGTCAGTTTACTTTCTAATGGCGGGTTTTCGCGGGTGCGTTACTTAGCGGAAAAGAAACGGTGGGGCTCGTGCGGGTCCCACCTCAAAAATATCCTACCAAGAGGGTAGGATGTTTTTGGATAGCACCCTATCCACAAAAACTCAGCTTAAGCTGCTTTAAGTGGCTTCAAGTGGCTTCCAAGTGGCTTAAGTGAAATAAAATAATGTTTGTCGTACAATTATTTTATTTTTTAACCTTAAGCCCAAAAATTAAAAACCAGACCCGAGCAAACGCAACTCCGGAAGAGGCGTTTCTAAGGAAAAACTGGCGCTGTGATTCCATCGGTGCCCTCGAAATTCGATTCCGAGGACCGATTCAAAAGTTAGAAAAACCCGCTCGTTCGTTCACTGAACGTACCCAAGCCAAACTTCGGAAATTGATTCTGGGCACACCGGGCCTCGGAATCAGGCGCCATCAGAAACTCTGTTCTTGTAAAATTCCAAAAAAATTAAGAAAAAAAATTTCCTTGGAATTTACAGGTCTTTACACCACCCATGATTTGGATCAAGCAACATTGATGATCATGTTGAAGATGTGGTGGAATTACCTAACTGGGGAGAACTTTGTGGTCTCCACATATCACAATAGCTTGAGGTATATCTTATCACAGTGAGATCTAAACATGCAACAGTGGAGTTGGATAGAATTTCTTTAGTTCTTCGACTTCGATATCTCTTACACCTCAGTAAAGGTGAATGTTGTGGCTGATTCATTGAGCAGAAAGTCATGGAGGAAGTTCATTAGGGAATATGCGGATGCTTGCAAGGAAATAGAGGAGTTATCCACCTTTCACCTAGATGTAGGAATATATGGTGGAAGAGGTTATCTCTTTAAGATGACAGTGCAGCCATCTCTAATGCAGTAGGTGGAGGGTTCTCTATGGGGAGACTTGGTGGCATAGGTGATGTGTGATCATGCTAATGAGGATGATTCTCCAAAGGGATTGTCAGAGGATAGAAATAATAGGATGTTGTTCTGTGGGAGGCTATTTTTTATTGGCTATGCACAAGGTATTTTTCTATGAGTTGCATATCTCACCCTTTTAGGTGCAACCAATAGTTTCCTAGATGTATCGTGGCTTGAAGGAGCGGTTTTGGTGGCCTGATATGAAATGGGAGGTAGCAAAGTTTGTGTTGATGTTATTTTGTGTTCCAATAAGTGACGGATGAGCATTGGGTTCCAAGTTGATTTTTGTAACCCCTAGATGTCCTCGAGTGGAAATGGGATGACATATTGATGGATTTCATCATAGGGTTACCTGGGGATCAGGGATAATGCGATGAAATCTGGATAGTAGTGGATTGGTTAAGGAAATCGGCTCACTTATAAGCGACCAAGGAGTCTGGTGTAGTGGATTCCTTAGAAAGGAGGTATGTGGATAAGGTAGTGTGGCTTCATGGAGTTATGAGTTCAGTTATCTCGAACTAGGAGACACATTTTACCTCATGAGTCTGGTGGGGATTGCAGCATGCTTTTGGCACTCAATTACACCTCAGCGCTACTTTCCACCCTTAGAAAGATGGACAGACAGAGCTGACCATCCAAATGATGGGGGACATGTCGCGGTAATGTGTCTTGGACATTGAAATATCTTGGGTGTTACACTTTCCCTTGGTAGATTTTACTTACAATAATATCTACCACTCATCAATTGGCATGGCTTCGTTCGAAGCCTTTTAATGAAGATCGTGTCTTTCTCCTTTTTGTAGGAAAGGGGATGGAGAGACGTATTTTTTTGGTCCCAAGGTAGTTCAAAGCAAAATAGAGAAGGTTCAGTTTGTCTGTGAGATGATGAAATCAACAAAGGACTGGAAAAAGTCTTCCGTTGATCACAGAAGTAGACCCTTGGATTTTGAGGTTTGGGACCACATGTTCTTCAAGGTTTCCTCGTTTATGTGGGAAGCATAGGTTCAGTAGATAGTGAAATCTTTCTACAAGGTTATTTGACCCTTTGAGGTGTTGGGGTAAGTAGGTGAGGTGGAATACCAGTTGGAATTTCCACCACCATTGGAGAACATCCATTATGTCTTTCACATATCTAAGCTTATTCAGTTACTTCACAATTACTCACATGTCATTGATTATGGAGAGTCAGATATTAAAGATGATGCATTATTTCTGGATAATCCAATAGAGATCTAGGATCATTAGGATAAGGTGTTTCACAGACAAAACATTCCCTTGGTTCGTTTGTTGTGGAGGCATGGGGTCCTGGAGGGGATTACTTGGGAAACAGAGATGCAGATGTGTGCCCAGTACCCATATTTGTTTTGATTTCCATTTTCTCTATTTCATCTTGGGTTGTAATGTTTGAAATTTTTTTTATATGATGAGTTGTTATCCTTACTTTTTCCTGTGTGGTGAAATGTACGATTAATTATTGACATTCTTAAAGGGGAATAATTGATTCCTAATCAAGACTCATTAATTAAGATGTGATTAAACCCATGTGGGTGAGTTAGTGCCACCCATATCAGCTAGTACATCAACATGCAGGAAGTAATTCCCTGATACATATGTTCAGACAATGTGTCTTTTGGTGCTTGTGTGGTTTTTATTGTTATTGGTTAGGGTAGTAGGTGTTAGAGGAGGTTTTCTTGTATTTTGATGTTTCACTCTATCATTCGAACAACATAGGTTGGTTAATCATTGGACCTTGGGGTGTCCAATTTTTCAATAACTCTGATATTCATTTTAGGTATAGATCTTTATTTTAGGTTTTTTTGGAAAAATTTTGAAGTGGTAATTTTCTATGTACACGCCGTGTACTTATGAGTACATGCCGTGTACCTGGGTACCGCATACAACAACATACTGGCCATGTAATGGGTAAGTACAAGGCCATGTATGTGACCTGGCAGACCACTTAAGGTGGGGGAAGGTTAAGGCTACTACATGGTGTGTACATTTAATGAACACACATTGTAGTTTAATTTTTATTTGATATATCTAAGATGGGTCACATCTCATGTTTAGAACCCACTTCTTGTTCCTGTGTTTCATACAAGAGCTCTTGGGAATGATGAATAACGATCGAGCGCCTATTTCTCTGTCTGACCTCTAATTGAGACTCCGTCAAGTGCGTTGGAATCCCACCAGTATGCTATCAATTCCTCTAGATCCCTTATTCCTGATTATTTCTCTCTCATGAGTTATTGAAGGCTGGTTTTTTCATATTTTTGTAGATCTATGTCTTTTTAGGCAGATTCAAAGGATGATGGTCATGTTTATTGATCGTACAACATCAAGGTCGGTGGTTTGTGCCATTTTCTATTCTTCTTTATATTATATATTCTTAAAGTTCCATATACCCACGTTTGGGGTATTGCGTGTTTTGGATTTAAACCCTCTTTATCACCTCGTATGATTTATTTAATTTTTAAAGGGTAGTTTCATATGTGTAAGGTAATATACCCTGTTATTGGGACATAGTGGGTGTGTTTCCATTGTTTGATTATTTATGGACATTTGGTCTAGGGTGGCAATTTAGTTTTCCTTTTTTTCCATTCCATTCTTTTTAGTGGTGTAATTAATGATTATGTGAGAAGCATAAGGTATGCATTGTTAAGTTTGACAAGGGGAATTTTACTATGAGTGCGTTCTAAGGTAGGGTCATTTATGTATGGTTTAATATTATGATAACCTAGGGGTATTGACCCTGAGAGCTGAAAGGTAGTCATCGACCAGGGGGTTTAGACCATGAGAGTTTCCCAAGTAGTCATTTATATTTTATCAATTCTATATTGACCAAGGGGTATGGACTGTGTATGATTCCCTGATTGTCATTTGTAAATGATTAGTACAATGTTAGACCAGAGGGGTTAGACCATGAGAGCAACCCAGAGGGTCGTTATTTAAATGAATTGTTTTTATGTTTGATAAGGGGTATTATATTGTTATAACTTTCGCAAAAGGGTCAATATTGAATAATTGAATGATTTCAATGAGTCTTCCAAGAAAAATCACAAACTTGGACTCGGTATTGCTTATTTGTTAGATATTATTTGGTGACATCTGTTTGTTTCTATTATAGATGGGATACAAAGCTTAGGCTAGATACCAAGGATTTCTTGATTAAATGGATTGAATAGTAAATTTAGATGAATGTAATTGAAAACTGTAGGATTGTTTACTTTGGAGTATTTCCTTGTTTATTGCGTCATTTATTCATATTTCATGCTATATATATATTCACTGATAGTTAGGCACAAAACGTTTGGTGTTTTCTTAATAGGATTCATCTCACACCCTGTTTAGGTCATGCTTTTAGACCCAAATAGATTATATGGTTGTCGGTATAGATAAGGGAAGCTACCCTTCTTCACTAGTTACTTTATTGTTGTTGGAGTTGGAGGTCATGGGATGAAGTTGGGGCATTAGATGATGTTGTAGTTTACTTAATTTTTAGTACATTGTTTTTTTCATTCTATTTTTAGCATTGTGACTTGTTTGACTGCTTCCCTAGACACATGTGGCATGAATAAATTATATATGTGCTCTTCTGTATTTACATTCATTCTTCCACTATTTACTTCTGTTGTATGGTATTACTGCTTCCACTAATATTTACTATTTTTCTTCCACTGGGTGTACTCTGCCAATGGGGGCATAGTTTCCCCATTATCACATCGTGTCCCTCACTGCTAGTCGGTAGCCTCTGGCATTTGTGGAAACACACTTGGCGTTATGTGACCAACTGGGTTCAGGGCACCTTTGGGTGACACCAGGATCCGGAACATTATAAAGTGGTATCAGAGGAGTTCTTTTCTACTATTCCTTACTATTTAGAGCCTATAGAGTGGGATAGAAATCAATAGGTAGTTGTTAATAATTTGTGTTCTAGAGAAGCTACCTTGTGTACAATGAAAATCCAAGTTACCTCAAATATTTAATTTTTTTGTTTTTGCAATTTTTTCAGTTTATTTGATTTCACTGTTGGGTGACACACTTTGTTTGTGTTGTTATTATTGATATCATTTAGGTTATAATTATATTTCTACCTGATGAGATGAGGGAATTCCATCTCATTCATCATATAGAAACTTTCTAGATATCACATGTCATGCATTCTAGTCATGCCATTTAGGGTGAATTCTTGATTGCATGTTGTTGTGATAGATGTTGTGATATATATTCATGTTTTTGTGATAGATTCCATGATAGAAATAATTTCTATTTTGATAGGGTATTGTAGTATATAATGTTTTATTTGGATGGATTCCAACATTTGGTCTGTGATGTGTTATGGGCCCTCATGGATTGGAATTTTGTAGATCAGGTTGAACTTAAATTGAATTTTTGCAAGTTATTATGTGAAAAAGGATTCCAAACATTGATTCGTGAGATGTATGGACTCTTGCAGGTCAGAATTGTTCATACCTTGAACAAAATTTATGTTCTAATGGGTTATGGATATGTTTCAGAGGCTTAATGTCCGAAAAACAAAACAACACGGTGTGTGATGTTATGAACACACACCATGTGTTATTCTATTCTGGAAGAAACAAATTTTATTAAGTACACATTGTGTACAATATGTATATGTCTTGTAGTTTTTGATCATGTGACTGACTATGTGAGCAGAGACATGGGGTTGATAAATTCTTGGTAGAACACGTTGTGTACTGGGAGTAAACACCGTCCTGTAAGAGACCATGTATGAGGCTGCCTGACTAATGACACAGGTGGATGAAACATGGTTGTACGCACCGTTTTTAGATTATACATGTTGTGTAGAAATCGACCGTGTATCCGGCTTTGTGGCTAACGACATGGGTGGATGGGACTTAAGTAGTACACACCGTGTCTAGGGTGAACACACTATGTAGTGTCAAACTGAGAGAGAACCAAGTAGTTATAATCATGTTGAAGAACCAAGGTAGGAGGTAAAATTTAAGTACATGTCATGTCGCAGGATGAACATGCCATGTGTATGGGGTGTAACATGACTAGATTGGCAAAGGTACAGACCTATTTTAAATATTAAGGGACCATGTTTTATAGTGGTTCTACACACCGTGTAACCCTATTCTGAAAACATGAATTCTTTTTTTCTCTTGTTTCATTCTTGAAATTCAATTTTGATGTCCTTGATAATCATTTACTGAGGTGTGCACTTTAAATTATAGATTCATTCTACCAAGATGTCCTCTAGTTATACGCTAGGTATAGGGTGATGAAAAGACACCAGAAATGGTAGATTAGGGACTACTAGAAGATCCGCCTTTTGTTCCCATCTTGGAACCAAATATTATACCAGATGCAGGTGATGAGGCACAGTTTCGTGAAGGCATCATGAGGATGATGAGGAATTTTTAGGGAGCACCTCATCCTACCCTGATAATGGAAGAGTGGACGAGGGTGTTCCAGTAGTAGCATCATCCCACTTTTGCAGGGGATAGAGGACCATGGGCTACAGAGTCATGGTTGGTGGTGCTACATGCTATCTTTGAGCATCTGGAGACCCCTCTGTAGAGGAGTGTGAATCTCGCGATGTATAAGCTATGTGATTCTGAAAATAGATTGTGGGATGTTTTCTCACAAGTGCACATCATCAGGATTTATATTGGGAAGTGTTTTAGAGTACATTCTATGATTACTTATATCACAAGACATTGAGGTTTGATCAAGACTGTGAGTTCATGCACTTGGAGAAGGGTGATCTTTCAATGATGGATTATTATTATCACTTTACAGACCTTTATCTCTTCGTACCTATGTTTTTAAAGGTGATGAGTTATCTTTGGATAGTAAACTTGAGGGTGTTCTCAGGTATGACATCAGATCACAGGTGAATTTTTTCAGGCTGACATTAGTGACTAATATTGCAAACTAGGCACTAATTACTAAGAACAATATGATGGAGTAATGAGATACTATCCAGGGTGGTTCAACATCAATGGCTGGTACTCCTTTAACAGATAGAAGGAAGTGACGTACGGAGCTTTCATGTGATGTTTCTTTAGGTAATCGGGTGGTATGCTACCAGTGTGGGTTGAGTGGTCATATGAGACCATATTGCCTGAAGGACATGGTCGAGTGTCGATCTTGCGGAAATATGGGTCATCTTCAGTGTATTTTTTGGATGTTATCACCTACATCTAGTAACAGGGGATCTGTTATGACTCCACGTACCAGAGTAGGACCACCAGTTTCTCATCAGTTTGGGAATTATGGTTCGTCAGGCAGAGAAGGTGGTCATGGCTGTAGTAGCTAGATGACAGGTTTTTAGAAACAACAGGGCGGATCAGATCAGGGTATCCAGGAAGAGTCGTAGGCTCGTAGTGTAGGTCAGAATATTGTAATCGAACAGATTCAGCAGGAGCAGGATCCCAGACCCTCTATAGTTAGAGGTATGATTCTAGTTTCCTCAGTTTTATCTTTTTGTCTTTTTGATATATGGGCTTCCCATTATTTTATATCCATTGTTATTGTGTAGGGCCTTGGGCTCTATATCTTGACTTCTAAAGATGTTATGATGTTATACACTCTGTTGGGGATTAGTAAAACTAGTGTCCCTTAGTGCAAGGATTTCCCTCTCAAGGTTGGTGAGTGTCACTTCTTGTGAGACTTCTGTGTCTTAGTAATTATAGGCTTCAATTTCATTCTTATAATGGAATGGTTGGTCTAATTTTAGGCCTTTGTTGACTTATATCATCATAGGGTGAGTTACACGTCAGCAGAGGGTGGTTCTTTTCTACACAAGGGTGAATGAGATGTCCAAGTGAGTAGAGATGTATTTGATCATCATGGGTTGGGAGGGATTACATCCCAGATTGCTAGATTATATTTGGATGAACATGGGACTTAATAGATGGTCATTCATCCCATGGTGTATTGTCTCAAATATGTATTTCTAGACTAATTTTTAGGATTACGTCGGAAGAGATAGGTAGATTTCTCTATTGATCTTGTTCTAGGAGTGGAATCGGTGTCCATTCCTCCATATAGGATGCCTACACCATAGTTACAAGAAATCAATAAGCAGTTAGAGGATTTACATGCAAAGGGTTTCATCTGACACAATAATTCTCCATGGGGCTTACCTATCCTTTTTACGAAGAAGTTTAATGGTACCCTCATACATTGGGTGAATTATCAGAAGATGAACCAGTTGATGGTCAAGAACTGATATCCCTTATCAAGGATTGATGATCTCTTTGATTTTCTTTGAGGAGAGCATGTGTTCTAGAAGATTGAATTAAGATCCGGTAATCATTATTTCTGTGTTATACAATTAGATATTCCTGTTACACCCTTTCAAATCTTGTATGGACTATACGAGTATTGGGTTATGTCATTCTGTCTCACGAACGCACTAGAAGTTTTCATAGAACATATGAACCAAGTTTTCCATCCATACATGTATTACTTTTTGGTAGTCTTCATGGACGATATCTTAGTGTACACTGACACTCGACATGACCTTGCCACTAAAATTTAGATCATATTCAGTACATAAGGAGAGCATCAATTATATGACAAGCTCTCAAAATTCCACTTTTGGATAGATCAGATTCATTCCATGGGTCATGTCATCTCATAGACAATAGTATCAGTAGACCCAGATAAATTTAGAGAATTAGTTTCTTGGGAGTAGTCGAAGATCGTATTTGATGTATGGAGTTTTCTGGGGATGGCTAGTTAGTACAAGATTTTTATACAGGAATTTTCATTCTAAGTCGTTACACTTATGGGGCTGACTAAGAATGGTGTGAATTACTTTGTGGATAGATTCATGTGATTCAGCCATTTAGGTGCTGAAAGGGAATTTCACATCAACACTGATACTGATTTTTCCATAGCCAGGCAAGAGTTACCCCATTTACTGCAATGCTTCAGGTATCAGGTTGGGAGTAGTGCTTATGCATGGGAAGGAGTTGTTGTATACTGGTCTCAGAAATTGGTTCCACATGAGAAGAATTACATGACACACAATATCGAGTTAGCTGCAGTTTTTCATTCTTTACATTGTTTGAGAAATTTTCATTTGGGAGAGCATTTTGTATTATACACTGACCACAAAAACATTAAGAATATATATTTACTCATCATGATATGAATTTGAGATAGTGAAGGTGGGTTGATTACCTTCAGTATTTTTACAATGAGCTTTCCTACACACCAGGGAATGTCAATACAGTGGTTGATTCGTTGAGCAGGAGAACTCAGATACATGAAGTTCAGGAGGCCAGCAATGAGTGGTAGCTTATGGCTCTATTCTTTGATATTCATTTTGAGGTTCAAGATAGAGAAGGGAAGACGTTTTTCTTCTTCTATAACTATTACCTCTACTCTTCTGGATTGGGTGCGAATGTGGTAGCTATCATATTCCAAAGGCCTAGTCCTATGAGAAAATGTTTCAAGTGAGGACACTACTCCAGGGTGGACCATAGATGAAGATGAGGTTTTTCATTTTCATGGACCTGTATGGGTTTCAAAAGAAATATTTTAGGATTTGATGAAAGATTTTCATTCCTTAGTATAGCCAGTTCATCCTTGTGTCACCAAGTTGTATCGAGAACGACATCATCAGTATTGGTGGCTAGGAATGAATAAGGGCTTAGATAGTTTTGTTATGAGATGTTCCACCAGTCATTAGGTGAATGCAGAGCAACAGTGACTGATAGGGCTTTTATAGAAGTTACCCATTCCTGAGTGGAAATGGAATGATGTCGCGATGGATTTTTTGACAATTTTACCAAGGTAACCTTGAGGGAATAATGTGGTTTGTGTTTTTGGTTAGATAATCAAAACAATTTCACATTTCCTTCCAGTTATGGAAACATTCAGTGTAGATGATCATGGAAGGTTGTACATTTGAGAGATTGGGCATTTCCATGGGGTTCCACACTTTATAGTTTCAGAAAAGGATTTCATGTTTACTGCTTGTTTTTGGAAGGTACTACAGACGAACTTGGGTACATAGGTACTTTTGAGTATAACTTACCATCCCCGGATAGATGGTCAGTCTGAGCACACGATTTGAGTTTTAGAGGACATTCTTCAAGCATGCGTCCTAGATTTTGGGGGCTCTTGAGAGAGAAGCATACCCCTAGTGGAGTTATCCTGCCATAACAGTTTTTAGGAAATGATTCATATGGCACCTTATGAGGATTTATATAGTATATAATGCCTCGATCATGCTCTTCCAGACTCAGTGTTTAAAAAAATGCATTGTTATTTTTTTAAAAATATGAAACTGAACAATTACAGAACAATTTATACAATGAGGACCTTTTGTTGGTCTAGTTTCTGGAGGATTAGAAAAAATCTTAAATTTATCATAGTTGAAAAAAACAATTGTCTACGATGCATTCATGTGTGCTAACTCCGAAAGCGATGAAATCATTAATAAACTTCTAACATACCTATGAAAAATTATATTTAAACAAAGGTGAGCTCTCAATTTCTCATTAAGAATTTTTGAAATTATTTCATAAATCCCATTAAAATATCTCTTTGATAAAATATTCAGAAAAATTGAATTATGAATACATTTGTAAAACAACATTTACAAAATAATATAATGCTTTAAAAAATATTTATATTTCATAAGAGATTTTAAAATAATCCACTGATTAATTTGAAAATATATTCAAGCTCTTAAAACAAAACAACTGAGGATACTCGAAACATTGACGGCTATCTTTGGATTACCCACTTGAGGGACGAATTCACTATCCAATTCCCTATCGTATTTAAAAAGTTACAGTACCGATTTTTATAAAACATTTTTTGTCTTAGATTTTCTTATATATATATATATATAACTGGTTTTTTAGTTAGGAAAATATATTTATAATCATGTTGGAGAAAATAAATACTAATCTTTTCTAAAAATTATATATTCAACTTGTATGATCAGATCACATGATACATTACTTGGCATAATCACATGGAAGTTAAATCAACATCCACACACTTGAAATTTCAAAGACAGATTTATCAAATTTCATTTTATGAATGAAGGTAAACTAATAACAATAGAAAAAATATAAATATAACTTTTAAAATCAATCAATAACAATAGATAATTATGTGTCACACAAAAAAATTATAAAAGCATCATTTCTTTACTAAATACAATCATCCTTTTATATGTACTTAAGTTTTAAGGAATGTGACTTTAAGTATATATATATATTTATGAATAAATGACATGATAAAAAAATCATTGATGTATAGTCATAATCTTGATTTTTATATGTCACGCACATGATAAAATTATTACATTATTAATTTATAAATTCATATGGGAATTAATAATTAGTTAATAATTTATTTAAAACAATTATATACTTCAACAATCATACCAAGTATAATTTTTATATATACATAAAAAATTATAACATTATTAATATATATATATATTCTTCACAAGATTTTATATCAGATAACCCTTACAAAATAAATAAAATAAAATCATAAATTTAAAATAATTTATTTTTTCTTAAAAATATCAGAACAATTTACTAACACTTATCAAAATATTTCAATGCTGCAAACTTGCTGATTTCTATTTAATGAATACAATAAACAGTCATGGAGTATAAATTAATTTTTTTATATGAAAAACAAATCAATATTTTTCTATAAACATTGAATAACACATTATCCATTACACCAAACTAGATTTATAGTTTTGATAAATTAAACCTAATCATTAAATATTTAATGGAAGAAATATCTTACTTAAATAAAAATGGAATTGAAAAAGAAATTGTAAGTAATCCCTTACTAATGAAATAATATGGAACTACATAGAAAGAATTTAAAATATACATAGTCCCTTACCAACATTTATTTTCAGATTACTCCACTTATCAGCATGGCTCATTCCTCACATCCCACACTCAAACAATATCTCTAACTCTCACTCTCTATTATACTCATAGCACCAAAACACATAGTAGTGAAATGTCTCAATATAAAAATGCATCAAATATGGATGAAGTAAATGCTTCATATATTGGTTCATTTACTTAATAAATGCAGTTGATAGTGAGTATTATTTTACAATCATGGATTTTTCAGACCAACGCATCTAAAATGATTTTTGAAATTGACAAATAAAAAAGAAAATAGAACGTGTTTCTATATCAAATTCAAAACAAAAGATATATTTGAATCAATTTGAAGAAAACGACAATTAATAAATAAGTTTTTTGATATAATATTTGTACTGAGTTTCTTCAAAACACAATAACTTCAACAGAAACAAAAGGTATTAAAAAAACTAGAAAATCAATTCATACATTATAAAAATCTAGAATCGTGAAAAATCCAACGGATAACATTTTTATGAATAAATTGAACACGCCACTAGATCGAAAATGATGAGATAAGAAAACAAAATCTATATATTTAATATAATTCAAAAATAATCTACAGCATACTTGCATATTTATTCAATACGAAGCAGATCCCCAAATTGCAGGTGGTTATCTCCCCAATCTCACTCAGAACCTCGCTGACAATTGGATCTCATCCTTAATGGAACCAGTTTCTCTATGCTCAATTCAGTACAAAGTTGATCCCTCACCTAGTACTCTCGGTATATGAATCATGAAGACAAAGATGAAGTCTAGACCTCACAAAATCTTCGATTCAAGACTACACCACCTCGTGCTACACCCCCTGATTCAAAGCCCTACCATACTCAGCTTCTCCCTTTATCCTAATTATTTAATTATTTTTTTTATTATTGATTTTATTTTAATTTATATGTACATATAATCTATTTTATTAATCTATATATATATATATATATTAATATCAAAAATACATTTTACATGTCAAAATAACAATAATGATACATTTTCTTAATAATTAAATTGTAATTTTTATAATTTTCATTTTATTTATTTATGAGTTTGAAATAGTTATTTATTTATTTTATTTATCTATAAATATTAAAAAACAATCTTTATAGTTCATGAAATTATAAATAGTTTTATTAATATATCATTATTATCATCACCTTTAATTATTTTTACTATTGTCATTATTTTTTGAATATCCTTTTTTGATTAAAAATTATAATTTGAATATATATATATATATACATTTAACGTATTATTTTTCTAAGATATAAAAATAATTTATTTCATGAAATTTAATTTAATATTTTATATTTTCAATTAAAACATATTTTGATTATAACCATCATTAATATTGGTTTTTTATTAAATCCTTTCTTAATAAGTTTCAATTTATAAAAAAAATTAAAAAAAAACTTAATTACTATTTAAATTATTCTTGGGGTGTTACTTTCTCCCCAACTAAAATGAATTCCACCCTCAAAATTCTTTTATCAGACATACGAAAATTATAAATTTCAATCTTCAATATTATAAAATTTCTATGGGGACTTAATTACCTAATGTAAATTCTAATGTGTAGACTTATTTTCCACAAATGACAACATCTAATCTCCAAGGTTTTCTAGACCGTTCCTTTGATACCATATATAATTCCCTGAGCCCACTCTTTCGTACATAGCATTTAAAAAAAATGTTGTGTAATTTTTTATAAAATGAGACTGAACAATTTCACAACACTTTATAAAACGAGGACCTTTTACCGGTCTAGGTTCTGGAGGATTATACAAAATCATACATTTATCAAAGTTGAATACAAATAAAACAACCATCTACTACGCTTTCACATGTTCTAACTCTGAAAGTCATTACATCTGTGAATAAACTTCTATGATACCAGTGAAAAATAATTATTAAACAAAGGGTGAGCATTCAATTTCCCAGTAAAGATTTTTTAAAACCTTCATAAATCCCATTAAAATATCTCTTTGATAAAACATTTAGAAAAAATAAATTATGAATACATTTGTAAAACAATATTTACAAAATAATGTAATTCTTTGAAAAATAATTATACTTAGGAAGAGATTTTAAACTAATCCAGTGATTCAGTTGAAAATATAAACAAGATCTTAAAATAAAACAATTGAGGCCACTTGAAACATTGAAGGCTATCATGGGCCTACCTAAATGAGGGATGTATTCACTATCCAATTCCATATCGTATTTATAAATTTTGAGTACTGATTTTTATAAAACATTTTTTGTCTTATCTTTCCCTATATATATATCACTGGTGTTTTAGTTTTGGAAAAATATTTATAATCATGTTTGGAAGAAATAAATACTAATCTTTACTGAAAATAATATATTCAACTTCTATGATTAGATTTCATTATACATGACTTTGCATAATCACTTATAAGTTAAATCAACATCTACTCACTTGAAATTTCAAATACATATTTATTAATTTTTTTTATACAAGAAGGTAAACTAATAACCACAGTGAAAATATATTTATATCTTCTTAAAATCAATCAATATCAATAGATAATTATGTGTCATGCAAAAAAATTATCAAGGAACCATTTCTTTACTAAATAAAATAATCCTTTTATATGTACTTAAGTTTTAAGGAACATGACTTTAAGTACGTATGTAAATTAATGTATAAATGTCATGATAAAAAAGTCATTTATGTATGGTCATAATCTTGATTTTTTATATATCATGCACATGATAAATTTATGACATTATTAATTTATAAATTCATATTTGAATTAATACTTGGTTAATAATTTATTTAAAACAATTATATACAGAACAATCATACCAAGTATAATTTTTATATATAAATGAACAATTATAACATTATTAATATATATATATATATACATATATTAATCATAAGATTTTATATGGGATGACCCTTCCAAAATAAATAAAATAAAATCATCAATTTAAAATAATTAAACTTTTCTTAAAAATATCAGAATAGTTTACTAAAACTTATCAAAATATTTCAAAGCCACAAACATGATGATTTCTATTTAAAGAATACAATAAACAGTCTTGGAGTGGAAATTAATTTTTTTATAATGAAAACAAATAAATATTTTTCTATAAAATGTAAATAAAACTTTGTCCATTACACCAAAATAGATTTATATTTTAGATAAATTAAACATAATCTTGAAAGATTTAATCGAATAAATGTCTTACTAAAATAAAAATGAAATTGAAAATGAAATTTTATTTAAACACCTTATAAAGTTAATAATATAAAATTACATAGAAAGTATATAAAATATACATATTACCTTAAAAACATTTATTGGCAGAGTACTCCACTTATCAGCATGGATTATTCCTCACATCACTCACTCAAACATCGTCTCTAACACTCACTGCCTCTTATACTCATAGCACCAAAACACAGATTAGTGCAACGTCTCAAAATAAAAATGCAGAAAATAAGGATGAAGTCAAGGATTTATATAGTGGTTCTTTCCATTAATAAATGAATTTTCGAATTAGTATTATTTTATAATCAAGGATTTTACAGACCAACACATCTAAAACAATTTTATAAATTGACAGATAACATAGATAATACAACGTATGTCTATATCAAATGAAAAACAGAAGATATATTTGAATCAATTTGAGGAAAAAGTTAATTAAGAGTTAGAGGATTTTGGAATAATATTCATACTGAGTTTTTTCAAAATGAAATAATGTTAACTAAAACCAAATGTATATAAAAACACTAGAAAATTGATTTATACAATATAAAAATTTATAATTGTGACAAATCTGTTGGATAATGTTTTGAAGAATAAATTTAACACACCACTGGATCATAAATAACCAGAGAAGAAAAAAAATTTATGTATTTAATATAATTCAAAACGAATCTACAACCTACTTTCGTATGTATTCAATACGAAGCAGATCCCCAAATCACAGGTGGTTATCGCCCAAATCTCGCTCGGATCCTTACTGACAATTAGATCACATCCTTGATGATACCATTTTCTACATGCTTGGTTTAGCACGAAGTCAATCCCTCACCCTATACTCTTGGTCTGTGACTCATGAAGATGAAGAAAAATTCAATACCTCACAAAATCCTCAATTTTTAACCTCAACGCCTTGTGTTATACCACCCGATTTGAAACCCTACCCTACTTAGCTTCCCCCTTCATCCCGATTCTTTCATTAATTTTCTTATTTTCATATTATTCATTTTATTTTAATTGTTTTATTAATTTACATATATATATAATCTATTTTTTTAATCTATATATATATATTAATATCAATAATGCATTTTATAGGTCAAAATAACAATAATGATACATTTTTTTAATAACTAAATTGTAATTTTTATAATTTTTATATTATATTTTTATGAGTATGAAATCATTATTTTTTTTATTTATAAATATTATAAAAACAATCTTTATAGTTTATAAATTTATAAAAAGTTTTATTAATATATCATTATTAAAATCACCTTTACTTATTTTAACTGTTATCATTATTATTTGAATATCCCCTTTTTTGTTTAAAAATAATAATTTGAATATATATATAAATATATATACACATTTAATGTATTAGTTTATTAAGATATATAAAAAATTTATTTCATGATATGTAATGTAATATTTTATGTTTTGAATAAAAATATATTTTGATTAGAACCATCATTTACTATGTTTTTTTATTAAATATTTTTTTTAATTATATTAAATTTATAAAGAAATTTTAAATAAATACTAAATTAATATTTAATATTTTCTTGGGGTGTTACATATTTGGCCATACCAATCACCCCTATGTTGGTTGGAGGTAGAAGAGGAAACTATGCTGGGACCTTGTCTTGTCCAAGAGACCACTGAGTAGGTGGATTTGATTCGAAAGAGGATGGATACTGCATAATCTCTCCCAAAATCTAATGATGATCGATGGAGGCACCCTCTAGAGTTTGAGGTTGGAGATCAAGTTTGATTTTATGTCGCATCAAGGTTGGGACACAGGAGGATTTTAAGACATGGAAAGATTTCACTGAGATGCATCGGGCAATTTTTGGTTTTGGAGAGAGTTGGGACGGTTTCCTATCAGTTATAGTTACCATAGAGGTATCGAGCTATGCATGCCGTCTTTCATGTTTCTCATCAATGACACTAATTTTCAGACTCATCATACGTTTTCCAACCCAAGGTGGTTGAGTTGGAGGGGGATGCATCCTTTGAGGAAAACCTTATTCGGATTGTGGATCGTAGCACGAAGGTTCTCTATGGCCACTATGTTCCTCTAGTATGGGTTCTATGTGAGTATGGCTGAGTGTAGGATGAGATATGGGATAGGGAGGCCAAAGTACGATCACAGTGTCCAGAGTTGTTTATATATTCATCTTCACCACCCTTCTAAGGGAAATTCAAGGATGAATTACTTTAAGGGGGGAGGTTTTTAAGAACCCGAATCTTCATTTCAGGTATTGATATTTTTTGGGTTATTTTTTGAGGAAAAAGGAAGAAATGTGAGTTTTTTAAGTACATGACATGTACTTATGAGTACACAACTTGTACTCGAGTACCACATATAGCTATGTACTAGACGTGTAACGTCTAAGTACATGGATGTGGATATGACCTAGAATATTGCATAATGTGGGGGCCGGTTAAGCGTACTACATGGCGTCTACATTAAATGAGCATGCCATTTAGTTTTCTTTTTTATTTGATATACCATATCAGGGTCGCGTCTCATGTCCAGAACCAAATTCTTAATCTTGGGTTTCATACAACAGTGTATGGGAACTATGAATGAATATTGATCCCCTATTTCTCTATCAGACCTCTGATTGAGATGTCATTGGGTGAGTTGGAATCCCACCAGTGAGTTCTCAATTCCTCCAAATCCCTTCTTTCAGATTCCTCCCCTCTTGTGAGTTATTCAAAGTTGGGATGTTTTCACCTTTTTTATATCTATGATATTTTAGGCCAATTCAAGGGCCTACATTTAAGAGAATTCATTGTACGACATCAGGGTAGGGGTTTGTGGATTTTTTCATGTTTGGATAACATATTATAAGATTGTCGTATTCCCACATATGGGGTAATATGTGTTTCGGAATTAAACCCTATTTTTCACCTAATATGGTTTATATAATTAATAAAGGTTAGTTATTTATGCGTAAGTTTATATACGTTGTTTATGGGAGATCGTGGGTACATTTCCCTTGATTGATTTTTTATGGTCGTTTTCTCTAGGATGCCTATTAGGTTTAACCTTTTTTCTATGCCTTGATTTGTTAGGATGAAATTAATGATTATGTGAAATGCCTGAGGCATGCACTATTATATTTGACAAAGGGGTATTTTACTGTGAGAGATTCCCAAGGTAGGGTCCTTTAAGTATGGTTTACTATTTTGTTGACCTAGGGGTATTGACTTTTAGAGCTTCCAGGTGGTCATCAACATGGGGGTTTAAACTGTGAGACGTGCCCAGGTGGTCGTTTATATTTTGTCGATGATATGTTTACCAAGGGGTATTGACCATCAAAGCTTCCCATGTGTTCATTTGTAAATGATTGTTACTATGGTATACCAAAGGGGTTAGATGATGAGAGATTCCCAGAGGGTCGTTATTTAAATGAATTTTTTTTATGTTAGACCAGCGGGGTTATACAGTGAGAACTTTCCCAAAAGGGTCAGTATTGAATAATTGAATGATTTTGATAAGTCTACCATGCCAAATAAAAAGCTTGGACTTGATCATTTTTTTATATGTTAGTCTGAGAAATCTATTTGTTACTATTTTACAGGGGATACAGAGCTTAGGCTAGATCCATAGGTTTTCATGATTCAATGAATTGAATAGTAAATTTGAATGAATGTGATTGAAAACTCTATGATTGTTTACTTTTGAGTACTTCATATATTATTGCTTCATTTATGGATATTTTCTACTATATATATATATATATATTCACTTACATTTAGGCATATATCTTTTGGTGGTTTTCTGCTGGGGTTCGTCTCACACCGTGTTTGGATCATTCTTTTAGACATGAATAGATTATACGATTGTAGTATATATAAGAGAAAGTGACCTTATTCAATAGGTAATTGATTTATCATAGATCTAGAGAGTATGGGACCACTCTGAGGCTTATGATGTTGTTGGAGTTTACTAACTTTTCGAAACATTTCTTTCTGTATTTTATTTCCAGCATTGTGACTTGTTTGGATGATTTCCTTAACACATGAATCATTCATATTTTATAGATGTGATTTGTTTGATTTAATTTTAGCCTTTTGTTTTTTACATATATTTTATGGTATTATTTATTTTTCTATTTTTTACTATTTTCCTTCCTCTTTGTATACTCTGTCAATGAGGGCATAGTTTCACTATTATGGCACCTTGGCCCTCACTACTAGTTTTTGCCTCTGGCATTTTGGGAAATTTTGTTTAGGTTAGGTGACCAACCGGGTTCAGGGAACCTTTGGGTGGCACCTAGATTCAAGAAGTTACAAAATAGTAGTAGTTTTTTAGGTATAGTAAGATCCTTCAAAGTTATCTTATGGGGTGGTTGATTAAACCCCTCTCTCTTCTGGGTTTGGTTTCGAATTATTGAGGTTGAGAATAGTTTGATAGGTATCTGATGTAATTTCTCGGACCTCTCAAGTCTATTACATGGGGAAAATCTGGTGGTTGGGGTGTTCTAAGAGGAAATGATTACTCATTTCAATATTATGTCAAAAATCTAGTTTTTTTGTCAGTGGGTGGTGATGGTAGGTTGTGATGGTGAGTCACTAACAGTGAGTCGCAATGGTGACTCTCAACGGTGACTCACAATGGAGAGTCACTGAGGATGACTCGCACCGATGATTCATGATGGTAGGTCATAATGGTATGTCTCCAGTGCTGACTTGAGATGGTGATTCATCCAATGGTGGCTCGTCCAATGGTGACTCATCCAATGGTGACTCATCCAATGGTGACTCATCCGACGGTGAGTCGTCTAGAAGTGAGTCATCCAACAGTAGGTCACCTAATGGTGAGTCACCCAATGGTGACTCATCCAATAGTTTCTCATCCAACGGTGATTCACCCAATTGTGACTCACCCACTAGTGACTCGTGATAGTGACTCACCCAATGGTGATTCATTTCTGACATTTTGTTAAAATTTCATGTTTTCCCTATATTTTACATTTTCACCAATTTGACATTTTCTTTGACAAGATTTGAGTTAAATACCATATTTAAGTGTTTCTAATCCATTTTAATGGATATAAAATGTATAATTAAAATAATAACTCTTTGGAGGCTTTTATATAGTCAAAATGCATGGTCATGATCATGATTTAGCTTCAATGGATTTTGAAACTCTTTCTTCTGTTGATATAGGATATATCCTTTCTAAATTTGTGACCCTTTCTTCCTTGTATTTTTTCCTTTCCTCTTTATATTGAGCATCACAAAACCTTTCTTCTCTAAGAATTCGTTCATCTATGATTCACCCATGAATCATGTTTACTTGGCACCTTCTGCACCCCATATTTGGTGTGAGGAGGAGGTTTTGATCATCTATTTCATAAGGTAGAGATCGATTTGTCTCTATTTTATTTATTTATCATGTGGGGTGGTTGTATAAATGTATTGTTTTAAAATATAAAAGGAAACTAAGTTAATAAAAATAATTAAATCTGTTTAAAGATCAACATGTAGGGATATGAAAAAGTGACTTTTGTTCTACTTTGTTATCGATTGATATTTTTATTGGTACAGGATAATCACCCATTGAAAATCATGTACATTGTTGGTATTTGTTTGACAAGCTATAATGGATTGTAAATTCTTTTTTTTTGGTCTTATGTTGAAGGATTTTATATGTATAAAATTTATTAACCACGTATATTCGTTTAAATAAATCGATTCCTTAGGATAAAACTTGTTCTGTGATCACCCCTGGGTTTAAAAAGTTTAATAAAAGAACAAGAGCCTTATTAAATATTGAAGTTGTGCATGTTATGCTTGTATGGTTCTATTTTTGAGGGTATGGTTGTGTGTGGGGTTTTCGGGTGGTTTAGTGGAATATTTGGTTGATATATTATTTGATTGTGGAATGGATGAGCAGTGTTGTGATGTTGGACTACAACCGGGTTGTGTTTTGTTTGTGTTACTCAGTGTGGTGTGTTTGTTCATTTGGGTTGTCTATAGTTATGATAAGGTAATTTAATGTGAGTGGCTTTGAGTTGGTGGTTTATTTTTTGTGGTTGAGATCATGTATTGGGTGGAATAACTTTGAAAATGATTATGGTAGTGGTTGGCATGGGGGTAAAGTGGAGAGGAAATGTGGAGTGAGTAGTTTAAACAATGTTTTTTTCCTCTATATGGTTTATGCTATGTGGAATATCAGGTAATTTGGTTGGTATCTACATAGGTAGGGATGTAATGAATAAATGGATTTCCTAATAAAGTAATATAATTGGTTAAATTAGGTGGATGGGGTTATGAATTGAATTAGGGCTTGTTGGGTAGTTTTTCATTTAGAGGTATTAGAAAAGGAAATTTTTTGGGTTGGTTGTTTATTGAAAAAACACATTGGTTGGGATTATTGTTTGATATCTATATATATACTTGTAATTCCTTGTGATTTCTATATGCACCCCACCCTAGTTGATCATTATGTAATGAACACACCCATTATCACGAGGGAGGGTGTACTTTCCCAAAAAACCAGTGGTTGGATGGATCGATGGTTATTGGATCTTCCCCGCTCTCTATTCTAGGAATTAGCATCCCAACACTCTTTGGGATGTTTTTGGTACATTAATGGGGTCTAGGTGTCTACAGGAGAGGTGTGATTTCCTAGGTGTCTTCCTGATGAGGTGTTGTTGTGGCCCAGATGTCTATGGGCAGGATGTGGTACGGTTGTGGCCCTGGTGTGTGTGGGATGGATGTGGTGAGATTTTTTTTCCCATATTTTGGGATGATATCTAAGGCCCATGTGTGTGTTGGTGGGTTATTACATGGGTCTTGTATAAGAGTGTAGAAGTTCTAGGACATTTTTCATAAGGGTGTGAGCAATTAACTAGTGGGAAGTGGTATGGGGTAACCAAACATCAATGTGCTTATTATATTGCAATACATGACTTTCATTATTTGGTGAGAATGACATGGTGAGGATAGGATGGATAATATTCCTTGTTTGGTGTTATTGGTTTCTGATTATTTCTTATAGCACCATTAGAATGCATCTCCCACTTGTGCATGAGAGATTTTGGTTTTACCCTAGTGAGTATACTCATATTATTTGACCTAATGGCCCGATGACCTTATTTTTTATTGATTTTGATAACCCCCCTTTCAAGGGATGAGGGTAAACCCTTACAAGGCCCATAGTCTCAGAGATTACACAACCCGTAGGTCTTAGTAAATATACAGACTGTACTTAGAACTCCTCCTCCTAGCTTCTTCATTGTGATATCAGCTCTCCACCTTTACATGGATGTTTGGCTAGGCTTCCCGTGCAAGCACAACTTGGTCCCAATGGTAATTCCATACCCTCTCTTTTTTACAAATAATATTAGCTTCTGATCTTGTTAATGAGCCTTCTTTGGTGAATGTTCCTGCTTTGAATCTTCTCTGGTGAATGTGCTTGCTCACCCAATGTATATGAAACTGCTTTCAAGTTTTTAGGAGGACTTCATGGACCGTGTTTGGAATTTTTAGCTCAGAATTTGGGATAGTTTTCATGTCATCTCTTAGGTTTGTTCTTTTGGTACTTAATTTAGAGTTTTTTTATTTCTATCCATTTAATTTTGAACATAAATGTGGGATGGTTTTGTATTTATATTATATATGTGTGTGTTTCTTGGAGTTGTCTTTGGATGAACCATCTTATATCTTGATCTTGTTTTCTTAAAAAGGGTAATGACTCCCATATTGTGAGAACCTTGTACCCTTGGTGTAAATCTCCACCCCAGGGCCTACTCGAGGAGGGATTTCAGAGTCACTATCTCACTTATTTTATTAATATATCAAGAGGGGAATGTTTATATGGATGGATTCATGATAATATTACATTAAATCCTCATTAATGTAAATGTTTCAGTCTACTTTATACAAAGATAATATATTATTTTATTCTCTATTCTCTTGTGGAAATGGATTGAGCAGTCATATTCTTTGACTGGCTCCAACTATCTTCATTGTTACATGTTTTGTACCTTTTGTGTGATAATAAACATTAGCTAATATATAATTATACTCTAAATTTTTATCTATAGATATAATTCATTTAAATATTTAAGTGGGAAATTATTCTAGAAAACTATAAATCATGCATTTAATAATTTTACTCAAGCGCGTAAAACTTTTTTTAAGTATATAAAATCATTTTAGTATTTTTAATGAGTACATAACATAATAGCTTTTTTATTATATAACTATATATCAGAAATCTTTCCCCACTTGAGGGTAATGTGAGTATAGATGTATTGATTAACATCTTCTTTCGCTCCTTGAATCTCTCTCTACATTAATCCATCTATATAAAATTTAGTCCATTCTATGTAAGATTGATTATTAGTTTTTCCAATCATGAGATATATTAAAAAATAATCAATAGTATTCTATTAATACATGGAAACCATTTATTTCAATTATAGATATTAGTCTTCAAAATTATTCTACTACCTTTTTCATTGATGATTCAATTTTAATATTTATTATTATTGTAGTATATCCCATTAATGTGACTTTCTCTATCTAGATTAATAATTTAATATAATTTGTATAAAATTTTTCCTTTAACAATGTCTTTACCTTAGTAATAAAATTCTTCTAGAAACTTTCCTTTATTGGGAAATATATTATAATATAACTTACAAAGATACCAAAAAAATTAAATGTGGTGTCTATTGGGACTAGTAATCATTTCTATGAAAACTATTGGATATTTAGTGAGTTTGAATAGAATCACTACCAATCCATAGGGTCTATATATTGTGTGAGAATATATCATTGGAATATCTTCCTCTATGTTTAATTGATAATATCTCAATCAATGATCATACTTGTAATAGTACAGATCCCTTTATAGTTTCCTAAAAATGTTTTCAATCCATATAAGATGATTATTTTTCATTATCATGATCTTTTTCAGCTCATGATAAATAATATAGAGATGCATTGAACTATCCATGTCCTTGAAAAATAGAACTGGGAACCCCTAGATAATAACTTTAGTATAAAAAACTCATTTTCAAGTTCTCATGTAGTTTTTTATTAACCACTTCTAGTTCAATGTGGATATTCTTTAGCAACTCTATAATCTATATAAAACTCTGGTTATATGTTCTATCGAGAACTCAAACACTTTATTAAGAGTGTGACCTAGAAAATTATTAGGGAATATATAATCATATTATCTATTTATGTAAATATCCTTTAGGATGATCCTTTATTTTTCCATAACAATTTTCAGTGAATATGATTACTTATAAGGAAAAAATATCTATGTTTGAGAGTTAGTTTCTAAAGGTCAAACGTCATTTCCCTTGAACCTGTATAAAATAAAATATGTTTTGGTATATGGAATGTGATTTACCTATGTTCTTTGTGGATATTTTCTCTATATAATCATATATAATCCATTCCCCCTATATCATTAAATTATTCCAAATAACATGTGATAAAAATCATCAACAGATTATCCTCACAAACATTAAATGAGAAAATTTATATACTAGAGTTAAAGTGATTTCACCACTGGGTGATTTCACCTATAAATAAAACCCCATGTTCTGATGTGGTGTTTGGATATTTCTATAGAACATAAATTATATAAACATGTTTAAAACTTTAATAAAATAACAAATTTGAAATTAATTATGGATAGTAACAATACATGTCTATATTTGAATTTTTTTTAATAATTTACTAAAATAAAAATAGTTTAAATCAATAAAAAAGTAATTTTAATCAATATAAAAGATCAAAACAATATATAAAATCATTACAAATATTACTTTTCCTATGAAACCATTTTGTTAAACTATAAAAAATTTTATTTAACTGATAACAATTTTGGTTTAACCCTAGTTTTTTTATTCTTTTATACTTCATAAAATAATTCAAAAAAAACATTATAAAATTATCATTTAAAAAATATAATGAAACATATTTCATACAAAAAATACTAAATCATTTTTATCATAATTAACAAAAATAATGTGAGAGATCTAGAAGTTGTGGGACTTTCAGTGATTATCTCTTTATTATAAGAACTTAAAAATAATAAATATAATTTTTATTCCCATATTAATATAATTTCATAGATATCACTATAATATAATCAATTTACTTCATAAATTGGGGATATTAATAAAAAAAAATTACCTATAAATAACAGTAAGGAAATATTCATATAAAATAATAGTGGCAGTGTATAAAAAACATTTCAAGAGTCATAACATTGTATAAAAAAAGATGCTTATTATATATAATCACATAGAAACAAGGAATAAATAAAATGATATAACATATTCATGTAATAATTCAAATTTTTAAAAATAATAAGAAATTTCATAATAAACAGAGGTCAAGGATCACTACAAAGATATCATAACATAATGTTCTCAGCTAACTGCCCATGCACTATACATAGTATCTTATGAGATATAATAATTAAAAAATTGGTTTAAGGGATTCATAATTTTGATCCCATCCATCACATTATAACTCATCATTCATATCTATTCCATATAAAAAATAAATAATATGTTAATAAAAATATTAAGAAAACCCCATGAAATTGAAATGGGTTAGAAAACTAGTCTCAAAGAATAACTACATAACATATCGTAATGCTTCCCAAAATAATTTGGGATTAATGAATTTTTTATATTGATAATATAATGAATAATAATAAGTCATAATATTAGGGTTCAAGTGGGGAAAATTAAAAAAATTGTGAATAGGTTAGTATTAAAATTAATATTTAAAATAAATTCTTTAGAAATTTCTATGAAACAATTAAATAATATAATCGGATAGGGGTTTCTAAAAAAATATCAAGTATATATTTCCTAAAAATAATATTAATTTTTAGAGGCCAAATAATATAAAATAAATAGAAATTTTGAGACATTAAAATAAACAATAAAATAATAAATTTCCACTTTTATCTATTTTCCATTAATAATGACATTGTGAAGGGAACTCGATAATCTTTTATATATCGAGAAAATTAATGTAAAGTAAACTAGTAATATAGAGAGGAAAGATAAAAATAGAAAATAGAATAATAATATGTGAAGAGTATGGAGAGAGAGGGATAAATAGAGAGAATAAACTGAAAGATAAATGTGTTTTGGGAGTTCGTTTACCTCAAATCCTTGCTTGTATGATTACTCTTCTAAACTATAAATCTCTTAGACGTAACTTCTTTAGACAACACATTATGATGTCCTAGTTTTTCCATTTCTATAGTAGATGGATTTAGAAATGTGGTTAGTATGTTTTTGGGGTGATTTCATTAGAGATTTTTCAAAAAACATTAATATTTGAATGTGGGTGGAAATGGGTGGAATAATGATAGAATTTATAGTTGGAGGGGAAGGTGTATTTTAAATAAAATATTGATAATTTTTTTAATCAACACTATTAATCGTATTGATTTCACTTGAGAAGTACATTAATATTTCTATCTAAAGTTATTGTAATGGTTTCTCACTCCATCTAAGAAATAATTAGTGATTTATTTATCTTATAAAGGAAAATACAATATTTTACCATATTTTACTATTCACCTTAGTATTCCATAATTTATGACAATTAAAAAACTTAACCCCTACCAAATTTTTATTTTCATATTCTAAAAATGAAATTAATTTTTATATAAAACTTTTCAAAATTTGGTAATTTTATTATTAAATTATAGTATAAAAAGTACTAATTTTTTTAATATTGTAAAATATTGTTTGATAACAATGTTAACATATACTAACATTATGTTATGTTGATTTAGTTATTATTTCACAGTATTTTGATACATATATTTACTTATTTAACAGATTGGGAACATTATATAGATTATTATTTGACCCAATAATCATTTTAATATTTCAATGATTAGGTTAGTATTTCAACGGTTATACTAACATTATAAAAATCATGTAATGATTCAAACTATCACATTACCAATAATTATATAATTTTACACATATTATAAATTCCATTTGATTCTATCATTCTTCATTCCTTAAATTTACTTCTTGGTTCCTAATTCTTTATTTAAAAAAATTCAATAATTTTTTAATTAGGTTTTCTTTTTATTATGTTGTATATGAGTATGATAATTCTAAGAACCCATGAGTAGATTGAATTTAAAATTATAATTTATTTAATTACATGTTTTTTTCCATAATTTTATGAAGTGTATTTATCATATATATGTAATGTTTTATATTTTCAAAATGAAATAGAATAATTTTTATTATGTGTATTATTTATTTTAAACCATATATTTAAAAATGACATGGATACACACAAATATATATATATATATACATATATATATATATATTAATGGGGATTTTTTCAAATATAAAATTATTTTTAATTACAGTAACTCTATGTGATATCCCATCATTGGGAACTTATCCATAGTTCCATAATCATATCAATAGTTCATCACTATAAATGCATGATCCCTTTTCCATACTTTTTCCACACTACATATAATAAACCCATTCATGAAGGTGGGTGAGTACAATATTTTTCAAGATATAACAATGAATTCTTATCCACATCATTAATATGAAAATAAAATATGCCTTAAATATTTTTTATAAAACATTCCATAAATCTATGATAATTTATAAAACTAAATAAAAAGGTATAAAATTTTTAAAAAATAAATAACTTATAATATTAGACCATAATTAAACCCAATATAAATTTAATTCCTTCTTAAAACAATTACCCATAAAATACCAACCATCAAGAAAACCTTTAAGAAACATAGAAACCATGATAAAACACCAATAATTAAAAGGGGCATCTCCTTTTAATGATCGAAAACACTACCTTACCCTTTTATGATATCCCCATTATTCTTGACAAAGTTCTAGAAAAAAATTTGTAATCATAATCCATTCCAATGTTGAGAAGTCATCTATTCACAACTATGAAATTTAAAATTATATATCATCCCTCATGCTCTTTATACTGAAGGCCATTGAATTTTTATTATTTATTTGATAATCATCCTTAACTAAAATATCCCTTTGAACAATGATTATAATATTAATAACTATCAAATTTAATGTAATTTTTAATAAAAAAATTTGAATCCTAATTTTGATTATTCCTAATTTTTGAGAAAACACACAAATACCCAAAGATATGACAACTACAATTTCTCCAAACACAAAATATAATTTGTTTTAAAAAAATAGAAAACACCATCATTAAATAATTTTAAGTAAATAAAATTATTTAATTATAATATCAAACACTAGAAAAATGAATTTCAAAAAAAATATATTACAGAATAGTCTATCTATCTCAACTAGATGATTCAGCTGAAGCACACCATAAAATGAAATATCCAAGTTCATTTTAACATTATCAATTTGTTGACCATAATATCCCTAATTTATTATATCCCTGTCATCAAATTTCACCAAATGAACTCTTGGTTTTGGTCCCCCATTGCAAATCCAATAACTACCAAAAGAGGAGATATCTGAACATCACACACATTCAATCTTGTGTGTAACAACCCAGTGATAGAAAAAGGAAGAGTTATGCTAACTAAGATTCATCCATTTCCACACTCAATGTTTCCCAAGACAAATATCTCTAATTGATAGGAGAGAAAGTATATATAAATCACAAAAAAACAATAAAATATATGTTTTATGGGAGTTTTCAAGTGATTTCATGACCATGTTACATGGACATTGGAATCATGAAATCATTAGAGGTAAAAAAAATTCACATGAATAGTAGGTAAACATGTTCCCCACAAGCATGCATCAGACCATAAATTTTATTATTGGAATTCTAAGATCAACTTTTACGGATACTGTTGAATTATGCATGGTCATTAGATCATGAACATACCTTTGAACCCTTTAAGATCCATTAAAAATGTATAATTTTAGACCAAAACTCAAAAACCATCAATATATATCCAAATAATCATTATATACCTCAAAATTCCAATAATACTTTCCATTATTGATCTTCCTAGCCTTCTGAAGATATAATTTACTATTGTTTGAAAATACATTGGACATTTTTAATTCATAAAGTATTCCCCCACCCAAGTATCATCTTTAATGGGGTTTTGAAACAAAAACACACAAAGTAATTAAATAGTGTGTCCCCATAATAAATTATCTTAGTTGTCTATAATATAAATAAAATCATTAAAAAAACATGTATCCAACTCCAATTAGACCAAATGAGAATATGTGAAGTGTTTGATATTTATTTCCATGAATGGGAGATACAGAACACATTGTGTATAAAATTGTAATGGGGAGATAATTCAAATTTTTATGCCACACCCTTATTATTCAAAATAATTTGTAGTGGCCTCACATATATAGTAGTCATCTTCCCCTATTCCAATGCATCCTTTATCCAAATCTTGGAGACACCTATAGAAACACCTGATCATCCACAGTAAACTCCAACGATCATAAAAAAAGATTAGTATAATAATTTTTATTTCCATTATTTGTATCCATACACTTATAAATTAATTGACTAATAATCATCATCGATCAAGATCAATCCCATAAAGGAAGATTCTCACACATCAAACAATACAGGGATAAATAAATGGTTTCCCATAGATCCCTTCAATGGGATTCATCGTAAGTATTCTCTAATGATATTTAATATATTATAAATCAACTAATAAAAGATTTTATTAATAATAATTTCTAAATTTCATCACATATGACCTAACCAAATCATTAATTGTATGTATGGTATCCTTAGACACTCTATCTATGTGGGGAGGATACGAAGAATTAAAATTTAACTGTGTACCTATTAAAATTTGGAATTCCTTCCAAAACTATTAGGTGAAATAATGAACCATGTTTGAAATAATTAATTTTATCACACCCTCATGTTTAAATAATTCCCACATATATATATATATATTATCTTTTCCATAGTATTCAACTCCAAAATCCTTATAAAATGATCTGATTTAGTTAATTTATCCATTTCTACCCATATAAAAATATTCCTTTTTATTAAATTAAAAAAAGGAATAAAAAAATCCTTCATAATATTGTCCCAATTTCAAGCTAGGGAAGGAAATGGTTTTCACATTACATATATCCTTTTATGTTATAAATTTACCCATTGATAGGACTAAAATTTTTGTAACAATTTAAATAATGTTACTTTTTATACTCGAACAAAAAAAATCATTTGATGTTCTTTCATATTATGTTTAAACAATAGTAAACTACCTAGTTAAAATTGTGAGGATATTTTAATAATTCAATTAAAATCTAGAAGATAATAACTAATCATTTTTTAAAATAAAATATCAAATAAAAGGATTTTGAGTATCTTTTAAGTGTCTCTCCTCCATTCAGTGGTTCTTTAATTGCCACACATTTTTAATCTATGAGCTAAGAATCCCACACCTCATCCTAAATGGTAATCATAACCAAATTCTAAATTATACCATCTGCTCGACTTTTTTTGTGACATCCAATATCAAATCTTTAAATCAAATCATGAGTTACAATTACATCATATGTTCATGAATAATATATTAATGTGATTTATCACTAAAATAATCTACTACATTTTTTTCTTTCTGTAACCATTGCAAAATCTAGGTCATTCATCATGTAATTACTCTATTTCAACCTCAAATATTGTTATCCATAATAAATTAAAATATTAAACTACATCTAAATACATATAATACCTATAATTGAGGTTTCAGAATAAACAAAATATACATCACCAAAATTAGAAAATTTAATATTGGGAGTCATTTTTAACCAACACATCAACTCCTGAAAATGATATCTAATGATATTACACAATGCGTTCATCGTTCCTAGTTTAGTCCATCATTGGTAAGTGATAAGTATATTTCGCACATATATTTTATGATATTTTAATGTATTTATTTATGTGTTTAATTTAATAATATTTACAATTTTATAAATTATTGACTTGTTTTATGTTTTATAGATGGAAATAATGAATATTTTGAAATTGATTCAAAAGTTGATGAATAATTGAGATAAAAGACACTTAAAGCCACAAGGAAAGTAAAGCAGCACCATACCAGATTGTTTATGATACAAAAGAGATAGAAAACTAGAAACGAATAGTTTCATGATGTGTAACACAATTACACAATGTAAATTCATCAATAAACTTCCCCCACCAGAACTAATCGTGACATGATTACAAACTATGAAAGTCAGTTAAACGTTGTCAGTTCAAAATATATGTCATAAAAAGAGTCAATGTTATGAATCTATGAATGATATTCACATGAGATTCACACATATTCAAAAATCATAGAGGAAGACTGGGATCATAATTACTTATCACGTAACCACTTTTCACGCTATGTAAATTCATCACACGAGATTTCAAAGTACAGATTCTGTGTATCTTTAAATTTTCACCAAATCTATGACTTAGGACCCACCCAATACCACCATTTGACAATTCCTTAATTATTTTCAGCATTTTACAAACCATCTGGAGCCAATAAAAAGATGGATAGGCTATTCCTGTTGGTGGAATTTAAATCTAGATACATAAGCCCGGTACGGGAAGCTATAGGGAATTTCCTAGGGTTTTATTCATTTTCTTTATGCTTTAATGTTATTTTATCCTTCTAGAATATTATCTCATAACTTGGATTAGGGGGTCAACATTACACATTTTAGGTTAATTTAATAAAAGGGGGAAGGTGCATTTTATTTATTTCTTTTCCTTTATTCATGTATTTGGTCTTTTTGATTTCTTCAATCAATTGTGAATCCCTTTATTTTTGTTCTATCATTACCCTTGATATTTTAATATAAAAGGAATTTTAAAATTATGGAACTGATAAACCTAAAAAACACATTATCATTTTTGACTTTATATGAATTCATGTTTAAATATTGTGTCAAGACAAACTTGATTCGGAAAAACCCTAAATTACCAGACCAAGGTAAATTGGGGATTGCTTCATTAGGGATGGGATACCATGACAATTAGATCTTCCTCACCTCAAATATGACTCAATTAATGAATTAAGAAACATATTTTCTAAAATCCAATTTCACCCAAACCCTGAAATTAAAAAACGGTGGCACAGTTTCAAAATCGTCTACAAAAACAATCAATCTGCTACTTCATTTTCATTCTTCACTTTCATTAAATCAATAAAAATAATATTTTATCACAATTTATAATATTTAATAAAATAAAATCTTTTGAAAACCTAATCAAAATAACTCACCTTCTCTTTGAATCTATCTCACCCTAATGCTTTATTATATTTTAATTAATTGAGTTGTATAGTTTGAGTTTCTATAAATTTTGTTTTTTTATATACCCGTAGGGAATTAGAGATACCCTCTCAGTCAATAAATAATTATAAATATAATAATCATGAATTAATCATCTATAAAACACGTATAAACCCAAAAAAGTACATACATCAAAGAAAAATTTCAGTGAATTCCATGATAAAACTACTTTGATCATTTTAAGTTCAATTGATAAAAAAATTTACAGGATAACATGCCATTAAAAATATATATATGAGATTAAAAATTTATATGTTTATTATTTTTCAGAGATATAATGATAAAAAAACTCAAAATAACATCCTAATATAATTCATGATTTTCATTCAATATTGAAAAACCCAACATGTCATAAACAAATACAATGATTAAAAGAATTAAGAATTGTGGAAATGTGTAATTAATCAATTATATATAAATATCTAGGGAATTGTTGAGACGAAATATAATAACCCAATAGTCATAATGGATATACTAAATCCAAAAATATATCTTTTATATATCCATTTTCTTCATTCCATTTTGATGGAATTCTAACATCAAGTCTGTTTTGGAAATCTATTTATAACGTTGCAATTAAATGAATAAGTATCAATTAGGGAAAGAATGTATTATTTATTTAGATTTAAATAATTAAGCATCAAATAATAAAAAAATAAATTCAATGTGATACTATATTTCTTTATAAAATAAACAAATTTCATCCAATTTATATATTTCAGTCAAATGAATCCTTTATTATCCAAATCATATATATAAATTTTTAAATCTCTTAGTCGATGTGATACTATAAAATATGAAAGTAGTGATAAATGACATTAAAACACTAAATAAATTTTATAGTCTATGTAATTATCTATGTAATATTTTGGTAAATCATCAAGTAAAATTTCTAGATAGTGGGTAATATTTTCTAGAAACCAAAATTGATGTGTAAATTTCATTTACCTAAAAACCACTATAAATAACTGATATGATATAATCATAACACCTATTATTTTGGTTGATAAATTAATATCCATTTCCCCCCTTTAATATATTAATCTTATTATCTAATGCATAAAATGTCACATTTTAACTTTAATAGTCAATGTGAGAATTATATGTTGGAAAAAAATCCTTTCTTATGAGGATATCAAACATATACATTAAGAGGAATGTAAAACTAAATATAACATTACATTTCCTATCATTATAATACCTTATAGAAACTTAAATCCATATCTATCATTCTTTTCTAGTGATTTTTTTATTTGTATTACATGGTTCCCTATAAGATCCAAAGCAATATATAAGGTACATCCCAGATCAAATTTTTGGTTTAGGTAATGTTTTTAGGTATATGAAAGGTATTAGGGTTGTTTTAGGTGTTCAAGACATATAAAGGGGTGAAAAAAGGTCAATATTGGATGAGACCATGGTTGGTGAATGGCTGGTAGTTATTGTGCATCAAAAAAATGCATCTAGTGTAAGGGCCTTTCATGGTTAGTTAAATTGTATATTGTGGCCCAATAGATCATGTTGCTCGAGCTACCCTCAGATTGTGGGGAACAGATAGACACCTCATGGTTTTTTAAACTGTGTGGGTATCTAGAAAAACCATGTGCCTCAGTTTCCTCTTGGATAAGGGGAACTACATGGTTGGTGCACTGTTTGGAAAATAGTGTTTCCAAAACATGTGCCTCATTAAAATAGGGTTTTCCATTTCTTCATCTTGTACATAATTGTTTCTCCCCATTTGATACCCTTACATCTACAGTGATGAACAAAAATCCTCCTCTACCACCATGGGTGTTTCTACTTCAATTATTAGGTATTTTGAGTGTCATTTAGTGCTAATAAATTCTCTAGGTAAGTCTTCATCATATTTTCCTTTCATTTTATAGAAGATTCTTAGTGTGTTTATTTATATCCATTATAATCCCTAAAAAGATATTTTTTTCATCAGATCTTATGTTTGGGTGTTAGATGTTTCTTGGACAAGGATTTAGGTTCATGGTTTTATTATAATTTGCCTATGAGAATGAGGTAGGTGGTATATAATATTTTACAGATAGTCTTATTGTTATATAAGTGTATGCGGTTATTAAAATTTACTTATTACTATGATTTTAACTCTTCGTTAATAAAAGTAAATTGGGACTTAGATTGTGGTTTGGTACCCTTCTCATACCCTATAGGGTTCATCGATAACATAGTACTAAACCTAAGGCTTCCCATGGGGTAATCCAAACCTTGAGAATTGTGAAATGAATTGTTAAATGATGAGATAGGCTGATTATAAAAGTGAATTGTGTGTGAATTTTAATAATCTGTGCAGCCCTAGTTAATGGGATTATTGAGATGTTTATATGATAGTTTTTTCAAATTATTATGAGTATTTTAAATGGTTTAAATGATATGTTTTGAATTTTATCTAGTTATGGTTTTCAAGGAAAGAAAATAAAGTTTTGAAAATGGGTAATATTTTTAAAGGAGCTGTTGAACTCAAACTGTTTTAAAAATTGGTTTATTTAATAGATTTCCAATGATGAATCAAAATAAGGTAATGGTCCCATTTTGGTGGAAATTCCCATGGGTATCTTTGGAAGGGTTCATTAGAAATTAATACCAAGGCCCCTTCTTTGATTTCAAAGGAAGAAACATTTTTAAAAAGGGTGTATTGAGATGTTTAAAAAATGGTTTTTTGTCAAAGTATTTCATGATGTGATGTTTTAAAGAGAAATAAGAAATGGTATAAAGGTATTTTTGGATTAACAAGAAGAGTTATGTGATTTATATATTTTAATGTAGTTAAATGTGAAAAAATGATTTAAGAAAAGTGTATATGTGGTTAATGGTATTATTAAGTGGTTTGATTGAGGATCCTCTACTTGGGTTGGTCTAGATTAATATTGTTGGGCCACTGATGCATGGTATGATTAGGTAGTTGAATGGAGTCTCCTCTCCTTGGTTTAGGCTAGATTGATGCTTGAGGTCCACCGATGTCTAGTATAACTAGGTGATTCATCTAAGACTACTCTACTTGGGTTGGCATAGACTAATTCTCATGTCCCCAAAAATATATTTCATGGCTTGGGATATTGAACTAAGGCTCTATGCTCCAAAATAATGGACATAGTATAGTTAGCTGGACAGATTTTCCAAGTTACTTGGATAAATTGAATAGGTTACTAAACCCCATTTGTGAATAAAGTTATGTGATACCTTTCCCTATGTCATAGGTTCCCATCGTGGCCAAAGCAGGTTAGGTCAGTTGGTTTTCATGATGAAACATAATAGATAAAATTGATAATTAATAATTTTATAAGTGTGAATCAATTTTCTTTTGTTTCCCAGTATATTTAACCCAACTTGTTTTATCTACATACACTATTATATAGAATCGATATTTCTTTAAACACCATTGGTGGTGGCCTACATAGTTGTGCTCACACCCTGATCATGCTGTTATGATTCTTGGTAACCTAAGAAGAATATATTTTCTTTATGATACATGTTTATGATAGGGACTTGGTGTTTGGTTTGTACATGGGAAGATTGGTTGGGGCATGGGATGTCAGGACCGGGTCAAGACTTGGTACCATGTTTGGTATCTTTTATGGTTCTGGTATTGGATTCATTGTTTGTATGATTTCATAACATGTAGTGTATCCATTATTTTTTTATAGAATGTTTTACTTGGTTACTTAATAAAAATTATTTTATGTTCTCCATTTTTCTTTTTGTCAGTTATTTCACTGTAGATATTTTTACTTTAGTGGAGTTACTCTGATAAGTGGGTATAGTCACCCCATGTTTGACTTTAAACACGTGCTACTAGTCAGTGGCCTCAAGATTATGGGGAGGGATTCCTATGGTCATTTGGTGACCCATATTGGGGAACCGGTTATAGTGGCTACTGAGGAATGGAATTATATTCACCATTAATACCAATTCCCCAAATTGATCTACAAGATGCTTTATAATAAATTAATTCACATAGTCAATATAAAATAATGTTGAAATTGTAATAGAATAAAAAAATGATGTTCCTATAACTACATAATGTCTAGTGTGATCCCCTTTTATAACTTTCTCTATCATAATCTGTTGACCCTGTATTCTTCATAACTACTGTTATCCTCTATATAGAGAGTGTGCCTTTTATGATTCGTTTTTACTCATCCATTCAACTCATATAAAGTATTACTCTTCCTTTTAATGAATATATTGAGAACATTCAACTTTCTTCATTTTTTATGTGTCTATTCTAAACCCACCATAGTAGATTCATTAATTTAGGACCAAGAATACTACTTCCAGTGTCTAATATACCCACACCAAAATTATTTATTAGGTTTTTTTGGAAATCTCCCTTCTTATTGTCTAAGGTAACACACTAAAATAATCATACCTATACATAACACTATAATATGGAGGAACACATTGATATATCTATTCTATATGATGCTCCCACCCCATGAAAATAATTATCACTCCTTTTCTTTTTCTCAAAATTAAAACCATCACCTTCACATAGTGGTGTGAAAATACTCCATCTTGTATATTTTTTATTATCATAATTTTACTTTGATATAAAGTGGAAACCATTTACATCAATAATATGCGTGGATAAATACAACGATATAAAAATAGAAAACTAAGAAAAATCCAAAACATCACCTTATAAGAGTAATCAAAATTGGAGCGTTACATAAGATATCTATAAATAGAAAAACTACTATATTAACCATCAATATATATGAGACAATAAAAACATTATCACCCTTGATCATATGTTTTTTTATCCAGAATAAATTTTTCTAGCCTTTACGGACTCACCAGTAGAAACTTTTAGTGTTAGATTTCCAAATTCATAATATTGGTGACATAGTCTTTGGATATCAAGTATTATTATTATATTTCAATGATCTCACTAGTCATTGAAACATGGAATACATGAGGATAAAATTATTAGTTAAACACCTTCTCAAACCCTTCTTATATTAGCCCATCTAGAAACATAGCCAGATTGAAATTTTTTCATAACTCACTTATGAGTACCTTGAACACATAAAATACCAATGTTCACATCAAAAATACTGAAGTATCCAAGAAATAAATGATTTTTTAAACATATTTCATTAATATTAAACTAGTTTCGGTCACAAATCCACTAAAAATATATGAATGTTTTTTCTATAAAATGTTAACACCATGTCCGCCTGAGTTTATTAGGATGGAAAATATACAATAATAGTTTGATAATTATTCCCATAATTATAGATATTTCATAATCTGAAATTTTACTATTTAGAAAAAAATTATCTATATCTTACTCATGTTAATTAATTCTATGTATCATTGGAGATATCTTCCAAGAATTCCCAATCAAAACCCATTAAACCATGTTAAAAAAATATCTATGAATTAGAAAAACCACACAAAATCCTTATTATTTTTTTCAAAAGAATTTTAATAATAAATAAATATCATTGAAATTTCCTAAATATATCCTCTTATAATTATCCATTATTTCTTAAACATCCCCTACTAAACCGTAATTACAATAATAAAGTATTAGTTTTGACGAAGTAATACATTTAGAAAAAGCTTTGAAAATATAATATTTTAAAACAACTCATTTGAAAATTTATTTTACAATCAGATTCATGAATTTCATTAAAACCATGAAACCATGATTCATTTACTATAAATTAATTACAACGTAGTATATAAAGACAACATTTTACGTTAATCAAGGAAAAATAATCACTCTAACATTGGCTATATTATATAAATTGAATAGTAACCATGTTATCTACCCACCTATCTTAGTAACACATAGATCAATACATGTAGGGTAGTTGATACTTTCTATAACTAATTTATGAGTTCCCACTCAACCTATCTTCACACCTACTGCTAAAATGTTAAAAATTGGTAATAATTGAAAAAATATGATCAAGAATGTTTCACATCAATATTACCTGAGTCATGTTAGAATTATACTAGGTGATATGTATATCCCCAAGATCTCTATAGTATTTTATTAAATGATAAGGAATTTTAAAGTATGATTGAATGATAATTTTCACTCTAATAAACCACATTCTTCATGCCATGAATTTATAAAAAATTTATTGAAGTATCCTTATGTCAGAAATTCCAGACATTGAAGATAAATAATATAAAAATAATTAAAAATAAATCCTATGGTCACATATAGAATATATGAAATATTCATTAAAATATGAATGATAGAGTAAAGAATACTATAAGTGTGTATAACCCAAAATAAAATATGTTTGGGGGAATCAAATTAGACTCTCCATAAATAAGTATTTAATTCCTCATCTATTAATACAAAATAGCCATTTAGTTTACCCATCATAATAAAATATTTTGACAAATATTTTTTGTCATGGATACAGGCCACCACCATTTAAGTAGGAAACGTATCCCTTTATTATGTAGTAGTAAATAAAATCTACACATCCGTCAAGGTATATGAGTAGGGTGTGATGATAATATGAAAAATATTATCCCCAAAAATTTCCATGATCCCCATTAAAGTGAATATTAATTATTTTTAACAAAATATTCCCAAAAAACCATGACAATTAGGTAAATTTAATATAAAATATCTTTACGCAATAAATACTCTATCCAATCCAATAAAATATCAAACCAATATAAATTCCCTTCTTATAAAATCAAATGTACCTTATAAACTAAATAATTAACTAAACCTTGGGGGAACATAAATTATATGATTAACAAAAAAATTGTACCTCATACTCATAAATGGACCAACTGACAATGAATTTTTGACATCCCTAACACCCCGATAAGGAAGTTATAGTTAGGCGTGAATTTTGATACTTTTCACCCCTAAAGGCCACAAAATCATAATTACGAATTTCTAACTCATGAAAGAGGCCTCAAAAACCTATCCTGTATAAAAATTATAAATTAAATAACCAAGAAACTTAATTTATTTAAAAACAATACTATCTAAATATACTTTTAAATCTTCTTAATTTTGTGGAAAATATACTTCTTCCTAGAAATGCAACTTCCTATTTTTCACAAAAACCATCTTTCCAAAACCTACTTTTTCAAAAAATAAAAACCACAATCATTAAATAATTTTAAATTCACAAAGAAATTGATTTTATAAATCAAACCATATTTCTCACAAAAATAAAATATTGGAGAATCTACCACCCACAATAAAGTGATAATAAATAATCAAGCCTTTAAATAATATATCTATACTCTATATTCCCTTATCATGTCCCAAATTACTATATTCATAATTCATTAAATACCCATCACTTCATTTCATCCCAAAACTATATTTTAAATTTTTTCACCAAATTAAAATGAATAACAAATAGAAAAGGAGAGGTTCTGATATCATGTAGTTTTGATCATGACTCCAACTATTATAAGACCCAATAAGGAATGGTTGTATATAGAAATATTCATGAAAATTTTGAAACACTCTCTTAACATAGAGATATAAGTGAGTGGATACAAAAGATATTTGACTCACCAAAATCTAGGTAATGGATAATTTTTGGGAAGTTTTTTAGGAAACTACATGATCTAACTACATGGTATGAATGGTTGAGAACTCCTTATGTGATAAAATATTACTTATAAATGTTTGAAAATCATGGTACCTGAGACCTAGAGTCCAAATTTTTATTTTTTATTTGAATGAAAAAATTACATTTCATGACTAACTATGAATTATGAAATGTTTTTAGGATATGCCCGTATCCATATACCCTCATAAAACCCTTTACAATAGTAAAATTTTACCATAACCCCCTCCCCCCAACATCAATATATATAAAAGTAATTATATGAAACTGAAAAGTTCAAAATAATGAGATTTCCATTTCTTAGGTTTATTTTAAAACTAAAATCTAATCATGATATGTAAACTATATTGATTCTTGTTATTGTCATGTATAATAGTCTTCTGATCCTTATATAGTACAATGTTAGCTCAGTAACCATCTTATCACCATGAATTTGAAGTTTATATCCAATCAAGATTATAGATAATTTTTTTTGTATTTATTTAAGATAAAACATTTCTTTAATTTCTCTTCTTATTGTTCATAAAAAATAAAGGTATATTTAAATTTTTTGTTGATTTTGAGATTAAGAAAACATGTGAGTTAACCTATTGTTGATATTTAACACTTTAATTTTAATAATTTAACCAATTCCTTTAATGATACAATTTTACATCCACTAGTGATGATATCATTAGTGTATATAAGAACCATTAAATATTCATTGTTTAATGATTCAATAGAGAGTTTGTGATCAACACCAAATCTATTGAATTATGTAATATTTAATTAAAAATTAAAATGACCATAAAAATCCTATGGTTAATTATTTAAACCATTTAAATATATTTTTTAATGAAACACCTTTCCCTTTTCATAACCAATTTGGATATGAACATGATGTTTTATAAATACATCTTATTTAAGTAATCTATTCAAGAATTGAATTTTCACATCTATTTAATATATCTTTTAGGTCCTTAAAATTGAATCCACCAATAATAATTTTTTTATTATCAAGTATAGACACTAAAATATAAATTTATTATATATCTATTCCTTTTATTTGAGCATATACTTTTTATATTATACTAGCCTTATTCTAGATAACATTCACACGATCTTGATTTTCCTTCATCACTCACTCTATTTTATTGATTTTTTATCATTTAAAAACATCACCATATCCCATGCTTGATTAATTTGTATTTGTTTCAGTTCGTTATTATAAAAACAACCCATGATTAGTATTTAGTCAATTATTTAAATAACAACAAATAAACCTATGTTAATTGTGAAGTTTGATCAATACCCCCACTAACATCAATATTATATGAGAGTAGTTTTTCATTGAATGATTTGTTAGTCATAAATATCATATATCTATATTCTCAATAAAGTTGGTGGTTGAATTAAATAAAAGATAAATAATATTATGATTCAAAATCAAAATAATCATAATGAGAAGTGCATTTGGGTTTTATTGATTTTTTTAAAAAAATTCCTCTTACTCAATATTTTTTAACGTAACATATTTTCTATATTTTTTCACCATTCATCTTAAATGACATTGAAATCATTTATCCCAAAAAATAATTCAAGATTATTACTAAGAAATTATTATTCAATAATATTAGTTAAATAACCATGAAATATTTCCCCATTACACATGTTTCCATATATAATTTGTGGCCCTTACATATTATATTTATAGTATATATATACAAAAACTATAAATATTTTTAATTCCATTTTCCTTCTATTGAGAATCATATATTTTGTTCTATTCACTATAGTAAAAAACCATATACATTCTTTTATTTTATACCATAAATATTACTCCAACATTCTAATAATTAAGTAGGACTATACTTTGAATGAGTAATTTTCTCTCTATATTGTTCACCATTCAATTTCACATTTCAACCTCCCCATTTTTTCTAGTTCATACAAATAAAACCTCAGGTTTAATACCTAGTTATTCTAAATAATATTCAACTTCAATGGATTTTTTCTCAATTATAATATTTAATAATTTTATTTGTATTAATCTCTTGGTTTAATTTTTTACCCACCTCAAAACATCTTAAAACATTACTTCACCTAATTTTTCTTCTTAATGAATATAATGAATCCTAGAAAACTATATACATCCAAAAAAATTATTTTCTACTCTTATTATTTCATGTATCATATAACCAATAATTCCAATGTAAACCACATTTTGTACAAACACCCTCATTTTTATTAAATAACTTCTCCATCATTTTAAATATAAACAAAAAAATACCAGTACAAATCTATGATCCAAAGGTTTAGTGTCTTGGAAAAATTAGGATCATACATAACTTTTACATAAAAACATAAAAATTTATTTAAGTAATTATTATTTATCCTTTTAAAATCTATCCTTCTCCATAGTACATGTAATCACCCGAGGATGTACATTAATTAAAGGGGTGAGCTAAAATCATAATAGGAGGATGAATAGGGAACATGAATCAATGTAAAATGGTTGAGAAAAATGATAATAATCATCATCATATCATAAGAATATGATCAAAATAATCATCATGAAGGTAACATTTTATAATGGTAGTGAATGAGGAAATGCATAAAAATTAAATATCATGTCATAGTTGTCAAATATCACACATAGTTGTGAATAAATCTATCATTATGTTCATGCATAACATATGTTAATAGTAATAAAATTATTATTGTGAACAAATGTATAATTATTTTCATGCATTATATACAAAATCTCTTGAGATATATCACATTACCTAATGAATTTGAGGTTTATATAATTCTGGTACCGCCTATCACATCATAACATTTACATAATCAAGCATGCCACATAGAATGAATATCAATAAAATTCATGAATTAACCCATGTACATGAATGGGATATATAAGGATTTTATATATAATTATTTCATGAATAAAATTAGTTTTCCCAAATGTAAAATTTAATATAAGATATTTGGTATAAGAATAATTATTTTTAAGTGATGAAGAAATAACTCAAGGGTAATCAAGATGTGTTTTGGAAAGAATATTTATTTTGGAAAATATTTGTAAAATTAGATTAGAAACTGGTAAATCCTTGAAAATAAAATGTAATAAAAATTAATTTACATATTATGGATACTAAAATAATACCCACACTAAAACGTTTTCATGAAATATACATAACCCAAAGAAAGGGATTTGGGTTCAAGAATCCCCTAACCTTAAGTCTAAATGTTTTCTGTACTTTCACTTAATATCCTGGACAATGAAATTATATTCCTTAATTAAGAATACATATCCTCTTATACATGTATTTCATTTATTATAAATTTATTAAGTTATTTTATGACCATTTTTTTGAGTTAGAGTTTAATCTCTTCATTCTAGGAGCATTCATTTTCATGGTTTCGTCGTGGGTTTACTTGTATATAATTATTGAAGTTGTTGTAAAGAAGGAATAATTCTACATAAGTGAAATTATATGATATAAATGAAATTAAATAAGTTTAATTGGTCTAATATATCATTTTTTTCTAATATGAAAATGATTTATTTGACAAAACATTAATAATAAATGTTTAGTTTATTTTGGAAGCTTTACCGACCATCATTAACTAGTTTCATTTTATTTAATATTATATCTCAAAATTAGTTTAATAACATTAAAAAGAAATAATATAAATAATAAAATATTTTTTGACCATGATAATGGTTTTATTATCAGTCCTGAAGGTGGTAATGGAAAATAAAAACTTATCATCCACAAAGGCGGTTAACTAACATATCACGAATAATGTTTTCAGTTTTAGAATAAAAAGAGAGGATATAAGATTTGATGATGGTTATTTTATTATAAAAATAAAAATACAGTGTATATATTATATTTGAGTTATAATTCCTCTTCAGATATTGGAGGTAAGGATAGTATAAGAAAAGAAAAGAAATTAAAAGATAGGGAATGATGATTTTACCTCTTGAATGTTGTCTCCTTGAGAACGTCCTTAAGGCACTTGGGTTTGGACTTTTTTTATACCATCATATCTTGTACATGAGTAAGAAAATTATGAATAGAATTACGAATAATATATCCAATATAAAAAAAATAATTTGTGAGGATAATAGGTGGTGAGGGTGGTATTTATGGGGGAGGAGATGAATATTTTTTATTGTTATATTCATTAGATTATTATTTTTCATCAAAATATCAATAATGCTGATTCCTATGAGTATATATAGTAAATTGTTTATGATATTTTTAACCAATTGGTTCTTACAACATCCGTGACTCAATAATTCATGTATTTGACATAATATTTATTACCATAAATTACTGTATTTCACTATTCACAAAAAATTCAACTATTTTAGAAAAATAGCATAAACTAACCCTAATCATTTTTCAATGTAAATATTTAAAAAATGGACTCCATTTTTTGAATATAATTATCTAAATATGATATGTTTAATTTTTAAATAAAACAATCTTTTTTTCAAAAAATATTGATTCTAATATTATAACTAATTTCATGAAACTTTCAAAAAATAATTTAGGTCTCATAAAAATACCATATAATTATAATAAAATAAAATATTTATTTATGAATATATTTTTTGAAAATAAATATTCTTTTAAATCATTATATTAGTTATAAAATTATATATAAATAATTACAATATACAAAAAATATCAACAAATAATATATTATTTTTAAAACACTTATTTTCTTATTATATGATATAATTATATCATACTTTCATTGATAAGATTCATAAATTTTATTTATAATTTCAAATTTGAGGTAACTATTATATTGGATAGATTACTATTCCTAATGGTTATATTATTATTCCAATGGTCAGGTTACTATTATATTTTTTTTAAGTTCCTTAATTTCTATAAATACCACTTATTTAATTCTTAATTTATGAGAATAATTTTTTATTAGATTATATGTGTATGTATTTTATACAATATAAAATATTATAATAATTAAAATGTCATTGATAAAATTATAGGTTGTTACATTCTTCCCCCCTTTTGAAATTTCGCCATTTAAATTTTATTGTACACATAAAGGAGAAAATATGTGAGGGTATTTATTCTTCATTATTTACTCTAGTTCCTATGTCTCGTCATTATACTTATGGTTCATCCACAACACTTTGAAGAGGTGATTCATCTATTTGGGTATGAATTTGTCTCTATGGTCAAATAACTTCACGGGATACTCATCATATCTGATTCTTTTTTCTAGTTGTATCACATACGGGTTAAGTACATGTAATAGGCCCGGTATGTACTTCATCCAGGGAGATGAGTAGAACACATTATAAACATTATCCATATTTTTTGGAAGTGAAAGTTGATAATTCACTAATCCTATATGATCAAGGATCTAAAAAAGGAGAATATACCTTTGTCTAGGATTCTCTTTCTTTCCAAGCCACATGACTCTCTTCCATGGTAATATTTGAAGGGAGACTGTGCCTCTGAAATTAAACTCCAACTCCCTTTGACGGTTGTCATCATAGAACTTTTTTAGACTCTTAGTATTTTGATATTTTATTTGATAGATAAAATCTTATCTTCCATATCTTGCACTAAGTCATGTCCAAGTACCTTTCATTCACCAAATTCATACTAATAAGTTGTATTTCTACATCGCTTCCCATATTGAGCTTTATATGAAGTGTTATGAATACATAAGGGTAAAATATTTTTTAGGGGAATAAAAACAATGGGAGATGCTCATCCAATCCTTCTTTGAATTCCATTGAGATGACACTTGGCATTTCCTCGAGAATCTAAATAGTCATTTCATATTTTCCATCATTATAGGGGTGATAGGTAATACTAAAATTCAATTCAGTACTCAAATCATACTGAAGACTTCTCCAAAATTTATATATGAACCTTGGATCACTATCTGAAATGATCAAAATTGGTACTCCATAAATCCCTACCACTTCCTTTATATATAACATCAAATTTTCTTCAGGTGATAAATCATACCAAATAATAATGAGGTGGGAATTCTTGATGAGTTGATCCACCACACCTATTATCACTTTGTTTCCTTTGGATGTATTTTGGATACCAATGACAAATTCCATGGTCAGATTTTCTCATTTCTATGTGGGTATAGGAAACTATTTCATCATCCCTATAGGTTTTTTTCACGCTACATTAACTTTCTAACATTCTAAACATGTTAAGATATACTATGCAATATTCTTATTTGTATTTTCCCACTATAAGTGTTCTCAAATATCACAGTACATATTAGTACATCCATGATGGATGGGGAAGGATGACCAAAATTAATTATCCAGTAGTTCCTTCTTTAACTCAAGTGGTGATGTCACACAAAGTCTAGTTACAAAACCTAATCACATCACCATCAACGATGTGTAACTCATGTAACTTCCCTTACTTAACCATTTTACCTTATTTTGTAACTCCAGATCATCCCTTTGTTCCTCCTTGATCTTCAACTAGATATATGGTTAGGAAATAATTTGGGAAACATAGGATGTATTCCATACTATCATGACTTCTAAATGCATCATCTACATATCCATGAAGAAATGGTCCTCCTCAATCCACATCATGGATAGAGTATCAGGTTCTATTCTGTTAAGAGCATCATGTAACCTTTTTTCTTTTCTAAGATAATAGTTAAAAGAGAAATTATAGTCCTTGAGAATCTATAACCATCTCTATTGATTAATTTTGATATCCTTTTGTGTGAATATAATCTTTAGTCTCTTATAATCTGTATATATGTCGCACTTCTCACCATATAGGTAGTGTCGCTAGATTTTTAAGTAATCAACTATTGATAGGTGTATTTCATGCAATGGGTAGTTATTCTCATCGATCTTCAACTTTGGTGAGGCTTGGACTATCTCTTTATCAATCTACATGACTATACAACCCATGACATTTTTTTAAGAATCACAATATATCAGAAAACGTTCTCCACTTATTGTTAGTGTTATTAAATATGGAATGATTATCCTCTAATTGAGATCCTTAAATAATTCCTCACGTTATTCCATTCAAACATACTTTACCCCTTTCCATGTTAACTTAGTTAGTGGGTTAGATAGTCATGAGAAATTCCTCACAAAACATTTATGGTACCTATCAAATCTGAAAAAAGTACAAATTTATTTGACAGTAGTAGGTCTGGTTCATTTATCAATATTCTCTTTTTAAGGATCTATAGAAATTCGAACAATTTTGATGATGTTCCTCAACAATGTGACATGCCACATCCAAAATTAATTCTTTTTTAATGTGGTATAAAATTTTTCCTTAATGTTTTCTGCACAATCCTTAGTTGTTTTTCATGTCCCTACTTTCTCTTAGATTCAATGAAAATATCGTCAATAAAAACTACCGTAAAATTTTCAGTTTAGTCTCTAAAGACTCTATTCAACCAATTCATGAATATTGTAAGGGAATTAGTAAGTTCGAAGGGAATTAAAAGAAACTCATAATTCCCATACCTTGTATAGAAATTATCCTTCTGGATATCTTCCTTATTCACCTATAGTTGATGATATCCATAAGTAATATCCAACTTTGAGAGGTATTGGGCTCTATGTAGTAGATAAAACAAACCATAAATCCTTAGAAGATGATACTTGATCTTTATAGTGATCTTATTGATCTCTCTCTAATCGATGAACAATCATATTTCTCAATCCATTTTCTTTAAAAAGAGTACTATAACTCCCCATGGTGATGTACTAGAGAGGAGTACAACATTTTGGTTGAGATTATGTAACCAATTAGTGTATTTATAGATATATCCACTTCAATGTATATGGGATTTTATTAAATAGTTATGGAAAACTTGTAGGATATAATGGAATTTTTAGAACAAAAATAAAATAATTCTTTTTATATTATTGAGTTAATAAAAATTTGTTACTTTTATGACATTATTTTCTTGATCAAATTCAATATTAGTGATAATATAATTTTTCCCATGGTCCATTGGATTCGGTTGCTGTTGATGTTGATTACCCTCAAGGACTAAAGGTCCAGTGCACTGGCTTGCACAGTGTCCTTACATCTTATAGTTGATTCATTTAACCATCGGTGGTGATCTCCTTTCATCCATCAAATTTTATAGCTTTTTCATGTATAATTTAAATTAATAAGAATGGTTTCCATATCTCCCACACTTTAACCATTTTCTTATCCCTTTGAGGCAACTCCCATAATTCTTCTTCACACATTTTGGACATGTGTGTGGTTTCATTCTCTTTCCTCATTTTTCATTTTATCTACCAACTAGAAAATATATTCTTCTCATATTATATCCATAACCATGGGACTAGTCTACGAACTCCATCTCTAATTTGAGAAAACATCTAAGTACCTCTTCCTAACTCCCAACGTCTTGGATATCTAGTTCCTTTCGAAGGTTTGGTTTTAAAACACTAATGACTCTATCTATTTTTTATCTTTGTTGAAAACAAAACTAGTGAAATACCTTGAAATACTTGTAAAGTTTTCTTTTTATTCCATTAACGATTCACCTTAATTTTTTTTATCTCTACAAATTATCTCTCCACCTTTGATCAAAGAATTATAGGGAAATTTTTTTGGGGAAATACTTTCTAAAATTCCTCCCACTCTATATCTTATATTTTATCCTTAAAATTGGTTTTATTAATCAACACACACCGTTGATCAACCTCTCCACCTAAATGATAAATGGACAGTGTCACTTACTAATTTATAGAATATGGGAGTATGGAAAAGATATTTTCTATTCATTTTCCCCATTTTTATATGAATATTGGATTAGAATATCTACAAAACATATGTGGTTGTTGCCTTATTAAAGACTCAATGTCTTGTTTCTCCATCTTGGGTGAAAGAGAATGTTATATTTGGTTGATGTTGTTGTTCATATCCTGATACATCAAGGTAATAATCTCCATAACTTTTTGAACTCCACATACCAAGTAACTCGGGATATCATTTGGAAAATCATTACATTTTCCCTCACATGAGTTGTTGGCCTTGTTTCTCCTAGTTCCCGCCATTTTCTAAAATAGAAACGTTTGGAAAAAAATGGATAGTCATCAAATCATGAATATTTGTCTTTTTAATTAATTTAAAATAAATACATATCTTATGGGATCTCTGTGTTATGTATTTTTTTAAAAAAAGATTTTTGGATGATTAAATATTCTTATTCTTATCCAAAGGGTTTTCACTAAACCTCTCTAAAACTAATTACCAAATTAACTAAGTCATGATATGATACCAACTATAGAAACCCACCATTATCATACATAACTATTACATAATTTTAAAGATAAACTACATAATATCATTACAAATCCATGATCCAAAGGTTTTGAGAATTGGGAAAAAAATTCTCATGAATAACATGTAAATAATAAAATGTAAACATCTATTTAAATCATTATTATTTATCCTTTTAAAATCTCTCCTTCTCCTTAGTGCATATAATCACATAAGGATATACATCAATGGAATGAGTGATATACAATACAAGTAATAGGATGAATCAGTAATGCGAATCAATATTAGATGGTTGAGTATAGTCATCATAATAATCATATAATAATTATAGGGTCAATAAAAAATCATTAAGGTAACATGTGATAATGGTATGGAATGTGGTAATGCATAAAAATTAAATGTCATGTCATAGTATTCAAATACTTCACATATTTGTGAACAAATATATCATCATGTCCCCTCATAAAATATGTGAATAATCATAATATCATCATTTGGAACAAATATATCATCATGTTCACTCATAATACACATCATTTCATGATATATATCATATTACCCAATGCATTGGAGGGATATTTAATTTAGACCCAACCGTCACGTCAAAACATTTACATTATCATGAATGCCATATATAACATATAAAAATAAAATTCTTGATGTAACCCATGTGAAATAATGGGCCTCATAAGGATTTCACAAATCTTGATTTCAATCATAAACTTGGTTTTCCCAAATGGAAAAATGGAAATAACATATTTTCATTAAGAAATATAATTTTTGAGTGAAGAATAAATAACTAAAGAGTAATATAGACATGTTTTTTGGAAAGAATTTACATTTTAATTTTTTATAAATAATATTGGAAATATGTCTATCCCTAAAAATAAAAGGTAAGTACAATGAAATTATATTCAATGAATACTAAAAAAATAACCACACTAAAATTTTGCATGATAGAGGAAAAACCCAAAGAAAGGTAGTTGGGTTCGAGAATCCCCTTAACTTAAGTCTAGATGCAATCTTCACCAGCACATAATATCTAGGAAAATGAAATTAGATTCATTAATTAAATAATCTATATCCTCTTCTATATGTAATTAATTTATTAAAAATTTATTATGTTTAGTTATGACTATTTTTATGAGTTATGAAGTTCTTTTAAAAATGGGAATAATTATATAGAAGTAAAATTATATGATATTAATCAAATTATAGAGTTTAATTTTGTCTCATATAACATTACCTTTTCTTGTGTCAGGATGATTTATTTGATAAAACATTAATGATAAATTTTTAGTTTAATTTAGTGGGTTTTGGGACCATCATGAACTAGTTTTATTTTATTAAATATTTTGTCCATAAATTGGTTTAAAAACATTAAAAATGTTATAATATACATATCAAAATATATTTTAACCATAATTATTGTTTTATGACGAAATATTAAGGCATTTCTGGAAAAAAATTTGACATCCCTGAAGGTGGTAAACCGACATATCACGAACAAAATTTTAATTTTAAGAATAAAAGGAGGAAAGAATAAATTTGATTATGGATATTTCATAAAAACAATATAATTACAATATATATATGATATTTTAGTTATCATGCATATTTTTATAGTGAATTTAAGGATAAGATGAGGGGAAAAATTAAAAGGAGGGATTGAGGATTTTATTTCTTTTATGTTGTCTCTGTGAGAACCTCCTTAAAGAACATGGTTTTGGCCTTTTATTGAAGAAATAAGCTCATGGATATGGGTAAGAGTCTTGGTAAGGGTATTTTTTAAATTTTATATAAGCTATAATGCTTTTAAGGTGTGAGCAGAATAGGTGGTGAGAGGTTGTATTTAAAGGGGAGGAGAGGGGTGTTTTTTATTCTATATATTAGTTTTTTATTTTTTCTCAAGAATATTAATAGTATTTATATAAAAGAGTAAATATAGTAAAAATTTTAGGATAGTTATAATCAATGGGTTCATACAACATCCTATCTCAAAAATCCTATATTTAATTTATAATTTTAAATATATTAAATTAATGTATTTCACTATTCACAAAAATACAAATATTTTAAAAAACCCAAAAATTCACCCAAATAATTTTTTGACATCAATATTTTATAAATGGACTCCATTCTATGAAAATAATTTTCTAAATATGGGAAATTTAATATTTAAATAAAATCATCATTTTTTCAAAAAATATCAATTTTAATATAATAACAGATATTATGACACATTGAAAATTTAATTATAGTCGCACAAAATTAATATATAATTATAATAATCTAAAATTTTAATTTATTAATATATCTTATGAAAATAAAATTAATTTTATATCATTATATTAATTATAAAATTATAAATAAACATTTATATTTTAAAAAAAATATCGACAATTAATTTCTTATTTTTAAAACATATATTTACTTATACTATGATCTAATTATATCATATTTTCATTTGTAATACGCCTAAATTTTATTTATGCCTTCATAGGTGAGGTTACTATTCTATTTTCTAGAATACTATTCCTAATTTTTATTTTACAATTCCAATGGCCAGCTTACTATTCCATCAGTATAGATTCCTTAATTTCTATAAATAACACTTATTTAATTTTTCATTTATAAGAATGGGTTTTTTATTGGGTTTTATAAGTATATCTTTTATACTATATAACATAACTATAAGAAGGTAAATTCCATTGATAAAATTCTGAGACATTACATTATGTCAGTGTGAGGCCCTCTTTTTCATCTATATATAAGTATTTTATACAATTTTCTCTCTTAAATAAGAAGGAAACATATCATCATTATCCATTAATAGAATAGGAATATCATTACTAGATTTAATCATTGAATTAATTTATTTTAACTATTTATTAATATTTATAATTTATCAATTACATACATCATTATATTAAATTATCATGATAAACCATCTATTTTAATGGTAATTCACTTTATAAAGGATACCATTTTTATTTAATCCATAAATTAACTTGTTTTTAGCCCTCACTTTGATAAGAAAAACCATATAAGTTAGCATTAATTTGAGGCCTATGTGGGTTTTTTGAAAAATACTTAAGAATTGGTGTCGATGTCCATCAACATAAATTACCATGGTGTCCTTTAATTTATTCATAGAAATACTTATTTTGTAACATTCTTAATTATTAAATGCTGATTAAAGGTAAAAATATTCTCTTATATCCATGAAATCTATCACATTCTTCAACTATTTCATTTTAATTTTCATGAGGGATAAACACCCACTATCAAAAATTCATGTATTTCTATTCTTTTATATTAAATAATAATTTTGAATAAAATTTCATTATATATTTTCTTATTTTCCTTATATAAACTCTAATTTGAATTCATATAGAAGTATAACTATCCAATAGTGTAAATTCTTCTTATTTTCTAATAGGATGATTTTTTTTCAAAATTAAATGGAGTTAATTCTACTCATTTTCATTCTACATGAACTTATATGTTTATTTAAACAACACTAATGATTTTTAGATTATTAAATGAGGTACACTTTTAACATATATTTATGTAAGAAAGTGTGCTTAACTTAGGAATATGATTTTATGTAATGATTTTTATATTTTTAAAGTTTTTGTAATGAAATTTTATTATGAGATAAAATGGATTAATACCTTAATATAGTGACTTTTTTATTCTTATGTTTTATGAAATGAATTTTTAGGGATTAATTTAGACATGTATAATTTTTAATCACCGTGTAAAATTATTTGAGTTATATGTTGAAAAATATAACTAAATTTACATACTGTCAATTTGGTGTAATTTATGAATTGATAAAATTATCAATGTTATATGTTTTTTATTTTTTATTTTAAATATTAAACCATAGACTCCATTATTTATTTTTTTCAATGGTTTTTGATTGAAAAAAGATTAAAGATTAAAATTAAGGGATAAAATTATTGAAATTACAAGAAATTTGATATAGTGAATTATGTGTTTCAATAAAAGGAGAATACAATATTGTAAATAATACTTCTATGATGGGTTAATAGATAGTTAAATTCGATATCATATAAAGAATAATAGTGATATTAAATTGACTTATTTTTAGGTAAATTTTTTATTTTCTTGATGGTTATGAATTTTGAATGGTGGGATTAGATGAATGAAGATATGAGGTTATGAGATATTTTAGAGAATTTTGGTATATAAAATAATTTGATTTACATATCATCCTTGAGTAATTTAATGTATTTAAATATGTGTATATTCTATAAAGAATATATTTTTTATGTTTTCTCAAAGGAAATGTTAAAAGTGTGATTTTTTCATTTCGCACGGACCATGAAATATTAGAATGAGTTCTATTTCACACAATGATATTTTCCCCTCATTATATCCTCATTATACACATAAAAAGTAGATATTTTTACGGGACCATAAAAATGGTATGGGATCCATGAAACTCATCGGCGTGCATGCACTCATGTATAAAATATTTCACAAGGTAATCCCAATATAAGACGGGTCATTCCAAAATCCACATAAATAAAAAATTATTACCTCATCTTATTTTATTTATACATATAAATAATTATGAAGATAATAGTTCATGATTTAACCTAAAAATATTATCAATTTTATAATTAATATAGAATTCAAGAAAACTCATCTAGGTAAGTGGTTTCAATAAATTCTGTGAGATTTAATAATTCAGTAATTATTTATTAATTTTTTAGGATCATTAAATCAAAGGGTTATTGTGGTTTATAGAGAAACAATGATTTTATAACATATAAATTGATGAAAATATTATATTATTATAAATACCCACTAAATAGGTTTATTTGGATAAATGATATAAATATAATTAATATGATATATTCAGGGTGTGAATGTGTGTGATTAAAATGGTTTTTTGGATACTTGTCTGGAAAACCTCTAAAATTTTGTCATGTGAAATTTAAGAAATTACAGAGTGCATTTTAATACTATAATTTCCCGAAATTTTATAAATGAAATTCCCTCTTTTTGAATGAATAAACGCATTATCATGTAACAATGTCATAGAAAACACTTTCACTAATTTGGTTATTTTTTATAATTACGATCTATTTGATTTAAAAGTCCATTAATAATCAAGACCAATGACAATATAGAAATTGTATAATGACCATTAACATTAGTACATTATGGATTATGATAAATTACAATTGACACAAATGAATGAATCAATGGTCTCAACCAGTAGGATTGTATCCAATGAATCCCATTTATCAGAGAATTCGAGCAATATATGATCTCTAGGATTTTCAATTAACCAATCTCAATCCAAGATTCAATGACTAAATCATGATAGAAACAATTTATAGGATAAGTTTAATTGCATCATGATCATGGCCTAAACTTTGTATATTATGCCACCCCAAAAGAATCTAACCATCACACACCTTACCCTTAGGGATTTATCTAGTGTTATAAAAGAAAATGAATCTAGACAATAACAGTATGACTATTTATATTTTATATTAATTAAAAAATTATTATATATATATATATATCAATTTTTATAATTACTTTTTAAATAATTAAATAATTCATTATATATAAATTAGATTTTGATATGATGAAACAAGAACAGTATTTTTGGGAAACATGTTACTTCAATCAAGATTCCAAATTCATGAACTGATTTTTTTTTAAAATATGTCTTAATATAAAATTAATATTAAATAATATTTATTAAATATATATGATAATATAAATTTATTGCATCAAATTTAATTTTTATAATGGATAGAAAATTGTTATTTTCCAAAATAACCAATATTTTCAATAAATAGTGATTCTAAATTTCAAAGAGAAAATTATCATATTTAGATAATTGTTTTGATAAAATAAATATTATTTTTAAAATCATAAAGTCTAAATTATACAATAGTGAATTTTTCATAATTTTCTGAGACATTATTTTGGGAAAAAATTAATTATGGTATAAATATATTGTTTTTATTATGACATCATAATGACTCAAAAGTGATGTAATATATGTCATAAAAGGTATCCATGACAAAATATGCATTTTAGCTTTAAAATAAATTTTTTTAAATTTTTTTATTAATTTTAATAACCCTTAATGAATCCTTAATACCTCTTATAGGTACTTAATCCAAAGGTGGAGCCATTGGAGAATTATCCTTTATATGAGTTGTTGTTAGAGAAGATCATAGATTAAAGAGACGATGTTATATGAAACTAGAAAAATCACATGGTAAAATTGTTGTGGTGTGACCACAAGTTTGAGTAAGTGTCATTGGAACCATAATAGGTGATGAAACAAAAGTACCCTCATCTATTTCAATGTATAAAATGATAATTTCAACGGAAAGTTTTATAAAGGGGGACTAATTTAATGAACTAGACTTTATAAGATAAATTACATCTTTCTGACTGAATAAATTCCTTACCATGTAATGAAGTTATAGAAATCTCATATACTACTTTGGTTATTTTTTAAAATTATACTTTTCGGTTTAAAATATCATTAAGAATCATAAACACTGATAATATAGAAAATTTATAATGACCATTATGATTAGTATATTATGACTTATGATAAAGTCTAATTGAAATAGATTAAAGATGTTATAGCCCCAAACATAAAAATTATACCCTATAAAGACCATTTATCAGAGCATATGATAAAGATAGATTTTCAGGTAATTTCCCTAGACCAATAAATAGATGATATTTATCAACTAAATTATGAGAGAAACTATTTATGATATAATTTCAAGCACAATGAGATCACACCCCAAACCTGGTATGCTAAACCACCCCCAATAAAATCTCACTAATACACACCATACCATTTGGTATTTCAATGTTGAAATAAAGGGATACATATCAAGACCCTATTAGTATGAATTTTTATATTTTATTTTATTAAAAAAAATATTTTCTTTATCCTTTTATTATTACTTTCTAAATGACTAAATAATAAGTATGAAAAAAATTAGATTCTCATACGATGAAACACATATTCTGTTTTGTAAAATATATAGTTTCAATCAAGACACTATTTTGGATAAATTAATGAATATTTTAAATAAATTATATTTTAATATAATAATATTATTAAATAATATTTATTTAATAATAATAATATAGTTATTTTATAATATCAAATGTAATTTTTATTAATATTGAAAAACTAATTTCCAAAAAATAGTAATTTTAAAAAATGTAGATTTTTGATTTAAAAGTTTAAATTATTATATTTATTTAATTATTTCGATAAAATGATTATTATTTTGGAAATCATCTCATAAAAATTATCCAATAATTATTTAAAAAAAAATTCTAAGTAAATATACTTTTCTGGTAAATATTAATGTATTATAAATATATGGTAAGTATTATGAAATCATAATGACCCAAAAGTGGTAACATATATAAGATAAATGGTATATATGACCCAATATATATTTATAATTTAAAATAATGCGTTTTTGAAATTATATGATTAATTTTATGAACCCATTATAAATCCTCAAAAATATATTTTATTTTTTAAGTTTTTAAAATCAATTCTTTGTAAATGTGACTCACTTCCACATCACCAAGGTTATTATTTTAGTGATATCAATTCATAAACACTTAAAATAATTAAAAATAATTCAATTTGGTGTAAAAAAGTTAAAATGCCTATGAAAGGACTATGTATTTGATTACTTTAACATATAGAATTCAAAAACTATGTTTAGAAATTAATAAACAACTCTCCATTCCTTTTTTATATAAACCCACCCAACTCCCTTTCTTATTAACTAATTTTATTGTAGAATTTAATTACTCTACCATTACCTCTATATATTACTCCCATGGTTCCCCTAAACTCTTAAGAACCTCCATCCAAACTATTATAAGCTCCCTCTCAAGGTAATGGGCCTCTCCTCCACGTTATTCAAGAACATTTTTTTTGTTATGCCTTTTGATTCCCAATTATTAATTTTGGGATATGTTTTCACACATTCCTAATAATTTCTTTATTATTTATATTAAATTATATACCCCTCATTCACCACTCCCATAAACCCCATATGTACCACCATTATGCTATTGAAACTTTTATATGGATTTCCAAGCCAAACATTTCTGTAGTGAATTATCATTCCCATTTCCACTCAAGGATATTCACCTAGATATACTTCATATTAATTTATTTGGTACATAAATATATTTAACCAAATCTTCTTAAAAATGGTGTTAAATTTGAGGAAATATCATCCAATTTTTAATGATATATGTGGCATGCTTATGCGTGTACATTATTAGAATGTGACGGGTGGTCTGGGAATTATATTTCTCTCTAATTAATTGGGTAATGTTTTAATATCATTACATTCCATGTATGGTTCATGGGAGGTTATCCTAATAAAACTATTTTATGTTGTCTTGGTGTTTATAATTTACTTATTTTTATGATAACATGATTATGTTGATTCCATATTCCTATGTTACATTTATGATATCATGTTATATAATGCCTCATTGTTTAGTATTTTGGTTCTCACTCCTCTTATATTAGATTTATATGCCTCTTGGATAACACTTACTACATTAAATTATTCTATTCTTTTCTTAATCATTTACTGGGCATTTTACCTCAACCCTTTCTTATATATGTCCCTAGGTTATCCCATGAAATATTATAAGATCCAAAGAAAATAAGGGCATGTTTTTATAGTTTTTAATTAATGATGTTATATTTATTTTGAAATTTTTTATGTCATATACCGAATTATCTCAAATATATTGTTCCACATAATTTTGTTTTGTTTTACTAAGTGTGTATTGATTTAATAAATCATTAATTAAGGTGTAGTAAAGATATAACTTGTTATAAATATGATAAAAGACTGAAAAGTGAAAGATCTCTCTTTTTTATTCTAAGGGTAATGAATTAGGTTAATTTTGTTAATGAAGGATGACTTAATTTATATAATCTAAAATATTTTTAGGTGTTTTTTAAATTTATTTGATATTGACCCAATATTATTTCCACTATTAAATTTTATAAAACATATTTTTATTTATTTTTATGAAATAAGGAGTTTGTAGAGTTTTTGGAGAATATATAGTTTTCAAGAGATGTTTTCATGGAAAAGACATTTCTAAACTACATCGTCAATAATGAATTAAATATTTTGTTTCATGAAAGATTTTTTCTTTGAGAAAATGGTTTTAATATTTGAGATTCATTTTTTTATAATAAATTTGGATATATTGATTTTTCATTAGTGATTAGAACTATTTTTTTATATTTTCTAATTCATTATTCTTTATCATATTCATTAGGTAAATACTATTTATTTACCACCAACAATATATGCAATTTTATGGGAATGTAATCATGATTGGTCATCATTTATCTAAGGAGAAGTTTCCATACATTATTAGTAGAGATCCAAGATCCAAATTGGATTCATAATAGAAAGAATTGGTGTATTGGACCTAAGTTACTTTTATTTATTTATAGTTATCATGATGTATGATACCTTATCATTTAATATTATAAAACATGTTTTTTATTATGAATTTTACATGTTTGAAATAAATATTTTTCTTTCATATATTATATTCTTCCAATTTTTGTTTTCTTCTCTAGAAGTAAAATTAGTCACTAGTAGTTCATCATATCCCTCAACCATATTTTTTAACTTTTTAGATATGGGTAATGTTATTTAAGACATCAGTTGATCTAGTTCAGGTCTCTAAATTTGTTTCACTATGCTAGGTCGTTCAAATATAGTATCATCACATTGTTTTAACATTATTGACAGGATGATAGGTAAGTGTGGAGAATTATATGGTTGGAACTAAAAATTTACCCAAAATGTAGATTTTTCCATTCTATCAAGAACCTTGAGTCACTAGAAAGTTAAAGTAAATTAATGGAGGGTGGTGACGTTGTAGGAAGTCTTTATTTGTGTCATTTTAACTAGGTATGGGTCAAAAGTGTCGTTAGTTTATAAATCATCATAATCATATTATGGAGTTGATTCCCATGACATTGAGTTTTAATGAAAAGTTTTTATTTCTAGAAAATTATGACTTTCAATTAATCAATGGTTTTTGGATTTCCAAAAGTAGTTTTTAATAGAAATTTGTAGTTAATATTCTTGGATTGGTGTTGTAAATTATTCATAAATAAGTTTAACCTAATGAAAAAGACATAAAACTACCAAGATATACTATATAAGTATATTATTTTAATGACGATCACTTTGAGAGTTATTAGTCCAAATTAATTATTCTGAATGTTTTACAATTATTATAAGAAGAAGGACTCTTTTTGGTTGTGAACAAGGAGTGGAAAAATTTTCATATCGATCCTCAGTTAGTGAACATGATTATATATGAAAATAAAAATATTAATATTAATTATAATTAGGATAGATGGGAGATAAAAAACAAGACTAAGAAGATTATAAAATCAATATTAATTTAGATTTAATGATGGTAAAGAATAATTTGAGTCTTTTATGGATTTGATGAATCATATATCTATGTTATTATAATTTTCTATAATATTCAATGTATAATTTAGACTATACTTGTTGAAAATACTCTTTTTAATGTGGTAATACTCAATAAAAGATATAGGTTATGAAATAGATCTCAACGGTAAAGGATTAAAAAATATCAACAATGATCAATATTTCCCAAATACATGAGTTCAGGTAGTTATAATAAGTTCTAGTATGTTGATATAGAAAATAATATTGTTTTACAGTATATATATAAATTCATTGATATTTCTAAGATTTTTCCAAAAAAACAATGAATAAAATATGAGATTCTCAAAGGATAAATATATGACTTCAACCATATGTGTGATCAAGGTTTATTTTTATACTAGTAAAAAAATGTTTATAGGAGGTTAGTATTATGGGTGCATTTTACATTGATCTTTTGGATACTCAGAGTAAATTTATTTTCTTCCACATCTATGTCGTGTCATAAATTTCATTATTGACCAAAAAAGTAAGAGGAAATAATTTCCAAGGAATATAGTAGATTTAGTTTCTCAATCATCTATGTATAAGAACACTGTATAATTTTTCAATGGGTCAAAGAATAAACTTTTAAGTTGTAGTGCCTGAAACCATGCAATCCTTGATTCAAATATTGGAATATGGGGTACTTGTAGGATTATGAGTGCCTTAAATACTAAATAAGTGTTAGATCCTAAACATATATATAGGGATCTATAATAATTTGGTTGATGTATAAAATCCAAATGAGATAGAGACACTGGATAGATTGAGGAGACCTCAGTGGTATATAAACATGATTCCATTGAAGATCATGAGAAAACTGTTTATAGCTTATTAGGAATCAAAGGATGCATATACTGATATATGTCCTTTCTTGTTGTGAGGTATGATTCTGATTGCTTATATGTTTATTTTTTTTAAAATGTGTAAAAAATCATATATATCTATATATTTAGTTTAATAATTTTGGTTATGAGAGGGGAGTACCCTATTGTCTATGAAAAATAATACACAACTAGGAGAATATGTTGAACATGGGTTTTTGTGTCTATTTTTCTTAATAATTCTGGGAAATAGAGATTTTCAATAGGAATTTTCATTACATAGTATTGAAACATATAAATAAATTATCAAATTAAATTTGATATGTAATATAAATATTGAGATAGATTTTTATTATAAAAGATATATTTTTGTGGTACCATATTACCAGCCATAATTTTAATAGATAATGGTACATTCTTACTTATAGGGAAGGTACAATTGAAAAAGTGGTTGGATTTATTTCGTTTAAATTTTTTGGATGTTCAATTTTGGAAATTAATAATAATAAAATACCTCCAAATATAATAGTATTAAATTTTTTTCCATATGTTTTCACTAAAAAAATTCTTGATTACCACTATTATTGGAAATAGAATTTTTCATTGACCTTCTTCTTCTTCGTATAACTATTCCATTTTTTTTAATAAAGAATAGGTCAAGTATATTTAATGAAATTTAAGGTGAAATTATATATTATTGAATAGAAAGGATTCTTGCATCCAAGTGTTTCTCCATTGGTAGAACTAGATTTTTATTCAGCAATGATAACAGTATTTTAATTTTTTAGCCATTAGAAGATAAACTATGTGATTGTGAATAATAAATATCACTTTCCCTTAAATAATAATCTTATTGATTAATAAATGTAATATTTTTGGTTTTTCAATATTTAACTTGGATCTGAGTACCATCTACTTGGTGTATAATGATACGATAATCCAATGAACCAGATTTTAATTTTTATATATGCATTAAATGTTTTTCATCATGAATTTTTGATATTCCAAAAAAAATTATTATGCTTTTATAATTAAAATAGAATTACCTCCTTATGTTTTTATATATTTTTATAGTATTTTTATGTTATTTTTATATATTTATGGATGAAATAGGATTATAAGAATGATTTTATGATTTTTTGGATGCCTGATGTAAGTATAAAAATTATTCTATGTTCATAAAAAAATTATATTCTATATAATAAGTTAAAAAAATTATATTTTATATAATTAATGTATTTTAGTTTATCTAGAGATGGTGGAAGAAATGATGTCCCATGAAAATATCAACAAATTATATGAAATAATTTTTTTTTGGAATTTAGATAAATATTAACAATGATTTATTAATTAAATTTTGATATTGTATTCTCATAGTATATTCTTTAACTGAAAGTTGAGAAGTGTTATTAGAATTTAAGGTATCATGAATCATTTTTAAAACTAATGAAGATACATAGATCAAAACCATTTCAATCTATTACAAAATTATATGTCTCTTATAAAGTATATTTTAATACATCTGGTTTGGATTTGGATGTGTTCAATTGAAATAATAAAAAGTGTTGGAATATTGTTTTAATAAACTATTAACCTGTGAATAGAACTATGATATAAGTGATTTAGAGTTGTTTTATTTTTTCCAATCATTTAAGGCTTGGAGTAATTAACTTTTCAGGGAAAATTTTAATGAGTAAAATGATAATAAATTATTGTAATAAATTTTCTTAGAGCACGGTCTCAATTTATGACAATATAAGTGTTTATATTATCTTCAAACTTTTGATTTTGAACCTATATGTACTCTAATGAAATGAAATACTATGGTATATGTTTTGAGTAATTTGAATCGTACCAAGGATATAGAGAAATATTTAGTGTAGTGTTATTTTAAGTGAATATTGTAAATAAAATAAAATAAAAAGGGAGTGAATTGGAATGTATGTGTTTCAATTATTTCATTATTTGACTCTAATTTTAATAAAAATGTGAATTCAAGACAATTTTTTTAATGTAAAATTTAGACATGAGTAGGTCACCCAACTGATACCTCTCCTAAATTTATTCAAGATAACAAAGAATAAAATAAAAACAGGATATGTAAAGAGATAAAACTATCTAAAAAATAAAGGGAATTATAGAGAAAATATCCTAAAAAAGTATAATCATAGTTAGAAAAATTTCCAATCCATCAAGGACATCCTTCAACCACAAGATTTCAATCTAAATGCTACATCCCTCTTGTTTATAAAGAATGAACACAAGTATCCAAACACATTCAGAATCCTAGAGCTAGTTCAAAGGCACTAAAAAGGGTATCAATAATAGACTACTATAGGTTCCACCTAAAATATAGAAAATTAATATAATAAATCTTTAAGAAAAAAGTTTATAAATATTATTCCAAAATGTGTCACACCAAAAAACCCAATCTTCCATAGCATCAGGGAAACAAAAAATCATCAAGAGAAAACAATATATCCGTAAAGAAAAAAACAAAATAATACCAGTAAGATACAAACTCTCAACCATTAGGAATAGAAAAAAATACTCAAACATATAATTACATTTCAAAAAACCTTAAAAATATCATTAGCATCATCTTGGTAAAAGGAACAGATTTAATGAAAAACTATACATAATGAAGATACCAGGGAAACCATATTTGAAAAGGTGAAAAATAAATATTCAATTTTATAGAATTTCTCTGAAGTTAAAATCTATATTTTTCTTAAATTCCTCCACTACTTCCATGACCATTATTTTCCTAGTTTTCAAATATGACTATGTGGACCTTTAACCATTATTATATTATCAATAAACAATTTTATTTTATTCAACCATACAATAATAAATTTCCTCTAAAAATAAAAAATTCTACTCAATATGATAAGAATCCATCATGGCCATAATTATTTTCAAATTTGTTTCCTTACAAATAATTTACATTATAGGATGAATTCAACTATTCAAAAACCTCAATATGTGGGGGAATATAATTATTCACTCCAAGAGGACACTAAGGATCTTATAAAAATAGTTCTCTCACAGCTAGAGTATTGTCTATACTTTCAACCCTTCTAATTTCTTAGAGTGATGAAACCATAGAAATCAACCAATGACCTTTACCCAATTTAGCACTAGATTTCAAGAAATCATCCTCCATCTAAAAATATTTCTCAAGATGATCATGTAAAAACTCACAAGAATTGGAGTGGTATCTCTTGTCCTCCTCTTATGATGGTTGAACCACTTTTGTGGTATCAAGAGATGTATCAGACTTGTTAAAAATATCATTATCTTCATGATAAGACTAATAATTATGAATTACATACATGTAACCAAATAGATAAATAGAATAGGAAAAATTCAAATTAGTAATAGAAATATTTGGGTTTATATCCTTATCAACATGATCGCCCTAATGATATGGGGAAGAAACATCCACCTGCTTTTTCTCTCCCTTTTCAACCCAAATTTATTTAAAATGTGTCAGGGGGAATGAATCATTGATCCCATTTTCACATTATCTTATTTTATTTTTAAATTTTAGACATTTTTTACAGTAATATGAAATATTTTTGAAGAAAAATTCTTGTAAAAATATATTGTCACCTTTTTCATCCAAATACTCGATAGAAAATATTATCATATATACAATTATGAATAGGTCATATAAAATAATTTTTTGACGGAGATTCTTAGAAGCATAATTTAATTTTAGAGGTTCCCCAATAATAAAAGAAATTTTAAAAATTGTTTCTTGTTTAATAAAGTTCAAAATAAAACTAGGGAATCCAATCCAAATGGTAGTAATATGGGGATCATAATCTATGAAAATTTCAAATATATTTTTAATACCTTTATGAAAGATCCACTAAAATTCCATGATTATCTCATATATAGTTATAGTTGTTGGGAAAAAATCCCTCAAGGTAACATTATAGTATTTTTGAATTGGTTTTTTTGATAACAAAGCATGAGCTCAAGGAATGGAAGATCCAGAAGTTGTACAAAAAGAATAGATACAATTTGGCTCCAATTTCCCGTGTTTGGAAAATTTTTGGGGTCCAAAATATGAGATTTGGTGAGCATCGTGAAAAGTGGATTTACTTTAAGATCTCATAAAAATATGGAAAAGGAATTCATTTTGTAATGATAGGCCTCTTTAAGTGTATTTCGTAGAGACTGGAAGGATGTTGATGGTGAGCTCCACAACTATGATGAGACTCTCAAGTGGCATTGATGAAGAGAATTACAAGGGATCATTGTGGTGGCGGTGAAACCTAATTGATGGAATGCTCTGCAGTTATGACAAGCTCTGTGATCTAAAAATTGTCATGGCGCTTCATGATATAGAGATAATTTTAGTGGGACATTTGGAGATTTACGATTTGAGCTGACATGGAACTCACTTTGTGTATAAGTTTATAGAGTCGTTGGAATTGCCTAAAAATAGGCCTTGACCCCCTTGAGAATAGAAGAGAGTTTTCCATGAAAAATTTGTAGCTCTGGAATTACAAAGGAGGTTCGCAGAGGTAGTGTGCTCCACAAAAGGTAAAAGCTTCAGGGTGGATAATATAGTTCCATAAAAGAGGTGTGTTCTATGTTAGCTAAGTGATATTTGTGAAGGAAGTATTTTTTCAGAGGATTTATCTCTTTGGTGGACTGAGCTCTGCGATGGTGTGTGCTTTGTGAAGAATCAAGGATTTCTTGAAGGCATGTTTGAGCATTGTGAAATTGGGAGCTTCACGAAGTAGGGATATTTTCAAAGGTATTTCGAAAGGTTGTTGCCCAGTGATCAGTGGCAAAGGGTTATTCATCAGTGGATGAAATTTGGACTTCAAAAGATCATAAACATACAATGAAGGATGTACTCATTAGAGATAATGAAAGGACCTAAAAGTATTTAAACTGTAATTGGACATTATAAAGAAGAAGTGAGATCACCTTAGTTGAGAGAGAAGTGAGTTCTCAAATAGTGAATGGTTGTATACAACAAGGGATAGTGAGTCCACTTAAAACTTGTAAACATCAGGGCACTTATAGTAGATTTGGTATATCGGCACATCGTCAGTGTATTCTCCTTGGATGGATCCGAGTGAGGGTGAACAAAGTAAAACTTCTATTTCATGTGCATGCTTTAAGGTTTGTTCGTACTCTACAATGGGAATAAGAGAGAAAGGGATTTTGTCTAACAATAAAACTAGGTCATATGGGGTAGTTGTTTTAATCTTTCATACCCTAATTACCCTCGCCCCCTAGGGTATCTAGCCTAGTGGACAAAACAATTGGTATCAAAGGGAAATGTTGATATAATTGTGTCTCTTTCAAATGGAGGTCACCAATAATAAAGGGATTTTGATCTTCAACGGGAAAAAATTTCAGTTAAGGAAGAATCGGATGCAACACTACATCCTATCTTTGGGAATGGATGTCTTTACAGTAGCAATGCATGGTATACCAACCGATATTAATAGTGGTGCTTTATCAAAAGTCGATCGAGGTGAACTGAATGCTGATGCCAAAGGAATCGATGATTTAGGGGGAGAACTATCCAATTTTATCTATACAAAAATGATGTCATAAAAAATAACACATTCCATGTGGGAAAGGCTATTTAATATATATGAAATAGATACAATGGTCGGATAGGAAAATCTGTATTTTCTATAGAACAAGTATAATGATCTGAGAATGAACATGAATATGTCTATTGATTCATTCTTTGAAAGGGTAAATATTGTTGTGGAAGATATGCGAGGCCTTGGAGAAGTCATTGAATACATAAAGATCATGAAGTGAATATTGAGGAAACTTCCAACTTGGTTCAATCCCAAAGTTTATATACTTGAAGATAAAGATCCTAAAGATATAACACTGCACAATTTTTACAGTACCTTGGTTGCATATTAAATGAGGAATGATGGTAATGAGGCTTTGGAAAATGGTAACTCTAAGTATGTGGCATTCATGGCCAGGAAGAAGCTCACCATTGAAGATTTTCAGGAAGATGAAGAGACAGATGAGGTGGTGGCATTTCTTTCATCAAATTTCTCAAGAGGAAAACGAATTTTCTAGGGGAAACTTCCACTGGATTGTTTTCAATTTGGAATGGTTAGAAATATTTTGAAAAGGTTCCCCAATAATTTACAAGAAGATGATGAAGATGAAGCTGAAATTCCCAAGAATAAGTATTCATCCTATGTGAAAGTCAAGAAATAGTTCAAGATAAATTTCATTAAGAAAAATAATCTTCTTTCACAAGAATGTGGTAGTTCAGAAGAGTCTATGGTTGAAGATGTTGATAAGATAGAGAACATAAAATATTGTGGAGAGAATGCTATGGTCGAAGATTTCAGTAGTTCTCAGAAAAAGGAAGAAACCAATTGTAATGAAGAAGAAGAAGACGATGAAGTTGAACGAAGAGTCGACATGAATGTTTAATTATAAGTAGTTCTTTAAGAGATAGATGTCTGGAGAGAAAAAATGAAGAAATCCAAAATGGTAGTTCATGATGCCAAACTCTACATGTAACTGAATAAAGAATAGAAGTCTGATCTGGTAAAAGAAATTTAAAATATTAAGTCTTCTAGGATAGAGATCTCAGAAAAGAGAGGGACATAAGATCAAGGTTGATGAAAAAAAGAGAGATCAATGTCTTGAATAAAAAAGTGAAATATCAAAACAAGTGTATAAAAGAGAATGAAGAATAATTCATTAGCCTACGATGAAAAGTTAAGGATCAAGGAAAAATTCCAACTCCAAATATGACATTGGAAAAGCATATCACTCAAAATATGGAAAATTGGAAGTGTTGAATAGTTTTCTAGCAGAAAAGAAGAAGCAATCAGGTTCAGATTTTAAGACTGATGTGGGTATTTCCCGAAAATAGAAAGTTGTGAAAGATGAAGTCTGACCACAAGAACTCATTCCAATATTGAGTGTTGATTTGGGAATAAAGTAGAATCATAATATTCACATATCCCAAGGGGAAACTAGAATTGTATAAGTGACATGCTGTAATACACCCTATATCAAGTGTTAATTTTGTAGAAATATTGAACATTCATAATATGTGTGTTACACAGACAAGAGATACTGAAGGGAACAAGAACAATAGTGGAATATAAAAAGAGCACCATATTATAGAACATCCTTTGTGGTACATTTTTTTATGTAGAAAATTTGGGATGATGGATAGATATTGTACATCAACCATGCAGAGGAATGTGACAAGTCAGAATCAATGTAGTCACAAGAAGCAAATCAACAAACCAACAAAATAGTTGAAAATGAAAAATCAATTTTTAGATCTGTAGGATGAATTTGGTCCATCACACTCTGAGGAAGGTCAATATTTTCAAACTACATCAAGGGTGTGGATAAACACATGGATCAAAAAAGAAAAATGATGAGGAGGCATTGGTGGAAGTAATTTAATTTAAAGCATCAGAATGTTCTGGTGTATGGATCCTTGACAGCGGTTTCACATATCACATGAAAGGTAATAAAGATCATTTTATAGGCATAAAGTATGGACATGAAGGAGTTTTCATGTTTGGAAATGATTATGGACTGACAATTATTGTCTCAAGAAAGGCTAGGTTTGGGGGAAATAGATAAGACGTGTTGATGTATTAGTAGTAGAAGGTCTCAGTCACAATTTTCTTAGTGTCATCCAACTATGTGACTCAGGGAATTCTATAAGGTTTAATAAGAATATGGGTATCGTAAAAGGAAAAGATTTTGTAATGGTTCTACAGGAAAAACGAACAAAGTTAAATCTCTACCTTGTAAGTGGAGAAGATGATATGTGTTTTTTTCTAGAGAGGAAGAAAACAAGATATGGAATAAATGACTCAGTCATCTATGCCAACCATCCCTTGATGATATAGTAAAGTGTGATGTAACTAGAGACCTCCCTAAGATATCATATGATCATACACTTACATGTGATGCTTGTCACTAAGGTAAGATCATCAGAAATATATTCAAAGAAAAGGAAAATAATTCATCAAGAGTTATTGAATTGGTTCTTGCTGATGTATCTGTACCTATCTCACCAAGATCCATTGATGTAAAGAGGTATTACATTCTATTCATTGATGTATATAGTATAATGGAATGGGTATTTGTCATTTCATATATGTTTGATGTTTTTAGATTCTTAAAACAGTATCAGAGGAAATTACAAAGGATGCTTGGGCAAAAAAATTTGAATTTTTTTTTTTTTTTTGGTCAAAGGACCAAAGCATATTTATTAGCAAAAGGGAAACAAAGATTACAAGAGTCTGAAAGACGGGATCAGATTACAATCTTTACGATGCAAAGGCATCAAGTTATTAGGGAGCTCCTCCAGCCAAGTTAGATTCTGAGCAATCCCTTTGTTCGCGAGAGAATCTGCAACCATGTTAGCTTCACGGTAAGTATGAGTTGCAATGAAACTGACGTCATGAAGGGATTGAAGACAGTTCATCCAGCGCGTAGTAATTGACCAAGCAAGATGAATCTCTCCCTTCCAAATGGCTTGAACAACAGTGGTAGAATCACTTTCAATCCATAAGTTGTTCCACCCACGTTGAAGAGCAAAAGAAGTGGCGTGGATAACACTTAACATCTCTGCTTCCAGAGAGGTTGCAGTACCGCAGCCTCCAAAAAAGCATCCCATAATCTTACCATGATGATTTCTGAAAACAGCACCACAACCCGCAGGACCTGGATTTCCTTTAGAAGCTCCATCCACATTAATTTTAATCCAACCTGGAAAGGGAGGTCTCCAAAAAACCTCTAGAGTGCGGAGCGGTTTCGAGAATTTGGCCTCAACTCGAAGCCGCCGAAGGATCATAAAATCATCCACCAGGTTGTTGCAGGAACCAGTCTGAATCAGCGCAGCTTCCCGAATAGCAATAAGAATACGCGTTTTACCTGCATTAATATTGTGTGAGCAATTATTGTGAAGAATCAAGTTTCTATCATACCAAATCACATGAATCAGCTCAGAGATCCCAGCAAGAAGCAAGTTTCTGATTTGTTGAGAGTTATCCTTGGCCACACATCTTTTAAGCTGCTCAGCAATAGAGTTCTGAGCCAGCCATCTGCAATCAAAAATGTCAAAAATATAGTTCCAAAGGGCAGTGGCAGTAGCACAAGATAGAAATAAGTGGTTAGTATCTTCTCTATGCTGGTTGCAAAGACGACATTTGGAACAAAGTTGGATACCAAAGCTTTGAAGACAAACCTCAGTGGGAATTCTATTGTAGGCGAGACGCCAAATAAGAGTGAATCTAGAAGGTTTGATCCAAGGTTTGTCAAAATGTTTTATCCAATTCATATCAATCTCAGTGTTGTGTAAGGAGTGATTATAAAAGTTTTTGGCATTAAGGATCCCATTATGAGAAGGCTCCCAAATCAAGAAATCACTCGAGGGAGAAAAATGATAGGAATCAATAATTTGAATGATGCTGTCAGGGAGGGAATCAAAGTGAGAATTAATCACATCATTGACAGTAGAGTTGATATCAACAGGGTGATGGTCGAGGGGAGTCACAGAGATAAGCGGGTCACCAGTACAAAATTCACAAATAGTTAGGTGGAATAATATCTCTAAAAAAACAGGATAAGGAATTGATTTTCTTCAGTGAGATATCCCTAGCATAATTGAGTGGTTGAGAGGAGAAATCAGATCATCAACAACATTACTAGAATGTTTCTTATTGAAAAATACATACCCGGGAAATTTTGGAATGAAGTAGTTTTGACATCAGTCTATATTTCTAACAGGTCCTTATTGTGTCTAAAGGAAGGAATGAATCTCTATGAGATGTGGTACGAAATTAATCCAATAGTAAAGTACATTATAATAATTAGAAGTAGGTGCTTTACACTCAATAAATAAAAACATAGGAAGTTTGAGTCATAGAAAGATGAGGCGATATTCCTTGGATACTTAAGAAAAATCAAAGCATATAAATGCTTTAATAAAAGGCTGGGAAAATTAGTTAAGATAAATGATGTCACTATTTTTGAAAATGAAGAGAATATTAAAAAAACATAGTAAACAATTTCTTGACGAGATTGGTGAGGAAGAAAGCAATGTAGGGGGACCATAACTGGTAGATGTTGATTCAGAAGAAGATACGAATGATAAACTAGAGAAATTCAAGACTATATCTGAAAAGAATCCAAGGAGTCAAGCTCAAATTGATAGTAAGAATATCATTGATGATTAGTCCACTCCAGTTCATATAGGAAGAATGAAATCACTATAGCATAAATATTTCCTATTACAGGTAGAGGGTAAATGATTTGCTGATTGAGCTGAAGATGAAAACTAGGTTCAGGCTATGAATGAAGAGCTGGATCAGATTGAGAAGAATCAGACCTGGGAGAGTGTTTCTAGGCCAATAGAAAATAATTTCAGTAGGACTAAATGGTGTCATGACCCGACCCTACCCAGGCTCGAGTCGCAACTACCCCAAGCCCGCCTCCATAGGCTAGGGGTAGGCGACAAGCACCAAAGGTTAAACAACTCAGGGAGGCCTTTGCCTAAGTACCTGTACACACACAGGCATCCCACTCAATGTAATAGTGCAGAGTAAAAGAGAAAGTAAAGTAAAAATAGCTATAAGCAACCCCAAAGAGTGCATCGAACTCTAAACAGTATAAACTGAGTGTTGAAGGTAAACTAAAAAGAAAAGGAAAAAACATGCACCCAACAAGAAAAGTGCCACAACCCGACAACAGGTAAACAAAAGTAAAACAGCTGGGAGACTCCCACTCCTGGAACCCGACTATGACCACCGTACATGGTCCAAGCTCCCGAACTCCTAAGCTCTGCTGAAGTCACGACCAACCAATATTTCATCTGCAAGGTCACACTAAGTGCGGTCAAAGACCGAGCAGGGGTGAGTATAAAAATACTCAGTAGGATACTCCAAAGGCTCGAGGGAGCAACAAAAGAGGTACTGAAGAGTGAGCAGTAGATCGAACATGGAATAGTAAAGGAGTACAACAGAGAGAGTGCAGTAAAGAGTATAGATCAACCCAAAAAGAGGAAGGAAGAAGACTCTTCCTATCACAAGGATCTAGAAACGGTGAGAAGATAAACTTCCCCTCGAGTCTTCACTGCCTATAGCAGGAGAGTAGACTCATCCAACCATGAGAAGATAGACACAAAAATCATGTGACATGCCCCACATGTCTTCGCCTTTCCTGGAAGGAGAGTATACAAAACCCAAGGAGTGGGTACTGGAACAAGGTATACATATATATGCTCTATCAAGAAACCCGAACATGATTGTAAGGGGATCTCTCTCCCGTAGCTCGTCCCAAGAGAGATGAGTAGACAATAGTCCCAGAAGTAAACACCATCGATGCCCATCATCCCACACGTCTAACCCGAACTACAATTCAAGGGGCTCAAATCACCACACCTCGACACTATCTGCTTTGGGTGGTACTAACTCGCCCAAACTATTTTAGGTTGCATCACAAGGACGCGTCTTGGTGGTGAATGCACCCCTCGTACTTGAGAGTCCTAGGGAAAGTCAAACCACACCTCTTCACATTCACACAATCGACAGGTCTTCTCAAGTCAAAGCTATCACATCACTTACCCATACAACCAAGGGTCCCGCTCCTGTAGTCACATAGAAAATTCATAGACTAGCATAGTAGAAAGGACTGAGTCTGAAAGAATTCATCGGGTAACCCACTTTCCAGCCCCACTGGAGGGTAAACCCTAAGAGGTCATCGGGTAACCCACTACCCAGTCTCTGTTGGAGGGTAAACCCTAAGAAGTCATTAGGTAACCCACTTCCCAGTCTCTGCTGGAGGGTAAACTCTAAGAAGTCATCAGGAAACCCACTGCTCAATCTCTACTAGAGGGTAAACCCTAAGAAGTCATCGAGTAACCCACTGTCCAGTCTCTGCTGGGGGGTAAACTCTAAGAATTCAATGAGAAACCAACTTCCCAGCCCCGCTGAAGGGAAAACCAGAAGAAGTTTATGAGAAACCCACTGCCCAGCCCCGCTGGAGGGTAAACCCGAAAAGTCAATGAGCAACCCACTGCCCAGCCCCGCTGGAGGGTAAACCCGGAACTGCTCTGACCATCCCTATTGGAAACCACCTACTGGGTAGAGGATCATTTCCCTCGTGATGTATTGGTCACACCGAATTCTCAAAATTCTACCACAGAACATGAAGGGACGTGATACTGAAATCCCACACTGCTAAAGGAGAAAGTGGAACCCAAAAACCTGCACCGATCAAACCATCACGAACAAAACCAGGGGAAACCACACAACCCTACTGGTCTAAACCATCGTGAACAGGACTAGGGGGAAACCCACTCAACCCTGCTAGTTGAAACCATCGAGAACAGGAGGACCCTCTACGTAGTGAGAGGTCAAAGGTATGAAAATCTGAACACGACACACACATGGGGCCCACACGATGTGTGGCTCAAACTCATCTCCAAAACAAGTGCACAAACGTTATCCGGAACAAACTAAAACATGTACCTCCAATCATTCCCATATACTCCCAGAGTATAACACATTGCCAGCCCAAGGGCTATCATTCACACAGCACCCAATGTCAACTCAAAAAGGTGTAAACATAACTTCTCCAACATGCTTCCTCCACGACCCTAGGATGGCCGAACACATCTCTTTAAGAATCCACTTCTCTCTCACAAGAGTGAATGCGATCACACGCCAAGGGTTCTCTACAAACACCGCAGGAAGAACCACCACTGGTACACCTTTCATGCTTCCACATTAAATGAGATCTTTAATGACTCTCCGCACATCCAAATGGATTATACCATTGTAATCCTCATGGAAAAACACGCGAGATAGACTGTTTAATCACCTAAAATGGACATCTGACAGAAAAGTCGTCCAACACCGCTTTACACCCGAATGACGTCCTGTGGTCCTGAGCCTCGGTCCCAAAAACAGTCGAGTGCATCACACCATTGAGATATCCATGAAAATACACGCCAAATTGACTGCTTACTTGCGTAGACTGGATGTCTGGAGAAAAATATGCATTTTGTTATATCCCACACAAGCGGTGCTTCGTGGGACCGGCATCTCGGTCTCGAAGCGCAATGGAGGGATCGCACCATTGTGATCCTCTCGAAAAAGTACATAGGACTGACTATCCACTTGTCCGAAACGGACACCCGATGATAACGATTGAAATCACCGTAAACTCCCAAAATATCCCATGTGCGAACATCACCATCGCGCAGAATTAAAGTGGGTGGATTGTTCCATTGAAATGTCCTCCGAAAAACACCTAAAATCGACTGCTCGCACACCCCGAACGGACATTTAATGAAAATGTTGTTAAACGCTACTCGCATCTTAAAATACGGGCTAGGGGCCCACACCTCAACCCCGGCTTCAATGACTCAAACTACCCTAGAAAGCTCTGGCTCTGCGCCAGGGTCCCAATTCTGCTGACGGCGCTCAAATCGGACATTGGATGTGTCAGCGCAATCCAAATCAAGAACTCCCAAAAAAACGTCAATCCAATTAATGGGCATGTCGCGCCACCGAGGCCCCCATCATGGGAGTTTAAACACCTGAAACCATCTCATATTCCTCACCTCGAGCCGAGGTTCTCACTTCCGTATATGACATGAAAAATGGACACACGTAGTGAATGTTACGGGTGTCCGGGGTCGAGGGGACGAACACCCCCTTGTGCTGGACCGGCCTGGTCCAACAGGTCTTCCTGACCTGGGCCGGCCTGCGCCGGCCCGCTGCTCAGCCGCGCGGCCCGGACGTGGACCGGCGGTCCACCATGCTCCCACCGGCTATGAGGGTCCAGTCTTGTTCTTGCGTGGAGAACCGATGAGCGCGGGTCTCGGTCTCCCGTGCGGAGTCGCGGCCGCGACCCCAGTCCACCCGAGCACCGACGACCGCCCCGCCTTCCGCGCTCCCTCACCCGACCACCTTTGCTAAAGACCCACCATGCCACCCTCCTCCAACCTCTTCTAAATACCTGCCACGCCGGCCTGCACCGACCTCCGCTTCTGAGGAGAGCCCCTCCACCTCTACCTCGGACCGTCACCGCCCGGATGACCGGATCCTCGCCGAAAAACACCCAACACACCCGGATCTTCATCGGACAGCTGCAGATGCCTTGAGTCTCGAAAATTCAAACTGAAACAAGAATCGTAAATTTTGGAACATAAAATACGAAACCAATGGCTTCTCTCCACAAAATATTGGCAATTATATGCTACAAATCAAGCTCAAAGGCGATGCGGAAATTAAAAGTGAAACTGCAATGATCCTACCTCTTGGGCTTAGCCCGAAGATTCGATCCTTCACCACACCACCACTGTTGTCACTTCTGCTTGGCTCAGGTGAGGAAGAGAAGAATTTGAAGTTGGGAGCTCCTTGATTGGGAGCTCCTTCTGCCAGAGGATATCAAAAGGGAGGAGGGGAAGTGGTTTTGGCTTAAGTAGAGAAAAAAATGAATTAAAATTTTTAATTATTTTTTAATCACTCACCCGAAGACCTGTGTCCATAACTCTTGATGGGGTCGAGGTTAAGCCTACCCTAGGGTAAAAACCACCTCCTGAGCACAACCACATTCTCAGAATTTTAATCCAAGGCCACATCCAAAAGTTATAAAATTTAATGTCTGAGGCCACTAAATTACGAAAACACCCCTGATGGCATTTTTCACAGGAGGCATGCGCCCGCGAAAATTACACCCCTCCTAGGGTAAATGGCACACTCCAAACTCAACGGTGCCCTTATTTTTCTCATCTGAGCTACCGTTTAGGAGTTATTATATATATTTTGTGTGCCCAGTGTGAACGCACTGAAAATTTAATTCTGGCCACACCGATGCTCGGAATCGCAGGCCCTCTGAAGGCGCTGCTATGGAATAACATCAAGAAAATTCCAAAGTATTTTATAAAAAACTGGGTACTTATATCATTCCCTACTTCATTATTTTCATCCTCGGAAAGAAAAAATAGGGAAAAATCAGGGTACTAATCCCACACCTGGCTATCCCTTACCCAAAAGAACTCTTGCACGGTTCTCCGTCACTGTGCATGGACCAAAGGATTTGGTCCATTCACGTGGGGTCTACCCTTGCCGATGAAGTGCATAGGTGCATGCATAATTCATCTCAAGTGAGTCACGTGGAAGACTTTATGCACCCAAACCATCCTTTGGGTTTAGGGCAAGGCGGTGGGGACCTCCCCACCCCTTCGCACAGTCTCAAACAGCCCGAATGACCTCGGAGGTAGCTCACCTCCCTGAGAGAACATCTACATCGCACGCAGTGACTGGAATCACTGCCCTCACCTAGAACAAGGCCCGATGATTCCCTCCTTCAGAATATCCATATGGTGAAACACCATAGGATATCTGGTCATGCAAGGTTTCACAGTTGATGTCCCACGAACAAAACTCTCTTACACGCTCGAAGAGTGAATGAGTCAACACCATCGACTAAAGAGAATAGATCCACGCCTTCCACTCTACTTACACAGGGTTACACTGATGCCCCACGTCACCCTGGAAAAAAATCAAGTAAGGAGAAGGAAGAAGAAGGTCACTTCATGCAAAAAGTATAGAAATTATACTGCACAAAGTAGAAGAACTGTAGAGCGTACCTCTTATCTCATCATGTGCTTCAAGATCGTAGACATCCAAAGCTCGTGGTTGCTCGTGGTCCTAACTGTCAGCTCCCAGAGCCTGATGTGGACCGCCTAGTGGTGATGGGAAGACCTAGTAATGTCATCCCCTGCTACCAGTTTCTCCTGATCCTCGACTAGAACCACCTCTCTGGGTACCACTCCGATCACGGTGCTGACTCTACCACAGTGGTGCACCTTCTGCCGGACCAACATTCTCAGCATGCCTGGTCGGGAAGTCACGTGCCAAGTGACCTCGCTCATCGCAATCATAACACCGAATCTCTCGGGGATGCACTGGTGCCACCCGGCACCACTGTGGTGTACGACCATTCCCCTGAGTCTAGTTATCAGAAATCCACCTGCGTCGAGGTTCTGTCAGCTGATGCCTGCTAGCTACGGAAGACGTCTCGGCTCCATCGAACCTACTTCCACCACCAACTATAGAACGTCACAGGAAGCTCTCTGTCACCAGCACCTGCTCTAGCACCCCGACATAATTGAAAAAAACCAAGGAGACTATCAAAGCAAGAATATCTCTACGAAGACCCTACTCGAACTTCTATGCTCGGAAGTTGTCGTCATGGACTAGGTCCGCGTAAAAACAGGCATGGTCTGCGAAACTAGTTGCATACTCAGTCACTGTCATCCCTCCCTGCTGAAACTATAAGAGCACCTGGATCCTAATTGAGCGTATGCAGTAGGGGTAAAACTCCTCATGAAACAGCAGCTAAAAGCCATCCGACGAAAGTGACAACTCATCGAGAAACTGAGCCACCAGACTCCACAAATGCCTAGATGCTCCGTGGAAAAGGCTGGCGGCCAAAGCCACCATCAGATCTTCCAAATTCTGCGCAAGACTGAAGAGGAAAACCACTGTCTTGAGCCAAACCTCTGCTGCCTAAGAGTCTATCTCACCACGGAACCTCAGCGGTCTCTGTCGCTGGAACTCATGGAGTGCGCTCAACCTGCGCTCAAGCTCTGTCTGCTCCATTGGACTGGTCTGCTGCTCACCAGGTCGTGGTGCTTCTACCGGCCCACCCAGAGAAAGGGACTCGCATGATGGGTCCTAGACTGAGGCCTCATCGCTCATAGGGTCATCGTCACAAACCAAAGCTGGTATCCTCGTTGGCTGTCTTCATGGAAACATCCTGGATCTTATCAAGGTGTACCACGGTCATATGAGCATATATGTATATAAAAATAGTAAAAATGGGGAGCTGAATCAAGAAGGACAGTCAAAGACACAATATTATGTGATGCACAAACCAATTTTACCTCCAACGGGTGTCTCAGCATGCCGATTTGACCAGCTGGTTATCAGGGTCCACGTGAATGGGTATGTGAGCCACCACACCATCACTGGACTCCCTGTCCTGAGAGCTGCTCTCAAGACATGTTGAAATTGTTGCCCTAGATCCCAAAAAATTCCTTTTTAGGGATGTCTGAACAACTTCCCAAGGAATGAACCAGCTCTGATACCACTTTTTCATGACCTGACCCTACCTGGGCTCGAGCCGCAACTACCCCAAACCCACCTCCAGAGGCCAGGGGCTGGCGCCAAGATCCAAAGTTTAAACAACTCAGGGAGTCCTTTACCTAAGTACCTGTACACACACATACAACCCACTCAATTCAATAGTGTAGAGTAAAATAGAAAGTAAAGTACCAACAGCTATAAACAACCACAAAGAGTGCATCGACCTCTAAATAGTACAAAGTGAGTGCTAAAGGTAAACTGAAAAGAAAAGGGTAAAACACGCACCCAACCATAATAGTGCCATAACCCGACAACAAGTAAAAAAAATTAAAACAGCTGGGAGAGTCCCACACCTGGAACCTGACTACAACCACCGTACGATGTCCAACCTCCCAAAAGCCTAAGATCTGTTGAATTCATGACCAACCTGTCTGTCATCTTCAAGGGTACACCAAGTGCGGGAAAAGCCCAAGCAGGGGTGAGTATAAAAATACTCAGTAGGATACCCTGAAGGCTCGAGGGAGCAACAAAGGATATACTTAAGAGTGAGTAGTAGATTGAACAGGGAATAATATAGATGTATAATAGAGAGAGTGCAGTAAAGAGTACAGATCAACCCAAAAAAAAGATGGAAGAAGACTCGTCCTATCACAAGGATCTAAAAAGAGTGAGAATATGAACTTCTTGTAAAGTCTTTACTGCCTATAGCTGGAGAGTAGACTCGTATAACCACAAGAAGCTAGACACAGAAATCACGTGGCATACCATGCACCTCTTCGCCTCTCCTGGAAGGAGAGTTTCCAAAACCCAAGGAGTGGTTACTAGAACAAGGTATACATATATATTTTCTCTGTCAAGAAACTAGAACAAGATCGTAAGGGGATCTCTATCCCATAGATCAGACCAAGAAAGATGAGTAGCCAGCAGTCCCAAAATTAAACACCATCGATTCCCAACATCCCACACGTCTGCCTCGAACTGCAAGTCAAGGGGCTCAAATCATCGCACCTCGACACTATCTGCTTTGGGCAGCACTGACTCGCCCGCATGGTTTTATGTCGCATCACAAGGATGTGTCTCAGTGGGGAAATCTCCCCTCGTACTTGAGAGTTCTGGGGAAATTCAAACCACACCTCTTCAATGAAACACAATCGAGGGGTCTTCTCAAGTCAATGATGTCACATCACTGACCCGTACAACCAAGGGTCCCGCTTCAGTAGTCACGGAGAAATGCCACAGACTAGCCTAGTAGAAAGGATTGAGTCTGAAATAAGTCGTCGGGTAACCCACTTCCCGGCCCCGCAAGAGGTTAAACCCTAAGAGGTCGTCGGGTAACCCACTTCTCACTCTCTGCTGGAGGTTAAACCCTAAGAAGTCATTAGAAAACCCACTTTCTAGTCTCTGTTAGAGGGTAAACCCTAACAAGTCATCTGGTAACCCACTACTCAGACTCTACTGGAGGGTAAACCCTAACAAGTCATCAAGAAACCCAATTCCATGTCTCTACTGGAGGGTAAACCCTAATAAGTCAATGAGAAACCCACTACCCAGCCCCGCTGGAGGGTAAACCTGAAGAAGTCGATGAGAAACCCACTGCATAGCCCCACTGGAGGGTAAAATCGAAGAAGTCGATGAGAAAACCACTGCCCAGCCCCACTAGAGGGTAAACCCAGAGTTTCTTTGGCCATCCCTACTGGAAACAACCTCCTGGGTAGAGGATCGGTGCCCGCGTGATGTATTAGTCACACCGAATCCTCAAAATTCTCCCAGGGAACCTGAAGGGACATGATACTGAAAGCCCACATGGCTAAAGGAGAAAGGGGAACCCAAAAAACTCTGTCGATCAAACTGTCATGAACAGAACCATGGGAAACCACTCAACCCTTCTGGTCTAAACCATCGTGAACAGGACCAGGGGGAAACCCACTCAACTCTGCTGTTCGAGAAAATCGAGAACAGGAGGACCCTCTACATCGCGAGAGGTTAAAGGTACGTAAAGTAGAACACAGAACACACATGGGGCCAAAATGATGTGTGCCCTAAACTCATCTCCAAACTAAGTGCACAAACGTTCTTAGGCACAAACCACAATATGTATCTCCAAGCATTCATGTATACTTCTATAGTATGCCACATTACCATCCCAAGGGCTGTCGTTCACAAGACACCCAATGTCAATGCAAAAAGGCGTAAACATAACTTCACCAACCTTCTTCCTCCACAGCCCTAGAACAAACAACTACATATCTTTAAGCATTCACTTGACTCTCCCAAGAGTGAACGTGCTCACATGCCAAGGGTTATATACAAACACCGCAGGAAGAACCACCACTGGTACACCTTTCATTCTTCTAAATTAAATGAGATCTCCAATGAGTCTTCATACATCCAAACAGATTTTACCATTGTAATCCTCATGGAAAAACATTCGAGATAGACTGTTTACTCTCCTAAAACAGACATCCGACGGAAAATCCATCCAACACCGCTTTATGCCCGAACGACATCCTGTGGTCCCGAGCCTCGGTCCTGAAAACAGCCGGGCACATTTCACCATTGTGATCTCCTCCGAAAGACACGTCAAATTGAATGCATACTTGTGTGGAATGGATGTCTGGAGAAAAACACGCATTTCGCCGTACCGCACACGAGCGGTGCTTCATGGGACCCACATCTCAGTCCCGAAGCACAACAAACAGATTGCACCATTGCGATCCTCTCAAAAAAGTACACAAGATTGACTATCCACTTGTCCGAAATGGACACTCGGTGATAAAGATAGAAATCACCGCCAACTCCCAAAATGGCCCTCAAGGGAACCGCACCATCACACAGAATTAAAGAGGGCTGATTATACCATTGCAATTCCCTCCTAAAAACACCCAAAATCGACTGCTCTCACGTCCCGAACAAACATCTGATGAAAAAGTTTCTAAACGCTGCTCGCAGCATAAAAGACTAGTTGGGGGGGCCACGCCTCAACTCCGGCTTCAATGCCTAAAACCACCATGGAATGCTCCACCTCGTCTCCAGGGTCCCAACGCCGATGACATTGCTCAAATTGAACATCAGATGTGTATGCTCCATCCAAGACAAGAACTCCCGGAAAAATGCAAATCCACTTAATGGGCGTGTCGCGCCACCAAGGCCCCCGTCTCAGGAGTTAAAACCCTCGAAACCATCTCATATTTCCCACGTTGAGTCGAGGTTCACACTTCCGCAAATGGCATGGAATACAGACACCCATAGTGAATGTTACGTGTGTTTGATGTTGAGGGGACGCACCCCCCCCCCCTTGGGCTGGACCGGCCTAGTCCGCTCGGTCCGCCTGGATGAGGTCGGCCCGCGTTGGCCACCGACTCAGCCACGTAGCATGGGAGTGGACCTGCGGTCCACCATGCCCTAACCGGCCATGAGGGGCTGGTCTTGGTCTTGCGCGGAGACCAGCTGAGCATGGGTCTTGTCCTCCCACATGGAGTCGTGGTCGTGACCCCGGTCCACCAGAGCGCCGACGACCGCCCCGCCTGCCACGCTCCCTCGCCCGGCCGCCTCCGCTGAAGACCCGTCATGCCGCCCTACGCCAAAATCCACTGAAGACCTGCCGCACTGCCCTGCGCCATCCTCCGCTGCTGAGGAGAACCCCACCGCCGCTATCGCAGACCGCCGCTGCCCGGATGGTCGGATCCTCTTCAGAAAACACCCAACACACCCAGATCTTCGTCGGACAGTTGCGGACACCCCGCGACTCGAAAATTCAAACCGAAACAAGCATCAGAATGCTCAAAACATAAAATACGCAACCAAGGGATTAACTTGACAAAATAATGGCCATTATATGCTACAAATCAATCTCAAAGGCAATGTGGAAATTAAAAATGAAACCGCAATGATCCTACCTCTTGGGTGTAGCCCGAAGCTTCGATCCTTCGTCGCGCCACCACCGTTGTCGCTTCTGCTTGGCTCGAGGGAGGAGGAGAAGAAGTTGAATTTGGGAGTTCATTTATTGCGAGCTCCTTCCACCATAGGATATCAAAAGGGAAGAGGGGAATTGGTTCTGGCTTAAGTAGAGAAAAAAATGAATTAAAATTTTTAATTAATTTTTAATGACTCACCCGAAGACCCACGTCTATAACTCTTGATGGGGTCGAGGTTAAGCCTCCACTAGGGTAAACACCACCTCCCGAGCACAATAGAGGTCTCAGAATTTTAATTCGAGTCCCCTTCCAATAGTTATAAAATTTAACATCTAAGGCCGCTAAATTACGAAAACGCCCCTGGTGGCATTTTTCCCAGGAGGTCCGTGCCTGCGAAAATTACACCCCTCCTAGGGTAAACGACACACTCCAGAATCAATGGTGCCCTCTTTTTTCCTATATGAGCTACCGTTTAGGAGTTATTCTATTTATTTTTCATTCCCAGTGTGAACACACTAAAAATTTAATTCCAGCCACGCCGGGGCTCAGAATCGCACGCTTTCTGAAGGCGCTGCTCTGGAATAACATCAAGAAAATTCCAAACTATTTTATAGTAAAAAATGGGTTCTTACAATGGGTTTCTCCAAAAAATATAAATGAATATGGCATAGTTATTCGAAAAAAGCATGACTAGTGTGAAAAGGGTACTCCTAAATTTTGGGTATAGATGTTGATGAGAAATTCAAACTGGTTGCAAGGATGGAGATAATTAGATTATTCCTAGCCATTTCAGTGCAATAAAAGTTCAAAGTTTTTCAGATGGATGTCAAATCTTCCTTTTTTTAATGGGGTTCTGGAGGAGGAAGACTATATTGAGCATCCAGATGATTTTCTCAATCAAGAATATAATAAAAAAAATTGGTTGTAGAAATTTCTATATGGGATGAACCAATAACCAATAGCATGGTACTTGAGGTTTGATCAGTATTTTAATAATCTTAGATTTCAGCATGGTGGAGTCTACTACAATATCTATTTCAATAATTATATTAATAAAAGGATGATGGTGCTGGTTTATGTCGATGACATAATATTCAGTGGGTCAAATGAAGCACAGTGCATACAATTTTCTGATTTCATGAAAAATGAGTTTGAAATGTCAATGATTGGTGAGCTGATATTTTTCCTTGGTTTAAAGATGACACAAGGAAAGAATGGTACTTTAATTTCTCAATACAAATATTCTAAGGATGTTCTGAGGGGATTTGGAATAGAAAATTCCAACGAGATGAAGACTCTGGTTTCTACCTAGATGAAACTATCTAAAGATGGTTATGGAAAGGTAGTTATCATCATAGAATACAAGAAAATAATTGGATGTTTGTAGTAATTGACCACGACAAGGTCAGCCATTGTATTCTCTATATGCTAAGCAGTGAGATATCAAAGAAATCCCAAGGAAATCTAAATGCTTACAATGGAAAGAATACATCTCTATATCAAGGGAACAGTAAATTTTAGATTGATATATAATAAAAAATCTCAGTCGGATTTACTGGGATATTCCGATAATGATTGGGCTGGTTCAGCAGATGATTGAAATTCAACATCTGCAGGTGCTTTATATCTTAGTGGATTGTGTATTTCATGGCTAATCAATAATCATGATTGAATTTCATTGATCACCGTAAAAGTTAAGTATATTTTTACCACTCAAGAAAGTACACAATTATTGTGTATGAAGTAGCAACTTGATGATATGGTCATTGAAGTGATGTATCTGATTGGAATCTAGTGGGACAATTCACGTGTTATCAATCATAGAAATAATCCAGTCAATCGCACAAGGGAAAAGAACATTGACATAAAATATCATTTCATCAAGGAGAAGGTGGATCAAGGACTTTTGATGTTGGAGTATGTTCCTACAGAGTTATAGTTTGCAGACATTCTGACAAAGGCCTTACCTAAGGAAAAAGTTTAGAGAAATCGACTATATGTAGGAGTCCAGTTGACCCCCCACAATTCAAAGAGTGTGGATGTGGATCCCCCTCTCCCTGAAGTATGATTTTTTTCTCTAATGTAATAATTTTTGTTTTTACCCTGTTACAGAACGCAAAGGTGTGACCTATGGGTTCAATGAAAAAGGGGGAGAAAATGTGACTATTAATGGGGGAGAAAATGAGACATGGGGATAATTTGGCAGGTGGTGAAGTGATATAGGGGGAACAATGAGATAGGGGGTATTAAACCAAACGATGCTATAAGTGATTGATCAAAGATGATATATCATGACAGATGAGGTTTGTGATGAAATCAGTTTATTGGTATCAATATGCTATCAAAAATTGGTGTCAAAAATGAAGTGATTCATTGATGAACTTTTCATACTGATATTTTTTTCACATTGATAATTGGTCATATGGGTTTAAAGTATGTGTTGAGTTAATATTTGCTCCCTATCTAAATTGAAATAGGTGAATAGTTTTGGATGATGGAAGGAGCTTCAGTGAGGTATCAAAGTGTATATAATTGTTTGGATAAGAGTAATCAACAAACCCAAAGGGGGAGATTGTTGGGAAAAAATCCATCAAGATAACATTGCATCATTTTTGGGTTGGTTGTGTTTGTTGACAAAGTAGGAGCTCAAGCAATGGAAGATTTAGAAGTGCTATAAAAGAACAGATACAAGACGGTGCTAGTGTCCAATGTTTGGAAAATTATTGTGGTCCAAAATTTGAGATTCGGTGAGCATTACGAAAAGTGTATTCCCTTAAAGATCTCATCAAAATATAGAAAAGGCATGAGTTTCATAAAGATGAGATTCATGAAGAGGATTTCTCAAAGACTATAAGAATGTTGATGGTGATTTCTATGATTATGAAGAGCTTCACGAATGGTAGAGATGAAGAGCATTGTGAGGAACCATTACGGTAGTGGCGCAAAGGAATTCATGGAATTCTATCTAGTTATGATGATCTCTACAATCCAAAAATAGTCATGGTGCTTTGTTATATAGAGATAATTTCAGCAGTTATTTTGAAGCTTGGCGATTTGAGATGACATGGCACTGACTTTGTGTAAAAGTATCTTGAGTTAGTGGAATTTCTTATAAATTGGCGTCGACCACCTTGACAAGAGAAAAGAGTTTTCCAATAAATTTTTTAAGCTATTTAATTGTAAAGGAGGTTCACAAAGGTAGTGTGCTTCGTGAAAGGTAGGAGATTCACAGTAGCTAATCCAGCTCCGAGAAAAATGTGTGTTCCACGTTGGCTCAGTGATCTTCGGGAAGGAAGTCTCTTTGTGAGGGATTGATCTATGTGATGGCCTAAGCATTATGAAGGTGTCTTCCAAGAAAAGAATCTGGGACGTTGCGAAGTCTTGTTTGAGCTTTTCAAAATTGGGATCATTGCGAAGTAGAAAGCATTGGGAAGGTGTTTCCAAAGGTTGTTTCCATGGGATTAGTGGAAAAGTGGTATTAATCAGTGGATGAAATTTGGACTTCAACAAAGTAACTACAAAAAGTGAATGATGCACTCATAAGAGATAATGAAAGGACCTAAAAGTCTTTAAACTATTATTGGATCTTCTAAAGAAGTAGTGATCTCACTTCAATTGAGTGAGTAGTGATTTCTCAAATAGTGAATGATTTTAAACTAGGAGGGACAGTGAGTGCACATCGAACATGTAAATAGTAGTGCACTTATAGTGGATTTGGTACATATGTACATCATTGGCGTATGCTCCTTGGACGTAGCCCAGTGAGGGTGAACCAAGAAAAATTGTTGTTTCATGTTCATGATTTAAGGTTTGTTCATACTCTGAAATGGGAAGGAGAGAGAAGAGGATCTTTTCTAATAACAAAAAAAGATCATAAGTGGTATTTGTTTTAATCTGCCATACCCTGATTCACCCCCCCTATCTGGGTATCTAGCCTAGTGGACCTAACAATGGTAATAATTTTCAATGAAAATGAAATACCTCTTAAGAATAGTTTAATTGGGTGACATGAAAGTTCACAAATCTAATATTTTCCATTTTCCTTACTAGGAAAATTAGTTAGTTCATTGTTTGAAAAAAAATCAACTAGTACAAAATGAAGATCATAAGAGACTAAATGTACCCTATACTTTAAAAGTGATATCACTAAGAGACCCCTATATGGTATTTCTTCACATCAATGCATGTTGAGGCATTTGAATCTCCATGAACTAGAATTTGATCACACACAACAATGACATCATGAAATATCAAGGCTCAATGTTAGGGTTTCTCCTTTTTTCACCCAAGGAGGCATTGTCCAAAATCGTTTCCATATTAAAATTTTATATAATGAGTAAAATAAATTAATATATTCCTTATATAGTGGGGATAAAAATAGATAACATTCTATTATACCTGATTTAGTGATTTATTATAGTGGATGAATGATGGTACCTCTAGATATAAATAAATATTTAAAAAATCAATATCCAATGGATATATAAATCCAAAAGATACCAATATGTATTGTGATTTAAAATTATAATATTGGAGGATATATATATATATATATATATATGGATATTATAAAAAATCAGGTTTTTAAAATTTTATATATATGTATGATAATAACTGATGATTGGGTGCAGTTTTCATATCCATTTCCAATTTCAATGTGGAAGTAATAAGATATTTCTATGTATTTCATAATTTAATTTTTAAGATCGCCATCGAAGCATGATAGTATTTTTGTAGTGGTGGATTAATTTATGAATTCATCAAAAAAATTACGCATTATAAGAGGATTTCTAGTAGATGATCTTGTTAAACTTTATAATATTGGAGTTATTAAGATATATAGTGTTTTAATTACCATTATAATTGATATATATTCAAGTATTACATATATATTATGTTTGTGGATCTAAAATGATATGAAGATATGTATGAGGATGAGTAAAACGTTTTATTTGTAGATAGATTGGTAAACAAAGTGAGTTTTTTAGATTCTAGATTATATGTATCCAGAATGTGTGATTGAATTTATAATATCACTATAAAAATATCTATTATTAGTTGTGTTTATTAGTAATAATTTTTATCAGTAGATTTTCCATATTAAACCTTTTGAATAATTATTTAGATGAATGTGTATGTCCCCTTTTTGTTAAGTTTATTAAGATGACTTCAAAGAACTGTGGTTTGGGACATGAGATAAAAGAAAAAATTATATTATTTTATAATTACATGGTATTATCTGAGAGGAAGTAAAAGTCTTACACTGATCTATTATTAAGACAACAGAAGTTTAACATTGAATATTTTGTGTTTTTGTGTGTGTCTATGATAACAAGAAATTTAATATTGGTAAATTTGGAAAACATAATGCCGATTTATCTTTTTCCTTCTAATATTGAGGAATAAATCCATGCAACAACTTATAAATTTACATTAATACAATGTTTTATGAAAATTCATAACATTTTCCATATTTCCTATCTAAATGAATATTGGTATGATAAATATGGTATCTTGATTTATGAAGTGGTTGACTAATAACCTGATATGAATAAAATATAAATTCTAATTTTGAATTGGAGAGAAAATATTTCAAAGGTATATTGTATTACTTTAGTAATATATCTAAGAAAAACTGGGTTATCTAAAGTTGAAAATTGGAAAAGGGATGATTATATATGAAAAGAGTGTCTAGATATATCCAATAATGAATCTACATAGTGACCTTTCTAGGGAAAAATACTATGGAAAAGAAATTGATAACACATCTATTATATTTTTATAAATTAAGTGAATTTTATATTTTTTTTATTTATGGAAATTTTATTATCATGGAAATATGATTTTAATTTTTAATTTTTTTTAATTTTTAATTATTTTTTATAATATTTGGTTTTTATAATATTATAATTATGTTACTTGAAAAATTTATTTTGATGGGACAATTTTATGGATTTATATCTTGAAATGAAACTTTTATTTGAAATGTGATGTTAAGAAAAATAATTTAGAGGGATTAACTATTAGGTGTATTATTTTAACATGTATTTTGAAATTATTAAATTTTTCATTTTAATAAAAATTTAAATTTGATAATGGTCAATTTAGATGTATTAGAGGATTAGAAAATTTACTGTGTTTTTTTATCTCATGTAAATTTAATAGTCTACCATGAACTTTATTATGGGGTTTTTATGAGATGTTGTGATGAATATAAAAAATTTCATTTAATTTTGAATATTAAATTTCTGAAATTATAATAAATTTAACATGGATAACTATGAGTTCAAATGAGAGAGGTATATACCCCCATTAAATGATATTTTCATAGTGGGTTAATGGAGAGTTAAATGAGATGGTATATAAAAAAGATGTTTGGAATTCCATTCATTGTTTGTGTGAACTCTCTTATCCTCATAATGGAAGTGGAATTTTTATGAAGAGATTGGATAGATTCTTATTCAATATTGGGAGATAGGTTAGAGAATTAGGGTATATAGAAAAATTTTTCTATATATATCGCTTAAATAATTTAAATTATTTTGAAGTGTGTATAAGTAATCAAAACATTATTTATGTTTATTTATTGAAGAGGGTGTTAAAAATGGATTGTATGACATCTGTCATGGGTAGTGCCAAATTGAAAAGGGGGCCATTCCATAAATTTATGCTTTCTCTTTCAGCCTACCTTATATTGGTTAATCTCAATTTCACAAATACCATGAAACTTACTCGGGGTTATGATATATTGGATAAATAGTTTTACAAGGCCACAATGAAATATAGTAGACCATATCAAAATAATTTTCAATAAATATTCATTACCTCTTACTTGAGAATTAGTATTTATGAAGAATTTGGATTATATTAGAAGTTGGTTTACCATGAAAGGATCATTGGTCTAAGAAATTTTAATTGATTTAGTAAATCATATCCTGATATATGGATTTGATACCCTCTATAAGACTGCAATTTTTTTCCTTGATTGACTATGAAAATTAAATGATCTAAATAACTTTTTTTGGGAGAAACTTTGGTTTGCTTTTAAAATAATCCAAAGATAAACTAATTTTTTTTAAATACCTTTATAGGGGATGATTTTTATTTTTCAATTAAATTTTTTTGGTGGGATGTTGACACAACATTATTTTGTGTGTGAAAAATTGTTTTGGTGAGCCTTATTGTAAAATAATTAATGATTTCTTTGTGATAAAAATGAGTCATTAGGGTAGTGTTCCTTAAATTGAAAAATAGGTATAAAGTAATAAATATCTCCCAGTAAATGTAACACATATTGTATGGGTAAAATGTGTGAAAATGAGAGGACATGTGTTACAGTTGAGAGAAGATAGTTCGCTATTATTTTAATAGATTTTATTATGCACTTTTGTGACTTATAGATATTTAATTTCAGTAACAGGTAATTTTTGGTTAATTATGGAAATATGAAGCATTCTATATTATAGGAAAATTCATAGTTTTTTATTGAAATAAAAAATGGATAGTACTCTTAGAAGATATTTTTCAAAGGAGAACAATGTCTATAAAATTCATCATCTAAATAGGAATCATTTGGGTGCTTCATGAAAAGTATGGTTTCTAAGAAAATATTATTTATATCATGTATTTATGATATAATATTTTCAAAATGAATTTGAGAAAAAAATATTTTGGAAATGATCTATTTTTATTTATCATTATTGATTAAATTTTCATTGGGTGTATTATCTCAGTAATTTTTATTTATTAGAATATGTTAGGAAATCCTACTAAGTTCATTCTCACATCTACATGTTTACATTCTTGGGAATGAAGTCCTAATAGGTTGTACTATATGTAAAGGAAGAGTAACCATATTTATAAAAATAATGACTTAGATTTATTTTAGATAAATAGAAATGGGATTTGATGATATAAACATTATTCACATTCTAATATTTGGAGTCATCATGAAGTTTTATACCTTGTAATCAAGTATTATAAATCTTATTTAATTTATTCTTGCATATTCAATGTTGTCAAAAAAATCAATATAGTGGTTTAATTTCATATTTAGGATAGTGTATCATGATAAATATCACCCATAAATGGTTTATCCTACACCTCAGTAATATTTTATAGCCTATAGTGATTAGGGGAACAAGTTTGAGTGAATGAGGTGATATTTTTTGAGTCCTGGAATTCAGCTGACTAGGTGTGGTTTTTATATTTTTCACTCTTTTTTCTCCAATAATAACAATATTTGTGACCAATATTAGAGTAATAAAAAAATATTCATAGAATAATTTCATCCTTGATGTGTAGGATATGTTCTCATTATCATTTTTATATTTCATAGTGCATATCTTCATATGAAAATCCTTTATTTGTTACAGTATGTTATTGTGTGACCTAATTATTCTTAAAATAACTACTTTATTAGTAGAAATTTTGTCACCTCCAATCTACATGTTTTTTCTTAGCACTGGCTCTTAATTGTTTTGATAAACCTTAATGGTTAATTTTAATAATTGTATCCAACCATTTAATTTTTTTTCCTTTATAAAATAGATGATACACCCTATCAAATGTAATTCCATTCATGACTATGTTATAGAATATTTGAAAATTAAAGAACTTCTTATAACTTACTCCCTATTCATTTCATTATTCGATATCCTTATCCAAAAAATTCTTAAATAAATTATTTTTTTCTCCTATATATTTTAACTCATATTTAATATCATTTTTCATAGTAATCAGAAGACTCAGGAGCAGGAAAGCCTACTCCCAGAAAAACATTATACATAAAAAGAGTAAATACAGCAAAAGAGGAGAATCATGGGTTCAATAAAGATGCATGTAAACATCACCACGCACATCAGCATCAACCAGACCACAGCAGAAGGTTGGTGTAACAAAGGACCAAAAAGAGCATACCTCCTCAATCGCACGCTTGGACAAAGCATCAGCAACCAGATTCGGCTCTCTGTAAACATGAGTGACAACCAAACAAATCTGCTCCACAAGCTTGAGGCAGTCATCCCATGCAGAGATCATCTTCTAGGGGACATTTTTGTGACCGCTTTCTAAGAATATCAACCGCCAGAGTTGTATCAGACTCTATCCATACGGTCATCCAACTATGAAATGAATCATACTGAACAGCCCTGATCATAGCCCATAACTCCGCCTCAATATCCAATCCATTGCCTAAAAATTTATAAAAACATCCTTTAACAAAGCCCCTATAGGTATGGAAAACACCACCACTTCCCAAAGGCCTCGGAGCACTTGAAGCCGCTCCATCCACATTAACTTTCAAACACTGAGATATTGGAGGAATCCATCAGATATACTTCATCATAATTGGTTTCTTACGTCTACCATAAACACCCAATGTGCACAATATAACCAAATCAGAAACATCATTTCACATGACTCCATTTTGATCACATGCATAAGTAAGAACACAAGTATAAAGCTCTCAAATATCAACAGAAATTGGAAAAATTTTGTTGTCAAATATAGGAGCATTCCAAGAATTCTAGAGAAATGAAACAACCTCCGAGGCAGCAAAGATTTTGCAGTCATTTCACCTGAGAGCTGCATTCAACTCAATAAATGGAATCCATAAGCTATCCAAAACCCTCCAAGTTTAGATGACATCTGAAGACAACCTGGAAAAATTTTATAAGCCATATGCAGAGCAGAAAGATATAAATAAATGATCAAGAGTCTCATCAGCAGCAAGACAACGAAAGCGAACAGGTGCAAGAGAAAATCCAGCACGCTGCATCATCCGTTGCCGAGGTAATCTACACTTCCAAATCCTCCAAATGAGAAAATATTGATCCGGTGGGATATAAGAAGCATGAAAAATAAGTATCCAAGAGGGAACCATCAAAGGTTCAATACACATGAGTCTATAATCCTTCTTAGTGCTGAAGGTTCCAGTAAGATGGGTGACCAAATTAACGTATCCACCGCAGAGTACTGATAGCATCCCAACTCCATTTTCAGAGAATAAGAAAGCAACCCCTGAGCCATGAAAATATTATGTAATTCAGAAATGGAGAGATCCTTCAAATCAGAAGGAATTTGTGCATGTTCAGCAATGACACATGATAACCAAACACTCTTCTAGCAGTTCAAATAAGAGTTCTGAAAAACAACCCATTTGGAGGATTGTGAAAGGCTGGTATAAGCATTTTTAATAGATGACCATATCGAGGAAGGGACATAAAGTGAGTACCCATTGAGCATCTTGGATCCAAATCTATTGCACAGAAACTCCAAAGAGAGATCAATGGAAGTCAAGAGTGACCAAGTAAACTTTTTAATGAGAAATTCATTAAAACGCTTAGGATCCTTAATCCCCATACCACCCATGTCAACAGGCCGTATGTAATCACTCCAAGAAACTGTAACAATTTTCCTATCATGAATTGAACCAGTCCAGATAAAATTCTAAATGTGCCTTTGAAAATCCTTAAGAACATTTATGGGCCATCTGTATAAGGAGAAAACATATACACACATAGAAGTGATAACCGATTTAACCAAGCAGACCCTCCCTGCCTGAGACATAGATTTACCTTTCTAGGTAGCCATTTGATTGAGAATTTTGAGATAGGTATTTTCCAAATAACACCTTTTAACTTAACCCCAAAAAAGGGGTACCCCAATATAGTTGAAAGGTGGAGACCCTCTTTTAACCCTAAGCTTCTGGGAAACTCTATTTTTCTTTGATAAGATGACCCCTTCCCCAAAAAACACATAAGCTTTCTCCCAACAGATTACCTGACCAGAAACAACATCATAATGCTCAAAAGTTGCCTTAATATAACAGATAGTAATTCCATCAGCATTACCAAATATCATAATATCATCAGCATAAAAAATATGTGAAGGAGCAAAAATACCTCTTCCAACAGTCATCTGCTGATATAAACCAGCATGTACAAGATCAGAAAGACATGCACTCAAATAATCCTCTTCAATAGAAAAAAGACTGCGAGATAAGGGATCTCCTTATCTCACTCCCCTAGAACATTTAAAGAAGACTCGTGGAGAACCATTCACAAGAACAGATAACATAGGGCTTTGAAGAATGCATCTAATCAAGTTGGTGAAACCATTGGAAAAACCTTGCATCCGTAGCACTACAAAAATGAAGCTTCATTTAATCGTATCAAAAGCCTTCGAAATATCAACTTTCAGAGCCATATTCCCATACTTCACCTTTTTCCTCATAACATTCACACATTTAAACGCCGTATACAAATAATTTTGAATGATCCTTCCAGGAACAAACCCAAATTGATTTGAGGAAATAAACTCCTTCACAATACTTCCCAGTCTAGTCGCCAAGATTTTGATAATAACTTTTGGAATATTACTCCCACTGGCCACAGGCATGAAGTCATGAATGTCAAGAGAATTCTCTTTTTTTGGGATCAGAGCAAGAAAGGTAGCATTGGAACCCAAAGAGAAGTAATAATTATAAAAGAAATATCTCGCCGCATTGACAAAATCTGTGTGGATGATGTCCCAATACTCCATAAAGAATTTGTTGGAGAAACCATATGGACCAGACACACTATTAGGATTCATAGAAAAAACTACCTTCCTGACTTCTTCCTCCGTAGGTATACTAGTGAGTATATCATTCTGTGAGGCCTCAACCGAAGGAGTAATATTGGTGAACATTTCATGAGTGACATCCTAACCGGATTCCGTGTAGAGCTTCTGAAAATAGCATCAAGAAACATCAGAAATATATTTTTCAGAGTTGAAGAGAACACCATCAACCATGAGAGCATTCATGCCACGCCTCACCTTTTTTCCCTGTGCAAGTAATGAAAAATTATTATAATTCTATCCCACTCTTTCAACCACCTGACATTATATTGACCCCAGGAAAGACTTTCCTTTAAAGTCAGTAACTCATTAAATTTAAAAAGAGATATCAACAATTCTATAGACATTGCATCCTAACCCTCATGAAGCCTTTGACAGTGAAAAATATTTTCCTCAGAAAATTGAATATCATGATCAAGGAAAGAAAAAGATTTCTTACTCCACTCTTTGAGTTTTAGCTTCACAGCCTTCAACTTCATAACAATTATATAAAAGGTACTTCCAATAACAGCGTTTTCCCAAACCTCACTGACAATCTGCCTACACCCTTGGATAGATAACCAAGCATTGTTGAACCTGAAAGGGGTGGGAGAATATCTTAATCTGAGGAGTTTCAAATCCAGTAAAAGAGTATTGTGGTCAGAGTTATCCCTTGTAAGAGTGATACCGGACAAGGAATGGTCCTGAGATCCCCCATTGACATTACAGAAACACCTATCAAGCTTACTAGCTTGTAATCCATGCAGTGTGTATCTTTGCCAGGTAAAATCAGCCCCTATAATTGGAATCTCAATCAGATTGCAGACATCAATACAAGTAGAGAATTCAGAAGCATCCAACCTGTTAAAGCAGCTTCCTGTCTTCTCCTCAAGTTGAAGCACTGAATTAAAATCACCAATAATAACCCAATTTTGTCGCATTTCCATAGCTATGTTTTCCAAAGATGACCAGAGAGTTTGTCTCCCAATGTATTGGTTTAAATCATAAACAAATGTAAAATAAATTCCAAAGCCACATATCTCAGCCGAAAGAGTGGTCGACTGTTTATCATGAGAGGAATAAATCAGAGAAACATTATCATGCTTCAACACCCAAAGAGACTCAGAGGCACCCAGATCAGCAATATGTGAAACCAACGAGTACCCAAGTGTTGACCATTTGAAGCCCTTCAATTTACAAAAAGATATATGAGGCTCGACAATTCCAAGGAGGAGAGGCTTATTAGTCACAATAAAGTGCCTAAGGGTTGTGACCGTGGGAGAATTCCCAAGCCCTTGGAAGTTCTAGAATAGGATCTTCAATGACAATTAGGACTTGGAACTTGTGATAGGTCCACCACCCCGGTGCAATTTCACTACTTTATCCTACTTCTCATCCTTCTTTTACTTTCCTTTAGTAATATCCGAGGAAGCACTATCAAGATCTTGCTCCTCACTGATAATATCCTCTTTTTCATCAGACCAAAAAATACTAGACAAGGGTGAAAACCTATTAAAAGAACCAAATGGCACCTAGTTGACCTAAACAGGAGACTTCCTTACACCCTTAGATATAGAAACCTGAGAGAAGGACTCATCAAAATTTTATCACCATTATTACCCTTCTCAAGAGACTGAGAATCCATATCTTTCCCAACAATCAAATCCTGCTCATGTCCCTGTAATGAAGCAGGAGGAGGAGCCTCACATTTCTATCCAGAAGCAAAGTCAGACGCCAGTCCCATAGGTAACACAGAAGCAGAAATAGTTGTAGTATCATCAACTGCTGGCACTGCCCCCTGCAAGGAAGGCTCAAAAGAAGGCTCATTGCAGTGAGGCTGCACCTACAGAGAGGCCACATCACCTTTCATAGACCCTTCAAGAGAATCAAACTTCACTACCATAACCTCTGTGTGACCCTGCACTACCAGAGAATTCTCAGGTTTACAGGGCCCAGGTTGATCCTGAAAGCTAGACCGATAATCCTCTTCAACAACTAGGGAATCCAGGGTATCAGACACATGGACCGAGCTTTGAGGAAGCTCATGCACCTGCAATAAATCATCCTCACCAATAGGCTAATTAATAGCCTCAATGACCATATTAGTCAGACCTGTAGACACCTGCACCAAGCCCTGCGGATGCTCTTTCACTTGCAAATCAGTCACATCAACAAAAGAACCATCAATCTGGGATGTGGAAGCCACAACTTTTCCTTTCACTGCCACCCGAACACCAGGATCCGCAAGAATATTCATAGGGACCTGAGAGGAATGCTCAACATTAGGGAGGACCTCAACTCCTGAACCCTGTGCCTTGCTCTTGGACTTTTCCTTCTGACAAATCTCGTCAATTTTCCCTTTCAGTTTCAATATACCACATATTTTATTCTTATTGCATTCGAAATCCATGTGACCAAAGAAATGACAGTTGAGACAAAACCTCGGCCGTTGTTCATACTGAGTCTCCAGTTTGAAGCTGTCATCCCGGGTTTTGAGAACAACCTCCTCTACAAGCATTCCGGCCATATCCACCTCCACCAAGACTCTCACAAAATGCCCAAACTTAGGATCATCTGTATGCTTGTCCATTCTAATTGGGTTTCTAACTGATGAGGCTATATCCCAAATGATCCGAGGATTCCAATAAATCCAATTCAGTGGGTGGATATGAATCCAAACCTGAGCATGTGTATCCTTAACATTTTCAGTATAAAAGTTTCTGACCCATTCTTGAATTATAAGGACACCAGGCTTCAGTGAAACCGATCCGAAGCTCTATGCCCTTCGTTTTGATTCCTCAAAAGAAAAGAGGATGTGATAGTACCCACGGCCCATGGAAATCATCTTACAACACTTGAAGCCCTAGATCTGAGATAACCTTTGAGAAATATCCCGAAATTTCTATAGCATTCCACCCTTCGGAATAACAACCTGAGAAATTTTCGAGAATCGACATAGATTCACGCGTTATTCAACTGCGATATGATCCGCAGTAACATGCGCTATCCGCCCTTTCTTAATTATCCTCCTAGGAGGAGGACATTCAAACTCGGGGAAATTTCCATCCAATTTCACAACATCTTCAAACTTCCTCGGACCCCGCGCTTCCACCACAGGTTTCATTGAAGGAGCACATTGGAACATTTCTTTGTGACTAACACAATAAAAATTCTTAGCAGAAGAAGAAGCATTGTCAGGAAAAGGTTCAGCCTCCTTTGGCACACTTGAAACAGGATCAACAGCCATCGTCATGCACAGATCAGGATCATCTGGGCTAGGGTTCCCCTCAAGCACTCCACCATGCGGTTCCTCCATCTTCTTTGTTAATCATTTTTCATAGTAACAATGCTCTCTATATATAATTGTTTTTCCCACACTTTTGAATACAAGAATTATTTTCATTGATTATCATCACATATTCCTAAATTTTTAGATTAAAATAAGTATTTTCTCCATATTTTTCATATGGAAGGACTTGTTACCCCACAGCCTTCTTAAAAAGATTGATTTTTATGTTTTTTTGTCAATATATTTAGAAAATCATATCAATAGTGAAAATGGTTTTTCTTTTTCTTAAATTGAATATGAAATTCCAAAAGTGAAAATTCAATGTATACTTGGAGACCCACTACTCATTTTAGTGGATTTTATTTTTCTCAAATTGAACTATCTCTGCCATCTTAATCAGTTCATCCTCTATGATTGATATTAATTCATTTTCACTCACTTAATGGAAAACACAACTTTTAAATTTTTCTTCTAAAACTATGATTCTTAATAGAATATTGTTTCTATATTTACTTCATGATATGGAATTTTATCATGAGAGAAATAAAGTTTATTATTTTATGGGTAGTAAAGCATTCCATCATAAACATCGAGACACTTTTTAAGTCTTTATTCAATGTTTCCAACCATTATGAATTTGAAACATGCTAATGAAATCTATCCATTGAATTAACCTATTTAGTATATGATATTTCTTCAAATTTGGGAGATAAAATCATTAGTAAATAATTTTTCCCTACAATTATTACTATTTATTTTTGTGTTATCAATTACCTTAAATGAAATTTCCTCTAGTGAAGAGAAATATGATCTTTTGGGATTTATTCACAACTTATAATAAATAAAACATCTTTTAGCTCTATAAAGTTTCTTTCTTTAATTAATGAAAAAATTTCAATATATAATGGTGGAATCAACATTATGTTTTTTACAATATCAATATTTATGAATTAAAATCTAACTACATGAATTTATTCAATAAAATCATTGACATAGTTGGATTAATCTTTAATTTTTTCATTCAAATATATTATCATATTATCAAGATTATTTTTCAATACATTACAATTTATCACTATGATAGTTTTTTTCCATCATTAACATTATAAAATATATCCAATAAATATTTAAAAAAATTTAATCTCATTGTATTCATATATAGTTTTTTATAGTTCATTGGATAAGGCATGTTATCTCTTCACATTATCATTGAGAAGATTCTCATATATCTCATTCAAATATATCAATATAAGAAAACTAATTTATATTCCATGTATTATAATAGAGAAATCATTAATTCCATATGATTATATATGACATCAGTTGTATCTTTCGATCTAATAAATTCATCCATCGAAGTGAGGAACTACTTTTTTAATGATAATATTATCCTTGTATAAGATTAAAAAAATATAGACTCTCCAATAATTTTCATATTAGATATAATAACACTTTTTATAATTCCAAGGATTAAAAAACACTAATTTAGTGTAGAAGTGGAGGGTGTGAATTTTTGTTTGGAAATTTTACTTTTAAGATTAAAAATTTCCATTCATTCTAATGATAAAAATAATGATTCAAATTTAATCAAGCATTAAAAAAAGTAAATATTACCAAAAATGTTATAATATAATGATTCTTCATGTTGCAAACAAAAAAGTATATATCAATGGAGTATACGTGTATTGTGTGTCAATGTAATAAAAATAATAGTTGCATTATCCTGATTCAAAATTTCTTGGCTCAACTAACAATCTATATCAATCCCCACTCCCTCCTTCTACATATACACACTATATATTGAGATAGATTCTTAGTGAATGTATATATATTGGTCACTCACAAAGAATATATAAAAAATATTCAAAAATTTATTCTTATGAAGGAGTTTTTATTAAAATATATCTTCTTAACGAAATTTGGAACATAAAGAATATTTTAGTTCATCATATAAGTTATATAAAAATACAATTCATAATAGTGATGTTATATTCAATGAAATATATCGGAAATTATTATAGTATTCTTTACCAATCATTATTATATACCCTTTTAAAATTTATTTTTCCCATAGACAAATTTTTAAATCTTAATTTGAGTCGAAATACACACACTATAATTGAATCAGTTACCCTTTAAAATAACATATCATTCTATAATTTCAAATTATATCAAAACATCATGAACCAAGAAATCCCTGGTATTATAATTTCTAATGTGACCTGGTTTCATAGAAAAATATATACGTTCATTAAACCATGGGCATAAAATCTTAATCACCTAGAAATACAATCGTTTCATTATATAAAATTTCATATTCAACCCACACTAGGAAATGGTGTTTTCCAAAATACAATATTTTTTTGTCCTCAATTAATTTATCTTATTTAATAAGATTTTAAAAAATATAAATCTTTAGGGCCCTCACCAAAATAAAGTTATAATTTTTCTAAGAAACAACCTATAAAAATTACCGCAGTCATCTTACTCTCTCTTTTGATCAAGAACCCATGAAAACATATATATTTAAAATGATGACTGCCATAGTTTTTTTTTGTCTCTATAAATTTTTCAGAACATACATACTATCCATGATAAATTTTACAATTGTGGTAATTATGAATCCCTTATTTAGTCTAAACTATGATATAAAAATGAAGTATTTTTATATCTAATGTATTTAAGGTATTTACAAAAAATTACTGTGTAAAACTGTTTCTAATATGGTGGAGGTTTTCGGGATTATGGTATAGTTTGTGTGATGTTAATGTGTTTTGTCTTAAATGTTTAATTTATATTTTTATATTATTCCATAAACCTATCTAGACTCACCATGATTTGAAATTAAACTTTTTAACCAAGATCTTAGATCCCAAACATCAATGTATTACCCCTTATTTTTATGTGGGTTTCCAAGCTTCAATAAAAAACATTTTCATCCTTCCCTAAATATTCTCCATTATTATTCATGATTCAATATATCTTATATTTCATCCTTTTACTCCAATTTTATATAAAAACAAGAATCTAATTATCATTCAACAATTCTTAACTTAATTGTTTAAAATTTAAATTTATCATTCTTATCTTAAATTATCTTTACTCCCAAAAATGTAAATAAATATTTTATTAGAGGAAACCTGAGATTTTATTAATTTACTATAAATAATTATTTATGATCTTATTTTATGAAATTTTAAGATTAAAAATTAAATCACCTTTATATATTTTTACTTTCATGGTCTAGAACTTTTAATTTCTCATACTTATTTTGATTTTATAGGTCTGTGAACCCAGAGAAAGGTGAAAGATTTAAATATAAAATGGCTGAGCTTCAATGGATTGTGATGTTTTGTTTTTAATAATTTATATATTCTCATTACTTATATTTAAATTAAAATATACTTTTTATTAGTTTTAAATTTCATACCACACATATATTTTGGGTATATTGATGAGTAATGATACAAAATAATAGAAATACTATCATATAATATTTTAAATAATAATTTTCATGGATTAAAATGATTATGATTGTGGGTTTTAGAGTAACGAATATCAAGAAACTTTTTATTATATAAATAATGATTTGGGAATAAATATTTATTAATGTAAATAAAACTTTTCAAAAATTTTGAAATGTAACAAAATTGATATGAGAATTATTTAGAGTAGTTTGGTATAGATTTTATATTTTGAAATTTAAACTTTTCCACTTTTTTAAGATTTTGAAGAAAAAACCATATGATTACAAAATTATTTAATTGGAATGGATTGACATATAACTTGAGGAATTCTATTGAATCATTCTTTATATTATAATTTAGTTTTTAATGATATTTATTGTGCAGATTAAGGTAAAATTTTTGTTTAAATTTTAAGGTATTATTGATTGGTTTAATAATCATTCAACGGTAACCTATGTTCATGTTATAAAGACTAAAATTATTATTTGGAGGTGATTAAATTAAATTAAATTAGTGGATGTGAAACTTATCTCATTTATTAATTCATTTGAAAAATTGAACATAAAAAAATGTAAAAGGGTTTTAAATTTCAATATTGACTATGTATTTGGATGATTTTAATAAAAAAACATTACTTAAATGAATATTTATTATTCCCATACAAATATTATATTAAATATAATATATGTAGAATTGTTAAATGTAAGATCCTATCATTTTCTAAGTACATCCCTATTTGAGTTTTTTGTTTTATCCTTGGTTGGAGAGTCTTGCTCGAAGACAGAGAGGAATTATTGGGAAAAATGATTTTATGTCTTGTTATATATGTTTTTTTAATTAATGGAGTCCTGATATAATGCATTAAAATTATTTTATGACGTTTTTCCATTCCTGTAAACGCTTTGGAGGTTTTGTGAGTCCTTATGTATAATTTACGCTCAAAACTATATGTTGGGTGGTTACATGCCTTGTACATTTTACTCAAAGTGTACTACTATTGGTCATGTTCTGAAACAGAACAAGGTGTGAAATTGTTACACACCATGTAAACTATTCATGTTGTAAAATATTAGAGTAGGGTAAAATAATAATCCAATGAGATGGGTTTTTTATCATAACTCTTCAAAAATAAATACCCAACATGTAACAGAATTACACGTTGTATAAGTTCCCAACCAACAAATTTAAATAGTGTTGTACTAATGATTTTCTTCTCACATCACATGAATATTCCTCCTGCCAAACCTAGGGTAGATTCTAAGTAATTTGGGACCACCTCTCTCTATTTTAGGCATCCTGATCATGCATCCAATCCCTAGTAATTGGTTTTAGAGATGTTTTTTCTTGTGTCCCTTTATTGTCTATTTATTGGGATGTAATATATTGATCGTGGTTATTATTGGTTTTTATATTGAATTTTTAAGATAATGTATCCTTCTTACAATCATATATGACTTTATTCTTGTTGGTTAATCCTATAGGAATCATTGGTTGAATTTTAATTAAAGGTAGGGGTATAAACCATAACTCTATGGTTTGTTTAATTAAAAAGTATGTGAAAGACAACATAATTTTCATATGAATTAATTAAATGATTAATGGTATTTTTATTTGGAATCCATTTGGATCCAATTGGTTATTAACCTAGCTTCTTTATACCCTTCGGGTGAGAAAACCCTTTGATTATAGATTATTTATTAATGGATTAATGTGGGTTAGAATGTCATGGGATTTTAGTGGTTACATGGTGTAGATTCACCTTGGTGTAGCCGAATTATTGAAATTATTGGCTTGTTTTCAGTTTATGACCAAAGGATAAATAAAATGGGTAATGGGAAGATAATTTCTAATTTTTATAATTAACCATTGAGCCTTGTGATTTGATATTGTGATATACTTATTGTTATGAAATGTGTTGTTTTTTCTATGATTTAATGCTTAATAAGGTGTTGGCCTCGTTTGATTTTTGAAATTTTTATATAGGTCATTCGCCCAATTTTCATGTTTAAATGCTTATATAGTGAGCTATTCTCAGTGATACATGTTGAAATAATTATATACCGGGCATGGACCGAAGTCATGATGAAATTCTTATATATTAGGGTTGGTTGTTACATATGATGAAATTATTATATATAATTCTTCTCACAAGACATTATGAAATGATTATATACCAGGATCAACCGTGATTGATTACTAAAATTCTTATATAGTGGATTTCAACCCTTATTTGTGTGATTCATTCCATGGATATATTCTTATGGTTGGAATGGTAGTGTGACATGATTAGATGCATTTCAACATGGCACCAAGGTCGGTTATGTATTACCATGGTTATATGGGTTTGGTTGTTATGGTTGTGAGACATTCTTAGAGAAACTCTAGCTTGGGGCCAAATTAGGTTGATGTGATATTAATTTAATTGTTAAATTAATTAATATAATTGTTTATTGCATTATTTCATGCAATAATTATCATTCTAGTTATGTTTAAACATAGTGGTGCCAACCTAATAATTTATTATCACACCCTATTTAGGATTTTGTTTGGTAAACAAGTAGATCACGTGGATATTGTATTAGAAAAGCTACAAGGACCTTTTGTTGATTTTTTCTTGCTAGATGGACTTCAGTTCTTAGACAGGACAGACATGGGGTTCAAAACCAATATCTTTTTATTCTTCAAGAATTTTATTTTTATTACATATTACATCAATTTTTTTATATTCTATTATGAAATTACATTATTCTTTTATTATTTAATTGGATTGTTTTTGTATATTTTATTTTTGGTTTTTAAGGATGTATTGTATCATTTCTATTATTTTCCTAACTCTGGTATTTACTTATTATTTCTATATGATTATTCCACTTTGTTGTTACTCTGTAACCAAGGGTATGGTCTCCTCACTATCCAAATAACACTACCGCTACTAGTCAATAGCTTATAGAGTATAATTAGGCACACTTGAGTTCTCATAACCAACATATTTTGACCACATGATTGAGTTTCATATTGGGGGGTGTTTTAATGTGGTATCAAATAAAGGGTTATTTTTTGTTTCCTTAATATTTGAGAATAGAATAAATGAGACTAAAATGTTTAGGGACTTGGTAATGATATTTTTCATGGGAGTAACTAACCCATGTATGGGGAAAATCTGAGTTCCTAAGGGTGGATTATTGTCTATACTATTTTCTTATTATAGTTGATGTTATTTCACCCTGAGTGATTCACATGTTGTGTGAGGTTGTTATTTCATGATGTTATTGGTTCTTTAGATTTATACTCATGTACTAGTTTGGAATGGGATGAGTATGCATGAATCATGATAAGAACATAGGGATATATATTGGCCTAAATTTTTCAGGAGAGGGACATATTTATAGAATGTGATATATAATTTCCTATTTGAAATTTGATATGAGAAAACTGTTATATCTGAGAAATGAAATAAATGAATTTCTATGTCCTAATAAAACATTGTTAATCCATTTTTATAGATATTAGGAGAATGTGGTTCTCTATTTTTATCAGCTATTGAGGTTAACCCAATTTTTATATAAAGTACTCTAATGAGTTTATTTTTCTTTTAGAGAAAATTATTCCTCATCACCTTTGATTTGAACATCAAGAGAGTGTCAATCATCAGACCTCTAAAATAGCTAATTTATAGATTTTAGAAGCTCTTGAGGATCAGATGGTTTTTCATCTTAGCGACAACTTCCTGAGGGTCATGAGATCAATGGAAAGTGAGATTGTATATATCATTCCTTTGATGTATAAGATTATGAGATAATTTCAATTGTAGAATCCTCTTATGTTCACGTGTAGGGAGGAACTAAGGAAGATGAGTTCTAGATTGAGTTAGTCTAGATGATCATTAAGCATCTTCAGACACCTATAGATAGGGGGATGATGTTTTCTACATATTTGATTAGTGAACCATCCAAGGATTGGTGGGACATTCTAGAGTAGGCAAGGTTAGAGGAGGAGTTATCCTAGAAGGACCTCAATATGAAGTTCCAGTTCCATTTCTCTCCTGATATATTAAAGGATGAGAAGAATCATGAGTTTATGAAACAAAAATAGGAGGTAATGGAAATAATAGACTATATTGAACATTTCACCCACCTACATTACTTTACTCCATATTTTGAAGCTGATTAGATCTATATGGAGAGACATTTTTAGGTTTGTATTTTATATGAGATCATGTCACAGGTGATTGTATTCTGTCTGAGCATTTTTTCAGATGTGATGAATCTAGAACTCATTAAGGAAGGGAATATAAGAGAGTCCTCAAAAAGTGGTTACGTTGTTTCATACGGGTAAAATATGAACTCTTCTACTAGTGAAAAGAAGAATTTCCTTGATATTTTTTTTATACACATCAGTTGTTAGAGAAATCAGGGAAGTAGGGATATATATTAGTACCATGTTATGTTCGAGTTCTATTAGTGTGAAAAGATGGTCCACAAATGGCCTTAGTTTCCATACCCCACTTTAGAGTGTCATGTGTGTGGAAGATTAGGCCACCTTGAAAGGTTCGGTATGGGAATTCAGCAGAATAACAATGAAAGGGTATTAGGATAGGCACCATAATCCGGTAAGCACTTAGTTACTCTTCAACGTATAGGTATATGGAATTACATGGGAATTTATTCTTAGGATTGGGGATATGGTACCCCAACGTAGGAATAATAGTACAAGGTATAGGGTATAGGTCAGGGGAGTCAGTCTAAAACCAAGGGTATATTGGATAGTCAATTACATGTTATGAAAACAAATCCAACTAGCAGGGATATAAGATCGTCTACTGTCAAAGGTGTGATTCTTATATAATATACCCTTTATTGTGTTTTTTTCGATATAGTAGCATCACATTTCTTTCAATCCACACCTTTTTGTAAAAGGATTGGACTTGAATTTGGAAATATTTGATGGTGTTTTGACCATAAAAATAATGTTTTGAGTGTTTCTAGAGAATATCAAAAGTTTCAAGGAATTTTCTCTAGAGATTGGTGGTTACTCTTTCTTTTGGTAACCATTCATGTTGTAAATGACAGGATTCAATTTTATTTTAGGTATGTATTGTTTAGTTATATACCAATCACATGTCGACTGTTACCATAGGATACTTATAATTTTTTATCCAAAAATAGTTATCTATTTTCACCATGGTGAATGGGATCTTCAGGATGGTCACATGGGACCAATTTAGTGTAGATTGGATTGTCTCATGGATAATATATATGGAATTTATCTAGATGATGGTAGAATAAAGTTGTACTATTTTTCTATAATGGTAGAAATTTTTCAATACATCTTTCCTAATGAGTTCTGCAGCTTACTTCCCAAGCGAGATATCATGTTTATGATCGAGTTGGTGTTAATAGAAGATTCATCTTTTATCCTGACTTATATAATGGAACCAGCAAAGCTTCATTATTTGAAATATTAGTTGGAGGATCTAGAATATAAATTTTTCATATGACCTAGTATATCTCAATGGAGTTATCTGATTATCTTATACAAGAAGGATTATGGGTATTTGCACGTATGTGTGGATTATTGAAGATTGAACCAAATGATGGTCAAGAACTGGTATCCCCTTATGTGCATCAATGATCTCTTTGATCAACTAAGAGCTGCTAATATATTATTCAATAGTGATTTCATATTTGGATACCATAAGTTGAGGGTAATTCCATTAAATATACCTTAGAAATATTTTATGAGAAGGTATGGCTTATATGAGTTTGTAGTATTGTTTTTTGGTACCACGAATGCACTGTCAGTATTCATATCCTTGATCATTAGGATCATTCATCCATTTTTGAATCGTTTTGTGGTGAATTTTGTCAATGCCATAATAATTTACTCCCATATAGTAGATGATAAAGCCCCATATCTTGACATCATTCTGAGTACATTTTAAGAGCATTGTTTTCCATTTCGGGTTGACTAATATGAAATTATTTGGATATGCCATCTTAGATTAAGGAGTGTTAGTGGACCTAGAGAAAGTTCCAGGCATGATATATTGGGACTAGTCTAATAATTTCATCAAGATTCATATATTGTTGGGTTTATTAGTTTATTATCGATTCTTTTTTAGTAATTATTCTGTTTTAATCACCGATGTCTAGGATAACAAAGAAAGGGGTGTGGTTTGTTTGTTCAGATTCTCGTGGGAGATATTTTCAAGATTTGAAAGGTAGTATGACCTCAACACCTATCTTCACTTTACCTATTCCATGTAAAGAATATATCTTATATTGTTATGAATTAGGAGTTAGACTCAGATTTGTTCTGATACAGGAGGATCTATTGGTTGTGTATGCCTCCATATAGATGAGACTGCCTAAGAGGAATTATCCTACTCACAATTTGGAGTTAAAAGTACCAGTACATTCCCTAATGTGATGGAAACATTATCTCGTGGGTGAGATATTTTTGTTATACAAAGACCACAAGAGCCTTAGTTACATATTTTCTCAGGGGAACTATAACCTTTGGCAGAGGATGTGCGTTGATTATCTGTAGTCTTTCAACTTCGTGTTGTCTTATACACTGGTAAAGGGAAAAAAATTGATTAATTGAGACTAAATACAAAGGAATAGGAAGTATGGGAGTCATACAATGACTGTTAGGTGATATATCTCTTCATAGAAATAAATATAGATGTTTAGGAGACTCGGGAATGAGTTTATCTAACTTTGACATCAATTATACCCATTCTTTTGGACGAAATAAACATAGATAATTTATCTGATATGGTGGTCATAGTTATGAGTGAAAACTTATATGGTGAAAAGACACCATCAGGGTGGTCTCCTAATATTCAAAATTATATTCTTTTCTACAGATGAGTATGGGTTCCTACGAGCTTTTATGAGGAGATGATGAGAGTTTTTGGTGCTTCTTTATGGGAGGAATATCCTAGTTTGAAAAAGATGTATCAGGATCTCCATAGACAGTACTGGTGGTCAGAAATAAAGAAGTAAGTAGCAATATTTTTGGAAAGATGTTACGCCTATCAGAACATGAAAGCCAGGAATCATAGGACAACAGAGGATTTGGTATTCTTTTCACATTCTTTAGTGGAATGGGATTATTTCACATTGGATTTTGTGGTACGATTACCTAGGAAAACCCATAAGAATGATTTCATATGGGTGAATATGGATCCACTGAAAATGTTATCCCCCTTCTTTCCAATTAAAGAGACCTTCAAAATTGATTATTTAGGTAGTATTTACATGCCTGAGGTAGTTCAGTTTCATGGTGTTCTATGGAGTATCATTTTAGAGAGAGATCCCCATTTCACATCATAATTCTGGAATGGTATTCAAAAGGATCTGGGATCACAAGCCCTTTTGGGTATAGCCTATCATCCATAGACTGATGGTCAATCTGAGAAAACTATTCAGGTTTCGTAGGATATCTTATGATCTTGTGTTCTAGATTTCATTGGTTCATGGGAGCAGCATATTGAACTTTTGTATTTTTCATATAATTACAGCTACATGACATCCATCTTGGTGGAACCTTTTGAGTCCTTGTATAGTATGACATTTCGTTCACCTATTTGTTGAATGAAGGTAGGTGAGTAAGTAATTTTTGGTCCTAGTCTCATTCAGGAGGCATATGATCATGTTCAGTTGATGATGTAGTGGTTGCTGGACATGATGGTTAGGCATAAATACTGCACTAACTATCATAGATTACCTATAGAGTTCAAGGCTATTAATTGTGTTTACCTTTTGGTGTATCCTAGATTTGAGAAACACTATATTGAAAATTAGGGGTAGATAGATCCCATGTTTTTTAGTCCATTTTAGATAGTGGATATGGTCAGTCCCATGGAATTGCGATTATCCCTTCCAGAGTGCTGCAATTCCTTGCATGATGTTTTTCATGAGTCATAGTGTCAAAGAAATTATCTAGACCCTTATCATGTGATATTCATATAACAAATTGATCTTATTGATAATGAATCCTTTAAATAGAATCCAATAATAATTGTGGACCATAGTCAGAATAATGTCTGAGTTAAGGAAATTTTTTTTGTTTTGAGTACAATGGAAACATAGATTATTTTAGCGAGAAACATATGAGAGGGAGTATAATATGTGAGAATAGTGTCCATACTTCTACACCGACACCCCATAGTGATGTTTAGAGTAGCTTAGGGATGAGATGTTATATGGTAGGGAGGTTGTAAGATCCCATATTTTTCAGGTATGTCCCTCTTTGAGTTTTCCATTTAAGCCTTGGTGGTTGTGTATTGTTCAGATACAGTGATCCTTTTTTGAGGAAAATAACCTAAATTCGGGGGATTTATGTTGATTTAAATTAATGGATCTTAGGTATATTTTGTTAAATGTTATTTATGAGGGTTTTATATTCTTGGGAAAGATTTTTAGGTGTTCCGGGTCCATATGAAAATTTTGGGCTCAAAACTATCTCTTGGGAGATTACGCACAATATATATGTTACATGACATGTAACTGCTATTGGAAACATCATTAAACAATATGGGGAATGAAATGGTTACACATTTTTTAATCTATTTACATCATGTAAAAGTCAAGTAGGTTAAAATAAAAATCTATGGTTATGGGTTTTTCAGCATAACTCTCTAAACAATACATAATGTGTAATTAAATTACATGATGTGTAATTTACTAACCTTATGTTTTAAACAATGTCACATGGATAATTTTCTTTTTATCCTAGATGGTTCTTCCTCCTCTCAACCCGATATAAGCTTCTAGGAAATTATAGTATGTATATCTTGATTTCGGACATCCTGATAATGAATCCAATCCATGTTAAGTAATTTTGGTTAGGTTTTCCCTTATCTTACTTTGTTCTCCAACCGTTGGGTTGTAATCTCATGACTGTGGTCATTATTTCTATTGATCTTCCTCAGTTATGATCTAGGATCCTTATTACAATCATCTACAACCTCATTCTTGTTAGGGAATCCTACTAAAAACATTATTTTCATTTCAGTAAAAGCTAGGGGTCTAAACCTTAACCATATAGTCTATTTAATTGCAAAGTATGTGCAATATTGGAATCAAGCTAACATATTGTGTGATTGAATTCATTAAATAATGGATTGGATTATTACTTGGAATCCCTTTTGATCTAATTCGTTACTGAACAGGCTTGTGGCTACCATTTGAGTGAGATAAAATGTGATTATAGATAATTGATTAATGTCTTAAAGTGGACTGATTATTGAAATGATTATCTTGTTGTTGGTTTATGACCAATGGATAAATGAAATGGGTAATTTAATGATAAATAGGTATTTTCATAATTAACCATTGATCCATAGAATTTGAAATTTTCATGTCACTATTTTTATGACACATGTCATGTTTTCTACACTATAATGCTAGTATGGGGCATTGACCCAGTTTGATTGTTGAAATGTTTATATAGGGTGTTGGATTAGTTTACAAGCTAAAATTATTATATTTCAAGATATTACTAGTGAAACATGTAGAAATTATTACATACTAGTTTTTTCCTATACACATGCTAAAATGATTATATACTAGGCTTTTCCTTGAAACATGTAGAAGTTCTTATATAGCGGGATTAGCATTGATACATACTGAAATGCTTATATACTAGGGTTGGTCCTGAGATATTCTAAAATACATATATACTAGGATCCGGCATGTTTAAATGGTAGGTTATATTTTACCAAGTCTATAAGGTTTTGGTTGGAATGGTTGTGAGACATCATCAGAGATAATCTGGTATGGTTTCGAAGAAGGTTGATGGTATATTAATTTAATTAATAAATAAATTAATTAATTAATTAATAACATTGTTTATTTCATTATCAAATGAAATTATTATCAAACTGGTTATGTTTAGACACGAGGATGTCGACTTTCTGATTTATGCTCACACATTATTCAGTCTTCTGTTTGGTACCAAGTAGATTACATGGATATTGGATTGGACATGTTAAAAGAACCTTGATTCTGATTATTTCTTGCTGGATGAGCTGGAGTTTGGGAGTTGGACCGACATGGGGTTTGGGACCAGGGTCTTTTGAGTCTACTAGTATTTTATTTTTATTACTTCTAGGATGACATTTAGTTACATTCCAACATGACATTACATTATTCATTTATTATTTTATTATATTATTCAGTTTTCTTTTATTGATTAGTTTTTTTTATATTATATCATTTCCATTATTTTACACACACTGATATTTTCTTATTATTTTTATATAATTATTCAACTTTCTGTGTGACTCTATAACTGAGGGTATCATCTCCCCACTATCTATATCATGCAACCACTTTTATTCGGTAGCCTCTAGTATGTGGGGAGGTGTTATTAAGGTCTCATAACCAACATGTTATATCTATGTGATAGACCAATGAATCAACGTATGTTACATTAAATATATGGTTTATTTAATTTCATTATAAGTGAGGATCTCAAATATTATTTTTATATGATTCCTGAAAGTTATACACTTATTGATAATTGTATTGTTTTATTTATGATGATGTTTCATTGTTATATATGGTGTAATTTTTTATTATTTAAATATATATTAAGAAAAGGTAATAATATAATCTTGGGAGATAAGTATTTATAATAATAAAAAATATAATTTTTAAATCATGAATGTGAACATTAAAAGGGATAATACGGTCTAATTTATTATGATTTCAGTTATTTAAGGTTGAATGGATCTTAATAGAAAACTTGTAAGGTTTGGATACTTCTGAATGATAAAAGAAAACTATATTTCATTGGTAAATCAAATTGTAGCATGATGATTATGAGGAATGCGATCCCTAATTCCTTGGATAAAAATAATGTTTAAATGGAATATTATTCCATGATTGATGAATAAGAATCAAGGTTATAAGATAATGTGGTAAATTACATTGTAATATTCTAATAGGGATGGAAGAATGTGAAGTAAATAAATCATGCCGCATAATTTTGATATATTAGGGGGGTCAAAAGGAGCATATGTGCATAGGATACATTATAGTTTTATGATATAATATAATTTTTTCAATCATGATGAAAAAAATAAAAATCATTGAAATCATGGTATAAAATTTTATCATTGTGGTGTAATGACTTAAAAATAATGATATTTAATTTAGAATCATACCCTAAAATCATGGAGTTTATGGAATATTTTTTTATTTTTAAAAATTATTTAATAGAGATACAGGTATTGCACTATGATTTATAGTCATAAATAAATATTTATAAAAAAAGGACATATGTTTTTATATAGAAGAAATATTGATTGGAGGGACATCCACTAGAGGTTTTCGAAATTATAAATTTCACTGATTTGATCTAGTTTGAATTATATTATGATATTATTTTACTTTTCCATGTCTAATATGAATATATTCATCAGATTTTATAAACCCTTGGAAGAATAAAATGATTTCTTTTCAAAACATATAAAAATGATTATTGAATGATTGGATTATTTCAAATTTAGTGGTGATTTTGTTGAGTTTTTATATTCATTCAGAATCATATGATATTAAAATTTCATTATTTATCATCATAATTTTTTTATTGGATGATTTTCAATTAATTTACAAACTAGATTAAATGAATTATTTGTTGAACATAGATTAAGATTTATTAAATTTAGATTAAATAAGGTTTTTAATCATGTAGAATCAAATTTATTTAATATAATTATTTGAAATAAAAAATTTATTTTAAGAATTAGTGAATTATTATAAGACCATAATTTTGTACTGATGTAATTATGACCAAATATAAGAGTTTATTCCATATCCTGAAAATAGATTTTTAATTGTCTATACACTTTATTATGATAATTTAATTTAATTAGTTTTAGTTAAATTTTTGTTCTTACACCAAACATATTGACTTTCCAAATTGATGTAAGATTTTATAAATCACATGTTTTAGTGGGTTTGTCCAAGATTTGAAAACATACAATTCCATTTATTTTGTGGTTAGTTTTATAATATTTATATAAGTAAAATGGAAAAATTAATTCATTTAAATATTCATTTTTGAATTTTTAAATTTTATAAGTCAATATATCTTTAAAATACCACATAAGTGAACATTAATTGTAATTTGAAAAAATAACTTTTATATTAAGTAATATTTTTTTAAATGAAATATATATAAGCCAGTTAAAAAATAAAGTAAAATTATGGTTATTATTTAAATTCTATATATATGGTAGTAAAAGGAAATGTGGCAATTATAATGTATAATGAAACTGTTTAAAGTATGTTTATTTGAATGTTAAATTGATCATTATATGACCATTATATTATCATAAAAAATAAACGAAATTTAACCATTAAAATAACTCTATTGAAATTCAAAATAATAGATTTATTATTCAATAATGAGAAATGTTATTATAAATAAAATAGGTTAATAATTGTCTAATCATCATAAAAAAATACTTTAATTTTCAAAACATATAATATTAAGTAACTAATAATTTTTACATTACAATTAAATTTATTATAATTAAGGATTTTTTTTTGAAAAATTGATAATAACATTGAAATCATGTAACTAAAATTAGTCAAAACTATTTTTTCTATTTATCAAAAATCTATGAATTTTTTATTAAATAGTAACATAATAATTAAGTCAAAATAATATTTCTTATGATATTATATACATTTAATAATTAGATAATGACTTTTTGAAAATTTTCATGAATCAGATTTCGTTTAAATAGTTAAATAATTTATTAAAAAATATAAAAACATCAATTTTTAAATCTATAATGTAATTTAAAAAATACATAACCAATTTTACTCTTAAAAACTATTTTTTATGTTTTAAGAACTCTTACATAGAAAAAATAAATAATTTGTTTTCCATTTAATTTTTAAAAAATCATAATTAATCTTTTAAATGTAAAATAGCATCATCCAAAACGAAGTGTAATTAATTTTAAACAGATTTTCCACATGCTAGTTTTATAATCCCAAATTAACAAGAAAATCTCAATATTCACCTATAAATACCCACATTATCAATCCATTCTCTATAGTTTTAATTTTCATTTACTTTGGGTATTCTCTCTCAAATACACTCTTATAGAGTTCCCTCTATAATATTGCAAAAAATACAAGTCCCAAATGGAAGCTTCTAATGATTATAACTCTCCAGGAATAGAATCGTTTCTCTTATAAGTTAATTTTCCTTTTTTGTGTAAAAATTATCTATAATATATATTCCCTTAATGGAATTAGATCTAAACCCATGAATTTCTTATTTACTATTTTATAATTTTTTTGAGTATTAAATACCGTTTTAAAATTTTTATTTTTCATTTTTTTCATTGTTAGTGATGTTATTGGTTGTTTATTTCTTTTGTATCTCTCTCCATTTCGATGTTATTTTATAATATCCCTTTTAAATTCAATTCCCTATACATTTTTATTCATAAATCAATTTTGGTACATTCCATTTGAGTTATTATGCTAATTTTTTACCCATTATATATATATACATAATTTTTTATATGAGAATCCATTGAACATCATAATCTTTTTTTATACTTATAGAATGATATTTATGACATTTATTTTGAATGAATAATTTCATGTATATGGGGGGTCAGTATTCCTCGGTGGATCCCTCTTATAATGATAATGCATCCTTACATTCTCTATTAGGCCACCTTAGGGATAATGGTCTTGGTTTCTAATTCAATAACAATGTATTTTGTTTTTATATTTGTAGAAATTGTATACGACTCAATTATTACCATATTGATTAAATATTACCACCTATTGTGAATAATTTATACCCAATTATTTTGACCAAAGTGAATTAAAATATATAGATATACCATTTGATTTACTATGTATACTATTGATATTACCATATATCTATTGATTTTATACTGGATGACATTATCTATCTAATAGTTTATTATTAAGAAATGTATTATTATTCACTATTGAATATTATAAGATATAATGAGTAGAAATTTTTCTCAATTCTGTAAATTAGTTGAATTATTATTTAAGGGGTATTATTAAAAACTAAAATTCTATCTAGTAAACTATTACTCATATTAAAATGAAGAGTGAGTAATTGGAGTGTCATTAACATCTACGTATGATAACTTGAAACAATGCCTCAATGTTATGTTTATGTTGTATGATGTTATAATTTTTCAAAAATATGATATAAATTAGTTATATTATACATGAATATATATACTTAATATTATTCTAATAAATTTTTCGGATATTTTTTATGTAGACTGTTTTGCATGACCATATTGTACATGACTTTGTCATGAGAGGTCAATTGAAATTTTATACCTTACTAAGAATATAAGATCACTCATTCCTTATGATTTTCTATTTTAAAAATTAAGGGGGGGGGAGATTATTATGTATGATATCCTTAAAGATTGAATAATGATGCTTGGAATAAATTAATTAAGTACCATGTATTCAATATCTTTATAATGTAAATGTGATAGTTATGCATGTATCTAATTCTATAAGGAAAATTAAGATTTGGATCCAGGGTATGGGATCTTATAAATTGTATTTCATTGTAATAAATAACCAACCATATTTAGGCAACTATATTTAGGGACATTACTGATATATTCTCTCTTTATAATTTAATTCCATATTAAAATACGTCTCTATATTGGCTTATTCTAAAATTGTCATTTAGAATTCAGACTTTTATTTATTTTTCATTCTCTATCAATTTATTATTGTAACTATTTATTATTCAAGTTCATTTTTATTAAATAATTATTCAATTGGACACTAGAAAAACTATTTTAGATACTAAGTGATGTTAATAATGTGGAATATTAGGTTATTCAACATGGTTTAAAAATCACATTGGGATATATATTTATGAAATTTTCCTTGAATATAAAAAGATAAAAATTTAATAAAAATTAAACAAGTATAACTATGAATTATTAACAAAATTACATGGACTAATGTTCTAGCTAATAACATATTTTTTCTTTTTAAATTTTAAAGGATATCAATGATTATTTATTAATACTATTGCTATTATTATACAGGATTATAATACTAGTAAAATAAAATTTCCCCTATACAAGAAAGCCATTATAGTTTGGTTTTTATCTTTGATAGTTTACTCATAATAATAAAATTTTTAATTCATTTCATTCCTATTTATCCTACTATAATAAGACGGATCACACCATGTCCTTTTTTCATTAATAATAGTCAATCAAAAAACAATTGAAAATTGAATCATTTACTTTATGTAGATAAACAAAAAATAATACTTCATTATTGACATAATTTCACCATGTTATTGTGGGTTTTATTATAAATAAAATTATAATTTTTAATGTTAAATTTATTTAATCTTGTATTATATAATTAAATAAAAAGATCATTATTATTTTTTGGTGAAAAAGGTTCTTATAATTCATTTAGAACTTTCATAAATCCTAGATTTGAATGGTTTTACTTTGAAATATGACTTATAATTACGTTAAAATAGTTATATTTTAATTTATATTCCTTTTCATAGATTTGATCTATCTAAATCCACATGTATTTGATAACAGGATATTATAAGACAATAGTTGGAACTGTTATAATTACTATTCATTCATCCTTAAGGATGGTATACAAAATATTACTTATTTATGTATTATATTTTATGTCTCTATCATTTCTTAGATGATATTAGAATCCATTAAATGATCATTATTTATGTTTTTGACATGTTTTATTGGCACAAAGGCCGGTTGTTCTAATTTTCAAACTTTTAATATGTTCTTCCTTAAATTTAAGATATTAATGTCTTCATATTAACATTTTATTACTATTATATATATAAATACAAAAATCTTTCTCAAACAATTACATTAAATTTTGGAGTTTTATTATTATTTAAAATTTCACTAATTATAGGTTCTAGTAATTGTTTTTATTTTTTTCAATATATAATATTTTTATGATTACATATAAAAAATTTATAATTAATATACTAGTTATTTAATTATAAGGATTCATTTTGTCAAACTTATTATTCCTTTATTATTATTATTTTTATAAAATATAATTCCAAATGATTCATGTAAATTAATTTTTCTAATTTTTTTTAAATTATTTTTATTTTTAAATATTTATTTGATAAAAAATTTATATGATTTTTATATTAATTTATTTAGTTAATAATAATAATATTTTCCTACAATTTTTAATATATTTATATATAATTAATTTACAATGGATGTATAATAATTAATTCATTTAATAATATTTTTTGGAGTGAAATAATTTATAAAAAATTTAGAAGACCTTAAGGATATCTAGGAAAAAATCATATGCCCTTAAATAAAATGTATTATGTTAAATAACTTTTCGATATTATATCCAAATGACTATTTAGTGTGTCATGTAATTGATCAAAGCTATTTGTATTTGAATATCCATGAGTATATTAAAAATGTTATTAATATTAGGAATGAGTATAATGATATCGATTTTTATATTAATACACCCACCACGACCCAACATGGGCTAATGGTAAGCTGTGTGTTCCACCACAAGGAAAAATATAAGACATCAAGAGTTTGTGTCTTACACTAAAAATGAATTTCATACCTAGTATTTTTTTGCTTATAATATCATGAAACATACATAAAAATGCAATACATAAAAAACCATTAGAAATATATATAAATAACTAAATTGTACATAAATTCTTATATGAGACAGCAAGTGATAAGAGAAGGGGTGATGCAACCTTCATACTGTGATAAATGTGTTATTATTATTATCAAGGGGTTGAATTCCATATGGATGGCGATATTACATGATGAATATTTCTCACTTAAGGCCTTAAAAAAAGTCATGTCTTAGCCTTCTGGTCCCTAGGACTTTGAGCCATCAAATTGAAATGGTCCTTCGAGCCACTAGGACATTAGGTCATGTTTTGTTTTACCTATCACCCCACTGAAAATAGGGTATTATTTATTTAATAAAAATGGTGAGTTTCCAATGACCAATTTAAAAAAAACACATAGGCTAATACTAGGGGAAAACATCAAATAACATATCCATAAATAGAACACATAAGAAAATTAAAAAAAATCCATGCTACACGAACTTCTGAAATGATATCCAATAGTAGATATCTCTATAATACACTATCACGCACCCCTAAGAAATAACACATCCCACTCTATCTACTGCATGACTAATAAAGTCATCACTAAAAAATGTGGTAAAATTCATAGACACAAAATATTTGGCATAAATAGTATGAAGGGGTGTGATTAAAAACAGCTAAAAGGATGACCCATAATAATATAGGAATTATATAATAATAAGTAAGATAAAATTAAAGGATAAAATGAAGATATTACTCAAGGATAATGATTGAAAATGGTAAGAAAGAACCACGGTCTCCATAACACAACTCATAAAAGGATTACATATCATAACTAACATGAGACACTCATAATATCAAAATACCCATAAAGACAATAGTTAATAAAAAAATATATTTTATATACATAATACAAACACATTGGAAATTATAGTGAAAACCCATTAATATTAAAACTACCACATTTCTTTTACCTATATGTTACCTCTCCACCTCATAAGTGATGACCTGCACCTCACTATGATATGAGTGTGGATTAACAATGTACTAACCCCTAACAAGGACCCTACCTCATCAAGGGATGTTTCGATCGATGGAGTAATGATTAAAATTGATTAAGGATAGGCACCTTGTAATTACCTTTTCCATATAGTCATTTTAAATTTTAATAAATTACTTCAATTTTTATATTGGTGGGGGATAATTTCTTAAACATGCTTCGGGTTACAGTTTTGACAGCTTTTACACCCCAAAAATGTTATTATGGAATGATATTAATCTTGAAGGGTGGTTCAAGGAGTTATGTGAGTAGACCATGGGATGGGGGTAGGATCCAAGAGTACAAAATATTGATAAAGTCCCACCAGCTAAGTTATAGATAGACCAATAGACATGTTGGACTACAGAGCTCACCGACAAGATAGTGGAAGCCCAAAAACTATCCAATGAGCTACTACATATATTTTTTTAAAAAGGGAAAATTTTCTTCACCCATTTTTCTTTTGACACTTCCCTTGCTCCATTCTCACCCCTATTTAATCTAGTAGAAAATCTTGAAGCCTCCTTTGTCTCTCTTCTCATCCCAGAGTGGTATTTACTTAGTTAATTGTCTATATCAAGTGTTTTCACATTCATTAGAGGTCCTAAGGTTATTCTACCTCTCCTCATTAATTAATTTTTGTTTTATTCGACTATTAAGTTGTTTTCCACTAATTTTATCTAATATGACCTATTTTCTGGGAATTATTATGGTTTCTTGATTTATTATGATTCTAGATGAACCAATGGTCAATATTTATCATGTTTTATTATTTAAGAAATAGGTAGGTGGTCCCTAATCCTATCCCATAGTCTTGATATTTTTACAGGTGATATAATTGATTTTCCATGTTGTCCTTCTTTTTTTATGGTTAAATCATTATATTTTTTTATTATGGAAGGTTTATTTTGTTTAATGTACCATTTAACATAAAATAAATCATAAAAATGTTAGTTCTATGATGTATAACCTTAGTTGGTATATTGACCATGAACAGTCATGTGGTGAGCAATGGTTTTCTCAGTTTAAATGTTAAATGAGAAGTTATAATTAGAAATAAATGGTTATGAAATGGAATTTCACAAACATCAATAATTTGATAATGGAATGGACCTTTTAATTGAACATATTGGATTTTCAAAGTTATTTTATAAAATGGTTTTCTCATTTTAAATGATTCTTATCCAATAAAGAGGATTTTCTGTAAAAATGATGAATTATATATGAAATGGATAGTTGAGGAAAGTGTTTATATAATAGGATGAAATTGTTATAGATTGAAATGGTTAACCACAGTTATGGGTTTGGGGTTAAATATTACTAATTGAGTTGTTTACTTGAGAATTTAAATTAATAATTAAATTCCAGTGTTGGACAAATATAGTAATAGTAAGAAACCTTTAATGAATTTTCCATTATAGATTTTTAATGAAATGCTATTTAATCCATAATTAGAAAAAAGATAAGTATTTTATGAATTGGAAAGTTTGATTCATAATGAAAAGGGATTTAATAATGGATATAGTTATTTGAAAATGATTTTTTCTTATGTGAAAGATTGTTATGTGTAGAATGGTGTCGTCCCTTGGATTTGATATTAGAGATGAAATGGGTGGAATTATTTTTGTGATAAGAGATTCTATTAGGGGTCTCACTGGAATTTCATTGGATGATGACTCCCTGGATTAAAGGATGACTATAGCTAATAATGCCCTTTTCTACCTTGGATTACTCACTGATTCATTATCAGAAACTCATTTGGTAGGATCCCCATTGGGTTCAGGTGATATCATATTTCTAGAATTATAAATATAAACATCATGTATTCCATCGAGGTACCCTTGTGAATGCTACTGGAAGAGCTACATAGATTCATCTTCATTATATGAGATAAAATTCCATCAGTGTTGACCTAAATTACATTCAATTAGGAAACTCAAAATTACTTGGGAACATGGTTTCTTTGATTTGATTTAGATACTACGAACATTTGATTCTTTGGATTAAAATATATTATGAAGTGAAGAATTTAATTGATGTATTAAATGGATTTTAGATGACTTTTTAGATGGTAATGCCTAGTTAATACCCCGCAGATCCCCATGTTCTTTTTTGATTGTCGTATCCATGGTAGTATACCTTGGAACTAGATGTGTCATGTCATATAACATGGATATAGATACATCTATGTTATATAAAGAAATTGTGTCTAACCTATAGTTTTACTTCATTGCTCGAGATCATAGGTCATGTTTATATTTATGTATTGAATTAGTTGGTTATGTGGTAATCTATCATCAATAGAACATATACATGATCTTTTTATATGGACTATTTATTTTAAGAAAACTATTAGTAATGGATGATTGAGTTTTACTCGAACTTTTATCATGACATCATTACACTTGGATACCCAAGCATATAACTATATATTTTTATTTTACAAGCTTAGTGAAAGGGTCTATTGTATGATTTTTTTTCTGTATGTTACAGAGGGGTATGGATGATGGGACCGGCAAGGATTCAAAACCATCTTTGGGGGATTTATTTTTGGTTTTCTCAATTTGTTTATTATTCCAATATATGATTTGTTTATGTGGGATCATTGTAATGTATAGAATATCCATTATTATTATAGAATGTGATGTTTTGTTTACTTATTGTTACATTCTTGATTTGTATTTGATGTCTATTTGGACATGTTTATATGTTTGATATTATTTATTCTTCTTTAGCTAGTCTAACCTAAGGGTATTTTCACACCACAATGTCCTTATAGACCCTTATACTATTCAGTGGCCTCTAGAATATGGGGTAGTGTGGGTGAGTCCATATAACACCAATGGTTTGGTTACTATTCATAGTGATCTAGGTCATGGAATTAGAAAGTGTTATTGGAGTTGTTTTATTTTTTCTTACTACTTAGGCATAGAAGATAGGAGACCAGGAGTGTGTTTTTTTAAATGTACCCATGTTTGAGAGTGATCAACTCATTCATAGGGGAAACCCCGAGTTTTTTTTGGGATAAATGCGTATTCTTTGAATTTTTTTATAGTAAAATTTGATGTTTGCCTTGTGCGAGACCCCGGTTTTATGATTTTATGTTTTAAGGGATTCAAGATCTCAACCTGAAATGGAAAGAAATGGTTTTTCAATACATTAATCTTGCTAGGAACATAATATTTTCATATCATCCATATATTTCATGCGATTGATATGTCTGTTTTGAAGAATTTATGTTCTCCTCTGATTTATTATTTGGCATTATATCATCCTATGATTTTAAATTCTTATTGATAAAAAGGAGGGTTGGTGATTTATAGTGTTTGAAGAAATTCATATGGTGTTTCCCATATAAGGAAATTATTTCACCTTACATGAATAATTCCTCATATTTTTTTATTGTATATAGATAGTTATAAATTGAATAATGGGGGTATTTAAAGATCCTTTGGTTTATTTTTTATTAATTTTTTATTATTTCCAAAATTGTGTTTTCATATGTTTTTGTTTTTTAGGAAAGAATGTGCTACTTGAGAAGTTTAGAAAAAATCCTTATAAAGTTTAAGAAGCTTTACATATGATTTTCTAAAGGAGGATAAGAATGTTTCCTTAGAAGTTAGATAATTATATGTTTTTCTTCATATTCTAAACATCGTGAATATAATCGTGATATATTTCATTTTTGTATGTGATTTTAAAAAGAGAGATAAGTCTTTGTTTATCCTATGAATTTTTTGTTATGAATTTATAAGGATGAAGTTTATTTTTCTATATAGATATGGTGTAAAAAGTTGATGTTACTAAGTTAATGTTACACACTATACAATGTTAAGACATATGAAGTCATAGAGAATGTTCTCTATCAGATTGTGTCAATCAAAAGAAGTCCCATGGGGCTGTGTTTTATATGATATTGTTTCTTTTACTATAAAAGATGGTGGATTTTATCGATCATCACATAATATTTAAAAAAATCATCAGATATACAGGTAAAATGAATATCGTATAAAGAGATAAGTTGTTCAATGAAGTTCCAATAGACTATGTAGAAAAACAATTAAATATAATCCAAGAAAAATAGAATAATTTTCTTGTATATATTGGATAGAGTAATAAGAAGTACATCAGGTGAATATAATTAATGAACAATGAATCCACTAGAATGAATTTTTTAAGTAATGTTTATCATTCAAAGATCAATTGGATGGATGAGAATTCGAAAAAGAATAGTGATTTCATCAAATAAATAATTCTGAGAAGAATTAATAGACTGAGATTTATCAAAAAAGGCCTGTATAATTTTTGAGAACATATAGGATGGATAGATGGAGGAATTTTATCTCATCTGAAAAATTAAACCCAAAGAACATAAGTAAGCGCATCAGTTAGAGGATGCATATGCGGAGTATAGGTTAGAGAATTTTAGAGTCTACAGTATTAAGTAATTCAAGGTAAATTTTTTTAAGTGGGGATAACAGTACTAGATAGATATTCAGTGGATGAAGAAATGTAAAATTCATTATATAGATGAATAGTCATTGATGGAGAAGTTATTATTTTATACATTAGACCAAATATTGTCATATAGAGTACTAAAGAGATTTATATAAAATCTTAAAATCTCATAATAGTGATTATTTTGAGATTATCCTTCAATATTTTTCTATCTAGATATCTTATGTAAGTTTGAATAATGGGTGTTCCTTAATGAAATAGAAATAATATTCTTGAATGGTTGAGAATATTCTAGAAATTTTATATTGTGTTGGAATAGAATTTGAGTTTTTTTAGAGAGAAAATATTTTCTTTTATAACATTTTTCTCCTGGTTGTGATCCTATATAAATTTGTGTAAGTATAGTATATAAGTACACTATTCATGTGTGATAGGTAGTAGAAGTATTAAATATATAATTAGAAGATTCGGGTGAGTTTCCAATCAAGGGGTAATTTGGTTGAAGAAAGGGAATGTGAAAGTGGTATGCACAGAGGGATGGGACAAAAGAATATACAGGTGCAATAGACTGAGGTATAATTATATGAGTTGTACTAAATAGAGTTATACTAGATGTATAAGAGTTGCACTGAATGGATTCCCACCATATGGAGAGTTTAATATATGGATAATTTCCAAATAAACATTTTGAAGATGTCGACAAATGTTTCTTATCATGTTTTGGATCGAAACAGTAACTAAAATTTATAACTGATAGGAGTATTTATAATTATCTTTTGAGAGATAGAAAGATTCTAATAAGAGTTTTCTCAATTTTATTAACTTTATATCAAAATGAATTTCCATAGACCAACGGGAATCTCAATGGCATGGATGAATTCACCCACAACGGGGTAGAGCCTTTTAAATCTTATGTGGCTTTATTTTCATTCCTATATTTTCATAAGATATCACGATCCAACCTATTGAATCCTTCTTGTCCAGTTTTAAGGTTAATGCAAATCCTCATGCCTTCCTCGAATAGTACAGGGGTAGGAGACTTACACCAAGAATGCATATCATACACATGGGAGGCCATATCCTAATGTATATATAAACTAGCACAAATATCTATACTCCAGTGTAATGTGAAAAATAAAAACAACTCCTATTGTAAATTCAGGCATAACAATTATCCAACGTCAAAATCGACCAAGAAGTATAGAAAAAATAAAACGACCCAAATACAAGACTGCAAAAACAGAAAAAAGGTGTCTAACCTGCTAACAAAAGGGTATTATTATTAAGATCAAAACTCCTAAAACCATCCATGTTATGTCTTATACAACTATGATCCCCCGACTCCTAGTTATCATAGAACTCCATAGAAAATTATTTTTTGACATGTACAGGAAAATACCATGAAGTGGTGGGTATAAACATACCTGGTAGGGAAACCTGAAATCACTAAACACAAATAATCAAAGAGGGAGTCAATTCTATATCACATATCCTAGGGAATAAACAATTAATCCTAGATATACTTATAGGAAGGCTCGAATCCTCAAGGTGTGGTCACATCCTCACTTTTAACCTAATATTATACTATTGGATCAGAGGTAACATTCATATGAGTGAACTCGCACATTGGGTATTGTTAAGATGATGGCACTCATCTAAGAGGTCACACTCATGAGGTCCTTCCCGGAAGAGGATTATAGGAACTAAGAGGGATTATCTGAGTCACTCTCTCAATTAGACTACACCATACTGAAAGATAAAATATGTAAATTCATAGATAAGGGACCATGAACAGGTCCTATGGGGGATACCTAACCCTATCCAAGATAACTAACAAGGAGGGGATACACACCCCAGATTTCAAAAATAAGATACCTATCCCAACCTAAGTAAAAATGAGAGAGGATCAAACCATGTTCTATAAAGAGGTATACCTGAATCTATACAAAACATACCAATATATGGGATCTATCATCATAGGATTAGGATGATATGCCTACATGTTCCCTCATAGGTATGACCAAAGGTAACTCACCCATCTATACATGGTTATAGGGAATACACCCAAGCTCATAATACAACATATCTAAGAAGAAAAACAGTTTTAACCTAGAATAAAAGAGTACACTGAGAGTCTAATAGGGTACTAGATGTGTCTCATTAAGTCTGTAACTACATGTATCATACTATCTCAAACTTTATTTCTTTCTCTAGATACTTGAAAAATCATTATCATACATGACATGTAGACATCATGCGGGAAATCAGTATATACCATCTACCCATGCATGTTCACAATTTTATGTACATGGGGTGTTCCCCATCACACATAGCATTTAATTTTACATGGATTCATGGGATTGAACTCCCTTCACATTCCGAGATGGATTTATAATGGTTACATGTCATGTGGGTCCCCAAAAAACATTTGATAGTTAACTCACCATGTAAACACTATCCATTATATATAGGGGTGCACATGGCATGTGTTCTTTCAAACTACATGTCAGGTATATCAGTTATTCATAAAAACTCCAGTCTGTTTCATGTGTCTTTCTGATGCCATTAATTCCTTTGATTCCATTGTGATATTTAGCCTAAAACCTAGATTTGGGTTGACTGAACCTGTAATGACATAGGTATCCATATTCCAACCACCCTTTTTCTCAAAAAAATCCTCATAAACTATCCACTAAGGTTCTACACATCAAATGTCATGTAGTTAGAAACCACTGATCCACCTCGGGCTTCCAACATTGTCATCGATAATCCTCCTTTTCCAAACTCTATGTTATTGATTTCGTGATAATGTTCCATGATTATTGAGAAGCATGCATCAAATCAGGTTCTTGGATAAATTTGAATCACCATTCAAATGATATACTTATGATAAATGAAGAGTTATTGGAGAAAACAATAAAGAAACAACTTTATAAAAATCATTGACCATAGTTCATTCAACTATTATTAATAAAAACCAAATAATAAGAGAGTATTATCAAAACATTAAATAAAAAATTAAATCTCAAAATCATTATTTTATGATGATAAATAACCAATGTAAATTTAATAAGCTCGGTCTGTGAATTAATTTATGAGGAAATAATTTTCATTCATCATGGAAGAGAAGTACAGGGAAATAATTCAACAAAATAAAACACCCTACATTGGGTTTATATTGACCATTGGTGAAGAAAAAATCATCATAGATTTCATTTATTAGATCCAACATGATCATCATTGGTACCACAAAATTCCATGTTTGTACATTGTTTATCTTCAATCCCAAGAATACTTTTCGACATGATCTCCACTAGAGATATCTCTCCATACCATCTTTTTCTCTATGACTATATGGTATGCCCTATAGAATTTCACAAAGTGGTTTAAATAGAGAATCCATTAGGGTTAGACAATTAAATTAATCAATTAATTAAATCCATTTAAACCACCCATGACTGCACTCTAAAAAAACACCAAACATGTACACAGATTATTCCATGCCTAGGGTAAAACCTACATTTTGGATTTAATGGAGGTATCAATTTTCCCATTCGAGACATGATTCAGGATTGATTCTATTATTTTTTAAAACAACATACATGAGATATAATAAATTTAATATTTTTAATATATCAACACTAAGTATCCATGGGCACTGTAATTTTTCATTGAATACACACCTTACACAAAAATTATAATTTGAAATATTCCAAAATATCTAATAGAAATTTTAGTGTCCCTAAATTCTCCCACATTAAATTATTTTCATCCCAAAAATTGAAAACCTACTCATACATGTGAGAAAATTGAGATCATGTTTTGTTCCTCCAGTGTGATGAACTCTCCTGGAGGTTCCCATGCTATCAATGAACACATACCAATAAAATAAATCACCAATGAAGTATCATCTCCTACTGATTCATTGAACACCACGAGGAACACATAAAGTGGTATCTCAATACTCATTGTCCATCTCACCCCGGTTCATAATGTGTGATAGGTCATTCACATATCACCTCATTTATGACACATATAATACATTTTGTACACAATCTGACTACAGTGGTAAGGCTAAGGGGTATTCCACCTCACCGACCCTGAAAAGTACCTATAAAGGTCCAATGAATCTTAAAGATTGTTTTCTACCTCATTAATCTCTCTATTGTACTCATAGAGGTGAGACCTTAAAGAGCACATTTTCTCCCTCATTGAACTCAAAATTTCCCAAACATTGGTCTTTATAGGACTCCGGGTAGATTTAGGCAGTCTTCATATACTCCGAGATGATTAGAAATTTCATTTTAATCACTTGTACTAACTCTAAGAACATAATAATTTCCCCCTAACTCAAACCATCACACTTGTAACACCCCAAGCTTCCACGGTACGTTTCACTTCGAATAATGCAATAGCGTGTGTTGTACACAACTTCAAGCTCTAACACACACCACAACGAATTAAACTAGCCGTTGTGAATAGTAATACCTACTTTTTGAAATTTTATAAATTTTATTTTTCAAAATGGACTTCATTTTTGGATTCGGAATATCGAAATTAGCCTATGTTGAATTTTTGGTATTTTTCTGAGAACTTCTATTTTTTATGAATAGTGAAAAATACTTAAAAACAACTTTTTTAATCAAAATAATTTATAGTGATAAATTATACTATTTAGTGGTTTTAAAGTATAATTAGAATATATTTTTACCATTTTATCCAATGGTTTTCATTATAATTAATTTAACAGTGAAATTGGACATAAACAATTGCCAATCTTTTGATATAAATTGTTTCTTAGAAACACGCCATTTTTTTGTAACAGCGGGAATTAATTATAAAATTAATTAATGCAACTTATATGTTTGGAATTTTTTAAAATAGACATCATTTTTGAATTTGTAATATCAATTATAGCTTAGGGTGAAATTTTGGCTTTGTTCTGAAAAACTTCAATTTTTGATGAATAGTGAAACCACTAAGTGGAAGTTAAATAACTGATTTTTCGTTTCAATGAAATATTACCACTTCTGTGATTTGATTTTCAAAAATCCGACATACATGGTTTTCATTAAGAAGTAAAATGTGGTTCAATGAGATTAAAATAAATTTTTGGTGAATAGTAACTTTTAAGTTCTTAATCGCGATTAGAGGTAATTAGTGTAGTTTAAGGTAAAAATGATGTTTTAATAATATAAGATGAGCTTGAAACTTGTTCTACTCCTATTGGATGAGCCATGGCCGACCAAGACAACCCATGGGTCAACTTGGGGACCCCATGGAGCCACTTTAGTTGGAAAATGACATTAATATATATTTATTTAATGTTAAAATTAAATTGACACAAACATGAGTTGTTTTACTAAAACAGTTTTTAAGTGGGGTTACACAAGTCCATATTTTGACTATAAATATTCATTAGAAAGATAAAAATCTTTCCTACATCATAGTATTTTTTTTATAATTTTTATACATTAATTAAATTAAATTATTTATGACATCATTATGATGCAGCGATGACCTCATTATTTAACGATTTTAATAAAATGAAAAGATAATGTAAAATCCAAGGCTTACACTTGTCCAAAGACTATTGGATGGGTATATTTCGAACCCTTATCACCTTATCCACGAATTATATAAGTGTGGGACCTTTAGAATCCGAAAAGCATTGTTTAATAATGTAACATTTCAATCTTTTCAAAAGAGCCCCTCCTCTCCACTTATAAAAGGCCCCCACCTCTCCCACCTTATTCACACATTCAAGCCATTTGGCTCGGCCAAAATCTGCCCAAATACTCTCCCAACATCCCTATATTACTCCTAGAAGCCTCAATTTGGGCAGAACTCTTCTCAAGGAAGAATTTGGCTCAAATCAAAAAGAGTTACCCGATTTTGAGGTAATGTCTTCTCTAATGTTGTTTTGTTTTATTTTTCTTCTAAAACCCCCTAAACTCTTTTTATACATTTCTTTTGTAACAACACCAGTATCCTCAATATAATAGGATGTTTTTATAAGAAGTATTTGAGCTACACTTACACAAACCTACATCTAATGGTTAAAGAACATACGGTTTCTGTGGATGGCGAATTTCTGCCTCACGAAACGATGATTGTTCAACTCTCATATAACACCTTCAAAGGTGGCCATTAAGATGTCACTATTTTTATATATGATATATAATATGTTTATGTTTTACTTATGATTCTGTATTTCCCATTTATGGCATACTTTATGATTTCCATTATTGGTAAAACGCGATAATTTCATTTTAGGAAGTGCGGACTACCGCCCCCTCAAAGTGATTTGAATCGTTAATGCCATATGTGGGATGTATAAAGGATGGAGTAATTGGTATTATACACTCTATTATACTGGAATTATATTATACCTTTATATAATTATAACTTCATTCTATTAAATACGAAATAGAAATGAAAGTAGCGTTCATGCGTACGTACGGCTTACCGTCTCCATGAACGGTTCATTTCATTTATTACATCTAAATGTTATGTAATATTATAAATGAATGTATATACTGGATATATATCATGTATATGATATATACATCATGAAAATAATTATTGATATAATGGATATTTTACCACATGAACAAAGTGTAATTATAAGAAGTTTATTTTTGACTGAAGTACCTAAGATCGAAAAAATGACCGTTATTAACTTAAATAATTACATAATGTTCATAACATTGTAATAGGTGATATAAAAAGGATAATGAAATTGAAAATGGTTCTTAATAAGGTAGATATTAACTCTAGTTTATTATTCAGGAGGTTAAATAACGGTTGAGTCAAGTCGGACACAAGGTAAGGGAATTTCTTAACCCAATTTTCACTCTTTGGGTCAATCTCCTACTTTCAAATTATGTCATGATATTATTATGTCCTATATTGTATTTGTACATTATTTATGTGTACTTATAGTGAATACACATTATAGATGTACTTTATTTAAAAAATGATCTTTTTAAGGACTTCGTCTCAATCCCCTTTCATTGAGGAATATTTGGTTTTATACAAAACTTTCTTTTATACGGTGTATAAACCCCTTTGACTTTTACGTTTATTCAAAAGGAATCTTTTTTATACGAAGCGTTTTACTAAATGACAAAAAAGGAATGTTTTTATTTCCGTACTTATGCGGCGACAACGACTTCTCCGCCGCCGTGACCATTATTTGAGTTTCGGCTTCCTCTACAAGCCATCATTTTTTTTAATGAAAAATAAATACAAAGTTTTAACTTTCTTTTATTTTGGTATTGAAAATGGTTTTGAAAGTGTTTTTATTATATCAATGTGTTGTATTTATATCTTGTGATTGAAATGTGGAAATGTTTTGTTTCCTTTATGCATGTTTTATGTGATACGATTATGTTATGGTTTATGATATGTTTAAACCTATTCATATGAGGAATGCATTGGACTTAATAAGTGACAGGTGGAGCCCGCTATAGCTCCTTGATGCATCGGCAGGTCTCATGAGACAAACTAGTGTCTTGGAACGAGGCCTTGACAAAATCTTATTTGTGGTCTTGGCACGAGGCCTTGGCTACGTGGTTATGATAGTCTGGCATTATGCATTCCATCATTATGAAAGTGGTTATTGATATTGCATGTGATTATTCGACCAGTAGAATATCTATGTGAAGAAGTGAATGGCATTATCTCATTTTACTTTTGCCATATTATGTTGAAGTTCAAGTTTAAAAGGCTTTTGTTTTAGTTATACATTTCCTTAAATGTTAATGTTTATTTATGAAAGATTCCGCTATATTGTTAACCTTACTGAGCATCTGAGCTCACCCCTATCAATGTTTTAATATTTTCCAGGATGTGAAGAAGTATTTTATGAATGACCTGCAGGGATTGTGAGAAGAGGATATGAGTGTGGACTATGGAGACTTTGTTATTGTAGTTTTTCACTTTATGATGTAATGTAATGTTTACGAATGTATCTAGTGTTTCCAAGGCTACTAAACTAATCGGTCTTTCGAGACTTGATCTTCTGTGATCATGTCAATGTTACGAAGTAATGCACCGACTCTGGGTAGCTAGGGTCGGGGCGTTACAGTTGGTATCATAGGCAGTTTAGTACTAACCTTGGAAGCTAGATGTAGATAAACTCTGATTAGATCACATAGCCTAAAGATAGACTTTGAGGATTAGTATAGAAGAACTTCCAAGAATTTTGGCATTATAGAGATGTTAGGAGTTTTCCGAGCAATACATCCCTGTCTGGATACGAGCAGGTAGGGGCGGCTCTGGCACAGATGTACCTAGGGGTAAAACCCGAAAACACCGCTTTGAGCTATACTCGAACGGGAACTGGTGCACGACAACGGGCCTTGCTGCACTCTTGGTTACGACACTCCCGGGGGATATGCTTAGGATAATTCGCATTTTCTTTACAAACCACTATGAAGGGTTATGAGTATATACTTTCTCAAAGGAAACATTTCTTTTTATGATTATGGATTATATCCATAAATAGTTCAATTTATGTAAAGTATTTTACAAATATGGAATTATGTATTTCATTTCATAAACTAATCTAGTTTATGCCATTGTTTAGAAATGGCGCCTAGTAGAAGGAATGGAAACCATATCAATGCATGCACTCCGTGTAGGGATTTCCCTCCTACTCAAGATAATTATGGTTGAGCTAGTGATACAACTGGTGTTGATCAGCTTCTCACCGTACTGGGACAACTCACGCAGGTTATGAATAATAACCTTACTCGTATGGAGCACCCTGATCCTCAACGTGGAGGATCAATGCTAGACCGTTTCATGAGGAAACAACCACCAACCTTCAATGGGAGTAAAAATCCTATAGTATCTGAGCAATGGATAAATTCCTTAGAGAAAATATTCCATGCCTTGGGGAGTAGTGAAAGGGAGAAGGTTGTCATGGCAGTTTACCGCCTCACTGGAGATGCCGATCAGTGGTGGTCGCTGATTCAAAACACAAAGGAAGATGATGACGTATAGAATATGGAATGGAGGGAGTTCAAAGAGCTTTTCTTAGAAAAATACTTTCCTCGTGACCATTGAGCAGATATGGAAAGGCAATTTCTGAGTCTGAGGCAGAAGGAGGATGAGAATATCGCAAAGTATGAGGCTAACATTACAAGGTTAGCGAGGCATGTTGCCAATTATATACGTAACCCAAGGAGTAAGATTGATCGTTTCTTTGATGGGTTAAAACCATTTCTTCGTCGAGCTTTAGTATCACAATCCTTCTCATCATACGAAGTTATTGTCTCGTGTGCTATCAAGACAGAAAAGGAATTCTCTAAGTCTTATGACAACAAAGTAAAGCAAGAGAAGAAGAGAATGGGGGAACAAGAGACAGATAAAGGGAAAAAGGGAAAGAAGTATTTTCCATTATGTGATAATTGTGGGAAAAATCACCCTGGTACGTGCCTAAAAGGAATGGGAGTTTGTTATAAATGTGGAGAAAAGGGTCACCCGGCTCGTGATTGCAAGGGAAAGAAAGAGGCTGTCAAAGTTGAATGCTACAATTGTAGGGAAATGGTGCATTATGCAAATGAATGTCCTAAGCGTCAAGGAAACTTACCTCAGAAAAGGCCAAGGGATCAAGGCCAATCTTATGCTGTGACTACAGTTGATGCAGAATAATTAATGTATTGGTGCTTTTGGACTCAAGGATTATATTCTGTTTATAAGAATAATGTGATATATATATAAGGATTGTACTGCAGTACTTGTTGATTTCAGTAAGGTTTTAATATAATGAAGGTAATCATATTTTTAGTATGTGACAATAAGAGAAATTTTACTTTCTTTGGGGAATCTGATAAATTGATTTTGGAATTAAGAGAACTTTTAGAGAAAGTCTATACATAGGTATTTTGGATAACTATAAAGGTTGGAGTGGATTAAGTTGATCTTTGGATAGTATTGTTTAAGGTTAAAAAAAATTATGAAGATTATTTTTGGAATATTATAATACTATAGTGTTAGGAAAAGGACAACCTACAGGGTGGGGCATAACCCGTCGCGTCGGACAAAGCTGCAGGAATTGAACCCACAACCATAGTGTGACAGGCCTTTATTTCCTACCACTAGCCTACAGGAAGTCCCCGGTTATTACAAAATAGTTTTACTAATCTAAATGGTATGTGTTAACATTTGGAACCTTATACAATTAGGATAAGTATAATATTTTTGAGTCCTATTATCTTTTTGAGTGAAAGATGGGTTGAAGGTTGAAACTCTAATTGTCAAGCATAAATATATATATACCTATATCTTATTCAAAGAATAAATTAATTCTTAAACTTTAGTAAAGGGATATTAAAAAAATGTGTTATCCTAATACCTTATGTCTTGTTGAACTGATGATATTTTAAATCAACATAGATTGAAGGCTTTGAGGCCCTCAATTTGACAGTTGATTGTGATTGATGACCTCAATCACTACCTACAAATATTTACGTTTTTCCTCCAATTATATGTCTCTAATTGCCACCAATGTTTTCCTAATCGAGATCATAATTGGGTGGTGACTTTTTCATTTCCCTTTCCCTCTTATTAAGGCTAAATTTTATTAATCTTATTTCCGATGTGGGTTTTCCTCAAAGGTATTTTCTCCTTTCAACCTTTTACTTTCAAAGAAAAATTTCAAATTGCGAGGACGCAATTTATTTAAGGAGGGGAGAATGTAACACCCCAAGCTTCCACGGTACGTTTCACTTCGAATAATGGAATAGCGTGTGTTGTACGCAACCTCGAGCTCTAACACACACCACAACGAATTAAACTAGCTGTTGTGAATAGTAATACCTACTTTTTGAATTTTTATAAATTTTATTTATCAAAATGGACTTCATTTTTGGATTCAGAATATCGAAATTAGCCTATGTTGAATTTTTGGTATTTTTCTGAGAACATCTATTTTTTATGAATAGTGAAAAATACTTAAAAACAACTTTTTTAATCAAAATAATTTATAGTGATAAATTATACTATTTAGTGGTTTTAAAGTATAATTAGAATATATTTTTACCATTTTATCCAATGGTGTTCATTATAATTTATTTAACATTGAAATTGGACATAAACAATTGCCAATCTTTTGATATAAATTGTTTCTTAGAAACACGCCATTTTTTTGTAACAGCGGGAATTAATTAAAAAATTAATTAATTCAACTTATATGTTTGGAATTTTGTAAAATAGACATCATTTTTGAATTCGGAATATCAATTATAGCTTAGGGTGAAATTTTGGCTTTGTTCTGAAAAACTTCAATTTTTGATGAATAGTGAAACCACTAAGTGGAAGTTAAATAACTGATTTTTCGTTTAAATGAAATATTACCACTTCTGTGATTTGATTTTCAAAAATCCGACATAAATGGTTGTCATTAAGAAGTAAAATGTGGTTCAATGAGAGTAAAATAAATTTTTGGTGAATAGTAACTTTTAAGTTCTTAATCGCGATTAGAGGTAATTAGTGTAGTTTAAGGTAAAAATGATGTTTTAATAATATGAGATGAGCTTGAAACTTGTTATACTCCTATTGTATGAGCCATGGCCTACCAAGACAATCCATGGGTCAACTTGGGGACCCCATGGAGCCACTTTAGTTGGAAAATGACATTAATATATATTTATTTAATGTTAAAATTAAATTGACACAAACATGAGTTGTTTTACTAAAACAGTTTTTAAGTGGGGTTACACAAGTCCATATTTTGACTATAAATATTCATTAGGAAGATAAAATGATTTCCTACATCATAGTATTTTTTTATAATTTTTAGACATTAAATAAATTAAATTATTTATGACATCATTATGATGCAGCGATGACCTCATTATTTAACGATTTTAATAAAATGAAAAGATAATGTAAAATACAAGGCTTAAACTTTTCCAAAGACTATTGGATGGGTATATTTCGAACCCTTATCACCTTATCCACGAATTATATAAGTGTGGGACCTTTATAATCCGAAAATCATTGTGTAATAATGTAACATTTCAATCTTTCCAAAAGAGCCCCTCCTCTCCACTTATAAAAGGCCCCCACCTCTCCCACCTTATTCACACCTTCAAGCCATTTGGCTCGGCCAAAAACTGACCAAATACTCTCCCAACATACCTCTATTACTCCTAGAAGCCTCACTTTTGGCAGAACTCTTCTCAAGGAAGAATTTGGCTCAAATCAAAAAGAGTTACCCGATTTTGAGGTAATGTCTTCTCTAATGTTGTTTTGTTTTATTTTTCTTCTCCAACCCCCTAAACTCTTTTTATTCATTTCTTTTGTAACAACACCAGTATCCTCAATATACTAGGATGTTTTTATAAGACGGATTTGAGCTACACTTACACACACCTACATCTAATGTTTAAAGAACATACGGTTTCTGTGGATGGCGAATTTCTGCCTCACGAAACGATGATTGTTCAACACTCATATAACACCTTCAAAGGTGGCCATTAAGATGTCAATATTTTTATATATGATATATAATATGTTTATATTTTACTTATGATTCTGTATTTCTCATTTATGGCATACTTTATGATTTCCATTATGGGTAAAACGCGATAATTTCATTTTAGGAAGTGCGGACTACCGCCCCCTCAAAGTGATTTGAATTGTTAATGCCATATGTGGGATGTATAAAGGATGGAGTAAATGGTATTATACACTATATTATACTGGAATTATATTATACCTTTATATAATTATAACTTCATTCTATTAAATACGAAATAGAAATGAAAGTAGCGTTCATGCGTACGTACGGCTTACCGTCTCCATGAACGGTTCATTTCATTTATTACATCTAAATGTTATGTAATATTATAAATGAATGTATATACTGGATATATATGATGTATATGATATATACATCATGAATATAATTATTGATATAATGCATATTTTACCACATGAACAAAGTGTAATTATAAGAAGTTTATTTTTGACTGAAGTACCTAAGATCGACAAAATGACCGTTATTAACTTAAATAATTACATAATGTTCATCACATTGTAATAGGTGATATAAAAAGGATAATGAAATTGAAAATGGTTCTTAATAAGGTAGATATTAACTCTAGTTTATTATTCAGGAGTTTAAAGAACGGTTGAGTCAAGTCGGACACAAGGTAAGGGAATTTCTTAACCCAATTTTCACTCTTTGGGTTAATCTCCTACTTTCAAATTATGTCATGATATTATTATGTCCTATATTGTATTTGTACATTATTTATGTGTACTTATAGTGAATACACATTATAGATGTACTTTATTTAAAAAAATGATCTTTTTAAGGACTTCGTCTCAATCCCCTTTCATTGAGGAATATTTGGTTTTATACAAAACTTTCTTTTATACGGTGTATAAACCCCTTTGACTTTTACGTTTATTCAAAAGGAATCTTTTTTATACGAAGCGTTTTACTAAATGACAAAAAAGGAATGTTTTTATTTCCGTACTTATGCGGCGACAACGACTTCTCCGCCGCCGTGACCATTATTTGAGTTTTGGCTTCCTCTACAAGCCATCATTTTTTTTAATGAAAAATAAATACAAAGTTTTAACTTTCTTTTATTTTGGTATTGAAAATGGTTTTGAAAGTGTTTTTATTATATCAATGTGTTGTATTTATATCTTGTGATTGAAATGTGGAAATTTTTTGTTTCCTTTATGCATGTTTTATGTGATACGATTATGTTATGGTTTATGATATGTTTAAACCTATTCATATGAGGAATGCATTGGACTTAATAAGTGACAGGTGGAGCCCGCTATAGCTCCTTGATGCATCGGCAGGTCTCATGAGACAAACTAGTGTCTTGGAACGAGGCCTTGACAAAATCTTATTTGTGGTCTTGGCACGAGGCCTTGGCTACGTGGTTATGATAGTCTGGCATTATGCATTCCATCATTATGAAAGTGGTTATTGATATTGCATGTGATTATTCGACCAGTAGAATATCTATGTGAAGAAGTGAATGGAATTATCTCATTTTACTTTTGCCATATTATGTTGAAGTTCAAGTTTAAAAGGCTTTTGTTTTAGTTATACATTTCCTTAAATGTTAATGTTTATTTATGAAAGATTCCGCTATATTGTTAACCTTACTGAGCATCTGAGCTCACCCCTATCAATGTTTTAATATTTTCCAGGATGTGAAGAAGTATTTTATGAATGACCTGCAGGGATTGTGAGAAGAGGATATGAGTGTGGACTATGGAGACTTTGTTATTGTAGTTTTTCACTTTATGATGTAATGTAATGTTTACGAATGTATCTAGTGTTTCCAAGGCTACTAAACTAATCGGTCTTTCGAGACTTGATCTTCTGTGATCATGTCAATGTTACGAAGTAATGCACCGACTCTGGGTAGCTAGGGTCGGGGCGTTACAGTTGGTATCATAGGCAGTTTAGTACTAACCTTGGAAGCTAGATGTAGATAAACTCTGATTAGATCACATAGCCTAAAGATAGACTTTGAGGATTAGTATAGAAGAACTTCCAAGAATTTTGGCATTATAGAGATGTTAGGAGTTTTCCGAGCAATACATCCCTGTCTGGATACGAGCAGGTAGGGGCGGCTCTGGCACAGATGTACCTAGGGGTAAAACCCGAAAACACCGCTTTGAGCTATACTCGAACGGGAACTGGTGCACGACAACGGGCCTTGCTGCACTCTTGGTTACGACACTCCCGGGGGATATGCTTAGGATAATTCGCATTTTCTTTACAAACCACTATGAAGGGTTATGAGTATATACTTTCTCAAAGGAAACATTTCTTTTTATGATTATGGATTATATCCATAAATAGTTCAATTTATGTAAAGTATTTTACAAATATGGAATTATGTATTTCATTTCATAAACTAATCTAGTTTATGCCATTGTTTAGAAATGGCGCCTAGTAGAAGGAATGGAAACCATATCAATGCATGCACTCCGTGTAGGGATTTCCCTCCTACTCAAGATAATTATGGTTGAGCTAGTGATACAACTGGTGTTGATCAGCTTCTCACCGTACTGGGACAACTCACGCAGGTTATGAATAATAACCTTACTCGTATGGAGCACCCTGATCCGCAACGTGGAGGATCAATGCTAGACCGTTTCATGAGGAAACAACCACCAACCTTCAATGGGAGTAAAAATCCTATAGTATCTGAGCAATGGATAAATTCCTTAGAGAAAATATTCCATGCCTTGGGGAGTAGTGAAAGGGAGAAGGTTGTCATGGCAGTTTACCGCCTCACTGGAGATGCCGATCAGTGGTGGTCGCTGATTCAAAACACAAAGGAAGATGATGACGTATAGAATATGGAATGGAGGGAGTTCAAAGAGCTTTTCTTAGAAAAATACTTTCCTCGTGACCATTGAGCAGATATGGAAAGGCAATTTCTGAGTCTGAGGCAGAAGGAGGATGAGAATATCGCAAAGTATGAGGCTAACATTACAAGGTTAGCGAGGCATGTTGCCAATTATATACGTAACCCAAGGAGTAAGATTGATCGTTTCTTTGATGGGTTAAAACCATTTCTTCGTCGAGCTTTAGTATCACAATCCTTCTCATCATACGAAGTTATTGTCTCGTGTGCTATCAAGACAGAAAAGGAATTCTCTAAGTCTTATGACAACAAAGTAAAGCAAGAGAAGAAGAGAATGGGGGAACAAGAGACAGATAAAGGGAAAAAGGGAAAGAAGTATTTTCCATTATGTGATAATTGTGGGAAAAATCACCCTGGTACGTGCCTAAAAGGAATGGGAGTTTGTTATAAATGTGGAGAAAAGGGTCACCCGGCTCGTGATTGCAAGGGAAAGAAAGAGGCTGTCAAAGTTGAATGCTACAATTGTAGGGAAATGGTGCATTATGCAAATGAATGTCCTAAGCGTCAAGGAAACTTACCTCAGAAAAGGCCAAGGGATCAAGGCCAATCTTATGCTGTGACTACAGTTGATGCAGAATAATTAATGTATTGGTGCTTTTGGACTCAAGGATTATATTCTGTTTATAAGAATAATGTGATATATATATAAGGATTGTACTGCAGTACTTGTTGATTTCAGTAAGGTTTTAATATAATGAAGGTAATCATATTTTTAGTATGTGACAATAAGAGAAATTTTACTTTCTTTGGGGAATCTGATAAATTGATTTTGGAATTAAGAGAACTTTTAGAGAAAGTCTATACATAGGTATTTTGGATAACTATAAAGGTTGGAGTGGATTAAGTTGATCTTTGGATAGTATTGTTTAAGGTTAAAAAAAATTATGAAGATTATTTTTGGAATATTATAATACTATAGTGTTAGGAAAAGGACAACCTACAGGGTGGGGCATAACCCGTCGCGTCGGACAAAGCTGCAGGAATTGAACCCACAACCATAGTGCGACAGGCCTTTATTTCCTACCACTAGCCTACAGGAAGTCCCCGGTTATTACAAAATAGTTTTACTAATCTAAATGGTATGTGTTAACATTTGGAACCTTATACAATTAGGATAAGTATAATATTTTTGAGTCCTATTATCTTTTTGAGTGAAAGATGGGTTGAAGGTTGAAACTCTAATTGTCAAGCATAAATATATATATACCTATATCTTATTCAAAGAATAAATTAATTCTTAAACTTTAGTAAAGGGATATTAAAAAAATGTGTTATCCTAATACCTTATGTCTTGTTGAACTGATGATATTTTAAATCAACATAGATTGAAGGCTTTGAGGCCCTCAATTTGACAGTTGATTGTGATTGATGACCTCAATCACTACCTACAAATATTTACGTTTTCCCTCCAATTATATGTCTCTAATTGCCACCAATGTTTTCCTAATCGAGATCATAATTGGGTGGTGACTTTTTCATTTCCCTTTCCCTCTTATTAAGGCTAAATTTTATTAATCTTATTTCCGATGTGGGTTTTCCTCAAAGGTATTTTCTCCTTTCAACCTTTTACTTTCAAAGAAAAATTTCAAATTGCGAGGACGCAATTTATTTAAGGAGGGGAGAATGTAACACCCCAAGCTTCCACGGTACGTTTCACTTCGAATAATGGAATAGCGTGTGTTGTACGCAACCTCGAGCTCTAACACACACCACAACGAATTAAACTAGCTGTTGTGAATAGTAATACCTACTTTTTGAATTTTTATAAATTTTATTTATCAAAATGGACTTCATTTTTGGATTCAGAATATCGAAATTAGCCTATGTTGAATTTTTGGTATTTTTCTGAGAACATCTATTTTTTATGAATAGTGAAAAATACTTAAAAACAACTTTTTTAATCAAAATAATTTATAGTGATAAATTATACTATTTAGTGGTTTTAAAGTATAATTAGAATATATTTTTACCATTTTATCCAATGGTGTTCATTATAATTTATTTAACATTGAAATTGGACATAAACAATTGCCAATCTTTTGATATAAATTGTTTCTTAGAAACACGCCATTTTTTTGTAACAGCGGGAATTAATTAAAAAATTAATTAATTCAACTTATATGTTTGGAATTTTGTAAAATAGACATCATTTTTGAATTCGGAATATCAATTATAGCTTAGGGTGAAATTTTGGCTTTGTTCTGAAAAACTTCAATTTTTGATGAATAGTGAAACCACTAAGTGGAAGTTAAATAACTGATTTTTCGTTTAAATGAAATATTACCACTTCTGTGATTTGATTTTCAAAAATCCGACATAAATGGTTGTCATTAAGAAGTAAAATGTGGTTCAATGAGAGTAAAATAAATTTTTGGTGAATAGTAACTTTTAAGTTCTTAATCGCGATTAGAGGTAATTAGTGTAGTTTAAGGTAAAAATGATGTTTTAATAATATGAGATGAGCTTGAAACTTGTTATACTCCTATTTTATGAGCCATGGCCTACCAAGACAATCCATGGGTCAACTTGGGGACCCCATGGAGCCACTTTAGTTGGAAAATGACATTAATATATATTTATTTAATGTTAAAATTAAATTGACACAAACATGAGTTGTTTTACTAAAACAGTTTTTAAGTGGGGTTACACAAGTCCATATTTTGACTATAAATATTCATTAGGAAGATAAAATGATTTCCTACATCATAGTATTTTTTTATAATTTTTAGACATTAAATAAATTAAATTATTTATGACATCATTATGATGCAGCGATGACCTCATTATTTAACGATTTTAATAAAATGAAAAGATAATGTAAAATACAAGGCTTAAACTTTTCCAAAGACTATTGGATGGGTATATTTCGAACCCTTATCACCTTATCCACGAATTATATAAGTGTGGGACCTTTATAATCCGAAAATCATTGTGTAATAATGTAACATTTCAATCTTTCCAAAAGAGCCCCTCCTCTCCACTTATAAAAGGCCCCCACCTCTCCCACCTTATTCACACCTTCAAGCCATTTGGCTCGGCCAAAAACTGACCAAATACTCTCCCAACATCCCTATATTACTCCTAGAAGCCTCACTTTTGGCAGAACTCTTCTCAAGGAAGAATTTGGCTCAAATCAAAAAGAGTTACCCGATTTTGAGGTAATGTCTTCTCTAATGTTGTTTTGTTTTATTTTTCTTCTCCAACCCCCTAAACTCTTTTTATTCATTTCTTTTGTAACAACACCAGTATCCTCAATATACTAGGATGTTTTTATAAGACGGATTTGAGCTACACTTACACACACCTACATCTAATGTTTAAAGAACATACGGTTTCTGTGGATGGCGAATTTCTGCCTCACGAAACGATGATTGTTCAACACTCATATAACACCTTCAAAGGTGGCCATTAAGATGTCAATATTTTTATATATGATATATAATATGTTTATATTTTACTTATGATTCTGTATTTCTCATTTATGGCATACTTTATGATTTCCATTATGGGTAAAACGCGATAATTTCATTTTAGGAAGTGCGGACTACCGCCCCCTCAAAGTGATTTGAATTGTTAATGCCATATGTGGGATGTATAAAGGATGGAGTAAATGGTATTATACACTATATTATACTGGAATTATATTATACCTTTATATAATTATAACTTCATTCTATTAAATACGAAATAGAAATGAAAGTAGCGTTCATGCGTACGTACGGCTTACCGTCTCCATGAACGGTTCATTTCATTTATTACATCTAAATGTTATGTAATATTATAAATGAATGTATATACTGGATATATATGATGTATATGATATATACATCATGAATATAATTATTGATATAATTCATATTTTACCACATGAACAAAGTGTAATTATAAGAAGTTTATTTTTGACTGAAGTACCTAAGATCGACAAAATGACCGTTATTAACTTAAATAATTACATAATGTTCATCACATTGTAATAGGTGATATAAAAAGGATAATGAAATTGAAAATGGTTCTTAATAAGGTAGATATTAACTCTAGTTTATTATTCAGGAGTTTAAAGAACGGTTGAGTCAAGTCGGACACAAGGTAAGGGAATTTCTTAACCCAATTTTCACTCTTTGGGTTAATCTCCTACTTTCAAATTATGTCATGATATTATTATGTCCTATATTGTATTTTTACATTATTTATGTGTACTTATAGTGAATACACATTATAGATGTACTTTATTTAAAAAAATGATCTTTTTAAGGACTTCTTCTCAATCCCCTTTCATTGAGGCATATTTGGTTTTATACAAAACTTTCTTTTATACGGTGTATAAACCCCTTTGAATTTTACGTTTATTCAAAAGGAATCTTTTTTATATGAAGCGTTTTACTAAATGACAAAAAGGGAATGTTTTTCTTTCCGTACTTATGCGGCGACAACGACTTCTCCGCCGCCGTGACCATTATTTGAGTTTCGGATTCCTCTACAAGCCATCATTTTTTTTAATGAAAAATAAATACAAAGTTTTAACTTTATTTTATTTTGGTATTGAAAATGGTTTTGAAAGCGTTTTTATTATATCAATGTGTTTTATTTATATCTTGTGATTGAAATGTGGAAATGTTTTGTTTCCTTTATGCATGTTTTATGTGATACGATTATGTTATGGTTTATGATATATTTAAACCTATTCATATGAGGAATGCATTGGACTTAATAAGTGACAGGTGGAGCCCGCTATAGCTCCTCGATGCATCGGCAGGTCTCATGAGACAAACTAGTGTCTTGGCACGAGGCCTTGACAAAATCTTATTTGTGGTCTTGGCACGAGGCCTTGGCTACGTGGTTATGATAGTTTGGCATTATGCATTCCATCATTATGAAAGTGGTTATTGATATTGCATGTGATTATTCGACCAGTAGAATATCCATGTGAAGAAGTGAATGGCATTATCTCATTTTACTTTTGCCATATTATGTTGAAGTTCAAGTTTAAAAGGCTTTTGTTTTAGTTATACATTGCCTTAAATGTTAATGTTTATTTATGAAAGATTCCGCTATATTGTTAACCTTACTGAGCATCTGAGCTCACCCCTTTCAATGTTTTAACATTTTCCAGGATGTGAAGAAGTATTTTATGAATGACCTGCAGGGATTGTGAGAAGAGGATATGAGTGTGGACTGTGGAGACTTTGTTATTGTAGTTTTTCACTTTATGATGTAATGTAACGTTTACGAATGTATCTAGTGTTTCCAAGGCTACTAAACTAATTGGTCTTTCGGGACTTGATCTTCTGTGATCATGTCAATGTTACGAAGTAATGTACCGACTCTGGGTAGCTGGGGTCGGGGCGTTACAACACTAGTGACCCATGGGATCTCCCTTATGAGGCCTTAAATTTTTACTCACTAATGGTGGATTGTTAACTATTATTACACCTAACTCTAACAAATATGGATGATCCTCCCAACTATGGCCAAAAACCAACATACAAACCCAAATCATGTCCTCTAGAACCTCAATAGTACACTTTATTGATCCATATTTCTGGGGGTGTAACATCATTCTCAATTTTAATAAAATAAAAAATCATCCATTTATCTTCTTCATAATTATTATGTGAAGTAACTATCATTGAGAAAATTTAATTCATCCTGACTATATCCTATACGAACAGTCATCCCAAACTCTCTATTGAACTCTTCTCATAGATCTATAATATGCGAATTGATTTGGTTAGTTGAACTATGATCACCAAGATAGAATCCTTCCCTCTTACTGATCATGGAATTCCCATCTTTAAATCCATAAAGATATTGTACCATTTTCACTTCCATCTTGGAAAATCAGCCTTAACCTATTGGTAGGTGAGACACTGAGTGATAAAATTATCATCACTTTATACATCTTTGGCCACCCAATATAATTTCAAAGGAACATGGTACATCATCACCACACCAAGATGATCCACTAATGGGGATCATGAAAATAAATCAACACCTCATATTGTACAATGAATAGTACCATCATCCATCATCAAACAAGGATGATGTGTTTCCTATATTCATAAAATCAATTAGAATTATTTCCATTGAATATATAGTCATAAAATATATCATAATTGATATCCCCAAGTCACTATTCTAGAAAACACTGAATAAGCGGAGGGGTGAAATCCATCAACATGAGGTATAATGTACCATCCTCATCCACAAGGGTCAGATGAAATGAGGTCAACTGCTTCATCACCTCAATCAATAATTGTTAATAGAAAACCCTATTATGATCATTACAACATTCTCCTTCCCAAAAGTATATAATATCTCAATGTAAGATACCTAAAGGAACTCCATTTCGTCGCCTCTACCTCAGGTTGTGATATTTTTGTGAAATATATATATATATATATATATATATAATAAACTTGTGGTTAGAAAATATGATGAATATTTCTCCAAAATTATTATTTCTCTAAGACATATAGGTGAAAACTACCACTTCCAACTCTAATCCATATGTCACATATTTCTAATCATGGGGTCTCAAACACCATTACCCATAGGTAACATTGTCTAAAACTTAGTCATAAAACATTCAATCTTATCACTTGACGTTATATAAAACAACATATAAACAAAACCCTCCTCTATCACCCTCAAGATGTGTGTAGTATTTAACCACTACCATAGATCCTGAAAATTCTATGTAAACATCACTATCCACGCCAAAGGATGCCCCTTTTGGGTTGAATTAGTCATTGGTTCCCCAATCATAGATAAATTGAGCACAAATATCTAAAATTACCCTAATAATCTAATGATTCTTTATAAAATGTATATTCTCTTGGGTGGATCCCAGTCTACAACCGCCTAAACCTTTTTTGGGTACACTACTAATCCATCATCTAAGATGACATGTCCCAGTAAGTAGACCACTTCAATCTATTAAAGTCACTTAGAGATTTTCCTATAAATATGGCACTCTCAATGTACATGCAGAACCATCCTCAAATATCTTGTGTGATCCTCCACTAACAATATATACCTGGGGACAATATTTATAAATACCATAATTTATTTGTCTAATATGTGATGAAATATCTAGTTCATGTGTCCCTTAAAATTTTCTATGGGTTTTCCCACATCTAAGGGAATCACCATGAACCCATAGCTAGTGATAACCTAACTTAAAGTCAAACCATGGAAACCACCTTAACCCCTTTAAATCATTCAATAGATGATAATCCATGCATAAGCTCAAGATCACATACACCTACATGAAGAAAAAAACATTTTTGAGGAATACACACTTGTTTAAAAGAATACCTTCCTCTTCAGACCCCCCACTGCACCATCAACTCATTCGATATGCTGGAATAAATATGGGGGTCATTCATGGGTGTAGGAATTATGAAAACATTGATCATTCAATGAAGAGGTAATCTGAACACATCTTTAGGGATAGATACCTCATACTCCTCCCCCATTTTGAGCATAAAAATCTAATAGCATATTCCATTCCAATTTTCAAACTATCCAACTAAAGTGTAATTGACTGTATCTACCTATATAAGAGCTCACCCTAATCTACTATATATTCTTTCCCAGTAATAAATAAAGAAACATCCCACAAATAAAGATACATTGTATTCCTTACTATAAATATTGATATTTTTTATTTCAGGTATATAATTAGTACATAATGAATAAACACATTGTATGGATTCACTACCAATATAGAGAAATCCCACACAAAGATGTCACTTACGAGAGACTACACACACAATTAGAAGAAGTTTGTGGTCATAAAATGTTCAATGGTAGTATCCTTTAAATAAAATGGATGATATAAAAGGTGAAACTGGAATATCTAGGTCTCAAAAAAGAGATTTTATTTTGGAAAGGTGTATTATGAATATTTACTAAAGCTATAACTGAATCAGAGAAGGAACAACTTGTACCTTGAATCACACATGGAGCCTCTAAGTCACGATTTTATACTATTGGAACATATCCTTCCCATTTCCTATCTATTTTCCATAAACATATCTTTCTTATACACCTTATAATTTAAAGAAAATTTCTCAAACACAAAAATTAAATGAACTCATCCACCACATATCAATATTGTCTTCTTTCAACAGAACTGGGTCACTTGAAAGGCATTAAAATGTGTCACAAGAGAACACATATTGGTGGGGGAAGATTACCTCTTCTTTGTATGCCCAATACCACAAAAAGCATCGCCAAAAAAATTCTCCACCAATTATATATATTTCCCTGGAGAATTATCATTGTCAGTACAACCATCAAGAGGGGTTATAACTTGGTGGACCACTCACACTAGAAATTTGAGTAAGTCCTCTATTTCATTGGGGTTTTCCTCACCCTGAAACCTTGGTGGTATAGATCCTTTAAAATAATAAAATATACTTAGTGTGGGTACATAATATATCAGGAATTTCATGGTCAACTTGAGTATATCCAGATGAGGAGTATCCACATAAACCATCAGAAGTGGGTTAGCATACTGGTCAATTGGTGGACGCAGCATCACTATCCATCCCATAGAACCTCCTACTATTGATGTTTCTAGACTAATGTCACTACACTAAATCAATCATAGTAATGATTTTACTATGGAATCCAAGCTAGCTATCATTGTGGATGTATCTATTAATAGCTAGTATACACCACAATCAAAAGATCATATCTAAGGAGCTAACTCAAGAAGGACATGGAAAACAAAAAAAAGCATTCCTATATGATGCATGTATAAAAAATTTATCTGCGACTAGTGCCTATACATTTTGAATAAGAAATAATACTAGAAAAATCTTGGTAAATTTATACATCGGTTGTCACAACATCACTGGTTTCCCTATCATAAGAGCTGAACAAAGGCACATTAACAGTGTTTCCCTATTTTACAAAACCAAACCTCACAACTATACTCTCACCAAACTCTGATCCTAAATTGAACTCCATTTATTCCACTCTATCATGACATAACCCACCAAGGACTATCTAATTGTGGTAATATATGAATAACATGCCATGATGGATTCCAATAGTCTAAGGGATGGAAACTAGCACCATGTAGGCACATCACACACATGGGAGTCATTATCCTAAAGTACCTATGCAAAGACACACATCTCCATACTCCAGTATAAATTGAAAAAGATAAAAAACTTATACTATAAATTCATGAATAACACCTATCCCACATTATAGTATACAAATATTTATAACAAAAGGAAGAAATATCAAATACAAGTCCCCAAATCTAAAAAAAATCAATCCATCTAACAAAAGGGGATTTCTATCAAGATGAAAAAACCTAGAACCATCCATAGTCTATCTAGCACAAATATGCTCCACCTTCTCCTAGTCCTTCTAGGGTTTTATCCAATTTTAGTATCTTCTACGTAGGAGAATACATGTGTGGGAAGATCATTTATCAGTGTTATTATAAACATACATAGTGGGACACCACGAAATCACCAAATAATTGCATAAATAGTGATTAATCTCTATATCACAATGCCATGTGAATAAAAAATATAATAATGTTATGGGGGATTAATGACTCTAACAATAGTATAGGTGTCTTGTACCTTATCGTGGTCATGAGAGTAAATATTCCAGACATGATTTGGAGGAACCTTGTACGAGACCCATAATGGAATATGTTGACTTTTTTTTCAAAATAGGGGATGCATCCTAAAAATTTCATTTTTACTTAGGAGTACATGAACCCTATGTATAGAGGATCCACACCTTGAAAACTTGTAATATTATATATACTCTATGAATGCTCATAATTATTTGATCATATCCTCTTACCATCTCTACAGATCTATGTTCTTCAAAATATTTTCTATTATTTTAAAAATATCTCTAATAATGAGAATTTTACCATCATGATTTATATTGAAAATCAATCTGAACGGATTTTTTTTTCTAGTTCTGACAACATTAAAAAATGATATCAAAAATAAAAATGTCCTCACTATACATGACATGTATTATTCTAGAAATTTATCATTTTCCATAAATATAATTATATCATGTTATTTTAATATTATTTATTATTTTTCTCACATAAGGTGTGTTATATTATGATATTTGGTGTGTGGGATCCATGAATTAACTATGAGTGTACCTTAGAGGTAAATTAGTGTATACTTATAAGACAATATTCATGTCACCTAGAAAGTAAATTTCATGTTCACTCTGAATAAAAACATTTGTTTCCTAGAGAAAAATTAATCATAAACTCTAGTGAATCATGATATGTGTGTCCATGACAGAAGCATTGTGTGTTTAACAACTAAAAACAATGTGGTATTTAACTCATTAGAAAATCACTATGTGGTAATTGATGTTAAGAAATGTCCTATGTTTGAGAGGTAATAAACTAAGTGTTAATTAACTCCTCATGGAATCCCTTATGTCGTAGATTAAACCAAACATGGCTTGTGTTTCCTAGACTTCCTGATTTTTTTTATTTTTTTCTCCTCCTATCTATTTTGATCAAGGAATTTAATTTCAGACATTGAGTCTTATATTTCTTCTATTTTCTATACCTAATGCACTATTTACTATATCCCACCATTTACACTTTTCTTTTTCTGGAAATCCATGACACTCCAAGAATATCCATCATCCTTGGGTAAAAAAAATACACAATAAGAAAGCTCTCAATGAGAATACACCAAAAATACCTAGTCAAGGGTCCTTCATCAAATTCCTACCATAACTACACTTCCTAAGTGACTATCTTCGCATCTTCTATACCAAAATAAAAACTTATATCACTATAATTATCTATTTCTCAAACTAAACATTTGAAATTAAACCACTAACCATTATAATGAACATCTGTGGTTGTTTTTCATTAGAAAAATGAAGAATGTGGGAGGGGGAGAAGGGTTAGTGGTTTACGTGAATCTGGCCACTTCAAATTCCCATCATAAACATAATCCATGATGAATTATAAAGTAACTATATAATGTTCCGTATTTTTCTTTGTATTATTTTAAATATAAATGGAATTATTTTGAGACCAGGTGTTGAGATGGTTTGTGATTTTTAGGCCTAGTGTTCCTGGGATAAATGCTTGGAGAAATATTATTCTTTAAATAGTGTGCCTGAGTAGTTTTCCTGAAAAAGTGGAATAACTTATAAACAGGTTCCCATATAAAAAATTTCAGGGAACTATTGCATTCAAAGTAGAAATTTTACCATTGGAAAGGCCTAACATTGACCGGCGTGGGTTAGCTTTGAAAGATTATTTTTGGACATTTTATAGATTAAAATGATTAAAATGAATTTATTTAATTTTGAAATTATGCATCAATGGAGTGAATAATTTTCTTTTATTATGGTATTTTTTGGAAATTTAGGGTTATCACCATAACCCCTAAATTTATCAGAGATGTAGAGAAGGGCCACTAGAAATTTTTTTGGAAAACAATGATGGGTCAAAAACCTTGGATTCGTTAGATCAGGGATCAAGGAACAATGAAGACACATCTTCAATCTTTATCAATGATCATTACAAATCAAGGTGGGGTATTATGATTTCAGTTTTTCCCTCTTATTAGAATCAACGATGAACTCGGGTCAACCCATAAATAGGTTGAATCGCAATTTGACCATTCTTGTAGGATGGTTTTGACTGCAAGAACTATTTGGGGATTATTATTATAATGTTTCGTTTTTATTGATAATTATTATGTGAAAAGATCAAGAATGGAATGAAAAATATTTTAGGATCATTCTTGGATTGTGTTCCATGGGCTTTCTTCCCCCTTTTCCCCGCGTGTTCTTTGTTCTTCAAGGGATATGAAAAAATGATTGTTGAGGATTCAATTATTGGAACAACGATCTATAATCGAACATCTACCCTCCTGAAGATGCATTGAAGGTGCAATGGAAAATGAATGGTGCTGTATTTCCAAGACTGTGGTACACAATAGTGTAGGTGTCGGTGCACTGCAGTTGTCGGGGCATCAGCTCCGATCAGTTTAGGCGAGCGACGGTGTGGGTCAAGGGAGGGTCTAGTCCAATGTTGAGGTGGAAGGAGATCCATTGATGGGGACGATGGTGAAGGTGGAACGCATCACGGTGGGAGTCCGTATTTTAGCTCGTAGCGACAGTGAGTCTACGGGTAGGAAGAGCAGGAAGATGCGGCTAATCGACCATGTGGGACGTGATGGAACACTATGGGACTAGTAAGGAACACTGTCGAGGTAGACCATGTGTAGCGGATCAGCCATCCTGCATGTGTGTAGGTCAAGCATTGGGAACATGGAAACACTATACAACCCACTAGGCATCAGTCCCAATGGGCGGCAGGCCCAACGGGCAGCAGGCCCAACGGGCGGCACGCCCAACGGGCAGCAGGACCAACGGGAAGCAGACCCAACCGGTGGTAGGCCAAGCGAGACAAGCCACACTGGGTCAAATGGTCTTATCATGACAAGGTCAAGTAGGTCAGGTCGAGTCAGGTGGACCAGACAGGGTCGGGTCGGTTGTTGGTCAGGTCGGCTCCGAACCAGAATCAGGTAGAACCTTTTCTCTAAACAACCATATCTTTCAAATTGTATGTCTTTGTGAAGATCCGTCTATGACATTGGAACCCTGACATTGAGACTTGCCATTTGATACCAATGGTGGTTTTTAACAAAGACTTCTATTGACACAGGTTGTTTACATGGGCAGTACTCGGGGTCAAGGGACAAGGCGGGTGTGACTACTACTCACTGTGCTCCCTCCTTTTCTACATCGGTTGATTCTATCATCCATAATATCTTTAATGAGCTTCTTTAGATGTCATTTTATTTATCATTTCCCATTAAGGCTTGTTGGTATAATTTTCTACTCATAATAGTATGACCCTCTCAGCAAGGCTTCCAGGATAAAGTTGTTGGAATCACCCGAGAGGCCCAGAGAGGGTCCTCTATTCCTTCTTCGTTCCCTTTCAAGAGTCCTCAATATTAATGTGTCTAAATTCACTGGGTTTCAATCCTACACTTAGCGGGTTAATCCATATTGTGTTTTTGGTATCACCCCAAGGCCTTATATTTCATCCTCATCTGATGTATCATATCTCTCTTCAGATCTATTAGTGTATCTCTCTCATGGTGATTCCAAACAAATAGTACTTCTCAAATGGAATCCATCTCTACTATCAGATTCAGTATGTGTTCTCCCGGATGTGTGATTCATGGAATATTTGGACTGAATCCCTAGTGTTGGTATGTAGTGGTTGTGACTTACCCTAGACTGTGTGGTATGGTTTGAGTATATATGGATACTCTTCTTATATGTTTTAGACATATACCTGTGTAGAGTGGAATGTACATCTTTCCTTAGTTTATTACTTTGTGGTTTTGGGTTGTACTACTGATTATTGTTATAATCACCCATGCATGGGATTTTCCTACATATTTCATGTCTTGTGCAGACAAGCAACCTTTTTGTTAGAGTCCACGGTGGACCCGGACTAGACTGAGCCTTGTGAGATTAGATAGACCATTGTGCTTCTGTGGATTCAAACATTATCCCCAGTACCTTTCTTTCAGGTTGGACCAGGTAGGGTTTTCTATGAATGAGTTTCTTGAGCTTGTTTACATACTATTGTTTTAGCGGGCATGTATTTTGGCCCAGTTAACTTTCCAGCACTTTCACTATTGTACTCTAGTTAGGGATATATAGGTTTTCTGGAATTTTTTACTTGGTGTTTTTATAATTCAGCATTTTTGTCTTGGAGATATGTGTGTACGTACATGTACATTTGGATAATACCTCCCATTTGTGTGATATACCTACTCAGTGCTAGTCACCATCCCCAAGCCTATTGGAGGCGGGCTTGGGGTAGTCATGGAATGGGCCCCTCTAGGACGGTTCATGACAATCTAGAATCATGTTATCATTTTGATAAAGGATATAGGTTTAGATATTCTACTAAAATATTTGGGGATATAATTTTCAATTGGATCTGAAAAATTAACTCAAAATTAAAAGTTCCTATAATGATAATAATGATAATAAAAACTATTATATCCAAAATAATATTTCAAAAGTAATAATTTCCATGATTTTTCAAGAGAACTAAATTAGGCCAAGACAGGTAATGTGAAGAAAACATAAATTTTTTTATGTGAATGTAAATTTTCCATTTCATCAAGTTCAATTCATCCTCGATCAGTGAACTCCATCAACTCTATTAAGAAATTTGAGCCCCAAAATCCCCTCTAGGGTTTCATTATTGGTGAATTTGGATAACCTTGGATGAAGTGTCAGGGAAAAATTTTATATAATGAAATTATTTTAACAAACAATTTAATTACAAACCTAAAATTTTCCTGGCCTAAGACACACAACTTGATCACCTAAGTTATAACTCTATTAGTCAAAATAACTCATTCTAGTTATAATAAATATTTTAAAATTCTCATGAAGGGAAAATTTAATAAGAAATAATTTCTCTCAACCATAAGATAAATACTTATTTATTTAGTAAATATTAAATACTTCATAAAAATACACTAGAAAAAAATCTCTTATAAAATAACCTTGAGGGAATACATCTAGCTTCAAAAAATAGAATATTTAGTAATTTTTTTCAGGTTCATAAGCTAATGTAAATTTTATATTTTAAAATTTTTAAATGGTTGAGGTTATGAAGATTAAGAAAGATATATTTCATACTATAATAAGTTATTAGGTCTATATATTCTTCCCACATTGATTTCTTTTCAACATTGAAAAGGAAAATATGAGAGCTGATAAACCTAGTTTCTCAAATGATAACCTTACATGAAAGAATAAAAACCCCTTTCACATTCTCCTCCTACCTATTTAATACTAAAATATATATGATAATAGATTCTAAACCATAAATTACATAAAATAATTTATTCATCACATCAATAACTATAAATCCACCTCATTGTATAAAATATTAGCTCATGTTTGATCTGGAGTAACACCTTAAAAATAGTATAATCATGCGTTACAAGATTCCTTCCATGATTTCTCACCTAGTACCATTATCAAATAAATGTATAATTTTCCTCAAAAAAAGGGAAAATATAAATGAGTGACACCAATATGGATGTGACATATTAATAAGGGAGCCTATTTTTAGATAATTATATTCCTCACATTTAAAGGTCCCACTATATGGATATCTTACAAAGACCATGGATTCATGAAAAGCACTGCTAATTGCTACATATGTGAAAAATACATACTGATCCAAAAAATGTATTTAGGGAATCATCCATTTAGATTTTACATTATGTACTCCTCACCATCAAAAAAGGTGAATGCACCAATCTTTCCATTTCTAATTATGGAAATAATACAAGCTATATAGATAAATATTTCCTGTAATTCTAGTAGGAACCAAACATACACTCTTCCAACCACATATAGGATAACACCCTCAACCAAAAAACCCAGTTGACTTATTTTCAATCCATCATAAAAGATATTTATTATAACTTATGGGTACTAAATTAGTATTACAACCATTCCCACTCACTCAATCAATAATTGGAACAAAGTTTCATGTAACCTTATGCATTTCTCCCTTTATTCCAAAGGTTATTGACTATCTAGTTAATTCTACAGTGATTCGTTGTGTATAATATACCCTTTTGTATGTAGTTCTAGGAAAGATTGTGGAAGTAATATATAATCTCCCATAGAAATACCCAAATGGTTAATTAAAACCATAATATATTTAAATATAACTACAAAAATTTATACAAAAGGTCATAATTTAAAGAGTTATCTAAATGTCACATATGTCAGGGTGGTGCCAACAAGATATCCCATGGATAGTTCATACACAATCCTACAAAAATATATAAAAAACACCACTATAAAGAAAGTAATAACATGGTATCATCCCCTAACCATATCTATGATATCCAACTCATCCTTACAACCATAGGTTGTTTCCCTACCTATTTATATGATCATGAATTTATCTTAGCTACCAGAGTGCCTAGGCTTCTTGATAAGGTAGGACACTACTATTTATATCTTTATCATATATGGTATATATGATATATGAAAAATGTGATATGATCGTAATAGATAAGTAAAAAATATAAAAAACTTCCCATCAAGACCTTGAGTACTACCCAATCCACACAAGAGTGGCCATATCTACTTTGGATAGATCCATATTGTCTATAAAAATGTCATAAGAATACCAATGAGGAGTGATGTTATAATCCTTATCACATATCATACCATCTTTGATCATATCTAATATTCATCTGTAGGTTACATCATGTCCAACAAATATCACAAAGTCTTAAAGAGGTATCACGTCCAACATTATATATCACAACCACCTTAGAAGAAAAAACATCTATAAAAAATATCATCATTCATTTAACACACAATATATCCATTATAATTACACCATCGGTTGGCATGCCTCCCAAACCGTAACATAAGTCACTAAAACCCATCAACGGTTTTCAAACCATTCAATCCATATCACACATCCATCTATACACCATATCCCTTCCATGTTTTTAATGATTCTAAACCCATATTTAAATACACTCATGGTTGGAATGAAATCCAAATCATAGAATATTTCACTCCATAACTACATTCATCCCCATGGTTCGAATGGAAACCCATCTTAAATATCATTCTTCCCATGATTGGAATATAACCCAAATCATAGAATAATCAATTCCTTATATTTACACATCACAACGGTTGGAGAATTCACCCTCTAATATTAAGATGATTGTAATGTCACCAACAAATTTTCATTTTATTATGGGAGGAATTATTTCCCTACCCACCTTCCATTTACTTCTTGTGTGCTTGATCATTATGAGATCTCATGTGATTCCCCATAATTCCACTCCCATATATTTTTCCATAGACATATACATTACATGTATACTTTGATACTAGATGTAAAATATTGGGTAAAAATATCCTTAATTACAAAATAAAAAATTATTATTTCATCTCTTATATCTCAACTATGTTTTTGCCTAAGATATTTAGATAATTATGTCACATTATAAACAAACAAATACCATGTATTTCTCAATTAATAGACATTTTTTTCAATATAAATGAAATTACATAATCCATAATAAGTCTTTAGAATCTCCCACGAATTATTCCACACATTTTATCATTCTAAAATTTTCAAAATTACTAATTTTCTTTATAAACTAGAAAAATGGAATCATAAAAAGGGTGTTCTTAGACACTTAATAATGGAGGCATGCAACTAAAAAATCATTTCATAAACATGGAATATATTTTATGGTAGGAATAGGTAAAAAAATATGAATCCATAATCAACATGAAACTTAAAGAATGTTATATCAATGAAAATAACTAAAAAACAATTTACAATAATACTGATCTCATACTGATGGAATGCATAATTTCACACATCAAAAACATATTTTGAATGCCTTATACCAATAAAACTCAGTTATACATGTAATGGGAGTTATGAAAATCAATACAAAATCACACAAAGATATTAGTCAAAAATCATTATGAATATTAATTCATTTCCCCTTTTTATAAAATGGGTAACATGATCATAACCTATATGGAGAAAGGAGATCAATGGTATAACATTTCATAATCAAATCTACAAAAATATTTTCTATTAGAATAATAATATATGAAACACAAATACTTTTATCCAAATAAACATAAAGTATAACAAGATCATAACCCATATATATAAGGAGTATAAGAAAATAGTAAATATTCAACTTTCCAATAATCATCTGTACTAGAATAAAAACATATATAATTTTAATAAATTTTTTTATATTAATATAATACAATAATTATAGGTGAACATCATCCAATATGAAATCTGTAGAATATGATGTTTACACAATATAGAGAAATGAGTATATAGATAATTCAATAATAGTGTAATAATTACCATAATTCATCTAGAGAAATATGGTGGATTGTTTTAAAATAACATATCCCTAGTGTAGAAGAGGAAAACAATAGGGATTTTGGCATATATGAAAATATTTATATTATGGGAATGCATAAAAGCTACCAACCAAGAAGGGATCCAGAAATGTATTTTTTGGTAATCTGGTTTAATTTACTATATATGATAATATATTATATATAGTAGTATAAATAAGAAAAAATTAACCATATTATGGTAAATAATTTTAGAAATGATAAGGGAAATGGAAGTGAAAACAAAAAATAGCTTTTACACATCATTTTATCATTGATGTTAAATACAAAATTATATGTCATGTTTACAAGAAAACATTGAAAAAGTGAAATGAAATATTTTTAAAACCTTAACTATTAAAATAAAATTCAATAATAATGCCTCAAATAGAGATATGTTTTTCTTGTAATAAAGTTTATATGAAGACAAATCATATTAAAGTAAAAGGAAACACCTTTTTAATATTATTAAAAATATATTTGTTCAAATATCACATTGTAAAAAGAGTAATAAAATATTATTTATATTAAAACATAATTTTATCAAGTATGATTATAAAATTTAATAAAATATTCGGGTGGTAGGACCCAGACATGGAATAATAATTTTCAAGATAAATAATTATTACTCAATGAAGGGGATATGAGTTACTAAAAATACTCACTGCTAGGGAAATAACTGTATCAATATTGACTTGGATAAGAGAATATGATTATCATAGTAAATACCATGAGACAAAACTAATATGATAGACACAAATATATGTGTATTTAATACACCATAAAAATAAAACATGGGTCTTAACATGTAACATGTCTCAAAGAATTGGAATTGAGACTAAGAAAAATATTATGGTTTGAGTAAGACTTTTATCAAAACCCCAAAAAATAGAGGGTTTATAATTAAACATAAAATAATATTATTAAAATATAATTTGTGATATGATATCTCATGTAGGTACTATATACACCACATAGGTGAAATTAGGTTTATGACATCAAACATGTCTCAAAGAGTGGAATTTGAGACGAAAACCCTTATTGTGTTTCCTTTTATAGTTGATCACACTCTCGCTTCTAATAAAACAAAAAATAAATAAATAAGTTAATATAATATATAAAATAAATCCCATAAATTTTACCATTATATAATCCTTAATATAATTTTTTATCATGTGTACATCGATTATTTATAGTGTATTATAACCATCGGGTGTTAATAAATTTAAATGTTTTGTGAATGTTTGATAATTTTGATATCATGACCCATTATTTAATTCTAATTTTATTATTGATATATCATTTTAGAGTATATAACATATAAATTATTTTTATTTAATATTATATTATTTCATTCCATTTGTGTTTTTTATTACGTTATGTGAAACGTGAATTGAAAACTGTTTATTTCAGTTATTTTTGGGTTTCGGGGATTATTTATTAATAAAAAATAATATAGCTTATATTTACTTTCAAAAAAATGAAAAATATTTTCTTATTATACTATTAAAATATATTTATTTTTTTAATTTTCATCCATGATCTGGTTTGAAAGCATCATTCATGTAGGTGGTTACACCGTCCAAAATATGAACACACTTTATTATAATGGGTGAGTGTGGTCTAGTAGGTGTTTTTTAAATAATATCGCTATAATAGAATTATAATGGTATTATACTAATTTATTTATCTATATGAACCATATTTGAATATGTTTTTGATAATTAATTAAAAACTATAAGAAAAAAATAACAATTCATCGTGGAGGCGGTAATACACAGACACACAAGAACAATGGTTTAGTTTTTCTTAATGGATGTGGGTATATGAAAACAAATGATAGTACCATTAATATAGTAATTTTAAATTATGTAAATGATAAAAGTATCATTATATTAGTGTAGATTTAATATATTTTAAATAATATAATTAATAAGAAAACTATGTAATGGATAATACTCACATTAGGGAATTGAATTTTCCATGAAAGTATCCATGAATTTTAAGGGCTTGGGATAACAATGAGTGACAAGGGTATTATGTTAATAAGAGAGGGTTATAGGGAGAATAAAATGGAATATTTTAAAACAGTACTTATATAGAAACCATATCCCCTTACACATATTATTACATGATTTTAAGCATAATTTACCATCAAATACAAATCAAGACTCATAAAGTCTAGTGTATTTTAAAGATTAGGTACATAATTTGAATGCATGAAACTAAAATAAAAAATATATTTAATATCTATAATGAGAACCTAACTTCCTTTGATCACTTACATATTCATAGGATAACATGAGGGAAACATTAATAAATGGATGATCTAAAAATCCCAACTGGGAATAAACATAAGAATAAAGAATAGCACATACGTCACAAGGAATAACATCATGACATAAAAGGGGATATAACATGAATGAAAATATGGATTCATAATGAGTGGAACATGGTATCATGTAATCATGGAATCATAGTAATTTTCTAGAAACATTTAACATGAGATAACATGAGTAAAGGCTAACTGCAAAGACTATATCACATGGTGGACTAACACAACTAGAAAAAAAGCCTATTTCCACGGTTCAAAACCGTGGAAATAGGTCCCAAAAATGTGGCTATATCCTACGAACACAGTTTTGGCCAATTGTGGCTGTTATTTACATGGAAGTAGGTTCCAACCAACTACCACGGTTTTGAAAACCGTAGCACTAGGCCTCCAAACTAGCCTCCGTGGAGATTGACCTATAGCCACAGTTTAAACCGTGAAAATATCCTAAATACAAAATGAAACCAATGAGTTTTGATCCCAGTACCTCCCATTTAAACACTAGGGTATTTACCACTACACCAAGCGACACTTTGGATATATATATATATATATATATATATATATATATATTATGATATATATTAATATAAACTGAGGGAAAAAATCAAAATTGTGGCGGTATGTCTTCCCACCAAATTTTTGGGGGGAAAATTTTTTCCCACAGAAGCCCGGAAACCCTATTTCAATGGTTTTGGAAAATAATGGAAAAAGGATATAAAAAAAATTGGCCCATAGCCACAGTTTTAAAACCATGGCTATAGGGCACAAATTCGTGGCTATAGCCACGACCTATAGCCACAGTTTTCAAAACCATGGAAATAGGCCATTGAAAACCAGCCTATAGCCATAGTTTTAAAACCATAGCTATAAGACACAGAACTATGGCTATAGTTCTGTGGCTGTAGCCTCATTTTCTAGTAGTGAAAGTCCCATAAAGGAATCCAGTTTACTCTATGTCCCAATATGATGTATCATGACAATAAAAACTACCAAATTAATTAGAGCAAAATATAGGTGCACCCATAATAACATGTTCATGCATATGTGTGACACATGAAGAATCAAACGTAATAGATAAACATAATGGTTACCCATGGAAAGAAATGTGTGTCATAATCATGTCATATTGCATAACTAAAGACCGTGTTGTGATGGTGTACAATAAATATGTATTTACATAATACTTGGACATTGATTAGGAATAATAGGAATATATCATGATAAATTATGTCCAAATTAAGTGAAAACATGTAAAATTAGTGTTTAAATACTTTATAAGTGTGGTACTTTAGTTTGGTTTTAGGGGAAATATTAAAGAGTCTTTAAAGAATAAAAAATCATATTTGTCTGTATAAAACCAGAAATGAACAAAGAATGTTTTTCATGAAATATTTATTGATTTTATAAAAATATTTTTGGCTTTAAATAAATTATGGAGTGTACTTGAAAATGGGTAAGTGATTGAGAATTTCTCTTTAATTGGGCTTTTTTAGGAGGAATTGATAAGGGAACCTTATAAAATATGTATTTCCCCATAGAAGAAAGATAAATTTATCTAGATACCTACTTTCATAACATATATACTGAATTAATAATACTTACAAAATAATAATAATAAATAAATAAATTGGAATAAAGAAAGTGAAATTGTAACCTAAAGGTAGTTTGGAGGTTCTGAGAGAATCCCCTACCTTATGTCTGAAACCATTCTAAACTTGTACTTAATGTACTGGATAATGAAATCTGATACATTAATTAATTAATTCAGAAACTATTCTACATTTATTTTATTTATTATAATTTTATTAATTTCATTTATTTCCTTTTTGATGAGTTATAAGATTCAATTTCAGCATTTATAGATCCTTCATCTCATGATTTTATGATCAGTTCCCTTGATTTTAATTATATGGGTTCATTTCGAATGGAATAAAAACTCCATAAGTGGAATTATATGATAATTAAGAACCTATATAATTTTTAATGGTCTCGTATATCATTTTTTTCTTTCATGATAATGATTCATTATAAAAAACATTAATGATAAACTTTAGTTTATTTTGGTAATTTTAGATGATCGCATACTAGTTTTGTTTAATTGTTTAATATAATGTATATATATTTGTTATAGATCATAAAAAAAGTTTTAAAATAAATTTTTAAATCATTTTTAACCATTATAATGGTTTTACAACCAGCCATGGAGATGGTAATATAAAATGAAAAATCATCATCCATGAAGGTGGTGAATCGACACATCTTGGACGATATTTTCATTTTTAAGATAAAAAAAGTGAAGAGAAGAGATTTGATTATGGTTATCCAATTAACATAATTAAATTTTTATATATGTACAATACTTTAGTTATAATTTCACATTGGATATTGGATTAATGTTTGTGTTATAAGAATTAAAATTTGAAAAGGTAAAGGTGGAGGATTTTACCTCTTGAATAACATCTTCTTTAGAACCTCCATAAGGCACATGGAAATGGACTTTTGGTGATATCATAAAAATAATAATTTGGGGAATGTGATTGAGATAGGAATTAGGCATAATAATATAAATCACTAAATATTATAATGTGTGAGAAGAAGAGGTGGTGACAGGTGGTATTTATCGTGGGAGGAGAGGGGTATTTTTGATTATTTAATTAATTAGTTTATTATTTTGAATCAAGACTATAAATAGTGTTTATTCCTATTACTAAGTATAGTAAATAGTTAATATAAATTCTAATTAATGGGTTATTACATAATCCATGAATAAAAAATTCATTTATTTGGATTAAAAATTTAAATTCTATAAATTATTGTATTTCACTATTCACCAAAAATTCAACTATTTTAAAAAAATACAAAAAAATCACCCAAAACTTTTTTCAACATGTAGATTTAAAAAATTCACTCCATTTAATGAAAATAATTTTCCAAATATGAACCATTTATTTTTTACCTCAAATCACAATTTATTGAAATAAATGTTGATTTTAATATTATAACTAATTTTATGACACTTTGAAAAATTAATTAAGGTCTAATAAAATTATATTATAATCATAAGACCAAATAAATTTAATTTATTAATCTATTTTATGAAAATTAATTTTCTTTTAAATCATTATATTAATTATAAAATTGTAAATATGCATTCACATTTTACAAAAATACCAACACTTAATTTATAATTTTTAAAACAATTATTTACTTATACTATGATATTAATATATCATATTTTTAGTTATTAGATGACTAAATTTTATTTATAAATACATCGATGAGGTTACTATTCTATTTTATGAGTTACTATTCTCAATGGTCATTTTACTATTCCAATGGTCTGGATACTATTCCATTGGTATAGTATCCTTAAATTCTAGAAATACCTCTTATTTAATTCATTATTAATTTATATAGTTAGTGTTGTGTTCCCTATGTGATTTTAGGTGATTTATACTTTATTACATGATTATAAGAAGTGAATTATCATAGATAAAATTTTGTGTCGTTACATTCTCCCCCCCCCCTAAATGAAATTTCACCCTCGAAATTTCATTTACATAATATGGTGAAAAAAGGTGAGGGTATTTCTCCTTCATTTCTTCCACTAGTTCACATGTCAGCTTTTCATACTTATGGTTCTACTATAGTACATTGACTAGGTGAGTAGTCTTGTTGCATAGAACTTTATCTCTTTGGTCCATGATCTTCACTGGTTTCTCTTCATACGAGATATCATTCTCCAATTGTACCACCTTCATATTTAGTACATGTGAGGGTTATTGTACGTAATTCTTCAATAGGGGTGTGTGGAATACATTATCTACTTGAGAAATGCTAGGTGTAAGTGCTAGTCAATAGATCACAGCTCTAACACGATCACGAATATTGAAGGGTCCAATGCACCTGGGACTTAGATTTTTTTCTTCCCAAATCTCACAATTCTCTTCCATTGAGATATGTGGAGGAATAACATGTCTACACCCTCAAACTCTCTGTCTAGTCGATGATTACCCGCATTTCTCTTCTGTCAACTTTGGTCAACATTAATTTTCTTCTGAATGGTTTTTAAATTTTCTACCATTTCATAAAGCATTTCAGGTCCCAAATGCTTACATTCACCGACTTCTTCCCACCATGTTGGTGTTATGCATCTTTTCCTATAAATGGCTTTATATGGATCCATTTGGATGCTTTATTAGAAACTACTTTTTATGAGAACTCAACCAGATGAAGATATTTGTCCCATCATCCTTTGAATTCCATATTACATTCTCTTAATATATATTCAAATGTATAAATATATAACTAATATTTCTGATCTTTTTGAGGATGATAGGCCATACTGAAGTTCATATCAGTGTTTAGAGAATGTTTGATACTATTCCACAACATTGAGGTAAATATCATGACTCTATTGGATACAGTCAACATTGGTACTATATGAAACCTCACCACTTCAATGATATATATGTATGAAATTTGATCAAGTGATAAGTCCTATTGAAGTATGATAATGTGAGATGTCTCTGTAAAACCATCCACAACAACCCATATAATAATGTTTATTCTAGACATATTTGGAACTCTTGTAATAAATTCTATGGTGATGTTTTCCCATTTACATATTGGTATGTGTAATGGTTGCATCTTCCCCTTAGACGTATTCCTTTCATCCTTTACTTGTTGACATACTAGGAAATTTGATGTATATTTAGTGATCTTTTTCTTCATATTGTCTCACTAATAGTTCTCTCAGAGATATCGATATGTTTTTGTGATCCATTGGTGAATAGTGAAGGTTGTTCCATGTGTATCATTTGGAAGATCTTTCTTTATCTCAAGAGTGGATGGTACACATAATCATGCCCCTAATATTCTGAATCCTTCCTCATCAATTCTAAATTCTGATGATTTCCCTTTTCTGATATCTTTCACATTTTTCAAAATTTCGATATCATTTCATTGAGCATCATTTATTTTATCCATGTGGGTGGTTAAGTAATCATTTGAGAAAAGATTGATGATTTTCCTTTATTAATGATTCTAAAGTCCATCCTTTGAAAATATAAGAAGATTTTATCCTTAATAGTTCTCATCATTGATAATGTTATTGGATCCATTATACTGAAATAATCTACCACTTTATCTTCCTTACCAAGATTGTAGTGGATTGAAAAGTTATAATCCTTGATGATCTCTAACAATAATCATTTTAACATATTAATCTCATTCTATATGAACATATATTTGAGGCTCTTATGATCATTATATATCTCACACTTATCCCCATATAGATAATGTCACAAGATTTTTAATGTGAAGATAACTACCGCCGACTCTAGATCATGTAGGGGATACTTTTGCTCATGAAATTTCAACTTCTATAACCTGTACTCTATCACTTTGTTGTTTTTCATTGGTATGTAGCCTAATTCCTTTTTAATTATCACTATATTCTTCAAATATTTCCCCACTTTTTGGAAGAGTGACTATTGGTGTAGTGATAAGCCTCTTTTTCAACTCTTTGAAGTAGTATTAACATTCATTAGTCTAGAAAACAATTACTCTCTTCCGAGTTATCATGGTTAATGGTTTTTACAATAATGATAATTTCTCCACAAATCATCAGTAATATAGAGATAGAACGAGGAAACTATAGATCTAAATTATAGATATTTTCATGGGCCACTCTTTAATTATCATTAACTTGGAAGGGTCCACAGATATTCCATTACTAGTGATAACGTGCCCTAAGAATGATACATACTCAATCCAAAACTCACATTTATTGTAATTTTCATAGAGTTTCCCCATTCATAAATTATTTATCGCCGTATTAAAATTCTCCTCTTGATCCTCATTTATTTGGGAATATTAATTATATTTTCATAAAATTTATGAAGAAATATTTAAAGTATCTATTAATTAAATCAATGAAAATTGTTGCAGAATTATTTAGTACAATGGGTATCAATATGAACTCATAGTGTCCATACGTCAGTCAAAAGGCAGTCTTGGGCATATCTTCCTTCATTACCTTTAATTTTTTATATCCCTAACAATGTTTCACCCTAGAGAAATACTTTCCCTACAAAGATGATCAAATAAGTCATTTATCCATAGTAGATAATACTTGTTATTTATCATTATTTTGTTCATCTCATAATAATCAATGCTGATGCGCATTGATCAATCGTTCTTTTTGACAAAGAGTACTAGCGCACCCCATGATGAAGCACTCAATGTATGAAAAACATGTCCAAAATCACTTATAACTACTTCTTTATTTATTTAAACCAAATTATGGGCATTATATAAAGTGTATTTGATATATATAGAGATCCAAGAATAATTTCAAATCATAACTCAATATCTCTGATAGGATGAAGAAGACCAGGAAAGTATTTGGGGGAAACATCAGCGTAGTACCTCACAATGGGGATGTCTATGAGAAATGTTCTCTCCTTTGTCTCAATCATTTGAGAATGATATTATTTCTCATAGTTTAATAATATACACAATTGAGAGGATTATTCTATAGAAGATTCATCCTCATCCTTACTCTTCCCGGTTTTCCATGAACCTTAAATTTACTTTCTATAATGTAGTGCACACCTCTCCTTTATCCAAGAGGTTTTTTCTCCCTCACAAAAGTCTGTGTTTGATTTAATTAGTTATGAGGGATCCCCTAACATATTCATTTTCACGGGCTCCCCCATAGAAAATCTCTCAGCTAAATCTTACCATCGTTGTATGCTTGCCCAGCCAGAGAGCGATCAGAGGGGGAGACGCCTCTGGTGTAAATCCCCCCCCCCAATTAAATTTTCCTTCCTGCTTTGGAGAATCAGACATCATGCCCTCCCCTCAGATCTAGTGATTAAAATAAAGGGATTCCAGATTGAATCCAGGTGCGTTTGTTTTCTGACTCCCTTTGAGGAATCCATGTTGAATCTCTTCTTCCAAAGCGAGTGTGTCATGTGGATCTGGGGGGAGGGGCTCCTAGAGAGTTCCCTCTACCTCCTAGTGTCACGGCCTCCCTTGTGGACTTCTTCTTGAACTGGTTCAGCAGCTGCCTAAATAATAGCCACGAGATTTCATCCAGGGTGACCCTTCTGGTGGTGGGCTTCTGGTGTATCTGGCAGGCATGCAACTAAGTGCATCATGGGACTCGTTGCTCTGCTCTTGTATTGCTAGTCAAAGTCATGTGTCTCACCTCGAAACTGGTCAGCCTCCTCCCCCATGAAGATGCAGTGCCTTCCCTCTACCACTTCATATCCAGGCCTGCACCTCTAGTCTATACCATCCCCAGGTAGTGGGGGAAATGGGTTCGCTGGATTCCCCCCAGATCGGGCCTGAAACTAAAAGTTAATGGGGCCTTCAGCTCTAGCATCATGCGCGGCGGCGGTGTGGTCCATGACACAGTAGGCACTGTGATTTTTTCTTTTAGTTCCCTCTTTGGATCAGGGATTTATCTTAACGTAGAGGCGATGGAGTTGCTCAACACCCTCTCTCTCGCTACCAGTCCAAAAACATTACCTTTTCCACTATTGAGATGGATTTCAGACTTCTGTGGAGCTCTCTCACCGGTACCTCTTCCTATCCCTAGAAAATCACTTACTTGATCCAAAAGTAAAAGAACCTCCTATCCAGCGACATGGAGATCCTCCATATGTGGCGTGAGGGAAATTGGAAGGCTGATTTTTTAACCCCTTTTGCTACCCCAAAATTCCCCCTTTTAGAGTTTTGTTCCCTTGGATCCCTTCCCCCATGTAGGGTGGCGCATGTCATCAGTGATGCTCTTGGTCTTCACTTCTTCCAGCCACCCTAATTTGTACTAATTTTTCTCCCTTTTTGGAAATAAAATAAAATATTTATGTGTGGAGATTCCCCTCTATTCAGCATTTGAATCATCTCCTGGTTCCTATTAGATAGTTCTCAAGATGCTTCTTCTTACAATTTTGACCTATGGGATGTTGGGTTTTCTTCCCATCATGTGATTAATATATTGATCCTACCATATTAGACTCTATTTTATTCTTTTTATCTCCAGGTCTAGGATACCACTAAGAGTCTCTAATATCTATTTCATCATTAAGGGTACAACAAAAAATCTTCCTATAGTTCTTAAATTATCCAATCTCCAAAGATTTTCATAGACATAGATTTAGAACACTAAAGAAGAAATAAAATTTTCTTTTGGTGTTTATGGAAAAGCCGAAGTCATATCATGAAATCCATATAAATTTTTAATTGTATACCTCGATAGACTCGTCTTCCTTTTTCTTTAGCCGGAGAAACTCTCTTTCCACCTAAATATGGATAGTTTGTGGAAAATATTTATTGAGAAATATTTCATTGAATTAATCTCAATCCATAGAATCAGTTTCCTCTTTGGAATTTATGTTTTTTATTAGTGTACACCAAAAATCAGATTCCACATCAAATAAATTGACCTCCAGTATGATTTTCTCTTATTATTGCCACGAGGGGACAAATAATATCTTATGAATGGAGTTAATCTATTGTTATATGAAAAGTAAATCATAAGATCCTCTAAAAATTGGAGGCTTTATTCACACAAATTATTTTACAAGAAATTTATTTTTATTAGGAGAAGGAGGAAGTTCCTCATGATTAAATTTAGTATTCATAACTTGAGCTAGTTGTGCTAGTACTGTTATGATTTTTTGAGTACCCAATCCTATTATATGTGTCATTTTATTTGGGGAATCTTCACATTTCCTATCACATTGATTATTGTCACGACTTCTCCAATATACCTCTATTAAATAAGAAAATGAAATCAAAATTAATAGTGATTCAATACATAGATAATAAGACTATAAAAAGGAAACATTTAACATGGAAGGATAAACATTAAAATGAAAATTATATCATAATATGTGATTTCATATGTTTCAATCTAGGATATTCATGGTGATAGAATTATCCATGGGGTTCTTACTGAAGATTTATAGTCCAAAGACCCAAAATTAACAAGATTATCCACTAATACCAAAAATAGAGACCTTATCTATTTACATATATTATTACATTATTTTAAGAATAATTAACCATCAAATACAAACCAATAATCATGATGTATTCTGTCTTTATAAGATTAGGAACTTAATTATAAATAATGAAACCAAAATAAAAACATATTTTATTTGCTCTCTATAAGGAGACTATAACTTCCTTTGACCTCTTACATATACATTATAAAACATAGGGAATGAATGAACAAAGGGACAAGCTAAAAATCCTAGTATGGAAATAAACATATGAATAAAGAATATCACATGGGTTAGAAGGAATAACATGATGACATAAAAGGAAATGGAACATGAATAAACATATGGAATCATAACATGTAGAAAATGGAATCATGTAATCATGACATCATAGGAATTTGGCAGTAATATACAACCTGACATAAATAAGAGTCAAGGATAACTGCCAAGACTATATCACATGGTGTACAAAGTCCCCAAAAAGACTCAAGTTTACTCCATGTACCAACATGACATCTCAACAGAATAAAAATTACCAAATGTATTGGATCACTATATGAGTGAACTCATTATAAAATTTTCATGAATATGTTTTTCACATGAATAATCAAACATAAGGTATAAACATAAGGGTTACCCATGAAAATAAATGTGTAACATAATAATGTCATATGGCATAACCAAGGAGAGTATCATAATGGTTTACAAGAAAGAATTGATTTAAATTATACATGGAAATTGATATTGAAAAATAGGAATATATCATGATAAATTATTCCCAAATAAAGTGAAAACATATAAATCATTGTTTAAAAACATTATAAATGAGCCACTTTAGTGCTGTTTTTATGAAAATATTAAAAATATATTAAAAGGTAAAAAAGGAATATTTGTTTGTATAAAATCAGAAAAGAAAAAAGAGAGTTTTCCATGAAAAAATGAATGATTTTTGAAAAATATTTTTGGCTTAAATTATATTATGGAGTGTACTTGAAAATGGGTAAGAAATTGAGAAGTCCCTTTTAATCGGGCTTCCTTTTCATGAGTAATTGAGAAGGGAGCATCATAAAATATGTATTTCACCAAAAAAAGAATGAATTGATCTGGATACATAAATTTGTAACATATAAATTTAATTCATAAGATTTAAATAAGAATAATTAATATATACATTGGTGTAAATGAAAAAATCATAACCCAAAGGTAATTTGGAGGTTTAGAGAGAATCCCTTACCTAATGTCTGAAACATTTAGTTACGTGTACTCAATTTACAAGAAAATAAAATTATATACATTAATTAATTAATTTAAAACATATTATAGATTTATTTTATTTATTATATTTTTATTAAGTTCATTTATGTCCTTTTTTATGAGTTATAAATTTCAATTTCATCATTCTGAGAGTGTCTTATTCATGATTTTATGATCAGTTCCATTAAGTTTAATTTTAAAAGTACTTTCTGAATGGTAGAAAATATATATTAGTGTAATTATATTGTATTTTTAAATCTATATAATTTTAAATTTTACCATGTATCATTTTTCTTATTTCTAATATGGGAATTATCCATTAGATAAAATGTTACTGATGAATGTTAGTTTATTTTGGTGAATTTTCGATTATCACAAACTAGTTTTGTTTTATTATTTAATACTATGTATATATATTGGTTCAATAACATTAGTAAAGTTGTGATATACATTTTAAAATATTTTTTAACCATTATTTTGTTTTTAGGGCCATCCATTTAGACGATAATAAAAAATGAAAAATTGTCATCCATGGAGGTGGTGAATCAAAACATCAAAGAGGATGTCTTCCTTTTTGAGAAAAAAAAAGAAACGTAAAGATATTTTATGATTAATATCCCATTAAAATAATAAAATTTCAGTATATGTATGATACTAAATTTATCATGTCACTTTGGATAGTAGAAGAAATGGTGATGTAGTAGAAAGAAAAAAATAAAAGGGAATGGTGGAGGATTTTACCTCTTGGATAACGTCTCCTCGAGAACCTTCTTAAGACACATGGAAATGGAATTATGGTGATACCCAAAAGACCAGAACTTTTGGAAGAGGATTGGGAGAGGAATTGTTAAAAATATTATCAAGACCCAAATCTACGAAAGTGTGATGAGAAGAGGTGGGGATGAGTGTTATTTATAGGGGAGGAGAGGTGTGTTTTAGAATATTTTATTCATTAGTTTATTATTTTGGATAAAAACTATCTATATTATTGATTCTTGTGACTAATTATGGTAACTAGTTACAGGTAGTTCTAATTAATCAGTTTTAACATCATCCATGACTTAAAAATTTAAGTATTTTGCTTCAAATGTTAAATACTGGAAATTATCATATTTCCAAATTCACCAAAAATTCAAAAAATTAATAAAAATCACAAAAAATAACACCTTAAATTCTCTAATATCGAGATTTCAAAATGGAAACCATTTTATGAAAATAATTTCCTAAATATGAGAAATTTAATTTTTAATTAAAATCAATATTTATTCGAAAAATACTTATTTTAATATTATAACAGATTTTATGACATATTGAAAAATTAATTAAGGTATTGCAATATTAGATTATAATAATAAAAAAACTATTAATTTACCAATAAATTTTATGAAAATAATTTTTTTTAAATCAGTATATTAATTATAAAATTGTAAATAAAATTTTGTGTTTTATAAAAATTCCAACACTTAATTTATTATTTTTAAAACATTTATTTAATTATAACATGAAATAAATATATCACATTTTCATTTATAACATGCCTAAATTTTATTTATAAATTTAAAGGTGATGTTACAATTCTATTGGTTGAGTTACTACTCTTAATGTTCATATTACTATTCCAATGGTCATGTTACTATTCTATCTATATAGGTTCTTTATTTTCTTGAAATACCTCTTGTCTCATTCATTATTCTTTTATAAAGTTTTTATTGTGTCATCTATGTGATTTTATGTGATTTATACTATAAAAAATAATTATAAGAATGTAATTTACATTGATAAAATTTTGGTTCTTTACAATTTCAAAGGTTAAGTGTATCTTTGGAGGGTGTAAGAGGTGGATTTTTATAAGTCAAAGTATGAAAACTTTTGGAAACACCTTTATGATTTTTAATAATGTAATGTCTATTTCAAGGTCCCAATGCACAAAAATGAACAAAATTGTACAAAAACATGTGTTTGTCCATAAAAATATCAAAATCTTATTAAAGTCACTTTTTAAAAAACATTATGAAATTTTACACTAGGTTAAAATCAATTTACACCTATTATTTATATCGTGGTAATTAATTTTTAACCTTAGTAATTAATTTTAAAGAAAAAAATTAAAAGTGAAGTTATTACCTATTTTTAATCTTATTATTTCAATTTTTAAAATGATTTTATAAAATAAAATTTCCACAGGTATGAAAATTTAATTTAAAAATCAAAAAACCTAAATTCGTAAAATCAAATTTTAAGAATAACATTTTTAAGCTTTAAAATTTATTTATATGATATAATTATCCAGGTTACTGATTTCAAAAACATAAATTTATTCATTAATAACTGAAAAAAAGGATTTTATACTACCATGGAAAGACAAAACATAACCTCACCTTGAAAATACCTGATTTAAAAAGAAGACCAAAAAAAGATTTTATACTAAAGTAACATTTTACATTAGTTCAAAAAATGTTTGGAGAAGGTTTTCCATGTAAAAATAATATTTCAAAATGAATAATTTGTTTATATATTTTATATTAATTACTTTAATTGTTTTTAAGATTTCTGGGTTGTTCGTATGTAATGATAAAATCGTGGAAATTAAAATTTTCATAAATCCTGTATTTTTCAACTAAAAATGAACCCTTTTAGAAAGTTCATAAAAATTTATACCAAGTCAATTTTGATATGATGAATTTAAAATTGATTTTTATTTTATATAATTAAAATAATAACATTTTCAAATTTATCTATTAATATAAATTTAAAATTTATTTAAAATTTATTTTGTTGAAAATTAACATATAATAGCTATTTATCTTCTAAAGGTGGTGATATTTAATTGATTACCATATTTGTATAATTATTAATGATATTATAATATTTTACAGCTCACTTACATCATATGTTTTGTAAAAGAAAATTTATCAAATACATTGAATTATTTAATGGTAATCATATATTAATATCTTGAAGTGTTATATGCTCCAACTTAAATAAATTCTGTCATCATAATTTGACTCGAAAGATTATAGTAGTTTCTATCAAGAACATATAATTAACCATACACCACTAGATGATGATGGATTTATTCAAGATATAGAATGATATTTTTCTATATGAAATTTTATTATAATTACTTTACAAATAGATTTAATCCATTACAAATTATATATATTAATCTATTAAGGGAAGAAGATACAGATACATAATGAATAGATTCACATAAAACATTAAAATGAGTTATATATTTATCATAAAAATTTAGGTTTTTATTTATAAATTAATGTCCAATAGTTTGTGAAAACACACATGGTATAAGAGACTATGAAATCTAGAGTAAAATCTCACCATAAGATTTAGTAGAAGTAGTTGTATAGGAATTTCCTTGTCCATATGGTCATTGGAAACTATTTCCCCCATTATCCCTAAGGTAGGGATAATGAGCATCATAATGCCCAAATATGTTGAAATCTAATCAATATATTTTTTCCATATTCTCTCTTTACCTTAATCCTTTGTGTTTTAAAAACTTCATCTCCATACTTAGAGAATTTACTTATTCATTATCTCACGCGTGATTCATTCAACATTTTTGACATGTAGGGAATTGAATCTTCTTCCCTTCATTATCTTCATCACTTGATATTTCATGAGGCTCCATCTTTATCTACCTTAGTTTTGTTTAAACTCTACTATATTCACATTTTTAATCATATTTTATGATGGTTTATTTGGCATAATCACAATATTTCTAACTCCATATTCTATTCTAATTGGTTTTTCATAAAGGTAACCTTTATATTATCCCTCACACCCATGGTTACTAATAGTCCCACCATTATTAAAACCGGAATATTTAAAATGAGTTATGATCATTATTAGTAAATTATCATAAATAACCATAGTAAAATTTAACCTCAGGATGTATCACTTTATAACACTATCATGTTAATCTATAGTTCTTAAAAATAAACATGAACTAGACTTGGGTCAACTTAAATCACTCTCATATTAGAATATATAATTTTTTGTTGAACTTAGGTTACATTGAGTTGGGATATCTCTTAATTATTATCATTATCCTTAAAATAGATAACCCAAATTGACATCAACTTTTTAAAAAATTTCTAAACCCAATAATCAATGAAATCTATGCACTAAAAATCTGACATATCCTTCCTCAATCAACATTAGTCATTAATACAGTCATATAACCAAGTATATATATACCCTAATAATATAATCTTGATAAAATATCTTTCTAAAACCTATTTGAATATTCAAAATAATAAACCATGATGAGATTATATATTTCTCTGAAAATAACTATATATTTTACCCTCAAAAGCTATTAACCACTAGTTGATAAGGTCACATACTAGTCACCAAATATTATGATTCAAAAAATGAGATGAAATTCCCTGAAAATACAATTAATAAATTATCAGTCTCAAGTTTACCAAATAATATATATCTTAGTTCATAAAAATAAAACCACTCTTTTTTATCTCAAAGTTACGAGTCACTCATTACTCAATCATGTGTCCTCCATAGATATCCCCTAAAATATAACCTTTCTATAATATAACTTTTCAAGTTTATTACTACCATTTAATATATGTTTTCATAACTTTAATGTAATACTACTAAAAAATAATCCTAATATGTTTCACATAATCCTCATAAATTTAAAAATATACTAGAATATCATTGATAAATGTCACTCACTAATGAGGATTTATATGAGTTTCAAGATTATTAAAATATCAATCTAACTACCTTACGTAATACTAGGAAATTACCCATATTCCATTATAATATTAAAATAATAATTTTCTCACCCATTTAATTCTGTTCCCATATTCCATTATAAATCATAGTGGTTTCTAGGAACATGACTTTCCCAACTTCATATTCATTATCATATTTCAACCAAATACTAAAAAAATGGTTATGATAATATTCAAAATTAAAATATTAAAAAACTAACTTGAATATGACTTTCCTTATGACACCTTTTTTAACATATGATACTTTTGGATCAAACTATGACTCCCCTTGTTCTGTAATTGGTTGTCCATGGTCCTTTTTTATTAGGTTCTCTAACATAATTAGTTAACATCATTATTAAATCCTTAATAATGGATCATAAATAAAATATGATTACCAAAATCATATCCCCTATAATTTTCTATCAAGTTCTGTATTATTAGGCCAACTAATTATGCATTAGAATGATGATTTAGTCAATTCTCTACCAAAATGTTTTATGGTGATTACCCCTAGGTGAATCTTTTTCACTAAAATATCCACCAACTAGTATCCATATAGGGATAAATTTCTAGGAAAAACACATTCTCAACTATTTACCAAAACATAGGGATTTCATCCTAAAATTATAATTCATCCAATTATTTTTATTGAATCTATCATATCTAAATCCTAAAAAAATGTTTATTATTACCTTAAACAATAAATCATATACTTATCCAAAATGATTATCAATACCTTTAAACATATGATCAACCCAAAATTATCTAACCAAAAATTATCCACATAATAAATTACAATATCCAAATATATATAAACCTTTTTTATACCAACTATGATGCTCAAACCCTACACTCTCGGATCTATCATCGTAAAAATCTACTTTACATATTCACTTTGGCACTGGCTATAAAACCAGGATTAAAATATGCTTATTTAGAAATTCAAAAAAAATTATTGAATCTATTATATATTGGTGATATTTTTAGGTTTTCATCTTTATAAAATTAGGGAACATCATTAACTAAAAAATCCCATATCTTTCTTAAACAACGGACGTTGTCCCAAATATATACAAAACTTCCAAATTTAAAATAAGTCCTGAAAATCTCCAAAAATTTATTACACACATTCTATCCTTCAAAACTTGTCATGTTTTTTACTTTTCTTCGTAACATGGGTAAATAGAAACATGATATGGGGTGACCTCAAATTCTTAGTAAAGTAAAACATGCAACTAAAGTAATATTTGTATAAACATGGCATAAATATCATGGCAGGAATATGTAAAACCATGAATCTATAATCAACTTGGAACATGGATAATTATATATCCATGAAAATAAATGAAAACATTGATACAAATAATATTTATCTCATACTAAAACAATTCATAATTTCAGACATCAAGAACTTGTTTTTAATGCCTTGTTCAAAGACATTATCATGTTATGTGAAGTGACATGCACCAAAGCCCAACTGATTTTTTCTCATGAGACCTACGGATAAATTTAGGGGATCTATAATTCTAGGCCCCATCCTTCACCTGATTTATTTAGATTCATCATCCATAAGAGTCATCAAAACCTCTCATATCATTCCCTAAAAAACCTCTTACTGAATAAAACATAATTATCCTTATAAAGATAAATACAAAAATCAATATATAATTAACCTTTTTTCATAGTTAGAATTCATCAATAATTTTAATACTTTTACCCTTTCAATAAAATTAATAACATTTTCATAACCCATAAATAGAAATAATTAGTATGGTTAAACATTAAATAGTTAACTTTCCAAAAATCATCCAAATTGGAATAATAATATAAGAAACACCAGTTCCTTTACCCATGTTAATAAAAAGGGTAACATGATCATAAATTGTTTAGAAAATAATATAGTTGATGGTTAAAAAATACATAGTCATATTTCTAATTGTCAGCCATATTGGTATAACAAAATATGAATAACAATATATTTCTCCATTTCAATAGAATAACATTATTTCTAAGTACCCATCATTCAGTCTGAAATATGTAAAATTTGAAGTACACACCATATATATAAATGAATATATAGGTAATTAAATACTATAATAAATAATAGAATAATACATACATACAAAGAAGCTATATTTTTTCCAAATAACATATCCACAGTGTAACAAAGTAAACCTATTAAGATGTTGGTATAAATAAAAAACATCCTTGCAAAAGAATTCATGAATGATACAACCCAAGAAGGGATTTAGAATTGGATTTTTTAGTAACATGTTATCATTACCCCATATTATAACATAAATATTTTAGAGGATAAATAATGAATATAAACCCCATTATTTTACATTATTTTAAAAATGAAAAGGTAAATAGAATAAAAAAACATAAAAGTGATTTTAGAAAACATTTTATCATTGATATAAAATAAAACATTACATGTATATTTCAAAGTTAAATTTTGAAAAATGAGATGTGAATGCTTTTGAAAACCCTAAATTTTAAAATTATATTCGAAAATACGGCCTTTGATAAACATAATTTTTTTCTTTGATAAATTTTTAGATGAAAAAAATCATACAACGTTGTAAGGAAACCAATTTTTGATGTTTAAAAAAATACTTTTACTCAGAACTCACATTGTAAAAGGATTAATGACAATTTTTTATATTAAGAGTTAATTTTATAGAATAGGGTTATAAAATTCAATAAAATATTTTTTTTATAATTCAATTATGAAAGATAAATGTTCAAGATAAAATATTATAACTCAAATAAGAGATTTTGAGTTATAAAAAATCTTAACTACTAGGAACACAACTACATCAATAGAAATAAGGATAAAGAAACATTACTTGGATAGTAAATAAAGTTTAAATTAAATATTATGATAAAAAATATATTTTAATTGAATTTATTATACAAATTGAACAGGGTGTTTAACATGTAAAATTTCTTAAAGAATTAGAATTAAGACCAATAAAAATATTATGGCTTGAGAAACAATTTAATAAAAACCCCCTTGAAATATAGGGATTTTAATTTAACTTTAAATACCATTATTAAAATATAATTCATCATATTATAACCCAAATAGTTATTAAATATATCATATAAATTAAATTAGGTGCCTAATATGAAATGTGTCTCAATGAGAGGAATTTGAGATGAAAACCCTTACCTTATTTCCTTCCTTATTTGATGACACTATAACCTTATTTAAATAATATAAATAAATTAATATATTATTTTATAACCATACTCTTAAATTTTTCTCTATTATTAACTTTGTTATAATTTTTTGTCTTGATTATATTAATTAGTTATTGCGTATTATGCCTATTAAGTGTATATAACTTTAACTACTTTGCACATGTTAAATAATTTTGATATCATTACCCATTATTTGATACCAAATTAATTATTTATATATCATTTAATTTTATTTAATATTTAAATTATATTTATTTAAAATTTTCTTAAATCATTCCATATGTGTTTTGGTCATGTTACTTGAAAACCATATTTATAACTGCTTATTTTTGTAATTTTGGTGGTTGAAGTTGATTTATTAATAATAAATTATATGCCTTATATAACTTTTAAAAAACTATAAAATTATATTTTTCCTTATTATTGTACAATAATATCATTATTTTTTCATGTAGTAATCCATGATAGTGTTTTAAGTATCGTTCATGTGGGTGGTAAAATCATCGAAAACATGAACATACTTTATCTCGACTTGTGAGTATAATCTAGTAGGTGATTTGTTTGGAATAATATAATTATAATAGAATTCAATAGTATCAATTTTAATAATTTACCATATTGAACCATATTATAATAGTTTTAAATAAATAATAAAAAACCAGATAAAAATGAAAAAAAAATGGAGGCGGTAGTCTGCTCACAAGCATGAACAATGGTTTTGTTTTTCTTAATGGATGTCATGAGTGGAAAAATAATGATAATACCCTTAATATAGTGACAATAAATTATTAAAATGATAATGAAATAATTATATTAGTGTTTCCATAATAAATTTTAAAGAATATAATTAAGAATAAAACTAAGTACTTGATAATACTCACGTTGGAGACATGAATTTTCTTGGATGTCTCCTTAAATTTGAGGTTATTTGGATAATAATGGTTCACCAAGGGGTTATAAAAATGGAATAGGATTATAGAGAGATTATAATTTCATTGTTTCAAATAGTATTTTGAATTTTTAGTGTATATTTCAATGGAGGAAGTGGAATGTAATTACAAGTGAATGTAAGGGTACTTTTGGATACAACTTAACAATTTTTAATAATGAAATGTCCATTACATGGTCCAGATTATTAAAAATAGATCAATTATAGGAGATATAAGTATTGGTTGATAGAAATATAAAAAATTAAATTCATGTATTTTTTTCTTTTTTAGGACTTTTACACTAGGTTAAACTCAATTTACCCCTTTTATTTCTACTGCAATAATAAATTTTTAAGCATTGTAATTAAGTTTATATAAAAAAAATAAAATTGAAATTATTAAATAATTTGAATCTTCATATTTTAATTTTGATTACTATTTTTTCAAATAAAATTTCTATAGTTAAGATAAGTTAATTTTGAAATAAAAACACTTAAACATGTAAAATATGTTTTCTAACAAATAATTTTATGAAGCTTTTAAATTTTTATATTTGATAAAATTATAATGGTTTCTAATTTTAAAGCTATAAATTTATTTATTAATAACTAAATAAAATTTATGAGTATTCTAAGAAAATCTGAAATCTAATGTCTCCTTGAAAATACTTCATTTAAATAGAATACAAAAAAAATTATATTAATGTAATATTTTACATTAGTTGTGAAAATTATTAGAATAGGTTTTTTATAAAAAAAATTAAAAATTCATAATTTTATTTATTGATTTAATATTTAATTACATTATGGGTTTTTAAATTTTATAGGTTACTCTTATATATTAATAAAATCCTGGAAATCATAATATTCATGAATCTTGCATTTTCGATTAAAATCAACCTTTTTAGAATATTATCAAAATTTCATAAAAATTAAATTGTGATGTGTATAATTAAAAATTGAGTTTCATTTTATCTAATTAAACTTTTAAAATTTTAAAATTTATCTTTTAATTAAAAATGATAAAAATATATAAAACATATTTTATTGAAAGTTAACTCATATGAACTCTTTGTCTTCCCAAGGTAACTATTTTTAATTATTTCCATATCAGGTAAATTATTATTATTATTAAAATATATATTGGATCATTAAAATTATTTTTTATATCAAATAAAAGTTTTCAAACATGTTAATTTTTTAAAAGTTAGTCATATATTTTGATCGTGGGGTGTTATATCCTAACCCTTAACACAATCCATGACCATTTGACATTCGAAGAAAAAATATTCATGTAATACAAATAATTTATTATTTTAATTCTTAAGTAGTAAAATAATTTTTTAACCACATTTTTATCACAAGGGGGTTTCATGGGTTATCTACTTTCCAAACATTATCACACAAACCTCTCTTAGGTTTCCCTCATATTCAAACATCTTATGTGCATATTCCAACCATTAAGGGCTAAAAATATGTAAACCTTATATTAAAATACCCTTAGGGTCCATTGAATATTATAAGGTCACATGTAATGGTAAATTAATTTATAATTTATTTCATAAATATATGTCCATCACATCCCATAACAATAACTAGTCCCTTTCCATGGGGTAATGATACTAAAAAATAAAGGGAAAAAATCTCATTTAAGGGTTGGAATAACCTCTAACACACCCATTTGTCCATACTAGGTGGGTCCTTCCAATCCTAGCCTGATTCTAAAATCATAATCAAGGTATTATCACTTATATTCTATGCTCAAATTAGGAATGAAAACCCATACCCCATTACGATCAAACTATCGAAGATGATATAAGGAAATATATTGTTTTAGATTAGGTAGGAATTATGTAGACCACCCTCAATAAGATACATCACCACTTTAAGATGAATAAGGACACTTATCTAATGTTAACTGTGTATTAACACATTATGGACACAACCACCTTGGGTTCACCGCCCCTTTTTATTCACTTTTAAAACAATATTAAGACTATCAGTGGATAAAGAATTAAAGTTTAATGATGAAATGGTTCATCATCACTCTAAGTAACCTAATTTAACACATATGGGTGAATGAAAATTAATTAAATTAATATACATTGATTTTATATAATTAGTGAGACCATATATAAAATTTCACAAGGAAATATTTCTTAAATCATTGAAAGTTAATAATTATAAACTATATACCTAAATCAGTAGTAATTCCCTTTTCAAATCATAACCATTAATATAAAGACCCTGACCCCAGTATCTTAGAGTATGTGTCTGCATTATTTTCTTGGAATCATATTAAAGGAATAACATATAGAGGAAAATAATAGTTTAAAAGTCTTAGTAAGATATATATATAAAATTAAATCTCACTTTACAATTGAATTCAAATAATATACATAGTATTTTCTTTGAGAAAATTATATTTCCCATTAGCATATCCCAACATATTAATCATAAAACCCTTACTAATATCCAAGTGAAAAAAAAGAAAGGGTTGAGCTCATATACTCGGTAATTGTATGAATATAGTGGAATATATCTTCAACACATAACAAAAAATTAATATGGAAAGGTAAATAACTGAAACGTATTCCATTTAATAAATAAATAGAAAATGAAAAATAACATTTTAGGAATACAAGATGCTCAAATAATTCCATATAAATAATCACATGAAGTTGAAAATTAACCATGTATATTATAAATAATTGAATAATCACATGGAACAACAATAACAAACTCATAATGAGGGAATTCATAATTCCAATCATCTAAAACATAATTTTAAGACATTTAATAATAAATATTAAATATGTGGGTAAAACCCCATCTAATTTGGCCAACTGATTTGTCTCATGAGTCCTATCAATAAATCGATGGAATATAGTGGGAATTCGCATCGCTTATTAATTTCAATTAATTATTTTTATTAAAGGGGTTAAATATAATCAATATAAAATTAGTATTTAAAACTAGCATAGGAAATGTTAATAATTACCCCAATCAATAAATATAATCATAATCCATCCATAGTAATATGAATGTTATAAACTGGTACATCCCTAGTAAAAATAGTCATAAACCATCAATATAAATAATAATAATGTTATCATTACAACATATACTTGTCCTATCATAAGTAAACTAAATTTTTTCTTTCGTTGATGAGTAAAAATTCCATAAAAATTTATTTAAAACATTCTTGAAGAAAATAACCTTTTTACTTTGAAATTTTTTTTTGAAAAAAAATGTCAAAAATAATTTTTATACTTATAAAAAAATATTTAAAACATTGGGTGTTCATGATGGCATAAATTATGTACATTCCATACATGTTAGAAAAATGATTCCTTTCACATTTTTGGAAAAATAAGAACGTGACTTTCTTGAAAAATGACATAAACATTAATTAAAAAAAATAAAAAAAGTATAAAATGATTAAATATTTATTTAATAAATCATTTTTATAATTTTAAAAACATTTTTGAATACATTTTTACAAAATTTCATTTTGGAAGAAAAAATGATTTTCTACTGAAGAGAGAAATGAAGTTGGATTTTATTTAAGACATATTATCAACAATTTTAAGTAAAAAAGATAGTGAAAATTGTAATATTAATTGAAAAAATTCATTAATAGATACATGATAAGAACATAAATTTAATTTATTAAATGTAAAATAATTCCCCAAATGGGGACATAAACATAAAAAACCCTTAAGAATGATGAGATTGTGAAATACACTCTTACCATTTTGGTAACATTTGAATCATAAGCCCCATGAATGTAATAAATTCAAATAAAAATTTAAATAAAATTAGAATAAATTTATTTATGATATAATCTATAAATATTGGAATTATATACACCACACAAATTAATAAGTGGTGAATATGGCATTTGTCTCTAGATAGTATAAGTGAGACACAAAACCCTTATTTCTGTTTCAAATCCTTGCATTTTTGTATGAATCATATGTGTAATAAATATTGGTTTGTTATAAATATATTTTCTAACCATAGTCATAAATATTACACCATATATTATCCTTTTATAACATTTTACCACCCATTTTTTAATAATATTTCATTATTTTAATTGTTTCGGGTCTTAATTGCCTTGTCTTCTCATGTGTGTTTTGTCATTAAATTATGTTTATTGTACATAGGATATGAAAAAATACACATTGAAATTACAATAATGTTATAAATATAATATTTACTCATTATATACATAATTTGAATCATTCTAAAAATAAGGACATAGAAAATGAATCGCATCGCTTCATGGAGATGGTAGGTCATACCTATGCACGAGTGACAATATCATTCCCTTAATGGGTGAAAGGGTAAAGAAGTGTACAATATATTAATTTTAAATAATTTATATAATTACATTTATATCACATATATTCATTAAATTTATTCCCATTACCTTCCATGTAATGTATAACTGAAAAATAAATCACATCACTTCGCGAGGTGGTAGTTTGTCGTACAAATGAAGGACATTATCATATTTTTAATGGTATGGAAAGTAATAACATATATGTGATATTATAATTTAATAATTATAATTATATCATATATATATATTATCCATCATTATATTGAATTTGTGAAGTGTTGATGTAAAATGAGTTACATCAATTCGCGAGGTAGTACTCTTCCGTACACACAATTGATGATTTTCCCCATTTGATGGAAGTGGGTATGGATAAGTATTATTACATAAACATAATTACATATGAGTATATGGTATATACTTTTTTTATTATATTTTATGTTTTAACACATAATTTAAGGTTTTAAAAGAGTAAAGAATAATAATAGGTTTAGTAAAGACAGTTACCTTCTCTTAGAGAAACCTCCTCTGGATCTCTTCTTTAGGGCCTTATGGTTTGTATTTTGGGTAGAAAATAACATCTATAATTTATATAAATATGTTTGAAAGGTATTTTTTTATGTTTTAGTAAATAAAAATGGCTAGATATTTTTTAAGGAGTGATTGGAGTGAGTGACCTTTTATAATTGAGGAATAACATTTCTATAAATACCCAAAACTATTCAATAATGGACAGTTTTCCTCACCAAAAGTTCATAATAAATTAATAAATAATTTATTGGAGGTATTATATGGTATATTAACACCTAAAATTTTAAAAAAATGTTTTTAATATGTTAATATGCATCCTTTAAGTTAAATTAATTTTACCATTTTAGTTTTCACTATGATAACTTATATTTTTATCCACGGTAATTTATACATTAATCTTAAAATAAAGTGATTCATATTAGATAATTTGAAACCAATTATTTTAAATATAAAATTACATTACCACATAAAAAATCTATTTGTGTGTAAACTTAATTTCAACACAAGTGCATGGAACGCACAAAACTTCGTTTTAACCTTAATAGTGTTAGTCATTTTATTATTATTTTTACCAATTATTATAAAAAAAAGTAAGTTAAAAAATTATATAATATTAATTATTTTGATTAAAAATATGGGATCTATTTTTTCAAATACAATTAAATGATTTTGTATAATTAAATTTATAATAAAACTCACATATTCGTCGAAAAAAACAGTTTTCCCAATGAAAAACTTTCACAACTGTAAAAAGTTTTTATATCATAAATAAATTTAAAATTGATTCCAATGACCAGAATTAATTAAATTTTAATTTAACTGAACATGTTTTACTTTAAACCCAATTTTAAAAATTATATATATTTTTTTATAATTGAAACAAAAAATATATTTTTCAAAAAAACACAGTATTTTCACTAATCATCAAAAAATGATACTTTTCAAAAAAAATCACAAAAATACACCCTAAGAAAAAATTGATATAATTATTTACAAAATAAATTTCATTTTAACAAATAAATTTTATAATTTTTTTTAAAATAATATGTATACAAGGCACAATGAAACCACATTTTTGAAAAATACATTATTTTCAAAAAAAATATTTCTTTTATTTGATTTTAATCATATTTATAATTAATAAATAACACTTGGATTTATTTTATATATGTTTAAACCATATAATTTTTATTATTTATTTAGACCTATTTACACCCTCCGACTTAACAACTAGTTTATAAAGGTCATATTCAAATAATAATATTTTAATAATGTATTGGGTTTCATTTAAACCTGATATTGTGTGCTTTTCAAGATATAAAAGAGAAAAACGTATATAAAAATAAATATATTATTACGTATAGGTGTGTTACAATCTATTATAATCATTTTTCCCATTATATATACTATTGAACATGATTCACCACTTTTAAGATCACGGGGTGTTACATTCTACCCCCTTTAAATAAATTTTATCCTCACAATTTAATCTTGATCCAAATAATCCAGGGTTTGAAATTTGAAAATATAATTTTTTTATAAACCCAGATCATAAAAAATAGTTAATAAAAATTCTTCTTTATTAGAGATAAATGGAACCACAAAGGTCACATAACTATGTTTCCAAGTAGGAGGGAACTGGTAAAAGATAAAGACATGGACACAGAAGAGAATACTAATTCTCGCAAATTAATAGAGAGTGATAAATATTATCAAACAAAATAAATTGAATGTATAATATAAAGTTCAATAACTCAAAAACATAAATCTATGATGAGGGAATATTTCATTTTATTCATTATATATAAAGGTAATAGGATTATGTTTTTTCTCCATATCCATTTCCAAGAGTTGAGGAATTCCCTTCCATTACGATAGAGAACGCCATAAAAAATACTTATAATTTTATCCTTTGTTTTGATTAAATCAATTTCTACTTAATTTATTACTCTAAAAATAAATATCCATGATGAATTATTTTTATTCCTGAAGCACTAAAATTTTCTTTTTATCGATTATAAGATCCATAAAATAGTATCAAGATATTCCTCTTGTATTTACTAAAACCAAAATGGTTAGAAATTTTATCCAATATAATAAATTAATCTATAATACCTTAAAATACACTACCAAAATTCAACATATACCATTTCATAAATAGTTATCCTTAAGAATCATCCAGAATATTTAAAAACAAATCAAAAATCCAAAAAATCTATAAGTGATGTCACTAAATCAACATTATATTCGACATACAATATAAAGTGGCTCCTCATTTCACATTTCATATATTTGAATAGAATGGAAACTATAAAAACATAAATGAAACATCAATTCTTCAAAAAATTAAATCTCAGGTTGTCAAATATATTCCATAGATCGAAACATGCTGCAAACTCCAAAAAATATAACATAAACCATCAAATCACTAACCAATTTCAAGGTCTCAAATACAATCCAATTATATATATTTATTATTATTATCTCAAATTTTAGAAAATATTATGTTTTTTCCTCACTAAATAATTTTTTTTCAAAATATTAACTTACCACTGAATCACTTTTCTTAGTTACATTCAACACGTGTCTTCAAATTCTTATATAGAAACTATTGAAGTACAATCCTTATAAGATTAAATAATATTATCGATAAAATAATTATACAATATATTTCTTGAATAAAAATAAACAATCACATTAATGAATCAACTTATATTGTATTAATATTATAATATTAAAAATTAACCCTGAGTTTTTTCTAATGAATATTCCTTTGATGCTTGGGGAATTTGTTTATGTAGTGATCCATATACTAACAGTTGAAATATTGAATATAAAAGGTTTATTTATTATCCTTGAAATCATTAGAATGGTTTCATTTCTCTCAAAACATATATAAAACTCTCATTCCCTTTAATAAAGTATTAGGTTGTTTCTTTCAATAAGTATCAAATGGGGGAAAATTATTTTCTCCCATATTCCCATTATTTGCCTTTTGATTTTTCATCCTATTATTATTTTCCTTCCATTCAAATACATAATACTTGTATAAATATTTATTTTTATTGATATCACATCATATTATTTCCTTATATTATTAGAATGTTTTGGAGACTATTTACCTTTGAAATATTTTATTAAACCCATTATATAAATGATCATCCTTACTCTTTGGATTACATTTATTATTATGGTTCTCATTACTTATGTTATGTACCATTTATAAATAATGGAATACACTATAGTAGATCATAAATTTATGTTTTTATAATTTTCTTAAACTAGTGTAATTCCTAACATAGATTGAAAACTTTATACATTGTTAATCTTGTAATCAAAAACTTTTTTTCCTTTGTAATTTTTCCATATCATAAAATATTTTAAAATCCTTCAAAATGTATGGTAAATAAAATGTGAATTAACCAAATAATATCCCCCAGGAGTGTAAAACTAGGTGCATAGTAAAGATTATTATCATGTACCAGGTTATGCTCGAGTCAAGCCTCACGTGCCTTTTTTGGATTTATTACCCATAGGTACATCTGTTCAGAAAAATGTCCACATGTATTATTCAAACATGGATGTATTGCTAGGAAAACCACATAATATATACCTTACCAAAATTTTAGTATGTTATCATATAATTATACTTATCCATAATGTAATTCATAGGGATATATTTCATAATCCATGTATTCCTAAATCAAGTTATCAAGGTTTCTACTAAACTTACTTTAATACCAACTGTAAAGACCCAGATTCAGAGCTAGTGTATAATTTATTACATTAGTATAAGATACGTGGAATCTCATCACAAAGGCATAAATAGTTTCATATTCTTGTTAAACTATATATATACTTTAATCTTGTATTACAATTAAAAATAATAAAATACACAATGTTCTTTCTTTGAGAATGTTATATCTCCCCTTATCATGACCCTATATATCAGTCACAAAACACTTCTTCATATCCTGGGAAAATAAAAAATAACAAATGGGTGAGATTAGATACTTAGTAGGGTATTCATGCATCATAAGTAATCATGAATACATAATACATAATCAATATATAAAGGTAAATAATTGATACACATTACATTTAATAAATAATATGAACATGAAGAATAATTTGGTCAGAATAAATAATGATCAAATTTTTCCGTATAAATAATCACATGATCATGAAAAGTAACCATTCATATTCTATCAAATCAAAAAATCACATGGAACATTAATAAATAATCTCATAAAAAGGTAATGCATAGTGTTTAACATCTCAAAATTGTCATCAAGACCTTTCAAAAAATAGTTTAAATATTTGGGTAAAAACCTATCAAATTAGACCAACTAATTTTTCCCATTAGACATGTCAATACATCGGGAGGTTATAATAGTCCACTCCCATAACTTATTAAGACCAATTAATTCCACCTATGAAATGGGTAAAACATAATAAACATAAACATTTTTATTGAAAAACTAGTATTTGAAATGTTAACAATTACCCCAATAAATAAACATAATCATAAAAAATCCAGAGTAATATGAATGGAATAAAACCGGTACATCACCATTAATGCTAATCATAATACATCTAGATGAAAAGTAATTCTAGTATAATTATTATATATCCTTAATGGATCATAATTATAATAAAGGTTTGTTGTTGTTGATGAATGGAAATGCCATAAAATGTCATTAAAAATATTCTTGAAAAAAATAACCATTTACTTTGAAATTATTTTTAAAAATATAAGTTCATAAAATATTTTAAAAATAAATTTCTTTAACTATACTTTTAAAGTTATAAATTTATCATTAAATCATCGAGTGTTCAATGCAATATAATTTTTTCACATGTCGTACATGTTAAAATAATGATTCATTTGATGTTTTCAGTAAAATCCAAATGGGCCTTGTTTGGAAAATGACATGAATATTAATTTCAAAACATTTTTTAAAATTTAATAAATGGGTAAACTATCCTTAAAGTCATTTTGAGAATATTAAAAACATTTTTAGAAAACATGGTATTGGAATAAAAAAGGATTTTTGACTGAAGAGAGTAATAAAGTCGTATTTTATTAAAAACAAATTTCCAACCAATGTAAGTACCAAAGAGAGAGAAAATGGTAAAATTACTTGAAATTTATCCTCAATAATTAATGGATAAGAAAATAGATTTATTTTAATAAATATAAAATAATTTCCCCAAGGGATTCATAAATGTAAATAATGATGAATAATGATGACATTGTAAAATAAACCCTTAACATTTTTGTAACATTTGAATCATAAACACTATAAATGGAATAAATTCCAAATTAACTTTAAATACCATGAAAATAAATTGATTCAGGTTATAACATATCAAAAGGGTTAGAATATACACCAAAAAATGGAATAAGTGGTGAATATAATAGATGTCTCATGAAAGTAAATGTTAAACGAGAAACCCTTACCTAAATTTTGACTCCCTTATTATGTGTATTAACCTCTTGAATAATAAATTTTGGTTTATTATAAATCTATTAAAGAACCATACTCATACATATCATACCACATATGATCCTCTTATAACATCTTACCACCTTTTTGTTGGAAATATTTCATTACATTCATTATTTCATGTGTTAATTTATTTGTTTTATCCTATGGTTTTATTGTCAAAAATGTTTCAGTTCTTATATATATGATACTAAAACATCATATCCATGATGATAATAGTTTTATAAATATCATAATTAATCATTAATACATTATTTATAAGGACTCAGCCTTATTGCATTACATAATCTTGAATTTTAGTCACGAAAACATTTCTTTTAAAATTTAATATCTTTTAGAGGTTACAGTTTTACATAATTAAAATATAAAACATACATATCATTCCACATTCATATAGAGAATATACCACAAAAACTGTATCCATTTCTTCCAAAATATTAAACTTTTTAAATAAAACATGTTTCCTATGACAAATATTTATAAAATTTAACATGGATTTATTATTTGTCTAACACATCATTATAACCTGTGAAAGTCATTTAAAAACTTATTATGAGCACAAAAATATATGTAAGGAATATAAAAGAAAGAAAACATTAGTCCATGAATACTTGTAACATGTGAAATCATTTTCTAAAAAAAAGACATACTAATTACCTATATAAACTTTCTTTATGAAACTTAATATTTACATGATATTTCCACAAAACATATATAACATAAATAGAACCATAAATGTGTCTTGGTTAATTACTTACATAATCTTGTAACCCAATTGGCTACCTTAGAATTTTTAACCCTCACAGCTACATTATAATCTGTGTAACCATCGTAGTTACAAATAGAGTAACCATACGACCGACCTCCAACTTACACATACCCAAGGAATTGGAGGTAGATATAGGTCCCACCCTTAATCATAATAAATTCCCAAGAACTATAACATAATCATACAACATGAATAATTTCATAAAAACATTGCTTTTGAATTTTGTTAAACAGAATTTTAAAAGAGTATTTTAAAAGAAAAACTCCTTACAAAATTCATATAATTGAAGTGAGACATAATAGAGTCATTTTAATATGTATATACACTACAAATAAACATAAATAAACATAATATATACAAAATTAATCACACAAACACTGTTAATACCATATAAATAATGAAGTATAAGGTTAACCCAAATAATGGAAATCAGGTTAAGAATTATATTACCTCAGGTTTTCTTACTTCAAACTCATTTAAACCTCATATATAATGGTTAAAAGAGTGTTATTAATATCTTAAAGAAATATATTAATGTTTATAACACATTATATGATCATTTCGTTACATTATTTATATCTTTAATTGTTAGTATTTTGTTCCTTCCATCATTTTGGGTGCGTTCTTTACATGATTTCCATGATCGGTTCATGATGGATATTCTTGTCGATTGGAAGTGAAACTACAAAATTTTAATATAATGGTATTTAAATATTTCTAGAACCATAAATTATTTAATTTATCATTTTTAATTCTAACATGAGGATGATTCATGAGTTAAAACATTATTGATATTTGTATAGGTCATCTTTGTGATTCTTCTATCGTAATGAAATCATTTTGTTTTATAAATTAATTACATGTGTGCAAAATGATTAAAGAACCATATATAAGATATAATAAATGAATTATAATTTTTTTCAACCATAAAAATGGTATCATTACTATTATTGAAGGGAGTAAAAGAAATTTAAATCACATCGTCCATGATGTTGGTAATTTGACACATCATCGATGGTGTTTCAATTTCATGAATAAGTAGGAGAGGAGAAGAAGTTTAATGGTGAGTCTTTCATAAACATGATGAAATACATAATATGTAAGATACTAGATCATTCATTCCACCTGGAAAAGGGGAAGTGAGGAAAGAAGAATAATATAAAATAAAATGAAAAGAAAAGAAAGAAAACAAAAGAGGTTTTTTACTCTTAATCTCTTATCATTGAGATCCTTCTTGAGGCCCTTAGTTTTGGGATTTGTTGAGACCAGTAGGTCTCAGACCTTGGGAAGGGTATTTGGAAGAGTATTAGATAGATATTAGGTAAGGTTAAAGTCTTGAAAGGTGTGGGAGGAAGAGGGGAATAAGTGTGGTGTTTATAGTGGAGGAGAGGAGGGATTTTACATTATTTTAATCATTAGTTTAATATTTTTTCTCAAGACTATGAATAGTGTGGATTCATGTGACCCAGAATAGAAAAAATTGCATGTGACTTCTAAACAAGTGGTATAACATCATACATTCATCACCGATGATGCAGTAAAACAAGTATTTATCATTTATCATAATTTATTGTATTTTACTCTTCATCAAAAATTCAAGAATTTCAGAAAAATCAAAAAAATTATCCCTAACCATTTTTCAATGTGTATAATTAAACAATGTACTCCATTTTTTAAAAATAATTTTCTAAATATTATTAATTTAATTTTAAAATAAAATCATAATGTATTCAAAAATAACAATTTTAAAACTATAACAAATTTTTTAACAAATTGAAAAATTAATCAAGTTTACATTATCTCAAATATATATGAAAAGAATATAATAATACATTTTAATATTCATTAGGGTCATATTACTATTCATAATGATATGTTACTATTCACCAAAAAAATGGAGTTGGTTTTGTAAGAATACAAATAACTTACTGATCACAATTGTAGATGATCATTTTTCTAAATTCAAAACAAAAAAAAAAGAGGCAAAATTAAGTTTAATTGATAGTTATAAATATCTTATTAAAACAAAGTTTCATGCATTTCAATTTATTTTTAAAACCATTGGGTGTTACATTTTTATAATCATTCTTAAAATATGGGTAAGGAAAATAAATCGCATTATTTCGTAAAGATGGTAGGTTGTACATTCTAATGAGTAGTGATATCATTTTAAATAATTTATATCATATCATATATATCATTTATATTCATTAAATATATTCTTATTACCTTTCATTTAAATCATAATTGAAAATGAATCACATCACTTTGTGAGGTAGTAGTCCACCGTACACATGAGCAATGTTATCATATTCTAAATGGGTTGAAAAGTAATAAGTTAAATGTGATATTATAATTAAATAATTATAATTATCTCATAAATATTAAATATATTTAATCCATAATTATATCTAACCATTATAAGTATTGATCGAAAACGAGTTAAAGCAGTTCGTGAGGATTTAGTCCTTCGTAAACACGATTAACGACTTAGTTTCTCATTTGGTAGAAGTGGAGATGGATAAATATTATTCCATAAACATAATAAAATATTAGTATATAGGAGATAATTTTTTTATTTAATTGGAACTGTAAAAAAAAATTTTATGTTTTCAAAATAATAAATAAAAATAATAAGCTTAGTGAATACAATTACATTATCTTTGAGAAACCTCATTTGGATCTCTTTTTAATGACACTAGAGTTATTATTTTTGGAAAACCAGAAACTATATATTGTGTATTGGGATCTTTTTTAGATTTGTTTTTGTAGGTTTTTCTCAATCCAAATGGCTTTATAGTTGTTAAGAAATGAGGGGAGTGAGTTTGCTTTAATAATTAATGAAGAGTGGAACATTTATAAGTACCCAAAACAATTAAATAATGGGAATTAAATATCACCCCAAGTGCCTCAAAAATTAGTAAATAATTTATTGGAGGGATTATATGATGAAGAAACACCCCCACCACAAAAAAACGTAATTTTTTAACATGTTATTATTTAGCCTTTAAGTTTACTTAATTTGACTATTATAGTTTTCACTACTGTAACTAGTATTTTTAACATAGGTAATTTATTAATTAATCCAAAAATAAAGTGATCCTTAATTGATAATTTTTACCCACCAATTATAAATAATAAAACTAATTTATCACATAAAAAATTATTTTTTTTTTGGAAAAGTAATTTTAACACAATCGCATGTAAAGCAGAAAACATTATTTTAACCATCACCACATTAATTATTTTTTATTGTTTTTACTAATTATTATGACCAATAATTTAGTTGAAATTATTATATTATATTTATTATTCTGATTCCAAAAAATGAATCTATTTTTTCAATTTCAATTAATACAAGTATTATAATTCAATTTTAAATGAAACCCACTAACATGAAGAAAAAACTATTTTCCAAAGAAAAAAATTGAAATTTTTAAATAGATTTTATATCAGAATTCGATATAAAATTAATTCCTTTTTTTCTAAATTAGTTAAATTTTAATATAACTAAACTGATTTTACTTTAAATAAAATTTAAAATATAATTTAATTTTATAAATTATTTAAACGAAAAGGTAGTTATCAATAAGAATCAGTATTTTTCACTATTCATCGGAAAAAGAAAATTTTTAGAAAATTGAAAAAAAATTATACCCTTGGTAATTTTGATATTATGATTTCATAAATGAATTTAATTAACTCAAATAATTTTTTTTAATGTGTTAAAAAATAATATGTGTGAAAGGCATGAAAACCACCATTTGGAATGATAAATTTTTTCAAAACACACTTCTTTTTATTTCAATTGGTTTTTATTTTATTTATAATTAATTGATAATGATTGAATTTATTTTATACATTTTTAAACCATATAATTTTTATAATTAGGTTAGTCCTATTTATACCCTCCAATATAAGGTCTAGTTTATAATGGTCATGTTTGAATAATAATATTTTTATATATTATCATGTTTCTTCTAAACCTTGTATTTAATTTATCACAAGCTATTGAAGAGATTGAATTTATTTAAAAATAAATATATTATAATATCTTGGGGTTTTACATTATCTTATAATCTTGGTATTGTGTGTCATATACACTATCAAATATGATGTTCCACTTTTAATATCACAGGGTGTTACATTCAGCATCGATCAACCTTATCCAGCTATTATTCATCAATATGAGCCCATAACTCCATCAATAACCACTATAATTAAATACAAAATTATTATAATTAATTAAAACATTAAATTGGTATTAATTTCATTCGGTGTAACCAAGTAACAACTCACTTGAAGACCTCCTATAAACTATACCACAAAAAACATGGTGAAGATCACTCCTGGCACACCACCATGGTCGCTTTCATAGAAGGACACAGTATGAAAATTCCTCAATTAATTCAATATCAAAATTATAAAAAAATCTCAAGGAAATGATATACCTCTATTAAATATTATGAAACCTTATCCTTTAGTCTTATAATATATTCCTCTGACCATGAAAAAAAATCCATCCCAAATCAAGACGATTCTATAATGCCTTAGTGGAATCATTATAAAGCCTTATTCGCATACCATTGAAATTAGAAAAAAGGTTGAAAAATAAAACATATAAATATAGGATCTAAGAACTCACATTAATAAAGGAGGAAATTCCTCCAATTTGATCCCATGTCAATAGGAAGAGGGAAGGGGGTGAGAGGATAAGGGGTGTATTCTCCCATTTTTATGGTCCATTGAAACTGAAGAACCCTATAAACGTTTAAAATGAAACACCATAAAAATAAAAATACAAATTACGATAATTAAAAAATTATACATTTGTTTCCCTGGTTTCTTGTCCACCAACACCAACCATTTAGTGGCCCTTATAAGAGGGTACCCATATCTTAAATGGTCATCAGGTATCCAATACCAAAAAACTGAGTACACAGTGGCCTCATGAAGTCACCATCAAGATTTGTTTCCATATCCAAAACCCATGGTACTAAAATCAGGCCTCTCCCACCCAAAAAACTACCATGGATACATATACATAAATATTTTGAAGTCATACCCAAATGAAAATTCTTGATTTAAAACAAAAAATTAAAATTGGTTCAGGTTTTGATCTTTATAAGTTGGTATTTTTCTAGCGTCGCTAATATGAACCTTTATAGGGTCTTTCAAATTACCTAATATAAAAATTATATTCCTTTAAAAGACTTGACATGCATATCCCATGAACCATCCTAGTCTCTAAAAATCAATGCACAGTTCATTTTAATGTCTCCCAATAGATATGTTTGTGTATACATTGCACAATATCCAATAAATTTTTTGAAAACCCTATTAAATATCTCACCCATCATCACTTGAATGGTATAACCATTCCAATATCTAATCTTTTATACTTAGTCACACTCGAAATATAAAATTTAGGGCCCTTTTTCATTAACTTCTTTCAATAACCTAGTGGCATGGTAATTATTACATGAATTGGTTCCACCAACTCTTGGATGAGGCCTTTGTCGTGAGGAAACTCGTGAATTCTCACTCCACTAACATCAAACCCTCATAGTTTATGCCGTTGGTATGAAACAAAAAATTAACCACATAACACTAGACATGAAAATCTCATAACCATTCCCACCAAAACCGTAGTCTTATACTAAATATCATTCCCAAAACATAATCATAGCTTCAGAATATCAATGATTATACTTTTATGAGATTAACAACATTCTATAAACCCAATGATATTACCAATACATTTTCTTAAAACTCATACCTAGTCATTAACAAGACTATAAGGAAAAATTTATACCCATTATTTAGTGAACATAATAACCATACCCAATTAACATCAGTTAATACTCATACCTCATACTTTTCTAGTTACTTATTATAACCTAGCTACTTGAATACTTATGTCAACACTAAACCTTAACCTCGTCTATCTTGGGTTCACCGTATTGGCCACAATTGATATTTTATAAATTCATACCAGTAATAAGGTTCAAAAAATAGATTAATAAGTCATATCCTCACCATATAATTTCACTTTTTTATCCATGAGCACAAACCTTCCTAAAAAATCTTACCATACAACATTGATACTAAATCTCCCTACATGTATTTATTAAATTCATAAATACATTGAGAATATTACAAGGATTATATAATACTAAGGTTCCTTGTGCAACCACTTCCCATATCTAATAATAATCCATCACTTTAACACATGACCTTAATGGATATAACTCATGATAAGTAACCATTCTTAATATTACATGGATCATAAACTCTAATATGTTTTGAACAATTACTAGTCTCACTAGTAGATAAAAGATATCATCAATTATAAATTTATCATATTCAAAGAAATCAATATATTCCTAAGACGTCATGTTGATCTACTCAACCTTTTAGTGTCCCATCAAACTCAACATTCATCATACCACAATTCACCTTCCAACAAAAGATTAAAATTCATCACTCACATGACCAGATCGTCTATGCATATTGACCATCTCTTAATCCATCAATCATTTACAATCACAGTCTATAGAACATGCCTCATAGATAGGCCATGTCTCAATATAGTAGTTGTTATCATACAAAGGACTATCACCCTCAAACCAACACATGGTATAAAATCAAGGACCATCATATTTTTCCATTCTTTAACCACTCTAAAGAGTTTCACACTTATCCACTATTATCTTTTATGAAGTCACCATTCATGCGTGATCGTTATCCGAGTCTATTAAAAAACTGTAACCTGACCACATGTAATGAGGAAAAATAAGGAGTCCTAAAAATCACCATAGTATATAAGAACATTTAAAATTCATACCCTAAAAACATGTTTATAGGGATCATAAACACACATCCCAAAACATCAAAACCCACACACTATAATGGTTTCATATTAAACAAAAATTCATTTCCATTCTTTATTGTGAACTCACCTTGAGGAGTCATGTTTCATTCAAAACTAAATCTCTCTATCTGAGATATATCCAAAAAATATATCCATCGACAAACCACACATGTCTTCCAAGTAAAATTATGCCTAACTAATCTCAAATATTGACTTCTGAATTCAAATTTAATTCCATATCAAACCACACACAATCCAGCTTAATGATAAAATTATGTATTTATATTAACATTAGAGAGTGTTCAAAATGACACTCTCAATGATTCATCACAACTAAATTATCATACTATTAAATCAGTAATATTATGTGAACCCATAAACTATCAAACAACATAATTAAATTTAAAACATTGTGAATCATAGTAACAATAACCAAGGTTCACATGACTAATTAACATCTTACCATGCCCCCTATGTGTGTGAGACCAAATAAAAAACAAGCACTATCCATGGTCTCACATCAAAAACACCTAAGGCATCACAAATCCAAATTAGATATGTGATAACACCCTATAAAAGTTTCATCTATATAAAATGAAGTATATGCCCATGATTTATTTCTTTGAAGGAACTCACAATCATGGGATAGCCCATTTCTAGGATAACCCTTTCTATCACAACTAATCCTGAATAATAACAAGAAAAAATATTACTAGTCAATTATAACACTCAAATCAAAAATATCTGAAGCCTTATCTAAATATCACAAGGGTATCCCATCTAGTTCAACGGTCAACAATCACTTAGGTCATTTCTTATATAGTAACATACACAATCTCTTCTTATATTCCATAAATAAAATCACATATTATAACTCCTATTTTGGGGATATCATATTATCACCCATCACATACCCAAGGTAACAACCCACTTCAAGGTACTCATCTTTACTATGAATTTATACTCAAAGAAACCCCTCTATGAGGATCTAACTAACATATATGTTCATATTAGAGTATCTCACTATGAGGATCTATTCTTGAAAAAACATTACTAACTAGTTCAGTTAAATAAATTTCAACCAATAAATTATTTTGGAGAACACAAAATAATATATCATTAGTATTTTAATCTTCTAAACAACTATTATTTATTATAATAAATATCACAATGATTTATAACAATTCACATGTCATGTGAACCTATGTGTTGGATATGATTCATAATAACCCCCTCTATTAACACCTCGATCAAAGGGGAAAATCATAAATCCAAAATAAAGCATCATATTCAATAGAAGTTCAAAAACTCTAACATCAAAAAATTGAATAGAAATTGTAATTCCCTAGTAACGTAGACTTTATCTCATGAAGTTTCTGGATAGACACAAGCATAGTGTCTATCGATAGTCTTGACCATTCCTATCACTAAAATACTATATCACAAATATTACGATGATGAAACGAGGCTCTGATACCACTATTTAATGTCTTGAACTCGATCGCATGGTTAGTAACTGGACTAGAGAACCACATGACATCATGCATTCCTACTTGTATGATAGAGTTTACCAACAAGAAAAGTGTGTATTTGGTGATACTATTGAGAAACAATATCCTCTCGTACATAAGGATATAAAACAAAACAAAAGTAACATATGTTGGATTTGGTGTTTTAGAACCATATATTTGTACTTTATATTTAATTTAACTTAAAATAAGTGAATATTAATTAAACATAATTTTATATATTGTTTATTTTCGGTATTAATTTAATGTAATTATTTCTTAGAGTATTCATCTCATTCATAATTTAATAGTAGTTCTCTACCATGATGAGAAACTTAAAGTCCAATGATGATAATATTAAATATAGATATATGGTTGGATAAAATTATATGATGGGACACATAGAATGTTGACTATCAGGTGTGAGTAACCATAAGAATACGAAAATTCTTCTCATTATGTTATTATATAGTAATTTCCTAGATGGGAGATTATGATAACATACCCCCCGACAAGAATTCTTCACATTTATGTGTCATTTTATATTCTTATCTGTGAGAAAGTCTAACGGTCCAAAGAATTTTAAATTATAATTAATACATGTCATGACTCACACAAGTTGATGTATTTTTTAAACCATGATGATATAGCTCTTGGAAATTATTGATATATTAGTTTCATCATGGGTGATGTGTTATTAATTAATTATTCAAAGAAGGATTTATTGTTACATATCAGTTAAATAAAGAATATGACATTATCATATTTATTAAAAATTTTGAATTTAATATTTATTATACTTCAATGGTGATTCTCTGTCTGATAGAATACTTAACATTCAACAATTGTTTTCTTTTAAATCTTACGTTTCACACAACTTTAAGTTATACAGAAAAATAATAGAATAATATTATTATTTTAAATGGTAGTTAACACTTAGCCATTGTATTGTCCGGAATGAACAGAACTAACTAAAATATTATTCAAAAAAAGTAAATGTTTTTTCTTTTATCCAATAATTCTTAGAGTCATAAAATAAGAATGAATTTTATTTAAAGCAAGAAATACTATAGTATTCTTTAAAAGGTCGATTTACCATCTTTTGATGATGAACCTTTTTTAAATATAGTTTTTATCACATTTATATATTCTATTTTACAAAATAAACTTCTTATTTAGAATAAGGACATCAAAATTTACTTTGGGTAATTATTTTTTATTTTTATGATAAAGTTTATTTTTTAATGAATAGTGAAAAATACTTCATTTTAAGTCAAAACTGTCTTTTTATCTGATTTATTTAAATGTTTTTATTGTCTTTTTAAATGGGTTTTGAAGTGTAATTGGATTATATTTTTACCATTTAATCCAATTTTGGTAATTAGAAGTAATTTTACTTTGAAATTGGACATAAATACATGTCAATCGTTTTGTAGTTTTTACTTCTTAAAAACAAGCTTTCTATTTTTGACAATGGAAATTAATTTTTAATTAATTAATGATACTTATATATTTTTAAATTGGTAAAATAGGCATCATTTTTTAATTTCAAATATCAAAATTTTCTTGGGGTGAATTTTTGGTATTTTTCTGAAAACATTCAATTTTTTATGAATAGTGAAAAACACTACTTAGTAGTTAAAAACCCTACTTTTCCATTTAAATGAAATTTTACTACTTCTGTGAATTGAATTTAAAAAATCCAACATACAAAATTGTCATCAGTATGAAAAATGTGGTTCAATATGACGAAAATAATTTTTCGTGAGTAGTAACTTTTGATTTCTATTTACCGTGGTTAAAGGTTAATAGGGTAATTCAAGTTAAACATTATATTATAATAATATAAAATTACCTTAAAACTTGTACTAACCATATTGGATGATTCATGTATGAATAATAAAATCCTTTTGTGTGACTTGTGTCTTTTTAAATCCTATTGGGTGAGATAATTACATTAATAACTTTTTATTTAAAGTAAAAATAAAAATATCATAAACATATATTGTTTTACTAAAGCAATTCTAAAGTGGGGTTATATAATTGATATATTTGACTATAAATATTCATTATAAATATAAAAATATTTCCTACATCATGATAGTTTATTTATAATTTATTGATATCAAATAAATAAATTTATTTATGAAACAATGATGATGTAATGATTGCCTCACTAATGAATGTTTTAAATAAATGAGATTATAAATATTAAAATAAATTTATTTTGTAATGTTTTATTCCATCCACGAATTTTAGAGATGCTTATGACTTTTTATCTTTGAATTAGTGAATTTTTTACTAAATAATCAATTTTTATTGGATTGTTTTTAAAAAGTCATGATATGAATAGTAAAGAATTGACATAAATGAGTTTTTAAATAAATTAATATTTTATTAATGATAAAATAGTCCTAAAAATATAATATTCGTCCAAATGACATGTATTTTGTTAAAAATGTCGTTAATGATCCATTTTGTGTTGCTTTAAATTTTATAGTAACAATATTAACCATACAGTATGAATATACAAGAAGACATGGTAAAAGTTAAATTAGATAACTAAGGGTTAAAGCTAAATGATAAGGATAGAAATGAAACAAAAACTTGTCTAAAACCTATTGGTTGATATGATTTATAATAATATTCATAGTATCATTAAATTTAATTAGTTATGGAACTTTATAATATGAAAAAAAAATTATAATCAAATTATACTTTCAAGCTTCCCTAAAGAGCCTCTCCCACCCCTTATAAAAGGTCACCACCTCTAACAAATTACTCATACCTCTCAAACCCCTTGTCTCGTCCAAAAAATATCCAAATAATCTCCCAATATCCCTATATTACTCATATAATACATATCTTATTAATGAGGTAATTCAAGGGATCACATTGGCTCAAATCAAAATAAGTTACCAGATTTAAAGGTAATGTCTCCTCTCAAGTTCATTTCATTTATTTATATTCTCCACTCCCTATGGTATTCTTGTTATTTGTTTACATAACAACACCAGTATAATAAATATACTATGTTTCTTTTATTATAATTATTCAAACTACATTTACACACCTCCATCTAATGGATTTAGAACATACTTTTTCTGTGGATGGTGAACTATTGCCTCAAGAAACGATGATTGTTCAATCTTCTCCTACCACCTCTCATTGTGGAAATTATGATGACACAATATTTTTACGTGTTATATATTATATTTATATTGTATCTATGATTATTTATTTTTAATTTATATAATACCTTTATGGTTTCCATATTGGGTAAATATGATAATTTCATTTGAGGAAGGGCGGACTACCTCCCCCTCAAAGTCATATGAATCGTCAATACCATACATGGAATGTATAAAGATTGGTGTTAATGAAATCATGTAACATATATGAAACATTATATTATAATTTAATAATAATATACCTATGTATAATTTGGTTTTCATTCTTTTAAAAATGAAATGAAAGCAGCTTTCATGCGTACGTACGACTTACCGTCTCCATGAACGGTGCATTTCATTACTTATATACAAATGATATAATCTATTATAAATACATATATACTAGATATATATTATATATATTATATCTAAATCATGAATATCATTCTGTAGATAATGTAATTTTTACCACATGGAAAATTTTTAATTATAACAAGATCATTTTTGACTCAAGTACCTAACATCGACAAAAAAAACCGATATGAACTTGAATAATTATATTATTATTAGAGAAATTTAATAAGTGATATAAAAAAGAATAATAAACTTTAAAAAAATTGAAGTAATTATAATAAAATTATGTTTATTCTTTAGGGAGATAAAGAATGAACAAGACAAATCAGACACAATGTAAGAGGTTATCATATCACTTTTTATTCCAATGAGATTCAGGCTATATTTGCCACTATTTACTTTTTGTGATGTATGTACTAATCATGATTGTATTATTTGTTTAATATAATTTAATTAATTGGTATTTACATATTCATTGTGTGCTCTTTCCTTAATGGGATGTATGTTTCATATGTTACCTAATCGGTAAGGGAACCTTTCACCGCACTCTTTTAGTTAGTTACTTCTTTTATGTCATGTCTTTTACTTTCCATTTTCTTATGTTGGAATATATTCTTCTATATACTTATTGCAGTAAATTTTATCTCCAAGTGATGAGATTCCCTTTTTTCTCTCATCAACTCATTTTATTAATTTTAAAGAGACGTCGTTATGTTGTCGAATCTCTATAAGAGAACTTATTATCCCAATTTCAATTCATTGGGTTAAACTTATACTTCTTGATTATATCATTCTATGAATATGTGTGAATGAACTATTTTTTATTTACACTTAATATCCACTTATATTGTGTGTATTCTTATTTTTCACGCATAGTTATGTCATTGATTTGTCTTTAATCTAAGGATATGATCTTTGCAAGGGACTTTGTCTCAATTTACATTCCATTAAGACATATTTGTTTTTATACACCAATTAACTTTTATATAGTTTATATAATTCACTTTTATATATTATATCATGAATATTCTCATTCTCATGATATTATATGGTTTGATTAATTTTATTCCTCAATTATTTTTATTCAAGCATCTTTTATTTAGTTACGAACTTTTAAACTAATATATCATTTTAAATGTCTTAAAGATTTATTCCTATAAATATTTCTGATTAATTTCCATGTTTTTAAAATGATTTTAAAGATTTATTTATATGGACATGAATGTTTTGAAACTGAAATTTCTTTCAAAAGCTTCAAAGTGGAATGGGACACTTTGATTCAAAAATATCTTTATTAAATGTTTTAAATGGTTTGACAAAGCATTTATTATGTCAATATCTTGAAATGATATATTGTGAATGAAATGTGGAAATTTTATTTTTCCTATATGATATTTTATGTGTTATGAATATGTTATGGTTATTGGGCATTTTTTACGTATACTGGTGGTTCCGTGATAATCCTAGGGTGGGTGAGCCTTATATAGCTCTCCAATGCATTGGGTTACATGAAAAAAGTAAATGTTAATGTTTCCCCTAATATATTTAGGGAATATACTATGATGGGTATTCCAAACATAACTCCCTATGCATTTGTGATAGCTACAATGTAAGTATGATATGGCTTCCACAAGTTACATTTACGATTTATGATTTCCATGTGTTATTCATAAATCTTATGATTTTGTGAGGTATGTTAAAGATATTATGTTTTAAGATTGAAATATATGATTTCATTGATTTGTATGTATTCATGGACTAATTTTTTCTTTCCTTATTTTATATCCATTACTGAGATTTTTATGCTCATCCCATGTTTTTGAAATTTTTTCCATAGGACATAAAGATGAATAGGGTCAATGATGGGATCAATGAACATTCATGTTGTCTAAGACATAGAACTAGACAAGTTTCTTTTTTTAAGAATTTTTATTTTTCAAAAAAAAGGATACTAAGTAGAAGTGTCTACATGTAATATTATTGTTTTTATCTATAAGTTATGAACTAATTATCTAAATCTCTACACCTGAAAATAACCTCAATGTCAAATCTTGACTTTACTTAAGATTATGTATTGTTTAAGGTTGGGTCCTTATAGTTGGTATCAGAGTTCAGTTTAGATAAATTTGGAGTTTAGGGTGTTATTTAAGAATAAGTGACATAACCATAATGGTTATCATATTAGAAAGAGTCATAGTTATTTTAGAGGTGATAAATGGTTCTTACATTTTGGGATGAAAATTGAAAGGTGTTAGATAACATTTGAGGATAAAATATGTTATGGTTATTTTTGCAAAATTTATCTCATTTTGGGAATGTTATAAAATTATATGGTTTTAGAAAAAGGATAACCTATAGGAAGGGTGACAACCCGTCACATCCGGAAAGGCTGTGGGGATCAATCCCACAACCAATGGGTGACAAGGGTGCGTTGCCTACCACTGGCCAACGTGAAGTCCTTGGTTAGTATGACTTATTATTTTTTGTAAAATAATTTTATGGATCAAGAATAATTTTATTTTATAAACTTATGTTTTATCAAATTGATATCCTTAGTATAAGAAAATGATTAAGTGATTAAGTGATAAAGGTTAATTTGGAATACATTCTCTCTTTTTAGAACACTATTTGTTTAAGTAAAATAAAACACTATGGGATCTCATTTATGGAGTAATGGATGAAATTTTATTTTGGAAGAATCTATGTTTTTATTGTGGACATAAGGAAATTTGGGTTATTTATGGAAATTATTAACCTATCATAGAGAATATTATATTTGGTGAGTTACACTTTAGTATGACACTTTAAGAGTAGTCAATGTTATTTTGAGATAAATGTTAATATTTACTATAGAAGACTATGTGATCAAATCCTTTTTAATTTTGGGTTTCAATATTATTTGGATTATTTTGAAGAATTTTAAGGACAATTGTGTGTTTAATGGAATTTGTTGAACTTTGGGTATTGTTTGTTCAATTTTGGAGATTAAGAGTAGTATTTATTTTTATAAAATATTATCCTTTTTTGGGATTACCTGATCTTGTACAAACCATTTTGGTTTTGGTTAATGTCTAAAGATAGGAGAAATATATAGTTCATCTTTTTTGGATTATTTTATTCTATAGAAGTTAATTCTCTCACTTTAGGTGTGACCGGGTCATCTTGAATACTCATTGTTTGGAGAAAAGATGAGTTTTTGGTAGAAAATTATTAAAGGATGAAACTATACTTGAAAAGTAAGTATATTTCCTTATGTCCTTTGTAAATATCATAAGAAAATTATCCAAATTTATGAAATGAAACATAAAATAAAAACATTGTCTTTTTACCTTTCCTACAAGGACACCAATGTCCATTTAACCCATCACAGGTTTGGGTTTTTCTTATTGTTAACATTCTCATAATCATGTTTTATATCATTCTCTATCAGAACTTGATGGTTATTTTTCTCTTCTATATCCATGTTTTCAAGGAATCCTAGAATGTGTTATCTCAAGTGACCTTTGTACTTATCTCTCTTTATTTTTTAAGTGATAGTTTTATTGACTATTTTTTTCGATGTGGTACTTTCAATGAAGTTTCTAGGCCTAATTTTAAAATTGATAGGGATAAATTCCTAAAAGGGGGATGGATGTAACATCCTATCAAAATAAAGAATATGAAATTTTCATATTTAATAATATTTTTGAATTGAATATTAATTTCACTTTAATGTGGATGTTACGTCTAATATATTAACCAAAAATAAAAATGGGTTTCTTTGAAATCTTATGTTGCACACAACTTTGAGTAATACCGAAAAATAATATTATAATATTATAATATTAAATGGTAGTTAACTCCTAGCCATTGTATTGGAAAGAATGAATAGAACTAACAAAAATATGATTAAAAAATTTTGTTAAATGTTTTTACATTTATCCAATAATTCTTAGAGGCTTAAAATAATAATGAATCTATTTTAAGCAAGAAATACTCTAATATTCTTTAAAAGGACAATTTACCGCCTTTTGGCGGAGAACCCATTTTAAATATAGTTCTATAAAATTTATATGTTCCATTTTACAAAATAAACTTCTTATTTAGAAGAGAGACATCAAAATTTACTTTGGGTAAATGTTTGGTATTTTACTGATAAAGTTTGTTTTTTAATGTATAGTAAAAAATATTCCATTTTCAGTCAAAATTATCTTTTCATATAATTTATTTATATGGTTATATTATATTTTTAAATGGTTTTAAAGTTCAATTAGATTATATTTTTACCATTTAATCTAATTTTTGTCATTAGAATTAATTTCACTTTGAAATTGGACATAAACACATTTCAATCTTTTTGTAGTTTTTACTTCTTAAAAACACACTTTCTAGTTTTGACAATATAAATTAATTTCAAATTAATTAATGAATATTCTATGTTTTTAATTTGGTAAAATATATATCATTTTTGATTTTTTTATATCAAAATTTTATTTGGGTGAATTTTTTGTATTTTTTTGAAAACGTTCAATTTTTTATGAATAGTGAAAACACAACTTAATAGTTAAAAAACATGATTTTTTAATTTAAATGATATTTTACTACTTCTGTGAATATAATTTCAAAAATAAAACATAAATGGTTGTCATCAGTTAGTAAAATGTTGTTCAATAGGATGAAAATAATTTTTGGTGAATAATAACTTTTGATTTTTATTTACCGTGATAAAAGGTAAATAGGGTAATTCAAGGTAAAAATAATATTATAATATTATAAAATTACTTTAATACATGTCTTAACCTTATTGGATGAGTCATGGACGACCAATAAAATCCATGGTTGAGACTCTTGTCCTTTTAATGCCACCTGGATAAAATAATTACATTAATAACTTTTTATTTAAAGTAAAAATAAAAAAATCATAAACATGTATTTTTTGCTAAAACAATTTTAAAGTTGGGTTATATAATTTATATATTTGACTATGAATAGTAATTATAAAGATAAAATTATTTCCAACATCATGATATTTTATTTATAATTTTTAGACATCAAATAAATAAATTTATTTATGACACAATGAGGATTTAACGGTTAACTCATTAATTAATGTTTTAAATAAATGAGATTATAAATATTGAAATAAATTTATTTTGAAAACTTTTAGGCCATCCAAGAATTTTAGAGATTAGGATTACTTTTATATTTTAATTAATGAAGGTTTTTTGAAATAATCATGTTGAATTGGATTTATTTAAAAAGATGTTATATTAATAGTATAAAAATTGACATAAATGAGTTTTTAAATCAATTAATATTTTATTAAATGATTAAATAGTCTTAAAAATATAGTATTAGTCCAAATGACATATATGATGTTAAAAATTTCATTAAGGATCCATTTTTTGTCACTTGAAATTTTATAGTAACTATATTAACCATATAGTATGAATATACAAGAAGACATGGTAAAAGATAAATTAGTTAACTAAGGGTTAAAGCTAAATGATAACGTTAAAAATGAAACCAAAACTTTTATAAAACCCCTTTGTTAATATTATTTCTAATAATAGTCATTTTAACTTAAAATGTAATGAGTTATAGACCTTTTGAATCAGAAAATACTTTTATAATAAAATAACACTTTCAAACTGTCCTAAAGAGGCCATCCTCCCCCTTATCAAAGGCCACCACCTCTAACCCATTACTCACACCTCTCAATACCCTTGGATAGTCCCAAATATGTCCAAATAAGCTCCCAACATCCCTATATTCATATTATTATCCTTTACCTAGGCAGAAGGAAATTCAAGAGATCCCTTTGGCTCAAATCAAAAGAAGTTACCTGATTTAAAGGTAACGTCTACTCTCTAGTTCTTTTCTTTTATTTTCTTTATCCACTCCATATGATCATATTATAATTTTTTTACATAACAACACCAAGATCATAAATATTCTAGTTTAATTTTATGAGAATTATTTTAACTACACTTACACACACATCCATCTAATATATTTAGAACATACTGTTTCTGTGGACAGCGAACTACTGCCTAACAAAACGATGATTGTTCCATCATCTCCTACAACCTATCATGGTGACCATTATTATGTAACTATATTTATATGTATTATATATTATATTGATATTTTCTCTATGCTTCTGTATTTTTCATTTATATAATACCTTTATGGTTTCCATCAAAGTGATATGACTCGTTAATACCATACAAGGAACGTATAAAGGATGGTGTTAATGAAGTTATGTAGCATAGATAAAATATTTTATTATAATTTAATAATAATATAACTATGTTTCATATGGTTTTAATTCCTTTAAAAATGAAAAAAAATGAAATGAAAGTAGCATTTATGCGTACATATGGCTTACCATCTCCATGAACGGTGCATTTCATTTATTATATCCAAATGATATGGACTATTATAAATACATATAAACTATATATATATATATTATATCTAAATCATGAATATCATTCTAGAGATAATGGAATTTTGACCACATTAACAATTTGTAATTATAACAGGTTCATTTTTGACTCAAGTACCGAACATCAACAAAAAGACTGATATGAACTTGAATAATTATATAATTATTTAAGCAAGGTAATAAGTTATATAAAAGGAATTATAAACTTGAAAAAATTTATTAATTAATTATAATTAACATAATTTTATTATTTCGGGAGATAAGGAAGGAACAAAACAAGTCGGACACAAGGTAAGGGGTTTTCATCTCACTTTTTATTCCTGTGAGATTCATGATATATTTGACATTATTTCCTTTTGTTAAGTGTATGTACTGACAATTATTGTATTATATGTGTAATATAATTTAATTTATGGGTATTTACATCTTAATTTTATGATCCTTCCTTCATGGGGTGTATGTTTCGTAAGTTACCAAATCGGTAAGGGAACCTTTCACCGCACTCTTTTAGTCAAAGACTTATTTTATGTCATGTCTTTTAATTTCCATTTATTTATGATGGGATATGTTATTATATATTATTATTGAAGTTAATTTTATGCCCATGTGATGAGATACCATTGTTTCCCTCTTCAACTCATTTTCTGAATTTTAAAGAGATGTCATTAGGTTGTCGAATTTCTGTAAGAAAACATCTTAAACCAATTTCAATTAATTGGGGGTAGACTTCTACTTACTAATTATGTAGTGAAATTAATATTTTTTAGTGATGTTTGAATGTTTTAAAATTAATATAAACTTATTTTGGGTGTATTATTAATTTTCACACACAATTATGTCATTGATTAGTCCTTAATCTAAGGATATGATCTTTTCATGGGACTTTGTCCCAATTTACATTCCATTTTGACTTATTTTTTGTTATACACAAATTCACTTTTATGTGGTTTATATACTTCCCATTTACATATTATATCATGAATATAATTATTATTATGATATTATAAGCTTTTATTAATGTTATTATTCAATTATTTTTATTCAAATTTCACTCATTTGGTTAGGAACTCTTTAACTAAAATATCCTTTTAAATGTTTTAAAGATTTATTCTAAAAAATAATTCTCATTAATTTTCTTGTTTTAAAATTTTTTTTAAGGATTTATTTATATGTACATTAATTTTTTGAAACTAACATTTCTTTCAAAAGCATCAAAGAGGTATGGGACACTTTGATTCAAAAATCTTTTTATTCAATGTCTTAAATGGTTTTGAAAATAGTTTTATAAAGCATTGATTATGTGAGTATCTTGAAATGATATATTGTGATTGTAATGTGGAAATTTTATCTTTCCTTTATTCTTGTTTTATATGTTATGAATAAGTTATGGTTATTGGGCATTATTTTTGTATACAGGTGGATCTATGATAAACCTAGGGTAGGTGAGCCTGAGATAGCTCTCCAATGCATTGGGTAACATGTAAGGGGTATAAAATAATGTTTCTCTTTAGATATTTAGGGAATATACTTTGATGGGTATTCTAAAATTAACTCCCTATGTATTTTTGATAGCTATAATTTAAATATGATATAGATTCCACAAGTGACCTTTATGATTTGTGATTTCTTTGTGTTATTCATAAATCTTATTATTTTTTAAGGTATTTTAATGATATTATGTTTTAAGATTGAAAAATATGATTTCTGTGATTTTTATGTATTTAGAGACAAATGTTTTGTTTCCTTATTTTTTATCCCTTACTGATATTTTTATTCTCATCCCATGTTTTTGAAACATTTTCCACAAGAGGTAAAGATGAATAGGGTCAATGATGGGATCAAGGAAAACTCATGTATTCTAAAACATAGAATAAGAAAATTTTCTTTATTTTAAGAATTTTTATTTTATGAAAAAAATGGATACTGAGTAGAAGTTTCTACATGTAATATTCAAGTTGTTATGTATAATTTATCAAATAACTGTCTAAATATCTAACCCTGAAAGTATCTTCAATTTCAATTCTTGACTTTACTCAAGATTATGTAATGTTTAAGGTCGGGTACTTATATTTACCCATTCTATATTTTTGGAATTTTATATCTTATCCCTTTGATTGGAATGGAAGGGTCACATTAAATATCACATCTATGATGTAATGATATGTTTATTTCATAAATTCAAAAAAAAAATGTATCATGAACATAGGTTGATGATATGTGTATACCAATTTCTTGATGAGATATTGTGGAAAAGAGATTATATTTTGTAGTAATTGTTCATGTGTGGTTATTGATGTTGTGACATTAACTTATTTTTCTTGGTTTCCTTAACCCATTACTAGATAATAATATTGGATTTAAATGAATCCCACCAAATTCCAGTGAGAAATAATCCTAGAGGATCTTAGAATAGGTGTTTCAATTGATCTATATTAAATTCTATTTTAATTTAATTATTAGAAAAAATTTAATTCTCAGGATCGGGGAAAAATTTTGTTCATGTTTTATTGCTCACAAATATTTATAATATATTTTTTCATAGGGTAATTTAATAATTACATGAACATATAACATTTATTTATTTCTTTTTATTAATAAGGTAATAAATGATTATTTATTAATTAATTAATAATTAATTTAATTACATTAATATTTCATAAATATTAATTCAACATATTGTGAATAAAATATTTATTTTATTTATAGAATATATAATATTTATTCACCAAACTGTTAATATAATATTTATTTATGAATAAATATTTAATTTAATATTTATTCCATTATTTGATAAATGTCGATCATGATGATTTGACCAAGACTGTGTTGGGTGATGAATATTAATTCGTAATCTGATTAAATAATTTTTATCATTGTATCAGTTAGAACATGCCATAAAATTATAATATAAAGATTATTATTTGGTATGGGATGAGATAGGGTATGTTAAATTATTCAAGGGTTGTTTTTTAATTAAATAATATTTTTAATTTAACCCTAACTCTATAAATAGATATCTACATCTATTGTGTGGGGTTAACCGAGAATGGAAAATTAGTGTTCATAGCATATTTGTCTTTAGATTCCTTCAACTCTCATACTATAAAGAATGATAAGATAAAGAGAGATTCCTTCAAGACTAAAGCAACTAGAAGTGATGAAGACAAACAACCCAAGATGATTGATCAACTATGATAGCACTCATCAATAGATTAGTGTTGTTTCGATATCAAATGATCACAAGTGGATCACCAGTAGAGGGGATCTATTTTGGGTCCTTCCTATGCAATAATGATAATATGGTAAAAGGATTTTGAAGGATCAAGAACTTTATCAAATAAAGATCCTAAGATAAGGTAATGTATCTTCTGGTTAGTTAAAATTAAATATAAATTTTACATGAAAAAACATTTTCTTTTGGTTCTAAGATTTCTTTGTCAATATTTGGTGAAAACATTCATTAGTCGTGATATTAATGTCTTGTACAATATTTGAATGATCCATAATATCTAAAAAAAACCATAATTAATTTAAACCTAAAAAAGTAACTTCCACAATATTTGGAACCATCAACTGGTATCAGAGTGATCATGTTTAAATTTACAATTATTTTTTGTTTTTGATTGTATATATTCAATTGTGGTTAATTTCCAGGTTATTTGTTCTTTAATATGATGTTTATTTAACTTTATTTAAAAATTTAATATTCTTAATTAAAGGTTCATATTTTTTAAGGAAAAAACATATGAATAATTAATAGATATTCTATCAAGAAGTGAAAAATATTTTGGATAGTATATTGGGTCACACAGTATATAGCTGGAGTATACGTTTTATACCCAAGTTCACTACACCTGGATGTGTCATGGGATAGAGGAATTTCTAAAAATTTATTACATGTTTCAATATGTTTATTTATCGAAAGAACCTATAAAATAGTTTTCATACAACATTGTAGGTATCAGATATACACATCGTGTAGTCTACAGGGTTTGGCGGTGAAATTCATGCTAACTGCATGGTCAAATACATGGTTTATATAGCATGAGACTGACATACTGGGACATTAATGAAACACATGATGTGTATATGGAATATATGTTGTGTGAATATTTAATACCTATGTCTAAAAAAACCAAGTCAAATGGAGAGTTATGTTGCAACATAAAAAATCAAACTGCATTGTAGGTAGCTCACTAGTACATTCCATGTAATCCAGCCAATATACAAGATGAGTCATAAGGAATTTATCTCGGATACATGACAGGTAAATAACATGATGGATATCTCAATAGTACACACCATGTAGTATCCCAATAAAGGATAGAAATAAATTACACTAAAACAATTCATAATAGAATTAAAACCTAATTACATGGTTGTCTCCAAATGTGTTTGACTATGTAATAATGGTTTTTAAGAATTAATAAATTCTCAATTAATTATTTTTAATTACTGGTTATAGTTTTTATTTTCTTTAAATTCATTTATTATGGGTGTCTCCACAAAATATCATTTTGTTATTAAGATAATGTGAATTAATTATTTGATTAATTAATTAATTAGTACCAGCATTATTATTTTAATGATAAATAATAAATTGACGTAAATTTTTTTCTAGTGTAATTTTCCTTATTTTTCATTTATATGACTGGTCATGATCTTTAACCAGATCTTTGTATTAGTTACTAATATTTAATTTATTTATATTTCATGGGTTTACAATTTTTTATTATTAAATTAAATTGTATGTCTTGTGTTCCATTAGTAACAACCTAGAATTTCATTGATGGGATTTTCTTTCTAAATTCATATTTAAGTTATACTTAGTAATATAATATTTTATAATTCACATGCACCTCATGATAGAACCAATTACATTTTATTATAATAATTTGAGCATTACATTTAAAGAATAAAAATCATAGAAATATATAGAAATTATTATAACAGTAAAAATATAAAATAATATTATAATAACAATAATAGTAAAATTTGGTTATGCTTGATCCCCTATAATAATCGCACTCACAGACAACACTGTAGAAATGAAGCAGAATTCTAGTAATTTATTGTGCATTTTAAAAATAAAAATCATAACCATGAGACAAATAAAGGTTAATGAAGAATGAAATTAATATGAGGTATTTATAGAAAGTGGGGAACCTATATGACCATTGCAAATTTGATCATTAGAATAGTAATTTGTCCATTAGAATAGTAACATGAATGTTGAAATAGTAATCTGTCCATTATGAAAAGTAACTAGACTATTTGAATAGTATCCTCACTTGTGGAAGTGTAAATTAATATTTAGGTATCTTATAAAATTAAAATATGATATATTTATATCATGATACAAGTAAATATATGTTTTAAACATGATAAAATAAGTTTTTTTATTTTTATAAAATATATATATAAATATTGTTTTGTTTTTATATAATAATTATAATAATTCAACCTAAAGTTTATTTTTATAAAATGGGTTTACAAATTAATATTAGGTCATATTATAAAGATAATATAATTTTATGATACTTTAATTAAAATTTCAAATTGTTAGAAAAATTTATCATAATATTTAAATTAGTATTTTTCAAATAAATGAGGATTTTATTTATAAATTAAATTTTATATATTTAGAAAATAATTTTGATTAAAATTAAAATAATTTTGATTAAAATTAAAATAATTTTATGAGAATTTTAGTTTTTGATTCTTGTTTTTTGAATATAAGACAATATGGTTTTACTTTTCTATGAGCATCTAAAAATTTCTCAAATGTTGAAACTCTCTGGATCTTTACTCACACTACTTTATAGAATGTTAATATTTTTAATATTTCTAAGCAATCATTTTCCCAAGACTTTATCATTGAGAAAATTCACATTTAATCTACTTTTATTTGTTTTGGGAATAGATACCAAAATAGGATACCCCTTTTTCGTGATCTCTCCCATATTAGCAATAGCATTCATGATCCTTGGTTTATTGTAGGTGACTTTAATGTCATCCTCTCTCCAAGTGAGAAAATACAGCCCTCACCCACCACTATTTCTTAAAATGATTTTAAAGCCTCTATTGAAAATAAAAATCTCATTGAAATAATTATCATTGTTTCTAAATTTATATGGTATAGACAAAATTGCAATATGGTGGTTCCTAGACAATTATATTTGGATTTCACTCATGTTTTTTCCCTTGATAAATGGGAATAACATCTATAGAATCACCCTTCAAAAACTTACTTCTGATCATCATCCCATCTTGGAAAACTTCTATTTCAATATCACCAAGATATTATTAACTTTTAGGTTTAACATTGCTTAGTCTTCACAACCTGATTGCAGAAATGTAATAAAAATTAATGGTCTCCCATAAACAATTTCAATGATTATTTTTTCTTTCACTTTTAAATAAAAAAATCTGAATCAGGGCCTTAACGATTGGTGTAAATTAAAATCTAAACAAATATACAATGACATCATTTTTTTGGAAGAGGAACTTTCCCAAATTCATAATACCACTACTTGTTCTAATTTTTCTTCTAATCCTCAACATGAAATAAACATTAAAAAAAACTTGTTTTATTTCTCAACATCAAGGATAAAATTAGAAAGAAAATATTTAAAACTAAATGGCGCAATGATGGTGATAGAAATACCAAATACTAAAATTTTCTTCAAATAACCAGGATAGCATATAGACATATAGACTTTCTGAGAGATAGGGAAAACCAAATTGATACCAAATAATTTATTTCTAATCATGTCGTCTTGTACTTAGACAATATTTTCAATGGAGATAATATTAATAAAGACCTTTTACCTAATATTATTATGGTTTTGGTGAATGAAGAGGATAACTCCTTTCTCAATAGCATTCCACTATACCATGAGATTAAAGAGATAGTCTTTAGTTTAAATCCTGACAGTGCTCCGAGACCTAATTGTTTCAATAATGGTTTCTATCAGCAATATTGGGATATTATCAAAGATGATGTCTGATTATTGATCACTACTTTTTTTTCTTAAGGAATTCTCCCTCATGGGATGAACTCCCAATTCCTCACCATAATACACAAAGTGGATAATTCTTATGAGATTCATCTCTGAAGACCCATTTCCCTTATCAATTCTCTTTATAAGATAATTACCAAGGTTCTTGAAAATAGAATTTCTTCTATCCTAAAAAAATTGTTTCTTGGAACCAATTTGTTTTTATTAAAGGAAGATCCATCCAAAATTGTATTTTCCTTGCCTGAGAATGCACTAATATTTTGAATAAATCTAGAAGAGGTAGAAATGACACCATTAAACATTAAATTCTTAAAAATTTTGATACCATTGATTGGAGTTTTATTTTAAAATTTCTATGGAGCTTTTGATTTAATCACTTCTTAATTAGTAGGATTAAAACCCTTTTTAATTCATTTTTCATCTCAATACTTGTTAATGACTATCTTAAGGTATATTTTAAATGCACGAAATTGGTCATATTGGGCAACCCTTTTCCTCTATTATTTTCTCAATTGAATGAGAATACTTAATATTATTACTCACTAATCGTGTGGATCAAAATAAGAAAAAACTGATTCATGATTCTAGGAATTTGAATTCCCCCACACATCTCTTATATGTTGTTGACATGATCCTTTTTTACAATGTTCCAAGCAAAATATCAATAATCTTAAAGGTTCCCTCTCACACTATGAATATTTTTCTGAGTAAAACATCATTTGGAGAAAATCCTATAACTTTTTTGGGAGTATATTTCCTTTCAACAGAAAATCCAATATCACAAATGTTTTAGGAATTAAGGAAGGTTCGTTCCCCTTCACCTATATTGGTGTGCCCATTTTTTAGATCAGACCCAAATTTAGTTACTTTTCTACCATTTTTTACCAAATGCTCCACAAACTCTCCTCATAGAAAGTTAAATCCCTATCCATGGCTGGAAGGATCTATTTAGTCAAGTCCATGATTGTTTCCAAAGTGGTTTATTGCATGATGGTTTACATATGGCTTGTTGATCTCTTAAAAATAATTATCATTGACATTAGAAACATTGTGTGGAGTGGAATAACTCTTTAAAGGAAACTGGTGACTACTCCCTAGTCTACCTATTGCAATCCTTTGGATAATAGTGGCATTAGATTCAAAAATCTAAAAAAATTCAATGATTCATTACAGGCTGGACTTACATCGAATACTCTTCATAATAAATCTTCCACCCTTGCTTTCCTCAAAAATAACTTCCCTGATAAACTAAAAAAATGAAAAATAAATTATATGAGATCTTCAATCTGGCCTTTGATTATAAATTCTTTTTCAAACATCATCTCTAACTCTAAATGGATGGTGAACAAAGAATCTACCTTGAACTTCTAGATTTTCAAATAGACCGGTGTTCCTCTCATCTCTATGATTTCCCCACTCAACCTCTTGAACACACTAATATCACCATTAATGATATGATAAACTCTAAAAGATCCAATTTACATGAAAATTTTAAGAAGGTCATTAAAAACTATTCCTTTTCCACTACTGATGATTTTTTAATTTGGGAACTTGTACATAATGGCATGTTTGACTCAAAAACAATTTATAACCATATTCTTTATAACTCTGACAATAACTTGAGATGGCTTAAAAAATTTAATAAATTACAGTTAAAGCCCTCGAGATTAACTATTGTTTGGTGTATTTCACAAAAAAGGGTCTCAACCGGCACTTGAATTAAAAATTTTGGGATTCATCTTTGCTATAAATGTCATCCTTTTTACCAACATAGAGAAGACATTAATCACCTATTTCATTATTTTTCTATGGCAACTACCCTTTGGAATTATGTCTTTGACCTTTCTAAGTGCATATGTCTTATTTATGACTCTATCAACTCCCAAATTCAATGTTTTGTGGATATGAAAGCCTCACACCAATCAGTAATCTTTTCATACCTTCTATAGCTGAGATACTCCATGTGATCTGGTATGATAGAAATTCTCATGTTCATAACAACTACTATTTTAGTTTGAATGCATGTAATATGAGAATACTAATTTCCATTCAAGAAGCTTCCTCGATTAAAATTAATCTTTGAAACAACACTGTTAGAGACTTTGGGAATATCTGATAGCATGGGGTGAAAGGAATCTATCCCCATCCTAGATGCACTTTTGATGTTTTTTGGCAAGATCTTCCCCTATGAGGGATTCAATTTAATGTTGATGGAGATTCTAAAGGCAACCTGGGCCCAATGGGTTGTGGTGCTATCTTCAAAAACCACTATAGGAAAACTCTAGGGTGCTTTTATGAAAGTTGTGGAGTGTCCTCATCTCTGGAAGCTGAAATGATGAGTGTGATTTGTACCATCTCTTTTTCAAAGCAAATTGGCTAGAACAATCTCTCGATCGAAAGTGATTTGACATCCATTATGAAAACTATTTGAAATGGAGTAGTTCACCTTGCATGGATGCTCCCTTTTGATTTACTTTCTCTTTATTATAGAGACTATAAAAAATTCCAACCTTCAGATTCATGTAAGTACTTTCTATAATAATATGAGTGGTTTGGTATTTGACCATAACACCACCCTTTAAAAAAATAGAATTATAAGCTAAATACATGAATTTTTTAGTCATGGATGTTGTCTGAATCAAATAGTTCCATATCAAATGCACCATTTAGAGTATATATATTCAATAATCAATACTATTGATAGTATTAATACAAAATAATAAACTAATGAATATAATATTCCAAAACACCCCGCCCATCCCATTATAAATACCACCCATCGCCACCCCTTTTCCTCAAATCTCATAATCGTTAAATCATGAAACATTTCAACCAAAATCTCCACACACCACTCTTCAAACATCCCTAGAAGCATTTTTATTCCAAAAAATCCAACCCCAAATTTTCCTAAGGAGTTTCTTAAGAATTCTACATTCAATAGAAAAAATTGTGAAACTGTCTCTTTTAAAACAAATCTTATTCTATCATCTTCTTGTCTCCATAATACAATATGAAATAATATTTACAATATTATAAATATACTATAATGTTATTGTGTTAATGTAATGTTAATATTCTAAACTCTTTTTTTCTAAAATGAAAACATCATTTATAATATGGTTTATTCACCACATCCATGAAAAAACCCACTTAGTTTTTATCCACCTCCATCAAGGAATCCTATAAAAATGATTAAAATAACTATATTAAAACTTATTTCATGTTATTTAGTGTTCTAAAAAACATTTAATTAAATAAAATGAATTTATTAGGTAATGTTCAATAAATCCTCCTAAATTAAATGACCATTAACATTTACATATCTACAAAAAGAATCAGACCCATATCGAAACACGAAAGGAAAATCCAGAATATTTCAAGTCCTAGAAGGATATAAATTCCATTTATTTTTAATTTTAAAATTTTATACGCATTTAACAAAAACGTCAATAATTATCCCCAACTTATCTGACCTCATAACCATGGAACAAATGCTCTCAGAATAATGAAATTAAACATTACATCTCCGAGAAATGGTTCTAAATGAACGTAATAAAATTATCATGAATAAAATATAGATTTAAAAGTTTTTTAACTGGGTAATTTATGAATCAAATTTCATTATCCAATATTTTTAGTACAAGTGCATAAAAAATTTGTAACATAAGGAAAGGTATCTCTCTGAACCACCATTTTCTTTAGGTTATGCATTTCTCTCTCTAAATAACTTTATATCTCTCAATTTTATGTTTTGGAATGCCTCTAAATTTATTTTATATGTCTATTAAATATATATCAATATTATTATATATTCCTTTTATATGGTAATATATCCTATAATTTCATTTCTCAAGTTTCTTATGATTATTCCTTAAGATTAATTCCCTTTTGTGGTGCACCGAAGTTTGCACATGTTTTGATATCTACGCCCAGATCGTGCTCTAAAAAATTCAGTAATTTTTTTGTATCATGAGACATTGTTTATGGGATTATGGAGGGAAACTAATCCATTATGGTACTATAACCACCATTTGAAATTGTATTGTTAGTTACCATTGACTTATAGTTATGTCATATTTTATATTGGTACCAATTTCTTATGATGACATGATCTTATGATTCAATAATTTTTATTTTATTCTTATATATGATTATTCATGATCCATGTTTCATTATGGAATATTTTTATGACTTTTAATTGATATGTTATACTTCTATATCATGTTTATTCTCTTAATATGATTTATATATCACCCCTTTTATATATTAACCAGTTTATCCAAAACATATATAATAGTTCAAAAGAATTTAGGAGCTCATTATGGAGATTAAATTAAAAAAGTTTAATTTGAGTTTCATATTGTTGTTCCATGTACCTATTCTTCATAATACACTAGGAATTTAGATCCCTTAGTTATATTTGATGGATATTTATGAAAAAAATCTTGTAATAATATGTACAAAAGTGTCGGGTCGCTATAGTTGGTATTAGAGGATGGTCTATTTATTTTTGGTATTAGGACTCTAATAATTTAGTGAGAACCATAGGGATGATTCAAGTTATATAATAATATCGTATAATTTTAGTGAAGAATAAAATGGATGGATTCCAAGTAATTACATCCCTAGAAGTATATTAGAAGTAGATATGGAACTAGCATAATTGTACATAGGTGAAATAACACTTAAAAGGGTGAATTTGGTATTAAATTGATTGTAATCTAGTGCAAGAAAAATAGGCCTTGTTGTGCACCTAGTTTTACACTCTCAAGGGAAATTATTTTGAAAATTCACAAACTCTTTACGAACCATTAATAATGAATAAAATATTCTGTTAGAAAACACAATATGGAAATTACCATGGATAAGTTAGATTTAAACTTAGAAACTAAAATGTTAGGATTTATATGTCATTTATAAGTTGTTCCTTCTAAGTTCATAGTTTCCCTTTTATATATTAATTAGTTAAAGTAGTCTCATCTTATTTTTTATTTTAGTTAATAGTATGAAATATGTGGAACCATGTCAATAACCAATGTGATAGGAAATTTGATTCCTATTCTTATGATATACCAACTCCTATGGGAGTAGGAGAGGAGAACTTCATGGAAGTACTAGAAAAGATAAATATTTCTATGAATAATAACATCAATCACTTGGAACACCATTGTTATCCAAATAAAGAGAGAGTCTTGGTCGAGTCCTATATAAGATAAAGGTCTCTAAACTTATGTAGATATTATAATCCCCTCATTATGGTATAATGGATTAAATCCATTAATAATATATTTGCATTCTTTTAATTTTTGGAATAATATAAAGTCATGATGGTTATATATCATCTTAAAGGGGAAGTTGATATGTTGTGGAAAATAATCAAAACATAAATTCCTAAGAGAATATTGATTCCATATCATGAGAATAATTAAAAGAATATTTTTCAATAAATATTTTCCCAAAACTCTCTGTCCTAAAATGGAGAGAGAGTTCCTCAGACTTAAGAAAAATGAATGTGAGTTTATTAGGGTGTGTGAGGAAAACATTACAAGGCTTCAATATATGCCTCTATTTTTTCATCAATATTGAAAGTAAAGTGGACCACTTTTTTATTGGGCTAATTAGATTATTTAAAAAACTTTAAAAATTTGAGCCTTTGATAGCTATAAATATATTTTTCATTATTTCATTAAGTTTGATGTGAATATTGCTGACTCTTAGTGATATCTTGTTCTTAGATATTAAAAGAATAAAATAGTGTTTTCTTTGGGAGGATTAATGGATAAATCTCATAGTGGAAAGAAAACCCAACATCCCACATATCAAAAGTGTGGTAATAAGCACTCTATAAAATGGCTAAAGGCAAACAGATGATGCTTCAAGTGTGAAAAAGTGGGGCATAGAGATAATGAATGTTAATGGGATATGAAGAAGAGCATAAATTTGATAGAGGAAAAAAGGTTTATATCAACACTCAACATATAATATAGTTTTTTAAATTCAAGACACATGATCATTATATGAACCCATTCCCCAAGACAAGGGATGTCGAAGACAATCAAAATCAATAACCTTTAAGACCTAAAGATCAAGGATGGGTGTATAATATCACTACTACTGAGGTGGACCCTGATAACAATGTGTTAATAGGTATACTGGTTATTCATTAAATAATAGAAAACAAACTTTTTGATTCTGGTTCTACACATTATTTCATATATTGAATGTTAAGTAGAACTATTTAAAACCCACCTCAAAAATATGGGGTTGATCTATCTGTGAGAACATAAAATAGAGAAATCATTTCACCCCAAGTATATAACACCTCCATGGTAAATTTTTGTGTGCTAAACCTCCCATAAAATCTTTTGTTCCTCACTTTAGTTTAGTTTGATTTTATATTGAGAATCTACTGGAATATCTTATATAAAGAAAATATCAATTGATGGGAGTGTGTGATCACTCTTTACATCCTGAGTAATCCTCTAATTTTGTAAAATTTTAAGGAGAAGGATGAATATCATTTGGAATATTTATCTCAAGTGTGGAAATTATTTCCTTATTAGAAATAAAATATAACCCAAATGATTTAGGTAAATAATATAATTATGCTCAAAGAAATTCCTATTATGATGGATTATGCTAATGTATTCCCTAAATAATTTTGTGGTCTTCCTTCTAACTGAGTGGTTGATTTATCAATTTAACTTATACCTGGATATCTTGTAATATCCAAGACTCCCAAGAGAGTGGATTTCATTAATATAAAAGAACTAAACAAGCAGTAATAAGAGAATTTGGAAGAGGGTTTTATATGCCCTAATAATTCATTGTGGGGTTCACTGATCCTCTTAATCAAGAAGAATAATGGGAAAAAGCACATTCATATTGATTATTGTGAAATCAACAAAAATATGATAAAGAACTATTATTTCTTTTGTTGGATATATGATTTTTTCTATCAACTATGTAGGGTCTAGTATTTCTCTAAGGTGGAAATTTGGTTAGGATATCACTGATTTAAGGTGAATAAGGATTATATTACCAAGACTACCTTTAAAATAAGGTGTGTACAATATGAGTTCATAGTTATTCCCATTGGACTCAATAATGATCAATAAATTTTTAGGGACTTGATGAATAATATCTTTATAGATAACCTTGAAAGATTTATGGTAGTCTTTATGGATGATATTCTAATATAATTGAAAAGAAAGGATATGAAAGAGAAGTATTTGAATATTGTGATAACGTATTTTTGAAAGGATAATATGTATTCAAACTACAGTAAATGTGTACTCTAGATAGATTAAGTATCATTCTTGGGTAATGTTACCACTTGTATAGGGATATCTACAGACCGTTATAAGATAAAGAAAATTGAAGAGTGGCCCAAATCATCATCTAAATGAAGATTCATAGTTTTTTTGGACTATCTATGTATTTTAGAATATTTTTTTGAAACTTATCATGATTTCCAAACCAACTATCTAAGATGACTCATGAGGGAGAAAAGCTTTTTTGTACTGATAAATTTGAATTGAGCCTCATGGAATTAAAAACGAGGCTTATCACTACACCAGTACTTATAATACTAACAATAAGGGAAATTTTTATGGTATATATTGATGATACAAAGAAAGTTTTGGGTTATGTAATAATAATTATGTGATAGTCTATTCCACAATAAAGTTTAAATATCCTGATTAGAACTATCTGATGCATGATATAGAGTTTGATACAATGATCTTCACATTAAAAATCTGGTAGCAGTATCTCTATGGGGAGAAGTGTGAAATATTTATAGATCATAATAGCCTCAAATATATATTCACATGGAATTATATTAATATTATCTAGTAAAGATAATTAGATCTAATCAAGGACTATGACTGTAAAATCCACAAATATCCTGGGAAACAGAATAAAGTGGTTGATGATCTAAGTAGAAAGGATCTGGAGACCTTATCAATAGTGAGAATATATATTGATATAATATTATAAGACTTTAAAATGATATACATGGGGATAATAAAGGAAGAAACATCTTTATTACTTTATCAAATCACTACTAAAAAAATGGGCAAGGGAAGCAACACATTTTATTAGCGCTAAGAACAAAGAACTGATAAAGGAGCACTTTATTAGTGCTAAAATTATAGCAATGATAAAGGAATTATTTATCAGCACTTTTATATCCCTTTATCAGAGCTTCTTTCCTAGCACTTATAAAGAGTATGCTTTATAAGCGCTAAAAAAGCGCTGATAAAGAATTCCTTTATCAGTGCTTTTTTAGCGCTGATAAAACCATAGTCCTATATTTTATAAAATTTAGTGCATTGTATCCTTTTTTTATCATTCCCTCAATCCCTCTTGGTTTTGTACCCCTATGATAACTCCCCTCCCCCCACGATCTTCTCTTTTCCAGAGCTTCACCGTTATCCCTACTCCTTCTCCTCCCCCTCAAACCCCTTCCGCGGATCCTCCTCCTAGTAAACCCTAATTCCTCCTCTCCACTAGACTCCCCACGAACCCTACTCCTCTATTTCTCATCAGTGGTGGCTCCTCCCATGCACCTCCCCCTTTCGGTCGCACCTTCTCCTACCGACGTAGCACAAAAGGCTCCCTCACCGCTCGACACTTCTTCACTTCCTCAATCACGGGTGCGATCTACTCTTGGTAAGTCTACTACTTCTCTTTTTAGGTTTATTTTTTGTGGATAGGTTTTGTGAGAGTAGTTTTCATTAGGGTTATGTTTGTATTCTTCCCCATGATCATCACCCTTGGATTATATGCAAACTAACATAGAGTTCTAAAAATATATGTCATGAAAGAACACATGTAGTGGATTCTTATACTTGGACTGCAGATGATTTGAACTAAATTATATCTTTTTTATGATTCCCCATGGGTCCTTATGATGATTGGAACTAGAATTTATTTTTCACAAAGTGTCATATGTATGAGGGTTTGATATTCTTGTAGAAACTCAAGCTAGACCTTGTAATACATTAATATTATATTAATGTTGAGTGTTTTTCCTCATCCTTCTGGTGGGATTATCTATACTGGGGAAAGTGGTCTTTTTTTAAACCCCTTCATGAAAATGAAGTGTTTTGATAGTACCCACCTCATTATTAATTGGTTACAATTTGTGGATTTCATGACGTATTGGTGATTGTGTTTATGGGGACGGTTCTATTTATGATAGTGATTAAGACCCCTCAAATATAGAAAGTGTATCCAACCCTCTGGATATTAAGTTATATATACCTTAGTTAGTGAGCATGGTTTTATGTGATGTGTGTAAGAAGAATAATTTTGTTTCCTATGAATGTCAAGGAATTCCGGAATGCTTCATAAAGGATACTTATGGTTAACACTTGGTAAGAATATAGTGTATGCATCAACCCATATACCAGAGATGATGAGTGTCTTTGTGAAGTTATAGTGTTCTAAATTGAATCTCTCCTTGAGACGGTTCATAGTGGAGCCTATAAGTAGTTTAGGTTAATTTATTATTAAACCAAGACTCATGGAGTGGCCTCTAGTATTCATGCACTAGGGAAAAAGAAGATGAGGAGATCAAATTAGCACATCCATGGAAAGGTAAATGGTATTCTTTGGAAAATGACTTTGGGTTTAGATAGTGGTATGAACATGTGACCAGTTATATTTGGTGGATTAATTCTTTTTAATATTATGGGATGTTTCTTAACTTTGATCAATGGTAAATTCCACACATCATTCTTTTATGTCAAGGATAATTTAAGGGTAGCATCAATTTTGTGAACCTCTATGACCAGTTGTTCCTAGGTGCTAGTCTAGAAGGTTTTTTCTTGAAAATTGGGAGACATCATGCACTTCATTGGGTAGATAGTGATTCTTCCCTGATACCTATTATTGGTACCAAGATTTTTATTTTGAATGGAGACTAATCTAGTAAATAACTACCCTTGGTGTGTCAGGCCATGTGATTTTGGTTAGGTACACCTACACTATGGAGAACCCAATTATGTGATGGGCGATGAATTTATTCTTTGGATATTGTAAATATCTTTCACTTGGTTGGATTGTATTTCATCTCTTTTTATTAAATACATTAATTTATGTTGATCAATTCATAGAATGACCTCTAGTGGTTTGGGGGAATCCAACATGTAATACTAAGCTTTGGATAGATATATTAGTGTTCTATGTGTATTCCTATGGTTTGAGTTGATATCATAATCTTTTAAGGTAGTGATCTTCTGGGATGTAGGGTTAGCAGCACCTACCCACAATAGGTGCGTGATACAATTCTCATCTTAGGAGGAACATTCATTCATATGTACCTCAAGGATATCCCATTACTCCAAGGACTTTAATATGATTGTGATGCGTATAGACATATCACATTGCATTTTATTAACATGCATGCTACTATCAGAGAGGCAGTTGATGAATAACCAAGGCAGAGGAAGGAAATGGAGAAAGGAGGTCGTTACAACACTAATGTGATGGAGGAGATCAGGGAGCAGCATGAGGTGGATGGAACTTTGGTTTGATCCTAATAATATTGCCCCTAATTATATAACTCTTATATTGGGAAGTTTGTAGTTGGAATCTCAGATAGTTGTAGTCACTAGATTATTTTTACTAGGAGGCTCCAGGAGTGTTTGGAGGTACGATATATGTTTGTTATACTTTTCTTGTAGTACTATTATAAATAGGAAAAACAAACTATTTTTCCTAATTTTTTCAATTATTTTCTAGGTATATGGTAGGATTTGGTAGATCCCCTTGTTAGTGAGGGTGAGTTATTGCATATTATTTAGATGTTCATGATAGAATTTATGTTCACTAATATTAATTTTCTATTTCTTATGTTAATTTGGTTAAAAAAACATATGATATTCCATAGTAATTTTGGATAAACTTATGATATTTGTTTCCCCCACAAACCCCTTTGTGTTTGGAAATGTATCCACTATATTAGTTTTCTCATCAAAATGGTATCCTTATTTTCATTTTATTTGAGTTTGGTCACTAGTTATGGGATATTTAATGTGATTATTTTATTATGAATGAGGTGGATGGTAGGGGTTATTAAAAAGATTTTTAATGTTTTTCTGCAAGGGTGGTGGGTGATAGAACTATTAGTAAGGGGGTTGGAAAGTGTGTTGATTTTTATTGGGGGTATATCCTGGTTCTGTTGATTTCAAAATCTTTATTGGAAATGGTTAGGATGTATTAATCTCTATTTTTATATGGTAGTGGTTTTATTCTACTATATTTGGATGTCTGGTTTTGGTTATTTGAAACATAAATACTAATATTTGAGATTAAAATAGGATAGAGAGGAATAATGATTGGATGGATGTCAATCATTTGAGAATAGAGTATGAGAACGGAGTGAATGAGTTCATCAAGTTTGCAGAGGATCAAACAAAAGATTCTTATCAAATCCTTTGTCTGTGTTTATGTTGTTTTTATTCTAGACTAATTACTCCAGAGGAGTTTGAAGAACTTTTGATATGTCACAGAATAGATCGGAGTTATAAATGTTGGAATAATCGTGGAGAAAAGGTGAATGTAGCTACTAGATGAGATAAAACAATGTTTTATAGATCATCAGATATGAATACAAATATGGATAATAAAGAAGACTGTATGGAGGATGTGATTACAGATGTCAATGATGATAAAGATCATATTGAGGAAATGACAAGGACAGTTGAAGATAAACTCCATGATTGCCCAAAATTGTTTGAGAAGTTAATTAGTTGTGCAAAGATGCCATTGTATTCTGGTTGCACTAAATATACAGTATTTCCATCTGTACTGAAGTTTTATAAATTGAAAACATGTAGTGGATGGAGTGATTTCAGTTTTATGGAATTACTTTCTCTCTTTAATGACATTATCTTGGAAGATAATGAGTTCGCAAACCGGACATATGAAGCTAAATGAATGCTACGCTCGACGGGTATGATTTCTGAAAGAATACATGCTTGCCCGAAAGATTGTATATTTTTTCTCAAGGAGAACCAATCACATAAACAATGCCCAAAGTGTGGTGATTTTCGAAACAAGAAAGATAAATCTTGTCCTATGAAAGTTTTTTGGTACTTTCCAATTATTCCAAGGTTTAGGCATCTATATGGAAGTGAAGAAACTGTAAGACAATTGTCATGGCATGCAAATAAAAGAAATAAAGATGGGAAATTATGTCACCCGACCGACTCTCCTTAATGGAAGATAATTGATCAGGAGTATCCTGAATTTGGAAAAGATCCGAGAAACCTTCGTCATGCGTTATCTATATATGGAGTGAATCCTTTTGGTTTTCTAACCAACACTCACAGTATATAGCCGGTTATTTTGGTAAATTATAAATTTCCACCCTGGTTATGCATGAAGAAGAGATTTATCATGTTACCTATGTTTATATAAGGACCAAAAAAACCAGGTAACGATATTGAGGTTTATTTTTCTCCTTTGATCAAGGATTTGATCTTATTGTGGGATTCAGGTGTTATGTTGTATGATGCTTATAAAAGTGAATACTTCACATTGAGAGAGATGTTGTATGAGATGATAAATGATTTCTTTGCTTATGGAAATTTTTCAGGCTATAGAATTAAAAGAACTCAAAGGTGTCCCATGTGTGAAGAAGATACAGAATCAATTAGGTTGAAACATTCATCAAAAACTGTTTTTCTTGGACATCGTAGATTTCTACCTCATCGGCATAAGTACCGATCTTGGATGACATCATTCAAAGGAAGTTCAAAATAGCGCACAACACCATCTCCACTAATAGGTGATCAGCTATTTTTTAAACTAATGGATGTGAACACTATTTTTGGAAAACCATTTTCAAAAAACCTTAGGAAAATCGGTTGGAAAAAGAGATCAGTTTTTTTTTTGAATTACCATACTAGAATTGTTTACACGTTAGAAATTTTCTTGATGTGATGCATGTAGAAAAAAATATATGTGACAGTGTTATTGGAAAGTTACTAAATTCCCCTGGAAAAACAAAGGATGGAATTAAGGCAAGATTGGATATAGTTGACATGGGAATACGAGAAGAGTTGGATCCCGTGAAGGGTGAAAATTTAATGATTTTTCCTCCAGCTGCTTACACTCTTTCTAGGGAGGAGAGATATAAGTTTTTAAACTTCTTCAATGATGTAAATGTTCCAAAGTTGTATTCATCAAATATCAAGAACATTTCCTCAATGAATTATTTGAAGTTAAAAGGGTTGAAATCACATTACTTCCATGTTTTAATGCAAGATTTAATACTTATAGCATTACGTTTCATTTTTTCCAAGAATTTTCATCATGCATTAACCAAACTTTTTTTCTTTTTAAAATCTATATATAGAGAAGTTTTAGTCCCGGTGAAATTTCCATCTATGGAAAGAGAAATTGGGATCATATTATGTGAATTAGAAATGTTCTTCCCACTAACATTCTTTGATATGATGGTTCATTTGATGATTCACTTGGTGAGAGAGATTCGACTTTGTGGTTCTGTGCACTATATATTGATGTACTTCGTTGAATGGTATATGAATATTTTGAAAGGGTATGTCAAAAATAAAAGTTGGCCAGAGGGTTGTATAGTGGTGTGAAATATTGTTGAGGAAACCATTGAATTTTTTGCTGAATACCTATCTAATGTAGAAAGCATTGGTCTCCCGAAATCTCATCACACTGGACGCATTAAGGGTGAGGGAATTTCTGGAAGAAATGTTGTGACAATAAATATTACAGATTGGGAGCAAGCTCACTTTTATTTTTTACATAATAGTTGGGAGGTTTCTCCATATATTTAAACCCACAAAACAATTCTTAGGAAGTTGAATCCATCAAGGGATGAAAAATGGATATCAAATACACATAATCACCAGTTTATAGGATGGTTTTAGGACCATGTTTTTAAGAAGTTAGATGAAAATCTGAATTCAATTTGAAAATGACTTCGATGGCAAGCCTCTAGACCAAGTGTGTATGTATTATCTTACAATGGTTATGTAATTAATGGTTACACACACTATATAGATGAACATGATGAAGATTGTACCATGAAAAATAGTGGAGTTAGACTTGTGGCTGAAGTGATACATGTTTCTGGTAGTAAGGACAGAAATACAATTTATGAAAATATGTCATACTTTAGAATTATCAAAAAAATGTGGGATTTGGATTATATGACATTGCAATTGTCGATTTTTCAATGCAAATGGGTTGATAAAAATAGTGGTGTTAAAATATATGAATTTTGATTTTTGAAAGTTGATTTTATTAAAGAAGGGAACAAAGATGAACAGTTTATAATGGCATCACAAGCATTACAAGTATTTTAAATTCCAGATCCTGCAAATCGAAAGTGGTTGATTGTTTTTTTATTATCCAAAACTACTGAAGGCTATAATGAAAATTCATTTGAGGATGATCCTTTCCGTGGTACGTCACAATCATTTCAAATTGGTACCAATGTAGATGATGTTTTATATGTTATAGGAGACCACAATGAAGAGATTTGAATAATCGATAGAGGTATAAAAACCTTTCAGGATTTGAAAAAAAAGAAAGAGAGTTCAATAAATAGGTTATATTTTGTTTGTAATATAGATCTTGTTATCTCATCTTATTATCTTATCATTACTGAATTTATGTAATCTAAATTAATTGTTCAACCACTTTTATAGATAATGACTTCTTCATGTTCTGCTGATCCTAACCTCGAGGGTAAACAAGTCTCTCACGTTTTTGCTGCTATTGTTATTGTTTCTACTGCTGTGGCTGCTCATAGTATAGAGAAACAAAAAGTTTCTGAACATGTTGTTGCTCTTAGTGTTGAGGTCCAACAACCATCAGCACATTTTGTTATTATCATTTCAGATGAACATATAGATGATATCCATATCGATGAAATGGTTGGGGATGAAGGACCGGCATTGCAGAAAACACAGGTGCATCATATTTTGATGGTGTTAGTGAATGTTCTTAAGGAGAAAAGCAAAGACATCAAATTTTATGTCAGATGGAATGTATGAGACCAAAATTTGAATCCCAACAAAGTTATTTTTAGTAGTTACATTGGAATTTTCACTTGGCAACGCATGCCTATTGACATAGATTCATGGAACCATGTTGTGTCTGGGCTGAAGGTTGTGATCTAGGAAGAAATTACAGTAAAATTATGATATTATTTCTTTAATTTACTCGCAAATAAAATAATAAAACAATGTATTACTCTTCTCATTCTCTTACAGAGTACATTTATAGTAGATTATTCACACAATAATTATGTACTAAGGCTTGCAGGAAGGTGTCATTGAGTTTTTCACACTATTTTAACAAAATGTCACCTGAAAGATTCCAAGGGTAAAATAAACTCGCACCAACCCCTTGTCTACGCTCACCTGATATCCCAAGAATCATGGGATGCATTTATTAGCTGTCGTGGGGATGAGATGTTTCAGGTACATTGTAGATTATAATATGTTGTTTAAGGATATGTGTATTCATCACTTTGATTGTCAATATTTCATTTATAAAACAGCAACTCAATACTGAAAATAAGGAACATGCATCAAAACCAACATACTCGTATCGTAAAGCAATGATGGGGTACGCTTCACTAGAAAAGAAAATGACACATATTTTAAATTTACAGAAATATTTTTATGTTCCAAGAAACAACATCATAATTATCTTTATGTATTTATATATAGATTACTGAGTCTAAAACCAAAGACAATTCCATCCCATGTCATGTGCTATGGAATGAGGCATGTGTGAATAAGGAAGGGAATCTAGTAGATGAAAACACACAAAAAGTGTGGGAAGTATGTGTAAGTATGACATGATAAAAAGATTTGTTTTAAATTTCTACTACATAAAAATAATTAGTTTTTTTCCTATATCTGATAGTCACAGGAATCAGTTACTCCTGTAATGGATGCAGACCTATTATCGACGGATTTAAAGCATCAAGAACAATATGTTCATCTCATAGGTGCGGGGTTTGGGGTGACACCCCAAGTATATTATGAGAAAAACAAACAAATGGATGATAGAGATGAAAAACGAAACAAATGAGTGAAATATTAGCAACTCTTGAAGAATGATTTCAATGGAAGGGAGAGTTTCTAGCAACTTTTATGGCTGGTAATCAAGGAGAAGACCTAACTCTAGAACAACCAGTATGTGAAAATCCTTCCCCCCCCCCCACCCCACCCCACCAACTTTGAGGTGAGTCATTCCCCTCAAAGAAATTTCATAGCTGTGGTAATCAATATTCTAATAATTGTTCCCCTAAAATGTCAATCAGACAAACACTAATACTTTTCTTATACTGATCTTCTACAGGGTGATAATGACTGTGATTTATATCATTCAACACCCACCTATCACATTCTAGCGAGGGCTATGGTGTTCAACATCATAGTGGACAAGTTGCATAATAGACCACTTCTGAAAGATCATCTGAAAGTGACGATTACAATAGCTCATTATCTAAATGCAGAGATACCTATTACACTTGATGACGATGATATTCATACGGTCGAAAAGGCTATTGGGACATTCATTTCTTGGCCGTCACAACTTTTAAGAGTACATATAGACAAATAGGTGTTTATTTCAATTTTTTCAAGCTAAACATTTAACAATTAATAAAAAAGGCGTCTGAACCAATGAATGTTATTATAGATTGAGAAAGTGAATGAGGTGAAAAGAAAAATCGGCTCAAAAGCATCTAAACGATTGACCAACCGATCCCAAAGAGCTAATGAAAGCACAATAACACCACCTGTTCTCTATCCACATTTACTAGCATTGAAGAATCATGTGGATATGAAGATAAGAGGTGGTATTTTCCATATAGTGGTTTTTGAAAAGAATATATACGGGGAAGAAATTCAAAATTTCATGGATATCAAAATTTTAAATGAGATCCTTGAATACAGTTGGCTAGGTGTCACAGTTGTAAATTTATATATGAGGTGTTTTTTCAAGAATTGATTTTCTAAAAGCTGATATAATGTGAAAATTATGACTAAATGCATTTTATTTTATTGACATATGTATATATGAAAAACAGCTGAAGGAATTTTCCCATGATCCAAAATTTGGACTCGTTAGTCCTCATACCACATCAACACAACTAACAAAATTAGAGCCATCAAAAAAGGATTAAATAGTGAACGGCTTGCTGAAAACATTTGAAAGCAAGATTACAAATGACAGACTCTTCCTAATACCAACCATGCAGGGGTAAAACTCTACGATTAATGAATATAAATTATATTTTCAGTTCTTTTATTACATATTACTTTTTGTTTTTTTAGGCAACATTGGCTGCTAATTGCGGTAAACTTAGATACTCGAAAGATTTATTTCCTAGATTCAATGCAAGGATATCCAACAAACCGACCACACATGATGGAGTTTATGAATCTATAAGACAATATATCCCACGTTTTAGGTCTAAACATCAAGTAATATAATTTATATTATCTTTTACTGAGGATTCTGTTATGATAGGATGGTGTATCATTATTATCTAAAAAGATAATGAGGATAGGGGCTAAGCATTAGGAGGAGAGAAAGTACTATGTCTGGAAAAATATCACGGTATATATAATAAAATTTCACCATCCAAACACATATCAAAACAAGTCACTTATTCTCCTAATGATCAAATTTTTTGCAGTGTCCAAAACAAACAAACGATAATGATTGTGGTTATTGTGATTGTAAATTTATGAAAGAGGTTGTTTTTCATCAACAAACTAACATCCCTAAAGAGGTATTTTCAAAAACAACTACTATTTCATTTAAATTATTTATTAAATATTTATTTATATATTTTTTAGTACTAATATTACTGTTGAATAGCCTCATACTCACAAGATGATATATATTTGTTCAGAAATGAGCAGGTTGTATACCTGATGGAAGATTGTACACAAATAGCATGAAGATCTTACTTGGGGACGTGTACAATTGGCAGTCATTTTTTAGAGGGGTTAAGGGGATCAAAAATGAAACATTTTTTTATGTAAATGTGTGTAGGAAAAATGTAATTTTTATTAAATAAAAAATCATTTCTCTAATGAGTCATTTTCCCATTTTAACATATGAAATGCACCAGCAACATGCAAGAATGATAAACCACTTTTCTTTGGACATTGGATAAGAAAAATCAGTAAAATATTCAAAATACCTTCATATCAAACCAAACACATTATTATTATGTTGATATTTTAGGGAAACGATCCATGGGTCATTTTTGATGTGTACGAGTCAACCCCGCCTCAATACAAGGTACAGTGTGGCCGGTATCACTCAAAGACTCTATTTTGTTTAAAATGGACAGAATTTTAAGTGAAAACAACAACTAACGTACAAAAATTAGACAAAAGAATTTGGATTGTGTTGATACGTTAGGGGAACAATCCATGGGTCATTGTTTACGTGTAAAAGTCAACCCCACCTCAATATGAGGCACGGTGTGGCCGATATCACTCAAAGTCTCTCCTTTATTTAAAATGGACAGAATTTTAAGTGAAAACAACAACTGACATAGGGAAATCTGAGAAAATGCATTTTTATTGTGTTTATACTTTAGGGGAATGATCCTTAGGTCATTTTTGATGTTTATGAGTCAACTTTGCCTCAATCTGAGGCATGGTGTGGCCAGTATCAGTCAAAGTGTATCTCTTTTGTTTAAAATGGACAGAATTTTAAGTGGAAACAAAAAAAGAAGTACGGAAATCCAACCAAATAAATTTTTATTGTGTTTATACTTTAGGGTAACGATCCATGGGTCATTTTTGATGTATACATGTCAACCCCACCTCAATATAAGGCATGGTGTGGCCGGTATCCCTTAAAGTCTCTATTTTGTTTAAAAAGGAAAAAATTTTAAGTGAAAACTACAACTGACGTATATAAATCCAAAAATAAAAGCATATAAATTGTGTTGGTACGTTAGTGTAATGGTACATGGGTCATTTTTTACATTTATGAGTCAACACCACCTAAATATGAGGCACAGTGTGGCCGGTATCACTCAAAGTGTCTCTCTTTTGTTTCAAATGGACAAAATTTTATGTGAAAACAACAACTGACGTACGAAAATCCAACCAAATTTATTTGGATTGTGTTGATACTTTAGGGAAATGATCCATGTGTCATTTTTGACTTGTAAAAGTCAACCCCGCCTCAATCCTAGGCACATTGTGGCCGGTATAACTCCAAGTCTCTCTTTTGTTTAAAATTGACAGAATTTTAAGTGAAAACAACAACTGACATATGGAAATCTGAAAAAACGCATTAGAATGGTGTTGATACTTTATAGGAACAATCCATGGGTCATTTTTGAAGTTTAAGAGTCAACCCTACCTCAATCCAAGGCACAGTGTGGCCAGTATCAATCAAAGTGTCTCTCTTTTTTTTAAAATGGACAGAATTTTAAGTGAAAACAACAACCGAGGTATGAAAATCCAACCAAATGAACTTGAATTGTGTTGATACTTTAGGGTAAATATCCATGAATAATTTTTGATGTGTATGAGTCAACCCCACCTCAATATGAGGCACGGTGTGGCTGGTATCACTCAAAATCTCTCTTTTGTTTAAAATGGACATAATTTTAAGTTAAAACAACAACTGACATACAAATATCCAACTAAAACCATTCAGATTGTGTTGAAACATTAGGGTAATGATCCATGGGTAATTTTTGACATGTAAATGTCAACACCACCTCAATCTGAGGAACTTTATGGCCGGTACCACCCAAAGTGTCTCTCTTTAGTTTAAAATGGATAGAATTTTAAGTGAAAACAACAAATGACATACGAAAATTTGACCAAACACATTCTGATTAGGTTGATACTTTAGGGTAATGATCTGTGGGTCATTTGGGACGTGTAAGAGTAAACCCCACTTCAATCTGAGGCATGGTATGTCTGATATCACTCAAATTCCCTATTTTGTTTAAAATGGAGAGAATTTTAAGTGAAAACAACAACTGGCATACGGAAATCCGACCAAACGCATTCAGATTGTGTTGATAATTTAGAGGAATGATCCATGGGTCATTTGTGACGTTTATGAGTAAATCCTGCCTCAATATGAGGCACAGTATGGCCGGTATCACTCAAAGTGTCTTTCTTTTGTTTAAAATGGACACCCCCAACACACTGGACGCCCCCCAAACCCCTGGACACCCCCACCCCTCTTATAAACCACCCCACCACCTGGACACCCCCCCCCCACCACCCTGGACACCCCCAATCCCATGGGAATCCACTCCCAAACCCCCTGGATACCACCACACCCCCCTTGGAAATCCCCACCAACCCCCCCGGACCCCCCTACCCCCCTAGACACCACCCCACCCTCTGAACACCCCCCCACCCCTCTGGACACCCCACCCCCTAGAAATCCCCCTCAACCACCTGGACACCACCCCACCCCCTGGAAACCCCCACCCCTCTTACACCCACCAACCCCCTGGACGGCACCCCCACCCCTCCTAGGAACCATCCCACCACATGGACACCCCCACCCTCTTAGACAGCCACCCCCCTAGACACCACCCCACCCCCCTTGGAATGCCCCACTAACCTCCTGGACCTCCCCACCCACCCCATGGACACCACCCCACCCTCTGGACACCCCCATCCCTCTGGACACCTCCCACTCCCTGGAAACTCTCCCAACCCATTGGACACCACCCCACCCCCTTGGACACCCCCCACCCCTGGACACCCACCAACCCCCTCGACGACACCCCCACCCCTCCTAGACACCACCCCACCACCTGGACACCCCCACCCCCTTAGAAATCCACCCCTACCCCCTGGACACCACCCCACCCCTGGACCCCCCAACCCACCCCTCTAGACACCCCACCCCATAGAAATCCCCCCAACCCCATGGAATCCACCCCACCCCCCATGGATAGCCCCCCCCCCCCACCCCCTGGAAACCCCCCACCCCCACCCCTTGGACACCCCCACCCCCCCTGGACACCCACCAACCCCATGGACGGCACCCCCACCCCTCCTAGACACCACCCCACCACCTAGACACCCCCACCCCCAAGACACCCCCACCCCCCTAGACACCACCCCACCCTCCTTGGACAGCCCCACCAACCCCCTGGAACGCCCCCACCCCCTTGGACACCACCCCATCCCTCTTGGACAACCCCACCCCACCCCCTAGACACCACCCCACCCCATGGACACCCCCATGGACCACCCCCCCCCCCCCCCCCACCCTAAACATCCCCCCACCCCTTGGACACCGCCCCAACCCCTGGACACCCACCAACCCCCTGGACGACACCCCCACCTTTCTTAGACACCACCCCACCACCTGGACCCCCCCTAGACACCCCTCCTCCTTGGACATCCACCCCCACCCCCCTGGACAACCCCACCAACCCCCCTGGACCACCCCCCCTGGACACCACCCCACCCCCTGGACACCCCCATCCCCCTGGAAATCCCCCCCCCAACACCCTGGACACCACCCCACCCCCCTATGAACACCTCCATGGACCCCCCACCCCCCTAAACACCCCACCACCCCCCTGGATTCCCCTGGATGCCCCCCCCCCCACTCTTCCTTGACACCACCCCACCACCTGGACACCCCCCCATCCCCTGGACAACCCCACCCCCATGGACAGCCCTACCACCCCCTTGGACACCACCCCACCCCCCTTTGACAGCCCTATCCCCCCGGACACCCCCATCCCCCCCAGACACCCCCACCCCCCGGACACCCCCACCCCCTGGACACCCCCACCCCGCTTGGATACCACCCCAAACCCCTGAACATCCCCCAATCCATTGAATTCTGAATTTAATTCCTTATGTATTTAATTAACATATGAATTATGTGTTAATGGTGTATGCTTATGCTTGTTGTACGAGTATACTTGCTGAAATTACCTTATGAATTATGTGCTAATTTTTTATGGGTATACTTGTTGATATGATGATTTTTTCGCAGGTCTTGTTTTGGTGTGCTGCTGCATAATTTTAAATTATAGAAGGCGTGGCATTTATCAGTGCTTTTTTAGCACTGATAAAGGTATCCTTTATCAGTGCTATTTTAGTGCAGATAAAGGATCCCTTTATCAGTGCTCTTTTAGTGCTGATAAAGGGGACCCCTTTATCAGCACTGATCTTTACAGCACTTTTTTAGCACAGTTAATGCCCATTTTGAGCACTGATAAATCCTGTTTTTGTAGTAGTGAATGATTTCTCAACCATCCCTTTTGGAAAAAAATAAAGGATTCTCAAAGATATGATGTGGAAATATAGAAGAACGTGGAATATATAAGAAAATAGAAATCTTTAGAGATAAAAATTGATAATGGAGTTTTATGATTTGGTTCATGAATATGTATGTAACGTCCTAGAATTTAATGCCTCCCAAATGTGCCCTGAACCAGGTTGGCCACATGGCCTCAAGTGCATCTCCCCAAATGCCAAAGGATGCCGACTAGCAACGAGGGCCTAGAGTGTGTCTGTGGGGAGAATATTCCCTCTTTACTAGAGTATAACATAATGGAATATCAATAGTAGTTAGTAAATATCAAATAGAGGAATCATATTAGTATTCATATAATAGATAATAGTAGGAATACATAGATAATGCCAAAATTGTATCATATAAAATGATGATCATGTCATGTGTCCACAAAGAATCCAAAATAGGTAAACAGTAGTACAACATAATACATGTGTCAAAATACCAAAAATACCAAAAAATGATATCTCCATACAGCATAACGAAACACATCTCGATTATGTGCTCGCCTACTCCTAATCATGGCACAAATTCAAGAATCAAACAATGGGTTCTTTCCAAAGTACCTACCCACCTCCTTATAGTCTATCTGTCTACCCAATGGTGGCCTGAACAGGGTGTGAGATACAATCCTAGTAGGAAATCTCCCAAAGGTCAATAATATTCCCAGTTGTGGAATATAACAATCTGAATTAGTATGTAAAGTAAAATAGGTAATAAATTATAAAAAGGGATGTTCCCATGGAACAATCCAGATGATATTGTATATCCCAACAAGGCTCCCTGTAAAATATGGTCAAGATCCTATAAAAAGGACGCTACAAAAAATAAATTACTATCTAACATGTCCTCATCGTACATCCATACATGTCATGTCAACCATGGTCTTACTGTAAAACCTATGTATCAACCAATCATAGACTTGTTGTATAATAAGAACTATTAGAACACCAATAGTCAAGCTGTATAAACAATCATATCACAGTTACCTTGGTCACGTTGTATATCAGGAGTGTTAGACCATAAGGTCTAGATCCAAGGTTTAAAAGACCAAGGCATTATCATCTATTCCAAGGAGAATATCAATGGAAACTATTTTAGTCTTGAGTTCGCATATAAGTAACAGGTCACCAGATTATGTCCACTATAAACCCAACCAAACTATAACCAAATGGTTGCCAAGGCCCAAGGCATCCCATTAAATCAAGACCCAATGAGAAAATATCAATCGAAGGTGTCCACTACCACATTCAAGACCCACAGGAGAAACATCTATGGCATCTAATAGAATCATGAACCATGATTTTATAACCATGGAATACACTACCATTCAATATAAATCTCATTCTATTCATCAAGAATTCTATCCCCATGAGTATAACCACTCATATAGTAATTCACATTCAAAAGAAACAAATGAGTTTACCCACTCATATATCATTTAATTTTCAACAATTAAACTATTAGATATCATGTTAACGCATGGAAAAAGAGGAAACACATCTCTTAACAATCAAATCAATTCAAATAATTTCATAACAGGATTCCTCTATCTAGGAAAGAGTTAAAACACACCCCTTGGGTATTTTAACAAGGACATACGGATAATATATTTACATGGTGCACCCCATCGGTGGCCTTGGTTGGGTAAATACCCCCCAAAATGTATCAAGGAAATATAGGGTATCCCTAATGACTTAAATTTTATTTTATTTAGTTAATAAATTAAATTTTGGGGTCATGCTAGATTGTTATGTTGGTGGCACAACAAAAACTAGATTAATAAAGCATCAAACCAAATAGGAAACTTATAGACCACATACTATAGTTCAGTAGTAGAGTGATCATCTAGTATCAAATATTGATTTGAATTGGATTATAAGAATAATGAAGAACATATGAAGAACCTGGAAATAGGGAAAATTAGATGTTACTAAAATAGCAGATCTGATACCAAGAAGAATGAGGAATGGCATAAAATGAACAAAGTACTCACCGATGAAAATCCAATGAGATGATCATCAGTAAAATATAAGATCAGAAAATCAAATGGTACCAAATCCTAAATTAGCCTTCAAAGGAGTAATACCATGGTTACACTACAATGTGAAAGAAGAAATTGAAAAGAATAAATAGGTTATAATATTTAATTAAAGGAAAAATATTAATTTCACCAAAAATAATGGGTTTCATAGTTGGCCAAACTGTGCACCAACCATGAACCCACTTCTATATGATGGGGAACCTTACATGGGTTTTAAGCACAGTTTGACTAATTGTGAAAAAACCTGGTCATATCCCACTATCAAAGACTATAGAGGGTACCATATAGTCATGCACCCCAAATCACATGATTTATAAAATCGTGATGGCTCCTCCAACCCGCAGTCCATCTGCACACTGTTTGGGGTAATTTTACTGCTTACACTACATGGTTTCTCTTAACCATTTGAAAGATATGTTTCTCCCCTAAATTTGGGTTTTGTGCATCGAACATTCCCCAAATACCCCTGATACCTTTATAACCTCATATAGCATTCATATTAGGTCGTAAACAAGCATTTAAAACTAAAACAGTGAGATATGTACCACATATGAAAACCAATGTTTTTACTATCTTCACCCTTAAAGAAATTCATCCTCGAATTTCCCTCTCAATGGTTGTCAAGTATCTTCAAAGAATAAATATAGGCACTGGTCATGTACCTTGGCCCCCCACTCCCATGTCTTATCCAATAAATGGTCATGTTTTCATATCACCCATACAAGAGGAACTAGCTAGCCTTGGAAAACATTCATTATCATATCAACGATATTAATCAAATGATCCTTGAAGGATTCATATACCATAAACTCAACCTCCTCAGGCAGAAAATTATGAGACGGGTCCTAATGATAATGAAATAGCTGATATACATGAGAGATGTTGTGCATGGATTGGTACCTCTAAGGTAATTGTAACTGATAGGCTACCAACTTGAATCTACCCAAAATCTTGAACAGTCTGATATATCATAGTGAAAAATTACCCTATCTATTGATCTTCCTATATCCCAGCCTCGGTTAAACACATAAAAATACTTGATCCCAAATCTTGAACTCGCAAGGTATTTTTTGGTGATCGACGTAAGATTTATATTGATACTATGTAGTATCTATCTTATTTCAGATCAACTAGACCTACATAGAAGTCTCTTACATGAGGCATAATCCCACTAAAGTTACATAACCTTCCTCAAACTAGAATAAGGTAAATACATAGTTACTACCTTATAAATCCTCATAAGGATCCATTTGTATCATCATCTGATATCTATTATTGTATGTGAACTCAACCATGGGTATATGTCTTTCCCAAGAGCCCCAAAAATTTAGGATGCATGCTCGCAGCTTTTCCTCAAGCCCCTATATTGTACGCTTTGATTGGTCATCTGTTTGATGGTGGAATGTCATGTTTAGAAGTACCTATTTTCCCAAATCCCTCTGCAAACTCTTCCATAAGTGAGATGTAAACTGAGTGTCCCTAGCTAAAATGATAGGGAACGGGACCCCGTAAAGGTATACTATCTCATAGATATACAAAATATCAATCTCATCCATAGTGAAGGTCTCTTTTATTGGTTGCAAATGAGAAAACTTCGTGAGATTTTCAATAATAACCCATAAAACATCGCTACGTAAAGGTGACCTCAGCAAACCAATCATGAAATCTATCGCGATATCATCTCATTTTCACTCAGGAATAGGTAATAGTTTTAAAATTACAAATGTTTGATAATGGTCTTCTGTCATCTTTTGATAGGTGGAACACCATTTATTAAAACAATCCACCTCATGCTCCATTCCCAGCCACCATTACCTATGGCATAAGTCATGATAAATCTTGGTGATGCTAGTGTACACTGCCCAAACTGAGGCATGAAACACCTGCACTAACTTCTTTTGTATGTCCACTAGAACCCAAACACAACCATGGATATTTACGAAATCATCCTCACCTACCATTGATCTAGAAGGTGGGTCCTCACCTATACTTCATACTTACCCTATCCAACAGGATAGATGTCATATATAAGGATGAAAGATAATTCTTCAACGGATATTCCTGCACATCCATGTTCATCTCAGAGAACAAATCCATAAGATTCCACTCACTATTGAACCACTGAACTACCTCTATCTGAGTCCTCCTTCTCAGTACATTGGCCACTATATTTCCTTTACTAGGAGTATAGGCAAGCTTGAAGTTGTAATTTTTTAGGAATTAAACCCACCTTCACGACCATGGATTCAGATCACACTATGTAAAAATATACTTGAGTATTTTTTGTTCGATGTACAACACAAAATCTATCCTAGTAAGTAATGTCTCCAACATCGTAAAGCATAAAAAACTATGGCTAACTTTAGATTATGCATTGGGAAATTACTCTCATGTGCCCTCAGCTACTGAGACCCATACATCATGACTCTATCCCCCTTCATCGGCACTTCTCCAATCCTGATTCCTAAGGTGTCATAATACACAATGTAGATCTTTCCCTACTCTAGCAGAATCAGGACCGATACTGAAGTAAATCTCCCTTTCACCTTCTAAAAGGTTTTCTCACTACTATCTAATCATATGTACCTCTCACCATTCTTATTGAATCATGTAAATGATTCTGTTAAGTATTGGAATTCTTGTATGAAATTCTTATAATATCCAGTTATCCCCATGAAACTCTATATGTTAACTATGTTCTTGGGATGCTCCTAGGAAACTACACCTCTCACCTTCTTTCGGTCAATTGATACTCTAGTATTACAGATATTGTAACCTAGGATTTAAATTTGATTCATCCAAAAGTGGAAATTTTTGAGTTTATCATATAACTAATTTTCTCTCAGTTTATCCAAAACGATCTCAAAATTCTTGGCATGTTTGTGTAGATTATTGAGATTACACCAAGATATCATCAATGAAAACCACCAAAAACAAATCCAAATAAGGATGGAAAACTTGTTTCATTAGTTCCATGAAAACTAATGGCGGGTTCATGAGAACGAATGACATAACTAGATACTCATATATACTATAAAATTTATGAAAAGTTTTATGAGGTATATATGAAGGTAGAACACATACCTTGTGATATCCGAACCTCACCTCATTTTTTGAGAACACATGAGCTCATCAAAGATTATCAAATATGTAATATATCTGTGGAAAGGGATACTGGTTCATAACTATAAACTAGTTCAATTTTTTATAAGCCACACATATCATAAGGGTACCATACACCTTTTTTTTAAAAAGGACCGGTGAACCCCACAGAAAAATATTGGTCTAGATAAACCCCTTTGCCTCCAAATCCTCTAACTGCCTCTTGAACTCCTACTATACTATCACAGTTATCATGTAAAGAGGAATGGATGCCAGTGTTGCTCCTGGAACTAGATCTAAGGATAACTCAACCTATTTATTAGGAGGTAAACTAGAAAATTCATTAGTAAATCATTACTAAAATGATCAGCCACTAGAGGTAAGTCCACCTAACACACTCCCTAGTCATATATATATAAACTAGCAATTTGGGTTCTCATCCTGCCTAGACAATGATGCTCTGGTCCATCTTAGTCACCTAGACATCCCATTAACCCTTGTTCTTATAAGTTTTTTCCCTTATTGTTGTAAAAGTCACCCTTCAGTGATAGAAATCAGCATAGGATCAATAAGTCACTAACTAGTAAATATCAAGTATGATGTCAAACTCAGACATCTTGAGAAAAAACAGATTCCAGAAGATGTGACACCCACAAAACCCGAGTGGCACTCCCTCCACTAGTGTACATCCTTCATTTTGATCCCAAACTGAGTTTCTAGTTCCATAACACCCTCAAAAAACTGAATCACAATCCCAAACCTTTCCAACACAAGAATAGATATGAAACTATGTGATGTAACTATATTAAAAAGAGGTGATACAATATTTGAGGCTACTAAGATCATACCTCTCACCATAGATGTTATGGCGTACTTCTAATCAAGGGTATGATGTTTAGAATATATCTGGCATGAACTAAAGCCCTATTAAACAACCTCATTACCCTGATTATGCCCACTCCTTTATCTTGGTGTAATAGTAGTCTGGATGCCTCAGCCATGACCACCACCACCTCGGCCAGATCAACCAATACTACTCCATATCACTACTTGATGTAGAGCTGAGAAACCCACTCCCAAACATGAATTGATAGCTGGTCCCCTACCACTCACTTTTGGGGGGAAGGTCCTATAGGAATGTTTCACGTGGACCATCCTGAAACATGCTTGTCACTCAAATAAGTCACGATCACACCAATTCTTCATATGTCTATGTATGCCACATTGATGATAGAAAACTAAACTTCTAACACTAGCATCATGTCAAGTACTCAACCCATGAGAAGCCTCAAAATAGAAATTCCTTCCTAAAGATGTTCAGAAACTAGGTTGTGAGAATGCACTACTATGCTTTGTGCCCACAAATTCCCTCAATTTTCACTCAGTAATTAGCACCCTATTCACAACTTCAATAACAGAGGTCAATATAAAAACATTTAAATGAGATGCAATGGAATATTGGATACCTTCTTCAAATCAAATAAACATCAATAGATCATCAAAAAGGTACATCAATGAAAATCATGTCAACTCTATAAAGTGTGTCAAGTACTCCATAACTGCTATGGCGCCCTTCTCCAAACGCAAGAACTCACTAGCCCTCCCTACCCATAGAGTCTTGGGGTACAATTAATCATAGATCCTGTTTTTTTAATCATCCCAAACCATGTCTCGAAACCTATCATCTTGGTTTCAAACATCCCATCAACTCTTTGCTGCTCATCGACGCATATAAGTCATGAGCATAACTCTTCTATCAAGAGGTGTCGTCAGATGCTTGAAGATCAATAGCATAGTCTGAATCTACATCTTAGCAACCTATGGAACTCCATCCCCTTATAATGTCGTAGGATAATGCTACACATCCTTATCCTAAATTTAGTATTGTAGAAAAATGACTAGTCATAAAAATTTACTAGAGACACTTTCTCTTTCCCACTCAAAAGTCAGGTCTAGGTTGAGTTCCTTATTTAGAAAGTTCAGTTTTTTATTTCAATTTCATATTCTTTCGGATGTCATTTAAAGTGGCTGGACTAAATGGTATGTCACTTTCACTTCCATAAGGAACCATACTACTTATGAACCAAAATATAGAACCCCCATAATACACAGAATAACACATTCCAGTCCCTGATACTAATGTCCCATGAATCAGCATGCCACAATTAGCTGCATAGGGTGTTTGCTTTGTACAAATCATGAAAACAATGCTTAGGTTACAGAAGGGGATCTGAGTACCAACCATGTTTCTCAACCCACTTCATGGAATTATATCACAACAACAGGTATGTATATCATTAAATCTATAAAAACATCATGAAAATAACCAATGCACCATATATGGCATGGCTTAATACATGGCATGTGATTTCAAACAACTGCCAAAAGTGATGCATGAGATGAATTGACCTCATATCATAAGGTTGAAAAAAAATAAAACCCATAATAGTATAAATAATAACATAAAAACTCAATTGCATCACCCAATGGTGGAATCAAATAAATTTTAATAGTCAAAATCTAGAAAATAGAAAACCCTATTTGAGGTAATTTATATTTTCCCTATATTTAGGTTAGCTACACCCAGAAACAACTTATTACCAAATCCCAATTTTTTTATATCCCCCTTATATTGTTACCAAATAATAATAGAAAATATAAAATAAAACCTCTGATACCACTTTGTAAAGTATTAGACCTGGATTCTACTCAACAGTTCCCTATGCCCAGTTGGGCACATGGCCTCAAGAGCATCATCTCAAATGCTTAAGGATGATGTCTAGCAGTGACGTACTAGAGTGTGTACATGGGATAATTATGCACTATTTACTGGATTCTAACACATTAGATTATCAATAGTAGTCAAAACAGATAAATAGAGGAAGAAGTTTAACAGTCAGACAATTAATAAAAAATGGAATAGATAAACAATTCCAAAAGCGTATTATATACAATGATGATCATGTAATGTTTCTAAAAAGTATCCAGAATAGGTACAAAATTGTACAATACAATACATGTGTCAAAATACCAAAACGATGAAAAATTTATATCTCAAGACAGCATCACGAGCCTTATCCTTGTATCGGGATCCCCTGCTCCTAAGCATGGCACAAAGTCAAGAATTGAACAATGGGTTCTTCCCTCGATCCCTACCTGCATCCATATACTCTATCCAGGTACCCAATGGAAATCCAAATAGGGTGTGATATAAAATACCAGTAGGTAATCATCCAAAGGTCTATAACATTCCTGGCTATGCAATATAACAAACTAGAGAAGCATGCAAATTAAAATAGGTAAGTTGTGGTAAACAGTGAAGTGCCCCTGAAAAAAGTCAAGTGATACTATATAGACCAAAAAATCTCCCCACAAAACACAGTCAAGATCCTATAATAAGTAAACGACAAAAATATAGAAATAACTAACATGGCCTCACCATACAACCATACATATCATGTCAACCTCAACCTTTCCATACAACCTGTGTATCAACCAATATTGTCCACATTGTATAACCAAAACTGTTATAACATACACGGTTGATCTATATAAACAAGCATATCAGATTTACCTTTTCTGTGTTTTATATCAAGAGTTTCATACCATTAAGTTCCAAATCCATGGTGTAGAAGACCAACTCATCCTCATCAAGTCCTTACAGCATCTCGAGGGAAACTTAGTTAGGCTTGAGTTGGGTTCCAAGGAACATGTCACTAGACTATGTCCACTATGAGCCTAACAAAACTAGATCTAAGGGGTATCAAGGTCCAATTAATCCCATGAAATCACGAACCAAGGAGAAAATCTATTTCCAAGTCATACACTACTTCATTCAAGACCTATATGATAAAATATTATGTCATCTAACGGAGTCAAGATTCTAGATTTTCCAAACATGGAATCCACTACCATTAAATCCACATATCATTCTATTCATCAAGAATTCAAGTCCCATGAGAATACCAACTCATATATAAATTCACATACAAAAGAAACCAATGATTTTACCCACTCATATATTATTTAAAATTCAAAAATTAAACTATTAAACATCATGTTAACACATGGAAAAGGATGAAAAACATCTCCTAACAATAAAATCAATTAAAATAATTTATTTATAGGCTTCCCCTAACTGTTAAAGCATTAAAACACACCCATTGGGTGCTTTAACAAGGACATATGAAAAAATAATAATGGTGCACCCCATGGGTGGCCTTGGTTGGGGAAACAACCACCAATGAGTCTCAAAGAACTATAGGGCATCCCTAAAAGATTCATTTAATTTAATTCAATTCATCAATTAAATTTTGGGACCACGTCAAAAAAAATTATGGGCGGAACAATGGAATCTTTTTTAATAAAGCACCAAACTAAATGGGAAAATTATATACCACCTACCGTTGGATGGTAGTAGAGTTATCATTCAGTATGAGCTCCTAATTCAACTCAGATCAAAAGAAAAATGAAGAATGGATGAAGAACTTGTAATTACGGTACATTATCTTGCACCCAAATAGCATATACGATACCAAGAAAAATGTGGGATGACACAAAAGTAATTGAGAACTCACCGATGAAAAACCAAAAAGATGATCGGTGCTGGAATCCGATATAAAATGGAGAAATGTTAGAAAAGACTAAATTATGCTTCAAAGGATCTCTCTCATGGTTCCAATGTTGTTCTGAGGAAGAAATTGTAAATAAAAAATAGGTTATAATATTTAATTAAGGGAAGTTTTGTAATTTATCCCAGAATAACAGGTTGCACATTTTGGCCGCACGGTTGGTCAAACCATGCACCCACTGCTGTAGGATGGGGCACATCAAAAATTTTTCATGAATAGTTTGAAAAACCACATGAAAACTATGTATTATCCCAGTGTCAAAACATTATTAGGTTTATTCATGGGAGTGCACACAAAATTATTTGTTTTATCAAATCATGTTGGATTCTTTATCCCACAATTAATACTCACATGGTTAGGGTTAAAGATGTGGTGTGCCCCCACATGGTTTCTCCTAACCGTGTGATAGATCTATTTCTCCCCTAATGTTTTTTTTCAGGGCATCGAAAAAGCCATAAACACCCCTGATACCTCTATGACCTCAAATATAATTCACATTAGGCTGTAAAGAAGCATTTAAACTGAAATGAAGAAGATTTGTATCTCAAACGAAAAACAAGGTTCTTGCAATGTATACCATCAAATCATGAGATAGTGATGAAGATGTTGAACAATATATATAGCTTGACCTTATCTATCCACCTAGGGAGAATGAAGATGTATCAAGATCTATGAGATAAATATTTTTGGTACAATATGAAGAAGGAGATCATAGAAATATACATCAAAATTCTCGTTGTATCAGTTGGTGAAGGGTGAGAGGATAAATTAAAAGGGTATGATATAACCATTATCGATGTTTACATGGAAATTGTAAATTATCACCATGGAATTTTTCACTATACTTTTGAAGAAATTAAGATAAAATAATGATATATTTTGTGGTGTATTGTCTTAAAAAAACTTATCACTTAATTTCTATTCAAGAGAAATTATCACTTGACCAACTTGAAAGGATATACATCAGAGAAATGGTGGGGTTTTATAGACCACCACAATGGATTATATCCAATCAATATTTGAGATATACCTCCATGTTATGGAAGATTCTCCTAAATTCTCAAAACATTGTGTTGAACTTTAGAACAATTTATCACCCCCAAACCAATGGCTAATTAGATAAGACTATTCATTCACATGAGGACATATTGAGATCATACTCAATGGACATAAAAGGAGGATGTGATAAATATATTACTCTAGTCAAGTTCTCATAAAATAATTGTTTCCACTCATGGATCAAAAAGGCTCAATATAAATCCATTTTTGGAAAGAGATGCATAATTCCTACATTTTGGGATGAAGTCAATGAACTCAATATTTTGGGACCTGAAATGATTAAGTAAATAGTATAAAAAGTCAAGACCATTCAACAGTGAATTAGGGATGCTCAGAGTGGACATAAGAACTATGTAGGCAATCATCAATGATACATGGAGTTCAAGGTAATAGATAAATTGTCCTATGCATATACCTATGGAAGAGAGTCCTGAATTTTGGGAATAAGATAAAGTTAAGTCCCAAGTACATCGACTCTTTTTATTTTCTTGATCGCATCAAAGATTTATCCAACCAGTTGTCTTTCCCACCAACCATTTCTCAATTACTTGACATATTCCATGTATGCCTCTTGATGAAGTACAAAAAAGATCCTTCACATGTACTAAATTAAAATGTAGTATAGATAAAAAATGATATCTCTTATGAGGAGAATCTATTGAAAATATTGGACCATAATGGTAAAAATCTATGCCACAACACAACTCACCTAGTCAAATTACAATACCAAAACAATAAGTAATATGAGGCAACATGGGAACTATAGGAAGCCTTGAAGCAGAAGTAAGCTAACCTATTTTCAGCTTAATATATTAAATAAAATTTTGAGGGTGAGATTTCTTAAGGGGGGAATAATGTAGCAACATAGAATTTCATCAATGGAATTTCCCTTATGAATTCATATTTCTATCATACTTAGTAATATAATGTTTATAATACACACACCACATGATAAAACCAACTAAATTTTATTATAATAATTTTAACATTAAATTTAGAGAGTGAAAATGTCCACTGGAATTGAAAGTATTATAATTGGGAAAAAATATAAAATAACATGATAAAAATAATAGGAAAATTTTTATCTGGTTGATCCCCTATAATAATCACTCACAAACAACACTGTACTAATAAAGAAGATTGTTAGTAATACAATGTGCATTTAGAAAATGAAGATATATAACCCTAAGAAAAATATAATTGAAGGAATAATTAATGAAATATGAGGTATTTTTAGAATATAGGGAACCCATATTACCATTATAAATCTATTCATTGGAATATTAATCTGACTATTAGAATAGAAACCTGACTATTGAAGTAATAACAAGAGAATTGTGAATAGTGACCTAACTATTACAATATTATATTCACCTATGGAGGTGTATAATATTATTTAGGTGTCTTAATAAAATAAAAATTTGATACATTTATATCATTATACAAGTAAATATATGCATAAAAAATGCTTAAATAAGTGCATGGATTTTTTTAAAACATGTATATTTTATTTTAATTTTTATAAAAAAATATAATAATTTAAATTAAATTTTACTTTCATAAAGTGGTTTTATAAACTAATATTATGTTTTATTATAATTATAATTTAATTTCATTATATCTTAAATAATTTTTTTATGGGTTATAAAATTGATCATAATAGTTAAATTGGTATTTTTTTAATGAAATGAGGATTTTATATAAGAATTAAATTTATCATATTTTGAAAATTATTTTTATAAAATTTAATACATTTTTCAAATATACATATTGATAAATGTTTAGAGTGATTTTTTTATTTTCTAAAATAGTTGAGTGTTTGGAGAATAGTGAAATGCAGTAAAATATGATATTTAGCATTGTAAGATAAATACATGAATTTTTGAGTTAGGGATGATTTAACCACCCACTATTTCAAAATATCAGGCACCATTTATAGTATATAGTCAAAAGAATCAATTTTATAGATATATTTGATCCAAAATAACAAACTAATCAATATAATATTCAAAAACACCCCTCTCCTCCGCATATAAATACCACCCCTTCTCCCTACACCTCCTAAGAATTGAAGCTTAAAAAACAATCTTCCAAAATATCTCCTCACCACTCTTTCCACAAACCTATAAGAATTTTTCTTCCAAAAAATATTATACCAAATTTCTATAAGGAGTTTCTCAAGAAGACAACATTCGAGAGATAAAATGCTAAAACTGTCTCATTTAAAATTCTTTGCTTCTTATACCATCTCCCGGAATCCATAATACAATATAAAATATTGATTCTAATACTATAAATATAGTTTAATGTTATTTTGTTAATGTAATATTCATATTATATCCTCCATACCTTTGGTTCTAAAATGAAAATTTCGTCTACAAAATGGTTGGTTAACCACCACTATGAATGACGCACTTCATTTTTCCCCACCACCTTCAAGAAAAGTTATAAAAATATTGTTAGAGTTAAATATTATTATCATAAATATTTCATAACTTATTTCATGTTAATTTGTGTTTCATTAATTATATAATTAAATAAAATTAATTTAGTTTGTGGTGGTTGATAAATCCTCTTAAATAAACTAGCCGATTAATGTGGATGTTTTTACTAAAAAATAATCCCCATGTTCGAACAAAATAATATAATCAATACCATTTCAAATTATATAAGTATATGAATATAATTTCATTTAACTTCTTGAGTTATAGTCTCATTTTACCAGAACATTAATAATTTTCCCCAAGTGATCCAACCTTGGAAACATGAAATGAATGCTCTTAGATTAACAAAATTAAACATTATAACTCATTGAAATTTATATAAATGAATGTAATAAAATTATAGTAAATCAAGTATACATGTAAATAGTTTTGAACTACGTAATTAAAGAATATAATTTTATTATCTAGGACATTAATTAAAAGTGAATAACAATTGTAGAACATAAGGTAAGGGATATCTTTGAACCACAATTTTTCATTAAGTTATGTCTCTCTCTCTCTAAATCACTTTCTTTCTTCTTATCTCTTTGACTTTATGAAATGCCTATAATTTATAAATATTTGTCTCTTATATATATACCAATATTATTCTAATATCCTTTTATGGTGTAATAAATTCCATAATTTTATTTCTTAAATGCCTTATGTTTATACATTATGATCAATTCCCCTTTGGGGTGCACATCAGCATGCACATGTTTTCATGGGTGTTCCGAGATAGCACTATAATGATTTGGGAAATGTTTTTAATCTTGGGACAATATGTATGGGATTATGGATTAAACCTAATTCATTATGGTACTTTTCTCACTATGTGATGTTGTCTTGGTGATTAGCATTGACTTATGCTTATGTCGTGTTTTATGTTAGTATTATTTTCTTATAATTCCAAAATCTTATGATTCCAAGCTCTTTATTATGTAATCCCACATGATTATTCATGAGCCATAAATATTTATGATAATATGATATTCCATTTCATTTATATGTTATTCCTCTCTATCATGTTTATTTTCTTAATGGGATTTATAGATAACCTCTTTATTTTCTTATTCCCCAAGTTATCCTATGATATTTTCAGAGCATAAAGAGATTTAGAATCTCATAATGGAGATTAAAATAAAAAAATTATTTTAGCTTCATACTATTTTTTATATACCTATTCTTCCAAAAAAAACTATGACTTTTTATCCTTTGGTTGTATTTAATCGAAATTTATGACAAAAATCATATAATAATATGTAAAAAAGGATTGGGTTTTTATATCATTCCTCTCTATATTATTAAATCGGACCTACATGACCAGTGTTGTTTATGTAATTCCCTTTAACCAATCCTTTGGTTCCCATCACCTATATGTGATATTTAGGAATATTTAATAAAAGTAGTATCACAAGGTGCGTGGAGGTGGTTTGAGATGGAACTGAGATGAAACCAACTTGATTGACACATAGGTGGATAGGTGGAATGATGTATCTTTTGAAAATACTAGAACAGTGAGTTTTAACCTAGAGTCATAGGTTTATTTATTTTCCTCTCAATAAATCAACCATTAGATAAGCTCATGATTGGGTCATTATTTTTATTTACTTCTATCTTATTTATGATTTATGTGTAAAAATATATAATAATCACTTATATAAAATACACTTAATATTAAAAATAATTTAAAGCATAAAACAATAAAAACATCACACATAATAAAATAAAATTACTCAACTTAATTTTAATTAATTACACCTTCCATCAACTAAATTAAGATAAACCCATAGTTAAAGTGTCGATTCAGGTCATAGTTTGGGGTACTTGTAATTATTTGGGAGTCTTACCTATGATGATGGGTCAAATTAACTGAAGTTGTGTTAAATTTAATATCCATTAATTTATGAATAAAAATTTATAGGTAAGTGTTGATGAAATATGAGTTAGGATTTCTAGATTGGGGGGTCCACTCAATGGTTCAAGGACCTACCAGTTTGTAGTTAGAAATAAAACTTACCTAAGTACATTATTATGATTTTCATGGACATAATCTAGATCACAAAGAAGGGAAATATGGATCCTTTCCACTATAATTTATTAAGTGTTGAGTTATTCTCAGTTCAATTGTGAGGGATATTGAGACTTTATAAGATAGTGGAAAACATAATAAAATTAAAAAATTTATTATCTATCATGAAATTTGTAATCAAGAAATGTATTAATAATATTCCCTTTTAAAATTTTATAATAAGGAAAAATTAATTAACCATGTTATACTTGTGATCAATTTTAGAGAAATACCATCTTCTTACTGAAATTTACTGCTAGGTATGGTTTAGATGCCTACTGGTAGTATTGTGCCATGAATGGAAATATTACATACCATAATTCTCAATTCCTAATCAACCGACTAAAGAGCCGAGTGATGAGGATTTCATTATCTATGATAAAAATATGAGTGAAAAAGTCAGTGTCCATTATTTAATTCTTTCATACATGTCTAATTAACTCATAAATTCACATGAATAAATTGATGCTTATAGTATACTTCATTATCTCTATGGTCTTTATTATGAGGGATCTATATAGGAATAGTTTGAGATATCTAAGTTAGAGAGTCATATTTTTCATATATTTTTGTATATAAAACACAATTTTATTAAAAAAATATATATTAATCTTGACTGTATTGATTTTTTTCATTTATGGAAGGATATCACAAATTCTTGGATAACAAACAAAAATAATAAATTAAGAAGTCTGAAGACACTTCGCACCGTGTCGTGAATCAGTGCAGTGCAACACTATTTTTTTGAAGGTAGAATGATGTTGTAGTAGAATCAGGGGAAAGTTAAGCACCGAGTATAAAGACTATAAATTAATAACTGATCTTATTTGGAGAAAAAATGTTTGGAAATAAACTTTACACATCGTGTAAGTCATACACATCATGATACATGAAGAAATAGAAGACGTGAATGTAATTTATGCAACAAGCCAAGAAAGGTCAGTCCCACATATTACACATCATGAATCCATAATTAATGAAGTCTAATAATTTTGAAATCATAAGTTTTCTACCACACAATACATGTTGTGAAATACTAGTACATGACATGAAACCATCATACAGGACCAATTGTGGGTAGATTCAATGTAATAAATGTCGAAGAGCTCTTTGATGACCCCAGGACCCCCATGATGATTTTTTGACCCATTCATGACACCATTAAAGGAAACCAGGGTGGATTGAGGCCTGTTAGTACAAGACTATATCATAAAACAATGGATTAGTTCCCAAGGATCTGTCACTACACAACACTATAGGAATGTCGCTACTTTAGGATTTATTCTTTTCTATTTATTTTTGTTTTATTTTCCCATGTAACTCATTTATCTTTTTTTATAAAAACATTTCCTTTGTTTCATCTTCAATGGTTTTAATCTATCTCTTCTTCCTCTATTTCTACATCATTCTCTCGTTTCTATTTTATTCTCTCTTCTATATTTCCATCATTCTCCCTTTTCAATTCTCAATTTCAAGTGACTTACCCAAGGCTTGGCCCTGGGAGAGGATTTGTTGTTTTAATTACTATTTAACTTTAAATTATTTAATGTTATGGTTATTTTTGTGGTGGATGAGAGAGAAATTCATGGTTATATCAAATTTACATCACAACAAGAATCTCAATATCATTTTTACTTTTTACCAAAGCAGGAGAACCTTTTGTTGTGCCAAAGTGGTTTCCTAGGTAGGAAAAAGTCCAAATCAATTTCGAAATTAGAAATAATTTTATGATGTAATAGGATTTTTAAATTTAATGTAATCAAATAGTAAAAAATTAAAAAACTCATATAGACAACCCTAGGACCAAGAATTTTATTCCATAATTTCGTTTTTTTAGGAATTTTTATCCATTTAGGTTTTATTTCAATTCTTTTTTTTCAACCAAAACCCCTAAAATTTCATTTTTTCATTAAAAAAATAAAACAAAAAATAAATAAATAGATTATGTGAATTATGAATTTTTTATTGATTGAATAATAATCTAATCAAGTGATACGGCTCTAGTCAGCCTCTGTAATTCATTAGGAAAATCAAATTTCCTTTTTATGAACCCTAAAACAGTCATGTATTAAAACATGCACCATTGTTGGGGAGGTAAGAATTCATTCAATCACTTTTTATAAATTCACATTATTTTAAATAATTTTCATTTTTTTCTAAAAAAAATTAATTTAATATTAAAACCCTCTTTTTCAATGATTTTTCCAAACTACTATTATTCTACATATATTTACATCTCATAGGCACTAGAACAAGAAATTGAATATACTGAGGATACCCTCAAATAAAGTGTTGATTCTCTTATTATATTGGTCAACAAGAATAATAATAAGTTCATAGAGATATTAATATATCCTCGTGATTTGATGGTCTTGGTTGATGAAATATGATCTAACATGAACATACATAAAGATCTTGAGAGTAAATATAAAAAACACATTTGTAGATAGTAATATGGGAAAATATTCAAATAATTTTTGGAGTAACTAGGAAGAAAATGAAATTAAATGATATGTTCCTGCATACAAGATAGAATAATAGTCACTTGGCTACCTATTTATATCCATGGAAGAAGAATAAACCACCAAGTGGTGGAATTAAAATAATATATTCAAGTTAAACCAACTCAGGGAGATAATGTATTCTTGAAATTAAAATCATTTAATTTTATTGAAACTAATTTTATTATGACTTTTAATTGTTTTGAATTTTCAAAATCATATGACTCCTATCACTCCCTGGAAGATGATAAGGAAAAATAGTATGCACCTATTGAGGAACACATGGATATCCCTAAGTATATTTAGCATATAATGGAGGAATTCTATAAAGAGATACCATTGGATTTTCCTGAAGAACCAGAGACAAAATATTCTTATACTAAAAGTGATAATTTTATTATTGCTTCATTTTTACTAAATTTGGTTCAAATAAAGTCACCCTTTAACTCTCCCTTTCACTATTATTTTAATGAAACATACTTACAGAATATATTGGATAGAGAAATAAGGGTTTCAAACATCACAACCAAAGAGAAGGAGGTTCCATAATTCATCCTAGCCCCACCATGAATGTTTTACCTCATTGCGAAGTGGGTGTATTCGACATACTTTATACATGGAATTATTATCAACAGAGAACGAAACTTCTAGGCTGGGAAGAATGACATGTGGTGGTTCGAGTAAAAGAAACTCCACCCTACTAACATACTTTGGATAATAGTTGGTACTTACCATCTAGACGTAGTAAAAACCCAGGGCTCAATTGGGGGATGATACTGATAATTATCCTTCTCTTTCAGTTATTCAATTTCTAGGAATTTAAATTTCAATTTTTAGTTTAGGAATAAATTAGGAAGAATCCATATCTCCCCAATTATTTTTAAACATACTTTGGAATGGAACTTGTACCTTTAAGTATTCTTTTATTTTATAGATCCTTCATGATAGCATAAATAATCATATAAGGAAATTAAAAAAGGCTACATGTTTGAATTAACATCATGAATCACATCCAAATAGTTTTAAAACAATAAGAACCTTCACAACTCGAATTAAATAATCATTGTTTCAGTAGTATGAGTTCAATTATTTATTTAAATGTTACTCCCAATATTATAATTTTCTTTACATCTTCAAGAGAAAATTGCATGCCCTACTTGAACCCATTTACTCTTGCGTTGATCTAAGAGGCATGGATTTCTTAAGATTATAATTATTCCTTGTTTTAATTTTCACTTACAACATGATTAGATGAGTGAAATGGTAAAATGTATAAGTAAGGTTCATCATGAGGGGATGAATTTGTAAAATCGTGATTATTGGGAAAGAGAATATTTTTTTAAAATAAAATTTATCATTGATTTGGTATGTTTTTGAATTTTTAAATTGATATTGATTGGTTTATGGTTTTTGTTCATTGACCTGCGTAATTATCCAAAACCAATTTTTCTCATCCTTGTGAAAAATTCCTATCCAATATTTCTCATTTCTTTCAATAGTATATTTCTTAAGAGACTAGAGTATGTTAACCTTCTTGAACTTTCTTAGCATCTTATTGATGCTAGGATTGAACAGAATCAATTTTGACAAGATTAGGTAATTTTTATTGATTATCCCATTATCCTTAGACCCAACTAGATGTCAATATTACTTTTTAACATAGACTCTATAAATAACCCTGTTAATAAATGATCCTTGTTTCAATAATATTATATATATATATATATTCCTACCCCGATCATAGTATATTATATGGTATTAAAAAGACTATGTGTGGGGGATAATTTGTCATGGTATAATGTTATGTACTTAATTTTGCAGGGGGAATCATGAGATTTGTGATTGGACACATTTTTATTGTACATTATTCTTCACCTATCTTCCTAAAAATAGTGAATAAAAATTGATAAAAATGAAAAGAAATGGGTTGTGTTTTTTGATAATAAAAAATCATCATTTCCAGATAGATGATCTTAGGATTTTATGCGGTAAGGTGGTGGATGTGTGATTTATCTTAAGAAAAAATTTCAAAAAAGTAAATAATTTACAAAAAAATTAAAAAATGAAATAGGGGAGATTCATTCATTATGTTTACTTGTATAATGTGGATAATTTGATCTTTGTGGGATGCGAGATGACATTTTAAGGTGTATTTAATTAGGATTAGTTGTTAATATCATAAAAGATGATAAAGAGTAAATCCTCCTTTTTAGATTTATTTTTAATCATTAATACCTACCAAAAAATCCACATATTCATTTGATACTTAATGAAAATACCTCATGATTAAATTTTATCTCTATCTTTATATAGTAGAGATATTAGATATATTAAAAGATTATGGTAAGTAACATGTATTTGAGGTCTAATCACAATTTCAGTTACATTTGTTACCTTCATAGATGAGTAAAAAGAATTCAGTGTGAGGAAAATTGAAATTGTCCAACACAATACTGATGAATTAAGAAATAGAAGTTGAATGAAGGAATGGATTTATTTTTTCAAAAGTGGAAAATTAAAATGAATGATTGGTTTGTTTCCTATTGTAATGAGGATTTGGAGGAATTTCCTTGTGTGAAATTTATAAGTTTATTTAAAATTATTAAAATTTCACTTTTTGTATTTGTAAATTTATATATTGGTTGAGTGAAATTACTTTGAAATGAGGTTGAGGCCAAATTACTAAGGAAAATCAAGTTCTAAGTGTGGGGAAATTGATAGAGTCAATTTTTTCATATATTTTAGTATATAAAACACAATTATTTTACACAAGAATATATTATTATTTCTGGTATTTAATTTTTTTTGTGATTTATGGTGGGATACCATAATTTTATGAATAATGAAAAACAGAATTAATTAATAAATATGAAGACACTCTACACTATGTCGTTAAGGGGTGTTGTGCATCACCAGTTTTTAAAGGTAGAATGATACTATAGTAGTGTCAAGGGAAAGTAAAGGACTAAGTCTAAAGAATGAAAATTAAGAACCTGGCTGATTTGGAGTGAAACTAACTAGAAATAAAATTTACACATCATGTAAGTCATACATGACCTATAATAAGAAGAGATTTAAGATATGAAATCAAGTCATGAAACAATCCATGAAAAGACAAATCCTTTACATTTCATGTCATGAATACACTATTCATGACATGTAATATTTGGGAAATCAACCATTTTACCCAACACATTAAATATCATGAAACGCTATTAATAAACATGAAACCTTCATATGAGACCAAGAGCAGGAAGATTTGATGTAATAAATGTCATAGACCACTTATATGAACCCCAGACCCCCCAGGATGACTTTTTCTTCCATTTATGATTCCATTAATGGTACACAAGGTGGATTGAGGCCAATAAATACAATCCTAGACCAAAGGATAGTGGATCAGTTCCTAAGGATTCTTCATTGTACTAAATTTTAAGGATTCCAATATATTATAATTTCTTTATTTTCTTTTTATTAGTGTTTAAATTTCCCATGTAATGCATTCATCTTTTTTTAATACAGTGTTTCTTATGTTTCTTGTTACATTGTTTTAATCCATCACATCCACCCCTATTTCTCTATCAATATATCCTTTCCATTTCATTCTCCCTTCTCTAAATCCATTATGATATCTTTTTTACTTCACAGTGGAAAGTGACTAACCTGGGGCTTATATTGGGGGAAGGTTTCACAATGTTCATTACTATTAAACGTTAAATTATTTATTTCTATGAATATTTTTGTTTTGGGACAGATTAAAATTCATGGGGTGGTTAATGTCCATCATGACATGAACCTTTAATCCCTTCCAACTTTATACTGAAGTAGGTGAACCTTGGATACATCGAAGAGGCTTACTAGGAAATTAAAAGTCACACTCTCAGTAGATATTAGTAATACTTTTATGAAGTAATAGTATTGTCAAATTCAATGTAATCAAATAATAAATAATAAATAATAAATGAACCCATGTATCCAAACCTAGGACCAAGACCTCTCTTCCCTAATTTCATTTTGTTTTAAAAATACATGAATTTAGATTTTATTTTATTGCATTTATTTTTTAAAACCCAAAACCCTAAAATTGCATTGTTTTCATAAATAAAATAAAACAAATATAAATAAAAATATTAGGTGAATTATGAATTAATTATTGATTGAATATGATGATCCTCAAGTGAGATAACCCTGGTTAGCCTTTGTGCTACATTAAGAAAATAAAATTTTCTTTTTTCATTCCCTATGACAGATGTGCATACCTAAGGAACAATTTGAGAGTAATCATAGATAAGGTGTGGCAGTTATGACTCACATGGTCAAACTCATTGGCTACATTGATCCCCTATAGTTTTTAGGGTTCGGGATTCCGGATGAACTTCACATTGATCTCATTCTTTCATAACTCCCAAAGAGATTCTCAAAAAAAATAACTATAATATAAACAACATAGATAAGTCTCTTCCATATCTTCCCACATTACATAACCGAGATGATAAGAATATGATTCATGAAGATCCTTTTATCCTTATGGTGAAAAAAGTGAATTTCTAAGAGAATATTTCCAAATATAAAGATTATTTGTAATGCCCTTCCAAAAATAGAAGGATTATGGGACAAGTAATGGGATAGGATGCTATATATTTCCCATGTGGCAAGTAGTTCTACTAGAAGAAAAACGACACCCAAGAAAAGAAGAAAGGGGAAGATTTAGGTGAATTGTTTCCAGTGAATTCTATCTATTTCTAAAAATTGGGTATTAGGTATAGTGTATAGTACTCAAATATATGTTCAAATAAAGAAAATTGGTAGATTCTAGAAGATTACCTATGGTGAGTTAGACTAACAAGAAGCCAGGGGAGTTAGTCTTGCTGATATGGAATTTGGTGAATACCACCTCATGTTGTCAATGGTAATGATCTTGGTTTTAAAATATTGTTATTATGTACAATCTATGACCAAAAAAATTAATTCTATATCCAAACTTGATACATATTCTACTATGTACAATCGATGGTAATGATCATGTTGAGATCAATGTTGAGTCATGAAAGTCTTATATTATCCATTTGGGGATACATGTGATAAATAGTAGAATATGTTCTAAACCAAATTCCTACTAAAAAATAAACTGATACTCCATATCATCTTTGGTATAGAAATAAACCCATTGTGTTGTGTGTGTGAGTGTGGGGTTAGGAAGAGTTTTTAAGGCCATTTCTGTCAAAAACATGCACCTCAAGGCACTTTGTGTATCTTTATAGGGTATCCTAATGAAACTAAAATATATTATCTATATGATCCTATAAGTAAGGTTTTTTTGTTTCATAAACATTGCAAATATCTTGGAGGGTTTCACATATCTAAAGAAGATTGTTTGAGTGAGATATAATTTGATGAAGTTTATGATCACGATGCACAATAGCAGGAAAAATAATAGATTCCACAATTCATCACAGAACATAACATTCTAGAGACACAAGTACTATATAAAAGTACAAGATAGGTTAGGGAACATTAATGTTATGGTATTCTAGTCACTGAGGATAGTGACTCTTTATTATTTGATAATAATGATCTTATAAACTATAAGGAAGAAGTAAGTGGACATATGATTTCAAATAAAAAGAAATTATAAATTCTAAAATGGATTCCATGTACCAAAATCAAGCCTTGATTTTTTTAGATCCTCCAGTTGATGTAAATAATATTGGTTGTAAATGATTATTCAAAGAGAAACTATTAATGGATGTACAAGTCATTACTTATAAGGAATGACTGGTTGTAAAAGGGTTCAAACAGTATCAGGTCATAGACTATGATGAAACCTTTTTAATGGTTTCTATGCTGAAATCCTTCATAATTCTACTTCCTATATTATCTTACCATGACTATGATATTTATAAAATGGATATTAAAATAGAATTATTTAATGGTAACCTTATGGAAGATGTCTATATGATACAATCTAAAGGTTTTGTGACTCCAAAGGATTCCAACATGGTATGAAAGTTTAAAATATCCATTTATGGATTAAGTTAAACATCTAGATTATGAAAATTTTGGTTTGATGTAGCCATAAATTAATTTGGTATCATAAAAAAAAGAATGTGATCCTTGTGTCTATAAGCGGTTTAGTGGGAGTGTTGTTGTTTTCATAACATTTTATAAAAATGAAACACTTATTATTAAAAATTAAATAAAATACTTATAATTTGTTAAGGCATGGTTGAACACTTTCTTCTCCATTAAGGATTTAGGTGAAGCATCATATATTCTTGGGATCAAGATCCATCATAATAGTTATAAGAGGCGTCATAGACTAAATCAGAGTACATAAATTAAAAAGATACTAAATTGATTTATTATGGAACAATCCAAGAGGGGCTTGTTTCTAGTGTCACATGGAATTTATCTTTAAATAAAATGTGTCCTTGGAATCATGAGGAAAGATAATGGGTGTCATGGATTCCATACATGTATGTGATTGGTTTAGTCATGTATGTTATGCGATATACTAGGCTAAATGTCTCTATTATCTTAATTGTGTTTGGAAGATATCAATATGACTGGGGTGAAAATTATTGTATTCTAATCAAGACTATCCTTATATTCCTGGAGAATTATAAGGATATGTTCCTAGTCTATGGAGAATATAAGGAACCAATCATCAGAGGATATGCATATGATAGTTTCTAAATAGATCTATATGTTCTGAAATCACATTTAGGATTAATATTCCCTCTCAATGGATGTTTTGTGAGATAGAATATCTTAAAGAAATTCATGTTCATAAATTATATAGAATAATATGAGTATATTGTGGATTTTGAGGTATCCAATGAAGTATTTTGGATATGAAACTCCTTTCATGTACTTGAAGTGATTCCTAGAAGTAATGAACATATCACACATTATTGTGATAGTACTATATTGGTAGAACATAAAAAGATCCCAAGGTCACATTTGTAGATGAATCTATACTTCAAAAGTATCCTCTCTAGATATATTTTTTAAAAATTGTTAATGTCATAGTGAGTCCAATCTCCATGGGATACAACATGGTGGACCCATTGACTAAATCCTTAAATAAACAGAAACATGGCCATCTTGTGAAATCAATCAGATTTAAATTCATAAGTAGTTGACTCTATTCCATGTGGGAGTCTGTGAGATTTGTTATTCTTAAACAAAATTTTTATACTATATAATAAATGTATATTGATATAATTGAATATTAACTAAACATCTTATTATATATTGTTCATTATTCTCCATGAATTTAATGTAATAATGTCCAAACATATATACTGTATTGATCAGGTCATAGTAGGTCCCCATGACGATGATGATGCTTAAGTTCCTTGATGATATTATTAAATATATTTTTATGGTCAGATAACATTCTATTATGGTACACGTAGAATGTTTATTATCAGGTGTGAGTTCCCATGAGAAGATGAGACTTATTATCCTTAATTTAGCATTTTTTATTTTCAAATAATTTATACTGTGATAAAAATAACTAACTATAATAATTATTCATGATTATGTGTCATTATATATTCCTATATATTAGCATGTGTAAAATTCCTTAGACATTAAGATTATTACTATTTCATGTCATGATTCGCACACTTTGATGTATGTCATAAAGAATGATAATATAGTTAATAGATAAATTGGATATGTTGGGTGTGTCATGGTTGATGTGTTAATAGTTATTATGTTGAAGAAGGTTTTGTCTTATAAAACCCTACGATTTTAAAATAATGCTATATTTGATAGCATATATAACCGGACACACTAAGTTTAAATGAATCGTAAAATACTACTAAAATATTATTATTTAATCAAAACTATTATAACCAAGCCATTAAATTTGGTGGTATGAATAGAAACAACCACGTTTTTAAAATTAATTCTAGATTAAAAAGAATATATATTGATATATAAGTACTAAATTCATTTTAAAGTCATTATATGCTTTGAAAATACCTTTCTCTCTAAAAATTGATATTTATTTCATTTAATGAACAAATAATAAAATTAATTTTTTAAAAATTTAAAAAATTGAATACAATAAAATGAATTAAATATTTGGAATAAACTTTTCAAAATTATCTTATGAATAATTGTTTGTATTTTTCTATATAGTTTAATTTTTTAATTAATAATGAAAAATACTGGTTTTTATTGAAAACTGCCTTTTCGTTTAAATAATTTTCAAAGTTATATTTTATTTTAAAGTGGTTTAAAAGTAAAATTTGTTTAATTATGTTATTATTAATCCAATTTATTCCCTTGGAATCAATTTTAGGATGAATTTTTATATAAAAAAAATTTATACTTATAAAAACATTTCCCTTGGAAAACCATTTTTTGTCATGCTTGCATGTTTAATTTTAAATTAAATTCAAAATATATAGTGAATTTTATTTGAAAAAAAGGATTAAATATTTTTAATAAACATAATAAATATTATATAATAATATCAACTTAATTTTTTTGTCATAATTAATAATAAAAAGCGTAAAAATTAATAATCATGGTTAATGATAAAACAGGTTTAATAGGGGTTAAACTAAATCTATAATGGTCAAAATAACCTAAACAATTATAAAAATACTATTTAACATCAACATTTAAATCATATATAATCCAAGGATTGATAATGATCCATTTTAAACCTTGTGACATGTTAAAAAAGTGGGTTTAACTTTTTCTTTTCAAAAATTTAAAGTGTGTTTTCTCCCCAATTTAAAAAAGGTAACCCCCTATCCTATCTTATTTACACATATAAATAATTTTTATTTGAAAAATACCTACCCAAAAACCATCCATAAATCCATACCCATGTTATAGAGTCCATTTCTTGATTATAAAACCAATCTAGGTAGTATTATGGTATAATCCTAAAGAGGTGGTCCAAAGAAGAGGTATCATTCTTCACTGAGCATCATTGTTTTATTTCATCTTCCACATACTTAAAATATTAATAAATAATGATGATATCAAACCATAACTATATCTCATATACTAATATTTTATTAAGTTAATTACATAACTTAAATCCATCTCCTATTCTATCAAATGGGATATAAAACCATCATTCGTGTGTACAACAAACTACTACCTCCTGAATTGATGTCATTTGTTTTATGTCGTCACCTATCATGGATATTTATGATGATAGATTTAATATTTAAATATTATATTCATTAAATATTAATAATTATTTAAAATTAATATATCATATACTTTCTTACCTTATGATCCATGGAAAAATGATAATGGCGTTCATGTGTACGTCGAACTACCACCTCGCAAAGCGATGTGATTCATTTTTTTATTACTTCATCTCATGGGTGGTATATGTAATTTTATTTAAATAAATAATATTATATTTATGATATTATTATAATTATTCAAAGTTAAAATAACATTTATCTTTTTTCCATCATTATAATTGAAAAATGGAAACATTACACATGCGTACGTACAGCCTGTCGTCTCCATGATTCTAATGTAATTCATTATTAATAACCATAGTTCATGGTTATTTTTAAAAGAATTATTTATGTATAAAAATTATAATTATTTAATGATTATTAATCTAGATGTTATGTAATAATGACACCTTTGACAATGTTCAACACATTGATGTCATATTGAAATTACGAAATGAGCACCCTCAAAAAAACTGACATAAACATATCTGATTTATTAATAAAATGCACCAATAAAATAAATAAAATTTTAAGTATAATGGATTCCACCTGGAAAATTTTATTAAGCAAAAAAATTATATAATTTTATTACACATGAGACAAAATTCATACAAGACAAATTATGGATTCACAGTAAGGGTTTTATCTCAAAACTTCTTTCCTTGATACAAATGTTCTTCTACACACCTAATTTATATTAAATAGAGTATATAGTTCCAATTTATATATTATATAAATAATCCTTCATAATTCATGATATTTTAAGTTAAATTAATTTAATTAATTTCTGGTATTTATGATTCAATAGTTACTAAGTGGTAACGGTTTATGTTATAATCTCATTTTAATCAGGGTTTTTATGCTTAAATTTCCATTCTAGGAAATTTTATGATCATTGTATAAAAAACAATTAATTTTATTATAATATGAAAAATAATTAAATTCTAAAGTAGTTATAACATTTTCCACTATTCATAACATAAAATTATTGATAAATTTTTTAATTTAATCTGACTTTATTTCACTATGCGATCGAAAATATTTTTTCTTCCATGTCCATGTTTTTTTAAAATGTTTTTAAGAATATTTTTATCATTCTCAAAAAAAAATTATTAAACAAATTTTTAACCATGTTTAAATTTCAATAAAATTTTTTAAATGGAATACTCGTGTCATTTTCCAAATGAGGTACTTTGTAACCTTTTTACAACAGTGTGAAATGAATATTTTATTATACAAAATGTACATAATTACCCGCTATCATGACCACTCAATTATTTAATCCTTTATAACTTTTTATTGTTATTTTAATTAAAAACTATGTTCTATATTATATTTTGGAAATTTTTAATCTTTTAATAATTTATTTTAAAGTGAAAACGGTATTTTACTCAATAAATATTCCATGTAATCTTTTAAATAAATTTTCTTCAATGATGACAACCATTGATGTAACACCCCAAGAATTTAAAAATATATTTATTATAGAATGCATGAAACACTGAGTCTCTACAAAACACTAATTTTTTATAACCTAGTCAAGTAAACATAATTCTTCCACCTCTATTATTTGAATTTTGAAAATCTGACATCCACGATTTCATTCAATAAGATATTTAGAGTCTGATAAGACAAACTTAATTTTTTATCAATAGTGACAAACTCTTATGAATATTAATGAATAGTAAATCATATAAAAATATAAACTTCACCCATGAATGTATAAATACAATTTAGACATCTTAAAAGTGAAAAAGCAATCTTGGAATAAGTATTGGTATTTTTGTATGACATAAATATTTAAATTACAATTTTCTGATTAATTTAATAATTTAAAATTGAAATTTATTTTCATAAAATTTAATCCCAAATTTTTACTTTGTTTTATTATCATTATAAGATAATTTTACAATACCTTTATTAATTTCTCAAGGTCTTATAAAACGAGTTATAGTTTTAAAGTGGTTTTTTGGAATAAATTGTGACTTTATTTAAAAGTTAAATTAAAATTATTTAGAAACTTATTCTAAAAAAATGGAGTTAATTTTTTAATTATACACGTCCAAAAATGGTTAGGGTGAATATTTGGGTTTTTTCTAAAATTCTGGAATTTTTAGTGAATAGTAGAAATACAGTTTTGAGTTTTTGGAAGTTTAATGAAATCATAATAACATAATAATTAAATTAAAAGGTTGGTTGGATTTTGTATAGTAACATATGACATGAGGTGTTCCAAGTGGATAAAAACATGTGAAAATACCATGTTCAAACCCATTCTTTCTCAAAAACCACTAATGAGGTGTCCCTTTCAAATTATTAAAAAACTCCCTATATTTTCTAAAAATACCCACTCATCCATTCGTTTTCTTTCATTAAAAATTCCTCATAATCTAATATCTAGTATTTTTACCTCCCTATTAGTACTCCAAATGTTTCATTAAGCCCCCAAGGTCTCAAACTACATGACCTTGTAGTTACTCTACAAGGAAAGGGAACCTTTCACCCTCCTCTTTTAGTCAACACTTCTTTTAAGTTATCTCATTGAAATCCCATTATCATATGTTGGGGTTTGATACTATGTATTAATCCTAATTTATTTTTTAATCACATATGATGAGATACCCTTTTTCTCTCATCAATTCATTTTATGAAATTTTATGTGACGTCGTTAGGCTGCCGAATTTTCTTAAGAGATCTCTCAACATTTCTTTTATTTTCAAGTTCATATCTTTTATATTTCTCTCTCAACCTTCTATGTCCAAATGACCATGATAAATCTAGTATCGTCTATATACTATAATTATACCATCTGAATGTAAGAACCATCATCAATATTCTTACTCCCTCTCTTTTATTTTTATAAATGAAATCAACATCTATTAGGTTCCAATTTAAATCCTTTGTGGAAAAAGATGTTTCTTTCTTCAATTTATCCTTCATTACAAGTCATGAAACTTTTTTTATCATTTAACCATAATATAATATATGTATTATAACCTAATTAATATTTATGAACCAGTATATTTACATTTTTTTATTTTTATGACAAAACTAGTTCATAATAATCCAAAGATCGCCAAATAATCGAATTGGTTGACATCTAATGATTCATCCTCATTCCATGTAACCAAATGATAGAAATGACCACTAACAAATTTATATGTTCATAAATAATATTTAATTTCAATTATGGAGATTTACTATCATTCCACATTAACTCCATTACTTAAAACAAGTGAATTGATTATGAAAATCAAGAAAATGAACACTCCGGAATGACAAAATTTGATATTATAACTTATCAATAAGGACATAAATGAACTAAAAAGAATTATGATAAACTAAATAAATTTATAATAGGTTCTTAATTAATTTATTAATGAGTATAATTTCATATTACAAGACCTTAAGTTCAAGAGGGGAACACATTTAGACTTAAGTTAGGGTTTCTTTATCTCACTTCCATTTTTGTGAGATTTTTTGTATTCACAACTAATACTTGTGTATAGTGTATATATATTTCCCATTAGTATATTATATAATTAATATATTTAGTTTCATGTTATTCAATGTATCATTTTAATATTTTTAATTTTGGGGAATTTGAATCGGTTGATTGCAAATTGGTAAGGGTTTTTTCCACCCGAACCTCCATTTTCATTCAGGTTACTTTTATTGACTAATTACCTCAATTAAACTCTTTTGAATTATTATTTACTCCTCATAAATTCTGTTTTAGTGTTATATATATGTTCACCAACCATAATCATTCCTTATTTTGTGGATGTTTACACATTTTAAAAGGAACTTTATAAATTATTTCTGAAATACAAACCTGATTCAAGGGATCTTTTTGAATTGTTACCCATTTTCAAGTGTACACATGATTCTGTTTTAATCCATTGTTATTTTTATAATAACACTAGTTTTATCATGAATAATTATATTGGATAATTTCTGGATTTAATTGAACAAATGTGTCTTTCTACTTTAAAACTCTATTTAAAACTTTCCTTAATATGCTCTAAAATGATTTAGTTCTAAAGAATCTTAATAACTCTTTTTACATGATTTCACTTCAGTGGGACTTAATTTGTGCCTAAAATATAATTTAAATGTCCTAGAATTTTATTTTATGGGATATTCAAGTTTAAAAACTAATTTCATGTAAAATAAAAAAGATTTTTGGAAAGAACTATTCTTTCCAGAGTAAAAAGGGATTTTTCTCATCTCACTTTATCTTTCAGGAGATATATTCCTTATTCACCACATACTTATTACTTATGGTGTTTGTAATTATATTTTTTATATAATATTAATAGTCTCCTTATTCTCATTATATTATAATGGATTATGATTTAAAGGATTCAAGGTGGTATGGGACACTTTGCAATGTTTAAGGATTATTTCCTCAAGGATTTTTTAATGGTCTCATTTAAAAGTATCTTCATCTATGTCAAAATCCTTTGTTGAATATTAGAATTCATTGATGTTTATATCCTATTATATCATCTACCATATTTAACTGAATGGTTTATTATTAGTTTGACTGTGGATGTGTTGTCTTAAAACTATTAACCAATTTACTCTGAATGGTTAGTGTTTATGCTTAATGACTGGGGAAAGTTATTTACATTTCATATGTAAGTTTCAATATGAATGTGTATCTTTTTTATGTTCACCCCATTCATATGAGGAATGCATTTGGATTAGTAAGTTTCAGTGGGGGATCCCTATAGCCCCTAGGTTCATCGTTAGGTCTCATGAGAAAAACTAGGTCATGGAAAAAGGCCTTGGGAAAATGGTTATTTATGGTCTTGGAATGAGGCCTTGACATTGTGGTTATGATGTCTGGCATACGAATTTCCCTCATTATGAAATTATTATTGATAGTTCATGTGGTCATTTGACTAGTATAATACTCATGATTATGTTTTGTTACAGTATTATTTATTTATCTTTTATTCCTGCCATAATGTGTTCATGTTTATTTTTAATGGCATGTGTTTTAGTTATTCACCATGCCTAATGTTTATGTTTATGTTATCTTTTTCTGTATTTCTTAACCATTACTAATCATTTTATATCACCCCTTTAATTTTTTTTCCTTCCCCGGGTTATAAATAAGAGATCATTTATTTAGTTTTCTAGGATGCAGTTTATTAACTTTTGTAATTTATCATATTTGGTTTCCTTTCAAAATGTAAAATGGGTCCCATGTATGTATCTAGTTTCTTAAATACTACTAAATTAATTGGTACTTCGGGATTTTATTCCTTGTAATCATGCCAATTTAAAATAATATACCAGCTCTGAGCTTTTGGAGTTGGGGAGTTACAGTTGGTATCAAAGGAAGTTTAGTAGCAAACATGGAAACTATATTTTGAAAACCTTGATTAGGGGAAAAACTCCTTAGATGGTCATTGAGGATAATTATAAAGAACATCCTGGAATTTTGGTAAGGTATAGATTATGTGGATCATTCTAGAAAATACATCCATGTCTAGGTACAAACAGGTAGAGGTGGCTCTAGCACAGATATACCGAGGTGTGAAAACTCTAACAAGGAGTTTTGAGTTTGACTTGGGGTATCATGGTACATAAAAATGGGCCTTGTTGCACTCTTGTTATTGACACTCCTGGGGGATATTCATAGGATAATTCACATTTTATTCACCCACCATTATGAAGGATTTATTCCCCTAAAGTAACCAAAGTATATGGTTCCAGTATTTACGATTCATAAATTTATGCTATTTGTTATACCATGTTTAGAGTCATAGAGAGTTCATAATGTTACCAGCTAATATATAATATGGAATTGATTTGAAATGGATCCTACTAGAAGTAATGAGAACATCACCAATTCACATGATATGAAGAATATGAAGGATCATATATCTAATAGTCTTAATCCATCTTTTCAATGGAATATTCCTCCAAAGTATTCTCATCATATGATGAAATAATATCATGTGTTAATAAGGTATGTAAATACTTCTTTAAGTCCAATGGATTTAAAGTGAAGTAAAAGAATAAGAGTATGGTAGAGAGATATGGGGATAAAGTAAGGAAGGGAATGAAGTGTTTTCCCACATGTGATAAACGTGGAAAGAATCACCTTGGTAAATGCTTAAAGGAAAAGGGTGTTTGCTATAAGTGTGGAGAAAAAGGACACCAGGTTCATGATTAAAAGGGTAAGAAAATGGTTTCCAATGTACAATGCTTCAACTGCAAGGAGATGGGACCCTATATGAATAAATGTCTCAATCATCAAAGGAATATGCCCTAAATAATGATTTTTGAGTATTATCAAGTTATGATGCTACTGCATATAAAGTAGAATGATTAAAATTCTTAGTCAAGAATCATGTCATTTGAATATTTTGTCAGTATTGTACTGGTTATAAGAAATATGAGATTTATAAGGATTGTATTTCAGTACTATATCATTAATGATTGGAGATCATATGGTGAATGGTACAAAGGAAAAGTGATTCAATAGAAAGTTAAAATTATTAGAAAACACATGATTGAGGTAAAGACCACACTTAATATATATATCTTATGTTGAGATAATGATGAAGAAATGATTGATTCAGATAAGTACTAACTACCTGGGAACTGATTATAGACTTTTCTAGAAGTGGTCTATGAAATCATCGATTGAGTTTACATCACTTTTGGATTTAATGAATATATCTAATAACATGTATCATACTTAAGGAATGCATAGGAATGCATGTTTCTGATTTGGTTTTTATGGTAATTCAAGTTATTACCATATTTTAAGAGGATACATGATGGTGTTATTAAAATGTTTGGAATGTGAATTTTAGAGCTGCTTATTATTGATTATGGGTTAATGACAAGTTCATATTTTAAATTTAGAGGCCTTCATTATAATGTTTTGAATAATTATATTTTGGAATTTTTAACCATTTACAAAAATGGTTTAATTTTATCATTGTATGGGTTTTGTAGTTTAATGTCTCTACATAATTGTTTAGTTATTCTTCCTTGACCATGTTTTCCAATTAGAATGTGTTATTTTGTAGTAACTTATTCTTTTCCCTTTCCTCTTATTAATAGAATATTTAAAGTATATTCTTGATGTGGTTTTCCCAGAAGGGAATTTTCAAGTATCAACCATTAACTTTCAAAGTTCAATTTCAAATTTCAAGGATGAAACTTTTTTAAGGAGGGAAAAATGTAATGACCCAAGAATTTAAAAATAGATTTATTATAGAATGAATTAAACACTGATTCTCTAAAAGACACCAATTTGTTATAACCTATTCAAGAAAACATAATTTTTCCACCTCTGTGATTTGAATTTTTCAAAACTGACATACACGGTTGCATTCAGTAAGATATTTAGAGTCCGATAAGACAAACTTAATTTTTAATGAATAGTGACATAACCTTATGAATAGTAATAAATAATAATGAATAGAAAATAATATAAAAAAATAGAAACTTCACCCATGAATGTATAAATACAATTTAGACATCTTAAAAGTGAAAAAACGATCATAGTATAACAATTGGTATTTTTATATGACATAAATATTTAAATTGCAATTTTTTGATTAATTTAATAATTTAAGATGGAAATTTATTTTCATAAAATGTAATAACAAATTTTTACTTTATTTTATTATGATTTTAAGATAATTTTATCGGACTTTGATTAATTTCTCAAGGTCTTATAAAACGAGTTATAGTTTTAAAGTGTTTTCTTTTTAGAATAAATTATGATTTCATTTAAAAATTAAATATAGAATATTTAGAAAATGATTTTCAAAAAATGGAGTTAATTTTTTAATTATAAACATTTAAAATTGGTTAGGGTTAATTTTTGGGATTTTTCTAAAATACTCGAATTTTTCATGAATAGTAAAAATATAGTTTTGAGTTTTCAGTAGTTTAATCACATCATATTGACATAATAATTAAAATAAAAGGTTTTCCGACTTTTTTACTGTAACATATGACATTAGGAGTACCAGGTGTCTAAAAATATGGGCAAATACCATGAGAAAGCCCATGTTTTTTCAAAAACCACTAATGAGGTGTCCCTTTGAAATTATTAAAAGCTCCTTCTCTTTTCTATAAATACCCACTCATCCATTCGTTTTCTTTCATTCCAAATCATTCATCCTTGAATATATAGGGTTTTTACTTCCCTTGGAGTCCAAACAAGTTGTCTTTAAGACCCCATGGTCTCAACCTTCATGTTATAGGAGTTACTCTACAAGGTAAGGGAACCTTTCACCATCCTCTTTTAGTCAACACTTCTTTTATTCTATCTCTTTGGATTTCCATTCTAATATGTTTGGGTTTGATATTATGTATTATTACTACTCTCATTTTTATTTACATATTATTAGATACCATTTTCTCACTCATAAATTAATTTTATGAAATTTTATGTGACGTTGTTAGGCTGCTGAATTTTCATAAGGGATCTCTGGACTTTTATTCTATTTTCAAGTTCATCTCTTTTCTTTTTCTCTCCTCAAATCCTCTATCCAAATAACCATGATAACTCCAGTATAATATATATACTATAATTATATCTTGTTAAAATAAGAACCATCATGAATATTCTTACTCCCTCCCTTTTATGTTTATAAATGAAATCAACGCCCATCTGGTTCCAATTTATAACCTTTGTGGACGATGAAGTTTCATTCTTCAATTTATCCTTCATTACTAGTCATGAAACCATTTTTAAGGTTTAAACATACTATAATATATGTATTATAACCTAATTAATACTCATTAACCATTATATTTACATGTTATTAATTTTTATATCAAAAATAGTTCATAATAATCCAAATATCGCAAAATAATCGAAGTGGTTATCATCTAATGAGTCATCCTCATTCCATGTAACCAACTAAAATAAATGAACATTAACAATTATATATGTTTATAAATAATATTTAATTTTAATTTTTTATATTTACAACCATTACACATGAAGTCCATTACTTAAAAATAGGTGAACTGATTATTAAAATCAAGAAAATGAACACTTTAGAACAACGAAATTCGATATTATAACTTATCAATAAGGACAGAAATGAAATAATAAAAATTATGAAAAAATAAATACATGTATAATAGGTTCTTAATTAACTTATTAATGAGTATAATTTCATATTCCTCAACCTTAAGTTCAATAGGGGAACACATTCAGACTTAAGGTAAGCGTTTCTTCATCTCACTTCCATTTTTGTGAGATTTTCCGTATTCACTACTAATAATTATGTATGGTGTATGTATAGTTACCATTGTTATAAAATATAATGAATATATTTAGTTTCATGGTATTCAATATATCATTTTAATATTATTAATTCTGGGTCATTTGAATCGATTGATTACAATGTGGTAATGGTTTTTCCACCCGAACCTCCATTTTCATTCGGTTTACTTTTATTATCTAATTTCCTCAATGAAATTCTTGTGTATTATTATGTACTCCTGAAAAAAAATTTATTAGTGTTATATATATTTTCACTAACCATAATCCTTCTTTATTTTATGCATGGTAACATTTTTTTTAAAACGTTCAAGATTATTTCTGAAATACAAACTTGATTCAAGGGATGTTTTTTTAATTGTTACCCGTTTTCAAGGGTACACTGGAATAAATTTTAAGCCATAATTATTTTTATAAAAACACTAATATTATCATTAATAATTATCTTGTATCATTTCTATATTTAATATAACAAATGTGCCTTTCCGCATTAAAATTCTCTTTAATACTTTCCATAAAATGATCTAAAATGATTTAGTTCTAAAGAATCTTAAAAACTCTTTTTACGTGATTTCACTTCTGTAGGACATAATTTATGACTAAAATATAATATCAATGTTCTATTAATTAATTTTCTATGATATTCATGTTTATAAACTTATTTCATTAAAAAAACAAAGGATTTTCGGAAATAACTCTTCTTTCCATAGTAAAAAAGTATTTTTCTCATCTCACTTAATCTTTTAAGAGATATATTCCTTGTTCACCACATACTTCTTACTTGTGGTGTATGTACTTCACTTTGTTATATCATATAAATATTCTCCTTATTCTCATGATATTATAAGGGATTATTATTTGAATTTTTCGAGGTGGTATGGGACACTTTCTAATGTTTAAGGATTATTTCTTGAAGTATTTTTCAATGGTATCATTTTAAAGTATCTTCATTTATGTCAATGTCCTTTTTTGAATCATTTAGTTCATTGATTTTTATCTCTTATTATGTCATATACCATATTTAATTGAATGATTTATGATTATTTTGAATGTGGATGTGTTATCTTAAAACCATTCCCCAATTTACTTTGAATGGTCAGTGTTTATGCTTAATGACAGAGGAATGTTATTTACATTTCATAAGTTAGTTTCAATATGAATTTATATGTTTTTTATGTTCACCCCATTCATATGAGGAATGAATTAGGATTAGTAAGTTTCGGTGGGGGCTCGCTGTAGACCATTGGTTCACTGGTAGGTCTCATGAGACAAACTAGGTCATGACACAAGGCCTTGACAAAATGGTTATTTATGGTCTTAGAATGAGGCCTTGACAGTGTGGTTATGATGTACAACATATGAATTTACCTCATTATGATAATAGTATTGATAGTTCATTTGGTTATTAGACTAGTATAATACCCATGATTATTTTTTATTGTTGAATTATTTATTCACCTCTTATTCCTACCATAATGGGTTCAAGTTTATTTTTAAAGGAAATGGTTTTAGTTATTCACCATGCCTAATGTTTATGTTTATGTTTTCTTCCACTATATTGATTAACCCTTACTGATCATTTGATCTCACCCCTTTAATTTTTTTTCCTTCCCCATGTTTTGAAGAAGATATCATTTATTGATTTTTCAGGGATATAGTTTATTAGATTTTGTTTTGTATCATATTTTGTTTCCTTTGAAAATGTAAAATGGGTCCCATGTATGTATCTAATTTCTTCAAGATTACTAAACTGATCGATAATTTGGGATTTGATTTCTTATAATCATGAAAATGTAAAATTTTAATAACCCGTACATTATTTTCATGTATGTTTTCCTTTTCTGGTCATTTTTGAGAAAAAGAGGAATTTTAGGAAATTTCTAAAGTTCACATCGTGTACTTTATGACTACACGTCGTGTACTTGGTTACCACGGGTAGCTATGGGTTGTCCTTGTAGTGTCCTCACACATGGTCGTGTGGGGGTGACTTGGAGGCCGCCTTAAGCGGAGTACAGAAACGGAAAGTACACATCATGTACTTCAAAAGTACAAGCCGTGTATTTTCTTTTTTTCATTAAATGGACCAGGGTCGTGTCTAATCGACAGAACACCCTTCTTCTAGGTTTAGTTCAGTCGAGAGCTCCCATACGGCCGTGATCTTCCTCCGAGCCCCCAACCGAGCATCTGATCTCAGATTTGACCATTGTTAATTGTGTTGGGATCACCTCGGTAAGATCTCCCTTCTACTTGAGCTTTGTTTCATGATTCGTCTTCTTTCTCAAGTTGTACTTGGTTGAAAATTTTAGAAATTTTTGTATATCTACGATTTTCTTGGGTGATTCAAGGCTTTAGGTTCACGTATAGTGATCTCCCAACACCGAGGTAGGTGGTTTGTGCCTTTCTATTGAAATACATTAAGTAATATGTGATTTTTTCCCCAATAACCTTAAACGGGGTATTGAGGATTTACCGTTTTACCCTTGTTAATTATTTATCATGCTTGTATACTTGCGTAGAGGTCAATTGGATATGAAGAGGGTTGATTGCTTTGTCTTGGATGTGTTTGTCCATGGTTTGTTCTGAGTACGACTGTTGGTCCTGTTTAGCCTGTTAGGCCGCCTTTCCAGGATTTTCCACGCCTAGTTATAGGATGATGCAATTATTTTTATCTAACATGCTTGATATGCTAGAGACTATTTAGAAAATTAGTTCAGGAAGTTTACATTGATCGTATTGCACTACTAGGCTTGTTTGACTTACACAGGGACGTGAGAACCTAGTGTAGTAGACTATAAGGGGGATTGATAGTGTGAGCTTCCAAAGAGAGTCTTTTATTACTTTAGACTATAAGGGGGATTGACCGTGGGATATTCCTTAGAGATTCTTTGATTACTTTAAACTATAAGGGCAATTGACCGTGTTAGCTTCCTCAGATAGTCTATGATTACTTTAGACCATAAGGGGAATTGACCATGTGAGCTTCCTCAGAGAGACTTTAAACCACTTTTGGCTATAATGGGAATTTATTGTTTGAGCTTCCTCAGAGAGTCTTTAAAACACTTTTGGATATAAGGGGAATTCACTGTGTGAGCTTCCTCAGAGGGTCATTGACCATACTTGGCTATAAGGGGAATTGACTGTGTGAGATTCCTTAGAGAGTCATTTATCACTTTAGACTATAAGTGGATTTGACTGTGAGTGTTTCCTCAGAGAGTATTTACATATTATTATGATCGATCTAGAAGGGATAGGCTCTGTGTACTTCCTAGAGGGTTACCTTGCTTGATTAGCTACTTATTTGATATGTGGAACTGTTTATTGCTGAGTACCTTCTTGTTTACTGCATCTTTGATTATTGCATGCCATATTTATTCACCGACTGTTAGGCACAAATATTTGGTTGTTTGCCTACTGGGATTTAGTCTCACACCCTATTTGGGTCTTTCTTTTGGGCCCAAATAGATTATATTGTTTCAGTTATATATAAGGGAAAGCACCAATCTACTTCAGGTTCTTCATTGACTGGGGAGCTGGAGAGCATGGGACCAAGCTATGGCTTGCGATGCTAATAAGATGTCTACTTGATTTCTTTTGTATTTGGTTTACTACTATTGTACTCCAACATTGTGATTTGGTTGGCTGTTTTCTTATACATATGCATCATGAATCATTCATATATATATATATATGTGTGTGTGTGTGTGTGTGTGTTCTCCATTTTATTATTTCCTAGTCTTATAGTGTTTACTTTTTTATGGATTATTACAGCTTCCGCTATTGCTATTTCTTTTCTTCCGCTGTGTTACTCTGCCAATGAGGGCATAGTTTCCAAACTATCACACCCAAGGCCCTTGCTGCTAGTCGGAAGCCTCTGGCATTTGGGTAAATGCGGTTGGGGCCATGTGACCAACTGGGTATGGCGCCTCTGGGTGGCTTCTGGAACCAGCATGTTACAAAGCGGTATCAGAGGAATTATTTTCTCTTGAATTATTGTTTGGAGCCTTTATCCAAAGATAGGATGGCATAGGTACTTGGTAATAAGCTCTTACTAGGAGTAGCTAACCCACGTACAGGGAAAATACAATCTACCTCGTTTAATGCAATTTTTCTGGTTTTTCAAATTTACGTTTGATTTGATTTTCACCATTGGGTGACTCACATGTTTTGTACTATTACTGTTGATGTTATTGAGGATCTATTTATGTCGCAACTCGATGAGATGCGAGTATTCCATCTCATGCATCGTATAGGAACTTGTTAGAAATCACATGTCATGCATTCTTACCATGCCATTTAGGGTGCATTAGAGATTTCATGTTGTTGTGATAGGTGTTGTGTATAATATGCATGCTTTTGTGATAGATTCTGTGATATAAAACCCACTTTTTGTTATAGCATTGATTGTGTAAGGTTTTTCTTGAATGAATGCCAAACTTTGGTTCATGATGTGTTATGGGCCCCCATGGACCGGAATTTGGTGGATCATTGCACTGTTACCCTTGTTTATAACGTGTATAAGATGCCAAAATTTGATTTGTGGGGATTATAGGCCCTCACGGATTGGAATTTTTAACTTAAGGGACTGTTTCAGTGTTTTTCTGGGCTCCAGAGTAGTTTCTGATGCTTTTTTTCTAGAAAAACCCAGAATACATGTTGTGTAGTTTTGAATACATGCCATGTGTTCTTCTATTCAAGAAGAAATTGTTTTTCTTAAGTACACACCGTTTACCATGTGTATACGTCATGTAGTCTCTAACTGTGTCATAGGCTATATGGGAAGAGACACGGGATAGGGAAATTCTCATGGGAACACGCCGTGTATCGGATGTACATGTCGTGTGACTATAACCTACGTTCACCCGTGTGTCTAACGACACTAAGTGATAAAATATTAGGTTTTACATGTCGTGTTAGTCTTTCACATGCTGTGTAGTGTGATCCGTGTAACCGGTCGTGTAGCTAACAACACAGGTTGGTGATGTTTATCTAGTACATGGTGTGTCCGGAACAAACATGATGTGTAGTATTGTTCTAGGAAAAACCGTGTGGTTTAGCCATGTAAGGGAACTCGTATAGGGAAAAAGGATCTCAGTACATGTCGTGTAGTGGATATACATGTCATGTATCCGTGTTTTGTAAAACATGAAGGATTTCTTTCTCATGTTCCCTTATTGTGATTCTACCTTTGATTCCATGATAATATTGTTCTAAGGTGTGTGCTTGACCTTTAAGAGTCATGCCACCAAGACTTCCTCTGATTGTACGCCAGTTTCCAGGAAGTGATCAGACACCGGACATGGCTGATCAGGGACTTCCAGTGGATCCTCCAGTTTTGCTAGCCTTGGCACCAGCCATTTTACCTGACACAGGTGTCGATGCACATATCAGATAGGGTTTTATGAGGATGATGCAGACCTTTTAGGGAGCGTCGTCTCTTGCCCCATCGATGGAAGAATTAATGCGAGTCTTTCAGCTGCAACATCCTCCCAACTTCTCAAGGGATAGAGGACCCCAGGCTCCAGAGTCATGGCTAGAAGCCATGCTGATGATCTTCAAGCATCTGGAGATATCTCCAGAGAGGAGGGTGAAGCTCTCTATATACATGCTTCGAGACTCGGACAAGAGGTTGTAGGATGTGGTCTCATAGGCAGGACATCAGAAAAATATGGCTTGGGATGGGTTTCAACACATATTCTATGACTGCTTCTATCCAGAGATCTTGAGGGTTGATTGAGCCCAAAACGTCATGAGTCTAGAGTAGGGTTCTCTTTCTGTTATGGATTATTCCTCTTGCTTCACCGAGCTGCAACGCTTTACACCCTTTATAAGGGGAGATGAGTTGTTCCTTGCATGGAAGTTTGAGGATGGTCTCAGGCAAGATGTCTGATCTGAGGTGAACATCTTTATATTGACTTCAATATCCTCTATCATCAACCAGGCGCTGATTAAGGAGCTTAATTTGTGGGATTATAGAGTGGTGAACCAGGGAAGTTCACTATCCAGAGTTTTTATTCCTCCTCCTGATAGCTAGAAGTGTCATCAGGAGACTACATGTAGAGATGATAGATGGCGGTATGCATCTTCTGGTAGCCAGGTGGTGTGATAACAATGTGGAAAGAGTGGTTATATGAGGCCACATTGCCCGAGATACCGAGTGGAGTGCTGATATTACGGCAAGATGGGTCACCTTCAGCATTTCTGTCAGACCTTCTCACCAACATCTTGTCATAGGGGTTCTTGGATGACTTCCCATTTTGGAGAAATACCACCAGTTTCTCACCAGTCTAGGAACTGGAGTTCTTCCAGCCATTCAGGTTGAGGAGGATGTTGTGGCCGAGGTAGCCAGTCCCCATGTTTTCAGTGAAATTAGGGTGGATCAGCTCAGGGTGGGTAGGTAGGGTCGTAGGGTCGTGGAGTAGGCCTGACTTTTGGAGTGGAGCAGACCCAGCAAGATCAGGATCCTGGACCTTCTACAGTTCGAGGTACAATCTTAGTATCCATAGTTTTAGCTTCTTCTCTATTCTATACAAGGGATTCCCATAGTTTTATATCAGTTGTTGTTCTAGAGATCATTACTCTCTACATCTTTTCTTATGTTGATATCTTGATGTTAGACACTCCTTTGGGAACTAGAACGACTAGTGTGAGACAGTGCAGGGAGCTCCCTCTAGAGGTTGGTGGATGTCACTTTTTATGGGACCTCTATGTCCTAAAATGACAGTCTATGATTTCATTCTTGGAATGGACTGGTTAGTTCCCTTTCAGGAATTCATCAATTGTTATCTCTGCAGGGTTATTTTCACATCACTAGAGGGTAGATCGTCTCTTCATAGGGGAGAGTGGGATGTCCAGGCAAGCAGAGCAGGACCCGAGCATCATGGGCTGGGAGGAATTATAGCCCAGATTTCTAGTATATACCTAGATAACTAGGGAACTTCACAGTTAGACATTCCTCCAGTGGTAGATCATTTTAGTGACGTCTTTCCAGAAGACTTTTTAGGTTTTCCTTCGAAGTGAGTGGTAGAATTTTCTATTGATCTCGTTCCAAGAGCAGCACGAGTATTCATTCCTCTTTATGGGATGGATACACCAAAGTTTCAGGAGCTCAAGAATCAGGTGGAGGAGTTGCAGGAAAAGGGGTTTCATTCAACCTAGTACTTCTCTTTGGGGTTCTCTAGTCCTGTTTTCGAATAAGGCAGACGGTACCCTCAGGCTTTTTATGGACTATCGGAAGTTGAACCAATTGATGGTTAAGAACTGATATCCCTTGCCAAGGATTGATGATCTTTTATATCATCTTCGAGGAGCCTGGGTGTTCTTGAAGATTCACCTGAGATCTGGTTACCATCAGTTGTGTATTAGACCATCTGATATACCTCTCACAACCTTTAGGAGTAGGTATGGTCTATATGAGTATATGGTTATGTCGTTCAGTCTTACGAACGCATTGGCAGTTTTCATGGAATTGATGAACCGAGTGCTCCATCCATACTTGGTTTATTTCGTGGTGGACTTTGTGGATGATATCTTGGTGTAATATCACACTCAAAATGACCATTCTACTCATATTGAGATCATTTTGAGTACACTAAGAGAGCATCAGTTATATGATATGCTCTCAAAATGCCACTTCTGGATGGATCAGATTCACTTCTTAGGTCATGTTATCTTAGAGATAAGAGTATTAGTAGACCTAGATAAACTGAGAGCAGTTGTTTCCTGGGAGTATTGAAAGAATTTCTTTCAGGTGCAGACTTTCCTAGGCCAGTCTGGATACTACAGACACTTTATACAATAATTTTCATGCATAGAAGCACCACTCACCGGTTTGACAAAGAAGTGTGAAAAGTTCTTGTGGTAAGATTATTCTGAGTTATCCTATTAGGATATTAAAGGGAGATTGACTTCAACACCAATATTACTCTTTCCAGATCTGAGAAAGAGCTATACTATTTATTGTGCTACATCTGGTATCAGGCTAGGAGTTGTACTTATGCAGGGTGAAGGAGTCATTGTGTGCGGGTCTCGGCAGTTGATGCCACATGAGAGGAATTACCCGATGCAGAATCTCGAGTTGGTAATAGTTGTTCATGTTTTATGTTGTTCGAGACATTATCTATTAGGAGAGAATTTTGTGGTTTTCACCGACTACAAAACTCTCAAGTACATCTTCACTTAGCGTGACTTGAATTTGAGACAGTGAAGGTGGGTTGAGTACCTTCAGTATTTTGACTTTGAGATTGCCTATACGCCAGGGAAGGGCAAGGCAGTGGCTGATGTGCTGAGTAGGAGGACCCAGATACAAGTAGTTTAGGAGGCCATCAGTGAGTGGAAGATTATAGATCTGTTCTCTAAGACGCATTTGGAGGTGCATGACAGACAGGAGCAGACGTTTCTTTCTTCTGTAGCTGTCACCTCTACTCTTCTTGATTGAGTTCGAATGAGGAAGCTATTAGATTCTGAAGGCCTAGTCCTATGGGAGATCATGTCAGGAGAGGACCTTATTCCTAGATAGACCATAGGCGAGGATAAGATCTTTCATTTCGAGGGTCATGTATGGGTGCCAGAAAACATTCGCAATGAGATAACGCGGGGCTTTCATTCCTCGGTTTGGAAGTTCATCCTAGTGTCACCAATATGTATCATGATCTACACCATCAGTATTGGTGGCCAGGTATAAAGAGAGATTTTTCTGGTTTTTTCATGAGGTGTTCTAGTTGTCGGTAGGTGAAGGTAGAGCATTAGTGGCCAGTAGAGATTTTGCAGCAGTTACCCATTCCTGAGTGGAAATGTAATGATGTCGCGATGGATTTCGTGACATGTTTACCAAGGTCGCCTCAATGGAAGGATGCGGTTTGGGTTGTCATTGATAGACTCATGAAGGTTTCTCACTTCTTTTCGATCAAGGAGACCTTCAGTGTTGATGAGCTGGGACAGTTGTACATCTGTGAGATTATACGTTTGCATGGAGTTCCACACTCCATTGTTTCATACAGGGATGCTTGTTATACTTCTCAGGTCAGGAAGGGGATTCAGAAGGCTTTGGGTACACATGTACTTTTGAGTACATCTTACCACCCCCATACAGATGGCCAGTCTGATTGTTTGATTCAGGTTCTTGAGGACATGCTTCGAGCATGTGTTCTAGATTTTGGAGGTTATTGGGAGAATCATATACCTCTGTGGAGTTTTCCTACAAAAATTGTTTTCAAAAAACTATTAATATGGAACCTTATGAGGCTCTGTACGATAGGACATGCCGATCACACTTATGTTGGCTGGAGTCAGAAGAGGTAGCTTTACGGGGACCTCATCTTGTTCCGGAAACCATAGAGCAGATAGAGTTGATTTGGAAGAGGATGGTTACTACATAGTCTCAATATAAGTCTTATGCTGATCAGTGGAGATGACCTCTGGAGTTCGATGTCGGGGATCAAGTTTTCCTACGTGTCAGACTGAGGTTGGGGCATAGAAGAATTAGGAGACAGGGTAAGATTTCACCGAGGTATGTTGGGTCATTTGAGCTTGTGGAGAGAGTTGGCTCGATTTCCTATTGGTTGTAGATACCCCAGATGTACCGGGCAATGCATGATGTTTTTCACATTTCTCGGATCCGAATTTACTTTTCAGACTCGTCTCATGTCTTTCAACATGAGGAGGTTGAGCTCAAAGTGGATCCGTCGTTTGAGGAGAATCCTATACGGATTGTTGATCACAGTACGAAGGTTCTCCATGGCTGATCTGTTCCTCTGGTACGGGTGTTATGGTAGCACGGGTGAGTACAGGATGGGACTTGGGAGAGGGAGGCCGATGTAGGAGCATAGTGGCCAGAGCTGTTCGGGTTTTCTTCTTCTACGTCGTGCTTGGGAATTTCAGGGACAAATTTCTTTAAGGGGGGAAGTTTTTAAGAACCCAAACCTTCTTTTTAGGTATGTTTTCCTTTTTTTGTCATTTTTTAGAAAAAGAGTAATTTTTGGAAATTTCCAAAGTACACGTTGTGTACTTTATGAGTACACACCGTCTACTAGGTTACCATGGGTAGTCATGTGTTGGCTGTGTAGTGTCCACACACATGGCTGTGTGGGGGTGACTTGGAGGCCGCCTAAAGCAGAGTATGGAAAAAACAAGTACACTCCATGTAATTCAAAATTACATGCCGTGTATTTTCTTATTTTTCTTTAAATGGATAGGGGTCATGTCTAATCGACAGAACACCCTTCTTCTAGGTTGCGTTCGTCCAAGATCTCCCGTAAGGCCGCTATCATCCTCTGAGCCCCCAACTGAGCATCTAATCTTTGATCCGAACACCGTCTATTGCGTTGGGATCTCCTTATTAATCTTCCTTTTATGATTGAGCTTCATTTCATGATTCCTCTTCTTTCTCAAGTTATCCTTTGATGAACTTTTTAGACATTTTTATAGATCTACGATGTTCTTGGCCAATTCAAGGCATGAGGTTCACATATAGTGATCTCCTAATACTGAGGTAGGTGTTTTGTGCCTTTCTTTTCAAATTCATTGAGTAATATGTGCAATGTTTCCCAATAGATTTGAATGGGGTATTCCGGATTTACCATTTTACCCTTGTTAATTGCCTTCCATTCTTGTATGCTTGCATAGAGGTTAATTGGATATGAATAGGGTTGATTGCTTTTTCTTGGATGTTTTTTTCCATGCTTTGTTCTGTGTATGACTATTGGTCCTATTTAGCATGTCAGGTCGCCCTGCCTTTCTTTTCGATGCCCAGTTGTAGGATGATGCGATTATTGTTATCTGACATGATTGATATGCTATAGACTGTTTATCCAAATAGTTCAGGAGGTTTACTTTGGTCATATTGCACTACTATGCTTTTTTGACTCACACAGGGTTGTGGGAACCTGGTGTAGTAGACTATAAGGGGGATTGACTGTGTGAGCTTCCTGAGAGAGTCTTTGATTACATTAGACTATAAGTGGGATTGACCTTGTGAGCTTCCTTATAGAGTCTTTGATTAGTTTAGACTATAAGGGGGATTGATCGTGTGAGCTTCCTTAGAGAGTCTACGATTACTTTAGACTATAAGGGGAATTCACTGTGTGAGCTTCCTCAGAGAGTCTTTAAACCACTTTTGGCTATAAGTGGAATTGACCATGTGAGCATCCTCAAAGAGTATTGAAACCACTTTTGGATATAAGTGGAATTGACCATGTCAGCTTCCTCATAGGGTTATTGACCACACTTGGCTATAAGGGGAATTGACCGTGTGAGCTTCCTCAGATAGTCATTTATCACTTTATATTATAAGGGTATTTGACTTTGAGTGCTTCCTCAAAGAGTATTTATATATTCTTATGACATAACCAGAGGGTATAGGCTGAGTGTACTTCCCAAAGGGATACCTTTCTTGATTAGTTGTTTATTTGATATGTGGAACTGTTTATTGTTGAGTACCTTCTTGTTTACTGCATCTTTGATTATTGTCTGCCATATTTATTCACTGACTATTAGGCACGGATCTTTGGGTGGTTTCCTACTAGGATTTAGTCTCACACCCTGTTTGGGTCATGCTTTTAGGCCCAAACAAGTTATTTTGTTGCAGGTATAGATAAGGGGAAGTGCCCTTCTACTTCAGGTTCTTGATTGACTGGGGATCTGGAGAGCATGGGACCAAGCTATAGCTTGAGATGCTGAGGAGATTTCTACTTGCTTATTTTTGTATTTGGTTTAGTACTATTGTATTCTAACAATGCGATTATTTTGGCTACTTTCCTAGATGTATGTATCATGCATCATTCATATATATATATATATATATTTGTGTGTGCTCCAGTTTATTATTTTCTAGTCTACCAGTATTTACTTTTGTATGGATTATTACTGCTTCTTCTATTTCTATTGTTTTTCTTCTGTTGTGTTACTCTTCTAATGAGTGAATAGTTTCCCCACTATGACACCCAAGGCCCTCGCTGCTAGTTAGCAGCCTCTGGCGTTCGGGGAAATTCACTTGAGGCCATGTGACCAACCAGGTATAGGCACCTCTAGGTGGATTCCGGAACCGGGATGTTACAAAAATAATGAACTGGCTCTGAGCTTCTGGAGTTGGGGCATTACAATTGATGTTATTGATTGATTTTAAATTTTATATATATATATATATATATATATATTTCTCTCACATATATACCCATATTATTCTACCTTACTTTTATAGGGTAATAAATTTCTTATGTTCATTTATCAAATTCCTTCATCATGGAATTTCCTTTGATTATAATATGTGGAAATATTATATAAACCATTTTATTTCCATAGGTAATTCTTATATTATTCCATAAGATTGATTTCCTTTATATGTAACTTATAAATCATGAACATGTTATGATGGGTGTTCCCCAATAACGATCTCACAAATTGGGTAAATCTTTAGTCTCATGAGGCATCATGTATGGTATTAGGGAGTAAACCTAATCTGTTATGGGACTTTTCCACCATATGATATTGTCTAGGAAGTTATTCATGACTCATGTTTATATCATGTTATATATTACTACTAAGTTTCTTATGATTCTGTGATCTGAATATACCATGTTCATTATGCTATGTTCCCATGTTATTACTCTTAAACCTTCTATTTTATGAAATCATTTTATACCATTGAAACACATGTTATGTTTCATTATCATGTTTATTCCCAAACTGAGCTTTTTATATCACCCATTTTTTTATGTTTTCTTTAGGTTATCCCTTGTAATTTAGGAGCTCTAAAATATTTATTATATCATTATAGATAATAAAATAAATATGTTTTATTTTATTCTCAATTTTATGTGTTATGAACCTAGTCTTCCAAAGACACTATGCCTAATGATATTTCACTACAAAAAAATTACCTATAGCCATGATTTAAAACCATTTTTATATACCCTAAAACTATGTCTATATGATACATCCATATTTTGAATGGTTTTGGCTCCTATTAGTGTAGAAATAAGTCAATTACTATTGTCATGGTTTCCACCATTGCATTAAACATGTACCACAGTTGGAAACTGTGGAAATTACTAATAATAAGGAACTCTATTTCCATGGTTTGAAAATGTGGATATAGGAAAATAGCCATGATATCAAACCCTAGAAACACCATTGTAGCCAAGATTAAAAACCATTCCTATTTGTTCATTCATGCATAGTAAAAATCAACAGTATTTAACTGTGTCTATATCCCACTGAAACCTCTAAAAAATATCTACACTACTGCAATTAAAAAACTACCCTACTAGTAGAACTCAAACAGAACTCAAAAAGGACTACCCTTCCATAAATAAAACAGGAATATATCACAAGAATTGAAATAATTAAACCCCAACCAAGAATATAATGTATAAATATAATTCAAACACTTAAATCCATACCAGGAATTAAATGTATAAACATAATTCAAACACTTAAATACCTAACAAGAATACAATGTATAAACCAACCTATATCACTTAAATCCCACCATTCCAGTTGAACTCAATGGTTTTATTGGTTACAACATTAAATTATAACCTAAAAAATGTAGACAACATGGATTAGAAATATTTACACAAAATGGACTACACCGTAGCTCTCAACTACCAACAGAAAACTCAAAAACAATTACATCTTCAATGTAATAATTCAATTTAAAAAATTATTCATTTATCTATCAAAATTATTCTATGTAATAATTTCGTAATTATTTAAATTAAAAAATTAAAGTTTAATCCTATAATCAATGTTATATTGATTAATTTTAACACATAGAATAATATCATTGCCTCACTTTTTAGGGACTTTTCTATCATTTACATCCTTACTAGACTGCCTTTTATGATTTTTATAAAATTATTTATTTAGGAATCACATGTTCCTACTAATTTATCCATATATATAGAATCCCAATGGGGTCATTATAAATCATTCAACAATAGAGTTTTACCCTTATATCTAAAGGGGTCATTTCTTCTATAAATTCTTGATGTTATTATTTTTCATTTCTGAATGGATAGAATAAGACAAATTCATCTTGGTGGTGGTGGGGTTTTTGTGTTGGACTTGAGGGTTCATGGACTTATATTTGTGAGGTTTCTTAGTAGTGATTTATTGAATTAGTGAATTCATTTTAGATAACATACTCAATGGGTAATGTTTTTGAAAATAAATTTTCTTTCATCAAATATTTCCTTTTTGTTCTGGGTGTTATCCCCTAGGGTTGTGGTGTGTAATCCTTATAGTGGATATTTTTTTATAGAATTCAGGGATTTATTTAAACCTTTTTCCCTGAAGGTGTTTCCCTTAGTGGATTCATAATTTTGTTATTATTGTGATGACCTCTAGTGGAGGATAACAGTATGATGGTTTCATATGTGATGTTTAATATTGGTGATCTAGTCTTGTGGCTTTATGTTTCTATTCATGTTTTGTTTTTATAGTATTGAATTAGTGTGGATAATGGAACTAGTTCATCCAATAATGAGAAGTTCATTAAGGGAAGAGGATAACACTTGTGGTTGGGGATTAGGTGTTTTTAAGGTATATCTTGTGGGGTTTTGGTGATTGTGTGGCTTATGGTTTGTCTCTAGATCCTTATAATTTCATGTCTTAAGGTAGGGGAGGTGCTCCTATCCGATATCCCATGACCTACACCCCATATTTTTTCCCATTTTATAGTTTTTATTTTTCTATATATTAGTTTTTATTAGTCTTTGGATGGATATTAGCCCTAACTATTTTGTGGGTTTCTAAATTTTGTTTTCACTACCAAAAAGTTCACTTTAAATCCCTACCCAGCTAGCAGCACTCAAATAGAACTCAAACGTTTATGCTTATAGTAGCATAAAAAAACACTACAATATAAAAAGAACTCCAATAGAATACAATATATATCATAATAATTCAAAATATAACCAAGGTAAACAATATAAAATTTAAATATAAATATCATCAAAACAAAACCAAACTATATGATAAAATTCAATGTGTAAACCAAGAATAAAATTTAAATCTGAAATGTACCTCAATATCAGTATCACCTAAACCATAACGACCCTCATCATATCCTACAGAAATAGAAACATCATTATTACCTCCTCTCATACCACTAGCATCATCATTATCAACATCATCGATATCTACATTGGCATATTCACCTAAATCAGTGAAGGGAGTAAAATAATTCTCATAAACTGAAGAAAAATAAATAAGAACACATTTAATTAATGAAAAAATAAAAAGTTTATATGCATAAAGGATATACAGGTATTTAGTATAAAGAATTTTTATTTACATGAACTATTATTGATAAGCATTTTTGATAAAAATTATTTTTTAAGTAAACTAGTATTCCCCCCCATGAATTTTCACGAGAAGCGGTATTAGAGATTTTTTTATAGGAATTATTTCAAAGATATAGAGTCTTAACACATCTTTAAACATTTCATACCATTTGTATTTTTTATAGATAAATTATTTATTGAACTTTATACCTTTGTTTAAAATTAAAGGGAATTTTTAGAAATTATTTAATTTTTAAATTTTCCTTTATTATATCTTAATGAATTATTTCATTGTGTAAATTTAATGGATATAATTTATTAGATATTATTTACTGAATTATATTCCCAAGTGTAATGTTTTATGAAATTTTTAGTATTCTATTACTATATTGTCTACATATTTTTGATAAGTGAATATGGTGATGAGAGATGATAAAAAATTATAGAATTGATGAATAATAATGAATTTACAAGGTATTATTTGGGCCCATATTTAGGAAAATTCTTTTGATATGTTATTTATAAGGATAGGATCTCATTGATTTAACATTTTAAAAAAAATTCATAATTTTAAAATATTGAATGAGGATCTATATTTAAAAAGTATGAATGATTAATAAATAGTGGAAAAAAGGTAAATTAAACAAATATGATAGAAAATGGGTGAAAGTAGTTCACTTCATAGTTAGATTCCAAAAAAAACTTCTTCATTAGATATAATTATTTTTATCATAATATTTCACTCCCTATATATCCCAAAACAATAACATACCCCGCTTATATTGCTTTATAAGTATAGGAATAACACTAAACTATTGTGAAAGAACTGTATTTTTTATTGAGATAATATTAAAGTGTTTGGCTATTGTAAAATACAGAGATAAAATCAACAGTAAATATAACACTCAACTAAGTAAATTAAATTTTAATATAAAATCATGGTTGATTTAACACTAAAAGAATACTAAATACACAACACACACTCAACAATTCTATGTACTTCATAACATGCAATTTTACTATTGAAGGTTTAAATCAATATTTATTTTGTTAAATTGATTATTATTTTAAAAAAATAAATATTAGGTTTATTACCAAGAGGTAGAAAGGAAGATGTAACATTTAACATTTTCCTAGTTTAAATAATATTATTTTACCCAAGTAATCAATCAATTGATTCAATGATTATCACTTTAATATCACTATTGATAATGTCAAAATAATTCTAAAAAAGATAAACCATTATAGAATAATAAGAGTTTAAAACCTTAATTTTGTCATTATGAGAAATATTCTCATATTCTAGGATCTCAACTTTAGCTTTAGAATGATTATGAAACATCTATATTTTTGTGGTATTAAATTTTTTTAAAAATATTATCATATAAGCGGATACAATTCAATATAATTTACATATAAACTCATATTTTATTGAATATTTTTAAAATTTAATCATAAAAACATCAATAACTAAATATAAATATAGAGTAAAATGAATATCTTTGAATGAGTTTTTAATATATAATTAAATGATATATGAAATAAATTATTACATACTATTAGGAATAATATTCACTCTTTTAAGCAGATCCTCATTCTTAAACTTGTAAATGGAAGTAATTCATCCTCAATCATACACTAAAATCATGGAAAATATAAAGATAAAAAAAAATAGGATAATTTTTTATGAATTGCCACAAAAGAATTAGAAAATTGTTTAACTCTTTTTTCTTACACAAATATTGACTTATGTGTGCATAGAGTGGATGGTTTTTTGATCATTGATGTACTATTTAGAGGTAAGAGGCTCAAGTTGGGTTTTAGAATGGATCTGTTATTTCTAATGTTTTTGAATAATGAAGTGGTTTATCTGTTTTTGAGTTTTCATCAATGAAAAAGGAGGTACTTTTGAAAAAAAAAATCCTTTATGAGTGGTCATAATTTTATTGTTAACATTCTTGGTGAATAAATATTCAAAACAACTCACAATGGAAATATAAATTCATATAATGTGAGGTTTGGTGGTGTGTTTGAGATATTATAGAGTATAGTGGTTGATTTTAAGGTTGTATAAGTTTATGATTTTTTCTTATTTATGAATCATAAGTTATATACTATATTTAATAATTTTTTATTAGAAGATCAATCATTATGTTCTAATAACTTTATAAGGGTTATTTCCTAATTTTATAAGGCTATTTTCCCTAACATAGTATGGTTGATTGGGAAATTTTCTTAAGGAATTTCGCTAATTTTTTAAGGTTAATTAAGGAAATTCATAAGGTTCATTTCTGATGTGAAATATGGAAGTCTAGAAGAAATTCAAGAAAATATTTGTATGTTCTATTACATTAATATTTCTTGAAAGAGAATTGGATAGGGAAGTAGAAAAGTGTTTTATTAATTATAAAATATGGTTAATATCTTAGTGAATTATGTGAAGAGAAAATCAAGTTAAAAAAGAATTAAGAATATGCTAAAAGTTTATAAATAATTTAAAATATATATTTTGTGGTTTTGGGAATCACTGCATTACTCAGAACATCATTCCACATGTCTGTATGAATAGGTACCTTATCAGTTGAAATATATAATTGATATATTAGTCAAATTTGAATGATGGACCCTACATATTTGGTGGGTAACTGAATACCATGTTGTATAGCCTCAGTGTAAGCATTCATAAGGTGTGTATAGTCCTTGGTGTGAGACTAGAGTTTCATATGTGAATAGTCAAGAGACATTCTGGGGAGGCACTGAGTGTGAGATAAACCATTTTATACTAGTGACATAAACTATGGGTGTATGAAATTAAAAAATTATAAATACACAAATTAAATCATGAATGTCCATCATTGTAGATATTGTGGGGTTATTTGAAATTTTTATGTGTGATCTATTAGTTTTTTAGAGGTAGTCAATATAAATTGGTAATGACTAGAAAACTTCATATTTAATTAACAACAATAGTATAGATTATGATAAACTCACATCATTTGGATGATAACCATTGTTTATGAAGTGTGAAGAGGGAGGTGTCCAGGTTGTTGGGAAGTTCAATGGTTTGGATTTGGTAACAACATGAAAAAATCATTGAGTGACATGGAGGTTTCAACGTAAATAAGATATTAGTAGATGAAATTGTTCAATGGATTTTTGTGTGGAAACTTCCTAGGAAATAAAATTATATTTATGGAAAACTAATGATATACCATGGATTTGTAGTGTTAGTGGACTGAGAGGTAGGTCAAATTTTCTCCATCCTAATAGATGGGTGAGTAAACAATTTAGGATTCAAGATAAAAATGGTTATTCTGGATATCTTTTGGAGGATTATGTAGGTGTTGTCGAGTTGGTTTTGGTTTATAAATACCCAAAAAATAGTTTTTTTGTTGGTGGAGGGAATGAGGTTTTTTGGAAGGTAGTAAGATGCCACTAAACCCATAGTGGTAGTGCACCAGAGTTCCAGTTTGATGGATAATGGTTTTAGAAAACTGTACTTACCACCAAAATATTAGAGGTAGCCATAAATATTTTAGCGGTTTTTTGTGTAGTTTTTTAAATTGTGTAGATATGGAATTTCATGGGTTTTTTGGAACCCCACTTATGGTTATATCTTTTTGGATGGTTCTCAGCATGTTGGAGACCAACTCTCCCAACCCCGCTTCCTTCCATGTATGGATTAGCTTTATGCATGTGTTCTAGTTTTGGTATATATTAAGACTATGTTGAAGCACAAGGGATATTGTTAGTGGGATCGATACCTTGGATGATAACTTTTTCTCCATGGAGAGTAAAAGTTATGTTATATCAGGTTTATAGTGATTAGTTATTCATTTAAATTTTTTTAACTGGGGTGATAGATCATTTAAGTTTTTTGACATACTATTGGTAGAATGTAAATTGAAACACAAAAAGTAACTAGTAGTCACCACTATAAAGTTATGTAAATATAAAAATGGAAGGATAAGAATTATAACCAAGTCATAGGATATAAATTCTCATAATAATAACAAAATATTAGAGTATAATTTTCTCCAATTAACAAAAAAAGATAAAAATAATAATTACATTTATTGAACATCATGGAAAGGGTTAGTGTAAAATGAATCTAACCCAAAAATAACATTAATATACATAAAAAAAATCTCTAACCACCTTTATATATTAAAATATAATTAAATTATTATATTATAGAATGTTAATTCATAGTAAAAGACCATAGAAAATTCTTAATCAACGAAAAAAATATTAAACATAAAATAATTTAGCCAATGAATGTAGACATTATTAACACATAACAAGTATATAAAATATTTAAAGAGTTATAAATTTAGAATAAAAAATAAAAAAAATTAAAATTATATAATTTTCATAAAAAATATATTCTTATCCATTAAAAAATTGATCCCCAATAATTATTCATGAATAAAATAACACCTCATTAACTTACAAAATCCTTCTTCAGATTTTGAATTAAATATCACACTGTCATTTATCATGGTAAATGAAAACATAATTTAAAAAAATCATGAGATATTGAAAATAAAATTTCTTTATACAAAAAATAAATACTATAATATGGATTAGTGTAAAACATAGCTATTAAAAAGACATAGAAAACTATCAAAAATTCATGAAATGTTTGTAGTTCTTGGAATATCATACTATGTTATTATATTCAACCCTATATATACACACTCTAAGGAGATATCATATTCCATTGAATTCAATATAATTTCATATGTATTACATAATTTATATGTTTCTCTAATGAAATAGTTATATATCTTAAATTATGGTATCCCTATTGGCGATTTTTATTTATCATTATAATATTTTGGTGATTATTTTATGTATAGATGATTGATCTAAATTTCTAGTTGGTATCTATAATTTAGTTTATTTGTATGATAGGAGAAAAATAATCTCCAAAATGGCATGTAAACCCATGGTTTTAGTCACCATTCATTAACATTCCATGTAACATATATGAGTTCAATGGTAGACAGGTATGGTGATTGATCATTATATTGTGTGGTTCATTAAAACAACATTATAAAAATTTAATAATTTTTCTATTAAATAATTTAACCCCACTAAAAAATATTTCAGTTAATAAAACAATTAATTACATACTTGATTAAAGTACTAATGTTTTATTAGTATGAATTGGTAAACTCATAATTCTCAATGGTTTTATTATCCTTAATTTAAAAGGTGATAAAAATATTGTAATAATCATTTAATGTGCACTCTCAGACCCATCATATGTGAATATTATTGTTCTTTAAGGTAGGATTATTTCCTTTCTATGTTATAATAAAGAAAATATTAATTTTTTTAGGTAAATTAATGTACTCATTTGATTATTGATTGTTTAAATGTGAATTTCCTTTAGTAATTTAATATTACTTCAAATGATTCAACTTAAAATGTTATTGTTTCTTGTTTTCTATTACCTTATTTAACCCAATATACAGTAAATTATTTAAATTGCTAATTACAATAGTTTACAAGACATATATAAGAAACAAGAGCCTACTTATCTATCATTTTCATGATGAATAATACAACATTCGAGGAGTGGACTGGAAGTAATAAACTAACACTATTATTATTAAAATAGACCAATATCTGGTATAAAATATAATGTTAATATTACTATTGTTCCTTTATCTCCACCTTCCCCCACATCCAAAAAAGAAAAATACAAATAAATAATAGATAATGATTTCATCAATGAACCTTTAGTTGTTCTTTAGTTTTATAAATTTCCTCAAACTTCTCTTTCATCAATTATTCCTTGAATCTAAAAGGGTAAAACACACCATGAACCTATATATATCAATTTATGAAAGTAGCATGATGTGATAGATCATTAACCTCATCTATTTGAAAATAATGTTCTTTTTTAAAATTTTAAACTTCTTCTTAACATTATTATTTTTTAACTAAAAATATAAAAAATAATAAAAGACAATAAATATCCAAAATCACACTATTAAGCTCATTAGATATAGAAAGCAATAACATATGTTTCAAAAAAACATTAAAATCATTACCTGTTCATAGATAATATAGATATGCCATATCTATTCATTTTTTGAGCACGTATGATGTGTCTATTTTTATAAATCCCAAATAGAGTATTATGGTTCAATTGAATAAAAAAAGAAACAATTTTGGGAAATAAAATTTAATCAAAAAATATAAAAACATAATTTATGGTGATTTATACTTCAAAAAAAACCAAGGACTAAACAAAAACATGAATAAAATATAAACAAATCTAGATGAAATATAACTTATGATTAATCATAGGATCATTCAAAAAAAATTAGGATGTTGTGAAAAAATCACGTGGATAAAAGAATTAGACTGATTTTGGGGAGGGGGAGTATGGTTCACCAAAATGGTAGGGGTTAACTCACATGGGACCTACTCATGGAAGGTATCAACTACAGAACTCATGCATGGTCCACTCACATAAGTAAAAGGGTTTGTCCAACACACCTAATGGAGGAGGAATGCTCGATAAAGTTGGTAGATGAGGGGAATAATGCATGAGGGGTGGAGGAACTACGAATGGAGAAGATGTTGAGGGATGAAGGAACTTAAAAGGGAGAAGCCAATATGGGATCGATGAACCACGAATGGAGAATTCGGAGAGGGATGGAAGAACCGTGAATGAATAAGCTGGAGATGATAGACCAATGGAGAATTTGGTTAGGCGATGATTAGTTGAGGAGAAGGTTTTTGAGAGAGGGATTGGGAGAGTGGAAGAATGGGAGAGGAAAGCCCTGATAGAGGATAAAAATGAGAGAATATTGTTACTAGAGGCAATTATTCATGTGGGTGCATCTATTTTAAATCTATGGTTTTTAAATAACCATGGATATATCTTAACCTATATCCATAGACCAACTAAACTATAGATGTAGTTTTGTGGCTAGAGGTAACTTTTTTAGTAGTGTTTGGGCTGTAATTAATAAATGTTTAGGTAACAAAACATATAATAATATGTGTAAATGGATTGGGCCACTATAGTTGGTATCAGATCAAGTTCTAGTTATTTTTTGGGATTTGGACTAGAATAAATTTGTAACAACCAAAGGGATAATTATAAGGATAATTCTACTTATAAAAAAATATCATGGAATTTTGGTGAACTATGAAGGTAGTGGGTTCCAATCCAATATATCCCCATCTAGATACTATAGGTGGATGTGTCCCTAGCATAGGTGTAATTAGGGGTAATAAAATTGAAAATGGTATATTTAGATGGACTTGATCTTCACCTAGTACATGACAATGGTCTTTTCTTCACACTTTGTTTCTCACTCAGGGAGGAAATGTTTTGGAAATTCACAAAATCTTTATGAACCGTTATGAAGGAATTGATCAAATTCTAAGGATAGGAAACCAAATAGAAAATGTTATCATGGATAACCTATATTGAATCCTAGGGACTTATAACTGAGGATATACTTATCATTTTTAAGTTATTCCTTCTAGATTTATAAATTTTTCCTTTTGTATATAAATGAATTCTCATATTTTTTATTTAATTATTTTTAGTTAATGAAGGGAAATAAGATAAATCTTCCCAACAAACAACGCAATGGAAAAAATAATGATTTCCTAAATGATATGTCAATACCTATAGGAATGGAATTTTGGCATCTTGTAATTATTCCAAGTGATCTATCTGGAATTATGATATACAAGTGTAAAATAATTGAATTTTCAAAGCACATAAAAATAGGATAAACATGACATATTATGGATGTTCAAGAGTTAAAGGTGATAAAAAAAGAAGATTAAATTTTTTATATGTCAAATATATGGGAATACTCACCATATAAAATTCCATAAAGGAACTGGAAGAGGATTTATGTGTGGAAAAGGAGGACATAAAATAGAAAATTTTTAAATAATAATTAATTTTATGATTTACAAGGCACAGGGAAATAAATTTCATCAAAACAAAAAACTAACAGTTAAATGTCCTAAATGTGGGTAAGTCGGTTATTATTCAAGTCAATTACCTAATAAAAGGATTAATTCCTAAGGGATTATGTTTTTAAAATCATTGAAGTGGAATGATTGAAGTTTTCATATGTTGGAACTCTATAATCATACTGTTGAACTATTTTTTCCAATATTATTATGGATATAAGAATATGAAACATATATTGATTTTTCTATAGTAGTTTTTCTTTAATAATTTTCAATAATATGTTGAATGGTACTAATAACCTATAAAGTTGATTTAATGCTAAGGTGATATTTTATGGAAAACACATTATTGATAAAAACATAATCATCAGTATGTGCTTGATGTTGTGGAAATTATTGTCAATTAAAACTAATTGATCTTGTGGAAAAGGGTGAGTTGGATAGAAAACCTTAAAGGTTAGAAAATGTGATCTAATGACTAATTTTATTGATATCACTATGTAATCAAGGTTAATTTTTAATATGATTGTCACATTTTTTAACATTTTTATAAAAAGGACAACTGTAAACAAGGCAATAACTCATTGTATCCGGCAATGCTATGGGGCTTGAGCCCACAACTAAAGAGTGACTATGGTGAAGTTCTTAACATTGTACTACATGAGGTACTAGTAAGTATGGAATAATTTTTACATAAATCATTTTATGTGTAAATAATATTTTGATTTTGGGAAAAATATTTTTAAGCTAAATCTTTTTTTAAAAAAATTGGATTTTGTGGTGATAAATGAGATTTTTGGAGATGTTTTATTTGGTTGAGTTATATGGAACCCATAGATCTAACTTGGATTTCACATAAAGGGTCCTTTTTTAAGAACATAATTAAATACTTTAATTTGGATGTTATTTGGGATGTATGGTTATTTAATTGTAGAATTATTTAAGTTGAGCTTTAGATTTGGAGATTAATGTGAAAGTGTATTCATTTTTGGTAATTATCTTACCTTTTTATAATAATTTATTATTACTTTTAATGTATAAATACAAGACTAATATCTTTATATCATTTTGTGGAATTATTTAATCCATTAAAATTTAATTTTAGTGCTACATGCATGAAATATTCATCTTGACTACTCATTTTTTAGAGAAAAACATAAGGTTTCAGAAAAAATTTAACAAAGGATGATATTATAATTTTCAAGTAAGCATATTTCTTTAATTTCATAGTGTAGATTGTAAAAGGATCTATAAAATTTATTAAAAGGACATTGATATAAAAATTTATTAATTTTTTATAAACTGATGGTCTCTTCTCTCTTGAAAAAAAGTATAACGTTATCTACTAAATTACCCTTTTTTTAAATCATTGTATTCAATTACCACCAAATTTTTCTTATATTTAAACCTATTTATGTGATTACCTTCATATTTCCTTTTCATTCTTTTTAAGAGGAAGTTTCATTCACCCATTTTATAATGTTGTTTTTCAACAAAGGAATATTTTTTAATGTCAAACCCTTGATTACTAATAACTAGTTAAAACTATGAAGATGAAATTTATTTAAGGTTGTATGACTTAAAATCCAAATATTTTAAAATAACACATTTTTCCATAGTGTATAAAATACACAAAACTATTTATAAATAACTAATTATATACTATTAAAAATTATTTATTTAAACATGATCATTATAACCTAGCAATTAAATTTTGAAGTATGAATATTAATAATCAAATTTTTAAAATTAATTATGTAGTATAATGAAAATATATTTACAAATAATTACTTAATTCTTGGTAATGTCTTTATTGGCTCCAAAATACCTTTTTCTAAAAAAATGATTTTTATTGCTTTTTTGATCAAATAATAAAATTATTTTTTTTCAATTTTAAAAATTAATTTGAAAAAAATAACTATTTTTTTACAATCATCATTTCAAGATTATCTTATGTGATAATTTTGGTATTTTTCAAAAAATATATATTTTTTTTATTTAATAGTGAAAAATAGTGGGGTATTTTAAAAACTAGATTTTTGATTAAATAATTTAAAAAGTTATGTTTCGTTTTAAAAAATTTTAAAAGTAAAATTAATTCAATTATGTTATTATTAATCTAATTTAATTTATTTTAATCTATTTCATATTGAATATTGATATAAAAAATTTATACTTATGATAAAAAAAATATTTGGAAAAACATTTTCCGTCGTGTCTGTAGGTTTAATTTTAAATTAAATTATGATAATTTTGATAATAAACTTTGGAAAAAAGGTTTAAATATTTAAACCATAATAATTAATATTATATAATAAATTCAATTTAATTTTTTCATACTTAATAGTAAAAATAGTAAAATTAAATTAGCATTGTTAAGGTTAAAATAGGTTTACTAAGGGGTTAAACTAAACATATAAGGCTTAAAATGACCTAAAATCATTTCCATATACTATTTTATGGCCATATTTATATCATATATAATTTAATAAATGACACTGATTAATTTTTTTTACTTTTTTCATGTATCAAATGTGGGTATAAATTTTTCTTTTTAAAAATTCCAAGTGTGTCCTCTCCCCCTCTTATAAAGAGGAACCCCCTATACTCTCAACCTTACACATATAAAACATTGTTTTCTGACCAATATTTACTTATATACCTTTCATAATTCCCAAAACATATCATATATTCCTTTTTTATCATAAATCCAATCTATGGATACTTTAGGTATAATCCTAAAGAGGTGGTCTAAAGAAGAGGTATCATTCTTAATCGAGCATCTTTGTTTTATGTATTATTCTGTCTAAAAAATATTACTAAATAATGATAATTTAATAACATCACTATATAAAATAATTTAATATTTTATTATTTTAATTAAAATACTTAAATCAACCTCCTCTTCCATAAAATAGGAAACTAAACTATTATTTGTGTGTACTCCGGACTTACACCTCACAAAAAGATGTAATTCATTTTACATCATTGACACTCATGTATATTTTTGATGATGTATTTAATATTTATATAATATATTCATGAAATGTTAATAATTATGTAAAATTAATATATCTCTTATTTCTTACCTTACCATCCACGGAAAATAATAGCATTGTTCGAGTGTACAGTGGATTATCGCCTTGTGAAGCGATGTGATTTTTTTTGTTACCCCGTCACAAGGATGATATATGTAATTATATTTATATAAATAATATTATATTTATGATATTATTATCATTAAATAAATATATAATAAAAATTACCTTCTTTCCATCTTGATCATTGAAAATTGAAAATGTTACACATGCGTACATAAAGCCTACTGTCACCATGATTGTAACGTAATTCATTTTTCATAACCAGAATTGATGGTAACTTTTAATAGTATACTTTATGTATAAAAATTATAATTATTTCATGATTATTATTATATATATTTTTGAACATTGAAACCTTTGACCACAATCAACACACCGATTCTCTATTCAAATTATGAACAAAGCGTCCTCAAAAAATCCAATGTGGACATGACATATTAACTAATTTAATACAAAACAATATAGTAAGTGGTTTAATTATAAATTTTTAAAAAATTAAAATTTTATTAATAAAACAAATAATCTATATAATTTTATTATTTAGGAGATAAAATACATGCATTATAAAGTCTAGACTCAAGGTTAAGATTTCGTCTCAAAAAATACTTCTTTTAGACATGTTTTTTTAGTCACCTAATATATTTTAATTAGACTATATAAATCACATTTACATATTATATCATGAATCCTTTATAAATCATGATATTTTTATTTATAATTCATCCACTTCAATCATGGTAGTTATTATTCAATATTTACAAATTGACAAGGTTTTATGTTTCAATCTCATTTTAATCGGGATTGTTTATTCTTAAATTTCCATTATTGGAAAAGAAATTAAAATTTTATAATGAACCCTTTAATTATATTCTCTTATATTTAATAATGAAATTTTCATGTAATATTACAATTTTTATCCCCTTGTTACTTAAAATTATTATGAAAGTTTTTTTAAGAAAAGATTTCTTCATTTCTCTCTTCTTCCAAAAAAAATTTCTTCGATATATGTTTTCTAAAAATATTTTCAATAATATTTTTATGGTTCTCAAAATGATTTATTAAATTCATTTTCACCATTTTTTGCTTTTTATAAAAATAATAAAGGGAATCTTCTTGTCTTTTTCAAAATGAGGTACTTTTATCCTTTTTAAAACAACATGCATAGAATGTTTTTAACTTATATGACATGTATAGAATTACCCTTCGTCTTAACCAGTAAATTCTATAAATATTCATTATATGTTTAATTTAAGAATTTGGTAATAATAATTGTAAAATGATTGGATCACTAAATTTCCCTTAATATTTAAGGAAGTAGATATCTCATCCCTTTGATTGAAATGGAACTCTTTCCTTGAATTCCACGACCATGGTGTAATGATGAGTTTATTTTAGACAATCAAACAAAAACACATCAAGAATATAGGTTGAGGAAACATGGGTTTATCCTACTAGATAATATATTATGACAAAGGGATTATATTACATAGTAAGTATTCATGTCTACTTGTGGACATTGTGATGTTAATTTCTTTCTCTTAGATGACTTGGCCAATTAGTATACAAGAGTCTTGGACTTTAGACAAACTCACCTAATTTCATCGAGAAATAATCCTAGAGGGTCACACACAAAGTGTTTCCATTGATATTAATTAAATTACATTTAAATTTAATTTTTAAATAAATATTTTTCTCAATCCCAAAGAATAATTTTCTCTTAGGTTTTATTAATAGTAAGTGTTATATAAATATTTAGTCATAGGAAAATTGTTTAATTATCAGAATATATGTTTTTAATTTTTTATTTTTATTCACAAGGTAAAAAATAATTACTTATTCAATAATAAATAATTTATTTAATTATGTGAATTTTTAATAAATATTTTTTTAGACTGTGAATATAATTTTTATTTTATTCATTGAATATTTAATATTTTTTCATCAGACTATGAATAGAATATATAATTATGAATAAATATTTAATTCAATATTTATTCTGGTATTTAATAAATATCTATAATTCGGATCAGAACAATATTGTGTCCAGTGATAAATATTAATTTTCATTCTGCTAAAATAATATTTATCATTACGCTCGTTAGCGCATGCCATAAAATATTATTATTAGTTCTATATGGAATGTGGTCAGATAAGGATTATTTTATTATTTAAGGGTCATTATGAAATTAAATAATATTTTAAATATAACCCTAACTCTATAAATATATGGTTTCAAATGTTTAATAGGGTTAATCAATAATTAAGAATCATTGTGCACGACATATTTCTCTCTAGATTCCTCCTTCTCTCATCCTCTCAACAAGGATAATAATAAGAGAGATTCCTTCAGACTAAAGGAAATTGAAGTAATAAAAATGAATAATATAAAATGATTGATCTACCATACTATAAATCAATAATCCATTGGTATTTTTCATAGATAAAAGGACCATGTTTGGATCACCTATAGAGGGGATCTATTTTGGGTCCTCTCTATGCAATAATGGTATTCTAAAAAAAGGGTTTCATACAACTAATATCTTCATTAAATAAATATACTAAGATGTGGTATTATTTCTTCAAATATTTTTAAATTAATGATAATTTTAACCTGAAAAACATTTTACCTTTTGTTTTTCTAACACCCTAATATTTTAAAAGAATAACATTATGCTTGATAGCTTATGATACATGCAACCCCAAGTCTAAAATAAAAGTAAAATTATATACCATTATATCCTAATTGTTAAATTGGAGAGTATCAATAGGACTAACTAAATTAATAAAATTATATAGTTTACACATCTATAAATAAATTTACTACTTATCAATTTATTATATATTAAAAAAACTTTTAAAAAAAACTATGTCTTTCTAAAAAACAGTATTCTTTCTTAAAATGGTTTCATCGTGTTTTACAAACTTATTTTAAAATTATTTTTTGTAAAATTTATAAAAATTATTTCAAAAAAAATCATTTTCTAAATCATAATTTCAAAATTTTCATAGATTTATTTTTGGATAATTTTTTAAAAATATTATTTTTTTGATGAATACAGAAAAAATATCAATTTTTGTTGAAAACTGCCTTTTTTTAAATCATTTACAAAGTTATATTTTATTTAAAATATTTTAAAAGAAAAAAAATAGTGAAATTATATTATAATTAATCGAATTTAGGTTATTTTAATCAATTATATTTTCAATTTTTATAATAAATAGTTTTTTACTAAAGAAAACTTTTCTTTGGAAAACTATTTTTTATTATGCCTATAGGTAAAATTTTGAATTAAATTCTACCAATTCAATTATTTTAATTTAGAAAAATAGATTCCATATTTTTAATTATCATATTTAATATTATCTAAAAAGGTAAACTTAATTTTTGGTCCTAATGAATAGTGAAAACAATAAAAATTAATATTCATAATTAAAATTAAAATGGGTTTACCAAGGGGGGTTAAACCAAAAACTAAGGGTACTTTTCCCAATTAAACATGTAAAAAATATATTTTCTATACATATTTAAACCTCATACTATCCAAACTTCTAATATAAGGTCATTTAGAATAATTTTTCTTTGGAATAACTATCATTTTATATCCTTTGGGGAAATTTCTATGTAGTTCCCCAGAATGTCCCCTCTACACATATAAAAGGAAACCGCCTATCCTCACTTATCTACACATAAAAATCACACTTTTTGGAAAATAATTACACAAATACCTTATTTACGTCCCTAAATAATAACTATAGTCTTTGGTATTATCATAAAACCAATCTAGGAAGGATTTAGTTATAAACCTAAAGAGGTTGTCCAAAGAAGAGGTACAATTCTTAACCATGAGTTTTTCTTTTATTTAATCCCTTAACAACTAAAAATCTCTATAAAATATGATATAATAATAACATCATTATCTTAAATTTAATAAAATGTTATTATCTTAATTTAATGACCTATATTCATCTCCTCTTCTATTAAATGGGAATCAAAACGGTCAAACGTGTGTATGGCGGACTACCACCTAATAAACTGATGTAATTCATTTTTCATTACCACCTATCAAAAATGTATAATATGATGTATTTAATTTTTATATATTATATTTATGACATATTTAAACTTCTATAATTATATTATCAAATCTACCATCTTACTTTCCAATCCATTGGAAAAAGATAACGTTGTTGGTGTGTACGTGTGGACTACTGCCTCCATGAAGCGATGCGAAACATTTTTCATTTTATTTTGACACGAATGTTAATTGGGATGGATTTAATTAATATTTTTTTTATATCTGATATAAAAATTATTTTATAAATTTGAAATATTATTTACCTTTCTTTTGTTCCATCCGTCAAGAAAATGAAATCATTTTTCATACGTATATACGACCTACCGTCTCCATGAATGGTGTAACTCAATTTTATAAATGTAAATTTTATGCAATATTATAAATAATTATATTATGAATATATATTATATTTCTATAATGGGTAACATTCTGTATATAATAGAACCATGATAAAAGTAAAAGGGCTAAAAGTATCAAACCAAAACATACGTGAAAAGTGAAGAAGTTATTACTCGGAATAGTGTTTTTAATAAATAATTTTTAATAAAATGATGATAAAGAGTTATAATAAAATAATATATTTTATTGTGTATATGATTATGTTTATGTAATAGATTTATAATAAATCTCTTTTTATTGTACAGGTGGTTCAGACACATATAAATGAAATCGGACATGAGGTGAGGTGAGGGTTTCTTGTCTCACTTTTACTTCCATGAGACATATACCATATTCACCACATATATCTTTTGTGTGGTGCATATTATATCACATTCATATATTATATCATGAACCTATTTACTTCCAGGATATTTTAATTTTCATTTGAAGTTATTTATTTCAAAGGGTTTATGATTCAAAATTTACCAAAGTGCTAAGGTATTTACGATTATAATCTCTAAGTTTATCGAGACCGTTCATGATTAAGTCTTAGATAATGAAATATAGTGACCTATCTCTTAATAAATTAATTAATTTTCTTCTCTTATGATCATTAAATTTTCAAGTAATATTACCATTTTACTCTCTTTTTTACTTAAAATTATTGAGAAAATGCTTTTAAGAAAAGCTGACTTCATTTCTCTCTTTAGTTAAAAATTAATTTATTATATATCCATGTTTTCCAAAAAATATTTCAAAAATGTTTTTAATATTCTATGAATGATTTATTAAAGAATTGTTTACCCAATTATTATTTTTTTTAAATATTTTGAATGTAATCTTCTTTTTTTCGAATGAGGTACTTTAAACATTTTTACCATTGTGTGAAAAGAATGTTTTTTAACATATATGGCATGTACACAATGTAACACCCCAACCCCAGTTACCCAGAGTCAGTGCATTATTACATAACATTGGCATGATCACAAGGAAATCATGTCTCGAAAGACCAATTAGTTTAGTAGCCTTGAAAACACTAAATACATTCATAAGTCATACATTACATCATAAAGTGGAAAACTACAGCAACATAGTCTCCATAGTCCACACACATATCCCCATAGACTATCCTTGTGGGTCAGTTATAAAATACTTCTTCACATCCTAGAAAAATGAAACATAAGAAATGGGTGAGCTCAAATGCTCAGTAAGGGTAAGAAATATAGCAAAATATAATATAAATGTTAAGCATGGTGAATAATTGAAACCACATGCCTTTACCAATAATAAACATGAATACTTTTATGGCAGGAATATGAGCTGAATAAATAATGCCACAATAAAACATAATCATTGGTATTCTACTAGTCGAATGACCATAAGAACCGTCCATATTATTTTCATAATGAGGAAATATATAATGCCAGACATTCTAAAACATTTTTTCAAGGCCTCGGCCAAGACGTATAAAAATGATTAAGGCATCGGCCAAAACCACATATCAAATTGGGAAAGGGTCTCAGCCAATTCCACATCTAGTTGTCTTGTGATACCTAGTGATGCATCGAGGAGCTATAGCGGGCTCCACCCGTCACTTACTAAGTCCAATACATTCCTCATATGAAAAATTTTAAACATATCACAAACATTCATATTAAAACTAGAATATGATATTTCAATACCTTAATCATAAACCATGAATGGTATAAAAATAGCACATCCACAGTCAAACATATAACAAAACTTTCAATACAATATGGAAGTTTTGTATCATAATAAGTCAACTTCAAGTAAACTTAAGATCCATAAAATGATGCAGACATAGATGAAATCAAAACCCTTTTTAGAAAATTACCTCTTTCTATTTTGAAATCATTTAAGAGACATATAATTATAAAGAAAACATTTATTTTGAAAATATTCTTATAATATTGTAAGGGAATATTTGATTATGTTATAACGGCGTAATATAGTTGCACCCGCCGTATAAGTTAAATAAAACATTCTTACCTTAATTTTATTGAAAAGATTAAAAAGTACCTTGTTTGGAAAACTACAAAAAGATTCCTTTCAAAACACATAAGGGTATAAATGACTTTAACCCATTTTCTAGAAAATAGTAAAAATGTTTTGAAATACATTTTTAAGAAACATAGATGTGGATGATAAAGAGGTCTCACTAGATACTTACGTAAAAACAATCTCGGATAATAAAGAGATTGTGAAATTAACCCTTACCTTGTACTTTTTCATAGTTGAGGGTAAGTTAACCTCTTATATAATGTTGAAATAATTTTTATTAAATTATAAAAGAATCATATACATTAATATTATATCTTATATGATCTTTTGACATTGTTCTGCTAATAATATCTTAGTATTATCGTCGTTTTGGGTGTTAATGGATTAATTTTCCTTTATATTCATTGTTATGTGAGTCATATTTGTTATGTATGGGATGTATAATATTCATATCCAGAATTATATCAAGTCTTTAAACATTATTTTTAATCATAAAATGAAAATTAGTCTTGAATGGATACGATGGGGAATGAATCTCATCGCATTCATGGAGACGGTAGTCCGTACGTACACACGAGCGACAATATCATTCTTTTGATTTTAAAATAATATATAATTGGATGTTATATCATATATACAGAATCATTATCATGTTATATTTATTATTTACATCAATTACACATCATTATCATACCCATCCAAATAATAATGTTTTGAATAACAATTACAGCACGACGTGGAGACGGTAAGCCGTACGTACCCACGTATGGTGACATGTCATTCAAAGGATGGATAGAATACTGAATATGGTTGTAACATATTTATAATAACATCACAGTATATATAAGATACTGGATTTATTATTTTATAATGGGAATAACAAAGAAATAATAATTTGAAAAAGAAAGTAACTTGAAAGAGGTTGGTGAAAACATTACCTCTTCTTCGGGTTCTTCCTTTTGATTTGATCAAAAGGGCTCCTTAGGTTGGCTTTCTGATAAAAATAAGGCATCTAGGTTTAAGTGAGGGACATTTAGAGGATATTTGGGAAATTTTTGGCCGAACCAAAAGGATTTTAAGGAATGAAGAATTGGTTAGAAGTGGTGTCCTTTTATAAGGGGGGGAGGGGCTCATTAGGAAAAACATAAAGTATTATTTTATTATAAATTCATATTCGGTTTATAATGGCTCCAAACTGGATTATTTAAATTCTAAGGTGGGTATGGGTCTAAATAAACTCATACAATAGGTTTTAGATATGTTTGGGTCACTATATTAACCTTATCTTTTAGATTTAACTCTTAGTTAATTAGTTTGACATTTACCATGTCTCTTTGTATTATTATATTATTTGGTTAATAAACTTACTATAAACTGCCAATAGAACCCCAAGTGGTTAATTAATGACATACCTACCATAATATAATTCCTTTTTCTGAACCTTATATTTTTATGAATATTATATCAATTAATAATATAATATTTGTTTTAAAAATTCCTTTATGTAAATTTTGGCACTATTTAATAATTGATTTTTGTTAAAGTCTTAATAACCTTATTAATTCGAACCAAATTTATCTAATCAATACTAACATGTCATATTAACCAATAAAATTATTTTATGGCATCAAAACATTCAAATTATATTTATTATAAAATTTATAATACCAATTATTTGATTCTTTCATTAATAAGTAAAATATTGCATCATCATTGTGTCATAAATAAATTTAAATATTCAATGTTTAAAAATTATAAATAAAATACCATTATTTATGAAATATTTTTATCTTTATAATTAATATTTATAGTTGAAAGGAAAACATATATAACCCTATGTAAAAAAAATTTCTAAAAGATATATGCTTATGTCATTTTTGTATTTACTTTAACATAATTAATATAAAGTGTCATTATCACTTACAAGTGGCTCTATGGGGTCCCCAAATCGACCAAAAGATTCCCATGGTCGGCCATTACTCATCCAATAAGTTTAGGACATTTGTTAAGGTAATTTTGAATTATTACAATATTCTTTTTACCTTGAACTACCGTATTTACCCTTAACCACGGTAAATAAAAGTCAAAAGTTATTATTCACCCAAAAAAATTCATCTTATTGAACCACATTTTACTTATTGAGGTTAACCATGTCTATTGGATTTTTAAAATTCCACTCAAATAATAGGTAAAATTAATTTTTATGTGAATTTTCAAATTATCCTAGGAGGTGGGTAAAAGACAGTGAAAAGTTGAATAAAATTTTTATATATCTAAAATTATGATAAACTGACTCCAATTAATTACATTTAATTTATATAGGTATTATGTATCTATTTTTACCTAAAATAAATTTAAATAAAATAAATAATTATTTAAATAAAAATATGGTTTTAAACAATAACTCAGTGTTTTTCACTATTCATCAAAAATTGAAAGTTTTCAGAAAAATACCAAAAATTCACCCTAGGATAATTTTGATATTCGAAATCCAAAAATGATGTCTATTTTACTAAATTCAAAACATATAAGTGTAATTTATTAATTTAAAATTAATTCTCGATGTCAAAACCAAAAGGCCTATTTTTAAGAAATAATAACTATCAAAAGATTGACACTTGTTTATGTCCAATTTCAATGTAACTTTACATAAAATAACCAGAATTGGATTAAATGGTAAAAATATAATCTATTTATAATTACAAACCATTAAAATTTATAATTTAACACTATAAATTATTTTGATTAAAAAAGTTGTTTTCAGTTAAAATATAGTATTTTTCACTATTCACCCAAATATAAAAGTTATCAGAAAAACACCAAAAATTTATTGAAACTAAATTATTATGTCCTGATTATAAAGATAAAGTTTGTTTTGTGAAATTTAATATATAAAAGTTTCAAATATTGGATTTCAAAAGTGTTCGCCATTAATAGGCGGTAAAATTGCATTTTTTGAAAAATACTTCTTTTATCTAAAACAAAATGTATTTGTTATTAAATTATGTCTAAGAAACTCATAATATGGATTATAAAATTATAAAGATTATATAAATTTCAAAATTCAGTTAATACTATTAATAACCACTTTTGAACAGCTAGTTTGGTAAGTCGTGGTGCGCTTGAACTCAGTGTTGCGTGTAGTGCAAGTTATTGAATTACTTTCAAGTAGTAACGTACTATAAAATCTTGGGGTGTTACACACAATTACCAACCATTATTACCACTAATTATTTTAAAGCTTCCTTTAAAATTTTACAAGTTTATTATTTAAGAAGAAAAATTTACAATATTTTTGATATTTTTAGTTTTTAGGATTTATTTTCAAAGTTAAAAGGATATTTTTCTCAAGAATGTTTTAAATTGATTTTTTTTGGTATTTCTGTTCATAAATTACCAAAAACCTTATTTTACTTATTCTAACTTGGAAATATTTTGAAATTATTCAATATTTATTATTTATTTAAATGTTTTATGGTCATTTTTACTGATAAATTAATATTTTGATACATTTCCCCATATTACTCTGGATGGTTTATGATTATGTTTACTGATTGGGGAAATTATTAACATTTCATGTGATAGTTCTTAAATATGAATGTTTACATGATTATGTTTTTCTCCTTTCATATTAGTAATTCATTAGACTAAGTAAGTGATGGAAAAAACTAGATTTAGCTCCTCGAGGAATTGGTAGGACTCTTGAAGAAAACTAGCTTGGGTTTTCGGCCAAGGCTTTACCTATTCATGTAAGATATATTTGAATGAGGCCTTAAAAGTATGGTTATGATTTCTAGAATTATGAATTCATTCATTTTGAGATTAGTTATTAATTTCCATGTGATTATTCAATTATTTATAATATTCATGGATAAGTTTCAATATCATGTGATTTTTTATATGGAATTATTTTGATCATCATTTATTCCTAAAATATAATTATTTATGTTTAAGTTATTAATTAAATTGAATTTGTTTAAGTTATTTAACTTTAAATATTAATCATTCCTTATATTTTAATGACATATTACACAAAACTCATACCCTTACTAAGAATTAGATATCACCCAATGTTATATTCCTTTCCCTAGGATTGGAGGAAATGTATTATGATTGATATGTAAGGATTTGATAAAGGGGATAATAGTATTCTCAATGAAAATAATTTTTTTATTTTTATGTTTTCAAATGTAATATAATATTCAAGTATATTTTTTTTCAAGACTAATAAATTATTCTATCCTTCAAGATATGATTCCTTATATCTAATGATAGACTAATAAATTAACCACCAACTTTAGGCTACTAGGGTTAGGGAACATACAATTATTATTAGAGGAAGTTTAGTAGAAACATTAGAAAATAGATTTTGGAAGGCATAAATTATGGAATATAGACCTATGATTGACTTGAGGATAAGTCTAAGTATAGGTTAATATCCTAAATTTATGGTAACATAGTTATGTGGATTTCTAAGAAATAAATCCTTGTAAAGATACTATAAGTGGATATGGTTCTGTAACATCTGTACTTAGGGGTAAAAACTATGAAAACGGAACATTGGTATTTGACTCAATTGTCACATGGTGAACAACAATAGGCCTTGATGCACACCTATTTTGACACACCTGGGGGTCATTCTCAAGATAATTAAAATATTCTTTATAAACTATTAGGAAGTATTTGAAAATATTTTTATGACATGAGAATATTATCAAAGAAACCATGTTTATGATTATGATATTATTTATACATAAATTTTAATTCAACATTAAGGGTTTCACCATTATTTAAATTATAAATTGTGATTAAAAATGTTATGATTTAATCTAGTATATTCTAGTGTTTAGAAATGGTTATTAATGGAAAGAATGGAAACCATATCAATTCATGTAATCCATGTAGGTATTGTCGTACTAAGAAAGATAATAAAGTTGGAGCTGGAGCTACAACTGTATATGAATAAATTATAACTATATTTGGGTAGTTGAATTCGGATATTTCTAATTACCTTTCTCATATAGATAATCCTACTGATCCATAATGTGGAGTAAAAATCCTAGACTACTTCATGCATTATAAATTTTTATCATTTAATGGGAATACAAATCTATTTTTAGATGATTAATGGATAAGTTCCCTAGATAAGATATTTCTCTCTTTTGAAAGTAATTAAAGGGATAAGTTCATCATGTAAGTTTATCATTTCTCAAGTGATGAGGATCAATGGTGGTCATTGATTGAAAACGCTAAGGATGAATAATGAATATTGAATATAGAGTGGAAGTATTCTAAGATACTTATAATAGAAAAATACTTCTATCATGTGCAATGACAAGATATGGAGACCCAATTCATGTGTCTTAGAAGAAAGAAATATAAAAACATTTCAAAGTATGAATTTGAATTTACAAGGTTATCAAGGAATGTTGTGGACTATGTAAGTAATCCAAAGAGAAATATTGACCATTTATTTGATGGGATTAATCTAATTCTTAAAAGGGAACTAGTGTCCCAGAAAATTTTATCATATGAAGATATATTATCATATGATTTAAATACATATAAATAATTATCCAATACTTATAAATTCTAAATAAATAATGAGAATAAGAGGATAGAAAAGAAAAAAGGATAATAGGAAGAAGAGAAATAATGATTTTCCCACATGTGATAATTATGGAAAGAAACACCCTGGTACTTGATTAAAGTTAATGAAAGTATGGATATAAGGATATAGGACCCTACTTAAATTAATTACCCAATAATCAATGAAATATACCTCAAAAGAAGCTATGGGATCAAGTTTAGGATTTTTCTAATAATATAACCAAAGTGTAATGATTAAATTGATTATGTATTTTGATTTAAGGATTATATTATATAAGTAATTTATCAATGATACTATTATTATAAGTATAATTAAACATATAAGGAATATACTATAGTAGTTTAAGGATTTGAAAAAATATGTTGAATGATACCAATGAACAAGAAAAGTGAGTCAATGTCAATTTGATGTTTTTAGAAAACACATGATTAAGGGAATGTAGTCCTTTAATATGTTCCTAATGTTGAGATAATAATGATAAAGTGATGTTAATTGGATAGTATTGTTGACTTTAAAAAAATTAGTGACTTCAAGGGTTAGGCTCGAGATTACTAAAATTCTGGAATTATTAACTATATTCAAAAATTTAGGATATTATTTAATTAATAAGGATATAAATAATTTTTGGAAGAATTCATTTTTTTATTATTGGTTTATGTTGATCAAGTTAATAACATTTTTGGTATGTGACATAAAGAGATACTTTATGTTATTTTTAAAATCTAATGTTAATAGGATTTTGGAAATTTAATAAAATTCCTTCTAAATTTCTTAACATTGAATTTGGTCACACATATTTTGGAGGAGTCTTAAGTTTCACTATTTATGAAATGTATGATGATAAAATTTGGGGGTATTTTTGAGGTTTTAGAAATTCATGTATTATTGAATAACTTGTATCAACAATTTCTCTTTTTTAAAACATATATAGATATTGTAAAAGAATTTTTATTAATTTAGGGATATTATGATCAGTTAAAAGTTAATTTTAGTGATTTGGGCATGAAAAATTCATCTTTATTACTCATAGTTTGGAGAAAATATGAGATTATAGTGTAAATTGGTCAAAGGTTGAAATTGTACTTTTCAAGTACATTTCATTATTTTATTAGTATAGATGGTAATGGAATTCCTTAAATACATAAAAATAATCTTGAAACAAAAAAATTATCATAGTACCCTCATTTTTGATGAACTTATGGTCTTTTCACCCATTATAGATTTATAGATTTTGGGTTAATATATTTCTCTTGATCATTCACTTTCTTATGATCAATGATCTCTATGAATCTCCATAATTATTTAATATTCTCTCTTATTTCCGTATTTTAACTTACCACTAATTTCTTCCAATATGGAAACCTAGTTATGTGTTATTCTATATGAGCTTACTTTCTTTTTCATCTTTTCAAGAGTAAGTTCTATTAACCATTTTTATGATGTGGGATTTAAAGAAAAATATTTTAAAATTATAAAACTTTAATTAAAAAGATCAAGTTAAAATTGTGAGGATTCAATTTATTGATTTTTGGGATTATTTTACACCACAATATTTTAAAATAAGAACATTATGTTTGATATCTTGCGATACATGGAACCTCAAGTCTTAAAGAACTGTAAAATAGTATATCATTATAACATGGTTATTAAATTGGAGAGTATGAATAAAATTAATTTAATTATTAAAATTATATAGTTTAAACATGTATAAATAAATTTATTAGAAATAATAATAATAATAATTTGAAAGAAAATGAAATGTCTTTCTCAAAAAAATTATTTCTTATAAAAAACAGCTTTATTGTGTTTTACGCAGTTATGTTAAAATAATTTTTTAAAATTTTATAAAAATTATTATACAAATTTAACTTAATTTTTTAAATAAACTTGAAAATTTTATCCTAGATTTATTTTTTGACAGTTTTCTGAAAATATTTTTTTTCGATGAGTCGTGAAAAAATACTGATTTTTGTTCAAAACTACATTTTTGTTTAAAGAATTTAAAAAGTTTCAATTTTTTTAAAAAATTAAAATTAATATTAGAAAAATTATATTATAATTAATCAAATTCATTTCATTTTAATCAATTACGTGTTAAATTTTGATATAAAAACATTTTTTACCTATGAAATATTTTTTTTGGAAAACTTTTTTTCATCGCATCTATGGGATTAATTTTAAATTAAAATTTACCAATTATATTATTTGAATTTATAAAAATTGATTCCATACTTTATATAATCAAAATTAATATTATATAATTATTTAAACTTAATTTTTTGTCATAATTAATAGTGTAAATATATAAAATTAATTGTTACGGTTAAGGTTAAAACGGGTTTATCGGGGGGTTAAACTAAAATATAAGGTGATTTTTTCAATTAATATTTTTGAAAATCCTATATTATAGAAATATTTAGACCTTATAATATCACACCTTATAATCTAATATCATTTTTAATCACTTTTATTGGGAATTAATTTATCATTTTGAATTATTTTCTGAAATTTCCATGTAATTTCCAAGAAGGTACCCTCCCCCACTTATAATGGGACACATCCTCTCCTTTACTTCCCACAGTTCAAGATCCTTTTATTTCAAATAATAATTAACCAAATAACTTTCTTACATCCCTCCATGCAACCCATATTTCATTTTTTTATCATAAAAACAATCTTGGAAGGCTTTATTTATAAACCTAAAGTGGTTGTCTAGAGAAGAGGTATAGTTATTAACCATGTGTTTTCATTTTATTTCTTCATTTAACTCTATAAAATATCCATAAAATAAGATAAAATAATAACATCAGTATATCACATACACTGAGATGTTATTATGTTAATGTAATGACCTATATTTTCCTCCTCTCCTATTAAATATAAATAAAGACTATCTATTGTGTGTATAGAAGACTATCGCCTCAAGAACCGATGGAATTCATTTTCCATCACTATCTATCATAGCTAGATATAATTATGGATTTAATTTATATATAATATATTTATGATACCATTACACTTATTTAATTATAATATCACATATACCTTCTTACCTTACAATTCATTGAGAAACAATAATGTCACTAATGTATACATGTGGATTACCTCCCCCACAAAGTGATGTGAAACTTTTTTCATTTTATTTTAAAAAGGATAGTAGTAAGGATATATTTATTCAATATATAAGATATATATTACATAATAATTATTTTTTAATGGTTAAATATTGTAAACAGCGTCCATGTATACATATGACCTATAGCCACCATGAACATTGTAAATCATTTTTTACCTATAACATTTATGGAATATTGTAAATACATATATTGTGAATATATATGATAAAAATATAATGGGTAAAATTATATATATTATGGAATCATGATCAATGTATAATTACTAAAACTACAAAACCAAAACTTATGTGTAAAACGAAGCAGTTATCACTTGAAATATAGGGTTTTAAAAAAAGAATAACTAAAAAATGTTTGATAAAAAATTATAATAAAATAATATATGGTATGATATATATGATTATGGTTCATTGATATATTTATAATAAATCAATATTTATTTTATAGGAGGTTCATCAATGGACGAATAAAATCGAACCTGAAGTAAGAGTTTATCATCTCACTTTTACTTATGTGAGACATATGCCATATTCAACACATATTTATTTTTTGTGGGGTATTTATTGCCAATTTGAAATATTATATCATAAATATATTTATCCTCATAATATTTTAAGTTTAATTTTAATTTATTTCTTTTATGAGGGTTATGATTTAAAAGTTACCAAAGTGGTAAGGGTTTTACAAATATAATGTCATAGTTTATATGGATTATTTATTATTAAGTATATGATGATGAAATATTATGATATATCTTATAATAAACTCATGAATATTAATATCCTATGGTTACTCATGAAATTTTCATGTAATAATAACATTTTCCTCTCTTCGGTACTTAAAATGATTGAGAAAATGTTTTTAAGAAAAACTAAATGTATTTCTCTCTTTAGTCAAAAATCATTTTCTTCCATATCCAAGTTTTCTAAAAATGTTTTCAACAATGTTTTTAACATTCACAAAATTATTTAATAAATTAATTTTTACCAATTTTTCCTATTTAAATAATTTTTTTAAATGAATCTTATTTTTGTTTTTTGAATGAGGCACTTTTAACCTTTTTTCAACAGTATTAAAAGAATGTTTTTTAACTTATATAAAAAATACGGAATTACCCTCCATCATGACACGTCATTTTTTTGAATATTATGTAAAAAATTTACATGTTTACTTTTAAATAAAATGTATTTCCTAGTATTTTGTATTTTTTTAAAGTGGTTTTTAAATTGAAAAGTATATTTTCCACATGAATGTTTTTAATATAATTTTTATGGTATTTCTATTCAGAAATGACAAAAAACCTCATTTTACTTATGATTCATTGGGATTATGTTGTGATGATACCATATTTATTATTTTTTCAGGATTATTTATGATTAATATAGTTGGGGATATACTATTTTGATATCATTCTCCGCGTTACTTTGGACAGTTTATGATTATGTCTATTGATTAAGGAAATTATTAACATTTCATATGTTTGTTTTCAATATGAATGTGTACATGATTATGTTTCTCCCATTTTATATGATGAATTCATTGGGCTTATTATGTGATGGGAGGGTCCCATTATATTCCCTTGATGCATTAGTATGTCTCATGAGACAAATTAGCTTGGGGTTTTGACTGAGTTTTTTCCAATTTATATAATATATCTTGGATATAGGCCTTGATGGTTTAGATATAATGACCAAAATTATGAATTCCTTCATTATGAGATTATTTATTGATGTCTATGTGATCATTTGATTAGTTATAACATCCATGGATAAGTTTTAAACTCATGTGATTATTTATATGGAATTATTTTGATCTTAATTTATTCCTTCCATACTATTATTTATGTTCAAGTTATTGATTAAATAGTATGTGTTTCAGTTATTTACCTTGAAATATTTATTATTCCTTATTTTTTCATGATATCTTCCTTTGTACGCATACCCTTCCTGAGTACTAATTATCACACCTTTCCAATGTTCCTTTCCTTAAGATGCCAAGAAATGTATCATGTTTGATATGAAGGTATTTGTTAAAGGTAATGATGGTGTTCACAAATAAAATACAATGTTGTATTTTTAATTTTTTTAATTTTAGTATTATATTCAAGTATATATCTAGTTTTACAATTCTAAGAAACTATTAGATCCTTTGGGATGTGATTCCTCGTATCTAGTTCCATTTTAATAAAGTAACCACTGACTCTGGGCTACGAGGGTCAGGGTATTTATAGTTTTGGTCTTTATTTGACAATATATGATGGAAAAAAAATATTGATCATATGTCTGCATCTTGTAAAAAATTTAAATGATCCATTGAATTTGAAAATATTCATAATGTATTTTTTCCAAAAAGTCACTTACATTTCATCTAGAACCATTAATTTATAATCAATCATCGTAATAATCAAAATATAAAATGTATCCAGCAATGAAAATTATCGAACCAATAGTTAATATCATATTATATTCTATAAAAATGATTTATAGATGGAATAAATATCTAGAAGACACTAATGAGATCTCCCATAGGCAGCTCATACATAGCCCAAGAAAAATAAACCATGTAGAAAATAAACACCACCAAGTCCTGAGTCCCAGCACTGTCCCATATCAAGAATCTATCTAAGTTATCCAACTCATTCATCTAACATCAAACCTATTCCTTACCTATGACTATAAGTTATTATTTGGTATCAAAGTGCTAAGTCCACCCAATCTTGGTGTTAGTACATCTCAATAGCCCACCCCTAATGGTGTCCCTAATGTATCTGGTATATAGAGTGTACAAACAATGTTATATTCTTATAAATGATAAATAAAAATATATAAACATATTACTCATCATGACTACCAATAATTCATATTCCATATAGTATAGACTATACCTACTTCAACTAGTTCTAGAGTATCTCTAAACATATATCAAAAATACAGACTTTGTGAGAAGATGAAAAAATATATATCATATAGAATATCATTTATGATTATAATCAAACATCATTCCTTGGAGTAATCACATCAAAATCACATTATAATGTCCTTAAGAGGTATCAGGTCTAACCTACTATATCCAAACTATCATTGCAGGCATCGCATTGAACCTACATGATAATCCCATGTAGCATACAAAAAATCTAACATTAGAACACCACTAATTATCATGATACCCAAACCATATCATGATGCATCAAATCCAATCTATATTTTTAATTTCCTTTAACCCATATCACACATAGAACATTACACCATAACTCTACCATTGTTAACATCGAATCCAACCCGTTTTACAATCTTCCCATGGTTTACATATTGTCCATCCTATAGAATATTCAATTTAACAACTACACACATTCCCATGGTTGTCATTACTTCAAAACCCATATCACAATATACCCATGGTTTTAATGTACCATAGATTATAGCATAATACATTACTTATATTCACATATCACTTATGTTTTCATTCTCTCTAATCCAATTATACATATCTCATCCAATCACATCTCGATTTCCTATGGGTGATATGCTCACCTAGCCAACTTTTACATTATCTCTCATAAGAGTGGATAAAATAGGTGCCCAACATATAACACGATCCATTGATATTTTGTATACTAAGTATAAGTATTACCATTTTATAAAACATTTTTTATATAAATATATAAGTAGTTAAATAGGTTCAAAACCACACATCTATCATAAAGTAATCATGTGAGTTGGGAAATATCCCAAAACTAGCACACACTCCACATTCATTGAGTGGACTAAGTAATTTCATGAGGTGGGGAGTGAACTAGTGTCGAGTTAGGGGAAATGGACCCTGTTTCAAATGAATTTTAGTGAATTTCATTGATGATGTGCAATGCCCTAACCCCATAATCCAAGAGTTAATGCATTATTTTAATACATTGGCATGATTACAATGAATCAAGTCCTGAAAGACTAATCAGTTTAGTAGTCTTGGAAAATATATTACATACATGAACGTTACATTACACATTAGAAAATAAAACACAAAATAAATTATCCTTTGAGAATGCCATTAATCTCATAGCTTAACCCTACTTATCAATAATAATACACTTATTGGAATCCTGGGAAAAATAAAACATAGAAAGGGGTGAGCTCAGATGCTCAGTAAGGATAACAATATAGCGGAAACATTCATAAATAAACATAAACATTTAAGGAAATGTATAAGACAAAAACAAAAGCCTTTTAAACTTAAACTTTGACAAAATATGGAAAAGGTAAATCAAATAATTCCATTTACTTATTCACGTAGATATTCTACTAGTTGAATAATCACATTTAATATCAATATCCAATTTCATAATGATGGAATGCATAATTCCAAACTTCATAACCACATAGTCAAGGCCTTGTGCCAAGACTACAAATAATATTTCATCAAGGCCTTGTGCCAAGACACTAGTTTTTCACATGAGACCTACTGATTCATCAAGGAGCTATAGTGGGCTCCAACTATCACTTACTAAGTCCAATGCATTCCTCATATGAAAAGGTTTAAACATAACATAATCATTCTTATTAAAACTAGCATACAAAATGTAAATACTTTATCCATAAACCATGAATGGTGTAAAAATAACACATATATAGTCAAACATATCAAAAAACCTTCAATAAAGTATGGAAGTTTTGTATCATAATAATTAAACTTCAAAAAATCATAAATTCAATCAAAGGATGTTGACATATATTAAATCAAAACTTGTTTAGAGAAATATCTCTGTCTATTTTGAAATCATTTAAAATTCATATAATCATAAAAGAAAACATTTATTTTTAAAATATTATTATAATATTTTATAGGAAGCTTCAATGATGATATAATGGCGGAAAATATCCACAACTGTCGTATAAGTTAAAAAAATACATTCTTACATTAATTTTGTTGAAAAGGTCATAAAGTACCTTGTTTGGAAAACGACGGAAATATTCCTTTCAAAACATATATGGTCAAATAATGGTATAAATGAATTTAACCCATAGTATATTAAATATTAAAAATTATTTGAATTACATTTTTAGGAAAACATGGATGTGGATGATAAAGAGGTCTCAGTAGATACTTACGTAAAAACAACCTCAGATAATGAAGAGATTGTAGAATTAACCCTTACCTTGCACTTTCCATTGGTCAAGGGTACGTTTAACCTCCTGTATAATGACCATAGTATGTTATTAAATTATAATAGAACCATATTCATATTTATTATATCATACATGATTCATTTATGACTTTATTCTACCTATTTAATAATGATTTCCATATTAAATTAACATTTCAGGTAATAATTGCTTTTTTATCGTACGTTTTTTAACATGTTATTATTGATCGTATAATTTATATCATGATATAAATACTTTAATAATATAAAATTTTATTTATATAACATATATATTTAGAATATAAATATTTATAATAGATTGATATATGAAATGGGAGGCACCGTTTATGGAGATGGTAGGCCGTACATATGCATAAATGTTGTTTCTGTTTTCATATCGTATTGAATGGAAGTAAGTGAATAAGATATATGTTAGTATATATATATATATATATATATATCCAGTAGAATTATTCTGTCATATATTACATACTTATTAATAATATATATTTTTATAATCATCGTTGAATGGTGAATGTGGAAATGAATCTCATCGTGTCGTGGAGACGGTAATCTGTACGTATGACAACATAATTATATTTATTGTGAAATAGTATGTAGTTGGATGGTATATCATATTTTAAGAATCATTAACATGTTATATATATTATTTAAATTATTTATACTCATTATTATACCCATCCAAATAATTAAGTGTTTGAATAACAAACTACACCACGACGTGGAGAGGGTAAGTCGTACGTACGCATGTATGGTGACTTTGTCATTATAGGATGTATAGAATAAAGAATATGGTTGTACCAAATTTATAATTACATCAAAGTATATATAAGGTATTGGATTTATTATTTTAGTATGGAAACAACAAAGAAAGAGAAATTAGAAAAGAACTTGAAAGAGGGTGGTAAAATTATTACCTCTTATTCAGGTATTTTCTTTTGAGTTGATAAAAAGGGATAATTAGGTTGGATTTCTGATCAAATTAAGGCCTCTTGGTTGAAGGGAGCATAGTTAAATAAGGTATTTGGGCAGGTTTTGACCAAGCCAAATGGATTTGGAGGTGTGAAATTAAGAGAAGGGGAAGTTCCATTTTATAAGGGGGTGAGGGTCACTTTAGGAAAAGATTAAAATATTAATTTATTATACAATAATATTCGGTTTATAATGGCTACAAATAAATTTATTTAAATAATTAGGTGGTTATGGGTCTAAATACTCTCAACTAATAGGTTTTAGACAAGTTTAGGTTACCATTTTATCCTTATATTTTAGATTTAACTCTTAGTTAAATAGTTTAACTTTTACCAAGTCTTCTTGTATTCTTACACTATATGGTTAATAAAAATACTCTAAACATATAAGATGTCATGACCCGACCCTACCCAACTCTAGCCACATCAACCCCAAGCCCGCCTCCATAAGCCAAGGGCTGGCGACAAGAACTAAAGGCAAAACAACTCAGGGAGGCCTCTGCTTGAGTACCTGTACACCCACACGCAGCCCACTCAATGCAGAAGTGCAGAGTAAAAAGAAAAGGAAAGTAAAGTAAAGTGCCAGCTACTATAAATAGACCAAAAAAGGTGCATCGACCTCTAAATAGTAAAAAGTAAGTGTTGAAGGTAAACTAAAAAGAAAAGGGGCAAAACACACACCCAACCAGAAAAGTGCCACAACATGGAAACAGGTAAACAAAAGTAAACATCCGGGAGAGTACCACACTTGGAACTCGACTACGACCACCATATGTGGTCCAAGATCCTGAAATCATAAGCTCCATGGAATTCATGACCAACCTATCCATCGTCTACAAGGGCACACCAAGTGCATGAAAATCCCAAGCATGGGTGAGTATAAAAATACTCAATAGGATACCCCGAAGGCTCGAGGGAGAAACAAAGGAGGTACTAAAGAGGTGAGAAGTAGATTGAACAGGGAAAAGTAAATAAGTACAACCGAGAGTGCAGTAAAGAGTACAGATCAACTCAACAGGAGGAAGCATGTAGACTCATCCAAACACAAGGACCTATAAATGGTGAGAAGATTAACTTCTCGTCAAGTCTTCACTACCTATTGTAGGAGAGTAGACTCTTCCAACCACGAGAAGCTATACATGGAAAGCATGTGGCATACCTCATGTGTCTTCACCTCTCCTGGAAGGAGAGTAAACAAAACCCAAGAAGTGGGTACTGTAACAAGGTATATACATATCCATATGCTCAAATAAGAAACCCAAACAAGATCGTAAGGGGATCTCCATATCATATCTCATCCCATGAAAGTGATTTTCCAACAATCCTAGAAGTAAACATCATCGATGCCCAACATCCTAACTATCTGCCCCGAACTGCAAGCTAAAGGGGATCAAATCACCACAACTTGACTTTATCCGCTTTGGGTGGCACTGACTCGCCTGCACGGTTTTAGGTTGCCTCTCAAGGATGATTCTTGGTGGGGAAAGCACCCCTCATACTTGAGAGTTCTGGGGAAAGTCAAACCACACCTCTTCACTGTCACATAGTTGAGAAGTCTTCTCAAAGTCAAAGTTGTCACATCACTAACCCGTACAACCAAGGGTCTCGATCCAGTAGTCATGGAGAAAATCCAAAGACTAGCCTAGTAGAAAGGACTGAGTCTGAATGAAGTCGTTGGGTAACCCACTACCCAGCCCCACTGGAGGGTAAACCCTAAGAGGTCATCGGGTAAACCACTGCCCAATCTCTACTAGAGGGTAAACCCTAAGAGGTCATCGGGTAACCCACTGCCCTATTTCTACTGGAGTGTAAACCCTAAGAGTTCGTCGGGTAACAGACTTCCCAGTCTTTGCTGGAGGGTAAACCCTAAGAGGTCCTCGGGCAACCCACTACCCAGTGTTTGCAGGAGGGTAAACCCTAAGAGGTCATCGGGTAACCCACTGCCCAGTCTCTGCTGGAGGGTAAACCCTTAGAGGTCATCGGGTAACCCACTACCCAGTCTCTTCTGGAGGGTAAACCCTAAGAAGTCGATGAGCAACCCACTACTGAGACTTGTTGGAGGGTAAACCCAAAACTGCTCTGGCCGTCCCTACTGGATAGTACAACACTGGCCAACAGAACACGGAGTGGGTATCACGCAACCACCTAACTCCAGAACAATTCACCTAGTAGAGGTTCAGATTCCGTTTAGTGTGGGTCACGTCGATACTTGGAGCTCTTCCTAGGTAAACACATCATGGTAGATCACAGAAGGGGGATATGATCTCGATACTCAGCCAGGGAATCTGTGCCCAGGCTCACTGGGGCTCTGTACCCTGCTGGAAACAACCTCCTTGGTAGAGGATCGGTGCCCATGTAATTTATTAGTCACACTGAATCTACAATAACCCCAATAGCGAACATGAAGGGATGTGGTACTGAAAGTCCAGATGGCTAAAGGAATAGAGGAAACCGGAAAAACTCCTCCGATCAAACCATCGAGAACAGCACCAGGGGAAACCACTACAACTTTCTAGTCTAAACCATCGTTAACAGAAGGACCCTCTCCATCAAAAGAGGTCAGAGGTACGTAAATTAGAACACAGCATGCACAAGGGTCCCACACGACGTGTGGCCCTATCTCATCTCCAAACCACAAACACAAACGTTCCTGAGTATAACTACAAAATGTACCTCCCAGCATTCTCGTATACTCCCAGAGTATATCACATCTCTAGCCCAAAGGCTATCGAACGCATGGAACCCAAAGACAGCGCGAAGGACGAAAACATAATTTTTCCAAAATTCTTCCTCCATGACCCTAGCACGACCAACCATATCTTTTCAAACCTCAAATTCAATCACACGGGATTGAACACAATCACATGCCCAGGGTTCGCTTCCACTACACATCTCCAATGGAGCACCTTTCATGCTTACACATTTAATTATATCTTGAATGAGTCTCCTCACATCCAAACGGATCACACCATTGTAATCCCAGTGGAAAAACACGAGAGTTAGACTATTTACTCCCCTCAGACGGATATCCGGCAGAAAATTCGCCAACACCGCTTTATGCCCGAACAGCGTCCCATGATCCCAAGTCTCAATCCCGAAAATAGTCAAGTGCATCACACCATTGCGATCCCCTCTAAAAAACACATCAAAAGGACTTATCACTTGAGTGGAACGGATATCCGGAGAAAAAGATGCATTCCGTCATTACGCACATGAGTGGTGCTACGTGGGACCCACATCCTGGTCCCGAAGCGCTGCGAGCGTATCGTACCATTGCGATCCTCTCGAAAAAGTACATAAGATTGGCTAAACACTCGTCTGAAATGGACACCCGGTGAAGAAGATGGAAGTCACCGCCAACTCCCAAAACAGCTCTCATGGTGCCTGCACGACCGTGCGGAATTAAAGAGGGTGGATTGCACCATTGCAATTCCCTCAGAAAAACACTCAGAATCAACTGCCTGCATGCCCCGAATGGATGTCCAATGAGAAATTTGTGAAACGATGATCGCAGCTTAAAAGGCAGGCCCCGGGGCCCACGCCTCAACTCTAGTTTCAATGCCCAAAACCGTATTGGAAATATCAGCCTCAACTCCAAGGTCGCAACGCCACTGAAGGCGCTCAAATCGGAAATCAGATGTGTCTGCGCCACCCAAAACAAGAACCCCCGGAAAAATTCCAATAGACTTAAAGGAGTGTCATGCCACTGAGGTCCCCCGTTTCGGGAATTAAAAACCCCCAAAACCATCTAAAAATGTTTTTCTTGATGCCAGGAATGCACTACCACAAACGGAATGCAAAACAGACACCCGTAGAGAAAATTATTGGTGTCCGAAGTCGAAGGGGGCGAACCCCTTGGGCTGGACCGGCCTGGTCCGACCGGTTTGCCCGGTCTGGGCCGGCCCGCGCCGACCGGCCCAGATCGTAGTGTTGGCCCGCGATTTAGCCGCATGACCCGGTGCTTGACCCGCGGTCCACCCACAGACCGGCCCTCATGGCCGGTCGTCTTTCCGCGTGAAGACCTGCTGAGGGCGAGTCTCTGTCCCGCTCGGGGTCGCGCGCTGAGACCCCCGGTCGTGCCCCGCACCGGCGGCTTCAACACGCTGCACCGCCTGGGTGGGCGCCGCCTCCGCCTGATCTCGCACCGCCACCTGAGCCCGCGCCTCCGCCTGATCCCACCCCTGCCTGGGGACACCGCAGCTGCCTGGGAACGTCGTTTTGTTATCATCGCTCGCCGAACCACCAGAAAAAACACAGATTTGGCCAGAAAAATTCTTGGGGCCACCCTGGACACCCCGGGACTCATATTTTTAATCCTAAAGGATTTTTGGAAAGCTCTGATCTATATCTAATCATAAATTGCCTTCACCCGACAATTCTACATTAATTCAATGCAAGTAATGGCATTTGAAGGGGGTTGCGGGGTTTAAAATTTAAATGCACGAGCCAACCTCGCTGGGCGTAGCCCGACGCTTCACAAATAATCTATCGGACCGTCGCGTCTTGCCGGAGAGGAGGATCTTGAAGGTGGATCCTTATTGGGAGGTCTTTCACCGGGGAATAACAACCAAGGGGAGAAGAAGAGAGTGGATGATGTGTTTAAATAGAGAAACACACTTACTCACCGACCCGTCGGCCCGTACCTGAACTTTCGTCAGGATCGGGATTAAGCCGGCTCTAGGGTAAAAAGCACACTTTGAGCACAACATCAGTCTCATATTTTTAATCCAAGCTTTTGTTAGAAAGTTGTAAAACTTAACGCTTAAGGCCACTAAATTACAAAAACTTCCATGGTGGAATTTTTCACAAGAGGCACATGCCCACGAATATTACACCCCCCGTTGGGTAAACGACACGCTATGGACTCAACGGTGCACTTGGTTTTCCCATCCAAGCTACCATTTAGGAGATATTCCATTTATTCTATGTGTCCAGTGTGAACGCACTGAAAATTTAATTCTGGCCACACCAAGGCTCAGAATCGCATGCTATCGAAAGGCACTACTCTGGAATAACATCAAGAATATTCCAAAGTCTTTTATAGAAAACATCGAGTTGTTACATCATTCCCTACTTCAATATTTTCTTCCCCGAAAAACAAAAATAGGGAAACAACTCTGGGTACTATTCCCACACCGGGATCTCCTGTACCCAGAAGAACTCTTGAATAGTTCTGCATCACAGTGCAAGGACCAAAGGATTTGGTCCGTTCGCATGGGGTCTACCTTCGCCGATGACGTGCATAGGTGCACGCACACTTCTTCTCAGATGAGTCATGTGGGAGATGTTATGCACCCAAACCAGCCTTTGCATTTAGGAAAAGGCGGTGTGGACCTCGCTATCCCTTCACACGGTCTCAAACGGCCCGAAGGACCTCGGCGGTAGCTCACCTCCCCAGTCACACCTCTATGTCGCACGCTGCGACTGGAATCACCGTTTGGACCTGGGAAGAAACCCGATGATTCCCTCCTTCAGAATATTCATATGGTGAAACACCCAAGGATATATGGTCACACAAGATTTCAAAGTCGATTCCTCACAACCAAGACTCTCTTACACGCTTGTAAAAGAAATGGAGTCGACGCCATCAACTAATGGAAAAGGTTTTACACCTTCTACTCTACTGACACAGGGTTACACCGATGCCCCGCGTCACCCTGGTAACACCTCAAACAAGGAGCAGGGAGAAAAATAATTTCACACATAGAGTCTAACAATTCTACTGAGAAAAGTAGAAGAGTCATAAAGTATACCTATTTTCACTTCATGCTCTACAAGATCGTAGACATCCAAACCTCACAGTTTTCTGTGGTCCCAACTATCAGCTCCCGGAGCCTGACGTGGACCGCCTAGTGGTGATGTAAATACCTCGTAAATTCGTCCCCCACTACTAGCTCCCTCCGCTCCTCTGCAAGCACCACCTCTTTGGGTGCTACTCCAATCATAGTGTTGCCTCTGTCGTGGTGGTGCGCCTGCTGCCTGCCCGAAGTTCTCAGCATACCTGGTCGGGTTGTCCCATGATGAGTGACCTCACCCATCGCAATCATAGCACTGACGCTCTCCAGGCTACCCTGGTGCCCTCCGGCACCACTATGGTGTATGACCCTGCCCATGGGTCTGCTCAGGGAAGGGTATCATCAGCTGAGCCCCTGTGCTTTTCCGCCACAGAGGTGAACAACCAAGTCTCTGAAACCAGTGGGTGGAAGATTGACCGCGTCAAGGTTCTGTCTGCTGACGCCTACTAGCTTTGGAAGACGTCACGGCTCCATTGTGCCTACTACCACCACAAAATGTAAAGCGTAATAGGAATATATCTATCACCAGTGCCTTCTCTAGCACCTCGGTATAAGTGGGAATGCCCAAGGTTGCTATGATAGCATGAATCTCTCTACAGAGACCCTGCTCAAGCTTCCGCGCTCGAAAGTTGCGATCAAGGGCCAAGTCTGGGTAAGAACGTTCATGGTTTGAGAAAATAGTCGTGTACTCAGTCACCATCATCCCTCCCAGCTAAAACTGCATGAGTTACTAGATCTAAATGGATCGCAAGTAGGAGCGGTAAAACTACTCACAAAATAGAAGCTGAAAGTTGTCACACAAAAGTGGCGAATCATCAAGTAACTGAGTCACCAGACTCCACCAATGCCCAGCTGCTTTGTGGAAAAGGATGGCGGCAAAATCCACCATAAGATCTACCGATGTCTGTGCAAGCCTCAAGAGGCAAACCACTGTCTCAAGACAAACCTCTGATACCTGAGGGTCTGGCTCACCACTGAACCTCTGCAGTCTCTGTCGCTGGAACTCAAAGAGCATGCTCAACCTGTGCTCAAGCTCTGTCTGCTCTGCAAGAGCTGTCTTCTGCTCACCAAGTGGGGGTGATGCTACTTGCCCACTCTGAGAAAGGGACTCGCATGATGGGTCCTGGACTGAAGCCTCATCACTCACAGGGTCATCGTCACGAACCAAAGCTGGTATCCTAGCTGGTTGTCTTTGCGGAGACATCCTGAATGTTATCAAGGAGTACCATGATTAGATGATCATATATGTATATGACAGTAACAACAATGGGAATCTGACTTAAGAAGGACAGTCAAAGGCTTAATCCTATGTTATGCACAAACCAATTTTCCATGCAACGGGTGTCTCAGCATGCCGAGTCGACAAGCGGGTTATCAGGGTCCTGGTGAATGGATATGTCGGCTATCGCACCATCACTGGACTCCCTGTCCTGAGAGATGCTCTCGAGACACATTGACATTGTTTCCCTAGATCCCAACCAATTCCTTTTTAGGGACGTCCGAACAATGTCCCAAGGAACGAACCACCTTTGATACCACTTTTTCATGACCCGACCCTACCCGGCATGAGCCGCAACTACCCCAAGCCCACCTCCATAGGCCAGGGGCTAGCGATAAGCACTGAAGGCTAAACAACTCGGTGAGGCCTTTACCTGAGTACCTCTACACCCACACGCAGCCCACTCAATGCAGAATTGCAGAGTAAAAAAGAAAATAAAGGTAAAGTAAAGTACCAACTGCTATAAATAGACCACAAAAGATGCATCGGCCTCTAAACAGTACAAAGTAAGTGTTGAAGGTAAACTGAAAAGAAAAGGGGAAAACACATGCCCAACTAGAAAAGTACCACAACCCAGCAATAGGTAAACAAAAGTAAACAGCTGGGAGAGTCCCACACCTGTAACCCGACTATGACCACTATACACGGTCCAAGCTCTCAAACTCCTAAGCTCTACTGAATTCATGACCAACCTGTCTGTCATCTGCAAGGGCAGACCAGGTGCAGGCAAAGCCCAAGCAGGGGTGAGTATAAAAATACTCAGTAGGATGCCCCGAAGGCTTTAAGGAACAAAAAATAAGGTACTGAAGAGGTGATTAGTAGATCGAACAGGGAAAATTAAAGGAGTACGACCGAGATTATAGTAAAGAGTATAGTTCAACCCAACAAGAGGAAGGAAGTAGACTCGTCCAAACACAATGAGCTAGAAATGGTGAGAAGATGAACTTATCGTCGAGTCTTCGCTACCTATAGCAGGAGACTAGACTTGTCCAACAATGAGAATCTGGACATAGAAATCACGTGGCATACCTCATGCATCTTCGCCTCTCTTGGAAGGAGAGTAACCAAAACCCAAGAAGTGGGTACTGGAACAAGGTATATACATATCCATATACTCAAAAAAGAAACCAGAACAAGATCGTAAGGGGAACTCCATCTCATAGCTTAGCCTAAGAAAGTGAGTTGCCAACACTCCCAGAAGTAAACACCATTGATGCCCAGCATCCAACCCGTCTGCCCCGAACTGCAAGCCAAAAGGGCTCAAATCACCTCACCTTGACACTATCTGCTTTGGGTGGCACTAACTCGACCGCACGGTTTTAGGTCGCGTCTCAAGGACGCGTCTTGGCGGGGAAAGTGCCCCTCGTACTTGAGAGTTCTGGGGAAATTCAAACCACACCTCTTCACTGTCACATAGTCGAGAGGTATTCTCAAAGTCAAAGTTATCACATCACTGACCCGTACAACCAAGGGTCCTGCTCCGGTAGTCATGAAGAAAAACCACAGACTAGCCTATTAGAAAGGAATGAGTCTGAAAGAAGTCATCGGGTAACCCACTGCCCAGACCCACTGGAGGGTAAACCCTAAGAGGTCATCGGGTAACCCACTGCCCAGTCTCTGTGGGAGGGTAAACCCTAAGAGGTCGTCAGGTAACCCACTGCCCAGTCTCTGCTGGAGGGTAAACCCTAAGTGGTCGTCAGGTAACCCTTTACCCAGTCTCTGCTAGAGGGTAAACCCTAAGAGGTCGTTGGGTAACCCACTACCCAGTCTCTGCTAGAGGGAAAACCCTAATAGGTCATCGGGTAACCCATTGCCTAGTCTTTGTTGGAAGGTAAACCCTAAGAGGTCATTGGGTAACCCACTCCCCAGTCTCTGCTAGAGGGTAAACCCTAAGAAGTCGATGAGTAACCCATTGCCCAGACCTACTGGAGGGTAAACTCAGAACTGCTCTGGTTGTCCCTACTTGATGGTACTACAATGGCCAACAGAACATGTAGTGGGTATCACGTAACCACCCAACTCCAGAACCTTTCACCTAGTAGAGGTTTCACACCTGTGTAGTGTGGGTCATGCTAATACCTAGAACACTACCTAGGAAAACACGTCACGGTAGATCATAGAAGGGAGATATGATCTCGATACTCGGCTAGGGAATCTACACCCAAGCTCACTGGGGATTCGTACCCTACTGGAAACAACCTACTCGGTAGAGGATCGGTGCCCGCGTAATGTATTAGTCACACCGAATCCACAATAACCCCACTAAGGAACGCGAAGGGATGTGGTACTAAAATCCCACACGGCTGAAGGAATAGGGTAAACCTAAACAACTCCACCGATCAGACCATCGAGAACAACGCCAGGGGAAAGCAATCCACCTTGCTGGTCTAAACCATCGTTAAGAGAAGTACCCTCCGCGTCACGAGAGGTCAAAGGTACGTAAAGCAGAACACGACATGCACAAGGGGCCCACACAATGTGTGGCCCTATCTTATCTCCAAACCATGAACACAAATGTTCCCGAGTATAACTATAAAATGTACCTCCCAGCATTCTCGTATACTCCCAGAGTATATCACATCTCTAGCCCAAAGGCTATCGAATGCATGGCACCCAAAGTCAGAACAAAGGGAAAAAACATAATTTCACCAACCTGCTTCCTCCAAGGCCCTAGAACGACCAACCATATCCATTCAAACATCAACTTCACTCACACAAGAGTGAAATCGATCACACGCCAAGGGTTCGCTTCTACTATACAGTAAGAAGAACCACCACCGGAGCACCTTTCATTCTTCCACATTTAATGAGATCTTGAATGAGGATCCTCACATCCAAACGGATCACACCGTTGTAATCCTCATGGAAAAACACGCAAGTTAGACTATTTACTCTCCTCAGACAGATATCCGGCGGAAAAGTCGCCAACACCGCTTTACGCCCGAACAGCATCCCATGATCCTGAGTCTCGGTCCCGAAAATGGTCAAGCGCATCGCACCATTGTGATCCCCTTGAAAAAACACGTCAAAAGGACTGATCAATTGAGTGGAATGAATCTCCAGAGAAAAATATGCATTTCTTTATTCTGCACACAAGTGGTGCTACGTGGGACCCACATCCCAGTCTCGAAGCACTACAAGCGGATTGCACCGTTGTGATCATCTCAAAAAAGTACACAAGATTGACTAATCACTCGTCTGAAACAGACACCTGGTGAAGAAGATTGGAATCACGGCCAACTCCCAAAATGGCAATCGTGGGGCCCACACCACCATGTGGAATTAAAGCGAGTGGATTATGCCATTGGAATGCCCTCGGAAAAAAACTCAGAATCGACTGCCTGCACACCTCGAACGGACGTCTGATGAGAAAGATGTGAAACGCTCCTCGCAGCTTAAAAGACGGGCCGTGGGGCCCACACCTCAAATCCAGTTTCAAGGCCCAAACTGTACTATAAATCTCCGCCTTGACTCCAGGGTCACAACACCGCTGACAGCGCTCAAATCGAACATCGGATGTGTCTACGCCGCCCAAAACAAGAACCCCGAAAAAATGCCAATCCACTTAAAGGCGTGTCACTCCACCGAGGCCCCCCGTTTTGGAAATTTATAATCCCCAAAACCATCTCAAAATGTTCCTCTAGAATACAGTAATGCACTGCCGCTAATGTCACGCAAAACAGACACTCGTAGCAAAAATTACGGGTGTCTGAAGTCGGAGGGGGTGAACCCCTTGGGCTGGACCGGTCTGCCCGGTCTGGGCCGGCCAGCGCCGGCCGGCCCGGCTCACAGTGTTGGCCCGCGGTTCAGCCACATGGCCTGGTGCTTGACCTGTGCTCCACCCGCAGACTGTCCCTCATGGTCGGTCATCTTTCCACGTGAAGACCCGCTGAGGGTGGGTCTCTGTCCGGCTCGGGGTCGCGCGTCGCGACCCCCGGTCGCGCCCTGCACCGGCGGCTTCAGCACGCCGCGCCGCCTGGGTGGTCACTGCCTCCGCATCATACCATGCCTCCTCCTGATCCCACCACCTCTTGGGGATGTTTCCGCCTCCTGGGAACGTCGTGTTTCCCTCGTCGCTCGCCGGACCACCGGAAAAAACACAGATTTGGCCAGAAAACTTTCTAGGTCCACCCTAGACGCCCCGGGACTCAGATTTTTTATCCGAAAGGATCGTTGGAAAGCTCGGATCGAGATCTAATAATAAATGGACTTCTCCTGACAATTAAACAGCAATTTAACTCAAGTAATGGCTTTTAAAGGGGGGGTTGCGGGGTTTAAAATTTAAATGCACGAGCCTACCTCACTTGGCCTAGCCCGACGCTTCACCGATGATCCGCCGGACCACCACGCCTTGCCGGAGAGGAAGATCTTGAAGGTGGATCCTTGTTGGGAGGTCTTTCACAAGGGAAGAACAACTAATGGGATAATAAGAGAGTGGATGGTGTGTTTCAATAGAAAAACACACTTAACCACCCACCCGTCGGCCTGTACTCGAACTTTCGTCGGGGCCAGGATTGAGCCGCCTCTAGGGTAAAAACCATGTTCTGAGCGCATTGGTGGTCTCGGATTTGTAATCTAAGCCTCTGTTCAAATTTTTTAAAACTTAACGTCTGATGCCGCTAAATTACGAAAACGCCCATGGTGGCATTTTTCAGAGGAGGCCCGTGCCCGCGAATATTACACCCCTCCTAGTGTAAACGGCACGCTCTGGACTCAACGGTGGCCTTGGTTTTCCCATAAGAGCTACGGTTTAGGATCTATTCCATTTATTCAATGTTATCATTATGAACGCACTAAAAATTTAATTCTGCCCACACCGGGGCTCGGAATTTCACGCTGTCTGAAGGTGCCGCTCTAGAATAACATCAAAAATATTCCAAAGTCTTTTATAGCAAACATCGGGTTCTTACATAAGAGAACATCAATTGGTTCATTAATGAAATATATAATATTATTTAAGAACTTTTTCTGAACCTTAGATTTTTTGAAATATTATATCAACCAAAAATATAGTATTTGTTTTAAAAACTATTTTATGTCAATTTTGACACTATTTTGTATTTGGTTTTTTGTAAAAGTCATCACAACATGATTACTTCAAAATAAATACATCGAATCAATACTAACATGTCATATTCGCCTAGTAAATTATTTTATGGAATCAAAACTTTAAAATTATATTTATTTTAATATTTACAATATCATTTATTTGATTCTTTTACTAATAAGAAAAATAATGCATCATTATTTTTTCATAAATAAATATAATTTATTTATGTATAAAAATTATAAATAAAATATAATCATGTACAAAATAGATTTATATTTAAAATGAATATTTACAGTCTAAGAGATCATTAATATAACCCCATATATAAATGTTTTACTAAAAGATACATGCTTTTGAAATTTTTGTCTTTACTGTAGACTAATTAATTTAAAAAGTCATTATCACTCAAAAGTGGCTCCATGAGTTCTTAAAATCGACCCAAAGATACCCATGGTAATAAATTTATCATTTAATAGGGTTAGGACATGTGTTAAGGTAATTTAATATTATTTTTATATTATTTCTTTACCCAGATTTGCTGGATTTACCCATTAACCATGGTAAATAAAATATTTACCGAAGTAATTATTCATAATGTATAGAAATAAAAGTTACCTATTTACACAATTTAGACCTCCTAATTCCAAATATGGAATCCATTTTTCCAAAATCAAAAAACATAAGTGGTAGAAATTAATTTTAAATTAATTCCCACTGTCAAAACAAAAAGTGTGTTTTTAAGAAATAATAACTATCAAAAGATTTACACTTGTTTATGTACAATTTAAATGTGAAATTACTTCAAATGAACTAAAGTATATGAAATGATAAAAATATAATCTAATAATAATTAACAACCATTCAAAATTATAATTTATCACTATAAATTATTTCGATTAAAAAATGTTGTTTTTAATTAAAATTTAGTATTTTTTCACTATTCATCAAAATTTGAAACTTATCCGAAAAGTACCAAAAATTTATCCAAACTAAATTTTTATGTCCCTATTCTAAAGGTGAATTTAATTTTACTAAATTGAATATATAAAAGTGTCAAATATTGGATTTATAAAGGGTTTTCCATTAAAAGTCATAAAACTGCATTTTTTGAAAAATACCTCTTTTATCTTAAAAATTAAATTTTCTTATATTATGTCTAAGAAATAAAAAATATGAATTTTAAAATTAAATAGGATATTTAAAATTTAAAATTTGGTTAATTCTATTCATAACCTCTTTTTTGAATGGCTAGTTTGTTAAGTCATGGTGCGCTCGAACTCGGTGTTGCGTGTAGTGCAACTCATTGAAATGGTTTGAAGGGATAACATATTATAAAATATTGGGGTGTTAAATTCTATCCTCCTCCAATAAATTGAATCATAAAAATTTGAAAAAAAATTGAAAATAAAAGGTTAAAATAGAAAAATACCTTTATGGAAAACCCACATCAAAAATTCGGTTAATAAAATTTAGTCTTAATAATAGGGAAAGGGAAATGAAAAAGTCACCACCAAATTATGATCTCGATTAGGAGAACATTTGTGGAAATTAGAGACACATAATTGGAGGGAAAAGGTAAATATTTTTAGGGAGTGATTGGGGTCATCAATCACAAATAAGTGTAAAATTGAGGGCCTCATAGCCATCAATCTATAATGATTTAAAATATCATCGGTTAAAAAAACATAAGGTATTAGGATAACAAATTTTTGGTTTTAAGATCCCTTCCATAAAGTTTAATAATTAATTTATTCATAGAATAAGAGGAAAAAAATATAGTTGACAAGTATAGTTTCATACTTCAACTAATTCCTACCACAAACTCATCCTCTACTCCAAAAGATAATAGAATTCAAAAATATTCTACTTATCCTAATTGTATAGGGTTCCAAAAATGATGAATTTATAATTCATTTGTTAGATTATTTAGAAAAACTACATTATACAAACTAGGAAATCACATATACTTGTGGTAAGTGATCCACCCTTATCGCCCTTTGGTTGCGGGTTCAAGTCTCACGGCCTTGTCGGACGCGATGGGTTGTCGCCCAACCTCTGGGTGGTACTTTTTATAACAATCCAAAAATAATCTTAAGAAATGATTTAACCTTAATAATAGTATCTAATGTCAACTTAATCCATTCCAACCTTTAGAATTACCCAAAATACTTCTGTCCAAATTCACAGTCCAATATTTATATAGAAGGTAAACACAATGAGGATTCTTTTTGCCATGTAATAACATGTGAATACCTTCATCATGTATTCTTTTAAAACACGGCAAAACCCTAAATTACCATAAAACCATATTTATTACATTTATGCTACCTTATTAATTATTGAATACTAGATATACTTCTTATATTCAAAAAATATTGTAAACTCCAACAATGATGGAATATACAAATCATTAACAAATTTCATGGTAGTCAAGAATATACAATATAATTTATCCAAATTAAACATATAATATTCAAAAATCACTACCTCAGTATCAGAACCATATTATGGTTTATCTTTCTCTCAACCATATATTTTCCAAAAACAATTAACCTGCTATTGAGTCACTTTTCATGGTTCCACACAATCTCAAGTCCTTAATGAAATAGTACTGCAGTACAATCCTTATATATTCTATAATTCATATAACATGTACATCATTAATACAATACTCAAATGACACAACATAAGAACTCTAGTCATTCCTATTCATATTTGGTAGTATCATAACTTGATTATTATCCAATAGAAACATTTTGGGTACACTCTGATGATTTGTACATTGATTCTCATTGTGTCACAACTCCTTGTAGATGAAGCATTGTACATTTTAAACTGTTTTCTTACCCTTGAAATCACGTACTTTATGTCCTTCTTCCCCACACTTATAAAAAACTCTCATTACCTTCAATAATTTACCAAGTTTATTCTTTCCATATTTATCACATATAAAAAAAATCCTTCTTTCCCCTCTTCCCTTTATCCACCTTTCTCTCTTCCATCCTTTTCTTCTCTTACTTCCCTTTAAAGACATAGGACTCAGAGAATTTTTTTTACTTATCTTATTAACACAAGATACAATTTCTCCATATGATTAGAATACATGGGAGACCACTTCCCTGTTAAATGTTGGATTATTACCATGAAGGATATGATCCTTCTTAATCTTTCGATCATGCATATTGCTGGAATTATCATTCCTTCTACTATGCGTCATTTCTAAAAAATGGCATACACTAGGTTAGTTTATGAATCACAATGCATAATTCTAAAATTTTAAAATACCTAACATAAATTGAAAATTTTATTCATATAATCTATAATCATAAAATGTTTTCTTTGAGGAATTTTTACTCTTAAATCCTTCATAATAGATTGTAATGAAAATGTCAATTATCTTAAGCATATCCCTTGGGAGTGTCGTATCCAAGAGTGCAGCACGGTCCGTTGTCGTGTACCAAGATACCCCAGGTCAAGCTTGAAACTCCTTGTCAGAGTTTTCAATCCTAGGTACATCTGTGCCACAGCCACCTCTGCCTTCTCGTATCTAGACAGGGATGTATTTCTTGGAAAATATAAAAAATCTCTACATTACCAAAATTCTAGGACGTTCTTATATACTAATCCTCAAAGTCTATCTTAGGGTAATTTTCTCTAATCATAGTTTATCTAAATATATTTCCAAGGTTGTTTATAAACTTCCTCCGATACCAACTATAACGCCCCGACCCTAGAAGCCCAGATTCGGTGCATTATTTTAATACATTAGCATGATTATAAAGAATCAAGTCCCGAAATACCAATTAGTTTAAAAGTCTTAAAAAAAAAGATTACATACATGAACGTTACATTAAACATTAGAAAAAAATAATATAAATGATTCTTTTAGAAATCCATTAATCCCATAGCTCAACCCTACTTATCAATCTTAATTCACTTCTTGGAATCCTGGGAAAAAGAAAACATAGAAAGGGTTGATTTCAGATGCTCAGTAAGGATAACAATATAACGGAAACTTTAATAAATAAACATAAACATTTAAGGCAGTGTATAAGACTAAAACAAAATCATTTTAAACAACAACTTCAACATAATATGGAAAATATAAATCAAATAATTCCATTTTATTTTTCACATGGATATTCTACTAGTCGAATAATCACATGTAATATCAATATCTAATTTCACAATGATGGAATGCATAATGCCAGACTTCGTAACCACATAGTCAAGGCCTTATGATAATACTACAAATAAGATTTTGTTAAGGCCTTATTCCAAGACACTAGTTTGTCTCATGAGACCTACTGATGCATCGAGAAGCTATAGTGGGATCCACCCATCCCTTACTAAGTCCAACATAATCCTCATATTAAAAGGTTTAAACATAACATAAACATTCATATTAAACTAGCATATGAAATGTCAATACTTTATCCATAAACCATGAATGGTGTAAAAATAACACATCCATAGTCAAACATATCACAAAACCTTCAATACAATATGGTAGTTTTGTATCACAATAAATCAACTTCAAACAAGCTAAAAATCCATCAAAGTTTGTTGACATGATGAAATCAAAACTTTTTTAGAGAAATATCTCGTTCTATTTTGGAATCATTTAAAGGTCATATAATTATAAAAGAAAGCATTTATTTTGAAAAGATTTTTATAATCTTGAATGGGATGCTTTGATTATGATATTACAGTAGAAAATAGCCACACCTACCATATAAGTTAATAAAATACATTCTTACCTTAATATTGTCGAAAAGGTCATAAAGTACCTTGTTTGGAAAACGATGGAAAGATTCCATTAAAAACATATATGGTCAAATAAGGGTATAAATGAATTTAAACCATATTATAGTAAATAGTAAAAATTGTTTGAATTACATTTTTAAGAAAACACGAATGTGGATGATAAAGAGGTCCCATTAGATACTTACGTAAAAACAATCTCAGATAATGAAGAGATTGTAGAATTAACCCTTACCTTGCACTTTCCTTTGGTTGAGGGTATGTTTAACCTCTTGTATAATGACCATAATATTTTATTAAATTATACTAGAACCATATTCATATTTATTATATCATACATGATTAATTTATGACTTTATACTACCCATTTAATAATGATTTCCATGTTAAATTAAAATTTTGGGTAATAATCATTTTCTTTATTGTATGTGTTTTAACTTGTTATTCTTGATATTATCATTTATATAATGATTTAAATACATCCAAAATATAAAATTTGATTTATATATCATATATATTTAGAATATAAATATTTATAATCAATAGATATATGAAATGGGAGGCATCGTTTATGGAGACGGTAGGTGTTACGTACGCATAAACATTGTTTTCGTTTTCATATCGTATTGAACGGAATTAAGTGAATAAGATATATGTAAGTATATAAACATATATATATATCTCCAGTAGCATTATTATTTCATATATTACATACTTATTAATAATATATATTTTTATAATCATTTTTGAATGGTGAACGTGGAAATTAATCTCATTGCGTCGTTGAGACGGTAATCCGTACGTACGCACCAGCGACAATATCATTATATTGATGGTGAAATAATTTGTAATTGGAAGGTATATAATATATAAAGAATAATTATAATGTTTTATTTATTATTTACATAATTTATACTCATTATTATACCCATCCAAATAATGAAGTTTTTGAATATCAAACTACACCACGACATGGAGCGGTAAGTCGTACGTATGCAGGTATGCAGACTTTGTCATTATAGGTTGGATATAATAACAAATATAGTTGTACCATATTTATAATAACATAAAAGTATATATAAGGTCCTGGAGTTATTATTTTAGTATGGAAACAATAAAGAAATATGAATTTTAAGAAGAAAATAACTTGAAAGCGGGTGGTGAAATTATTACCTCTTCTTCGGGGGTTTCTTTTTGAGTTGATCAAAAGGGATCCATTTGTTGGATTTATGATCAAATTAATTCCTCTAAGTTGAAGTGAGGATGGTTTAGAAGGTATTTGGGCAGGGTTTGGATGAGCCAAATGGCTTTGGAGGTGTGAAATTAAGATAAGGGGAAGTACCCTTTCATAAGGGGGTGGGGTCACTTTAGGAAAAGATTAAAATATTAATTTATTATACAAAAATATTCATTTTATAATAGATCAAAATGAATTTATTTAGAGACTTAGGTGGTTATGGGTCTAAATTTTCTCAACCAATAGGTTTTATACAAGTTTACGTTACCATTTTAACCTTATCTTTTACATTTAACTCTTAGTTAAATAGTTTAACTTTTACCGTCTCTTCTTGTATTCTTACACTATATGGTTAATAAACTTACTATAAACTTCCAAGAGAACCTCAAGTGGTTAATTAATGACATATATAATATTATTTATTCCATATTTATAAAACTTAGATTTTTTTAAATATTATATCAACCAATAATATGGTATTTGTTTCAAAAACTAATTTATGTCAATTTTGACACTATTTAGTATTTGGTTTTTTGTGAAAGTCCTTAAAACATGATTAATTCGAAACAAATACATTTAATCAATAATAACATGTCATATTCACCTATAAAATTCTATGATGGCCTCAAAACTTTAAATTATTTTTATTTTAATATTTACTATATCATTTATTTGATTTTTTTATTAATAAGAAAAAAACTGCATCATTATTGTGTCATAAATAAATATATTTATTTTATGTCTAAAAATTATAAATAAAATATCATCATATATTAAATATATTTAGATTTAAAATTAATACTTATAGTTGAATATATAAATTATATAACCCCATATAAAAATGTTTTACTATAAGATACATGTTTTTGTTATTTTGGTCTTTACTTTAGATTAATTAATATAAAATGTCATTATCACTCCAAAATGTCTCTATAGGGTCCTAAAATAGACCCAAGGATGTCCATGGTCGGAAATGTATCATCCAATATGGTTAGGACATGTTTTAGGGTAATTTAATATTATTTTAATATTTTTTCTTTACCCACATTTACCGGATTTACCCTTTAACCATGGTAAATAAAATATTTACCAAAGTAATTATTCATAATGTCTAAAAATAAAAGTTACCTAATAACACAATTTGGACCTCCTGATTACAAATATGGAATCCATTTTTTTAAATTCAAAACACAGAAGTGGAATAAATTAATTTAAAATTAATTGTCATTGTGAAAACAAAAAAGTGTATTTTTAAGAAATAATAACTATCTAAAGATTGACACTTGTTTATGTCCAATTTAAATGTGAAATTACATCCAATGACCTAAATTATATTAAATGATAAAAATATAATATAATTATACTTAAAAACCATTCAAATTTATAATTTAACACTATAAATTATTTCGATTAAAAAAGTTGTTTTTAATTAGAATTTAATATTTTTTCACTATTCATCATAATATGAAAGTTATCAGAAAAGTACCAAAAATTTATCCAAACTAAATTTTTATGTCCCTATTTAAAAAATTAATTTAATTTCACTGAAATGAATATATAAAATTGTTAAATATTTTATTTAAAAAGGGTTCTCCATTAAAAGGAATAAAACTGTATTTTTTGAAAAATACCTCTTTTATCTTAAAAATTGATTTTTTCTTATATTATGTCTAAGAAACAAACAATATGAATCTTAAAATTATATAAGATATAGAAAATTTAAAATTTGGTTAATAATATTCATAACCTCTTTTTTGAATGGCTAGTTTGGTAAGTCGTGGTGCGCTCGAACTCGGTGTTGCGTGTAGCACAAGTTAATGAAATACTTTGAAGAGATAACATAATATGAAATATTGGGGTGTTACATGATATTCCCATTATTTTATAGTGGTCAATTAATTGGTGTTTCAGGTTAGCTCTCAGGTATTATTGGTTTTGGAAATGTTAGTTCTTATGTTTAGTGATGGAAGGGGAATGGGCCATAATGAGTTGTAATTTGATCTAGTGATGTGATGATAAGGTCACACATATGGTGGGGAATTGGAATTAGTTATGGAGATATGACCTTCATTGTATAGGGGTTGTGGATGCATGAAACTAGACTTTTGGTGGTCATTGTGGAATTTTGGAGTTGGTGAGAAAATGGATCTGAATTTAACTGGATTCCTAGATAAATTCTAGGAATAAATTCATGTTTGATTTTTTAAAGATATTGAGTATTGGTTTTGGGATATAAATAAAATATAAATGATCCAATAATGGTATGGATTGAGAGTGTGTTTGTGGACATAATTAGAGCATTATTGTAGTTTGGATGGATGGGGATTCACCTATAGAGTTTCATCATAAGTTGGTTATGGAATTTGGTGGGTGTATTTGAACGATTTTAGGATGAAACTAATGATAAAGGTATTTTAATCAGGTAATTTAGAATTACATTGGTGGATAAGGTTGATCATCTATGAGGCAGGTCATCTAAAAGACGTAAGAGTGCCATTTTCTCATGTGGTTCAGTATAATGAGTTGGAAAATTCATCTTGTATGTGATTTTGTATTTTATGGGTGTGTTTTAGGGTTTGGAAAATGATTTTGGTAGAGAATTGGGTATGTTAAATGGTGTTTGGATAATAGAGGTATGTCTGGTTGAGTTATAATTTGGGAATGAGGAGCAATGTCAGCTTTTGACCAATGTTTCTGTGTATGTTTGGATGCGATATGCTGGAAACCACACTTTGTTAAATAGATGATTCTAATGGGAGAAAACATCATGTCTTAGGATCAAAATTTATGATAAAGTCCCATAGTGGGTAGTACCATAGACCAAACTGTCAATTGGATAAATATATGTGGGTATCTCTCAGTGGATATGCTCACGTAAGTATCATACCCGTGATTTGATCGTGAATTATGAGTATTAGTTTAGTTTTAGTGGTTTGAGAACTTTGAGTTTAGTGATGAACTCTATAATTACGTTGATCATTAGGGGATGTAACGTGGTAATTAGACATTGAGTTGGATTTGGTGACTGACGTGTGTTAGGTGAAGTGGTTGTATGACCACTAATACTTCTCAAGGATAAGAAGTGTTATGGTGGGAAGTTTTTAATTCCATGTGTGTATGGATAGGTTGGAATTTTAAAAGGGATTTTGAATTTTCAATTAGTGGATGGGATGTATTTTAAACTATACTCTATAATGAAATTCAGAGACTTTTAGAACCTAAAATGGGTGTTTTCTTAATAAGGAATATAATTTTGGAGGTATCCCAAAGGGATTGGGATGTATTTAAGGTATGTTAACGTGGTTGTTCTGCAACCCTATAGCTGCCACCAACTATCAAGTTTCCACAACAGAGGTGTTTCAGCCACCATAGATCCCACGGACTAGTAGGTGGTAATTTTAAGGTGTAATTATACACTTCTCCTACAAATTTTCATAAGGGGTATCCCCCTCCCATACCTTACGATGTGTGCGTGATTAGGGGGTCCAAAAACCCTCCTATTCTCTTATTCCCCTTGATTGGGGTGGTTATTCATAGAATTTTATAGAAATTAAAGGTATATATAAACATACATTGGTATATCTTCATGTAAACATTTGTTTATTTATAATCTTTGGTTATTTAGTTATGTTTCTTAATTTTGATTCAATCAGTTCAAGGTGGAATTGGATGTTTATGATGGGGCTTTATTTCTTCCCATTTAGTGGACATCCCAAGATAATGTTTAGATGATGTAGCTTTCTTAATCATATATTTAAAGTCTTTATATGGATTTTATATGGATTTTATTTAAAAATTAAATAATATTTTTAGTTTTAATGTTTTTATGTGTTGGGTATTCAGATCATCATAGGATTAGGATTAAACCAAGGATGGTTTTCACCCTATTACTCAAGGATCCAATGAATATTGGATGCGTAGTGGGTTTTCAAAATTTATTGCATTTTTAAAAAAAAATTGTACTTAATTATATTTTATTAAAACTAATTTTTGTGGTTCTTGACAGGATTTAGGTGCTTGATAATAAGGGAAGTGGTCTGTGGTACTAGGACGGCCTTGGAAGAGCTTGGGTAAGCCTAAGTGGGAGTTTTAGAGCTATGAAATAAATGGGAAAACTTTTAAAAATTAGCTAGGTGGTCTGTGTAGTTACCCTATTTAATTTATGTTTTTCTTATGATGAATGGGATGTTTGTTCCTTCCACTTAGTATGTTGAATTGTAGTTTAAATTTTTTATGAATTGAATATAATTTTTTAATTTTAAAATGAGATATCATGGGGTAAATGAGTTTCTAATTTTTTTAGGACATTTAGAGATAACTTTAAGTCTCATTCTCTAATGGATAAGGTTATGATTATATAATTTACTTAGGATACATTAGAAAAATTAGGCTTTCTATGTCGAGTTGGGTGACTAGACTAATCTAGGATAACATAGGACTTTGAGGTGGGTCATGATCCATCCCTCTAGACTATTTAATGTAAATTTTACCCTATGAGGCATGCGATTATTTGTGATATTTATGACATTACCAATGATCATGATTCCCTCTAATATACTAAATAATAATAATACTTGGCTAACACATAGGACCCAAATTAGGGTACGACCTACTATTTTGGGGACTTAGGGGACACCAATGGGTTCCCTATTGGCTTCTGATCCTAGTGAGAGGGTTTTTTTGGGTCTGGAGAGAAATGATAGGTTTAGGCATTCATACAATCCTTTATTATTACATATATATATATGTGTGTGTGTGTGTGTGGAAAATTCCCTTGGGTAGTCATTATTTAGGTTTTTGGAAAACACCAATAGGGGTGGTCTTTTATTTATGTTTTTTAAAATTCTTATAGGGGTGTACTTTTTTTAACACTCTTAGGTAGTTCTTGTTTACTTTTGGGATTATTCCCTTAGTTTAGAAAACTCTCATAGGGGAGATTTGTGATACCTGCCTAAGAAAACTCTAATAGGGTAGGTCTTTAATACCTGACTAATAAAACTATCATAGGTGAGGTCTATGATAATTTTAGAGGGGTTTCTATAGATTTGGAGCCTTGTGTTGATCTCATATAGTGATATGAAGCTTTCAAGGAGTATTACCCAAGTATGTGATACTTATGGGATTATTCCCTTACTGAGGAAACTCTTTTTTAGGAGGTCCATGATACTTATTTGTATATAGAGGAGACTTAGGGGTATTATATTTGGAGGAACAGTCATTATAACATACTCAGAGAAACCCCAAAACTAACCAAAGTAGTTATAATTGATTAGGATCACTGACCTAAGGATAGACACTTATAACTAGTTCAAGGGAAGGTCATGGACCCCCTGTGAGGTTATAGTGGTTTTAACTATCCACACAACATACTCAGAGACATTATATAATTAGATGAAGTGGTTATTGTTGTTTGTTTATTTTTCTATCTTTCAGTAGTTTATTTATTTATTTTGAGAATTTTACATGAAAATATCACATCATTTTTGGTTATTTATGAGACTTCATTGGTGGTTTCGTATACAGTTTTTGTACTCACACCCTACTCAGGCCACCATTTCACATGGGTACCCAATAATCCCTCACTTGTTACAGGTTTAGGTTGGTATGAGGATCAAGATTTCATGTTTGAGCTGGAGTAGCCTGGATAGGATTCATATATTAGTATGAGATGAGTCTTGAGCTTATATTGGAGCCTCCTAGATTTTAATTTTGTTCATTTTTTATGTCATTTCTCTAGTTGTTATATGTGATCGTCTTAGTGGGAGATCAGTCTTGGATGACTTTATGTATGTATCTACATTTTATTTTAATATTTTTATGATTATTTATTCCATATCACTCTAATGGTTTCTTATTGTTTATGATGTTGGTTTACCCACTTATTATTGTCAACTCTGATATAGGGGGTATACTCTTCTCACAACACTACAATAGACCCCTTCTACTAGTCTGCTTCCTCTAGTGTATGAAAAGGCACACCTGAAGTATAATAGTGACCATTGGTATGGGAACTGAATTGTGGGTTTAGTTAGAAAAAATTATAGGTATTGAGGTTTTAGGGTATTCAATGGATTCTAGAGAAATATTTTAGGTTAAAAGGGTCATAGATATAGGTTTTAGTGGATGATTATAACTCCAAGTGGAGTTACACTATGAGATATTATATTCTTGATGGTTCTAATAGTGGGTATGTTCTATGTGGGATCCAACCAATGACCTAATGGGTTTATGGGTGTTTTTGTTTCAAATATTTATAATTAATTAATTATAAAATTGAGTATGGGATCCACACTTGACTTAAATAACAATAACCCCCTATTGTCCCTCATTTCTCTCCCCTAAAGGTAGATCCTCCCATTATTCTCTATGTTGATCATAATATTGGACCATCAAGGTAAGGGTAGTTGTCCTTGATTGTTTATTTCTAGTATATCTCATTGTTTTTTATCTTTCACTATGTTTGATCTAATAGAACGGTTATGCCATAATTTTTTATTTCTTTTGGTTTAAGACAAACTAATTGAGGATACTTGACGAGTGGAGTCCTTATAACTCTAGGTTGGTGTTTCCTAGTATTTATTTTGTCATATATGTGTTTATGTGTTTGTTAAGTTCAGTCATATGAAGTTTATTTTGAATGGTGGTAATTGTAACTTGTCATGGTCCCTAGGGTACCTAGGGGTTTTCCAAGGATGGTTTATAGTTGTTATGTTTGGCTACAGGATAATATTTTTTGATAGGTTGTGATTTTTGGTCATTATATTAATGGTAAAACTAAAAATTTCCCTTATAGATTTTGGTATGGTTTGTTCTTGTCTTTAATGGATTTAAGGATTTCTTGGTAAGGGTTTATGTGATGTAAAGTTTTAGTGCTAGTGGTTATTTACTTAATGTTTTTCCTTGGGAATGCGGTTGACGTAGTGAATATATCAATATATTTTGTTAAAATTCAATTAATTATATTCCCTCATTTTTATTTATTTGTTGAATTTTAATGAATTTTATAATTAATGTTCCAATTCATTAGGTTTTTGTGAAAATTTATTAAAATAGAAAATATTGGGAATTCAATTTACTTAGTTGATTTTTGGAGTAAAGTGAATGGCTAGATACTGATTGTTCTTTATCTTATTACTTTGAATACATAGATCATGATGTTTTAAATTGGATGTTATGCTTAATAAAATATCTGGTAAATAAAATAGTGATTCTTAAAGGATTATTATGGATTCATCCTCCAAGATAACTTGAATAATGGAATATATAATGGAGGTTAGAATGAGAAGTGTGGATTTTTGTTTTGAAGTACCCATTGGACATTTTTTAGGGAGTTTATGAGATGATTAATGAGGTCTAGAAGAAACTATAATGGTTTTTTGTTTATTACCCAAGTCTATCCCATAATAATGAATGCCCATAAGGATTAATTCCCATATAAACATGAATTTATATAAGGATGAATGCCTATATAAGCATGTATTCTCATAATAATGAATTCCTATAAGGATTAATTCCTAGGTAATCATGGACCCCTATAAGAATTAATTCCCATAAAGATGAATTCCCGTGTATGTATGGATTACCATAACGATAAATACCTTATAAAACATTAGTCCTTTGACATAATTTTAGGAGAATTATTTTTCAAGGGGAGTTCATAAGGATCTTTTGGAATTCAAGATGAGGCTTGCTGGTGCCACATAAGTATTCATGCACACCAATAACCAACATCCACATGGATTATAAAGAATAATACCAATTATAATACATGACTAATAATACATTCAAAAACAAATAAGGGAATATAGATATTTTAATGAGGACTATATAGTGATTATGAAGGAAACATTTCAAAATTCAAGAACAAGGTATCTCTCCAGGATTTAACCTAATAATGAATAAGGGAAGTAATATCCTATAAGAATAATATAACATTGAACAAGAGTGGGAATCATCTATTGGCTGTTATTATTTTCTTTTTTTATTGTTTACTATGTTATCATTTTCTGTAAAACCTTCTTCTCCTTCTATTTCCACCACTTCAACCTATTTTATTGAGGGTTAATACTATAGTTATTAGAGAAGGTAAGTTTTTCCATCTATAATGTTTGAGTCTTTAAATTCCTATGGCTAAAACACATCATTTTATTAACTGGTCTCATTATTTAGTAATAATTGATATTATTGAAGTTTATTGCGTTTGATATTTTATCAATTAATGTTTATTACATTGTCTGAAGATCATTCATCTCCCACTACTCTGCTCAATATATATATGATAGAATAGAAAAGGATGGGTGGTGAAATGATTAGAGATTTTTGCCTTGTGTGTAAAGGATGTAAGGAATTATTGGGTTCCTTAGGAAACATTAAACCTGATTGGGTCATACCAAAGTAAACTAAGAGTATATTGTTGTATCATGTTACACACAAGGAAGGAGGGTATACTAATAAGATATTTCTATGAATTATTTCCTCACCAAATTCATTCCACCTATGGTGAAAGGTAAAATGATTGTAGAGCCTTAAATTTTCCAATTAATTAGAATAAGATAAAATAACTCGAAGTATATGATAGTTTTATAAGTGAATAACTAGCCCTAAACCATCACTTTTCTAATCAATTTGTCATAAATAATTTTTTTCAACTTCTTTTAAAGTTAATAAATCCAAAACCTCCACTTTTTCTAACTAAAAGTGACAACTAATTTTGAGAACCCCTCTC